>OY856411.1:374011838-376411838 GCA_963693085.1 Alisma plantago-aquatica
TTCCTCCTTCCTTCTTCTTCTTCTTCCTATAGTAGATGGAGCCAAAAATAGTAGATCAGTTTTGACTTGTAGATGGTGGAATCGTATATCCTAGCTCAAAATGAAAATGAGTGGGACAAGATCTGGGTATACTAAGCTTAGACTTGATATTAATAATTTAGGATCAGATAGAGGTGAGTGAAAAATCATACTGAAACCTTGATTTTTACATAAATAAGAAAAATATCATAAGGAACATGTAACATCTTGTATGTTACTATTTTTTATTTATTGATCCAAAACACGAGATTTTAATTGTGTTATTTATTGTCTTACCATATTTGTGATGTCTTACAAATGTATTTATCACTAGAATATTAACCTACAAATTTTTGGTGAATCTTAATGGTATATTTATAGGCAGCGCAACCCTGAGTTTGTCCTTATTTCTACAATAACAGATCATATTATGAATACATGATATATTTGATGTTTGTTTCCAGTAATACATTTTTGAAGTCAATGATTCTTTCATTTTTGTATGTTATTTTATGTTGAATTTATTAGTTCAAGTAGTTTAATTTATTGATGTGATTGATTTAGAACAAGTTTAGTGTTCAGAAAATGATAAATGGAACCTTAAGTACAAAGTTAAGTTGAGAACAATATATTTGTGATTCTTTTAGCAATAATAAATAATTGACTAGACTTTAGATGCCCTGAACATTGTGTAATACATCACAAAGGTCTATACCGTGAAGGAGGAAACATGTCTATCGGCTGGAAAAATCCAATATGAGGTAGCCAAAGCATACCAAAGAGGTATGAGAGACTAAGCCTAGTGAACAATCTCTTTAAATTAGTGAGGTACCCAACATTAACTAGAGATTCTGGTGGTACCTAGTAGAATTTAGTTACTTCAGATAGTTCTCAATGAGTCATCTTTTATGGAACCATTGATAACAGGTAGTTAAGTCGAGTGCATTACTCTCCACTAGAGTACCTAGGTTTAAATGAGTAGTCCAGTTTATCCTTCTAGTTGTTTAGCTACTGAGGACAGAAGTGGCAAGTCCTGTTATAGACTAGAGAGCGAGTTAGTAGACTTCGAGTCCTAGGTCTACTATAAGTCTTATATGGTGAGATCGTAGCTTGTTGTAATACTTGCACATGTTGCGGTACATGGCGTGTGGTTCCCAGGCATTGTAAAAAAGGAACTGAAAGATTAAGGAATGGATTTAGTTTGTTTACTTATTGCAGTTATTATTAGAATTACTACCATATTTTATGGTTTATAGATTTCAATTGTCAAGCCCATATTCTTCTGTGCTTAATTTTGTTAACAATATACATCTGAATTATCATGGTTTATTGATGACTTTCCATGTACTGGGCTAGTAGCTCACACAATCTTGAAATATTTTTCAGGAATGGGCCCATCATAGCATGAAGAGTTAGAAGCTAGCTTTCATCAGGACTAGACTGGCTGAGGTCTTGAGAGAATATTTAGCTTATTAATATGGTCTCTTATTGTTCCTATGGTCTTGGGAAAGTGAGAGTGGATCTAGATCACTTTTGTATTGAGTTTTAATTGATGCATATTAATGTCAGAACTAGTTTCTTTTAGGAAATGATGATGTAAGAGTAAAACTAAGTTGTAAACTCATGATGTTTATGATTAAATCAAATGTTATCTATTAAATGATCTTTCATCAGTTCTATTAATTTATATAAAGAAAATTTAAGGCTCTGATTTTAGTTAGTGATCAAAGGTTGATGGCTAGTCTAATCCCTTTTGACATGCTTAAATCCTAGTTAGTTGGTTTGGGAATTGTCAAATAGCATGTTCAATGCCTCATACTTATGTTGTTTTTTCTTACATATGTTTGTGGGACGAGATGTCCCTAGACCAAGGAGCCAAGGAGAATTGAAGCAAGTACTTCAATGTAGCTGACATGAGAGAAGAAATTAGCTTGGTGAGTTCCCGTCTACCTTTCTATAAGAGATTTTATCTAGTTTAGATTAATAATTGATTGCTTTTAAATTTCTTACACTACATATATTAGGTTTTAGATTAAGCTGAGATAGTCTATGTTTTCCCCTTTGAACATTTTATGAATCTATTTCCATGTAATGTGTAATATACCGATGTTCTGGTGCTAAATCTATTTTGAGTTATGATTCATTATCTTTTTTAACTTGATCTTATTCCTTCATGCCAAGACTTCATCGATTATTTTAATAATTTGTTCCTTTGATACAAATTAGTCTTCCTTTTTGAATTTATTGTGTACAAATAAGTTCATTCTCCTGAGTTTCTAAGTATTTAAAAATTAGTCTCTAAATTTATCTCATTGAATCATTTTAGCATCATTTAGTAAAAAATTTAAATTGTTCTGCTCAAATATTTTTATTTGAACTTGTGTTCCAACGATACATATGCAATTTCAACTTATGACTTTGGAATCATGATAAAATATAATTTTTCTTATTATAAATCATATTTTAATTATTGGTAAGAATGATTAAATTAGACATCTCATAATCACAATTAGGGGTGATCATATTTTTATTAATTAGTTTAATTGAATCTAAAATATTTTTAAAATATTAAAACATTTAAGTAGCATCATTTGGAAGTAATGATAAAAATGAAAAGTACTAATTCAGTTAGGGGTATGGGCTAATAATTCAATACATAAGTTAGTGAAGAAAACATGTCTTCCTCCTTGAACCCTCATCCTCTGATTGTTACTAGGAGAAATGGAAATTCATTCTCTATAAATTCAAACGCAAATGACTACAAAACCCAAAAACCACTCTCTCTCATCTCATGTCCTCTTCCTCAACAAATTCCAAGATACTTCAATCCTAAATATGCATGGGACGAACACCATTACTCATTACATATGAAGAAATGGTAGTGTGGTCATTGTCACATTTCCCCGCACAAGGCAGAAATCCCTTAAGCTAGACTAGATCATCCTCATTAGGAGACGACAGTCCAATCCCTATAAGCCCATCCCCATCCTATATATACTACTGTGACTATGACAAACCAAAAAATTGTAAATTACTATAAACTACAACATCAAGAACCTACATCGATCCCAACCATCCTTCTACCAACCAAATTCACCATTAGATGTCTTTGATCCCACTATCTACTACGATGCTCCCCGATTCCCATTCTTCTATGTTAGCTAACCCCGAATTCTTGAGGGGTTGTTTGAGTTCCAATGTTATATGTCCTTCCATGCACAACATCCTCTCTATTCCAATAAAAGGATAAGACAATGGGTAGAGATCATCCTCATAATTCCAAACCCTAACTCTTCTCTTCTCCTCCACTGTGCCATAGTCTAGCCAAGATCCCTCCGTCTTACCACACCACCAATCATTCCACCATCATCTCCTTCCCTTATCAGCAAAAACTGACATCAACAAACCCAATGACTCTGCTACAACAATTGCAACATGAAGAAACTATTGGTACCCTTCACACGGATGTCAACCAGAAAAGAATCTGCAACCCATATGCTCTCTGCCTACACTCTCTTGACACCATCCAAGAACCCATAGCTCCCAATCTCACTAGTTTCCTCTTTGCCTCCATAATGGATTACTTTCTCTACAACCTAAAAACAATTACCGCCACCTCCTACCTTGATGTTACTACTAAGGGATGTTACTACCCTGAAAAAATTTGTGTTTTAAGAAATCTAGTTTCCACTCAAGACTAAAATGTATCCTCTGATCCAAGTCAGAAGTCAATAATGGTCTGTGATGTAAATCCAATCATAATTTTCTTACCTAGATTTCAACCTATACGTTCAACTAACCAGGAAATGTTGGAGATTCCAGTCCTTCTTCCCAGACCTCTCACCACAATTTTCCCCATGCTCTTCATAAATATATTAATGACACTCAGAATGATCTGTACACTTTGTGCAAAGCAAGAAATCTCTCTCCCTTCTTAACCACTTGAGCAATGTTTGCAATGAAAAGTCTATATTCAATTCACCTACAGTGAAGGCCATAGAATGAGGGAAGCTTTCCCACATGCTAAAGCTTATGCAACATAGAAATAATGTCTGGTGTTAATCAAAGGGACAAGAGATCAACAGTGCATCTCAATTCTTACCAGTAGTAAGCTGACACATAGGCTTGTATCTCACCTTGTTAAATTCCATTTCTAGAAACTCATTTATCAAGATTATAGATAATACTATTCAAATTAAGTATGGAGTGGTATACTTATTAACATATATAACAAATAACAATATAAATCTTTATTTTTACTATCTAGTCATAACACCCTATCTTATGATAGTGATGTATTTAATATTGATGATGCTAATGAAACTGACTATGTAAATCATAATATTATTGAATATTGAATAGAAGTTAATAAATACCTCATGGATAAATCATGCAAGTATAGTAATACTCTAAAAAATATTCATGTTAATAGGCATCAATATACTTATATATAGGAACAATATGCAAATTTTATAGCTCAATGATGAATTATAAAATATAGTATTATATTATAAAAATCTTGGCATACTAACATTGTCCATATTCTTCTTCTTGTAGATGCATTCTATGTACAAATTTGAGACCCATGTATGAGGGTATAGCTAGTATGCATCGAACTATGTATGACTTACATCCTAGATTCTTAATATGGCTATTATAATAAATCATATATCATATAATGGACATCTTTAACTCTAGTGACTAAATAGAAATATTTTTATATGAGGCATAATAACATTTTAGGGAAATTAGAATATAACAATTGAGTATATAACATTGATTATAAATAACCTAGGTGATAACCTAGAAAATATATTAATGGGAAAATATGAATAGTCATCCAGTGTGGGAGAAATCTAACCTTGAATAACTCAAAATGGAAAATATTTGATTCTAAGTCAATTAGTAACAAAAATTTTCTCATTTATAGCCTTATTCATCAATTTTTGGAGAAACTCAAATTATGTCTTGTGTAAACCTTTGATTCTTAAGGTACTAATTCTCCATTTCAATTATTTTGCTATTTCATCCCCCTTAAATTTCATTTTGACAACGGTGAATCCAAACATGTATAAAAGCCTTTTCTCTCTTACTTTAGGTCACCACAACAAAAATTGAATATTCAATATTGTTGAATGACTGAGTAAAAAGTTGTATTTATACTTTTCATGAAATTTGAATATTGGCTTAAAGCTTTGGATCCTAGTTTTGGTGGGTCACTGTACGCAAACAATAAGGGACATAGAGATCTCCCAATATTGATTAGCCCCATAGGTGCTAATGTTGTTCTCTCATAGAGGAAAGAACACTAGGCACCTAGTCCTAGTGAAGACAAAATATTATATTTCATGTGTTAATGGATAAATCTTCAAATGTTTAATATTTGAATATTTTGATATTTGGAATTGTTGGTACTTATGAGTACATCTTGTTTTCTGAAAAGTATTGCAAATTTGGCATATTGAATTTCTTAGTGAATTCTACTTTTGCATCTTTTTATTCATATTTATTTAAATAACTCAATAATAAAAAATTAGTATTAGCTTTGCTGTCCTAACTCCTATTTTGGTCCATGTGTGAATTCATTCTCTGTTAGAATCCATGGACAGGTGGTACGTAAAAGACCTAGAAGAGATGTGTAAGAGTTATCATATGTTGAAGAGTAGATATGACTCATGTATAATTCTTTGTTTTGTAGTCCTTGTCTAGAATATTTTGATGTAAAGCATAAAAGAACACAATATTAATTTATTTATATTGATATAATTTTATAAATGTTTTATTGTAAAGATTGGAGTCTTCACATTAGACGTCATGTTTCTTGTATCTAACATGTTATGTACATCATGTTTGGTGACGTTTCTCCAAGCCAAGTGAAACATGTTATGGATAACAAGAGTTTTGCTTTTGTTGTTGTATGTGTGTTTGGAGGAGCGTTACAAACCACATTGTTCTATCAGAAAGATTCACTCATGAACCTAGAATAATTGTCCATCACGTACAAGCGACGATGACGAACAAAAACTATCACCACCCAACAGTTTGAGCCAATGAGAGTAGAGCAGGAGAGATAGGTTACGACATTTATACAAGAAAAAGAGCTTCATAAGCAGCAGCTGCAGCTGGGAGCATGTGTAAACACAAGACGACAGTCAATTAGAAAAAACACAGAAAATGAGAGAGTGTATGTCTAACACTATTCACCCAAGTGTGATTTATAATACTAGAGGTATGCCACATATAGATAACATTTTTCTAACACGACACAAAGACCCATTCACTCTACTATACGAAAAAAACACATTCATATTTAGTTTAAAAAATCCTTTAGGAAAAATAATTCAATTCAATAATTTATCACCATTGTACATAAAGAGACATGTTCCTATTTGATTACAATAATTATTCACTATTGTGCATTAGAAGACACACTTCCATTGAGGGCATGTTTGGTAAGATATAGTCTGACGACAAAGTGTGTGTTTGGCGTATATTTTTACATTACAAACTCACACAACTGCACTCCACTACACCCAACCAAACTAGCCCTTCATTTAGAAAGCAGTTATTTTTAGTGAAAAAAGAAGATAAAAGATGGAAGGATCAAACTTTTCTCCCTTTAATGCAAAAGATACAAACCTCTTCATCTCTTACTTAAAGGTACTAACCACACAAATTTTGAGCTTAATCATATTAGCTGTAATTAGATTTTAACCAATAAAGCTAACACAAACTCATGCATTTTAAAGAAAAACAATTTCTTGGGTGTGTATATTTGTACAAGGCGAATAAAAAAATTCTTTCCAGAGAGAAAACAAACTAACGAATATTATGTATATACACGCACATCCAAAACTATCAACGAATTTCTTGTAGTTGTGCCCCTCGCACATCCAAAATCATCACGAATTTCTTGTAGCTGTGCCCCTCGGCGCTCGACGCGCTAATGCAAAATCACGTTTTCCGCCGTCCATGGATCAATATGGATATCTTTCTTCAGCTCTTATGCGTAGCTGCACATTCCATATGTGCATGTGCTGCCCTGTTCGCACTTGTTGCCGCACCACCCGCAGTTATTCTTGTCAAAGAGCACGTCCACGCACTTCCCTTCGCAGCAGACTTGGCCAAATCGGCACAACTTGCCGCACCTACCGCAGTGGAAGAAGTCCCTCTGCGTGTCGACACATAGGTTCCGGCAGCAGTCTGGTCCTGAACTCCATGGCGCACTGCACATTTTGGGGTACTTGGTGCACGTCAATGGCACTCGGGGGTCGAACTTGCCCCATGGGAACCAGTCGTCCGGCCGCTTCACCGCCGGCGGTGTATGCGCAGGTTGTGGAGACGAGGGTGGGATGTATGTTTCGGCGGGCTTCTTTGATGGTGCAAGTTCTTCACCGTAGTGGGGTGGTTGGTCGAATAGCGTAGTTCTCCAGGCCTCAGCGGTGGGAAGTACTTGAATGACGCAAAGAAACGAAAGAAGGAGAGCTGCAGCTGCTGCTGGAGCTGGACGAGGGTTTCGTGATGCGCGCTGCATCATGAATGATTTCTTAAAACACAGTTGTTTATGTTGTATGCGGATTACAGAGTAAGAACAAATGACTGAACGAAGCTGGTGGAGGAAGATGAACAAATGAATGAACGAATGAATAATTAGTAGTTGATGTACAGAGGGAAGGGGGCGACGCGTATATATAGTGGCAACTGAATGTCTGGTGGCGTGGTTGCTCCAGCTAGCGGTGACGGGGAGGCGACTCATGGAGTCCAAGCGAGTTGGGTGGAGTTTGACTTCGATTATTTCAACTACTGTTTATTTATTCAACCTAGGCAGTACACAAGGAAATCTCTCGGTCAAACAAGTAAGGGTAGCGGAGTTAGGCCTGCGGCCCAATACGCGTCCTTCTGTGTCCTTCTGTACACAGACGAAAAGAAAGATGTGTGAAGAAAGAGAAATCAAAACGTAGAACTACTCGTGTTGGTTCACCTCCAACATTCTCGTCGTATGCTGCTAGCGTCATCATTACCATTGAAACATCTCGATCCGCTAGGGGAAAAAAAACCATACACACTGGCCACGAACGCAAACTTCTACCAATTTAGCAAGTGGGCAAGATTCTTCAACATTTGTATGGTATTGGTTAAGTCGATGGGTGCTCAATGTGGGCTTAACTGATCTCTCTAACCTTTCAAAACTACCCTAGCCAATTAATTCTTTGTTATTCAACGTCTTATCCTGTTTTGGGTTTGCAATGCTAACGTATTTATACTATTATCTTGCCCTGAGGGTAATTATGAAAGGAACCAAAGATTGGTCGCTATATTTGTTGGACTTGTCATATTTCGCTCTTCCATAGAGGGATCATGGTGTATGAGTTAAATACTTTATCTAGGGGTTGGTATGTATGGTTCAGTCAAGTCTGATTTGATCCTAAAACTACAGATCAGACTACATATAGTAGTCTAAATTTTTTTCAAAACAAACTTTTAATCCTAAAAGGGTCTTGAGCCAACTTAGTCGTAATCACTAAAATGTGGCCAAATTTGATAGAATATTGTCTAAAACTACTATAGCCGAGTGTTTAGTAGTAGCACTTAAAATAATTTCATCACGAAAAGAGTTCAACAACAAATTCATTCAATTTTGATGTCAACTTATTGGTTCTCTTCAAAACAAATTCTACTTTAATAGCATGAAATAAAATTATAATATGTCATCTCAAGATGAAATTCGGTTATATTGGAAGTAGGTTAATATATTATCTATATATTAACTACAACATTAATATAAAGTCATTTGCAACACTAATATTACATTTAACATGCTAAAATGACAAAAAAGAGTGTATGTATGTCAACTATATCTTGATTAACATACAATATACATACATACATATAAATGTATATATATACTTATATCTGTATATATATGTATGTATGTATGTATGTATGTATATATATATATATATATATATATATATATATGGACAAATAAACATATATCATCGAATAAGATGTGTTATATCGTTCTGTATCTGATGATCCACAAATAGAAACTTACATACGTTTATAAAAAAAATTGGATATTTACATCCTTGATGATTTTCATGCCAAAATGAGTGAATTAAATCATGAAAATTCACCATGACAATCTAAATGGCAAGTTCTACTAAAATATAAAATGATATTTAATATAATTTTGATGTTGAAATGAAGGCTTTAAGTTATCAAAATTAACAAACACAATGTTTAGACATAAACACACTAGAATATGCGATAGATTTATATGTTTAGATGTTAGTGTGAGATCTATGTCTTGATGAGTGAGAACATATAATAACTTATAAACCCAAGAGTTACAACTTATAACTTAAAACATATAGTTGTCAGTTACAAAATTACACATTCAAACTTGCATAAGTCGAGTGTAAGAATTTAATTAGGTTACATGAGAGATTTTAACTTATATCTTGGAGTATACATTCCCAAAATAGCATTTAAATCCATTTTACATAGTATAAATATTTAAAAATTATCGTAAATATACATATGATACCATTTGTTTATATATCTAAAAGTTTTGTTTGTAGATCATGTGATTTTCAAATGATCTAGCACTTAGAACTTTGTTATTTTTTGAGTGTTTCACTGGATATCTATATAAGAGTGTAAAAACAAAAGGAGGCATACATGAGCTAGAGACAGGGGAAACATACCTTAGAATTAAGAAAAATAACATATACAAGAATGGGATTTGAAGAAAATGACCATAACACTCAACTTGTACTAGTGATAGCCTTAGGAATAAATTCTTAAAAATCTAAGTTATTTTTCATATCATTTCTCAAAATTACAGTCAAAATAGGGTTTTTAAACAAAGAATCTCACATTGTTTCAGTACCTTCATCGAGGCCTATCATCGGGATGGAGTGCATGGTTTTGATCAGTTGATGAGAACAAAAACATTGCCAAGGTATGTCTACTCGTTAGGATGGAATACCATTGGTCAATGGGTCTTTGTCGAGAAGGATTAGCATAGATCGATGGGTTTTCATTGGGCATGATTATCATTGGTCAATGGTTCTGTGATAGAAAGGATTATTGTCAGTTGACAACTCTTCCATTGGCAGATGGGTCTTTGTTGGGCATGATTACTATCGGTTGAGAGTTTCAATCAATGATACACTGACTAGCGGAACCACTAGCTCCTACACTCCTACCATGCAATGAAGTTTATGCCTACTAATAAAATAAAAAAATTGAATTAAAACCTTATAAATGATCATGAAAGTAAGAAAACCTAGGTGCAATTTAGTTATCGGTAAATTGACTAAAATGAGTGTAAAATTAGAATAAAAAAGTGAATAAAACTAGGATTAATATGCATTCATCAAATAACCCCAAACATCGTTTCTTGTCCTCGAGTAACAAAATCTAAAACACTCATCAAATGAAACTTTCAATCCATGTGATTTCCTCACCTTTACGTCATGATCATTTTCCTACCACTTAATATTGACAATCTTATTAACTTCCTTAGATAAAAAACCACTTCTATCCATGTCTTTGTTTCCAATTTTGTTTCCCAAGGGCACTTCCTCACTACTATCCCTAATACCTGGCACATTTTAGAGTTTTCATGAAAATTTAAAGAGTCACACAAAATACAAATGTCCATATTATTTGATAGTGGGGTGCCTGGAAAGGATATTAAAATGAGACGTTCATTGTGTCCCTAGGTAGAAAATGGAGAGAATGGGGTTGAGGAAGGAAGATGTAGATCTCTCATCTATTCGACATGAGATTGCATTTATGTATGCAAATACATATATTGCAACATTTTTATGAGCACATTGGCATATTTTCTTTTGGGTGGTATGCCCCTATCACATAGAGAGGGTATGGAAGAAGTGAATAGAGTAGAGAGGGGGCATGCCACCATGAAAATGGAGTTTGGCAATTTTTATGACTTTTTGTTTTGTTTTTTATGAATGGAAGGTAAGAAGATGGAAGAAGAAGTGTAGAAGAGGGTCAAAGTAGCATGAAACTTGATTTACAGTCAGGGCACTGAGTTGTTCTCCTAGTCCCACTATGCTGAAATAGTGACATGATAAGGAAAAAGTGATGATTTTGTGAAATTGTTTCACTAGTCAGTTAGAAGAATAATGTGTTTGATCCCTCTCAGTTCCTCATATACTAGCCATCTTTTCTAGGGAAACATGATGTTGGAGTTCCTAGGCCACATGGGGCAATTTCTAGGCATTGGTTGTTTTAAAAATTGGTTATTATGAGGTTCTACTTCGGGTAAGGAGATTTCAATGATAATGACATGTGTGGATGTAAAAATGATTTTAAATCTAAGTTGGTTATATCTTTGTTTTTCTAGGAGGATTTTTTTAAAATAATTCTAAATGCAATGGTAATATCATAAATTTCAAACAGATAGGCGTGGGTAGAGAGAAGAGTACCTACCACCCACCCTCCACCTCAAACTTGAATATTTGCTCATCCTTGATCAAATAGTAAGTTCAGAATGGAGGGGAATAATTATGTTGGTTGGACCATGAGTCATGGTTTCTTTTCCTTCAGAAAAAACCATTCATTTAGAATCAAAGATTGTTAAGACTAGTGATATTTTTCATGAGATGCACTAATCAACTAAATGCAAATATGCCATAAAATGGAAATTAGCTAAAATTGTAAGTAACACTCAGGTTGCCTCCCGAGAAGAGTCTTTGTTTAATGCCAATGGCTCGATGCTTGAAAATCAAGTGTGGTAAGTTGGAGGGAAAAGTGTTAGGGGTTGGTTGGTGTGTATGTCAGCAATTGTGAAATAATGTTTGATTCATTTGCCATTGACTATGAATTCTCCAATCTTCTTGCTCCAAATTATAATATCTCCATGAGGGAAGATGTGCTTGGTAATGAATGGACTTGATCGTTGTGTTTTGAGCTTTCATGGAAAGAGACAGAGGAGAGAGTTATGTAATAATACTTGGTCTAACAATTGTATATATTTCCTCTTGAAATGGACATCATTCCACATCTTTTTGTGCTCCTTGTAGATACATGTGTTTGCATAAGTTGTTAGACGTAACTCTTCTAGCTCTTGTAGTTGAAGCAAATAGTTTTCCTTTGATGCATGAAGGTTGAAGTTGAACTATTTTGGGCCATTGAGGTTTGTTCTTAAGATCTACATGTAGGTGACAAGACTTCCCATAATGAGACAGAAAGGCATAGTGTCTAACGGAGTCTTATATGCAGTTTTGAGAACCATTTAATTTGGGAGCCCAATCATATTCGACTGACTTTCTTCTCTAGGATGGCTTTGATTTCATGATTAAAAATCTGCATCTAACCACTCATTTTAGGATTTTATGGATTCAAAAATTAATGAGAGACACCATACTTACAAAGGAGTGCTTCAAAATTGTGTTCAAGAAAGTGTGATCTCCAATCAGAAATGACAGTGTGGGGGATGTCAAAATGTGAAAAGAAAATGTCTTTGAATCATCTGATTGCTAGCATGGAGTGTCTTGACTATGTGGGGATCTCTTGAACCCATTTTGAAACATAATCAACGATGACTAGGATGTAGGATATCCATAAGAGGTGGAGAATGGACCCATGTAGTCCACACTCAAAACATCAAAAATCTCCACTTTTTTCAAAAGATGTAGGGACATCTCATCCCTCTTATAAATATTACCAAATCGTTGGAATTGATCACATGACTTCAAATATTTTTTAGCATCCTTGAAGATAGTAGGCCAAAAGTAACTACATTGAAGAACCTTGAATATAGTCTTCATGGAACTCATGCTACCCCCAGTTGGGTCAGCTGAGTCACATTGTATAAGAATAAGAGGATTCTCTTCTTCTGAGATGCTATTGTAGAGATCATTTGACCATAATCAGAAAATATAGGGAACATCCCAATAGTAATGGTGTATGTCTTACATGAACGTCTTCTTTTCATTCCCTATGTAGTCTAGGTGAAGGAGACCCAAGACTAGATAGTTCACAAAATCAGTGACCCATGGGGTAAATGTAGTTACCTTCAACAAGTGGTTGTTAGGAAAATATTCATTGATTGGGATTGTGTCACTATATTGGGTGTGTAATTTGCTAAGATGATTAGAAACAACATTCTCAGTTCCCTTTTTATCCTTGATTTCTAAATCAAACTCCTATAGTAATAGGATCCATCTGATCAGTCTGGGCTTCACATCATTATTTGATATTAGATACTCAATGGAAGCATGATCAATGTATATAGTCACTTAAAAACCTATTAGATAGGAGAGGAACTTGTCAAAAACATAAACAACAGTGTCAAGCTTCATTTCGGTGGTTGCATTATTTTTCTATGTGTTGTCCAATGTATTGATTTTGTAGTAGTTGGAATGATGTTTCTTGTCGACATGTTGCACCTCCTCCATAGAATAGTCTCTAGAATTACACATGATCTCAAAAGGAAGAGACCAATCTAAGGGTATGAAGGATTGGGGTAAAAATGAGAGCCTTTTTTAGAATGTTTAAATTATTCGTGTAGTTAGAGTTGAATTTGAAGTCCACATCCTTCTAGAGAAGCTTTGTAAGAGGCTTGATGATTTTTTTGAAATCACTTATGAATCTGTCACGTCGTAGGAAATCTCATACATCCTTAACATTGGTTGGAGAAGATAGGTTTCCAAGCACTTCTATCTTTTCTTTATCAACTTTGATGCCTCTAGAAACGACACGATGGCCTAGAACAATGCCTCCTTCACCATGAAGTAACATCTTTCCCAGTTGAGCACCAGATGTGCTTATTCACAATGCTCTAATACCAGGGAAAGATGGTGTATACATGTACAAAAGAATCTCCATAGATTAAGAAGTAATCCAATGAAATTTTTAATATGATTTTAGTGAGATCGGAGAAGATGGTAGGCATGCAACACTAGAAAGTATCAGGTGAGTTTCATAATCCAAATGGCATATGGAAGAAGGCATAATGCCAAAGGGACACATGAAGGTGGTATTCTCTTGATCATTGGGGTGGATGGGTATATGATAGAATTTAGAGTGTCCATCCAAGTAGCAGAAAAATTCTTATCATGTTAGTCTCTCTAAAACCTAATGATGAAAGGGAAGGTGAAAGTGGTCCTACTAAATTGCATTGTTGAACTTGTAGTAATAAATACACATGCACCATCTGGTCAAAGTATGGGTGCAAATAATCTCATTCTTTTCATTTAGAACAATTGTAGTGCATCCCTTCTTTGGCACCACTTGTACTAGACTCACCCATGGTGAATTGGATATAGGATATATGATCCCAAGAAGTAGTAGATTAATCACCTCCTTGCATACAACTTCCTTCAGGATACAGTTTAACATTGGTTGCATCTCAATGAAGGGCTTGTAATTTTGTACCATGTTGATGTGATGCATGTAGAGGGCTTGTCTTACTCTAGTCAGATCAGTCATCTTGTAGCCTAGTGCCTTCTTCTTCTTCCTAAGTTTTGTCAACAACTTGTCTTCTTGCTTAGTCATGAGATTTGAATTGATGATGATTTGGCAGACCTTTTTCTCATCTAGGAAGACACATTTTAGCCACTTAGGCAGTGGATTCATCTCCTCAAACTCAATCTCAGGGTCTTCATCAGTAGAGTTCACATGGAGAAGAAATCACTTGATCTATTCATCATTTAGGTAATCAGCGTTAGGGTTGATGAGCAAGGTCTCAAGAGGGCCCTTAGAATTAGGGTCCTCCTGCCCCAACTATGGCATTTTGTCAATGTAATCAACTAGAAAGCATTGCTCAAGGAAGGAAGGTCCCTTGAGGATCACAAAGACCTTGAAGTCAACTGTGTTTGTTCCTGGCCTGAGGTTCATGATTCATACTTCTTCGTCAATGAGTGCTCGAGTAGTTGCAAGGAATTGGTGCCAAAAGATGAGAGGGTATCATAGGTCATCCTTGATGTCCATGATTACAATGTTACATGGGAAATATGATTTAGGACTCAATATCATAGGGATGTGTTCCACAATCCCCATAGGGGTGGTCATAGAAGAATTAACAAGTTGAATCACAATATCAGTGGGAAGGATGTTAATGGTGAAGCCTAATCATTTACATTAGTTGTAGGACATGATAGAAATGCTTTCCCCAAGATCAGATATAGCCTTTCGACGTGTGGTGTCTCCAATAAAGTAAGAGATGCCAAACGATCCTAGATCTTTGAGTTTTTTAGGCATCTTTCTTGTATGATGTCTGACGTCGTCAATGCTAGATTCACGGTTTCATTTTCCTCAGCTAAGTACTTATGGGTGAGGATATTCTTGAAGAACTTGGTTCATAAGGGGATCTCATCTAGAGCATCAAGGAAGGGTATATCGACATCTAACTTCTTCATCACTTCTTTGAACTTATTGAATATTGAATCTTGTCATGTTTGATCTAGACGGACCTAGTAAGGGATGTGTGGTTTTAGACAAGTCACATGTATAGAGGAGGAAGTTGGTATAGCTTTAGGTTCCTTCTCAGGTTTGGGTGAGTTGCTTGTTGTTGGAGGTTGTACAACTGATTTTACTGGTATAGCTATCGATAGATTGGAGTAACATTTTCATCTTAATCATCTTCAAGAATGATTTTTCTATTGATGATTGCTAGGGCTGGAGGTTTTGGTAGCACATGTTCAGAATGTGTGGTCACATCCTTCAAATGCTCCTCCTAATGGTTAAGATTACCTTCAAGTTGACCCACAAATGAGACTACTAAAGGATGATTTCTAGTGGGAATTTATGCAAGTTGGGCCTCCATGAATTTGTTGTAATCTTGTTGGGTTGCTAGAAACTTCTCAATTTTATCCATGTGACCTCGTTCATAGAGGGCATGCATGTTTTGTTGGTTTCCCTACCCTAGGTAAAGTTTCCTTGTTCATTTTAGGGTTGTTGTCCTAGGTTGAACTTACTGTGATATTTTCCAGGATTGTAATTGTTCTAGAGATAGTTCTTCTACCATTGGAAACCAAGACAACCCATAACTTGATTCAGATTGTGGTCCTTTTAAGAATGTGAGCATTAGTTGTTTTGTCTAGGTTTCTGTACTAGAATCTTGGATGGTTTCTTGGCATGTTGAGGTTGTAGTACCCCTATCCTAGAATGGAGTTGTTAGCATTGACTTGTTTAATGACCAGACTATTTTCAAATTGAGTTTGGTTCATGTTCATGGTATCATAGTATATATGGTCGAATCTTGAACTTGTGTGTCTTTCAACGCTACAAACATGGCAGACTTTTGGAGATAACCTCGCTTTAAAAGTGGACTGACCTCTCTACTCATTTCTAAGGGAATTTGACTGCATGTTGTCTTGTTTAACAGAAAGGGCCTTCAAGGGTTCAGTGATGGCCTTCAGCTCGGATTTGTCTTCTATCATGGTCACCTTGAGAAGTCATGACTTGCGTGAGGATCTCCAATATGCCTGGTTCACTGCTCTCCTACTCACAACTTTGTAGTTGTCAACAAAGCCCCACCACATTAATTTGAAATTAGAGGTGGCATCTAGAAACTATTTAACATTATCATTGACTCTCCTATAGTAAATTTCAATATGTTGTACAGAGGAGATATCATGGGGAGGGCATCAACTTAGTATCTCTTTAAATCATTCCCATGATTCAAATAGAGTTTCTTGTGAAAGCTATTAGAACTGAGTAATTTTCCATCTTGTGAGTGAGGGAAGAATGAACTTCTCAAGGAACTGGTTCTCAAGTTCCTCCTAGGTTTTGATGCCACATACATTTAAGGATTTATACCACATCCTAGACTTGTTGGTGAGGGAGCAATAGAAAAGTCATAGCTTCATAGCTAAATTAGAAACATTTACTTGATTTCTTAGCCCTTATAGATTGGTGAAATTATATAGATGATTGTGTGTTCCCTTTGTAGATCTCCCTACAAAATTGTTGTTCTGCATCACTGTCACCCATTAAGTCTTTATCTCAAATTTAGGCACCACAATATCTAATTGTATGAGTGGACTAGGGATATAAGAAACATTAGGGATAGAGAACTCACCTAGTTAATATGTCATTCTTCTTTTGTCACTACTCGTAACTCTGCCTACACAACAACTCTGGCTTCAGTCATGAGTCTATCAAGTTGTGTTGGTAGTGTTGTTTCAACACTTTGGCTGATCTCCACCTCAGCCATCTTGGCTTGTTGTGCATGATGGAGCCTATGGTAGGTTCATTTGATCTTAGTATTTAAATCTAGTCTTAGACCGATGCTAGAATATCACTACATACACTAGAAATGTTTCTTGAGGAAAAAAGACTACCACATGTAAGATGATTGAAGTAGAGTTGAATTCATAAAAATATGCAATGTTTTCAATTGTGAAATAAATATCCTAACTAATCCAAGATACTTAAGGTGAGTAGAAAATTCAGTTGTCCCTGGAAACAAAGCTAAAATTTGATGTGTGTGATCACATGGAAAATTCAATGTAGGTGAAATTCCAAGATTTTACCTTAACAAATGTACCATAATCACCACTCGTAAGAAAAATGTCTTAGTATAGTTTAGGATCGAATCCAAATGAATATTAATAAATAGAAAGAATAGATGTGACCAAATAACCAGTAAGAACTAGTATTTATCATGGAAGGATGATTGTTGATTATGCTAGTTGCAAGTACTAAATAGCTAGATTAAAATTTAGTTTTATCAATGGATGGGAACATTTTTGCAGAATATATTTCACCACCTCTACCTATCATTCTCTCTCTCAGTACATCTAATTAAGTATGGAAATATATCTATGTTGAGAGCCTAAAATCCCTCTCTCAACATTAGGATTAATTTCTAGACAGATAACAATCTAATATCACCATCACAATACCTAGGGTTCATGTATATATTGCCTCCAAAAATTCTTATATGAAATTCTCATCAAGGATTTCACATGAATCAAATGATATCTTAGATCCTAGGTTGAAAGCTCTCTACACCCCAAATCTGATTAACATACAAACTTGATGATAATGCAAGAATATAAGCACAAAAATGTTAGATTTAAAAGATTAGTTGGTTCATATAATAACATATGTAGTAAGGAGCACAAAATCGAGTAGTGGGGATACTCTCTCATGTAGAAAGTACAACTACAACAAGGGAAAGAAGAGAAGAATTAGCCATCATCATAGAAGAATAGTAAATCACATATGTGGTGTGTCATTGGTGGAGGACGTTCTTCTTCTAGCTTCATTCAAATTCAAGACTATGGAGTCTTAGTGGAGGATGGGATCTTCTTGGTCAATTGACTGATGGAGGGGGTCTTTTTAGAGGTTGACGTTGGCTAGAGGAGGATTCTATGGAATGAATTTTGAAGTTTGGAGACATAGTTCACAGATGCCTTTTCATAGTGGCAATGACATTATATCTACAGGTGGGGGATATGGTTTGGAACCCTTTCCAACCACTTTTATAACCTCCATGGATATGAGGGTTCACCTGCTGGAGGTAAATGAAGGGTCTTGTGCCCCTTCAATACTTCCACCAAGGCCTATTATCAGGATGGAGTGTAGAATTCTCATCGATTGATGAGAATCAAAACTTCATTGGGGTATGTCCACATGTTGAGATGGATTATTGTCGGTTAACGGGTCTTCATCAAGAAGGATTACCGCCAACTAACAAGTCTTTTTCGAGAAGGATTACTACTGATTAATGGGTCTTCATCAAGAAGGATTACTCCCGACCAATGGGTCGTCGTCGGGTAGGATTATTGTCAGTTGATGGGTCTTCGTTGGGTAGGATCATTATCGATCAATAGTTTTGATCGGTGCTAGACCAACAAAATGCTAAGTTGAGTAGGTCAATGGGCTTCCAATAGAGTGCAAACCACCCCTCAAAAGGATATTACAATGGGTTGTTAGGGTTGAACTGATGAAATTTCTAATCGATAAAATGTGACTTCACATTGTAGCCTAATGGAGGCTCGGGTCATTAAAAATATTGTCCATTTTACTAAAAGTTGGTCTTGGACTGACTAGCATCGTTTAAGAGTTTCCATTGGTGCTAGACCACCTAGGAGGACATATTCTCCTACAATCCTACCATGCAATGATGTTCAAGCCTTCCATGAAAACTAAAAATTTGAATCAAATCCTTACAAATCATCATGAAAGCAAGAAAACCTAAACGCAAGCTAGTTCTAGGGTAAATTGATGGAAATGAGTATAAAACTAAACTAAAAAAGTAGATACAACTAGGATGAATATGTATTCATCACAAACGAATTATATTCATAAAATAAGGAAAGTAAATGTTGGTGTTTAATTTAGTGGGAAAACATAAAAGACACAATTTTTACTCACCTCAAGGGAAGATATGAAGGTATGCATTTCATATATTAGATTTATCTATGCTTTTATGAGTGGGGAAGTTAGCACCCCAATCTCGCTCAACAATAATATATATAAATTTTTAAATATGATTAAAATTATAGTGGTTGAGGATCATATTTAAGAAAATGGTGAAAAACATAAAAAATGTATTTCTTTATAGGACGAAGTTTTGGAACTAGAAACGGTCATGAATTTCCCATCATAGCCCTGAAGGTCTTAGTTTTTAGGTGTGTTATGGTCTTAATCTCCTAAGGACCTCCCACAATAGAGATCCATCACTAGCGGTTGGGACCAATGCACAGAAAGAGAGAGAGAGAGAGAGAGAGATTTAATAGAGAAAGATCTAGATCTTTAAAATAGTGAGCATATATGATCAAGTAATCAACTAACAATAGTTATGAATATGGCATAGAAAGCAACAATTATTGTTGAGCAACCTACCAACATTAATAGGCAGTTGGTGTAAAGGGAAGGACCCTCTTATCACTTACAATAGAAAATCAATTTGGGGGGGGGGGGGTTAGTTAACTTTTTGCCTTCAAGAGAGATGAAAGGGGCCCGAAATATGATGGATATAAGGGGCATTTATAGATGTATCTTAGGATTTTCTAAAAGTGGTGAAGGTTTTCCTTGATGCGCCACATAATGTGCAACATGGATCTAGGCAATCCACCACATGGAACATAGTGGATGGATCTGATCTGTGGGTGGCTTGGATTAGGTAAATGATATTTTCTGATTGTATGGGTATTTTAGGAATGCTCTAGAGTAAATAACAGGAGGCAAATTTTGAATATAAGTTAGATAAGACAATTAGTGAGAGAAAAAGTTATGAATTTAGGATCATCCTTCATTCTTATTTAATAGATATGTATTTTTTGTGAAGAAAAAGATGTCTGTGGGGAAAAGAGACAATTTTATTCTTTTTAATTCAACTAGGAAATCAATGAAAAAGGCTTATGAAAAGAAGAAATAATGAACATATGTCCAGATAATTAGATTTTCTTTATAGAAAGCCATTATTAGCCACATTTATTATGCATTTCTCTTGAGTAAGAAAAATGGGAAGTCAACAGTTTGCCCCTCTCAAGTTAAGGTTCTAGATAGGAGTTAGAGCATAGGCTTGAGCCAAGTTTGACCTCTATTTTTAGTTATGAAAGACAAAAAGGTTGGACTCATAAAGGATGTTTTAACAAACCTTGTCAAGGGTGGAAAACATAAGTGACGTCTTTTCATTCAAAGGATGGATTAATGAAATAGTATTTCATTACAATTAGGTTGGGAGTGAATGATTTTATCTAGAGCAAGGGTAGACTCCAATCGAGACACTTACCTATATTTGACCAGTCATTCTTTCTCCTAGACTTCTAATGAGCCACTCAAGGTTTATAGGCCACACAAATGACTCTCATCATTGCTCTATTTATTAAATATGTACATGTCTGATTATGTCACTAACTCATGCCTTAGTGAGAAAAAGTGGATGTGAAATCTGATAATTATGGTTTGTCAGAAGAAATTAAAATTACAAGTCGTTAATCATTGAGAATCATAGCAACTACTTCAATGTGAAAGAATTTTAAAAGTACATTGTCTCTTTTCTTTATATGTGCATTTTTGTTTTAGTTTTTTTCATTTTAGTGAATCGAGGAGTGCATCAAATTAGGTTTAGGGCGACAACACTGAAAAGGTAAAATTTGATGAGTTTTACTACCATAATAAGGCTTTAATTGCTCAAGATTTGAAGATTGAAGCATCAGACAAGTTCCCAATTATAAGGTGACCTTTATGGATAGTGTATGTGCTGGTCAATTATCTAATCCCTAGAGAATTTGTAATTTTTGGGATAAAGTTCATATGAAGAGTGTTAAAACAAGTTAAGATCAAGCATCAGGTGATCGTCCAATTATATGATGGAATCCGCGATGTGTTCCTCTACTAGTTCATCATATGTCCTCTAGAGTGTCAATGAGTGATTATCCCTGACTCTCTAGTTCTTAGCTTATTTGACGAACTTACTTTTAAACTTCATTCCTATTAGAAAAAGATTACCAAATATAGAAGTCAATTAATATGTGATAATATAGAAGTCAATTAATATGCGATAATATAGAAGTTCATACCAAATGTAGGTATTAGATGTTCAGGACATGATTGGTTTAGTTTAAGGTGATAATCTTGAACTTTCAAATATATGGAAATACAAGTGCAAAATTGGTTCAGTTTTAGGTCTCAATCCAAGACCCAAAAAATATTTTGAAATATGAACATGAGTTTGGTTTAGTTTTAAGCCATGATCTAGAACCCAAAAATGATTTTGAAATATGATCATATGATTGGTTTCATTCAACGTAATGATCTAAGACCATAAAAGATTGACACATGCATGTGCATAATTGCTTCAATTTTATGTTATGATCCAGGACCATATATCAGGTATCAAATAAGTTTCCATATTTAAGGTGGTGTATATGACCAAGGAATGTATTGGTTCTTCGTCTGCTCTCTACAACGTTTTAGTTTTTTAAAAGTGATCAAGTTAGTTATTTGGGCACCATGCAAATTGTCGAATTTAAGGTAAACTTAGCAAACAATGATTGTATCAAACAATTGTATGCTCCCTTGAGCATTGGCAGGGAATGTGTTGGTTCTTCGTATGCTCTCTACAACGTTTTAGTTTTTTAAAAGTGGTCAAGTTAGTTATTTGGGCACCATGCAAATTGTCGAATTTAAGGTAAACTTAGCAAATAATGATTGTATCAAACAATTGTATACTCCCTTGAGCTTTGGCATGCCATTCAAAGAGATCTAGGTTTCTTGTAGGATCTCTAAAAACATCATCTTGATGGTTCTGGTTATTCAAAACTACTCGATATTGATAACATTGTACATGAGAAAAATACCTGAGTTTAAGGTGGCCTTGACAACCAGTGATTGTATCCTTTTAATCATTTATTTCTTAGATATTTATAACTATGCATGATAAAGTTCGTGGGTGGAGTGATGAAAAAAGTTATGATAGGGAATTAGGTGATCGTCTAGTGATAAAGTATCCACCGTTTTTTGTTCCTCCACTAGTTTATCATACATACCTTGTTGTGATGACAAGAGATTATCCATGACTCTCTAGTTCTCACTTGATTTGATCAAAATTCCTTTGAACTATGTCCCCACTAGGAATGGTTTGTTCCTGAAGTGATATTGAGTCAGATTAGATGTGAAGATATAAGTTTTAAATTCTTAAAAAGAAACCAAAATATATGGAGGCAAAAGGATACATGATCAATTGAAAGCTTATACAAAATGTTGGGAACAACAAATCAACTGCCTTCCATTTGAAGAGTTTGAAAGCATAATATCAGCTTCTCTAGTTCTCCATGATGCTTAAAATGGATAGGTTTAGGTGCTATACAAGTTTTTAGATTAAGTTGTCCTTCATGACTACTGATTGTACCAGTCAATTGTATGCTCCCTAGAGCATCTCTTGAATTGATATAATTGATAAAACACTTGTAATGTTCACTTGAATGAGAAGTAAAGAAATTTCTAGATTTAAGGTAAGCTTAACAATTAGTGATTGTATTGGTCAGTTGTCTACTCCCTAGATCATATCTATTTATAATGGTCAAGAAAGACAAGGTTGGACACTAGAAAAGTTTCCAAATTCAAGGTGGCCTTCATGAAGTATGACTATATCAGACAATTATCTATTCCCAATAGGATCTCTTGAATAAAGGATGGTTCAACATCATAAGGGTGGGATTTGCATACTTTATGTAAGGCTATGATTGAGGTGTCTATCTATTGATATGGCTTTCATTAGGAGTGACTGCTTGAATATAGGGATTTGTCAGGTGTACTTACCTGAATGTTGGGCTCTGAGTTCAAGGAGAAACCTATTTAGGTTAGGGCTTGAATGTGGATGTATATTTAGTATAGGACTTGGTTCATGATAAATTCCCATTTGAGATAGGACTCGTCATATTTGTTAGTGTTGGTCGATATATGCCCATTCAGAATGGTTGTTCACTGTAGATGTCTATATGAGTATAGGGATTCGGTTTTGGATGCCTACCTAACGTAGGTCTTTATGGTAGGAAGGAAATGTGCCTATAGAGATATATCTTGTGGTCTAGTTTAAGGCCTTGTCCTAGGACCCAAAGAGATTCAAAAAGCAGAGCACATGATTGGTATGTCTTAGGTCATGATCCAAGACCCAAATATATGTGTTACTGGAAGTGCACCTAGTTTAAGGTCATAGTCTTGGACCCAATATCAAGGTTTAGGTGGGTTTAGTTTAAGGTAATATTCACCACAACCCAAAAAGATTTGAGGATGAAACTAATGATTGGTCCAGTGTTAGGTCATGGTTTAGGACTCTATAAAGATTATAAGATGAAGTATGTGATTGATCCAATTTTAGCTCATGATTCTGAACCCTAAAGATTTTGGAAAATGAGGTTGGAATAGTTTAAGGTCATAGTCTAGGACCCAAAAGAATTGGCAAAATGAAGTTTGATTAGTTCAATGTCATACTCTAGGACCCAAAAAGATTTGAATCGACCCTCTGTAGAAGTGGTAATGGTTGAAATGCCTAGTAGAGGGTAGGCTATTTAAATTGAGGAGAAAGCTTAAGTAGGTGTTCTTCCACCAATCCCATGGTTGATGACTTTGGGTCATGATTTAATTGTGAAGTTTGATGAAGGTTATATTGACATTTGAATTACTTAGTTTCAATTATTTTGGAGGTAGGAAATGTCATTGCTAAGGAACTGATGATGGTAACAATGTAGAATCAAGGTCCAACATGTCAATCAGTTTACTTTGGTGATTGGAACTGGTGTTGTATTTGTGATGGGTCTTTGGTGATCCTATCAAAATGGATCAATGCATCTTACTAGTGGGTAGAGGCTTGAAGTTTCTCCATGGATGTCATGATTAGACGTTGTATAATGTTGTCTTTACTTCAAGAAAAGTGTTATATGGTGACATGAGTTCATTATTGTTGAGATGCCCTTCTATAGGGTCCTTGTACTAGATATCCTATGATGATTAAGTAACTATGGTGCAGATATCATGCCATGGAGGCCATGTTAATTGATACGATGTAGCCTTTGTTCATGGGTTCCAGATTTTTCTTGGAATACATGTAAGGTTTCTAGTATCTCAAAAGACGATGTGCCTTCTAGGATTGTTTCTCTGAATATGTATACAAGCATTTCTAGATCTAGATTTGGGTTATATTTTCTCTTTGTATTGAACAATTCATCATGTCTTTGTTTCCTACAACCTTCTGCAAATGGTTCCCTAATGGACTCTAATGTTGAAAACATTTCGTAATTGTTGTAGGAGACCTTTTTTATGTTGAAATGATCTGTGATAGTGACGTAGTGTGGACCACTATCTTTCAAGACTCCCCTTCTTAATTCATCTTTGTTAAGGGAAAAGATTACCATGACGTAGGGGAGTGTTTTTCCCCTATTATTTTATTTCAAAGGTTTTAAAATGTGATCATGTTAGTCCTCAAGAAGTTATTTTGAAGTTGATTTTCTATTCAATTTTTTTAAGGTAATATGGTTTGAAGCTTGTTATGTTTTTTTTCTTCATTAGATGACGTTAAAATATGAACCTCGGAGGTTGTTTTTGTTGTTGCTTTTCTTCCTTTAATCTTAGGCTTCTGGTCAACAGTCATGTTTTCTTGAGAGGGGCCCCATTAGCAAGTTGGTGGTAACCCATGTTAGTAAGGGGTCTATAATGAGACGTCAGGGGTGATCACATAATCATTGTAGATTTTCTAATGGTGCATAACAACTACCCTACTCGCCCTACTTTCCACTTTATAGTACTAGAGTTTAAGGTGATTTGAGAGCCCAAGCATGTTTAGGCGTGTCCAAAGTCCTCCATGAAAGTGTTGATACTTCCCTTGGGGTGATCATAACAACAAAATCACCTCATTTCATGCTTGTATGACCCAATTTGTGCCATGTCATGAGTAAACGAGCGTTAGTTCCCTACCCTATTGGGTTAAGGTGCCAAGCATCCGAGGCACCCCTATGGGCTCTACTTTCGACACTTCTTAGTGTATACAATTTGTCACAAGTATGTATTCATGTTGTTGTACTAGTACATTTCATATCTCTGGTGTCACTTTCCTTAATGTTGGTTTTTATAGGAAACTGACAACCTATAGTGCCAGTTGGTATAAACAAATGTCAATACCGGTCAAGTCTAGCCGATTAATAAATAATACTGGTACCACTTTTACTACAATTTCAGTTTCACTTTTAGGAATCAACGTCTAAGATACCCCACAAAATTCAATATTTCAGTGGAAAAAATTTATATTGGCTTGTTTCTTAGTTGTACAAAAATAGACAAAAAAGCCCTTCCCATGAAATACAATTTTTCTAGAAAAAAATATATTGCCTATTTTTACTAAAGAAACTGAAACCGTAGGTCATGCCCACCATAACAATTTTGCCTCATAAAATCAAGTGTCATCATCTTCTCTAAAAGAACTGACAACAAAAAGCTTCCTGCCACATGCCCTGTGAAAAATATTTCCCCCTGAATTAGGTTATGTCATTGCTTTTTGCTAAAAACCTAATACTACAGTGTTACTGAGGTTGGCATTTTTTATTAGGGATAAGTACACGTGGCTTCGATTTTTTTGAGGGAAATTGATGACGTAGATTGAGCTATGTTGTCAATTTTTTTGCTAGAAATCAACAACTAAAGTCTTAGTGAGGTTGACATTTTTTATTAAGGATAAGTACATGTGGATTCAATTTTTTGGTGCGAAACCAAAGACAAATATTGACCTATGGTGTCAATTTTTTAGTTGCAACCAATGACTAATGTCTTAGTGAGGTTGGTATTTTAAATGTGTCATCGGATTTTTGTTTGAAACCAATGATAGAGGTTGACCTATGGCATTGGTTTTTTACTACAACCGATGAGAAAGTCTTACTTAATAGTACCCGCGATACAAGCTTTCCCCCATTATTTATTTGACCGTGTGTCTTTCTTCCTCACTCTAGCGAGTTGTTTCCCTAACCTCCACTGTCACCAAGGTGTTGTTGTGTTGCCCTGGCTGCCACGCCACTATTTTTGTCTCCTCTCATCGCTTCTCTATTGTTGATGTGCTTCCGCTCCTCTGGTTCCACCACTTTTGTGTTACTCTGTTTCTTCTCTACTGCCAGTGCTTCTGCTGGCCACCATCCTTGCCCTGTCATTTCCTATGCTAGTATTATGCTCACTATTGTTCCGCTTGATCCATCGCTGCACCAACACCACTTCTTGAGCCACTACTATTGCCAGCTTGTCAAGGTGTGTGTGTGTGTTTTTAGCTACAACTTATTGTATAACATCTTGTTAATTTAGTGATATGTAACTAGGGTTTTAATGCCTAAATTTAATTGAATGATGTAATGTAACTAGGGTTTTAATTTGAAGATTGAAGAAATCATACTTGTATTGTTGGAATTCATGTATAACTTTTTGTATAATTTGGTGTATTTTTTAATTTCAATGTTACATGGATAAATAATCACACCTAAGAATTATCTAAATATAATTCATATGAAGTACCAATATTATCTTGATTTCGATTGAATTTTTTATATTTACCTAAATTCTAAACTGCAAATCCAAATTTAGACATATATCTTGTTGGCCTAGAAACTCGCTCGAGATTTACTCATTAGGAGAAAATCCTTAGATAGTCCGCAATTTGGGACTTATCTTGAACATTTAATCTCTCTTAGGATGTAAAGGTATAATGTGTATTTGGTTTTCAAGATGGTTTGATAGCACTTTCCTATTTGTTCTCCAAGTACATATGTAGGTGGGTATTTCCCCATCTACATTGGTGTACTTGGAGAACTATAAGGAAATGCTACAAAATATCCTTGAAAACCAAATACACATTAAACACTTACTAGTAAGATTAGTTAGGTGTTCAAGAATGGGATAGGTGGCACACATTCATCACTAAAACCTAAACTCTAATCTTTGAATTTGTAACCCATAAACCATAAACCCTAATATTTAAACCCTCTCTAAAATCTAATCTCTAAATCATAATCTCCAAATACCTGATTCAATACTCATTATTTCTATGATTATAGAATAGATCAATCATAGATGTCCATTTCAATTTACTACACTCCAAAGTTTATTACTGGTTTGGATCAGTTTGTAAGATTTGCGGAGGAACACGTGAAATAATTTGAAGATAGGTTTCATTGCCCATGTAGGAATTGTAGTAACAACTTAAAAGTTGACATTGTTGATGAAATCAAAAGTCATATCTTATACAACGGGATTGTATAGGTCTATAAGAAATGGTACTGGTATGGAGATATTTTTACTATGAGACTAGTAGATGTTGGTAATAGTACTTGTGTTGAAGAAGAAATTGTTGACGATGATATAGATGTGAATGAATCGATTCCGATATACATTGTTGATGTGATACTAGATAGTTGTGAAGTAAATCTTACTGATACACCTTCCTTATTTAGAAACATTGTGCCTGATGCTAAGAGACCGTTATACAAAGGTTGGACTAAGTTTACAAAGATGAATGTTGTGTTGAAATTGTATACTCTAAAGGCTAACAATAGATGGAGCAACAAAAGCTTCATGTCAATGTTGTCTTTGTTGAAAGAAATTCTCCTAAGAGTAACAAGCTTCCAATCTCTACATAAGAATTAAAGAAAATGTTATACACAATGGGAATGGAGGTTAAGAAGATACATTCATGCCTGAAAGACTGTGTTATTTCAAAATGACTATGCCGATTTGAAAAATTGTCTAAAATGTGAGGCGTCAAGGTACGAAATGATGAAATCAGGTAAGTCCATAACTGGCTCTCTTGCCAAGGTGATGTGTTATGTACCTATAATACCGTTATTTCAACAGTTGTTTCTCCAATACCGTCGATGCGTGGAATTTATCTTGGCATGCAGAGGCAAACAAAAAAAATAATGGGATACTATGACAAGCATTTGATTCCCCACAATGGAAGGCAATTGATTTATTATACCCTAAATTTGATGAAGAAGTTGGGAATCTAAGACTTGGGCATTGTACTAATGGAATGAATCCATACAACACATCAAGACACCAACATAGTAATTGGATTCTTATGATTGTTATATACAATCTTCCTCCTTGGTTGTGTATGAAAATAAGTACCTCATGTTTTCCTTGTTGATATCTGGCCCAAAACAACGTAGAAATGACACCAATATTTTATTGAACCTCTGTTTGATGACTTAAAGAAATTGTAGGGAGAAGATGTGATGACTTATGATGCTTCACATAGAGAGATATTTGGTTTGCATGCTATGTTATTTTGTACTATTAATGACTTTCAGGCATATGGAAATTTGTTTATATACATAGTAAAAGGATCAAAAATATGCCCTATATGTGAGCAGAACACTGACTCAATACGAATAAATGGTTGCAAGACTATATATCTTGGTCGTCAAAGGTTTATTCCAAAAGTGCATCCTTATTGAAGGTTGCACAAAACATTCAATAGATCAACTGAGGAGTGCACCCCTAAACCTATATCAGGGAGGTTTTTTATGAAAGAGTAAAAGACTTTCTCAATGCATTTGGTAAGAGATCACAATTTACTATTCACACACAGAATGACAAATCTTTATTCAAGAAGAGATTAATATTTTGGGATCTTCCTTGTTGGGGTATTTGGTGTTTTTTCATTGTGTTCATGTCATGCCTGTTGAGAAAATGTTTATGACAACGTCATTGGTACTCTGTTGAATATGCCAAAAAAGACAAAAGATGGAATGAACCTAAATAAAATGGGTATAAGGAAAGAATTAACAATAGAAGTTAGCAATGATCAAAAAACGTATTTACCTCCTGCACATGCTTGCTAAATGTTAATGTACCACATGGATACTATACTAATATCCATAGATTGGTATTAATGAAGGATTTGAAGCTGATAGGTGTTAAATATCATGATTGTCATACTCTAATGCAGTAAGTATATTACTTGTTGCTATATTATCTATACTATGAAAGCATGTAAGGTTTGCAATCACCAGGATTTATTTCTTCTTTAACACTCTATGCAACAAAGTTATTGATCCCGGAGAATGTTGATAAGTTGCGAAGAGAATGTAACGTCCCCAGATTCCGCCGTCTCAAGACTTAGAAGGCCTGAGAGGACAAATCTATAAAAATTAGTAACTATATCAGAGAGTGATGGGGAAGCGACATACACATACATGAGCATACAAATAATAGCATACACCACAGAATTTCTCAATATTCAACACGTAAATTATTACAAGATGACTTATTACAATATGAATTACAATTACGTATTGAAAGAAGATTTATAAGTCTATTAACATGTATGCTAATTAGGATCTACACAATAGGTACAACCTGTACAACTTGCTCACTTTATTTTCTTTTCCCCATGGTAGCTCTGAACCTAAAATATATGTGAAACAACAAATCAGCACAATGTGTTGTGTACATGGGTAGAAAGATACATATATTTATGATTTTCATAACTTTGAAAAGATTTGCAAAAAGAAAGAAAGATCATAGAAAATTATTCTTTATCAAGTAAAATATGCTGATTTTAGTCATTTTTCTAGATAAATTGCATTACTAAGGTGGACTAGTACCAAAACATATATATTGGGCCCATCCCCGTGTACCTAGTACTCTAGAGAAACTCCCCGTACACTTGTGCTCCAGGGAGGTGTACTAGTCAACATTGATATTTCCCTCCTAAGGGGGATAATGAATACCTTAATAACTACAAACATCTACTCATCATTTATATTTTCAAGTGACAAAACACCAAGTACTTATAGTAATACTACATTTAATATTTAGTAATAAAAGAGCATACATAGATATCATGATTCAACAAAGAAAATCGTAGTCATATAATTAAATAAGACCACGTACCTGAGTTAAGAGATTTCTAATACATCCAAGTTCATCTACTGCTCTGGTCATCACCTGATTAATAACAAATATTCATCATTAATACAAGGTTCACCATTATTAATGGAATTTAGGTCTAGTTTAGTGTTTTGGCCAAATCTAGGTTCAAACAGACCTAAACTTGTGTGTGATATTTTTCTACTGATCAGGAGGTCATAAAAAGGATCTGGTGTGATTTTATAATTTTTTGATGCTTGATCAATTTTCTAGAATTAAAATGAGGTTTAAAGCATCTAAATATACATTAATTGGGAAAGACCTAACATTTCAAAATTATAATCAGATCAAATTCCATATTAAGTTTCTAGGTGATATTAGATATCAGTAATATTTTTCAAAGATTTTTTGTCCATCATTTGCTAATTATTCGAGATTAACTAACCCTAAAATGGAGCATTATCATCTATATTAGAAACAACCGTATAATGTTATTCAAAATCCTAATTTAGGGATCTAGTAACAAAGTAGACATTTATTCTGAATCTTAGGATATTTTTGGGGGATTTATTGGTCACTATATTTATTTTATATTAGAATAATGTCATTTTTTGAGGATAAGAAAAGGATTTACCTTTTAGAAAATGGTGGGTCGCTAGATCTTCCCTACAGGCGCCCTAGATGGTCACTACCTGGCCTCTGCTTTCTTTGAACCGGTGGATCCTGACCGAGCTCTTCACACTGGGCCGGTCCGCTCTCCTCTCCTTTGCGTTCTCGAAGCGCATCGTCTCGTAACGGAAGAGTCGCTGCACAAAGGAGCTCTAGCGTCCATTAGTCAGGCCGACAGCCTCCACAAAGCCTGAATATTGTGGAGTCCTATGCATCGGCTGGCTACACACACACCAGACGACTCCATCGTCGGCAGGAGAGGTCCTTGGTCACCGCCCAGGTGGTAACAACCCTGGATCCGTAGGGTGATTAGCTCGTCACGGCTGCTCTAGTGCTCTGAAACCCCTTCCATCTTCAACATCCACCAGCAGGACGCCATGAGGAACTGCTCCTCGTTGGATTCTAAACTAAAAGCCACCGTCGCGTGGTCATAGTGGGGTTCTTCGACTTCTAACATCTCTATTCTGTGATTTCTGTCCCTCGTGGCCTCTCTCTTATCTTCACGCCATCATTGCAAGTCGCAGTGGAGAAGAGCGAAAGGATGAGGGATAATGTGTTGCAGGTCTTCTCAATTGAAATCAAGGCCTTTCAAAGCTTTAGGGTATTCCCTTGGATTCATTGCATCCCTTCCATTTTCACACAATCTTCCTACGGATGCTCCCTAACCTCAACCTCATCTTTGGATAAGAGGGGTTCTGACCAGCTGCTTGGGTCATCGTCCACTAAACCAAGATAGGGAAAGGGAGGGATGAGTTCCTAATGTGCTTTTTGGGTGAAAAAGCCTCCCTCTTTGACTCCCCCCGTCCCTCGTCCCAACCCCTCACTCAACCTCTGTTCTATGCAGCTGCGAGTGAGAGGGGAGCTGATGAATGGGTTCAATCTCTCACAAATCTCCACAAAAAGGGGTTCCACAACATCATTCAACTCATCTGAGAATTTTGAATCTATGAGCCCTATTAAAAATGTGTGCGGCCCAATCCTTTGGGCGCATAGCTTAGCTAGTAAATCGTGGCCTGAGAGACTGACAGCTCCGTGTGAATCGGAGGTAGAAGGCAAAGTCTCCACCACCAGATTATAGTGGACGTCTCAGATTGAGCCACGTCCCCCATCCCTAGCCTCACCATAATGGGAATCGTGCAACTTTAGTTTAACTGGGTTGCGTGACACATATTCACACATTTGAAAATAGTTTTCCATCCCCTATTGTCACATAGTTAGGTATTTTGAAACTTGAATAACTTTTCATAGGAAACCCAATTAGATTTGAAATTTCTAACATAATCTCTTCATATCCTAATGAATACTTCCACCAAGTTTTTAGGTCTAAAGTCCAACGTATGGCATGCCAAACAATTTCTCTGATAAGCATTATATTTAAGGTGTTGTAAAGTCTTATATAATTATCATTTTCTCTCGAATAGTAACCACATAACTTCAAAAATCTTGATATTTTCATGATGCACCATTCATATTCATACATAACATTAAATGTTTTTTTAACCAGATGAATACTCAGTTTGATTAACAAAAGCCATTCATCACTCAATTAGGTGGAATAGCCATAAAAGTATATCTAATTACACCTTGTACATGACAAGAATCCATAATCAAAATATCAATTGCTCAACTTGGCATCAGTCCTCCCCCTAACATCCATGGTCTTAAAAATGCTATATCGGGTATGAAAATCATATAATCAGGTAATCATAGAGAAGTTGTCATTACCCTATGCCAGTTTTAGATGTATTTTCCTCTATTTTTTTATTTCATGGTACATCTCGTTGTCCATTGACTAGGGAAGCAAAACTATTGGCTCCAGTTTCTTGCATTGGGTGTCTCTTTTTGAATGATATATGAGTGTTCTTAAAGGTAATGTTTGAAACCATTATTGGACTGAAGGGAGTATTATTGAGGGTTGTGTGGCTAGGAGTTTATGGACTTCTGCAATGACTTTATGAGTTGTAATGAAGATCATGCCAACAAAACAAATATAAATCCCTATTATAGCAAAGGGACTTTAGGGAAACGAGTGAAAGTAATTAGTCGTGAGCTATAGGAACAAGCACACTTGTATGTTTACACAACATCAACAAAGTGGGTATTTATATCACCGAACATACCAATTTTATCAAGACAAAATATCCTTGAGGTAGCACAATGTGGCTTGCTAGAGTGCATAATAGGACATTTATTGGGTAGTTTGAAGATAAAATCTTCTGTCAACTATCTCAAACACCAGCAATTTTGCTAAAAGTTACCAAATTTCTCTCCTTTAAACCAAAAATGAATATAGCCTCTTACAAAGGGTTTGACATAAATGTATTTTCATATTACAAAAAACTTCAAGATGATAAGAGCGTCGTCGAAAATTATGGGGTCACCCTTCAAGCAACTTCATTGTATATTACTAGTTCAAAGGATAAGAGTCCACGTAAAGCTAAAATGTCATATTACGGTGTCATTGAAGACATATGGAAGTTTGACTACACAAATTTCAAAGTTCCCATCTTTAGTTGTAATTGGGTTGATAACACCAAAGGAGTTGTAGTGTATGAATTGGGTTTCACATTAGTGAATTTTGAAAATATTAGTGAGAAGGGTGAATCATTCATAATGGCATCATAGGCGAAGCAAGTATTGTACATAGATGATCCTGCAAGTGAAAATTGGTCTATCGTTCTTTATGGGAAAACACTGTTCATTGCAAATCCTATAGATGAAGAAGAGTACTATGACAAGTATGATGATTCCACTCCATTCTTAGTTGGCTTTCTAACACCAAATGTTGAAGATGATACTAAATTATATCTACATGGAGATCACAAAGAATGAATATTAATTTATCAAAGATCCAACCAAAATTAGAGACATGTCTTTTATTTTATAAATGCTAGATGTACATTTTACATTCTTTATTACAATTATATATGTTCCATATGTGACATGTATATTTTACATTCTTTATCACTTATATTTTATTCTTTGATTATTTTTCATATGATATTTTTAGATGGTGTCTGACTGTGAGGATGAGCACCATGACAATGTGTACAGTGAGAATGAGCAGAAAATGAAGGCAAGTTCATCCCTAAGGGCCAAATGAATGAGTTGATGATTCCTCTGGGTACTCTAGAGCACCCTAGTCGTGCTAGAGCCTCTAGGGATGGTTTTGGTATAAGATCCCTTTTTTTTATTATCAGAAAAGTGCAAATCCATCAAGGAAGGAGTATTGTCACAAGAGTAGGTGCAAGACATGATTAAAAAGGGAATAGAGGACAAAATTAGATTGTATCAGGCTTCTCAGTCTCAACCTCCTAAGACAATACCTATTCTGCCCCAATCTTCATATGAGGTGGACCCTCCTATGACAAAGGTGGTTGGGAGTAATCCCATGGACGTACCATTTGACACACCCCATGTAAGTCATTTTATGATACTATAGTTTCTAGTTAATTTATAATGTTTGTGTTTAGCTGTATACAACACTATATACAAATTTGTAGGGTTTGAGGTCATGCCATCTTTTACTAATAGAATATGTCATTGCACTGGGCGATGCTTGCCCACCCCTTCTAGGTGACATGACTCATGGTGTTATAATGTCTATTGATGCAGTTCATGTGTCTATTAGGCTTGTCTAAGATGCTTGTAAATAAACACCACTACCACATACCCAACCCAATCATGAGACAATAGGTGATGCAAAAGGAGGTGTGCTTGCATGTCACAAAATAGGAGTTGACTATACTGATGTATGCTAAATTTTGATTGCATTTGTAAATGTGATTCTTTTCTACTCGTGTATATAATTGGCAATTGATATATATATATATATATATATATATATATATATATATATATATATATATATATATATATATATATATATATATATATATATGCAAGCCATAGAACCTAAGAAACCCCCTATGGTTCGTGCTCCACTTCCTCCTCTAGATATTTGATTACCTGCTTAGATGGTAAAGGACCTATTCGACTCGCTAGGTCTTAAGTACAGGGGGTTGGTACTATCGATAAGAAACTTAGAAGAAGACTATGATGGTCCATATTAAGGAGGACGCTATAGCTCAAGGTCATGATACTAGTGTATTCTTGCAAGATGTCATGGAGTTGTTTACTTGTGTATGGTTGAGTACAATTGTGATAGAATTTTGAATATGGTAAGATGTTATGGCTAAATACCCCGTTATATATATGTTGAAATGTATACATATATTTTTTCAGCTACTTATATAGGGTGTGGAGAGTTTGTACTAAATGATGTGGTATTTCCAGTTCCATCATTGATTATCCATGTAGATAGAGACCAAAAATCTATTAGTGATTGTTCCTCAACCACATTTAGATATTTTAATAATGTGAGAAAGAGTGTCATTATAGATCCTCTCAATGTTGGGTAAGTTTCAGGAACTTTTTTTTATAATTTGAATCACAAATTACTTTTCATTGTGGATCTTGAGTTTTTTTTATTGCCTTATTTTTACTTAGTAATAATCATTAGGTGTTGTTGATAATTTTCCTTGAGACACTAATTGTGTATTATCTAAATCCTTCGGGTGGGACAATAGAAAGTGAGGGACACATACTGAAAAAGACATTATTTATGTGAGTACATTTTTATACATGTCAACATATATTAACCTCTACATCATTAATCACATGGCTATTTATTAATTCAATTAAGTGTGTTACTTTAACATATAGGGCTAAAAAATAATTCAAATAGCCTATATGAAAGGTAGATAAGAAAAAGAAATCATTAAGTTGGAAGGATGTTGAGGTCATTTTCTGACTCCAATGGATATATATTCCAACTATGCTTACTTTATTTATCAACATTTCACATTACTATAAATTTATAGTGCCATATGCAAGATAATGGTTGGGCACATGATGCAATATATGGACCTAATTTTTGGAAAGGAGGCACTAGACATATATTCTAGACAAAAGGTAATCTATATAGTCTTGATCATTATACATAAATAGTCACATTTGATAATATGAAAAAATCAAATCAAACTATTGAATTGTATCATTCTCTTTGTACATGTTTGACAATACAGATCCCTATACAAAAGAAGAGACAGGTGAGATACGAGAAAAGTGGGCACATGCCTTTGTAAGGAAGTTAAGTTTGTATTTAACTGGGATAAAATATGAGTTTTCTAATCATTAATATCATTTCTTTCTATATTAATGTGGCTCTTATGACTTTTTGCAACTTAAAATTTAATGCAAGTGAATTGTTGGTGCATATATGAATGATGCGTGCATACATGCATGTGTGTGAATGAATGTGAAAAGGAAAGAATATAATGATAATTGCATTTGATAATGTCATGAAAATAGAATTAGATAATGGAATTGTATCTATATTTTCGAGTTGCGTATGTGCATGAGAATGGAATGAAGTGTTGAAGAGAACAACATTGAAGAATGGAAAGTATGTGGGTGGATGAATTGTGTGGATGTATTTGTTGGCTAAATTGGACATTAATATATCCTTTGTTTTGATGATCACAAGCATTTTATTCTTGTGGATCTAACATGCTACTTGAGTATTTCAGGGATTAAAGGAATAAGGAAATCCTACCAAGTGGGAAGATGAAGATAAATGCAAATTGAAGATCAAATGTGCTTAATTGTATAAATGTTCATGATTGTACTCAAATGTAAACACTTGTACAAAAATATGATGTAAAAGTACTTAGACATCATGTAAATAAAGTGTTAGATCTTCCCTTCCCACTTATAACCCTTAGATATGTTTCTCCCAAAAGTTAGAGTCACCAACACACATTGAAACACACACTTAGTAGGTGATTCAAAAGTCTAGAACAAGGACACCCTCAGTTGAAGAACTTGTCGACCGAGACACACTCGGTCGAAGTTCTTGTCGAACGAGAACCATATTAGTTGAAATTGAGAGCACTGTTCAACAACTTACACAATTGTGCTCTAAATTAGTCTTCGGTCGAAAATAACCTCGAGTGAGTAAGAAACAGTCTGAAGCTTGTGACCTTTAGACTGAGTGGTTGGTAGTTGGGAGTTGAAAATAGACATTGCAACACTTTTTCCTTGAACCCAGGATCAGTCGAAGTAAATCTCAACCAAGACATTGTTCGGTCGACCAAATTGTTGACCAAATTGTCAACCGAGCAAGGTTCTAGATTATTCTTTTCAAGCACAAATAAATTAGCAATTGTTTTCCAAATAATGTACACCTAACGACTAGTTAGGCACTAAGAACACTCTAGACACTCCCTACAATGTCCCTAATCACTTATAAACTATTCCTATAAATAGAAGATGCCTTAGGAAACCCAAAACATAACTTGCATACGCAATACACAAGATACACTTGAGCATCCACTATTGAGAGCAACAAAGCTTGAATTCACTTGCTATCTTTGTCCTTGTGCTCTAGAATTGTGTCCAATCGTTACAATATCCTAGCCACCACATATAGCAACATCCATTCTAAGTGGATAGGAGAATTAAACTCTTGATATAGGATCAACGCGTTGTACTTCATTGGATAAGTATTTTCTTTCTTCCAATCTATTTTCTTTATATTGTATTTTGTTCTCCTTGACTACTCCTAGGGTTGGATCCTGTTGAAAGGAGGTTGTTTGGTGCTACTTCAACAAAGTGAAGGCTGCTCCAAGCATTACTTGAGATTAATTCAAGAAGGCTTCTTCAAAGGAGGTTGGAGTTACTTCTAGGTGAAGGCTATCTCAAGGTGGTGGAAATACTTCAAGTTGGTGAAGGCTGCTTCAAGGATTGCTCGTGGTTACTTCAAGAAGGCTGCTTCAAGGGGGTTGAGGCTACTTCAAGGTGATGGCTACTTTGAGTGGAAGGTGATTGCATTTTATGTAACATCCTTGCAAGGTAATATAATAAATCTCTTTCAAAATCCCAATTGGAAACAATTGGGTAGTGGACTTATTACCTTTGATTTCAAAGGTAGGAACCACTCTAAATTGAAGTATCTTCCTTGCTTCCCCCTCTTTCTTTGGTTGAGTTCTTTAATTGTTTCGATTAATTATCTAAAAAACTATGTTCATCCCATCTCTATATCTTCTAATTGGTATCAAAGAAGGTCTTCAAGGATCCATAATAGGTCTTGAAGAATTGGGGACGATGTACATCACAATCTCAACCTTGAAGCAACCTACATGAGCTGGTCACCACCCTTTTATGGAAGAAACTACATTCATTGGAAGATAAGGATGCAATTTTACTTCCAAGGAATAATCTTGGACCTTTGGAGGATGGTATCTAGACCCTATGTACTTCTAACAATGGAATATGTAACATGAGATCCAAATACGGTAAAACAAGTTCAATTAAATGCAAAGGCGGTAAGCATTTTATATTATTCTATTTCTATAAGTGAGTTTAATAGAATGTCTTCATGTGATACGGCTTATGATATATGACATAAACTCTCCATAACACATGAAGTAACTACCCAAGTTAAAAATGCCAAAATTAACATGCTTAAACAAAAGTTTGAACAATTTCATATGCTACCTAATGCATCTATTAGTGAAATGTATGCAAGATTTTCTTCCATTATTAACAGTTTAAGTGCATTAGGCAAATATATAAGTGAAGATCAAGTGTCCAAAATTCTTAGATCAGTACCTCCAAGATACAAGCCAAAGGTGATAGCCATTGCATAAGCCAATGATCTCACCACAATGAGGATGGAGAAGCTCATTGGCAACCTAGAGACTCATGATGTAACTCTTAAAGAAGAAGAAAAGATTGGAAGCTGAGCAAAAGAAGGAGAAAAGGAAGGACATTGCTTTTAGGGAATCAACTAAAGAAAGCAACAAAACAAGTGGAGAGGATAGTGAAGAAGAGGCACTCATTGTAAATGGTAAGCAATATAGAAGGTTTAAAACTAACAAAAATTCTTCTACCTCTTCCTCTTCTTCCCTTAGGTGCTTTTTTGGTATGTATGCCCATAGAGCCACCTGAGCAATTGCATGCATTCATATATTAATTAATCAATTAATACAATTAATTGGTTAATTAATTAATTCCAAAATATTCTATTAATTAACGTAGTTTTTCCATTTACCGATGGATTTAGGAAACTCTGCTTCCTTTCATCTCATATTTAAAGGGGCTTGACGACCGTTATGTTTACAAAATATTGAGAGAGGCTTTTTAGCTTATGCTTAGGTACGTAAACCCTAGCTGTCACCGTCCTCAGGAGAGAAAGGAGATAATCACACAAAGACTACTCCTTGTCAGCTTAGGAAGTATGATGTGGAGTTTCAGTCCATCTGTGTGGATGAAGTAGAGATGTAGATGCCGAGACGCCTACGTTCGGAGGACATCAATGACTGTTCATACGTGCTACGAGTGACGTACATCATCATATGAAAGGAGTGCCACCAGATCTTCCTGTGACGCATTTGGAGGACAGGAGAGAAGTACCGTCTGTGTAAGCCAGGAGCGTTGCACACCATCGTGCAGTAGGATGCCACCGAACTTGCTCCATGACAAGGTATATCCTGTGAACACTCTTTTTGAATACATTGTTGTCGACGAGTTCCTATTGTGGGTTGCATAGAAACATATTTTATTTTGTTGCTTCCGCCGTGCATGTTTCCTTCCACAAAACCCAACAATGGTATCAGAGATGCGTCGATCTATGACATATTTGGATTCATTTCGATATGATCGAATCACTATATACTGTTTTATGTGGTTGCATACGATGCGAACTTAAAACTATTAATGTTCATATCTAAACCTAATTCCACATACGCCGTAGGCTTCTATTTTTGACGTTTCGAATGGGGTTGACTATGGAAAATACTGATTTTCCTAAGTGCATGGAAGTAATGTAGACCTTTCATGGGCTTTGCCCCTGAGACCTCCCGAGGGGTGGCCTCCCCTCGATCCTCGCATAGGGGCGCTTCCCCTGTGTACCCCACAAAGCCTACATGGGAGTTGAAAATTTATTTAATGGGGAATGTCTCACATTAAAAGGACTACACTTTTAATATGTATATACGTATTTGTATATATACCTATGATATCATACACGTCGCCTTTAAAATCTATTTTATGTGGAGAATGCATGCACGGTTATGGCCTAGAATCTCCTTTTGTGGATGTTGTGAGTGAATGTGGTTGTGAATGTTGTGGATATGTTTTTTTTTAAATACTATGGATGTATAATGGTTGTACACGAATTCTTTGTATAAAGTATTCATCTTGCATGCCCAGCCTCACCTCTTATTTCAATGTGTAATTAATTCTTTCTCTTTATATTTGTACTCATATGATGTAATAGAGATAGGATTAGTTTTAGTCTTTGTAAACTTAATATAAGGAGGCCACTTGAAGATCTAACTCTAAGGAGCATCCATGGAGAAGCAACCCAAAGATCCAATTCTAAGAAGCGACCTGAAGATCCAACTCCAAGGATCATCTATGGAGAAGTAACTTGAAGTTCCAACCTCATGGAGGATCCATGAAGTTATTCATTGTAATGTTGATCCTTACAGGTTGATTCATATGTGTTTTTGCATGAGATTCATAAGACCATAGGTGGACTGTAATCCTTTGTGGCTCCAAAGGATTATAATAGTATGGCCATAATTGATTTTTTGTGTTTGTGATTGCATGTCTATCATATGTGGTTGTGGGTATAGTAGTATATGATAGATACTATAAGTATGTGGTGTTTGGATATGTATATGTATTAATAACCCCCCCCCCCCAATTAATAATATTAAGTTTTAGTTTCATTCCATAAAGTAACCCACATGAAAAGCTTGATCAACTATGTGTGGGCATGACTCCGCGTGGTATAATGTCTATCTCGTGGAAGTGTGATGGTGGGTGTGTGGGTTTGGCTCCATAGGGTGCACACACATCGTGTTGGATTATGGGTTGGACTTAACTAGGGAACCATGATAGGATCAAGTACCTAGAGGAAAACAGATGCATCATGGCAAGGAGTTGTGCATGATCATCTATCCAAGAGTTTCATATGATGCAATTGGCAAAAGTTGCCTACCTTAGTATTTGGTCTTTGATGCCGACGTTGGCATGGAATTGATCCAATTATTTTGGATCTTGGATCACTATAAGGTTGTACACTGCAATCTTCTGAGTTCATAGTGAGGGATATCAATTTGAATAAAATAGTGGAAGCATATTTAATTAAAGGCCTATTAATTTCGTTTATCAAATCTTTACAAGACAAAATGTTTTGGACTAAATACAATCTTTTTCTTTTGTAGCAATCAAATGGTAAACAATACTCACACATTCGCATTACGATCGGTCCTGGAGAAGGACAAACTTACCATAATCAACTTTCAAAACTGGTTTAGGACATTGAGAATTGTTCTCAGGCGTGAGCGTAAGCTCTAAGTCCTTGAAACACCAGAGCCAACAGAACCCGCCTCAAATGTGCCCAAGGCTGAAAAGGATGCATACAAGAGGCACATTGATGACGTCGTGGATGACCGGTGTTTGATGTTGTGCTCAATGAACTATGAGTTGCAAGAACAGCATGAGAACATGAATGTCATGGAGATGGTAACACATCTCAAGAACATATATCATCATCAACCAAGATAGGAGAGATATGATGTCTCCAAGTCTTTGTTCAGAAGCAAGATGAAAGAGGGAGACTCATTTGGCACCCATATACTCACTTTGATTGGATACGTGGAAAGCCTATCTAAGTTGGGATTTCCCCTAGGTCAAGAGTTGGCCACTGATGTGATTTTACAATCGTTACCTGAATCATTTAGTCATTTTGTCATGAACTACAACATGAACAATCTTGACAAGTCATTGTCAGAATTGTTGGGCATGTTGAGGATAGTTGAAGCACAGATGAAGAAAGACAAGCCCAAGTATGTGATGATGATCAGTAGGAAAAAGGGAAAGTCAAAAGGCAAAGGCAAGACTAAGAAAGGTTCTAAAGTTGGGCATAAACCAAAGTAATCCATACTCAAAGCTGAAGGTGGGATCTCTAAAGAAGGCAATTGTCACTATTGTCACCAGGCTAGACATTAGAAAAGAAACTGTCCTCTGTACCTGGAGGAACTAAGGAAGAAGAAGCAGAGGATAGAGATCTCCACTCCAGGTATATAAATTATTGAGATAAACTTAAATACTTCTTTATCATGGGTACTAGATATCAGATGTTGATCTCACATATGTTCAAATACGCATGATATGATAAGAAGTAAGCCTTTATGAAAGGGCCAAGTCGAGCTGTGGGTCTCTAATGGGGCAAGAGTTGCTTCCACCGCAATAGGAGTTATTAGTTTATCTTTGCCTACGAGCCTTGTAATAGAATTAGAGAATTGCTATTATGTACCTGCCGTTAATAGAAATATTGTTTCTATATCTTGTATGGACAAGAGTGGATTTTAATTTCACATTAAGAATGGAATGATTTCTATTTCTAAAGATGAGATCTTTTATGGCAATACCCCTATGTCTTATGGTATCTACTTGTTAGAACTTGAGACTAGCATATACAACATAAATGCTAAAAGGCTAAAACTTGACAACTCAAACAAAATATCATTATGGAACTGTCATCTTGAGCACATAAACGAGAAGCCCATATCTAGACTTCATAAGGATAATTATCTAGACTCTTTTGATTTTGAATCATTAGAGACATGTGAGGCTTGTTTATTAGGCAAGATGGCCAAGACTTCTTTCACTGGATACACTGAGAGAGCCAGTGATCTTCTAGGTCTCATACATACTGATTTATGTGGACCTTTTAGATCAAATGCTAGAGGAGGCTATCAATACTTCATTACCTACACTAATGACCTCAGTAGGTATGGCTATGTATATCTTATGAAAAATAAGTTAGAAACTCTTGAAATGTTAAAGACTTTCATGAATGAAGTAGAGAAGCAACTTGGTAAGAGTATCAAAGCACTTTGTTTAGATCGAAGTGGTGAATATTTAAACCAAGAGTTTGAGGACCTTCTAAGAGACTATGGTATTGTATCACAATGGACTCCACCTGGTACACCACATCATAATGGCATGTCAGAAAGAAGGAATCATACATTATTAACATGGTACGGTCAATGTTGAGTTCATATGAACTTCCAATATCATTTTAGGGATATGCTCTTAAAACTACAACATTTACACTTAACCATGTACCTTCCAAATCGGTTCAAAAGACACCATATGAGATATGGAATGGGAATTGTCCCAATTTTCCTATGTTAAAGATTTGAGGATGTGAAGATTATGTTAGGAAATAATTTCCTAAAAAGCTTGGATCCAAATATGAAAAATGCTAGTTTTTTTGATACCCCAAGGAAACTCGGGGATACTACTTCTACACACCAACTGACAACAAATCTTTTGTTGCTAGGACTGCTGTATTTCTTGAAAAGGAATTTATTTACAAAGGAATCAGTGGGAGGAATGTAAATCTCGAAGAAGTTTGTGATAAACAAGAAAGTAGAGAACCCAAGGAGGTACATAAGGAACATGAAGACTCACAAATTGTTGTGGAATTTCAAGTTCCAAATGTAACACAGGAACCTCAAAGGTCAAGTAGGACATGACTTGAGCTTGAGAGATTTGGATTTCTTGTGACTCAAGGTAGTAATGAATTGGGCATAGAAGATGAGACAACTTCCTATATAGAAGCTCCTATGCAACCAAAATCTGAGAAATGGCTCGAAGCCATGAGATTTGAGATGAAATCCATGTACACCAACAAGGTATGGACCTTGGTGGATCCACCCGAAGGGGTAAAACCCATAGGGTGCAAGTGGGTCTTCAAGAAGAAGACCGACATGGATGGAAATGTTCAAACCTATAAAGGTAGATTGGTTGTGAAAGGATTCCATCACATTCAAGGTGTTGATTAATACGAGACGTTCTCACCAACTACCATGGTTAAATGCATCAGTATCATGCTTGTCATTGCAGCTGACCATGACTATGAGATTTGGTAGATGTATGTTGAAACATCATTCCTTAACATGAATTTACTCGAGGATGTGTACATGACACAACTTGAGGGTTTTATCAATCCAAAGGAAGCCAATAAAGTATGTAAGATACAAAGGTTAATCTATGGATTGAAACAAGCATCTTGGAGCTAAAATCTACATTTTGATGAGGTAGTCAAAAAGTTTAGCTTTATTCGAAATGAAGATGAACCTTGTGTTTACAAAAAGGTTAGTGGGAGCACAATCATATTTCTTATATTGTATGTGGATGACATACTATTGATGGGAAATGACATCCCTACTCTTCAGACAGTATTAGGTTGGCTGGGGAAGACATTCTCTATGAAGGATTTAGGTAAATTATCCTATATACTAGGAATCAAGATCTATCGAGATAGATCTAGAAGGATTCTAGGCCTAATCCAGAGCACATACATTGAGAAGGTGCTAAAGAGGTTAAGCATGGAGGGTTCTAAGAGAGGTAACTTGCCCATGTCCCATGGGGTTACAATCTCTAAAGCCCAATGTCCTAGTTCATGTGATGAATCGGCCTACATGAGTAAGATTCCATATGCATCAACAATTGGATCTATCATCTACGTGATGTTATGTAATCATCTTGATGTTTCGTATGCTTTGAGTATGATGAGCCGGTATCAGTCAAATCCATGTGAACGTCACTAGACAGTCGTAAAGAACATCCTAAAGTACTTGAGAAGGACTAAGGATCAATTCTTAGTATATGTAGGTGAGGAAGAGCTCGTGGTACAGGGTTACACTGATGATAGATTCCAAACTTACAAAGATGACAATAGATAACAATTTGGATTTGTGTTTTTCCTGAACAACAGAGTTGTGAGCTGGAAGAGTTCCAAGTAAGAGATGATTGTGGATTCTACAAAAGAGGCAGAATATATTGCCGCATCTAATGCTGCAAAGGAAGCTGTGTGGATCAAGAAGTTCATTTTTGAACTTGGAGTGGTTCCAAGTGATAGTGATGCAATTGAGTTGTTTTGCGACAACAACAGAGCAATTGCACATGATAAAGAACAAAGATCACACCAATGTTCCAAACATATTCTATGGCGATTCCATCTCATATGAGAGGTTGTACATTGAGGAGATGTGAAGATTTACAGAGTACCTACAGAAAGCAATATGGCTGACCCACTTACAAAATCACTTTAATAGAAAAAACATGATAGACGTGTTCGATCACTTGGATTGAGGTTCATGAGTGATTGGGTATAAGTGCAAGTGAGAATATGTTGGTATGTATGCCCATAGATAGTATCATTTGATCATTGTAATGGGATACTATGTAAATGATTTGTAATACTATATTGATCATATCAATAAAGGCAATTTTCCAATCTATATGTTTGTGTTTTATATTATGAGATGACCACAAAACTTATAGATGTCTACAGAATAATATACTCAATGACATATGTCTTCAGGTTGATGACCTGAACAATGAGATCATATGTATGCTAAGATTATGTATTCTTATTTTATCCCTAATCAGTTGTTATGGTGGAAATATCCATAGACATCAATAACACATAATATTAGAATGTATGTTGGTTGATGGAAGAATCTCATTATCCATGATATGGATATATCAAACCAAATACATAGATACTTGTTAGAGAATGGTGTATCAGATAGACCCACCTTGAGAGTGACACATGGATACCATGATTGGTAGTTAGAGTCACATCTCATAGTGATGGTGGTGATTGTGGTTCTTATACCTAAAGTCACTACACTTATCACATGTCTTTCGGTGTACCTTGACATCATCCACCGTGGTCCTAAATAAGGATTGCCATAAAGATAGTGCTTGGGTGCATTGTGACACATGGGGATGACTGTGAGTGATGTAGATGGAACTTGTCCTTCCTACGAGAGTTTGATATTATAACCACTTGATAAGAGAGACTGAGAAATGCATGGTCATGCTGATGTGAGTCAATATATGATATTGAGATTACATATATTCAGACAGTATGCTCTAGTTCATGGAACATGGATTGAATGTTGAAGAGGACAATAGTTTCATGACTTGAGTTCAATCTAGATATCAACGACAGAGGAACTATATAATCACTATAAAGCCACTCATGAATGATAGGTTAAGTTTTTCTCTAACTTCTCCAATTACTTGGGTGGCAATGAAGTCTTTCTAGATACCAATCATTGCTTGAAAATCATAATATGATTATCAATATTGTAACAACCCTGACCTGGGTTTAGGGTTAACCCTATTTGTTTAGCCTAAATAAGTTGCTTAGAACTTTAATATAATGCTTGAAAGTGTTTTGTTATCATGTGACAAACTTATGTTTCAAGTTTGGCCCTGTTTGAATAATGTTTAAGCAATGTTCTCTTATTTTGGACCAAAATGCAATTTACCCAAGAAGAGGGATTATATTGCAATATGTCACATGTTGAAAGTGACTCATGTGTTTTAGAATCATAAGAGAGGGAATAATTCAAGGTGGTGGCTTGTGGAAAGCCTAAATTCCAAATTTTGAACTTGTTTGAATAATGCTAGTGCCTTGTGTATCAATTTTGGTACATGTTGTAATTTACCCAAAATGAAGGGTTAATATGCAAATTACCACCTCTAGAGTATCCCTACCCCCTACTAGTATCACTTTGAGGAGAGATAAAAGAGGATACACCATGTTTGAATCATGTATAAGTGATAGTGTTATTGGTGATAGAAAGACCAAGAAAGGGTTGTATGTGAAACCCTAAAATGAGTTGTTATGAGTTCTAAAGCTTATATGGGAATGCCTATCAGCCAAGAAGCCATAGAGGACGTCCCATATCGTTTTGTTAACTTCTTGGAGGTATTCATATCGGATTAGCACATCAAGGAGGTGATCCATGACGAGTTATATGCTCCTTGCAAAAAGTTGTATCAGTTTGCATAATTTGTGAGATAAAGATGAGATATCTTGCCCAACAAGATAAGTGATGGCCAAAATATTATCTCTAGATTATCCTCTAGTTTTTTGCATGTCAAGATAAATATAAGTGCATGCAAGGACAAGTGTCAACCATGCATGGGCATGTGGCACCTAGTACCTTTAAAATGATGACACCTCATATACACATTTTTTCATGAACCTCAAGTATATATATACCCTTCCTTTCACCTATTAGTGGATTCGTTTCGAATCTTACCGCCCCCTTGATCTTAGATATCATGCATAGAGTCTTGGTATCATGCATAAGTGAAGGAGTATCGTGCATAGAGCCTTGGTATCAGCCATGGCAAAGTGATATCGCCCATAGCAAAGTGATATCGGCCAAGTGAGTGATATCGACCATGTAAGGGATATCAGCTACAAGGGGTGAAGTATCATGCATAGTGTTGTGGAGCTCAAGTGTTGGACCTTTGAGAAGATCATCTTCAACCTTGGGAATGTGAATCTTTGGAGGTTGAATCTTTGAAGTTGCTCTTTAGGTTGGTTATATAACTTGAACTCAAACATGTTATTATTTACCATCAATCTTGCCTTAGTGAAATGATTTGCCTTCAATCCAAATTTTCTTGCATAATTGATGAATCCATGAGATCCATTAGTGACCTAGGACTATTTTCTATGATCTAGAACAGTAAGATCAAGAGTCTAGAGGTTGATGATGAGGACATCATCATGGTTCAACCCGATATTTGGTTGAAGCACCTCTAATCCGATATGGTGGAGTGAACACATCACTAAAATGATATAATGAGGATGCATACACTTTATGCACGATACAATGTTGAAGTATAATACCCTGTACACGATATGGTGTCAAGCACACACCATCTGCATGATATGAAGGTCAAGTATAGACCTAATGCACGACATGGAGTCAAGTATATACTCAAACCTGATATGACAAACCCTAGATAAGGAGTAAATCGATATGGTGATATGAATACACCACTAGTACGATATAGTGATCAGTTTGTACCTCATGAATAATATGAATGATACATATATATATCTTTTGCATGATATGGGGTCAAGCACCCACCTTATACACGATATGGTATCAAGGAGATACCCTAACCCGATATGGTGTTGAAGCCCAACACGGGAAAGTGAAACCCGATATGCATTGTAACCCTACATTCCTATCGGTATGTACACTTGAGATAGTTTGGACTAATCAGTTGTCTAGCCTATTACTCATCACATGATGAAGGGTAGGATGATACCATGAAGGTTTTGAAGGGATATGTGTATAAGGGTCAAACCAGTTATGCAAACCCTGAAGGTTGAGTAACCCGATATGAATGCATGATATGGAGATAAGGAGATATCTCATGCACAATATGGTGATGAGGATACACCTCTATACCCGATATGGAGGAAGCACCTCAATCTAATACACTTGATTGAGTGACACATGTAGTGAATTATGTCCAGTGATACATTAAGACATAAAGAATTTAATGCATTTTGATAAGTATGGGCCAATGTACCGTGAGAGAAGGATTGAGCCAACCTAATGGAGTATGATGTAATTAACATCCTAGTGAGGATGGAAGAGAAACTTATAGTTGTATAATACTCATGTAATGAGTATTCATTGATACTCCTAATATGTGTGGAGTATGAAATAGGGTTTTGATTCTTGATGAATATACTAGAAACCCTAATCGGATAATAAAGGGAAACCCTAACCCTAATTATGGGAAGGTTGTATTCCCTCTTGTATTGAATGGTGATGATAGGTATGTGATATTGAAAACATGTTGATATCATGAGATAAATGAGCATAGCTAACTATGAGCTATGATGTTTCATATAATTCATATAATATGAGTCTTATAAGTCATGTGAAATACTTGTACAACAAGTATGATGTTTATACGGGTCTTATGACCTAGAGATGGATGTTGCCTAGTGAGAGGTGACAAGATGTTTATAAAGTCTCATGATCTATAGATTGATGAAAGAGATGGCAATGTTCAAAATGAACTAGGGAAATGGAAACCCAATAACATAATAATAATAATAATAATAAATGGTTATAATAATGAAATCTTGGTCATACATGCTTTATGATTATAGGAAAATAAGGGCTATAATGTTTTGAATATGTTTAAATGAGATATGACGAATACTTATATCACATAAAGGATGTGAATGGGTATAATGCCTAGTAAAGGTGATGGGGAATTCAGTGATGAGTTTAAGGGATTGATATCCCATAATGAAAGTGAAAGAGAAACATAAATGTATTCCACTACTATGGAATCCTTAGTAATAAGGCCATGGTTTTATAGGATTGGTATCATCTAATACCTGGACATAACTTTATAGGATTGGTATAATCTAATACCTAGATACAACACTTACATGATTGGCATAGTCCAATACCTGGATATAATCTTACAGGATTGGCATAATCCAATACCTGGATACAACACTTATACGATTGGTATTGTCCAATACCTGGATATAATCTTACAACATTGACATAATCCAATACCTAGATACAACACTGACATGATTGGCATAGTCCAATGCTTGGATATAATCTTATAGGATTGGCATAGTCCAATACCTGGATATAATCTTACATGATTGGCATAGTCCAATACATGGATATAATCTTACAGGATTGGTATAATCCAATACCTAGATACAACACTTACAGGATTGGCATAGTCTAATACCCGGATATAACCTTACAATATTGGCATAATCCAATACCTGGATACAATACTTACATGATTGGCATAGTCCAATACCTAAATATAATCTTACAAGATTGTCATAGTCCAATACCTGGATATAATCTTACAAGATTGGCATAGTCCAATACCTACATACAAACCTTACAGGATTGGCATAGTCCAATACCTGGATATAATTTTACAGGATTGGCATAGTCCAATACCTAGATACAAACCTTACAGGATTGGCATAGTCCAATACCTGGACAAAACATAATGATGTATATTCACACAATTGGTACAATCCAATACCCGTCTAGTAGATTGGCTGAGGCCAATAGATAGAAATGAGGATGATTCGTGGATGTCATACCATGATAATAGTATTACACGATAAGCTTGAGATGTGGTATAGTATGATGGGTAAATGATATACATGTTCTTCATATTCCTTATAAAGTGAATAGATGATTTACTATCCTAACATAGATAGTTACAATGCTTTAATAGATGAGAAATGTTCTAATCAGCTTATCCACAATGATTAACCTTGTTTATTGATATAAAAAAACCTCTGCTCAGTTTTATACTGTTTACCTGTAATAATAACATTGTTGGTAGAGAGTTATATCTCTCGTTGGGACAATTTTCCTGCCCCGTGGGATCCACAATTTTTGGGTGGACGTGCACGAGGAGGTAGAGACCATTCTGTAGAGGAAGGACAACAACTGCAGGGACAACATTAACAACTCAGGTTGAGTGTACTGTCTATCATGTCTTGTAGATAGAAGTCCTATGTGTCGTCTCTGTACTCTCAGGTCCTCATATTTAGTGTGTGATGGTTTTATGAACAATCTGAGATTTTAACTTGTATGCCTTGAGGTTTTATGTTGCTTCAGTATATGTTTTGACAAAGCAACTGCTATATGTTATCCTCAAGATGAGATGGTACAATGTATGTACAATGTGAACCCAGATGTATATAAAGTTTTGGTTCTTTCATTAAGAGTTTTCCAGGAAATGGAGCTCTTTGCAAAATGGTTTTAAATTTTAGTGACTTTTGCTAATATGCTATTTTTGATTATTTTGCATTATTAGTAATGATCTGGATGTCATTTTAGTGGTGGTCATTTTAGATATCACTACAAATGTAATTTGGAGCCTACCCAGTCACACACATAGGATGTGTTGGAATAGGAGTATAATTGTGGATTTGATTGGAATTGTTATGTATCACATTGATTACTAAAATGTTTATGTAATCCATTAGAAAAATATTGGAATATTTTAAAAATGTTTGAGCTAATTAATTGGAGTGACTGGCTCTAAGTGCAGGTAGGAGTCTGTTGGTATGTATGCCCATAGATCCATCTCGAGTAATTGCATGGAGTCAAATATTAATTAATAAATTAATATGATTAATTGGTTAATTAATTAATTCTAGAATATTCTAATTATCCAGAGTGTTTTAATTAATGTAGTCTTTCCATTTACTGATGGGTTTAGGAAACCCTGCTTTCTTTCATCTCCTATTTAAAGGGGCTTGACAGTCAATATCTTTATAAGATGTTGAGAGAGGTACGCAAACCCTATCCGTCACCATCCTCAAGAGAGAAAGGAGATCATCGCACAAAGACTACTCCTTCTTTCCGGCTTAGGAAGCACGACATGGAGTTCCGGTCTATCTGCGTGGATGAAGTAGAGACGCAGACGCCTGTGTTCGGAGGATGTCAACGACTGTCCATACGCGCTATGAGCGGTGTACATCATCGCACGAAAGGAGCGCCGCTGAATCTTCCTACGATGTGTTCAGAGGATGGGAGAGAAGTATTGTTCGTGTAAGACAGGAGCAATGCACACCATCATGTAGCGAGATGTCACCGGACTTGCTCAGTGACAAGGTATATCCCGTGAACACTCTTCCTGAATACGCTGTTGTCAACGACATATTGTTGCGGTTGCGTGAAAACATATTTTATTTTGTTGCTTCCACTGCACATGTTTCCTTCCACAAAACCCAACAACATTGAATGTGGTAAGAAGGGACATTTAAAAAAGGAGTGTCCTAAAGTCAAGAAGGGAAAGAAATCTTTGTTCAAGAAGAAGATAAAGCCTACAAAGTAGCTTGGGATGACTCAAGCGATGATAGAAAAAGTTAGGAGGAAGTGGAATGCCTCATGACCAAAGAAGAAACCGTAAGATGCTTCATTGCAACTACAGATGAAGAAGAAAATGAGGTAAGTCTTCTTGATTTATCTAAATAAGAGTTAGTCACTAGTATTGAAGAATTACATGATAAATATGTTGATTGTAAAAAGAAATTAAAAAGGCTTACAAAAACTAATGAAGATTTGTATGCTAAATTGAATGATCTTACTTTTGAAAAGGAAAGTCTTATGTCTGAAAAAAGCTACTTTGAAATCATCTATCAATTATTGCAATTTTAAGTTCCTTGCTCTAGAACTAACAATAATTTTTTTTGCCAAGAAAAGGTTGAATTTCTTGCCAAGAGAAATGATTTTCAAACTCAACCTATTCTATGTACTCATTCGGATTATGTTGCTATTGTCAAAAAAGGAGATAGTCTATTATCTAATCTAGACCAAGCAAAGTTAGACATTAAAAAGAGAATGGATGAAATTGCCAAGTTGCAAAAGGACATTAGTAGCTTGAAAAACAAAGAAATTCTTGATAAAATCCTAAAGTACTAATATGGCCAAATTTGGAGGAGAGGACTAGGCTATGAAATTTGGAGGAGAGGACTAGGCTATGTACCTAAATAGAAATCCTACCAAAAGCCTAGAACTAGAAAAACACAAAAACCAAAAACCAAGGTCATATATGTCCTTAAAGACAATCTAGGTAAGAAGAGAAATGCAATTGATTCTATTTGCTTCCATTACTGTTTACGTCTTGGACATTATTCATTCTCTTTCCCATACAAGAAAAAGGATGTTGACTTGGTTTGGGTTCCAAAACCCCCCTACTTAAAAATATTGGTCATATTAGTTGAGATTTGACCTAAACTTCACCTTGAAATTCATAATGTCTTATCTCAACTAAATTAAGCTTGAACTTGTATATCTTTGTATATTTTGATTGCTTAATTATGTTATCCAAAAATAATGGGATGATACGTTTACATTAGAGTGCTGAATTTACTAAAAGTGCACAAAACTTCATCTCGGTCGACAAAATGCCCGACTGAGAACTATTTCGGTCAAAGAAAAGATTGATCGAAGATAGTTCTGTCAATATTGTCTTACCGGAAAATCTTTCCGGTCGACAACTATCTTGATAAAAAATTCTTTCAGTCGAACAAATGTTTGATCGAAGATAGTTCTGTCAGAACTGCTTATTAAAAACAAATTTGTTCAATTGCAATAAAATTTGGTGACCCTAATATGTACTAAACTGTTCATGTTAAATTGTTTCAAATAGTTGAAATGATAAAATATTTATAGCAATGCTTCTAACCAAATGGACCACTATATGGGACCAAAACCTTCATACTTTGTAGGTTTGGATGGCCTATTAAAGCTACTCTATAAGGCACATGAAACAAGAAGATTTTCACACATTTGAAGAAAAGGTAAAATTATTGTTCACATATGAAGAACATTTCATAGGTAAAAATTGTTGGCTTAAGTGATGTTGGGACAAATTTTAATGTGCTATGTGTCAAAGAACTACATCATAAGTGCTATAACAATGGTTATGATTCATAGAAAAACATCAAAGTTTTTTATAAAGTTAATTGTAAAATTCTTAACACTCTGGACATCAATTGCAAAAATAAATTGGTCATTGCATAAAAAGATTGTTTACACAAGAAAATTTCTTTGAATCATTGTCTAACTTTTTTTGATAAATCTGAAATTTGTGACAAAATTGATCTTGTCACAAAAAGGCTTTATTTTGAAATAATTAAACAAAGAATCTAAAGTTTATAAGTATAAATGATGATTATACACAACAATACTTAGTCATATCCTAAAAGTGGACAAACGAGACTACTAAAAATAAAGAATAAAATTCAGCTCCTAGACGTAAAAGTAAAACATTGGAACTATATGGGCATGAGGAATAGCATTAGGATTTAATGAGAAGAAATAGATTTAGATATGATTTATAAATCATTGGATAAGACTTAAAATCATCAAATGAATGTAAATATGCATAAGAGTGATTGGTCATTTATACTAAAATAAAAGAAAAATGCTACATCTTGGTTCATTCTAAGAACAAAGCTGCATTAATGGGATATCTACATAAATACCTCTCTGTCAAAAAGGAGCTCGACCGAGGGGTGCCCCGTCGAAGTCATGGTTGACCAAAAATAATCTTGACAAAAGTGCTTATTTGTAATCATTACTTGCACCCAACATTGATATAGTAAATCTATAGCTTTCTAAGAATAAGAATTTTTTTAAGATAAAGCAACAAACAAGATTGCTTATGAAAATTGGTTTATAGTCTTACTTAATCAATTGATTTTAAAAGGTAATGATTTGAAATACCTTAGTATCTTTGAGATCACTTTTGTTATTATATTAAGGGGGTGCTCACAAAATTCTTGAGTATAATGTATTTATTGCTCTTAATTGAATTCTCTACACCAATTAGGGCTTAACATCCCTTGTATTCAGTTAGAGATACATTTATTGATTTCACTACGAGCCTAAAGGAATCTCATATCATTACAGGGATTACAATCCCTTGTAAATGATTGATAAATATATTTATTGATCCCACCATGAGCCTAAAGGAATCTCATATCATTACAGGGCTTAACATCCCTTGCAAATGGTTGAGAAATTAATCTTAGTTCTTGAATTGTAGCTAAATTTGACATTCTTTTTGAAGCAAACAATTAAGGGGGAGTCTTATTGACTTATAATTATATGGCTATCTATATAGACCTACACAAATGATTATATGGCTATCTTTTTTAAATGACAAAGGGGGAGAATTTATATAAAATAAATAAATAAATAAATGAGTTTCATACTGCTCTCTTGGTTTAACATTAATTGATACTATATTCCTTCAGAGATGGATACTATGTTCCATATCTCTTTAGGAATAATTTGCACACACTTTATGAAAACAGGATAACATTCTCATTACAGGTAAATCTTAGGTATGAAACTCGTCTCATATAATTATTTTGTTTATATTTTAGAAATGTTTGTCATCTTCAAATAGGGGGCAATTGTTGGCTAAATTGGACATTAATATATCCTTTGTTTTAACAATGAAAAATACTTCATTCTTGTGGATCAAAAGTGCTACTTGAGTATTTTAGGGATTAAAGAAATAAGGAAATCCTACCAAGTGGGAAGATGAAGATAAATGCAAATTGAAGATCAAATGTGCTTAATTGTATACATGTGCATGATTGTACTAAAAAATAAACACTTGTAGAAAAATATGATGTAAAAGTACTTAGACATCATGTAAAAAAAGCGTTAGATCTTCCCTACCCACTTATAACCCTTAGATAGGTTTCTCCCCAAAGTTAGAGTCACCAACATACATTGAAACACACACTTAGTAGGTGATTCAAAAGTCTAGAACAGGGACACCCTCGATTAAATAACTTGACAATCGAGACACACTCGGTTGAAGTTCTTGTCGACCGAGAACCACCTCGGTTGAAATTATGAGCAGTGTTCAACAACTTACACAATTATGCTCTTAATTAGTCTTTGGTCAAAAATAACCTCGAGCGAGTAAGCAACAGTCTAAAGCTTGCGACCATTAGACTGAGTGGTTAGTATTTGGGAGTTGAAAATAGACGTTGCAACACTTTTTCCTTAAAACTAGGCTCGATCAAAGATAATCTTGACCGAGACACATTTCGATCGACCAAATTGTCGACCAAGTAGGGATTTGGATTATTCTTTTCAAGCACGAATAAATTAGCAATTGCTAGCCAACTAATGTACACCTAACGACTAGTTAAGCACTAAGAACACTCTAGACACTCCCTACAACATCTCTTATCACTTGTAATCCATTCCTATAAATAGGAGAGGCCTTAGGACACCCAAAACATAACTTCCATACATAATACACGAGCTACACTTGAGCATTCACTATTGAGAGCAACGAAGATTGGATTCACTTGCTATCTTCATCCTTGTGCTCTACAATTGTGTCCTATAGTTACAATCTCCTGGTCGCAACATATAGCAACGTCTATCCCAAGTGGATAGGAGATCCAAACACTTGATATAGGATCTAAGTGATGCGCTTCATTAGATAAGTATTTTCATTCTTCCAATCTATTTCCTTTATATTGTATTTTGTTCTCCTTGACTACTCCTAGAGTTGGAGGTTGTTGAAAGGAGGTTGTTTGGTTCTACTTCAACAATGTGAAGGCTCCTTCAAGGAGTGCTTGAGATTACTTCAAGAAGGCTTCTTCAAAGGAGGATGGCGTTACTTCTAGGTGAAGGCTATCTCAAGGTGGTGGAGCTACTTCAAGGTGGTGAAGGCTTCTCCAAGGATTGCTCATGTTCACTTTAAGAAGGTTGCATCAAGGGGGTTGAGACTACTTCAAGGTAAAGGCTACTTCAAGTGGAAGGTGATTGTATTTTATTTAACATCCTTGCGAGTAATAAAATAAATCTCTTTCAAAATCTCAATTGGAAACAATTGGGTAGTGGACTGACTACCTTCAATTTCAAAGGTAGGAACCACTCTAAATTGAAGTGTCTTACTTGTTTCCCCCTCCTTCTTTGGTTGAGTGCTTCAATTGTTTCAATTAACTTTAAATTATCCAAAAATCTCTATTACCCCCCCCCCAGATCTTTCATTGTTTGTTATTGCAAGTTTTACAGGTGTGCTGGCATGTTGCTAAGATGTACATAGGATGGAACATGCTGTTCTCATGGACTGCAAGTTATGCATTCTTCTAAATAGCTGGATAGCCGATTTGTAGACCTACTATTTAAAAAAACACAACTTTGGCATCCATTATTATAAAAAAACTGACACAATAGATCCGTGGTGTCAGTTTATTAATCAAAATTGATGACACATCTACCCTTATAAATCAAAATTTACCTCATAAGGTATTAGAACATCAATTTTGGTGATCAAACTGACGATAAAGATTACCTGTACCATTGGTTATTTTGAAAAAACTGACACGGTTACCCAGTGGTGTCGGTTGTTTTCACAAAAATCGATGACAATGCTACCCAACCCACAATTCGATCATGCTTCCTGATATAGTTGTGCTTCCAATATGAGTGTTCTGCTCTACATTCTCAGTTTTTCAAACTAAAACCAATGACATAGTTCAACTACAGTGTCTGTTTCTTGCTAAGAACCAATGACACAAAGTCATTCCATGACACTAATATCACTCTAGGTTCTCAGCTGAGTCATCAATTTTTGTTTTAATAGAAACCAAGGCTCTCTCTATGTCGTCGGTTTTTCCATTCCCAAAAAATGGTTGCAAAAGGTCCTTTTTTGTAGTATCGTCCACTTAGGTGTTAGTGAAAAACCAACGTTATATGTCTATTTTAACTGACATTAAATGTGGTATTTGTACTAGTGTTGGGTGTCCTTTTGGACTTAACTTTTCATTTTTTCTATCATTTTGCATTTAAGTTCATGGGAATTAATGCTCAAAACCTTAGGATAGGAGTTTCTGACTCCTAAAAGAGAGTTTTTATGATCCACTAATCCTGTATGTCATGCTTATTGAGATTAATTATGTCATGTAGTGAGTATTCAATGGACAGTTATTCACCCAAAAGGGTTAAGGATCCAGGTTTTAGATACATCTTCATCATCTCTATCCTCAACACTTATTAGAGGAATAAATTCACTAAAAGCATATGCCCATGTTTTGGTGTCCTTTGGTATTCACAATTGATGTATATTCAGTTAGTTATTTGATGTTGTGGAAATGGATGCTTAGAGCCTTAGGATAATAGGATGGGAACCTAAGCTGTGTATTAATGGGAGTTTCCTTAGATAAGGTTTCCCACATGTGGTCCCCATGATAGATCATTATGGAATATGGTGAGATTTCAACATGGCACAAGGGATCCAAGTGTCCCTATCCTCTAGTTCATCTGTCTCTATATTTCCCTATGATAGCAGTTGTTGTCATGTTTAAACATTAAAATTTAAGTAGGTAGTGAGCCCTAAATTTGTTTTCAAGATCACTACTTAGTGGGTCTATTCTAACTAGCCTCTAGGGTGCTCAATGTAAGAAGACCTAGAAAATTACATTAACTAATTTTGATATGTAATGTTATATTGTAATTTTAGGTTTAGATGCTTTCATTGAATGACTGAGGCATCCACTTGGACCAAACCAACATCAATTAGGTCTTGAATGTTATGCTTGAGGGCTAGACTTGAGTCTGTATTTTGTCCTGAGATATGGTAATAGTCATAGTGAACATTGGTATTGTATTTCTTTGGCAAAGGATAGGGGCACTTCTTTATTGCTCAAAATTTCTCAATGTGTTTAACCAATGGGAGAGTCTTACTTAGAAAGACTCCTAATGTGTGAACCTTCTCTTTGTTTTTTGTTTTGGTATCTCCTTTTTGATGATCATGTGGAAAATAGTCACTTATAAAAATATATCTCCTTTCATCATGCTTTGGAAATTAAGCTTTGTGATCTTTTGGTTCTAACCTCTGAAGGTGTTGGTTTCATATGTGTTGAACTCTAGATATCCTAATTTCTATAGGATTTCTCTCATGATATGATCAACAATCATCAGAACTTTGAGAAAACTATAATGGTAAAAGTTGCGACGAAACCTAAATGAGGTGGGTACATGTATGGTCCTAGAACTAGATGATAGTTTCAAGTTGGTGAAAGGTACATTGTGGAACTGATTGAGTCAAACCTTTATCTACACTAGAATTGTTGTCTTCTAAAATTTTGTAACTTTTTCCCTTCTTCCTTGATAAATAATGACTTTTTGTTGGATTATTCTATCTTATCATCCACTTGGTTATTTTAGGAATATGTGTGTGTTCTATAGACATCTTCTACTATAGATTCTAAGAGGATACACTTGGCTGGAGTCTTACCTGATGGTGTATTTTTTTACCCTATAGGTTGTATGGTGATGATACTTGCGAATTACCTGCAAATGGGAACACTTGCATCTGTGTCTTTGGCTGGCCCATGTTAGCTTTGATTGTCAGCTTGTTGCTAAAATCAAGTGCCTCTGTGGCTTGTGGTAGATCATCCCATTATGACTGTTAGATGGATCCTATGTCGACCTAAGCATTCAATTCATTGTGAGAGTCTTCAACTAGTTCCTTCATCACCTCACCAGTGTTGGATTATTCATAGGTTATCTCCATCTCAAGAAGCTCTCTCTGAAAATGTCAATAAGTGTATTGAGGCATGATAGTTTTGTGATGTCACCCTTGGTGTTGAAGGTGGAATAATTGGTTGTTAGGATTTGGAGACCAACGGGAATCTTCCCCTTGTGTGGTAAGGATGTGAAAAGGAAAGAAACATGGTTGTAAATAAAATTCCCTTATCGTTCATGTTTTTGTGTCCCCAACATTCCTGGTAGGGTTCAATTGAAATTTCCACTTTCTTAGAAGAGGGTGTAAAAAATCAAGATAGAAAAAAAGAAACCTGCCCCTATTGTGGAGAAGGAGACAAATATCATATCGAAATATGAAATTTCACCATTTTTGCAGAAAGGGATGGTTCATGTACCAGTGAAGATTGTTAAATCTAATGATATGAACATAGGGACGAGCCACTAGACTGAATGATATGAAAAGATTTTTCTATCTTGTCATGAGGTATGTCAAATAGCATTAATAGAAAGAATGTGGATTGGGATATTCCTCTCTCCTATGGGGTGATTTTACAAGAGAAACACTCACAAGGAAAATGGTATTTAGGGACACGGTGACCCACTTGGCACCAGAGAATGTGGTTTGATTTAGATATGTGATATTTGTTTCTCCTCAGGAGAGATTTTATGAGAGAAATACTCACAAGGTAAAGAGGTATCTAGGGACAAGGTGACCTACTTGGGGCCAGAGTCTATGTCTAGATATGGATATGTGAAATTCCTTTCCCCTCAGGGGATATTTTATGGGAGAAATACTTGCAAGGAAAATGGTATCCTGGGACAAGGTGTTCTATTGAGGCCCTAACAATGTGGCTAGATATGGGTGTCTCCATTTCCTCTCTTCTTAGGGGACATTTTATTAGAGAAATACTCACAAGGTAAAGGGGTATCTAGCGACAAGGTGACCTACTTGGGGCCAGAGACTATGGTTGGATATGGATGTGTGAGATTCCTCTCTCCTTATGAGAGATTTTGTGTGAGAAATACTCACAAGGTAAAGGGGTATCTAGGTACAAGGTGACCTACTTTAGGGGATGGACTGTGGTTGGATATGGGTGTGTGAGGTTTCTCTCTTCTCAAGGTAGATTTTACTAGAAAAATGCTCACAATGGTATTCATGGATAAAGTGACCCTATTAGGGCCAAAGATTGTGGCTAGATCTGGGTGAGTGACATTCCTCTCTCCTCAAGGGATCTTTTATGAGAGGAATACTCATAGTGAAGGGGATATGTAGGGAAAAGGTGACCTACTTTGGTGCCAAAGACAATGCTTGGATATGGGTGATTGATATTCCTCTCTCCTTAGGGGAAATTTTGTGAGAGAAGAACTATAAGGAAAAGGGTATCTATGGACAAGGTGATCCAATTAGGGCTAGAGAATGTGGCTGGTTATGGGTGTGTGATATTCCCCTCAACTCAGAGAAAATTTTACAAGAGAAAGACTCACAAGAAAAGAATATCTAGGGACAAGGTGACCCTCTTGGTGCCAAAAATTGTTGTTGGACATGAGTTTGTGAGATCCCTCTCTCCTCATTGGAGATTTTGAGAGAAATACTCACAAAGAAAAGGGTATACTGGTATAAGGTGACCCACTCAGGGCTAGAGACTTTGTTTGTATACATGTGTGTGAGATTCCTCTCTCGTCATAGGAGATTTTATAAGAGAAATATTAACAAGGTAAAGAGTACCCAAAGATAAGGAGACCTACTGGGGCCTACAAACTGTTGCTACATATGGTTGCATGATATTCCTCTCCTTAGGTGCAATTTTATGAGAGAAACACTCACAATGAAAATGATATCTAGGGAAAAAGTGACTCACTTAAGGCCAGAGATTGTGGTTGGATACAAGTGTATGACATTCCTTTCTCATCAAGCAAAATTTTATGAGAGAAAAATTCACGAGTAAAAGGGTATCCAGGGACAAGGTGACCCACTAAGGGCCAAAGATTGTGGTTGGATAGGTGTGTGTGAGGTTCCAATCTCCAATGAAGAAATATTATGCGAGAAATGGTCATAAGGAAAAGGATGTCGAGGGACAAATAACCCTCTTGGAGCCAGATAATATGGATGGATATGAGTGTGTGAGATTCCTCTCTCCTTGGGGGAGATTTTATGAGAGAAATACTCACAAGTAAAATGATGTCTAGGGACAAGGTGACATACTCAGGGATAGAGATTTTGGTTGGATACAAATATATGACATTTCTCTCCTTAGGGGAAACACTATGAGGGAAATTCTCACAAGGTAAAGGGTATCCTAGGATAAGATGAGTGTAGGGCTATGTCTAGATATGGGCTTATGATATTTCTCTCTCCTTAGAAGAATTTCTATGAGAGAAACACTCAAGATGAATGGGTGTGTTGGTCTCATTTTATGTAATGATCTAGGACCATATGAAAATGGGTATAAGCGGGTGATGGTCCAATTTTAGGTCTTGGTCCAGGATCATCTAGATATGAAAGGAAAAGATAGACAATGTTCTAGTTTCTTATTATGGTCTGGGACTATGGCGTAAGGTAGGCAAAGATGGATGGACCACGTGCTACTAGGTGACATGTTAGTCAAGCTAGAAAAATCTTTGGATCAAATAAAGGCGGTGCACTTAGGGCATGATACAATATTTAAGTCATTATTTTGAAGTTATCTAGGATTGATGATTAAGTAGCCTTATGACACAATGGTGAAGCTTTCTCTTGAAGGGATCAATGCATTAAAATACCTTGTAGGAGGTAATTGTTGGATAAACACGGGCATGTCTAGATCAAGACTAGAGCGAATAATTCAAGATGTGATTTAATCGTGAAAAGACATAACTTGTAGGTAAATTTGGGTAACCTCTCGACGTAAGGATGAAGGTTTGGAAATTTTGTTCCTCAGAAATCAAGGTACTCTATAGAAGTTTCCCAAAAAGAATTTCTCTTTGGCTCATGTGTTATCGAAGATGAAGATTAACGAGCATTCCAAGAACTTGAATAGTGTTTGACATCCTTTTAGAGAATGTTTAAGGTTTAAGGCATAAGACAATCAAACAACCTTTTGGCATGGATCTAGTCAAAAGATCTTTTAAAAAGATTTCCAAGCCTAAAAAAATTCATTTCATTTGAATGGGTTTTCAAAACATTTTCTAACCTCTTTAATTCTATATATGGTTTGACATTGTTGAGTTTTGAAAGAATTTTCAACTTATTTTATTTTGAAAATGATCTTCACCTTTGTTTAGTTATGAAAGACAGTTTAACTTTTATATTTTTTTTCTTCGTGGAAAAGGATCTATGATTTTTTTTTGAAATATTATTCTTTTTCTTGAAAAGATTGTTCTTTTTTGAAAAGATTGTTTTGTTCTAAAAAAAATATTTCTTTGAAATGATTGTTCTTTTTTGGAAAAAATGTTCATTTTTTTAAAAAAAGCTTGTTCTTTTTTTTAAAAGATTTTCAAAATTTTGAAAAGATCTTTCCTTTTTTTTGAAAAGTTTTTTTTATGGAAAAAAGAAAACAACTTTTCAAAAACAAAAAAGAAAGATCTTTTCAAAAAATTATAAATATTTTTCTTTTTTATTGTTTTTAAACATATTTTTTTTAAAAGACTTTTCTTCCTTTTTTTTCAAAATAGACATTTTTCTAAGTATTTAAATTTTTCTTGTTGAAAATATTTTTCTTTTTCCAATAATATTTTTAAAATGTTTATTCTATTTTTTAGCAGATAACTTTTCCTTTTTTATGTTTTGTAATTTTAATAATAAATGGATTTTGAACTGTTAATTTTTTAGCTTTGTTAAGCTTTTGAAAATATTTCCTTTTGCATGATTTTTGAAAATACTATTTTTATTTACTATGTTGAGGTTTTGAAAATGGCTCAACTTTTGTTGATTTATTAAGAAAGTGTTTATTTTTTATGAAAAAGAAAAAATTGAAAATATGTTTTTTCTATAAAAATATTTCCTTTGTTTTAGATACAAATTTCTAATTTAAAAAGATTTTCCTTTTTTTCATTTATTTAAAAGATTATCTTTTAAAAAAAGTAAATTCTCTTTTTTGAAAAGATGTTTCAATTTTTTGTAAAGATGATCAATTTTTGGGAAAAAAATTTCAACCAATGTTATTGAATGAAGCTTATTGGGCGAGAGGGATCTTTGATAGATTTTCAAGTTTGAAATAATCATGGTTCAAAGATTGTTGAGAACTGAGATCGTTTGAAATCATTTGGAATCCTTTGACATCATGTGAGATTATTGGTATGATAAGATTATTGATTTGAGATTGTTCTATGATAATATTACTTTGAACATTTGAATGATAGCAAACGATTAAAACATCTCTATTTGAGGATTACAATCTTAAAGCATATATCCTTCAACAATCTAAAAATTAGAATAGCATGCAACAATCTTGAAAATTGTAAAAGAAGTCAGCATGAGATTCATATGTAGAAGATAAAGTTCCCATTTTGAGCACATGAGTTTAGATGTCGTTTACTTCCCTACTCACACATGACCTGTATAGGATGGATTGGTTCTTATCGTCTCTATGGAGTGATGATGCTCGTCATGGAAGTAACTCAGATTCATAGAATATAGTTACTACTCACAATACACCTCATGAGTATGGTGGTTGTAGTCAGTCATAAGTGGAAGGAGAAGGTAACACCCCCTCCCCATTTTAGGGATCCAATATGAGTGTTCAAACCCATTCATTGAAGTATGGGTTTCTAGGTGTGCATCATGTGGGGTACAAGATTTTTATATTTTCTAATGCAAAACCACAACAATTAAGCATGAAAGATAAATGTTATGCATGTAAGAAAGAATCATACAATTATTAAGAAAGAGAATATCTTACTTATTCTAAAGACCTCTCTCATCCTTCCTCTCTTTTTTTATATGTTTTCTTTTCTTGTGAAAAGAAAAAACCAAAAAATAAGACACATAAAAAAGAGGAAAAGGAGGGAAGAGTAACCTAACCCTAAAAGAGAAGTGGAAGCAAATCCTAGAAGGAAAAGAGAGGCTAACCTAGAAAGCGATAACCAATAGAAACATGACAATTGTCATGTTATCGGAAATTGAAGTGACAAGTAAAGCAAAATGACAAAGGAAACTCCTTTTTTCTACTGGAAGAATGTTAGGTTCCATTAGTTTAACTATGCTCTAGGAATATAATAGGTGGTCACTATAAGAACACCTTTCTTTTTGTTGGTGGAATAGAGTGTTCTGCAATGATATTTGTTTGGATTTTTTTTGCAACGTATTCCTAGGATTTGTAATTGGTATTTTATTAAGCTTTGTATTTCTGCAAAAATACAATGAATGAAAGAAAAATAGACAACAAAATAGAAACCTCGGTTAGTCAATAAAATGTGAGATGAAAAAAATGAAAAATAACTCAGATAGGCTGACTTTTCCCATAAAAGTTGCCAAACTATTGTACACAGTTTGAAAAATCACCTTAGTGGGGATGATCCAGTCATCTCTTGAAAACAACGAAGAAGTAAAAAGAAAATAATAAATCAATAAAGCACTCAGGGTCACCACTTAATTTTATTTGTAAAATAAAGAAAAATTAGCATGGGTGTTAAAATCAGTGAGAAGAACAAAAGACTTGATTTTGACTTCATGCAAAGGTGAATTAGAAAGATATGTATGAAGTTAGAGATCAGACTCGACAATCCTATTATAGGCGGAGAAGGTTTTATTATCCCATGTCTCCCTATAATGGTAATGCATCCTTTTGAAAAATCTCATACTAAAATGATAGGGATTGAGGTTTATATTAAAGAAAATGGTGGAATACATAAAAAATATTTTTTGTTGGCCAACTTATGAGGCTGAAGATGGGTGGTTTCCCATCATAGCCTTGAAAGGTTGTAATTTTTAGGTATATTGTGGTCGAGATTACATCTGGACCTCACATGATTGAGATCCATCACTAAAGGTTGGGACTAATGCATAAGAAGAGAGAGAGAGTGACAAGAAAGACTTAGTAGAGAAATATCTAGATATTTGAAACAATGTGCAGATATGTAAACTTCATGTAATCAACTAACAAGAATTATGAATATGGAAGAGAAAACATTAGTTATTTTCGAGCATCCTACTGAATTTAACTTGGTAATTGGCGTCAGAGGAAGAATCCTCTAATCACACTTAATACAAAAGGGGAAGGTTATTTACTCTTTGTTCATAGGAGAGACAAAATGAACACTGAATATGGTGGAGATAAGGGATATTTATATGTAGATTTTAGAATTTGGGGTTCTAGACAAAACCTTTTGGAAATGACATAGATCACCTTTATATACCACGTGATGTGGCACACAGATCAAGGAAATCCACCACATGGCATGCAATGGATGGCTCTGATCCATCGGGTGGCCAAGGCTAGAGAAATCTTGGTTCTCAATTTTATGAAAATTTCAAGAATGTTATGGAGAAAATTGTAGACAAGGCAAATTTTGATTAAAATTCAAACAAAATAATGAGGGAAAGAGAAAAGCCGTGAATTCAAGAATATCCTTCATGATTAACCAAAGGGTATGTATTTTTAGTGAGGAAAATGACAATTCAATATCTATGAGGAAATCAAAATATTTTATTAAGTATATCTCAACTAGGAATTTATGAAGAAGGCTTATATAGAAGAAATAATGGTCACATTGCACTTAAGTTTAGAATAATAGATTTTTTACATAAATCTATAAATTGGCTAAAAGTTGGTAAAATGAATGAATAAAATAGGAGGAAAATTGTGGAAAATATGGAAAAATGTGAAAAAATGGAAAATCTAGGAAAAATGGCAGAATGTGGAAAGTAATCCTACATTATTTAGAGAATTAATATTTATCATAAATTTATGTTGAGTGAACATGTAATGACCTCACTTTTCAACATCCCCCAATTAAGGAAGGACCTTAAAGTTGAGAGCCAATACCTAAAATTCCCAAGATCCATATTTGACCAAATAACAATTAATAGCAAATAATTTCCATTATTTTACAAATATTTTTATATAACATGATAATCCTCTAAAGATATACATGAATTTCCAACATGGAACTGATACATATTGAGAAGAAGTATCTAACTAATCCTCCTTTACTTAGATTTTAATGTTTTTGGTGAATTTCATCTTATTCATCATGTCTCAATATCTTCATATATTGCACCTACCTAAAACTCTATGAAACAAAGCATGAATCAGTATATTGTTTTACTGTGTATGTGGTGTGTAAAGATATGTGCATGTAGGTGTAACAACATAAACAACCATAACAACAATTATCATTATATAACTGAGCATGTGTTTTATTTTCTAACTCCTCAACCCTTATCATTTTGCTTTTTATTGTGTTCCCTCTCTTTAGGGGAGCCTTTTTATGGGGAACCCTATTTTAGGGTTTGGTCCCTACAATGGACATTCATAACCTCCCCTAACCTAGGCTTGGTTTTATACATAGGCCTTCCTTTCTGAACTTGTCTTGAGGAGATCTTCCTTTCCAGGCTTGATCACCCGTCACTCCCATAATGACTTGTTTCACCCCATTCACTTTAAATCACCAGATATAACTATTAAGGGTTCAAAAAATTTATATTTATATAAGATGATACTCATAGTGGCATTATAGTTTACGCGAAGTAAATAAACAATCAAGTAGTTTTTATGCAATCCATTCAGAAAATTTTGAAAAACCACAAAAGTCGTTTAAGGTGAGTATTCATCGGCATAACCGTGTACCTTTGTTTTCATGCAGAATCATGCAAAATACTTTAAGCATATGTAATCCATTCAACTAAGAATAGTTCCAGGAAATCATTCAATCTACATGTATGTATATCTTAAAATGGCACTAGTCATATTCAAGACATACTAATCTAACCTACTTCCTAAGATAGGCTTTAAGGTTGTCTGGGGTTTGGATAAGAATAAGGGTATCAAACCCTAATTCCATCACATAACTATAATTAGAGTTATAAACTCATACAAGGCATTAGGTGAAATCCTAATTATCAAGTTGAGAACTTTATACTATTTTGAGCAACTATGTTAAATGATGCAACTTATGATTCTCGTGATAAGGCTTGATCATCATGTTTATGACTCAGGTGTTTTAATCATGATCATTATTGTTTGAAACATATCAAGTATTAGGATTCTCATCAAATGAAAAATATTAATCTATTAGAAACATCTAGATAAGATCATTTACATTTTAAGCTTATCACAATTTATATTATTGATTTCATAATCCCAATTACACATGTTGATGATCATTATCATACATACCTAAATTATCCATTATCATCATTATTATCAGTTTAGTGTTCTATTATATTCTACGATATCATATTATAATATAACTGAAAGAATTATTGTATTCATGAATGTAATTACCAATTATAGGGTTTCTATCTATGTGTCGACAGTTAGACATGGATTCAAATTTATTCATGTTCCTCTCATTTTTCAGATTGAAATTCATATATAACTCGTCCTCATCTGATCATCTTATCATTTCTACAAATATTACAAGATAACCATTTATAAGACAATTGGAAAGATGCCACATCATCAAAAACTTACTTATCCATTATTAAATATTTTGACATCTTGAAATATAGGAATGACCTCTTTTCCCCTAGGCCTTCAATATGCACCAAGGGATATCGAAGTCATTTGAGTTTGATCCTGCTTCTTCCTTGCAGAGGGTGCAACTCTGCCTGGTGAGTCCGCACCAACACTACTCCCTCCTTCTCCTGACTTTGCACAGCCAGCGTAAGGTATGAGGGTCTGTGTGCACCTTCGTTAGAGGTGACAGGTTTCCAAGATGAGGAGGCTTGGTCGGGGAGGAGTCTAGGTTGTCTCCTAACTGCTGTTGTATATGGTTTGAAGGTTCATATCATTCACTAGAGAAGAAGGAGAAGAAGTTGGACATGTCAGGGAGATTTCCTTCTACCATGTTTGTCCAGATGCCCCTCGTATGATTTATGACCACCTTCCTTCTCCCGAATGTCAAGAACTTGCCAAGAGGAGCAAGAAGCCCGACAATGGTTATACAAGGTTGGTGATGGTGGAATTCGGTTGTTCTGGGTTTACAGAGGGTTTCCCTTGAGACCAGGGTAGTCCATCCTTTATATAGGTGGGCATATTTAGGGTCTGTGACTATGCAAATCTTTATAGGCTGTGAGGTTCTCTGTGAGTCCCATAGTGAGGAAAAGATAGGACTCTTCCCTTTCAAAAGAGTAACTTTCTTTCAATAAAACTCCAATTTTTTAAAGTAATTATATCTCTCTATCAACAACTCCCTTCCCCATGAAATTTTTGTGAAACCTTATATTTCACTTTATCCTTTTCTTGGAAAAATATTGAATAAAAAATAAACAGTTACTAACTCCAAACTTGCCTTTTTAGCAAATTTTGATAATTACATATTTCATTTCCTAGATCACAAGACATCTTGGAATGTTCTAGTTTTTCTTCTATAATACTGAGGAATCATCTACCATTTAAAATTATGTTGGATATTTATCATGGATAAGAAAAAACCTTGTTTTCTTTTTTATATTATACCCAAGGACCTACTTGCACATCTTGATTAGGGAAAACTTAAGAAAACCACACTTTTCTCTCATATTTACTCCAATTGGTCTCAAAATTGAAAGGAAATCTTTTAATGACTCAATCTGATTTTGGACAAGGTTTGGTGTCACAATGAAAGTTAAAAGTACTTTGCTTTCCTCATAAGAAATTGATTTATTTGATTCATTTAACGAATCAAACTTATTTCCCCATCCAACTTTGGCAAGTCTCATATTTTCATGTGTTTTTCTTTTTAAACACAACATTAGGGTGAAACAAAGTTATTAGTTTCCTTAAACATATCATTACTAGAAATTACCACACAATTTCTTATGTAATTACAAATTGTCCATTACTTTTGTAGCTCCTTTATTATTGGATATCCCACTCTTCTTTATCCAATGTCTACTAACAGTTTATTGAAAATTATAAACACACAAAATCCATTCCATAAGGAAAATTTACATTCTCAAACTAAACCTTGCAAACAAGAAATGTCTTTCTAATACATCCTTATCAATCCAATATTTTCATTTCAAATATATATATATATATATATATATATATATATATATATATATATGTGAAAATCCATGTTATAACATCCTTACCCTCTTATAGGATTTGTTTCCTCAAAGTTCAACTAGTCATATAAGAAGATGTGAATGGGTCCTTTCAATATCCATCTTTCTCTCCCATGTGGCTTCATCCTCACCATGGTACTTCTAAAGGACCTCAACCATCTCAATTTCTAGAATTATCTTATTTTTTATTAGATTCAAGTATTCCAAAAGGAAAATTGAATCATCTTTAGTTGATACCTAAACACATATGTTGCCATTCATAATTGGATAATTAATCTTGTGTTGCTCATCAAATTAAGTCTTACATCTATATAATTCCAATTTACCAAATTTGAGGACCTAACATTCATCCCTCCTTAAGAGGAATGTTGTCTCCAAAATTCAATCCTAATTAGATTAAGGTGAAAGGTAACTCTTATTATCTTAAGATTATAGGGTTGAAAATCTTCTTGGATATCTTTAGCATCTTTTATTGATATGCAAATTTCTCACATCACTAAGGTTTGTATTCAAATTCAATACCAAGGTATCTACAACTTTATTCATTACTTGATTTTATCACCCAGTGATTACATTATGATTCTAATTCCACTTGTAATTACACTTTTCATTTGTGATTTCAATTTCACCTGGAGACTACCTTATTCTCCTAGGTTACCAAACCATTTATTCATTATTCACACATAACAATGAGGTAACACCATAAACTCTAGATTATGCCATTTTATTTCAACTTAGGTATACATTTTTATATATCTATTCTTTCTCTTTTTTAAGCATAGCATGTGTTTGTCCAATATCTCCCACTCATAACAAGATGAAATAGTATTTGGATACAATCTAAATACAAAGCTCATCCCATTCCAAGAGTAGAGATAGTGCATTCACACTTTTAGTTTCAAATTTACTTTGAATCATTATCCACATGACTCCAAACCATGAATACTACAATTTTCTTAATCACATGCTTTCATATGGGGAAAGATTTTGTCATAATCTCTAAGCCTTTGCACAAATCCTTTTATGATCCTTATCCAAAAATCATCACACACTAGTACAGAATTGACGTATAACGTCACATTTGCTGGCATTGGATATAAATCGAACACCGAAGCTAGCAAACTATGGTGTCAGTTAAAACTACCAACTGACACCTATGTCTGGAGGCCCACCGTTTAATAAATGACATGGGTATAGCTTTTTATTTAACGTTGGCTGGTAGAAATAAGAACTGACTTCCAAAATCAGCAGTGAAATACAATTTTCCAGGGAAACAAAATTGCCTCCAAAATGTTCAATTCGAAGTCGGTTGTATAAACACCAATGACTCATGTTCTGCGCCAATCCCCACAAAATTTTGTTCCCCCCATATGGTGTTGGTTATTTATAACATAACAGATGCCTAAATACCCCTCGTGAGGTAAAATTTCATACCGTATTTTGCTTTGGGTGTTGCATGGGAACTGACGAGGATGTTTGTTCGCACGTTGTCCATGTGAAATTTTTTCCCTGTCCCAGTGTTTGTAAATGGTATTAAGGATCAGTTTTAAGAAACAACTAATGTCGATAAGTAACTGAATAGCACTAGCGTGATCCAATCTCTTCACCTTCTCTGTTTCATTCCCGATTTTCTCTATTGCCGCTCAAGCTAGGTCTTGTGATTCTCTCACCGCCACCACCACTGCTGCTGCTGCTGTCGAGAGGAGCTCACCACCGCCACCATGGAGAGGATCTCACCACCACCACTATGGAGAGGAACCTCCACTGAGGAGCTCTCCACCTCCGCTCTAGTTCAGTCACCGCCGCCGCGGCTGCAGTTCAGTCGTTGCCACTGCCGCCGCTCATTTGCTCAGTCATCTCCACCAACAACCACAACCACATCCCGCCATCCTACCACCGCTTGCCACCTGCTTCACCGTAGATTCAGTCATCTCTGCCTCCACCTCCAGCCACAGTTGCGACCACCTCCATAGCCACAGCTGCGACCACCTCCACCTCCAGTCGCCGCCACCACAGCCTGCTCCACCAGTGCGGTGAGTTTTCTATAAGATTATGATTGATTAATTAGGGTTGATTAATATTGATTAATAAGGGTTAAATGAGGAATGAATGAACTTAGTTCAATATATAATTTGTTCTCCAAAACTGTGTATTTGATTAATAATGATTATATAACTAGGGTTAATGATGAATTAATGAATTTAATAAATTGTTATTGCTTTCTTTCTCTCTTGTTAGTGATTGATTTAACTTATTTCAATATATAATTGTTCTTCAAAATTGTGTAGTTGATTATGATTGATTTGGGTTAATGATGAATGAATGAACTTATCCAAATGGAATAATGAATTGAATTAAATGATGTTACATAAAACCTAGGATATGAACGATGATACTATGATTGTAGGTATATGAATGATAACATATATACATGTATTTTGTTGGCCTTGAAACCTGTCTGGGATTTACTCATTAGGAGTAAATCTTTAATAGTCCTTGATTTGGGACTGTTCTTGAACACTTAATCTCACTTAGGATGTAAGTGTATAATAAGTATTCGGTTTTCATGATGTTTCATTAGAACTTCCCCATTTTTTCTCTAAGTACATATGTCGGTGGGCATTTGCCTATGTATATTGGTGTACTTGGAGAACTGCGGGGAAATGCTGTTGAAATTTCTTGAAAATCATATACACATTATACACTTACTAGTGAGATTAGGTGATCAAGAATGGGATTTGTGGTACACTTTTATTATATATAACACCATCAACCCTAATGTATACTTATTTTCTCTTTGATCATAGAATGGATAGATCACAGATGTCCATTCAAAATCACTGCACCCCAGAGTTTACTTCTGGTCTTGATCAATTTATTAGATTTGTCGAGGAACATAGAAAACAACCTGGAGATAGGTTCTACTATCCATGTAGGCATTGCGATAATAACTTGAAAGTTAGCACTGGTGATGAAATCAAAAGTCATGTCATGTGCAACAGGATTGTACAAGGCTATACAGAATGGCACTGGGATGGAGAGATTTCAAACCTGAGATCAGTGGATGTCGATACCAATGCTTGTGTGGAAGAAGAAATTGCCTCTGATGACGCAGATGTAAATGAACCAGTTCCAGTAGACATCGTTGATGCGATGTTGGACAGTTGTGGGGTAGAGCACACCGATCCACCTCTCATGTTTAGAAACATTGTGCATGATGCTGAGATATCATTATACACATGTTGTACTAAGTTTATGAAGCTTAGCTCTATGTTGAGATTGTATAAGATGAAAGCTAACAATAGATGGAGCGACAAAAGCTTCATGTCATTGTTGTCTTTGTTGAAAGAAATTCTTCCTGAAGGAAATGATCTACCAATCTCAACATACCAGTTAAAGAAATTGTTGTGTCCAATGGGAATGGAGGCCAAGAAGATACATGCATGCCTGAATGATTTTGTATTATTTCAAAAGGACTATGCAGATTTGAAATATTGTCCAAAATGTGGTGCGTCAAGGTATAAAATGACAACTTCGGGGGAGTCCAAAGTTGGTTCTCCTGCCAAGGTGATGTGGTATCTACCTATAATATCACAATTTCAACGCTTGTTTGCCAATCCGACATATGCAAAGAATTTGAGGTAGCATGCAGATGTTAAGAAAAATAATGATGGGTTCCTACGACATGTGTCTGATTCCCCACAGTGGAAGAAGATTGATTTATTGTACCCTAAATTTGGTGAAGAAGTCAGGAATCTAAGACTTGGGCTTTGTATAGATGGGATGAATCTATAAGGGACATTGAGCAGCCAACATAGCACTTGGCCAGTTATGCTTGTTATATACAATCTTCCTCCCTGGTTGTGTATGAAAAATAAGTACATTATGTTGTCGTTGATATCGAGCCCTAAATAACCTGGAAATGACATCAAAATTTATCTTGAACCTCTGATTGATGACTTAAAGAAACTCTGGGTTGAAGGTGTGATGACCTATGAAGCTTCATGAAGAGAGACATTTCATTTTCACGCTATGTTGTTTTGCAATGTTAATGACTTTCCAGCATATGAGAATTTGTATGGATATAGTGTCAAAGGATCTAAAGCGTTTCCTATATGTGAAGATAACACTGAATCAATATGACTAAAACATGGAGGCAAGACTGTATATCTTGTTCATCGAAGGTTTCTTCCAAAATTCCAGATGTGTCGTAGGTTGCACAAAGCTTTCAATGGACGAAATAAGGAACAGAGTGCACCTAAACCTATACCAGGGGAGGTTGTTTATGAAAGAGTAAAAGACTTTATCAATGAATTTGGTAAGAGAACATAATTTACCATGGCCACACAGAGTGAAAAATCTTTATTAAAGAAGAAGTCAATATTTTGGGATCTTCCTTATTGGAGTTCTTTGACAATCAGACATTGTATCATTGTCATGCACGATGAGAAAAATGTCTGTGATAACGTCATTGGTACTCTATTGAATATACCAGGTTACACTTAAGATGGGATGAAATCCAAAATGGACCTACGTGAAATGGGAATAAGGATAAAATTAACAAAAGTAGTTAGTAGTGATTGGAGAACACACTTACCTCCTACTTGTTACATGTTGTCTAGAAAGGAGAAGAAAGCTTTTTGCGATTGCTTGGTAAATGTTAAGGTGCCACAGGGTTACTCATCCAACATCCGTAGATTGGTATCAATGAAAGATCTGAAGTTGATTGGTCATAAATCTCATGATTTTCACACTCTAATGCAATAGATATTGCCTGTGGCAATTCGATCTATATTGTCAAAGCATGTAAGGTTTGCAATCACCAGACTTTGTTTCTTTGTCAATAGTCTGTGTAGCTAAGTTATTGACCCTGATACTCTCGATAAATTGCAAAGAGAAGTGGTTGTTACCCTATGTCAGCTTGAGATGTATTTTCCTCCTTCGTTCTTTGATATCATGGTACATCTTGTTGTCCACTTGACTAGGGAAGTGAAAATGTTGGGACCAATTTTCTTTCATTGGATGTATCCCTTTGAACGATACATGAGCATTTTTAAAGGTGATGTTCAAAACCGTTATCGACCAGAAGGGAGTATTATCGAGGGTTATGTGGTGAGAGAGGTTATGGATTTTTGCAATGACTTTCTGAGTGGTAATGACGCTCCTGTTAATGACAAGAATTTTGAGTAGTATTCTGGCAAAGGAATTTTGTGATCACGGATGAAAGTAATCAGCCGTGAGCAGTTGGAACAAGGTCACTTATATATTTTACACAACATCAAATAAGTGAGTGTTTATATCGAGGAGCATACCAATTTCATCAAGAAACAATATCCTCGAGCCAATACAATGTGGCTTGCTAGTGAGCATAACAAGACATTTTTTAAGTGGTTTGAAGATAAAGTCTTACATCAACTATCTCAAACACCAAATAATCTTGCTGAAACTATCAAATGCCTCGACTTTAAACCAAAATTGAATATTATGTCTTACGAAGGGTTTGACATAAATGGGTTCTCATATTACACAAAGCATCAAGATGATAAGATCATCATCCAAAACAGTGGTGTCGCCCTTCAAGCATCTTCATTATTTTTTGCAAGTGTAAATGATAAGAGTCCACATGAAGCTAAAATGTCATATTACAGTGTCATTGAAGACATATGGGAGTTTTACTATGTAGATTTCAGAATTCCGCTCTTTAAATGTAATTGGGTTGATAACACCAAAGGAGTTATAGTGGATGAATTGGGTTTCACATTAGTGAACTTTGAAAAGATTGGCGAGAAGGGTGAACCATTCATATTAGCATCACAAGGAAAACAAGTATTTTATATTGATGATCCTGCAAATGATAAATGGTCGGTTGTTCTTCATGGTAAAAGACAGTTCATTGAAGATCCTATAGATGAAGAAGAGTACTATGATAAGTATGATGACTCCAGTCCATTCTCAGTTGGGTTGCCAACACCAAATATTGTATCTAAAAATGAGTTGTATGTGCACGGAGATCACACCGAAGGAATGTTAATTGCTAGTTTGATAAGTTGCCTTGTAATGCCAAGATATATCTTTCAATTCCGTTGCTACTTTGTGTTATGATATAATCATGTTAAATAAATTTGGTTTCATCCCCTTTTGATAAAAATAATAATTTGTTGGTGGATGTTGCCATTTTTATTTTTAGTAGGGAGTGGATCCCTATGGGATCCCACTCCTTACAACATGGTATCACAACATGTATCTGTCGGTTATCTAACTATTTCAAACATGTCTCCCTTAGGATGTTTACCCTTATCTTAGGTTGCTTACAGCTAGTACCTTGCCTTGTGCAGGCAAAACCATAATGGCGGGAGATAACTCAACTGTCGACAACCAGTACGATTATGAGACACCACAAACCCTTAGGTTTGGTCAGGGGACCTCAACTTCTACTAGTTCGGGAGTATCTATGACTCCAGAGCAAGAGTTGGCTATGTCTAGACAACTCTTTTCTTATTCCATGGCGAGGAAGATGAAAGACCCATCTATACCTGAGAAGCCTAAGGAGTTCTCAATCATGGAGTTCATGAAGATGCAACCACCTTCCTTCAACGGTGAAGGAGAGATAGAGATGGTTGACAAAGCAGTATCTTCTAGTTATGTTAAATGTTAAATGCTTGATTTTTAAATGACACTTTCAGATTGCCGAGAATGAGTATGATGACCGTGATGATGATTATCGTGAGGGTGAGGATATGAATGTGGTGCCTGCCAATGTAAGTTTTTAAAATATATCCTATATTTCTATCTATATGTCCATTTATAGTTATATCCTTTAGTGTGTTTTTTTGTCAAATTTAAGGTTGATGATGTACCCCCTGAAGAACTTGGGGCACTTGATGAGAAGCAATTTTTTTTGAAAAAGTAAGGGGCATCACTATGATGAACAAGTTACTACAACAAAGAGGCAATGGACCCAAACTGGCTGTGGATTTTGATCATGTAGGAAATCAAGTTGGAGTGAACTGCAACTCATTTATTTCATATCTTGGGGTTCTTACTTCTAGCCATTGTAGTCCTAATGTAGAATCTTGGCGTAAAGTGCCTAAGGGGAAGAAAGACTTAGTATGGAAGGAACTATGAATGAGTTATTATTATTTGCAATTCTATTTTGCAGATTACTAGTTTTTAGGATACTAGTTAAAAACAATTCTATTTTGTAGAGTATATTTGAATTGGATGAAAGCCTGCATTGTAAATGTGTGATACATTGTTTTGGGAGGGTCCTAAGGAACTATAGGAAAAATCTCACCCAAGATTACATATGAGATGCTGAGAAGAGGAAGAAGTCAACCACTAAGCAATGTAACTACCTGGACCCCAATGACTAGGAGGAGTTTGTTGCCAAAAGAAAAACTGATGAATTCAAGGTATTAAGCGCCACTCCCAATTTAATTAATATACATTCTTATGTATTCACCTATTCAAGATTGACCTTTAGTGTTACTAACCAAATCAATGTGCTTACTCATAAAGCTATCAATGATGCTCAAAAAGTAAGGCGTGCACTGAATGTGCATGACCACACGATGGGTCCAAAAGGCTATGCAGGCATTTGCCAAAGACTACAAGATGTTGCTGCTGCTGAGTCTACTACTACTCAGGAGACTGGGGAGTCCTCTACCGCTACTCCTGCACCTTTGCTTCACAATATTGTGTGGAAAGGTGGGAGGCAAAATAAGAAAGGAGATATAACCAAACTCGCAACTGCTGAGGCGACTGCAAAAATGGTAAAATTCAACTCTCAAAGCAATTAATATTGATTATTATGTTTACTTACCAATTTCTATTGGCGATTAGAAGGATCTTCACGAGTAGAGGAAGTAAGGAAAGTTCATCCCTGAGGGAATAAGGGATGAATTGACAGTTTCTCTTGGTAACCCAGATCATCCCGGACGTGTTAGGGGTGCATGCGCTGGTGTGGGCATAAAAGCATTCTTTGGGCCATCACAATGCAAACATGTCCCAAAAGCGGGATTTTTAAAAGCTGAGGTAACCTATTCTTTTTTTAGAATACTATTGCAAAAGGGAGTTCAATAATAAAAAGCTAGCGTTTCTTTTATCTATGAATAGGTAGATGAGTTAATTGATAGGAGAGTCGAGGAAGCACTTAATAAGAGACTCCATGAAGTAACGAGCAAGTGGCAGGCATCTCAGACTGTCACTCAGACAATACATGTGGTGTGCTGCTCTTCTCCTACTATAGAGGTGGTTGGGAGTAATCCATTAGACCCACCACCTAGAACGTCTATTGTAAGTATTTTTATGAAATAGTAGCTAGTCTTTTCAAGATGATATGTTTCTATATATATGTATATAACATACTTTACGTAAATTTGTTGATGTTGAAACCATGCCATCTAAAAAGATAAGAATTTATCATTACAGAGGCCGAGGCTTACCCACCCCTTCCAGGGGGCATGTTTCATGGCACTCCAGTTCCAGTTGGTGCGGTTCTTGTGAACTCGAGACTTGTACTCCACCCGTGGAGGCATCATCCATTGCCATATGCCCACCCAGATTCTAAAATGTTTGGTGAAGCAGAAGGCAGAGTGATATTGTCGCCCGAACTAGATGTCGTCTATACTGATATTGTATGGTAAATTTACATTACGTTAATTTGTTAGCATGTATATATGAGCTAGTCAATTGATTTGAAATTATATATACAGGTCAAAAGGAAGAAACCCGCTACAACTCTGTCTCCACCTCCACCTCCACCTCCACCTCTTCCTGAAGTACCTAGTTTGCTTCCAAGGGACCTATACGACTCGTTGGGTCCTGATTGTAAAGGTATGGTAGTATGGATAGGCGAACATGACCCAAATTATCCTATAAATGTTTCTATTCTAGTGGATGCTACAAGAGAATCATACGATAACCAAATATTTATACAAGATATTTTGGAGTTTTTTTGTTATGATTGGTTGAATATATCTTGATAGAGCTATGGATACGGTGAGATCTTATTTATATATCCATATACCTTGTTTTATATATGGTGATATGGTTTCTTATATATTAATGCATACGTAATACATGTTTTGCAGCCACTTACACATGGTCTGTAAAGATTTTTCATTTACCTATGTGGGATTTCTAGTTCCATCTTTGATCAGTCTTGTATATAAAGATCCTTCATCAGTTACCTCATACTACTCTGCTGCTTTTAAATGTTTTGGTGAAAAAATAAGACGGTGATAATAGCTCCATTCAATGATGAGTAAGTTTACTTTGCTTATAATTTGTACTTAAGAAAATTACATTTTTATTGTGGATTTTGAGTTATTAATTTTTAACTTTCTTACCTCTAGTGGTAGGCATTGGGAGTTACTAGTTAATATTATCCCCAAGATGTGGACTGTTTATTATGTAGATCCTTCGGGGAAGGAATTAGACTCATTATATGGACACGTAATGAAAAGGCCATTATTCACATGAGAAATCTTTCATATTTTTTATATCCGTTAACATATATTATTACATTATTATTTAATAATGCAATTTAATGTGTTACATTAACATGTAGGGCTTTAAAAGAGTTCAAAAATGCTGGAGGAAACATGGCCAAACCAAAGAAACTGTTACTTTGGGAGAATGTGAAAGTAATTTCCTGACTCTAATATATATATTATTTATGTGAACTATGCTTGTTTGTATTTGTTAACATTTTGTATGTTTCAATTTATAGTGTGCTACACAAGACAACGACTGGGCATTAGCATACTACATGATGTGATATATGGACCTAATTATCAAACATGTTGTAATGGAAATCGATACCATACAACATGTATTATATATAGTCTCACTAGATAATATGAAATATATCAATATTATTATATATTATTAATTATATATACGCCATTCTATTTGTAGGTGTTTAAAACCAATGACTTCACTACAGGTGAAAAGTTATTAGATGTACATACTCCCTATACGATGGAAGAATTAAATGATGTAAGAGAACAATGAGCAAAAACTTTACAAGTAGTGGGAATGTTTGATTATCAATGGAATACTGATGGCAATGATGACAATGATAAGATAAAGAATGATATTTCTAAACTTTGATGTCACAATTATTTCTATATTTGATGACATGTTAAACATTAAAAGACACACTTATATCTACATGTCTGAATGAATTTTTCTGAATTGTCTTATCTGAAGATGAATACATGAACATGTAATTCTACATGTACATGTCTAAATGTGAAAACAGATGAAATGAATGGAACTGTAGGTTGCTACATGTGTGTGAATATGAAATGGAGGAATGAAAACTATAGATTTCTACATGTGTGTGATGAAATCATAATAATGAAATGTGCTTATACATGTGTGTGAATCATTCTATATATTAAAAATGATGTCCATCCTTGTTAATTTTGCAGGTTTGTGGCCTGTTGTTGGCTGAAATCAATGGATGTTGTAAACCTACAGTTCAAATCTAAACTATAGATTCTTCATCCTACTGACTAGCTAGACAACAGGCCTGTAAGCTGATAAGAAAAAAAAATCAAAACATAGACGTCGTTCAACAATAGAAACCAACAACAAAAACTTAACTCGTTGGTGAAAAATAATTAACCGACGTCTTTATCCTTTATCGGTGTCAATTTTTTGTTGCTAACAGACACCTATGGTCTAACCTGGTGTCGGTTATGGATTTTAACTGACGCATATTGTCCCCCTGCTGGCGTGGTTTTTGGGTTGCAATCGGGGACGACTTTGTGGCGTCGGTTGTGAAACTGATGCTTAAGGAGCCTACATTTAGTGTCACCCACTTGGGTTTCGCTTGGGAACTGACTTCTAAGGTCATATTTAACTAACTCTAAAGGTGATATTTGTACTAGTGACATGCCTTCCTGTAATATTTTTATCTACATCTCATGTCTCATTAGCCTCAGTCACTCCCTTAAGATCTCTAGGGCATAGGTACCTTTGGAATGATCTCCTCTTGACCCCTAAGGGCCTTGTGCACTTAGTACATGATCATCCAAGTCTAGGGCATAAGTATTATGTACCTTTAATCATCCTACTAGTCCTACTAGATCTTATGGTTGACTTAGGGCCCTGCCCATCTGAAGGATTTCATTGAAATGTCATAAATGTATTCTATTTCATTAGACATTTTACTCAAGGATCTCTAATAATATACATGCACATCATATCCTTTAATATTCTTTCACTCAAATTTCCTTTATTTCTTAGGGCTCTGATACCATATGCAATGACCTCACTTTTCAGCATCTCACAATTAAAGAAGGAAATCAAAGTTGAGAGTCATTACCTAACATTCCCAAGATCCATATTTCACCAAATACAAATAATAGCAAATAATTTCTATTATGTCACCAATGTTGTTTACATGACATAACATGATACTACTATGAAGAGTTACATGAATTTCCAACATGGAACTAATGCATATTGAGAATAAGTATCAAAATAATCCTCCTTTACTTATTTTTTAATGTCTTTCATGAATATCATCTAATTCATCATGTATCAACATCTTCATGGATTGCACCTACCTAAAACTGTGTGAAACAAATCATGGATGTATAAATGGCTATAATGTGTACGTGGGGTGAAAGCAAAATATGTGCATGTAGGTGTAACAACATAAAAAACCATAATAGAAATTATCATTATATAATCGTACATGCATTTCTTTTCTAACTCATCGACTCTTATCCTTTCATTCTCTATGGTGTGTCCTCTCTTTAGGAAATCCTTTTTATGGGGAGCCATCTCTTTAGGGTTTGGTACTTGTAGTGGACTTTCATAACCTTCCCTCACTTGGGCTTGGTTTTATACACATGCCTTCCTTTCTAGGCTTGATCGGAGGTGATATTTCTCTTTGGGCTTCATCACCCATCATTCCCATAATAAATTCTTTCACCCCATGCTATTTAATTCACCAAAGATAACTATTCAAGGTTCGAGCAAGTTATGTTTATATAAGATGATACTCATAGTGGAATTATCGATTGTAGGGAAGTAAATAAACAATCAAACAATTTATTTGCAACCTATTTGGGAAACCTTGGATAACCATGGAAGTAGTTTAAGGTGAGTATTCATAGGCGTAACCATGTGCCTTTTCTTTCATGCAAAATCATGCAGAATACTTTAAGTATATATAATACATTTAACTAAGCTTAGTTTAATAAATCATTCAATCTACATGTATGTATATCTTAAAGTGTCACTATTCATATTCAAGACATATTAATCTAACCAAATCCTAAGCTAGGCTTTAGAGTTGTATGGGGTTTAGATAATAAATAAGGGCATCAAACCCTACTGATTCCAATGCATCACTATTATTAGAGTTATAAACTCCTACAAGGCATTAGGTGAACTCTAATTATCAAGTTAAGCCCTTTAAAATAGTTTGAGAAACTATGTTATATGATGCAACTTAAGATTACCATGATAAGGCTTAATTATCATGTTTATGACTCAGGTGTTTTCATCATGATCATTATTATTTGAATCATACCAAGGACTAGGATTCTCATCAAATTAACTACATTTAGTGATTAGGAACTTCTAAATTAGATAAGTTTCATATGAGCTTATCACAATTTATATTATTGATTTTGTAATCCAATTACACATGTTTACGATCATTATACTAGAAACGAAATTATTCATTATCATCATCATTATTATCATCATTATCATCTTAGAGTTCCATTATATTCCACCATATAATATTATTATATAACTAAAATAATTATTGTATTCAACACTTTAATTACCAATTCTAGGGTTTCTATGTATAAACAACCACTTACTTAGGTATCAGAATTAGGCATGGATTCCATTTGTACTCACATTCCTCTATTTCTTTAGGATAAAATTTATAAAACTCATACTGAGCCATTCATCCTATCGCTTTCTACAATTATCACAAGATAACCAATAATAAGTCAATTGGAAGATGTAACATTAGCAAAAACTTACTTATCCATTATTCAATATTCAGTTACCTTGAAACATGTGAATAACCATATTCCCCTAGGCCTTCAACACGCGCCGATGGGTATCAGAGTCATTCGACTCCGATCCTCCTTCTTTCTTGCGTGGGGCATGAATCTTCCTGGATAGTCTAATCCGATGCTACTCCCTCCTCCTCCCGCCTTCACACAACCAATGCAAGGTATGGGAGCCTCTATGCAACTCCATTGGAGGTGGCAGGATGCAGGGCAAGCCGAGGAGGCTGGTTTGAGGAGGAGTCAAGGTTATTTCCTGAGCGTTAGTGTATGTGGACTGTAGGTCCAGATCATGCCTAGAGAGGAAGAAAAGATGTCACACACGTCAGGGAAATTTGCTTCCACCATGTTCACCCAGATGCCCCTTGAAGAAATTTGTCAATAGGAGTAGGAAGCCCGACCATGGTGATACAAGGTTGGTAATGATGGAATTTGGTTGTTCTGTGTTTACAAAGGGTTCCCTTTGAGACCAGGGTAGTCCATCTTTTATAGAGGCATGCATATTTAGGGTTTGTAGCTCTACAAATCTCTATAGACTGTAAGGTTCTCTATGAGTTCCACGATGAGGGAAAGAGGGGACTCTTCCCTTTAAAAAGAGTAGCTTTTTCTCAATAAAACTCAAAATTTGTAAAGTAATTATATATCTTCATCAATGACTCACTTCCCCATGAAATATTAGGGAAGCCTTTTATTTTACTTTATCCTTTACTTGGCAAAATACTAGATCCAAAATAAATGGTAACTAATTCCAAACTTACTTTTTTAGAAAAATCTAGATAATTACATATTCAATTTCCTAGATCACAAGACATCTTGGAATGTTCTAGTTTTTCTTCCATAATCCTATATTGGAGTCATCCACCATTTAAAATTATATTGGAAATTTATCATGGGCTCAAAAAACCCTTTTTATATTTTGTATCCCAGTGACCTACTTTCACATCTTGATTATAGAAACATAAGAAAAGAAGGCTTCTCTCTCTTCTTTACTCCAATTGGCCCCAAAATTTACAGGAAACCTTTTAATAACTAAATCTCATTTTGGACTAGGTTTGATGTAACAATATAAAAGTTAAAAGTAATTTTCTTGCCTCTTAATAAATTACTTTATTCATTTAAGGCATCAATTAACTTTATTTCCCATCCAACTTTGGTGAGATCTCCTATTTTGATTTGTTTTCCTTTTAAGCACAACATTAGGTTGAAAAAAACTTATTAGTTAACTTCAACATATCTTTTATAGAAAATTTCACACAAATCCTTATTTAATTATCACTTGTCTATTACTTTTATAGCTCCTTTATTATTAGATTTTGTACTCTTTTTTAGCCAATATTTATTAATAAATTATTGAAAACAACAAAAACATAAAATCCATTTTATAAGGTTAATTTGCATTCTCAAATCAAAACTTGCAAAGAAGACATGAATCTTTCTAATACATCCTTATCAATCCAATATTTGCATTCAAAAAATATATATTAATACATGTGAAAATCTATGTTATAACAGAATCCAAATGGAGTGTCAAGACCATGTTTGACCATATTTTAGCAAATTATGTCCTCTTTGTGTTTTTCAATGTGTGGTTGTACATTTTGTTGTCTGGTTGGAAAAATAATTAGATATTTCAACCAAAATTCATTTTGATCAAAAGTTTGTTCCATTATAAAGATAGAGTAAATTTTGTCTGACCGATTAATATATTGTCTAGAATATGACATGACTAATTTAGAATTGTATAAACCTTTTTCAAATCAGAATTTAATATAATGACCATCTTGACTAGACTTAATCGTTTGTTATGGTCATGTTCAATTTGGTCTTTTGATCAAGTTTGATTTCTTACCCCAGATCAACTTTTTTGGCTACATTGGCGTCAATTTGGAATTCCGACTTTGAGTTCTTTAATATTATACATCTATAAGGGGGGAAATATATAGCACATTTCAATAGAAATCTCTCTCTCTCTCTCTCTCTCTCTCTATATATATATATATATATATATAGGGTCCATATTTATTGCCCGCGCGGGTAGCTACCCGCCCACCCTTCCCACCATTTTTTTTCGAAAAAACATTTCCGCAATTGCAGAGGAGTATTTTATCTAGCTCTCCAAAAAAATTCATCAAAAAATAATATCATTTGCCCCCCCCACAAAATAAAAAAAACCCGTCCTTATATATATCTGTTGTATGTTTTGTACAAATTTACTTTTTTAGTCGTGTAGTTACTTTCTTATCACCATAGTTACTTTTTTGACAGCAGAGTTACTTTTGTGGCCAGAAGAGTTACTTTTTTGGCTGCCGGGTAGCGAAACTCCAGGCTACCCGCGCGGGCAATGAATAAATGACCATATATATATACATACATACATATATATATATATATATATATATATATATATATATATATATATATATATATTGTAACATTCTTGACCTGGGTTATGTCTTAACCCTAGATGTTTTGCTTAATAAAGTTAATTATATGCTTGCTCTTATCTCTTGAAAAGTTATTAAGGCTCAAGAGAAACTTATGTTTCAATTTTCATCCTTTTTGAATAATGTTGAAATAATGTTTTGCTTGTTTTGGACTAATGTGCAAATTACCCAAGTTGAGGGGTTAACTTGCAAATGTTACATGGTAAAATGTTCCTCAAGTGTTTAAGAATCATAAGAATGGGAATGATGCAGATGTATGTCTTGTGATAGCCTGACCACCAAGAAAGAGCTTATTGAGGAAGGTTTGTGCATTAAAACCTAGTTTTGGTGTAATGTGCAATTTACCCAAAACCTAGGGTAAAATATGCAAAATACCACCTCTAGAGAGTCCCTCATGTTTCTCAGCATCATGTAGAGAAAAGAAAATGATAGGGGCGTCTCATTTGAATCACTTTGGAGGAGAGAGAATCTTGATATTAAAATAATCAATATTTAAGCAAAATTGAAACCCTAATTCAATTTAATGCAAAAATAAATGTATTAATGGAAGTAACTTTCAACCAAATATGAGATGGTTGAAGTTTCATAAGTGTGAACGTCCTTGTGCCTTGCAAAGGCCACGAAAATATCTAAAGCAAGTGGAGAGTCCACTCACATTAGTTAACTAAAAAGTAATATCCACTCAATTTTGGATATTATTATTATAATGGTTAAGGTGCTTAACTTGCTTTCTTTTAATTCATGGATAATGAAGAGGAATTACAAGGTGGGGGAGATGGATTTGTATGCAAGTGATTGAGGGGAGTATGTGGCACCAATTATGGGAGTTGAAGGAATTAATTATCACTTTCTCTCTCATGAAATTCCTTTACATATATCCCATTTTTCACCCACATGAAAGACTCATTTTGACCCTTCTTTATTTCCTTGCTTTGGCCATGCACAAGGGAGATTAGGAGAAATAGGAGGACGTGCCCCAACCATTAGGTAAGCTCCATAGTCATCTTCAACCTTGATTTCATGGTGGAAATCAGAATTCAATGCTTAATTTCTTCTTTTCTTCATTCAATCTTCAATTCTAGCCAATCCTTTCACTCAAAGACTTGAGGACGAGCCTTTGGAAGTTTAGGAAGCTTCTTTCACCATTGAGGACGTGAATCTTAAAGTTTGGATTCAGTTTTGAAGGCGGGTTATATAACTTGAACCCTTAAATGACATTATTGCTTGCAATATATTCATCATGTGTTAAACCTTTCTTCTTTCTCAATTTCTTTTTTATTAGTTGTTGAGATCATCATAAAAATCACAACTGATTTCAATGGTTTGAAGCTTGAAGATGATGATGTCATGTTAAGCACACACCTCAACAAAGGAATGGGTAAACGGTTTTCACAACTAATTGTGTTGATTCGATTTCAAAACCGAATGAGCTAATTCAGTTTCAAGACCGAATGGGCAATTGAACCCAAGACCGAATGGGCAATTGAACCCAAGAACGAATGGGCAATTGAACCCAAGACTGAATGGGTAATTTACTTCAAAACCATATGGGTAATTAAGTTCAAAGACCGAATGGATAATCAACTACAAGATCGAATGGGTAATTGAGTTCAAAACTGAATGGGTAATGGATCTTAAGATCAAATGGATAAATGGAACTTCAAAACCGTTTGAGGTTAGTTGTTGATGTGAAAGATGGAGATTCAATGGCTCAAATTGATTTAATTATAAGTAGATTCCATAATGGATGATCCATTGATTACTAGCCCTAATCAATTAAATTGATTGAAACCCTAGTTGAGGAAATCGATTTCAAGGTTGATTCACCCAAACGGTCTCAAGACCATTTGGAGGTCAAACAGTCTCAAGGCATTTGAGACCAAATGGTCTCAAGATCGTTTGGAGGTCAATGGTTGATTGTGGTGGATGGTTAGAGATCCAAGGGCTACAATTTAATGTACTATCAAAAGTTCAATTGATGGATGGTTCAATGAGTACAAACCCTAAATTGATTTGATGTTGGAAACCCTAGTTGATCCAATCGGTTTCACGATGTTTTGGACCAAATGGTCTTGACACCATTTGAGATCAAAAGGTCTTCAGACCATTTGGAGGGCAATGATCTCAAACTATTTGATGTTCATTCGGTTTAAATTGAGCAAACAGTTTCAAAATCGATTGAAGGAGTTAGGGTAAGACCGATTAGAGGTCAAGCACCTTAAGACCGTATGGAGTTACAATTGAACCAAGACCGTTTAAGGTCTAATGGTCTTCAAGATCTAAACACAAGTCTACTATAGGCTAGAGAATATGGAAGAATTGCAATTCTTACATCTTTGAACACAAGTCTACCCCACCCACGGTGCTTGCAGTTCAATGCATAGCCGAAGCTTCTTCAATTATCCATTCAATGTCTCACCCTCTTACCTCTACAAATTGCAATCCAGACAAGTAAAAAACTACTTTACCTATGTCAATCCTGACCTCAACAACTATCATCCATGTTGATGCTGCCACTTCAAGCAACACACAAACAATGTGCACCTATGCCATTGCCATGAATGCTTCAGGAACCTGACTGAAGGGCACATCCCAATTGTGTCCCAGTTCAGATGCCATGGAAGGTGAATTGGAATCAATTCTACATGGAGCAGAGTTAGCCATCCTTAACAATCTCACTAAAGGAATGATCATCTCCGACTCACGGAATGTTGTTCAGTGGGTCTCACAATTGAAGGAACCTCCAGACAAATACCTAACTCCCAAAAGATCATAGACTGTCAGAGCCAGGTAGGGATTGAAAAAGTGGTGCAAAAAAGAAGAAACCAAAACAAACTCACAGATACGCTAGCGAAGTTCTTCTTAAAGAAACCATCCTTATCGATGCACTAGAATGAATGTCCTCCCCATGGCAAGGATATTTATCTTTTTGATCTTCATTTATTTCCCAATTTGTTCTCACCTAGACTCCTGATGTAACTGGTTTACTAGTATAAAAAAGGCTAAACTAGTTTCCTTTTTTATGACAATAAAGCCAACAACCTTAGAAAGGACTTACATATTCTTGATTTGGAGTCTTTTACCTTCCAAAGGACTTACCCATCATTGACTAAGAGTCTTTTTCCTTGTCAAATGACTTACCCACCCTTGTCAATGATCTTCCACCTTTGCCATGCTATTACCCACTCTTTAGATGTGAATGTTATGCCATTGATGCTGCGTTTATCAGAGAGAAGCCTTTCAACATGCAGAGACAATGATGTATGTTACATGGGTTGCAGGTATTAATTGGTGACTATCTATAATTTTATGTTACTTGAAGAAGAGTAACATTTAAGTGCATGGTTGTCTGATGAATGCATAAGCTTATTCACACAACTAGACTAGGATTGCATCAATTTTACGCATTTTGTTGCTTATTCCAGATGAAATATGGTGTTATTTATTTTTCTTGATCTTGGCATATTTTGATGAGAACTGTGCATTTTTAATGTAGGAAATTCATGATGGCAGTGAGAAGGCCTCAAAGATCTACCCTCAAGAAAGATAAGTTGATAATGATCATTTTTCCCTCCTCTCCATGAAGTCTGGAGATGATACGTTTATTTAGGTCACTAAGACAAGTACCAGATATAGATAGTCAATTGGCATGACATTCCACTCTACCAACGGGAGTGTGACCCAATACCTTGGATGTGCATGTTCTACCTTAGTCTCTTGTCCTCCACTATAAAGTTAGGAAACCATCTAACCCTTATGATATCTTGCATGTGGATGTCCTACATTAGTCTCATGTTAAGCTGTAATGGCTCATGTAAACTATTTTGATGATTGCATGCATGTTGATGTTCAATGATGGTTGTTTGATGCCTAGACTCTAGGGGACATCAACCTATATTTAAATAAGCTTCTAATGTCCTTATCTTGTTGATGTAATCTCATATCTTGTCTAAGTTTCACAACTTGATTAATCTTGGTCTTGTTCCCTATTATGTGTGTTTTGAACCTAAAATGCAAGTAAGTGGCTTAAATCATTGAATAATCATATAAAATGCATGGAACCTGAAATTGTTGGAATGTATGCCCAGAGAGCCAATCGTGTGATGATTGTAATGGCATATCTAGTAAAATGATTTTGTTATTAATAAAGGGAAAGCTTCCAATTTATTCTGTTTAATTCAATTATGAAATAATGATGTAACATTATCAATGTCTAGAAAATTATATTACTCAATGATATATGTCTTCAAGTATGCGACTTGGGGAAATGAGATTATATAGATGTTAAGAGTACATACGTATATTCTCATCTTGTCCCTAATCGGTTGTTATTTTGTAAGGTTGATAGACAACAATAACACATAAGATCAGAGTGTGAGTTGGTTGATGACAATCATGATATGGCTATATCAAACCAAGCACACATATACATGTTAGAGAATAGTGTATCATACAGACCCACCATGAGACTAACACATGGAAGCCATCATCATGGAAGTCATAGTCAGCTCTCACAATGATGGTGGTGGTTATGGTTCTTAGACCAAAAATCACTACACTCATCATGTGTTGTTGGGTACACTTTGACCTCATAAAATGCAGTCCTGAGACATGGATTGTTATAATAGTGATAATGGGGTGTCTTTGACACATGGGGATTTACTTCAAGTGATAAACATGGGATTCGTCCCTCCTATTGGAGTGTGATGTCTTAGGCCTCTTGATTAGCGATATTGAGAAATGCATGGCCATGCACATGTGAGTCAATATATGATATTGAGCTTACATATATCTCATACAATATGCTCTTGATTCAAGAAACATGATTGAATAATAATGTGGGTGACTTCTCCATGCCTCTAGTTTAATCTGGACATCAGCGACAAAGGAACTATACAAACACTACAACACCATACACAAATTGTAGGTTGAAGTTATTCCCCAAATTTTTGTTTACTTGGGTAGCATTGATGTGCGACTAGGAACCAATCATTGCTTGTGATGTCATAAGTTGTTATGGACATTCATTACAAACACAATATGAGACCTATAGGGTCACAAACATCAGTCTCGACCTAGAAGAGGAGTTCAGATCTTGAATGACAATTGAATTAAGTACTAAGGTGTGTAGATATTTGATTCATGCAACATATAGACTGACTGCACTTCCAAACACCCATCTCAAGTGTTGAGACAACCGTTTGGAAGTGTCGAAAGGTTGTCTAAAATGTTGAGATGGGCGTTTGTGGAGTTAGGCATATATGAGTTCGAATTGGCTAAGGAAGTAAACCGACCAAACTGATCGGCTTGAGTTAGGTCACCAGATGACCATCTGGGTGACCAAGACGACCATATTACATGTGTGAGATAGTCTGGTTTGGCCGAGGAAAGGTTCTAGATAATTCCTAATTCATTAGAGTTGCACATTACTTGTTGAGCAAGAAAATTGATATGGGATATTAATTGGAAATGAATTGCCAACTTCATCTACAACTAAGAAATAGCCAAACGTCCGTCTAGGTTGTACCAAATGACCATCTGGCATGTCAGTAGACCATCTGGGTTTCCAAATTACTATCTGGGCTGTTGCAGGTTGTGAGATTTCTAGAATTTTAATGAAAATTTGAAATCTTCTGATCCCTTCCACTCCCACACAGACTGGGAACCTGGACTCAAACCCCACCTATAAATTGAGGGGGTATTGGGGCTTCCCAGAGCAAAACACAAACAATTGAGAATTAGTTTCTCAGATATATGTTGTCCCCTCCAGTTGTGGTAACCACGAGATCCCAAGCAAGTTCTACCTGACTAGGTAGGGATAGCCAAGGGAAAGAGAAATTGAGATCATTATTGTGAGAGAGAAAGTTGGTTACTAGTACACCAATAGGAGGGATGACTGCTTCCTGATCATTTTAGAAGGATGACAAGAGTTCTTGGCGGTCTGTGTGGACTACCATAGAGGTGGTAGGCCGTTGTTTGTCGTCGGGAGGACAATGACAACCAACTGTCCCTGACGAGAGGAGCAGCTGAAGAAGACGACGTCTGTGTCTACATTCTGTGGCGCAGATTAGGAGGTGTAGATGTCAAATGTGTCCCGATGCAACTAGGATTTAGAGATGCACATCTACAATGATGAGGATTGTCACTGGACTTGCTCTAGGAACAGGTTTATCATCAAAACCATCCTTCCTATCTTATAGTAATTGACATGATCTACTGGTTATGGGAGTGTGGTACATAATATTTTTGTTTCCACTGCCTGCTCCGTTGCCATATTTCCCTACATAAATGATATGAAACTTCGATCACACTTTTATGATGGAATCTAAATCACTATAAAATCATAAAACATGTAATAAGAAACCTTGAACCTAACTTGGATAAAACCCTAAAATGGATCTAGTTGGGGTTAATGATGTGAATCTAATACTTGTATGTAATCTTGTTCTTAACCAGGTGGTTTCTTATGGCTTGATGGTCAATGCTATGATAAGTTAGGAATCTATGAATCAAGTACTTAATTTAATAATTTTATGAATATGGCTTTCTTTCTTAAAACGTGATACATGTGTATGCTTGTTTACTTGTTCAAATATTTCCATGTAGTATTCTAGTATTGTACTCGATGGTTGACTCATGTCGTTGTCTTACAACTTGCATACATATAATAGAAACTCCATTATATAAACCTTGTGTGCCAATTTGTATTATTGGTATTAGGACACGAGGTTAGGTGTCCTACTTGAGTTTTCCAGGTTGATAAAAGGTTTAGGTCTTGGTGATGGACTTGAGATCACTCGCATAGAAAAGGGTTAGTTAATCTTGAGCACCCTTATGGAATCTTCCAATGGGAAGTTAGTCAAAAAGTCCTTATGATGTATAATGTTGTTAGTATAACTAGAGTAAATGACATATAACATAATCTCTCATTTTGATAATTACATATATTATTTATTCTTGTCCGTTTACTTATGTAATTCTTTTCAAATTATGCAAAGCCTATATATATGTATCTTTCTTTCTTGTACTCAACACCACATATGTGGATCCACATTGTTTCAAATATTTCATAGGTTCAGAGATGATGAGAAGTTGATGGCTTGGAGATCTATGTTAGGTGTACTTGTTTTAAGATCCCTAGTGTACATGAGAAGACTTGTACAATTTGTCTCTAGAATATTTAATTTCAATCTTGTAATAAAACAAAGTTTCTTAATAAAAGTGCTAAATGTTGATATTTTATCGGTTCCTTTATATTGTTATTTGTTCATGTATGCTAAGATATATGCTTCTGCATTCAGGCTTGAATAATACCATGCTAGGGACGGACACCTAGATCATATCACCATGGAATTTGTACTCATTGGGAGTTAGGATCTAGGCAATAAACGATTTTGTGATACGATGTACCCAAATGGCCATGAATTATAGTATGAACCAACAATCTAATAATTTCACTGAAGGAGAAGTCATCCACAACAAACAAGATAAACATATGGGAGGAGAAAAACACAAAGAATACACTATGATAGTAGAGATGCCTACCTTTTAGGAAGGTCCTCTACAATGTACACCAAAGAAACTAGTTAGTGTGCCCTTTACACCTCCACCCAGCTCAAGATATATAGGAGGGTGTCACTATCTGGTATTCTCCAGACATTGAACTACATACACCTAATTGTCGGCACCATTCTTACCATAAAATGTGTGGAGCTCCTACCAGCCTCAACCAAAACTATTCTAGATAGGGCCCTACTCGGGTCCACATTTGTGAATGTTGGGGTAGTCCTAGTAACTATGAAGGCGGTAACTTTTATCTTGAATATGAAGGAGAAACTATGGGAAAGGAGGAGGAAGAAGTTGTAGCCTTAAAAGAAGATCCTAAAGTGGTAGAGAAAGCCAACACTGTAGTAAAGGTTTAAGCACAAAACCTACATGGAAGAAAATATGGATTCCTACCACCGCTATACACTATGCCACCAATGGAAATCAAATGTCCGGTTACACATGTGGTAGAAACTTTCTAGGAAGATTCTGCCCCATAACCCACAGTTGCGGACCCCCTCCTACTCGAGATCTTATAGAAAATAAAAAATTTAGAAGGGAAGCAAGGAAATGGGAAATCTTCATCTACTTCTACCATATTCCATATGGAAAAATATCGGACAACTCCAACATGCTAATGTTCCACGAATATTCTAGAAAAAGGGATCTGATGGCCCACATCAAGGCTTACTTCTCAGACATGGTAGAGGTCTACGATGATAACAAAATGCTAATCCGTTGCTTTGTACAAGTTCTAACATGTGTTGCATTGACATGGTATAGGTCTACAATCATTATGCTTGGAATCTGTACCAAGTTCCCAACAAGGACTTGGAGGCGCTATAACAAAAGGCAGACAAAAACTTCCCTGAGTTCATATAATGATGGAGGGAGTTGGTTGCATATCTAGAATTCAATACCAAAGATAGGGAAGCCCTAGATTTAGTGATAGATTTGGAAAATTGTCTATCACATCCCTACTATAACTAGAAAGGTATAATTCCATCTCATACTCATAAAAGTCAAAGTCTGGAATGAAATTTTCATCAGGGGGGTCTACAAAAACATAGGCTCAATTTCTAAAAGTAGTTCACCACTACAACAACCAATCAGAAGACCAAGTTGACCAAGGAGAAAGTACTAGATACAATGATAGAGGTGCTCATCTTGGTTAAAAATAGAAAGTGACAAAAAATGTCCATACCGATCTTGCCAGTTCCAACATTAGCAACTCAGACAACCAATGTCTCAACACCCCAACAACAATAGGCACAGATGGTTCCAGCCAGCTATCAACCTCAATACATGCCTCTGTAGTATTTGTGGCCTCCAAGTGACTATTATGTGTATGCAACACTACCCTTCAACTTCCTATATAGAAAGAAATAGCAAATGCCCCTACAACGTTTAGTAGATTGGAGCCTCAAACAGATCCATCAACCATAAATCCATCATTAGAAGAGACTCCCAAGCCTAAAAGTAAGTTCACTCCCTTGGGCGCTTCCCTGAGTACAATATTTCCAGACATTAAACACCTTTTAAGTTCCTAGCTCTAAGTGATCTTCCAAATCTCCTGCCAAAGCGCTATAATCCCAAAGCCTTTTGTGACTTCCATCAATCTAAAGGGCACCAGATACATACCTCCCTCCCTCTCATGCATTGCAAGACTTGATAGAACTGGTAAGGTCAACAAATTTGCATTGGAGGAGATGCCTTGATATTCTAGTGTTATACCTATCATATTATCACTGGAAGATCCAGTGTAGGGGTCGATCCTCCTTATGGAACAAGCCATCAAGAACTAGTCTTGAAGTTCTAGGATCATCATTTTGATCCAAGAGAAGAAACCGATAATCCCAATAAGCACCAAGAAGCTAGTTAGCTAACTAGGAGCTCACCACAAGCATAAAGTATATAATATTTGGGTTCCCAAGGTACCTAACCTAAGAAACTTTAGTAAAAGATGGTTCATTGTCCCGTAGTGGTGGTACAATCTGCATCCAAACTTGCCACTCCAAAGACAGACCAACACTCGCATCCCTCCAGAAGAACCCCATTTGTTGATAAGTATAAAGAGAAGACTACTACATGTTTAGCAGTCCCTACTAGCACACCAAAAGAGGAGAGAAGCAAGGTCTCCATCCCCACGGTCAACATCAAGAAGGTACTACTAACACTAGAGCTTTTCATGGAAACTAGTCTCAAAGGCTTTGAGAAAACCAATGTTCTAAAAAACCCGAATGGTAGATATCACTAGAGGAAGTAATGTAGATATCCTGCAAACACTCTGAGGTAGTTATGAAGACATTAGAAGTGGATTGCATACCAAAAGATATGACACCATAAACACTCGTTGCCACCATGGAGTTAATCATAACCCCACATCTGATCTCATTTTCTGAGGATGAGATCCCCATTGAGGGAAGTCAAAATAATCCCTTACTAATCACCTCCATATACAAGGGTCTCAAGATCCCTTCATGCTACATTGAAAATGGTGTATGCCTCAATGTGTGCCACCTCAAAACATTGATCATATTGGGAAGGGATCCCACTTACTTGTAGCCTACACAAAGAAGACGACCTTGTTTGATGGGGTGATCAAAGACGCCCTAGATGAGATCATGCTTGAACTACAGACTAGACCACATACATTCATATTATTGTTCTTGGTCATGGAATTGAGTTCCTCCTTTGATATGCTCTTATGAAGATTATGGATTCACCACAATGGGGTGGTCCCCTCGTCACTACACTAAAGACTAAAATATCGAGTGGGACATGCCATTGGTATTGTTCAAGCTGAGAACCTTGACACCATATCCTTCTTAGAAGAAGACGATGCCTAATTTCACTTTGAGATGTTGCATATCACCAACATTATTTGGGTCCCTCCACGAAGAAGATATTGCCATCTCCCAAACAATCTGACATTGTTCGCCCAATTTCTGTAAGAGATTCATATCCACCCCAATCAAGGATTGGGATTCAGATAACTAGGAAGTATAGAAATCACCTAGATTCTCCAAGACAAAAGGGATTGGTCCTAGGATTTTATGGCCCATCCTACACACAACTTGATATCACCATGTGGATGCCATATTTGAAGCCAACAACATTGTGGTCCACTACGATGAACTTGACTCCAAGGTGTTACCTCAACTATCTATTTTTGACTCTAGATGTGAACTACAAGGACCTATGCATTCAACTAGAGAAAGATCTTTGACTCATGGTACTACATTGATGGGATCTTGACACTGAGCAAAAAATTCTCCATACATACTTTCCATGCATGATGTCTGTAACTGAAAAAGGTACCAGCATTGTCATGGCCATCATCCCTGTTTCAATACCTTACCTTGTGCAAAAAGTCAACAAAAAAAACTAGACAACTACCCTAAGATCCCAGCCAACATCGAGGATATCACCCTCATCCCCAATTAAAGTAAGGACATCCAAACTACCCAGAACAACCAATAGTCTGAAGAAAAAATCATCCTTCCAAACGAGGAAGTTAACAAGCTCATGCCCATCCTCATTGCTAAATAGCCATTCACATAGCATCTCAATGCTTGAGAAAGAAATGAAAAACACAACGATGATCATGTTGGAAAGTAAAAAATCACACACACAACCCCTAAAGCATTGACGATACCGTATAATGCAGCCAATTACGATCCTTTTTGGGTTAGCCCCAGCTAGTGCATCCAAGACAACTCTATGACTACATACCCCTAAGCTGCAGAGGATTCACGAGACGACTGCAATGACACTTACAACATGATAGAAGGGTGAGGCATAAAATCTATCTTCAACGTAGGAGTCATGGAGAACTTGTAAGACCTCATATGTCCTATCATGGATGATGAAGGAGCCTAGAGGTGGAGCGTAGACAACTGCAACGTCCTGAGGACCACATCCCCTCACACACCAAAAGATCCCTATAAAAGGAACGACACCCCCAATTTGGTAGATATTCCAGAGTGGCTATATAGTCATGAGATACCACATCCTCACTCACCATACCCCAAAAAAATCTTAAAATTTTTCAAAATCCAAAAAATAAAAAAAGTACAACACACAAAAAACCCAAAAATATTTGAAGGTGAGGAAGCTCTATAAGAGTTTGCTAGCTATTTCACAAAGGTAGCAAAAATTTACAGTAATGAAGATGTAAATTGTAAAGACTACTGAGAATATTCATCTTTCTATATCCAAAATGGAGTAAAAATCTCTCCTATAAATAGAAGGGGAAACAATAAGGAAGCACATAGCAAACCCAAATGGGCCAATTATACTTCAACTTGTATGAAATAAGACTAAATGAAAAGGAAAAATAGAATTAAAGTGAATTAAGAAACTATATATATATGCACACACAATACACTCCCTCAAGCTGAAGCATAGATATCAATCATGCCCATCATAGCTCTCTAACTCTCTTGCAGAGAGAGGCTTTGCAAAAACATATGTTTCTTGCTCATGTTTAGGGAGGAAAGGGGCTAGTGATCTTCTTATTGAGCTGGTGAAAATGGTAGTCCACCTCATTATGGTTAGTCTTTTCATGAAAGATATGATTACTAGAAATGAACATAGCAACAAGATTATCACAATACATTAAAATAGCATGAGTAATGGGAAACCCAAAGTATAACAAAATGGATTTGATCCATAATAGATCACAAGTGGTATGTGCCATTGCATGATACTTAGAATCTGCACTGGATCTGGCAACATTATTTTTCTTATTACTTTTCTAGGTAACCAAGTTGCCCCCCTTGAAATGTACAATAACCAGATGTGGATCTCATGTCAGATTTACACCCAACATAATCAACATCAGAATATTCAATCACATATAGACATCCATTTCATTTATAAAATAGTCCATGTCTAGGTGCATTCTTCAAATATATCAAGACTTGACATGTAGTGTCCCAGTGACACTATGTAGAACAATCCATGAATTGGCTAAGAACACCAACAACAAAGCATATATCTGGACTAGTAACAGTAAGATATAAAATTTTGCCGACCAAACATGTATAGTTAAATTTATCTACTAAGGGATGAGTAGATTCTACCCATAGATCATGAGCTTGATCCATAAGTGAGACTGCAGGTATCCAACCCAACACTCTAGTTTTAGAAAGTAACTCTAGAGTACACTTTCTTTGTGATAAAGGTACTCCATCCTTGTTATGTGCTACCTCAATGCCAAGAAAATATCGTAGACACCCAAGTTATTTGGATATAAAATGAACCATAAGACAAGTCTTTGTAGAAGAAATTCCTACAACATCACTTCCAGACATGATTACATCATCCCCATAAACAATAAGAACAATAATTCCAGAGGTAGTGGCTTAGTTAAACACTGAGTGGTCACATTGAGACCGCATGAAGCCAAATTTGTGCAATATAAGAGATAACTTGTCAAACCAAGCTCGGGGATAACTTCTTTAGAAGGAATACTTTCCCAAAGTGCTCCCCCCTGGGAAACATAACCTAGAGGTTGTGACATAAAGACTTACTCCTATAAATGTCCATATAGAAAGGAGTTCTTAACATCTAGTTAATGTATGTGCAAGCCTTTATTACAAACAATAAAAATAAAAATGCAGAGGGAATTAAGATGAGAAACTAGAGAAAAAAGTTTCAAAGTAATCAATCCTAGCTTCTTATGTGTATCCCCTTAGCAACAAGTCTAGTTATTAGGTGTTCAACTCTCCCATCAGGCAAATATTTCACAGCAAAACCCATCGATAGGAAACAAGTTTACTACATGTAGGGAGATTAACAAGGTCCCATATCCCACGAAAGTGAAATGCATCCATCTCTTCATCTATGGATTATTTCCACCCAGATTGTAATAATACCTCCTAAAAATTCTTTGGAATACAAATTGTTGATAGAGCAGATGTAAACTGAGCCATGGATGCATTTAAATGATTTTTGGACACATGTTGAGAGATACGATATTTAGCACCAAATGGTCCCCCCCCTTTTGTAATGCAATTGTAACATTAGAATCAAAATTTGTAACACAGTCAGTTATATTACCATTGTCTTGAGGTGGATCATTAGTCTCATAAGATGTCAAAGTAGGGGGATACTTCAAGTAGAGGTGCAGACATAGTGGGTTAAGAATGGACAAAAATGAATGTGGCACCTAGTTACTAGGTTAAAAAAAGAAAGATGTATCTTGAAAAAAGTTGACGTTTGCATTGACATACAAATGACATGAAACAAGATCAAACCATTTATACCCCTTTTGTGTACGAGATTAACCAAGAAAACAATAGCAAAAATCATGGTGTGATATTTTATCATTCCTAGGTTGATGATTATGAATAAAATATAGGCAGTCAAAAACTTTTAGTGGTAAAGCAAAGATAGTCTCATGGGGATAAATAAATTTATAAGAAATCTTATTCTGAAGCACAAAATAAGGCATCCGATTGATGAGATAATTGGTTAAAGTTGTTGCATCAACAAAATAAAATTTAGGTACTTTCCTTTCAAGTTGGAGAGTGCAAGCCACATAAAGAAGATCCCTATTCTTCCTTTCAGCAACTCCATTTTGTTGTGGTCTATAGGGACACAAAATTTGGCAAATAATCCCCTTTGCAATAAAAATCTTTTGAAAACCATGTTGCACATATTCAGAAGCATTATTAGTGCAAACAAATTTAGTAGAAGTAGATAATTAAGTCTTTATCTCATTTTAAAATTTATAGAAAAAATCTAAAACTTCAAAATGATTTTTTAACAAATAGATCCAAGTAGCACGAGACTTGTCATCAATAAAGGTAACAAAATACCATACACTAGTATGATTAGAAATAAGACATGGTCCCCAAACATCAGAGTGAATTAAGACAAACTTCACCTCATATTGTTATTACAGTGAGGAAACACCATTTGATAATGTTTTCCAAGATGATAAGACTGACATGAAAAGTTCTCAACAGACAAAGTTGGAAACAAAGAATTCAATTTGGAATTAGAATGGTGACCAAGTCGCATGTGCCATTGATGAAGGGAGATAGACTGGGCCATAAGGGTAGTGGTAGCATTGTTTGACGAGGATTATAGGGAGTACAAACCATCTCCAACTTCATATCCCCCATATCTCATCTTCTTTGTCAAGAAATCCTACATAGAGACTGTGTCAGGAAATAAGGTTACATTATAGTTTAAGGTTTTGGTAATTTTACTAACAAACATCAAGTTTAATGGGAATTTAGGAACAAATAAGACATATTTAAGTAGATTGTGGTTGATATCTCCTCTCCCAACAATTGGAGAAGTGGTCCTATCTACCAAATGCATAGAAGGATGAAAAGTAAATTTCTTCAAGTAAGAAAATAGTTTCTTATTACTAGTCATATGAGTTGTAGCACCTGAATCAATAGCCCAATCATCTTTAGATGAAGAGGAAGAATCTTGAAGACATTAGGAGTCACTTGAGTGTTGAGAAATGTATGCTTGAGGAGTAATAGTATCAATATAAGCAACCTTATCAATTTGTCAAGGTCTAAAGAACTCAGTGTCACCATCTGAGGTTTAGTAACATGAGGAACATGGGTAGAATCTCCATCAGCATCGGTAGTTGACACTTTATTTTCAAATTTGGGTTTCCCATGCTTTTTCTCAAATTTATCCTCATTGTGATTAGTGTGCTTGTAGAAATTATAAAATTTGGGTTGAGATGAGGGAGAAGAGGATCCTATCCCACTATTGTTGAGACTTTTTCCCCGACCATGACCAGGATTCCCTTAACCAAAAACAACAAGGGATGCAAGCTCTTCGGCAATAAAGGTAGAATATACAGAGCAAGATAGTCATAGATAGACATGATCTATTGTCAACAATGGTTCACAGGAAAGAATTTTTTGACGAACAACTTCATCATTAGGAGGTAGAATGCTAAGAATTGACAAAGTTATATTTCCTCTTGCTGCTTTTGCATCTTGACAAGATTAGATGAAGCTTGAGAACCCCAAATTCCTTTGAAGGTGTCAAAGTGTGAAGAAAAGGTTGAGTTATCTTCAAGTTTAAGGGAATGCAAATATTTTTAGAGATCAAATACTTGGGTTGTATTTCCTTTGCTAGAATGCACTTGTGTAAGGTGATCCCATGCCTCGTTGGTGATGTTGGTGAAGAGAAGATTAGATACATATGTGATTCACAACTATTCAAGATCCACAAGAGATACAGAGAGTCATATTTAGTGCACTTTTCAAAATCCACCTTCAATTTCTCAGATGCATCTTCAATAGTTTTCTTCTTGTCAGATGTGTCTTATTTTGGTGGAGGCAGATTTGTCAGATGTTCTAGTTTCCTTGAGTAGTGGGCATAATCTAAAACAAGAGTACCTATAGGATATAGTTGGAGCATTTAAATTTTATAAAAGTTACACACTTGGGGTGTGTTTTGGACATCCCAGTAGTAGAAAGAAAATGACCTCAGAATATACCAATCCAAGATGTAATGGATCAGTAAAGGAAGAACAGAAACAGGTGCATGTGGTATCTAAATTTCAGTGCAGTAAAGTGGACACGTTGTGTTAGAAAGTGGACATGATGTGTCAAAAATTGACATGTTGTGTCACTTTTGGAACATTTGAATGTACAAATTCTCCATAGCAGCTCATGGTGACACTTCGTGTATGACGGCAAAATAATAGATCTCCCTGAACAAGATCCATAATAGATGATGAACATTATGGATCACCAAGGGAAATACAGATATGTTGTATAGATCCAATCATATCCGATAATATGTTGATACAGTGCTATAGAAAGTGGGTATAGATGACCATAAAAGGATGTCATATGACTTTCTAAACAACCGTTCTTTAGGGAATAAGATAAATAGAATGTTTGTAGACAATCTTTTTTGATCCTCTTATTGGGAACATGATAGGGCTAGAGAAGATATTAGATCTCCCTTGGTATGATCAACAATGGCAGAGTAGGAAGAAGATCATGAGAGGGGATGGTAAAAGAGATAGTGGTAATTCTGGCTTGGAAAGGAGAAGTCTTGAGGCGACTATCCATCCTGTATTGATACCATGTTGAGAACAACCATCTTTTTATATCAAAAAAGAAGTATAGCTCTCTCCTATAAATAGGAGGGGAAACAAAAAGGAAGCACATAAAAAACCCTAATGGGCCTATTGTACTTAAGACCATATTAATAAGACTTTGGGAATAAAACAACTAAAAATAAATATATATCTCGATAAATACCTCCCCATCTCAGAATATATAAAAAAGGATAATTGACCGGCCTAAATCACGCGTCCTAAAATTGGAGGCGGATTTGAGGTAGTCAAGCTTTTTACATTTATAACACGAATCCTTCTAGGCCCCCGCAACTTTGTTTATGGGGTCGAAGTAGATATACGAGGTCGAACACAGGGACAAGGGTGGTAGTGTTGAGAACTCAGAATCGAAACTCTACACTCCGGCAGGTACAAAGAGATATTAAATTCCCCAAGCGGAAACAACAAGATGTCACAAACAAAACGAAGAAAACTATCTCCAACTGGAGTTACAAGAAAAACTTATTTTTTAAGCATTTAGCAGTTTTTAGGGATTTTTCGTGCAACAAAAATGGAGAGATAATACTAAAGCTAAGCAAGTTACCAAGGAGAAAACTTTGGTAAAACAAGCAGCAACAGAAACATCCTGGACCCCTCCTCTCAGAGCGGGTACCTCTAACCAAGCATCAACACCCCTCTCGAGGTTGCTGGACTTAAATTAGAGTGGAAAGCTTACTACTACAACTCTGATTTCAGGCACTCTCGTACTCCAGGATCAGACCAAACACTAGAGCCACAACACCTCTATCAAGGTTTTTGTGACGGGAAAACGCGATTCGGTAGCTAATCGGAACGCGATCCAACGTGCAAGATAGAGTCTGGATATTAAACATAGCATCCATCCGACAAGAGTTCCAAGCATACAACAGCAAATAATTAAACTCTTCTATTTCCATAAACAATAAATGTCTTAAGTACAGTGCATAAGTAAAGAATTAAATAACAGAAATAAAGATAGAGGTTGCCTTCTTGATGTAGAAGGGCGACTAACTACATCGGCTCTCCAGCCCGATACCGGTCAGGAGCCTAGCCTGATACAACAGTGTCAGGCGGCACACCCTCTCGGGCGGCACACCGTGATGGCCGATTGTATCGTTCAAGGACCCTGGCCGATACGCTCCAATCGGGCGGCGCCCTCTTGAGCGGCATGCCATGACGGGCAAAGCGTATCAGGTTCGATATTGTGTCGGGCTAGTAGTGACGCATCTAATGTCGGGCACTTGTGTCACTCATCCACGTTGACCGATATCGGCCTGCAGTGTCGCCCGGGACGGTCCTAAGTGAACCATCCCCTCCCTCTCGGGACGGGGAAGAGCTCACCTAGAGTTTCCCGACACGAACCCTCAGGCGCGATACTTCTGCTCTCGCAGCTTCCTCCGAAGATTTGCTCAGGTTTCCGACCTGTCTTTTCGGCTTCCTGTAGCTGCTATTTATAGGAAGCAGTTGGGGGAAGTTATGGTGCTCGAAGCGCCACATGTCCTCCCTATTCGTGGGTCAGTGGTCAACCGATACTGGTATCGCCCGACACAGGGTGTCGGCTGTCAGTCGCGTGACGGGCGGTGCCTACCGGTGGGTGGCCTGTGTCGCACGACAAGCTTGAGTTGTCATGGCGAGTGCGGCTCCCTGTCGGGTAAGAGACGTGTCGCCTGTCAGCTTCTTCTTGCGCGGCGTCCCCATGTCGCGCGTCGTTGTGTCGCGCTACCCTGCCGGGCGGCGATCGTATCAGGCGTCTGGAAGGCCGATGCATGTGGAGCTTATTCGTGGGCTGGGACGGCCTTATTGATGACAAAATGGGTCAAAATTGTAGGAAAACTCTGCAAAAGTTGGAAATATTGGATTAAGAGCGTCGTTTGGCCAATTATTGCGAAAGTACATATAAAAGAGAGGAAAACAGTTAAAAAGGGTAGTTTTGATAGCAGAAAAACAGTCTGAAACATCACAAAATTTGGTGTTATCAACTCCCCCAAACATAGCGTTTTGATTGTCCTTAATCAATATTTAAACTTTATTTAGTGATGCTACTTCTTGCTCGGTGTAGCTTTCAGGCCAAGAGGTAAAACAAGTATCGTAATGCCTTTAGAGATAATGCTGCCTCACTACGAACAAAAGACCTTGTGTTTCCTGCCTTATTATTTTAGTAAATTTTTTTCTCTACAGCTTCAGCGAGACTTTGGTGTATAATTCCGAAGTTAGCTTACACACCAAACAACTTTATTTTTTTTTTGGGTCAGAAAGTTGTGTATAGGGTAGGCTAAGGCTTTTTGGGGTTTTTCTTATCTCCCATCAGTCCATCCAGGTAAGGGTCCGTTAGCGGGCAAGTGGTCCCTGCAGTCCAAGCCAGTTGGCTTTAGAGCAGTGATTTCACATCCTACGTACCACTGCCCCAGATCTACCATGCCTAAAGATGGGTACCTTTGGAAGACAAGTGTGTATATATTTTTTTCTTTTCTTTTATTGGGCACAACTCTCATGCTTTTATTCACCCTCATAAGGCTGCTTTCTCTTTTTGGGATTTTTGTTGGGTAAGGGGAAACAAGAGGACTTTTTTTTTACTGTTTGGGCAGCTTTTTCCTTCTGCATACTTGTCTCTTAGCTGTTGTAAGATTATTATTTTTTGAAATTTTTGGCACGGAAAAATGTAATCTTTTGTTTGTTTAAGGCAGCATTATCAAAAAGATATAACAAAACTTACATTTCATTGAGCATATAGAAAATAAACTCGGCAAGAAGTTGCATCAGGTTTTTACTAATATAGTGATGTTGTACAAATGTATGGGAACATAATAAGCAAATTTTTTCAAAAATTTTTATGTGAGCAAACATATGTATATGTACACATGATATAGAAAAGAACAAAAGAATAAAGAATTTGAGTTAGAAAAATCAGAAAATTTTCAAGAATTTGTACCTCCCTCATTGGTACATGGTACCCCCCCCCCAAACTTACTCCACACTCTGTCTCAGAGTTGTGAGGTAGATAAGGTGAGGTAATGTTACTCCAGTGAGGTTAGCTGATGAGCACGCCTACGTCAGATAGAAGCTCCCACACATATTCTCCTCTTTTGCTGTGATAATTGATGTGGTGGAGCTGGTCAGGCGTTGCTTTATTTGCTATCCATTCTAGGACAAAGATGCCACAACCGTTAGATAGGGGAAGCTGCTGTGGACTGCAGTGGCAGAACTGGAGTTTGTGCCATTTTCTTGCTTGCGTGTCCAGGAATGGTTGGATCATCTTTGACACCTCGTCGTAGTATTTTCGAGATAAGCGTTCGACGGATGTCAACAGTTCTGATGTACACGACACTGGATGGTTTTTGTTGCTGTCTGAGTTGTTGTAAAAGATTCCTGCGCGTTGCCGAGTGTACATTGACAGGAGCGTCCAATGATTATAATGCAGGATGGGCAAAAAAATTTGGCTAGGGACCCCACTCTGCCAAAAAATGCTGCTTTGCTCCTGTTTCATCGGCGAGACAGACATCGTTGAACAACATAGGATGAGCTATGTATGCGTGTTCGAACCTTTGCTGTAATATTTGGATGCAAGCCGCCGCCACAGATGCAACTAAACATCCTCCTTCTTTTGCCATGTCCCTTAGATCATCTACCGGGACTATGGCATCGCCTGCCTTGTAAATGACATCTCCTGGGGTAGAATCTGTTAACTTCAGAAGGATTTCATTTACCTGCTCCTGTGTGAGCGTAGCACACGAGAAGCGGTCAAAAGTTTTGATCAGCCCTTCTGTAGTTTCAGGCGAAGCAGTGTCTTCCATCCCATGCACTTTCCGCAGGGTCTCCAACAGCTTGCCTGCCCCGTAGGTGTCAGTTTTCATCTTCGCTTCTCTCTCTGGGGAGCTGCTGGGTTGTGAAGATTCATCTTCTTGTTCACTGTCTAGCAGCCTATCAGGTACCCCTACGTCTCGGAAATAACATCCTTCTTTAATCAACAACATGGCCTATGTACCCCTACGGCGATAGATACATGTGCCCCTAAGGGCCCCCAAGTTTCCAATTGTGTTGAGAACCTCTATGGCACTTAAGACGACGACGACCCTGTTTCTGCTTCCTTCTTCAGCCTGGACAGGGAAGTCACAGATAGAATAGAAGTTCCAAGTGCCGCCGTGACGTTTTGCTCCTTGCTTGATAGCTCGTAGAAGATGCACCGGTAGAAGCCTCAGATTTTTGTCCTCCGGGCAGCTGAAAACATTCCCAGAGCGTGGCACCTCGTTATTGCTGCAGTTCAGCAGCCTGACGTCATGGTTCCTTAGGTCTGCCACACAGAGTAACCATACATTGCAGTGCTTGTACGGTGCCAACACGAGGTTTGGGTTATGCTCGTCAATGTGCTGCAGCATGTTGGCCACCGTAGTGGAGTCTGGTTCTCCCCATCATCCTTCTTGCCAAGGTCGGGGTGGCGTTGTATATTGTCTTCCGACCTGTCCTGCTGTCGATATTTTCTATTATCACATTTTCAAGGACCTGAAATATTCTTTTGCCGACGACGGTAGGCAAGCGGAACATCCTGCGGAGTGCTCCCCATCGTACGGAGAAGTAGCCGTCGCTCCAGACGACGTCTTCTTCATCTGCCTACGATCTTAAGACCTTGTTTAGCTGTTTCTGGTCTCTGATCGTCAGGCAGCCGATGGCTCTTCTGTCGAAGTCGGCCATTTCAAAGGAGGGTATCTCAGATGGCTCACGAAACCTGTTTGCCATCGAGCGTCTTCCTCGGGGGAGGTGTCTTTCATTAGCTGCATAGGCATCCCCTTTTCTCCCTCTGTTTCATCAGAAGAGTCCGCCCCGATGCTGATATCTCTATTATCATCTTCAATTTCATCCAGGGGGACTGAGGGATTTTCTTCTTCCAAGCCTAGGGAGCTCTCCTGTCCTGCTGGAGCTCCTTCGGATGACTTTTGTTGCGTCCCCTCCTCGGGAGTTGAGGATTGCCCGCTAGAGGAGGAGGAGGACGTTGTTCCCGAGGGGGAAACTGATGAAGAAGGAGGAGAGCCACGACTAGGGGGTGACGGGGACCTTCTCGGCTGCCTTCGGCGCAGATGATCGTCACTCCTATCCAGTCTCTCTTCGATCCTGTCGAGGCATTGGAGAACTTGATGAAGCGTCAAATTCAAGGCCTCTAGTCCGCCGGGAAGGCGAGCCAAAGTCAACAACTCTCGTTCTTGGCTATTCAGCCTGTCTTGGAAAGATGCAAACTTGCGGGTAAGGGAAATATAGATAGCTGAGTTGATATCAGTTACCTCTCGCAAGTAGTCGAACTCGTGCCCGAGCATCTTTCTGAGCGACGGAGGAGTTCCGGTGGGTCTCCCTTTCGTCCTCGCAACATCTTACTCGTGCGATGGTCCACCAGGTGAGGTAGAGTCTATCTGAATCATTCGCGATGCAGATGCTGCCAGGCGAGGCGACGACACTCTTTCAGTTGCCACCACCTTGCCTTCTCGTCGGGGTGGAGATGGCCGTGGTGTCGGCGGACTCTGCTCCACCAATGCACTGTCGGTGATCTCCTCAACTCCGGCTACAAAAGGAGACTCCGGTGGCAGCGAAGGCATCAACCGTCCATCTTCGAGCTCCATCAGAAGGATCACAGCGAACACCTCATTACTGGCGTCCGACTGCGTCCCTTCCTCTGCCTCTTCAGGCAATACAGGAATTTCGGGGGCTATGGCTGTCTCTCCCGCGGCAGCTCCCGTTGTCTCGGTGACTTCCACGGTCACCGACACTTGTTCAACCACCAAAGTTGTTGTTCTGGTAGTGGCTGGTATAGTAGGAGCGACGAAAGCTCTATTAGCAGCTGTCATCGGGAACTCTGGAATGGTGGTTCGTTCGACGTGGGTCATCGAAGCTTTTCCCCGCCTTGGGTCGAGAGGGATAAGTTCTCCTCTCGTGGCTGCTATTTTCTGAATTCTGGTTGTGGCGGCATAGGCTGCATCTACCGCGAAAGCTTCAATCTCTGCGGTAGTGAATACCAACTTTTCTGCATCATAGGTGGTGCATCGAGGGAGCGAGAGTAGTATGTTCGTTCTTGAAAATTTGTAGAAGTAGTCCCTTCCCTCCTTCTTCACGATGCTAGTCCTCATCAGGTACTTGGTGTCGATTAGCTCATCGCCTTGCGTCCTTGAAAGGCTATGTGACTCCTTAGGGTATCCGAGCCCTGCCGCAATTAAGTTGACGATGCCACCCATACAATATTCCTTGGTGGCGTGTTTCATCGGGTGCAGTCTGTTCAACAAGAACCGCCCGAGGTTGATCACTTGACCCTCCATCATATGCCATATGACATGGAGTTCTTCTGTGTAGATGTTGCTGGACTCATTCTTGCTGAACAGCAAACACGCCACCAATTTGTGCACTATTCTCCAAAAATAGGAGTGCACCGCTACCACCTTTCTTCCCGGCTTTAATAATGATTCGTCGGTTAGCATGTTTCAGAGCTCCACGTGATTGAACCCGTCACCCTCAGTGATTCTCTCATCGTTATCCATTAAATTCTTCTCCTCCTCACTGGAAGAGAAGATCTTGTTCAATAGCTTCTCGGAGATGGCATGCTCCGAGTTGTAAAGGCGGGCCTGTAGTCTATCTGCTCTGCCGTATTCTTTCCTTTCTACAACAGAATTCTTTACCCAGCGGAGAGAAGACATGAACTCCTTTGTGAGCCCAGTATAGGAGGAAGATCGACTAAAGCAAATCTTTCTCAGCCCTACCGCAGCGAGGACGCCTTTCAGCCTCTCAAGGATTCCCAGCTCAGCAAACGAAGCTTCGTGGCAGAACCTGCTCGGCCTGTACACCTTGGTTGCTATCTCATCATAACGGTGAGCATGCTCATCCTCTCTTGGCACGAACCTCCCAGGCGAGTATTCTAGAGGTTCTTCCGCTGCTATTGGTGTTGGTATTGGAGTTGGAGCCGCCACTTCTCCAACCCTAGTTCTCTTCTCTGCTGTCGACGCCCCAGCTGCTTCTGTATTCGGGCGTTTATGCCCGACAGTGGGTACTTCAGCTGCTGTCTCAGGGTAGATCCTCCTGCCTTGCTCTTCGACATAGACAACGATTTGCTTGATGCAGGCCATTCTGTTAATTAACAAACAAAATGCTTGGTCAATTAGATGTGTCGATGTTTTGAAGAAGTTAAACTGAATGCTCGATAAGGTATGTCCTGATGTAGAAATGATCCGCACCCCGTATCGGGCGATACAAGGTTTTCAACTCGAGCCCGACACGAGATATGGGCATCACCCGGTACGTTAGAAGATCAAACATACGATAAGAACAAGGCGATATTGTGATAAACACGCGTCAGGTCTGTCGCCCGAAAACAAAATAGGTGAGGCGGTGCAGAGATGGCCGACACAGCTATTGCGAAAAAAGGTACGTTGCGCGACATTTGTTTCGGGCGATACAAGGCTGCTCAGCTCAGGAACCGTAAGACCGACAAGTTACTTGTTTATCGTGTCGGGCGGCACGATCTGTCGGGCGATAAGGTCTGTCGGGCTATACCTTACTGTGTTCTCAGCTTCCGCGTGATACGGGAGAAGGGAGGTCTTGCACGACATGGGAGGAAATGCACAAGATCTTAGCACGATACAGGAGAGTAAAAACAGTAAGGCAAGTAGCCTGATTCGGTAAAAACTCGGCCCTTTATATAGCAATCTCAATCGGGGGTGAAACTTAGTAAATCTGGAGCGCGCGTCGGCCGTTGGGGTAACTCGTTCCAACTGCTCGATACGAGTGCACGCCGCTCAGGCCCTTGCGATCCCTGACATTCCACTGCCCGATATGGGTGCGTTTAAAGCACTGGTTGAGCTGCTGCCCGATACAACCTTCAGAGAAAAGCCAAGAAGAAAAAACTTGAAAACAAAGCGGGGTAACAAAAGCAGTCGATGAGTAAAACATCATTGGACCAGAGCTAAGACCCCAGCCTGAGATAGTATTACCCATCCCGGTCTATAAAATACTGTAGTGGCCCATAAAACAGAGCCAGCGCATGTGGCGCATGCACTGACTCAGGCCTTATTACATCCCAAATGTTTGTAATGTTTGTTTTGCAGAAAAGTAAAATCATCCTATTCTAGGAATTTAAAAGACAACTCGGGTTGCCTCCCGAGAAGCGCTGCGCTTTCCATCTTCAGCTGGACGCATTCAACTTCTTCTTCCTGCATCTTCATCTTTGCCTCTGCGGTCACAGACCTGCCTTCTTGGCAATCTCGGTATTCGATGGTATCTTCCCTAACGGGTTCTTCATGATCTCGGCCAACTGAGCTAGCTACTGGTCAATTTGCTGTTGGTGCGTCTGCATGTCCACCAATTGTACCTGCAAAGAGTTCAACACGCCGGAATTTGATAGCGCACTTTGCGCCAGTTGATTATTGATCGTATCCTGCTTCTTAACAAAATCAAATAACTGGCCAATCACGTCTGTTTGGCCCGTGCCCTTGTCTTGTTCTCGGTTCGACCCTTGATACTTTCCCTGCACTTGGAAGTTTTGTTTTGCTGACTGGAACTGGTTGTTCTTGGCGTATTGACCAGGCCCCCCTCTCTTCTCAAAATCTTGTGTCAGCTTGGATGAGATATGCAGCTGATGAGAGTTTTCAGCTGCATCTTTGTTGCCGTAGTTAAATCCGGGGTGGTCTGGCCTTTTGAAATTCATGAAAGAGACATTTTCGGTCCCCTCGTCTTCAGAGTCAGTATCACTGGTCACATCCGGTCGGGTGTAGATGTAATTATCTACCTCGTGCCCACCTTCACCGCAGGTTACACATTTCATCACTTTTTCGACTGGCTTCTTTCCCTTCCCGCTAGATTCCCTCAGTTGCTTAACATCTGTAGCTATTCTTTGTATCTGTGAGGTAATGGACTCCAGCGCTTTGGACTCGAGAGAGGGCCCATCACTGACCTTTTTAGTCTGTCCTCTGTCAGATCTATCATAATCATCGCCGGCTTTCAACTCGGCCATGTTTTTGATGATCATCTCAGATTTGGTTGGCTTTTTTTCCTAAGAAGTCACTTCCTGCTGCCGCATTAAGTGACACTCTTTCCTTGGGGGTCAGACCATTGTAGAAGGTGGTGACAAGGAAACCTTTCTTATAATTATGATGAGGGCAATCCCTCTGATACTCTTGGTACCTTTCCCAGGCGTCATGGAGACTCTCATTAGGCTTTTGCATGAAAGAGGTTATCTTCTGCCGGTTTCTCACAATCCTTTCTGTGGGGTAGAATTTGTTCATGAATGCGTCAGCCAGTGCTCCCCATCCGTTTAGAGATTGGTGAGGTAACCCAAGATACCATGACAGAGCTTTGTCCTCCAGGGAGAAAATAAAGCCCTTGCAGTATATGACCTCTTGGGGGACTCCCCTCATCTGTATGGTATCACATATATTTTTGAAAGCGTCCAGATGGTGGTACGGGTTGTCATTCTTGGAACTTCCCCTAAAGCTCTTATTCTGGATCATTGAGATAACTGATGGCTTGAGCTCAAAATTTTCCGCATTGAAACGGGGGACAATGACGGGGCATCAGGAGTTGTTGGCCTTCGTGGACGCTAACTCCTTCAGCGTCTTCTCTTCTTCCACCGAGTCATCACTGTCGCTGGCGTCATGCCGTCGTTCCTGATTGTCGTGATTCCTTCTCTGTCTCTGGTGGCGATGACGTCTATCGTGGCGATGTCCTTCCTTGAAATGCTCTGTTTCTAGATCTTCGAGGTTATCATCGCCGTCATAGCGATTGTTGAATTCTGGTGGAGGCGAATGGGGCCGAACTCACCCTGGGCATTCTCCTTCAGACTGGGGTGGCTCGATGCGGGGTGGCATGGCATCAGTGGTCGGTGATGCGATGATTTTGAGTCGCATTTATAGACCTATTTTATATGTGTTTTATGCTTTAATTAGTCATTTCTATGGTTAATATCGCATAATTCATCCCTTTTGGTCTTTGCCATCATTTTATGTCAAATTCCCTTTATTTCATTGTTTTGAGCATTAATTATCACATTATTACTATTTTGTGGATTTATTTGATCTTGTCTTTCAATTTTAGGAAAAACAAGTATTTTCTTCCGTCGATACCATCGACGGAAGTCGATACCATTGACAAGACCGCAGGTTGCCAGCCGAAAGGAGCAGCAGAGAGTCGATACCATCGACGCTGATGTCGATGGTATCGAGACGTATTCAGGTTGCTGGCGAAGAAGCAGTCGATAGTATCGACACCAAGTCGATACCATCGACGCACGGAGGCTACAGCGTCGCAAAATGACAGAACCGACGGCAAAGAGGGAGTCGATACCATCGACCCGAGTCGATGGTATCGAGATGATGTCGGGCGCGACAAAGGAAGGGTTTGCAGCCAGCCTCTACTGTAGCGGGTCGATACCATCGACTCACGTCGATGGTATCGACGCCGTAGGATATGAGTTTTCTTTCTAATGATCTCAATCGGACGACTGGAGTTAATTAGCGACCTAATTAGGGACTTATACCCAATGACGGCCGCCTGAGATAAGGGGGGATCGGATTAGACATTGCACAAGTGTCGAGGAGCAAGAGAAAGGAGAACGGAGGCCAGAAGTTCATACCAATCGATCCGAACGCTACCGAAGATGGATTTCACCACCGAGAGGTGGGAAAACACGTGTTCTATGCAAAGGATCAATCGGTTCTTCTCCGTTCAGGGGTTTTCCCATTCAATTCACGTTTTGCATATGATTTCCCCTATTTCTACCATGTACTTGTGTGAGATGAACATGCGGGGCTAATCCCCTCTATCTTTAGGACTGGGAGTAGCCCGGGAATTCATTGTATGACAGTTTTATAATAGTAATTCATATTTTCTCTCTTAAATCCGTGGTATAGCTTCGTCTTCTCCATATATTGTTATGCTTGATCACCATAATAATAATCTAATGCCCTTAATCACTTCGACAGAAGGATTAACGGCTGAAAAGAGACGAAACCTACATTAATCGATAAATCCCTTGAACAAGGTGGTGTAAAATTAATGGTGGATACTGAGAGATCGTTTGTAATGCACTTAGTTTAGGGGATAGGTTACTACGACGGTGGAACCAACCTTAACCTAAGTAGTGATTTGCACCACGACAGTGGGCACTTCTGTTTTCAGGCCACTACCCGGATAGAGAGAGAAGAGTGAGGCATTATATAAAACCTAATGCAATGAATACCCGCGGTGAAACTGCAATCCTAAAGATACTCTTTTGAATTGATTAAATTAACATTTAATCGATCGTTTGTTTCATTTTTGTTTTTATTTTCTTTTAATTTTGACAACAAACAACAATTTGTTATTCGGCTTAGCTGATCGCAAATAGTTAGTAGGAGTCTCCAACAATTATGAGTATCCCTGTGTTCGACTCGGGCCTCACAAGGCCTGTACTACTCGACGCGTTCACTTACGTTTTAGCGCACAGTAAAATTGCGTCAAGTTTTTGGCGCCGTTGCCTGGGATACGGCGAATAGTTGTCACTTCGAGTGCTACGCGTGGCCACTCTAGGCCACAAATTTTTTTTTTACTTTTCATTCAATTTCAAATATTTTTACATTGGGCTATAATTATTTATACTCGTCAAAGCATAGTACTGAACTCGAATTTTCTTATTTCAGGTACTGTGTATGGTGCAGACGCGTAGCACTGACTACGCGGAACGCGCACCCGAGGTTCTGTTTTCAGGACCTGAGGACGAGGAGCATTCCGAGCAAGAGTACCAAGAAGAGGTAGATTCTGAATCTGAAGCAGAAGAGATGGCCGAGCCACAGACCATATGGGAGAAGATCAAAGCTTCTTCCTCATCAGCTTCAAAGGGGCCTATAAAGAAGCAGGCGATCAACATACCGACATATAAGATCGATCCAGCGTTGATTAATTTGGTGAAATCAAATGCGTTTCATGGGCTGAAGAATGAGGATCCTGTTGCACACATCAGCCAGTTCATTGAAAACTGCGACATGGTAAAAATAGACAGGTTTCCACAAGATGCATTGTATCTCAAGCTTTTCCCAAGTTCCTTGGCGGGAGCAGCAAGAGAGTGGCTACATAATCTAGACGATGAGTTTGTGGAGTCTTGGGACCATATGGTAGAGGTCTTCTTTGAGAGGTTCTTCCCTCCTGAGAAGACTAACGACATGATCCGGAAGATTCATAATTTCACCCAACAGGCTGGTGAAACATATTCTGAGACCTGGGAGCGATTTCAGGTTATGTTGAGGAGGTGTCCGCATCACGGGCTGGACAAGGAAACGCAGGTGAAAATCTTCTATTTTTCTCTCTCTGAGCATGATAGGAGTAATCTGGATTCAGTCGGGTCAGGATTTTTTCTAAACAACACAGACACTAGATGCTGGGAAATACTCAAGAACATGGCTAGAAAGCAGTCATGGGGAGAAAGAGAAAGAGGCCCAGTTGAGCAAGCACGAGTCGCCAGTGAATCAAAGGCAATGAGAGAGCTAAATGAGAAGATGGATCTTCTCGCAAAGAAGTTACTGTAAAAGGAAGATAATGAGTCTGAGGATGAGGCTCAAGTCAAGTACATGAGACAACAACAAGGGTATAGGAACAATGACTACTCATGGAGAAAGGACAACAAGTTCTCATGGAAGGATCCGAACAATTTTCTGCAGGATCCGGAAGCCAAGCCCATGCCAGTTGCAGAAGACAAGAGCACGGAGTTGCTCAATCAGGTCATCAAGCAAAATCAAGAGCTAATGAATACATTCAGGCAGCAAATCAAGCAGCAAGGAGAATAAATGAACCAATTCGGGCAGACATTGCAGATCCATGGGGCTCAAATGAGGACCATTGAGACATCCATGGCACATATGGCAGCCAAAATAGCTAGTTTAAAGAAACCTGCACATCCGGGTTTTCCGGGGAATACCAATGTTCCCGGGGAAAACCAGCAAGCTAAGGATATCCTGCTTAGAAGCGGTAAGAAAGTGTTGAATCCAAGAACTGATGAAACAAGCACACCGCGAGATGAAGTTGAAGGTGAAACCAATGTGGAGCAGCCCACACTAGTCACAGGACAAGTTGAAGACCAAGCAGTGGATGTTACTGAAGAACAGGTTGTAGAGGAGGAACCGCAAAAAAAGACGCCTTATGTGCCACCTCATCAAAGGGCACAAGCTGTTCCGGTCCCGTATCCGAATAGCGTGAAGGCAAGGAAGGTAGATGCACAGTTCAAGAAGTTCTTGGACAGTTTTAGGAAGCTTTCAGTCAATATCCCGTTACTGGAAGCCATTGAGCAAATCCCTTCATACGGGAAGTTTCTAAAAGATGTCATTACCAAGAAGAGGAAAATACCAGATACTGAGGTCGTTGTGCTAAAGGAGCAAGTGAGTGCCTTCATCATGGGCACTTTGCCGCAAAAGAGACATGATCCAGGGTGTTTCAACATTTCTTGCTATATCAGGAAGGTTAAATTTGGCGAAGCATTGTGTGATTCAGGGGCAAGCATCAACTTGATGCCCCTGTCGACATTTAAAAAGATGGGACTGAAGGAGTCACGACCGAGCAATATGACGATTCAATTGGCCGACAACTCTGTGGTGAAGCCTTATGGAATTTGTGAAGATGTCTTAGTAAAGGTGGATCGATTTGTCTTTCCGGCTGATTTTGTGGTTATGGAGATGCACGATGAGCATGGCAATGAGCTGTTACTTGGACGTCCCTTCCAAGCTACAACTGACATGATCTTGGAGATGGGAAGAGGTCGCTTGACCTTGGGCATAGAAGATGACCGCTTTGAGATGGTCATGCCTTCTAGCACTGCGTCAGCTAAATCAAAAGAACAATGCAATATGGTAAAACATCTGGACTGCAATATTTCTCTCTACCTTGGAAAACCATTTCTGGATATGGCTCATGTGATGAGCAAGGTGGACAATGGAACCTTAGATGTGGATATCATGGAGCAGACTAAGGTAGTTTCTTTGTGTAAAGCTGTGGGATTTCCGAATGATGAGAATGAGGACATTCCGCCTTCTTTGGAGGATGATGTGATCGCTATTTCTATTTCTGATGCATATCCGAAACTGCCGTTGGAGGCTTGTTTGTTGAATATTACATATGAATGGATGTGGAGTAAATCACTCAAAGAGTGCGCTAAAATTCTTCAGATGCTTCCATGCTTCTATGCGAGGCACTATGAAGATTTAGGTGCACTTCCCCCGCCGCTGCAATCATCTCTTATCAGCCCGCCGGATTTGGAATTAAAGTCGCTGCCCCCGCATCTCAAGTATGTCTTTCTAGCTGAGAAAGACAAGTTACCAGTGATCATTTCTGCTTATTTGAGTGCGGATGAGGAGGAGCAACTGTTGATAGTGCTGAAAAACCACTGAGGAGCTTTTGGGTGGTCCATTGCAGACATCAAGGGGATTTCCCCTACTCTATGTCAGCACAAGATATGGCTCGAGGAGGGAGCCAAGCCAGTGATTCAACCTCAGAGACGTCTAAATCCGAGCATGATGGAGGTTGTGAAGAAAGAGGTCATTAAACTTCTTGCAGCAGGGATTATCTATGCCATATCAGACTCGACATGGGTGAGTCCCACACAGGTAGTCCCTAAGAAGGGGGGAATTACTGTCACTCAAAATTTATTGAATCAACATGTCACCACCCGATTGGTAACCGGGCGGCGAGTTTGTATTGACTACCGTCGTTTGAATGCTTCCACACTTAAGGATCACTTTCCTTTACCATTCATTGATCAAATTCTAGAGCGTCTTGCCGGGCGATCACACTTTTGTTTTCTAGACGGGTACTCGGGGTACAACCAGATCTCGATTGATCCTTTGGATCAAGAGAAATCTACGTTCACTTGTCCCTATGGGACTTTTGCTTACCGTCGAATGCCGTTTGGTTTATGCAATGCACCGGCGACGTTTCAACGTTGTATGCTCGCCATATTTTCTGACATGGTAGAGCGTTGTCTTGAGGTTTTTATGGATGACTTCTCGGTTTATGGTAAATCGTTTGATGAATGTCTCTATAACCTAGACAAAGTGTTGCAGCATTGTGAGGATACACACTTGGTCCTTAACTGGGAGAAATGTCACATGATGGTGACAGAGGGAATAGTACTAGGACACAAGGTGTCTAGCAAAGGTCTTGAGGTGGACCCGATGAAAATTGAGGTCATTTCCAAGTTGCCCCCACCAAATTCTGTAAAAGGGGTGAGAAGTTTTCTAGGACACGCCGGATTCTATCGGCGATTCATAGAGGATTTTTCTAAAATTGCAAAACCTTTATCCGAGCTTTTGGAGAAAGATGTGGTTTTCGATTTCAATGATAAGTGTCTACATGCATTCGATGTTTTGAAAGAAAAATTGATTTCTGCCCCGGTTGTTCAAACACCGGATTGGACAAAACCTTTCGAATTAATGTGTGACGCTTCGGATTTTGCGGTAGGAGCCGTATTGGGGCAACAGGTAGATAATAAGCCTGCTATGATTTTCTATGCTTCAAAAACTCTGAATGATGCTCAACTGAATTATACAACTACTGAAAAAGAATTACTTTCCGTTGTGTTTTCTTTCGAAAAATTCCGGCAGTATTTAGTTGGATCTAAAGTAGTTGTATGGACTGACCATGCTGTAATAAAATACTAGATGGAAAAAAAAGATGCAAAGCCTAGACTCATTAGGTGGATTTTGCTCTTACAGGAATTTGACATTGAAATCAAGGATAAATCTGGGATTGAGAATGTAGTGGCTGATCATTTGTCTAGGTTAGAAAGGGTAAATGAAAAAGATTTACACATACCCATAACCGAGACGTTTCCAGATGAACAACTTTTGAAAATTAACTCTAAAGAGCCTTGGTTCGCTGAAATTGTAAATTATTTAGCTTGCGGGATCATCCCGGAAGAGTGGTCATATCAGGAAAAGAAGAGATTCTTTCATTCTTTAAGATACTATTTTTGGGATGATCCAATTCTTTTAAAGCAATGCAGGGACGGTATTTTATGCAGGTGTGTGCCTGAAATGGAGTACGAGAGTGTTCTCCATCATTTCCATGCATCACCTATGGGAGGACACCACGCCAGCTCGCGAACGACAGCTAAGGTTTTGGAAAGCGGCCTTTATTGGCCAACTTTGTTTCGGGATGCCTACGATTTTGTGAGGCAATGTGATCCTTGTCAGCGAGCAGGTAATATCTCAAAGCGACAGGAGATGCCCCTGAATGTATTTCAGGAAGTTGAGGTATTTGATTTGTGGGGCATAGATTTCATGGGACCCTTTGTGTCCTCGAACTCCAATTTATATATCTTGTTAGCAGTTGATTATGTGTCGAAGTGGGTGGAAGCAATCCCCACAAGGACTAATGATTCCAATGTAGTGTGCAGGTTCATAAAGGAGAATATTTTCTGTAGGTTTGGGATACCCCGAATGATAATCAGTGATGGGGGTACACATTTCAAGAATCAGAAGTTCTCGACATTATTGAAGAAATATGGGGTCAAGCACAACATTGGCACCCCATATCATCCGCAGACTCAAGGCCAAGTGGAGGTATCCAATCGTGAGATTAAGAAGATTCTAGAGCGAACGGTGGCATCCATGAGGAAGAACTGGAGTGTCCTACTACCGGATGCACTGTGGGCGTACTGAACGGCCTACAAAACACCTATAGGCACCACGCCTTTTAGGTTGGCGTATGGCCGGGCTTGTCACCTACCGGTGGAGTTGGAGCACAAGGCCCATTGGGCGCTTAGAAGGCTAAATCTAAGTTATGATGAAGCTGGGAGAAAGAGAATGTTTGAATTGAATGAGCTGGATGAGTTACGGATGACGGCATATGAGAATGCCCGGACATACAAGGAGCGCACAAAACTGATCCACGATCGCCACATCGAGTTGCACACGTTCAAGAAAGGAGATAGTGTGTTGTTGTTCAACTCCCGACTCAAGTTGCATCCCGGGAAGCTCAAATCCCGGTGGAGTGGACCGTTCGTGGTGGAAGAGGTCAAACCACACGGCGCGATTCTAGTGCGTGATGGTGATACCACGTTCTTGGTGAACGGACAGAGGCTAAAACTTTATTTTGGGGAGAGTTACAAGAAGAAGGTGAATGAGGTCAAACTCATTTCACTTTTGGATGAATGAGAAGCCCGGAAGCCGTCTAGCCTAAGACGTTAAATAAGGGCGCTTGTTGGGAGGCAACCCAACCATCGATACATTAGGATAGAGTATTTATAATCATAGGTTGCTTTATTTTCGTTTAATTTTTAGTGTAAAAAAAAAAAGATACCTTGATCCGTTTGTTCATTGTGCAGGCTGAGGCAGAGTCGATACCATCGACACCCTTGTCGATGGTATCGAAAAGGGTACAGGTTGACGACTACAAATTTCGTTCTGAGTCGATACCATCGACAGCCTCATCGATGGTATCGACACACCTACAGGCAGGTCACCCAACAACAGTCGATAGTATCGACACAAGCGTCGATACCATCGAAATCTCTGGAGAAGTTCAGAACGATTTGTCTCAGTCAACTCGATACCATCGACGGCCGAGTCGATGGTATCGACATGGTTCCAGGTTGAAATGCAAAAAGGCGGTGTCGCAATGAAGCCAAGTCGATGCTATCGACATCTGTCGATGGTATCGACCATCCATGTCACCGATTCGAGCAAAGAAATCGACGGCAATCGCAGATTCCACGTCATCGATCCGGGTGCAGCATCGATACTATCGACATCTGTCGATGGTATCGACACGACAGCGATCCGGGTTACAAGATCCAGCAATCGACGACCGTCGATACCATTGAGGGGCGGATAGCATCGACCCAAGTCGATACCATCGACGCGCGTCGATAGTATCGACGGGCCAACAGTAGCGCCGGCCAAGTCTATTTAAGGAGAATCATTACGTCATTTGACGTCACACCTTAAAAGTGATCTCCTCCCTTTGCGCCGAGCACTCCCCCGAGCCATCCAAGAGCGAAGACCAGCATCACTGAGCGACGATCGTCACCGAGCGGAGATTCATATCTCCATTCTGCACCGAGCTCTTTCTTTCTAATCCCTTTCTCGTCGCCAACATGGTTCACGTCGCTGGAGCATCTTCTTCACGTGCGGACCCGGAGGAGATTCAGGAGTTTGTGCCACCTCCTCCCGGGTCGGTTGCACGGCCGTGCATGACGCATCCTTCCACAGAGGTGAAGAAGATCTATGAGGAGATCTTAAAAAGGAAGATCGAACCCACCCGATATGTGGACCGGGAAATGATCCGAGACCAAGGATTCGAGGCCAATCTGGCCTATGTTCTACAGGGGCAGGAGAAACGTACAAGCAGGAGGGCCGATGAGTTATAATACCATGTAGATGGCCAGCCATTTTTTGGCGAGTGGTCAACCTACAAAGAGTTGGTGGCAGAGTTCATGGCGTCACTTGACGTCTGCGTCGTGCCCAACGACATCGTCACCACCGACCGTGAATGGATAAAGGGCCGGGTGTCTTTCCGGCTGTACAACCATGACTATACCCTCACGCTTCGCCAATTCAATAGTATCTTCAATTGGATGCATTCCCCATACGACCACCGGCGGCCGGATAACCGCACCAACTACGACGCTCTCTTCTCCGAGTTGGTGACGGTGCCACAAGGGAGGTCAGTGAACTACCACAACGCTGCGGTAGCCGACTTCGAGCACCCATTTGTTCGGGTATTGCACCGGATGTTGAGTTCCACCATCTTTGCTCGAAGTGATCTGGCGCTAAGCAAATTTCAGGAGACAGATCTTTTCTTCTTATATCAGCTCCTGAAGCGCCAAGAATGCAACTGGGGTGCATTCTTTCTACAACGAGTGTTGGCGGTGAAGAGGAGCACGAGAAAAGCCCCGATTCATTTTGGGGGGCTTGTCACCAAGGTAGCCCTCTACTTGGGCTTGAATCTCGATCAGCTGACTCCTCTTTCTATGAGAAGCAAGGTCAACTTGCAACATCTACACCGAGCCAATCTCATTCTTCTCCGAGTTGGCGTGGCTTTTGCGCATTGCCACGTAAATCAAGCGTACCAGGAGTGCACGCTGCCGGATCCCGTCTTCAACATCGCGGGCGCACATCATTTCAGATGGCCGATCATAGCCATCGACTCTGATGATGAAGAAGGCGGCAATGATGGCGGCGACGACGGACAGGACGACGAGGCTGAGGAGGAAGAAGAGGCCTTTACACCTCTTCGAGCACGAGTAGCACCCCGGAAGCGTCCTCGGATGCATCCGGGTGCGTCTTCATCATCTCAGCCTCCGCCACCATCACCACAGCCCTCACAGCCTAGCGAGGATGTCTATTCCATGCAAGGCATGTACAACATGCTCCAAGATATTTAGCAGACGCAGCACAGCCACACCGCTGCGTACGCCGGTATTCAAGATACCACCAACCGGCTTTTTGTCAACCAGCAGGCGATCTTCGAGAATGAACGCCTTCTTTTCGCAAATCAAGAGAACATCCATGATCGGCTGCATAGGATGGAGCAGCAACAGCAGCCGTTTTACGATCATTACTGGAGCCAGAATTATTTTGGGGGGTATCCACAGCCTCCGCCGATGCCCCAGTATGATCTGACTTTTTAGGGGCAATACCCATCTTGGGACCCCACGGCGCCGCAATACCCGCCTCCACCACCACAAGAATGATCGGGTATCCCTGTTCCAATCTTTAAGTTTGTTTTTTACTATGAGGCCATAGTCGGATTCAAGCTTAGGGGGGGGGTAGTTGGAACAACTCATCTTTTATTGTTTTCAGTTTTTAGCGTTATTGCTTTTGTTCTCTTGTTATTTGTTTCTTGCAATTTTAGTTTTGTAGGATCCACGTGCTATCTAGTGTAATTGTGGACGTCATAAAAGTGTGTCATCTTGTTGTTAGTGCATGGGAAATTCAAGCAGTTCTCCTAATATTCATTAGTGAGGAGAAATTCACGGTGGCCTACCAATCCGAGCAACGGGTGGATGAAAATGGGTAGCTCATATGGGATGTTGGGTTGGTGTGTTGTTTTTCAGTTGACATTTGCAATTCTATTCTAAGGATTAGTTGCTCGAGGGCGAGCAATATTCAAGCTTAGGGGAGTTTGATGCGATGATTTTGAGTCGCATTTATAGACCTGTTTTATATGTGTTTTATGCTTTAATTAGTCATTTCTATGGTTAATATCGCATAATTCATCCATTTTGGTCTTTGCCATCATTTTATGTCAAATTCCCTTTATTTCATTGTTTTGAGCATTAATTATCACATTATTATTATTTGTGTGGATTTATTTGATCTTGTCTTTGAATTTCAGGGAAAACAAGTATTTGCTTCCGTCGATACCATCGACGGAAGTCGATACCATCGACGGAAGTCGATACCATCGACAAGACCGCATGTTTCCAGCCGAAAGGAGCAGCAGAGAGTCGATACCATTGACGCTGATGTTGATGGTATCGAGACGTCTTCAGGTTGCTGGCGAAGAAGCAGTCGATAGTATCGACACCAAGTCGATACCATCGACGCACAGAGGCTACAACGTCGCAAAATGACAGAACCGACGCCAAAGAGGGAGTCGATACCATCGACCCGAGTCGATGGTATCGAGATGATGTCGGGCGCGACAAAGGAAGGGTTTGCAGCCAGCCGCTACTGTAGCGGGTCGATACCATCGACTCGCGTCGATGGTATCGACGCCGTAGGATATGAGTTTGCTTTCTAATGATCTCAATCGGACGGCTGGAGTTAATTAGCGACCTAATTAGGGACTTATACCCAATGACGGCCGCCTGAGATAAGGGGGGATCAGATTAGCCATTGCACAAGTGTCGAGGAGCAAGAGAAAGGAGAACGGAGGCCAGAAGTTCATACCAGTCAATCCGGACGCTGCCGAAGATGGATTTCACCACCGAGAGGCGGGAAAGCACGTGTTCTACGCAAAGGATCAATCAGTTCTTCTCCATTCAGGGGTTTTCCCATTCAATTCATGTTTTGCATATGATTTCCCCTATTTCTACCATGTACTTGTGTGAGATGAACATGCGGGGCTAATCCCCTCTATCTTTAGGACCGGGAGTAGCCCGGGAATTCATTGTATGACAGTTTTATAATAGTAATTCATATTTTCTCTCTTAAATCCGTGGTATAGCTTCGTTTTCTCCATATATTGTTATGCTTGATCACCATAATAATAATCTAATACCCTTAATCACTTCGATAGAAGGATTAATGGCTGAAAAGAGACGAAACCTACATTAATCGATAAATCCCTTGAACAAGGTGGTGTAAAATTAATGGTGGATACTGAGAGATCGTTCGTAATGCACTTAGTTTAGGGGATAGGTTACTACGACGGTGGAACCGACCTTAACCTAAGTAGTGAATTGCACCACGACAGTGGGCACTTCTGTTTTCAGGCCACTACCCGAATAGAGAGAAGAGTGAGGCATTATATAAAACCTAATGCAATGAATACCCACGGTGAAACCGCAATCCTAAAGATACTCTTTTGAATTGATTAAATTAACATTTAATCGATCGTTTGTTTCATTTTTGTTTTTATTTTCTTTTAATTTTGACAACAAACAACAATTTGTTATTCGGCTTAGCTGATCGCAAATAGTTAGTAGGAGTCTCCAACAATTCTGAGTATCCCTGTGTTCGACTCGGGCCTCACAAGGCCTGTACTACTCGATGCGTTCACTTGCGTTTTAGCGCACAGTAAAATTGTGTCAGTCGGTAGAACAAGTCACCGTTCTTCAGGGTTCCTAGAATGGCAAGAGAAATCAAGTTTAGAAAATAGAATTATTTATTTTGTGCAAAGAGTAATGATAATAATGATAATAATAATAATAGAAAAGAGTGCTATCAAGCTCATTTCTAAGCTTGAGGCACGGGAGTGTAGTTAGTGGATTCAGATTCGTCAACAGTGCCGTTTTTCCTTGTCCACGGCAACGACGCCAAAAAGTTGACCGACCTAAATCGCGCGTCCTAAAATTGGAGGCGGATTTGAGGTAGTCGAGCATTTACATTTATAACCCGAATCTTTCTAGGCCCCCGTAACTTTGTTTACGGGGTCGAAGTAGATATATGGGGTCGAACATAGGGACAAGGGTGGTAGTGTTGAGAACTCAGAATCGACACGCTACACTCTGACAGGTACAAAGAGATATTCAATTCCCCAAGGGGAAACAACAAGATGTCACAAATGAAACGAAGAAAACTATCTCCAACTGGAGTTACAAGAAAAACTTAGGTTTTAAGCATTTTGTAGTTTTTAGGGATTTTTCATGCAACAGAAACGGAGAGATAATACTAAAGCTAAACAAGGTACCAAGGAGAAAACTTCGGTAAAACAAGCGGCAGCAGAAACATCCTGGACCCCTCCTCTCAGAGCGGGTACCTCTAACCAAGCATCAACACCCCTCTCGAGGTTGCTAGACTTAAATTAGAGTGGAAAGGTTACTACTACAACTCCGATTCCGGGCACTCTCGTACTCCAGGATCGGACCAAAAACTAGAGCCACAACACCTCTCTCAAGGCTATTGTGACGGGAAAACGCGATTCGATAGCTAATCGGAACGCGATCCAACGTGCAAGCTAGAGTCTGGATATTAAACATAGCATCCATCCGACAAGAGTTCCACGCATACAACGACAGATAATTAAACTCTTCCATTTCCATAAACAATAAAGGTCTTAAGTACAATGCATAAGTAAAGAATTAAATAACATAAATAAAGATAGACGTCACCTTCTTAATGTAGAAGGGAGACTGACTACAACGGCTCTCCAGCCCGATACCGGTCAGGAGCCTATCCCGATACAACAGTGTCAGGTGGCACACCGTGATGGCCGATTGTATCGTTCAAGGACCCTGGCCGATACGCTCCAGTCGGGCGGCCCCCTCTCGGGCGGCACGCCATGACGGGCAAAGCGTATCGGGTTCGATATTGTGTCGGGCTAGTGGTAATGCATCTAATGTCGGGCACTTATGTCGCTCATCCACGTTGGCCGATATCGGCCTGTAGTGTCGCCCGGGACGGTCCTAAGTGAACCATCCCCTCCCTCTCAGGATGGGGAAGAGCTCACCTAGAGTTGCCCGACACGAACACTCAGGCACGATACTTCTTCTCTCGCAGCTTCCTCCGAAGATTTGCTCAGGGTTCTGACCTATCTTTTCAGCTTCCTGTAGCTGCTATTTATAGGCAGTGGTTGGGGGAAGTTATGGTGCTCGAAGCGCCATGTGTCCTCCCTATTCACGGGTCAGTGGTCGACCGATATTGGTATTGCCCAGTACAGGGTGTCGGCTGTCGGTCACATGACGGGCGGCGCCTGCTGGTGGGTGGCCTGTGTCACGTGACAAGCTTGAGTTGTCGTGGCAAGTGCGGCTCCCTGTCGGGTAAGAGACGCGTCACCCGTCAGCTTCTTCTTGCATGCCGTCCCCATGTCGTGCGTCGTTGTGTCGCACTACCCTGCCGGGCGGCGATCGTATCAGGCGTCTGGAAGGCCGATGTAGGTGGAGCTTATTCGTGGGCCGGGACGACCTTATTGATGACAAAATGGGTCAAACTTTTAGGAAAACTCTGCAAAAGTTGGAAATATTGGATTAAGTGCGTCGTTTGGCCAATTATTGCGAAAGTACATATAAAAGAGAGGAAAATAGTTAAAAAGGGCAGTTTTGATAGCAGAAAAATAGTATGAAACATCAAAAAATTTGGTGTTCTCAATAATGAACCTTTCATATTGAAGATGAGATAGACATTGTAAACCTCATCTCAATCCCTGAGAAAAGATAAGTCAAAGTAGGGATGTGTCTACCATATGACATCAAAGACCAGTTGATAGAGCTTCTATATCACTACATTATGTGTTTGTAGGGAGCTACTCTAACATTCCTACATTGGATGTGACAATCATGGCTCATCGACTACCTATCATCCCTAGAGTTGTACTTATCAAGCAGAAGGTTGGGAAGCTACAATAAGAATGGAGCCTCAAGAGAATGGATGAAGTTTAGAAGAAGTACAATGTTAGTTTCTTAGAGCCAATCAACTATCGTACATGGTTTGATAACATGAAACAATACCAAAGAAGGTTGACAAGGTACCAATGTGTGTAGAATACCCCACAATCTCAATAGAGCATGTCCAAGAGATGACTTCCCACTTCTACACATAGAGGTACTCGCCAACAACACCGTTCTCCATGCAATGCTTAGTTTCATGGATGAGTTTTCCAGATACAATAAGATTATGATGGACAAGGAAGATAAAGATAGACAACCTTCATCATATAATTCAGAGTATTCTACTATCAAGTCATGCAATTTAGTCTCAAGAATTTTGGGGCTACAAATAAATTGGAGATGGTCGATCTCTTTCATGACATGATGTGTAAAGGGGTGGAGGTTTACATGGATGATATGATTGCCAAATCTAAAATTCTAAAAGACCACACCATCAACCTTGAAAATCTATTTTAATGACTATGTAGATTCTTCCTATGTCTGAATTGAGGTAAGTGCACCTTTGGGGTTAAATTTGATAACCTACTTGGGTACGTTGTCAGTTAGAGTGGAAGTGAAGTTGTCCCTGGGAAGGATCAATCTATCCAAAAGATGCCCTCCCCTAGATTAGAGAAGGAGATAAGAAGACTACTCGGTTGCCTACAATACATCATCCACTTCATCTCCAAGGTCAAATCTATCTTTGAGTCCATTTTCAAGATACTATACAAGAACTAAGACTCTGGATGAAATAAGAAATGTGAAGAGGAGATCCAAAAGCTTTAAGACTTTGTCGCCAATCCACCATTGTTGAGGTCGACAATGTTGAGATACCTTCTCATCCTTCTCTTATAGTCTATGAAACATTGGTGGGAGGAGTCTTGAGTTAGGAAATAATTAATTGCTAGCATTCTATCTATTACCTTTCTAAGAAATTTAATTACATCAAGGCCCATTGCACTACAATTGAAAAATATAGTCTAGCCTTGATACATGCAACAAGGAGTTTGTGCCACTATCTGATTTTATTCCCTCTATATCTAATCTCCATCCATGATCCCCTCTAGTATGTGTGCGATCACCATACCCTAACTAGAAGATGTGGCAAGTGGTAATAAATGTTTATAGAGTTTGACATCACCCATCTACCAATGAAGGCAGTCAACGAATGAGCCCTAAATGATCGATTAGAGGAATCACCGTTCCTAGGAGAAGTAACACATGAATACAAGTTCCCAGGTAAAGACACAGGGATGACCAATCCCGAAGACATGGTTATTCTTCCAAGTATAGAGGAATGGGAAATCTTCTTTGACATGTTGTCAATCATAAAGGAATTGACATAGAAGTGGTTCTTCGGAACCCCTAGGGAGAGCTAATACTAGTAGAAAGATAGTTGGAGTTCAACACCACTAACAATGTGGCCAAGTATGAAGCTTGCAAGACTCTAGGTTTCCAAGCTGTAAGGGGAAGGTCACTTATAAGTCTATGAAAACTCCCTTCTAGTAATATCTCAAGTCCATAACAATTGGAAGATGAACCATCAGAACCTAGTTCTATGTCAAGAAAACATGTTCTATCTCGCTCAAGACTTTGAGCACATCTCCTTTACGTCATCAAAAGGAAGAACAATGCATTTGTTGATGCTCTCACAATCCTAGCTACGTGGATCAACATCCAAGGAGACTAGACCTTCTCTTTCGAGGCATAAACACTCTCTCATCTTTCCTATGACATGGTTACAGACAAAGCACCCAATCATGAATAATAAGCTTGATTCTATGACATCAAGGCATATCTAGAAAATCAAGCTATTCCAAAAAGCCTCTCCTAGAGATTTAAGTAGGCACTTAGATGAGAAGCCACACAATATGACATAGAGGTAGAACAACTATATCACAAATCTTATAACTAGACTCTTCTTTGATCCATCAAAAGGACAAAAGAATCAATTCTTTTGACGAAGGTACATGCACGGTCATGTGAAACACACATGAATCGACTCACAATAGCCAAAAAATACACTTTTTGGGATAATATTTGATCACTATGGAAACAAATGTTTGCCAATATGACTGTAAATGGTGAACCTGATAAATATATGGTGACTACATTCTTCCACCAAAAAATCAACTGTACAACATGGTCATGCCTTGGACATTCTAAGCTCGTGAAATCAACATGCTCGAGAAAATCAATCATAAGGTGTAGAATGACATTTTTTTCATTCTGGTTGACATTTATTACTTCACCAAATGGGTAGAAGCAGTGTCCATCACCAACACATTAATACAATAGGTCATGAAGTTCGTCATGAACAACATCATAAGTTGGTAAAGATACTGAATAGGATCATCTCTGAAAATAGTACAAACTTTATCTTCCAGATCGTCAAAGAGTACATGAGCTCTTTCAGAATCAAACATAATTGAATGTCACCTTACACATCCTAAATGAATGGATCCATAGAAGCATCCAAACAAATCTTGATAATGATTTTAAATAAGTCAATCCACTCTCATCCAAACTATTATAACACCTTCCTATGGCTCTTTGTGGCTATTATACTTCTATAAGAACTTCCATTTTAGACACACCATATTCACTAGTATATGGAATGGGGGCAGTTTATCCAGTTGAGGTTTAAATCCCTTCACTTTACGCACTACGAGAAACAGATATGCCAGAGGCAAAATGACTTCAAGATTAAATATATTGCTTGAACACCCTGGAAGAATGGTGGATGAGATCTATACATCATGCACAATATTATCAAGCAAGGATGGGTCAACAAGATGCTTCATGCCTGTAATTTCCAAAAGTGTGACATGGTACTATGCTTCATCCAAAACACTTATTTTAGGGACAAGTTCAACTTTAAATGGAAGGGACTCTATATCATCCTAGAAATCTATGATTTAGGTGGCATGTACCTAAAGGACATGGATGAAGAAATTCATCTTCATCATGTGAATGAAGTCCTTATTAAGCATTATAACTACTAATAATAAAGCTTCAATATGCAAGACTCTATAAAAGAGAGTTGTAGGGGAGCGAAAAGCTACCATCCCTTTAAAAAACATTTAAAATCTACTTATGTACCTGACTATGTCACCCCTTGCACCCTCAAGTGGAAAGGCCAAAGTAGAACTTAGGTCCTAGGATAGAAGTAGTATGACCATTATCCTGAGGCCCCAATGGTTTGCCAACCTACAAATAACTCCATAAAATAGGCCAACCTTAATGAAATACACCAAAATGTCATCATTATGGAAAAAGCAAGGTGAAGCCTCATGATCAATTTCATTAGGGGATGGCAAAAACTATGAATCCCAGGAGGTAAGTTGGATCCAATCCTTACAACCAATGCCTTGACACCTATATCTAGACAGTTCCCATAATGTTGACATCTATCAACATTAATGTAATGACAGTCATCAAATTGACAAATAAATCATTACGAATTAAGCGGAATAAACATAAAAAATGGATTAAAAAAATCACTAAAATTTAAAACCATTTTGCAAGGAGATACTTGTCCAGAAAACTTTTACTAAAAGATCCAAATCTCATACATATCATGATTTACATTGTACAACATTGTTTCATCTCATCTCGAGGACAACATATAACAATTTCTCTATCAAAACACATACTGGAGCAACATAAAACCTGGAGGCATTCAAGCCAAAATCTCAGATCATTCATGAAACAAATATGAACCAACTCCAAGGACCTGAGAATACAAAGACGACCCATAGGACTTCTATCTACGAGTCACGACAGACAGTACACTCAACCCGAGCTATTACTGCTGCCCCAGGTGTTCTTCGTCCTCTGTAGAAATGTCTCCACCACCTCATGCACGTCCACCTAAAAATTGTGGATCCCACGGGGTGAGACAATTGTCCCAACGAGATATATAACTCTCCGCCAACCATATTATTATTGCAAATAAACATTATAAAACTGAGTAGGGGTTCTTTTATATTGAATAGGCATGATTAATCATTGTATGAACATAATAAGATAATCTCCTTTCTTAAGGAGAACATTGCATCTAGCCATGGTAGAGTTATAAATCATCTATCTGGTTTTCAAGGAATGTAATGAAACATAAATAGCATCTATCAACTAAGATGTATAACTATATTGCGCATCAAACAATGTTTTCTGTATTCGATCCTTAAGTAGATATGCTACACGGCTGAAGATATTTTACAATCACACTTATGCCCTGAGGAGAAGTATACCGTTCATGATCCAACCAACCACAAACTTCTCAGAAGTCAGTACCATAAAAGGTCATTGGAAGAGCGGACTACCAAGACCTCACCTGTCTCGATCAGTACGAGACTACTAGTAGTGACATCTCGTATCAATATGCAAACAGAGCATGCCAGGGTATAGTGGCATCTTCGCTCAGAGCTACAGTGTCAAATGCACTCTCTTAGGGGAACCTCTAATAACCGTCCCCAGTTATGAAATCACAGAGTCATGGTGACACAAGCACCATACTCTAAGCCACAAGCCAGTTAACCATGCTCAATTGAGACATTTATTTAGAGTAATCATAAGGGGATCAGCTCACACATGGTCATCCGTTTAGACTTATGCCCCCAAATATTCAAAAATATGCACTCTGGGTTATGCCGCAGGGAACCCATTTCACCATTCCGCAAATCCTGATGCTGATGGATCTATGGTCAGGACAACATTTTATAGTTTCTAATGATGTATTACATATATTATAACATTATTTTAACATAAAAAAAGTTATCAATATTAATCACAACAAATGCTACAAAGAAAGGTGTAATACATTTATCACATACTTTTCAACTCTTTAAAATACATGATACTTGGGATCTCAGTCACTTATCACATTACTGGGAATTCTCATCCCTTCACATAATCATAATCATGGTTACTGGATCTGGGTATTCAAACCCTTTGATCATCACACAACATTGTTTTCTCTAGAACAAATAATCATTACCTCTAGGTCCTTAGACCTAGGTATTCATTTCACTTGTAGTACAAGTATCTCATGGCTTAAGGGACCATCACACATTTTGTCACCTCTCACTAGGAAAAAAGTTATTCACATGGCTAACAAGGCCATTACACATCTTGTCACCTCTTACAAGGCAAAAACTTATTGACATGGCTCATAAGGCCATTACACATCTTGTCACCTCTCACTAGGCAACAATTATTCACTTGGCTCACAAGGACATTAAACATTATACTTATCATATAAGTATTTAACATGCCTCACAAGGCTTATGATATAAGAGCAATACATCCTTCCTCATTATTAGGGTTAGGGTTTGCTTTTATAGCCGAATAGGGTTTCAAGTTAATATTACCAGTCTAGACCCTAATTCATTGCTCCACACATCTAGGAGCATATATTCATATCATAAGTATGCAATCATACTTTTTTTTTGTCGACAAAAAACTCTGTTACTATAAAACCAAAACTTTAGGTATAAAAGCGCCTCAAATAAACTAGATGTATGTGTCTCCATACAGGAAGAGCACATCAGATCTAAAAAACCCCCAGAGAAGGCCTCAGTTATCCAAAAAACAATGAGCAAGAATAAAGACCTAATAGGAAGGATAGAGTTAACAAAGAGTAGAGAGGTCACACACATGCGTTAACCACATCCACAAATATATCTGTGTGATTCTTTTTGCAACTCAACTAAAGACCATTCTACTGATAGCTCTTCATCATGCTACAAGAGTTGTCTGATAGCTGAGAGAATCAATATAAAAGCTAATGAGAGTCGCAAGGCTTGTCACACCCTATAAGACTTCCTGGGGTGATCTGACTACCACTTACAAAATCACCACCATACGAGAAAGATAACTAAACAGTCAACAAAAAATGGACAAAAGGAGTCCCTTCCATGACACATCAAGTTCTTCAGTATATCAACAATCATACTTATATGTTCTCATCATTTATCACTAAATTATTATCAACACAAAGTATGAGTTTCTCTCTCATCCTTACTAGGATATTGATTACATCATACTTTATTAACTTGGCTTCACCCTTTCTCAAGGCATGTTAGCCTACATTTATCAAAGTGCATTACATCTCAATGTAGCAATTGACATGACACACTTCATGTGTTACTCATCCAAGTATATTGGATTTGAGGTGCATCAAGGTGCATCAACCTCGAGGTGTTGGATGTGGTATTTATCATGCCTTGATGTATCACTTCCCTTATTTATTTTAACTTAAGTTCATCAACTTATCTTGTATCAGGGTATATCCCATCCTAATACTTTATGCACTAACACATCACATTTATCATATAGTGTATTGGCCATAAATAACACATTTGAATTACCCAACTATCATCAAGTGATATAGACTCATCTCAAATTAAGGCATTGTTGATATACCATTATCAACCACTTTAGGTGTTCTACCTATGAAGGTATTAACCAAACCACATCATTACTTGGAGTTACACTCATCACTCCTAAGAGTGGTTTACCCTCACATTTACAAGGTGCATCAAATTGAATCATGTATGTCAAGTTGAACACATGTATTGGGTTAGGTGTATATTGATCTAGACATCATCATATCCCTCATACCCTTACCCATCAAGGTATCATCCTTACCAATCATATGGTGTATCATCTTCACCATACATGAGTGTAACATCCTCACCTCACTTGAAGATATTTGCCACACCATACTTTAGTGCATTGTCCATCACATGTTCTAGGGTATTAACCACCTTATCACTTTTTTCATCTAGTGTATTGGGCTACCCACCATATCATTTTAGAGATATGTGCTCAACACCATATTGTCCAAGAGGTGTAAGCTTAACCCAATATCAGTTTAGAGGTGTATGCTTGCTTCCCATATCACTTTAGAGGTGTATGTATGCTTACTATATCAGGCAGAGAGGTGTGTGTGTGCTTCACACCATATCGGGTAGAGAGGTGTGTGTGTGCTTCACACCATATCGGGTAGAGAGGTGTGTGTGTGTGCATCACACCATATTGGGCAGAGAGGTGTGTGCTTCAACCCGATATCACTTTACCCTTGATGACGTCATCACCATAAACCTATAGACTCTTTTTATTACTATTCTAAGTCATGGAAAATAGTCCCATGAAGCTTTTAGAACTCAAAGGATCATCAATTATTCAAGAGAAATCAAAATTGCAAGTCGATCAACAAGTATGACAAAATTGAAAGTTTGAAAGTGCATAATAATATAATTGGGTTCAAATTATATAACATGCATCAAGAATAACTTCAAAGCTCCAAGCTCCAAATATCCACGTTCTTAAGGTTGAATATGACTTTAAAAATCCTATATATGCAAAGAATCACCATGGATAAGAATTTGGTGAAGAAGAAAAGAAAGGAAGATCATAACCCTAGATGCATTCTTCAATCCAAGTTTGAAGATGATCATGGTCTCACCTTAGGGTTAAGACTTAAGCTCCTTTATGCTCATTAGCACCTTGCACGATACCTCACTACTCATTCATGATATGCCATCACTTTTGGCCGATATCCCCCTCACTTGTGACGAAAAACACTCCACTTGGCCGATATCAACATGCTATGGCCAATATATTCATGCTATGGCCGATTCCACTTGCTATGGCTGATACCCAAGCCCTATGCATGATAAAACATCACGTATGCATGCTACCAAGGCTCTATGCATGATATCTAAGAGAAAGGAGGTGGTAGGATTCGAAAAAGTTCACTAAGGGGTGAAAGGAAGGGTATATATACTTGAGGTTCATGAAAAAGTGTGTATATGAGGTGTCATCAATTTACTACTAGTAGGTGCCAATGGCCATGCATTGATTGACACATGTACTTGCATGAACTCCATCTTTATCTTGCTATGCAAAATTAAAACTTGAGTATAATTCAAGGGATAAGGGTCGACCCCTTTGGTTATCTTCTAGGACAAGCCACTTCCACTCACATTATTATTATATTCACAAATTAATGCAAACTTTCCCAAGGAAAGTTGCAAGCTGTTAACCATTGCTTTACTGAGGTTCTTAGCTCGTTTTGAAACGTCAAAGAGTTGAAAACATGATATGGGGGTCTTGTTATTGGCTCCTTGGCTGATAGGGACTCCCATTTAATCACTAAAACCCAATACACTTATTACAAGCTCAAATTAGGGTTTCAATTCAACCCCTTTCTTGGTCTTTTCATCACCAAGAATACTACCACTCATAAATGATTCAAACATGGTTTCTCATTCATTCTATCTCCTCTAAATGATACATAGAGGAAGTAGGAACACTCTAGTGGTGTTAATTTGCATATGAACCCCACAGTTTGGGTAAATTACAATTTGTACCAAAATTGGTGCACACGGTGCTAACATTATTCAAACAAGTTTAGACTTGGCATTTAGGCTTTCCACAAGCCACCACTTAGCATAAATCTCTCTCTTATGATGATAAAACACTTAAGGCATGTTTAATATGTGACTTTTGGCAATATAACCCCTCATCTTGGGTAAATTGCACTTTGGTCCAAAACAAAGGAAGATTGCTCAAACAACATTCAATCAGGACCAAACTTGAAACATAAGTGTGTCACATGATAACAAAAATCCTTAGAGGATTATATTAAATTTCTAAGAAACTTACTTAGCCAAAACAAATAGGGTTACCTCATAGCCCAGGTCAGGGTCATTATAAGTTGTAAACCCCTATCAAGGATTTCATCCCCGAAATCCCAGGTAAAGGGAAACAAATATTATTCATTCATAATATCATCAAGTATCCACATAACATCTTAATGTCATGGAGATACCATAGAACTTTGATCAACACAAAGTTCTTCCACACAGGGTTATCATAGAATCTATCACACATGACATGTACTCCACTGTCTTTTTCATTATTGATTATAGAGTCAACTCTGTGTCAGGTAACACTTTTCTTAGTCAAAGAAACATTATACATACCTTATTTAACTCAGGTGTCAAACCTCACTGATTTGTCACCTCTCTCAACTTACAACTTTATGTGACAAGATTCTTGATTTTGGGGAGTCTTCCATACTCCTCATTCAATTTAGCATTTCACTTCCAAAGAAAGACCAGAGTTACGTTCTGTCACCAACTTGGGACTACAAGTCTTATCATACATCTGCTGTGCCATCTAACCTGCTGGCACAACACTAAACTTTCTTACTACTTGTACCAACTATCTCATTAGTTGTACATTCTCTCGTCATAAGGGGAGGTTACTTATCAATTAAGAACTTATCTTAGAGGTATCTTTAGATGTTATGTATAAGTTGCCTTAACAGATCAAGATAGGGGTAATCTAAAGAATTATTTTTATCTTGATAAGATTTTCCTACAATGATTTTATAATTGTTCCTTCAATTAGTACATCCTTATCGATGTTATGTTTATGCAGAGCATAAACCCCTAACATATGATGTCCATACTATTTTATGTAAATAGACTGATTTCACAATTGGCCATTCTAGGTAACCAACATAAATCATCTAATTAGGAGTTATGTTTTTACTTTCCCATACCACTTGATATTTCTTAGATACTAGAATTACTTACTTTGGTATCCGTTACATGTGTCAAAAACACATCACATCCTCATCGTTTCCATCTCTCTGTTGTTATTACCAAAGCCACACATATAAAAGGATCTTTCTTTCATCTTTGGGACATTATTTATTACACATATCTTTATATTGGAACTAAAGTCCAAGATGAACTGATACTTTTCTAAGTATCCATCAATGGATTATTTCTAATCCATGCACATCAATTGTCATAGTACACACTTGACTTCCATGTCCCTAAAAAGAGAGAACATAAAGAAATATATTCCTCTTATCACCCCATCATCACCCAGGGTTGTTTATCAAAGAGAAGATATTATCATCTCCTATGATTATTGCATGAACTTTCAACTGTTCATGAGCCATTTACTCGTGTTTCATTCTACGTTCCTTGCCACCAGCATAGGAATTATAAGGATGATTACATGTCATCACTCCTTTCTTTGTTATTGTCTAACATGTTCATGAACATTTTGTGATTTTATCACATTTCCCATTTCCACCATATGGAAAAGATCTTTACTATTCACACAAACTTTATCAAATAGGGATCATCTCCCTTGTTCTCATTCCCTTATCATGAGGATTATATTCTTTTACTTCCTCAAGCACACAGATTGATCTGAGATCATCTCTGATTCCATTTACTGCACTTAGGTTGTGATAAAAATATCCATGCCATATTTCATGTTTCATTATGCTCACTAGATTGTCTCAAAATGACTACTGGATCGGAGTAATCAGAAAGATAACAATCTAAGAGTTCCATACTCACCTTATCTTCAATAGTTGAATACCTGGCCAGGGTATACAAGTACTGAGATTAGGTAGTATGCACTTTGTGTACTATCATATTCCTTGCTTTTTGTATCATCACAAACACATGATTTAACATTCTTGGATTTTCTCCAGGCATGACTTCTATATCTCATCCTCTTTCACACAGATAAGAGAAATTATAGAACATTTAAAAGAATACTTAACAGAATATAAATTCTAGTTCTCATCATTTATTCCCTATGTTCCCATAGGGAAATCAATAGGGAGGTCCATAACTACAATCCTTTGTATGATTATCAGGTAACATCAAGATAAGGCATAACGAAATGAAAAATCTCTATCTGACTGTTACCCCTCACGGTCATCCACTGCTTCAGGTTGACTCAACACATAGAGTCTAGATGTTTCATTTTGTTGCTCTTGCTTTTTTTTACACTATTGGTCTGTGACTTTCGTAAGCCCTACCGAGCCTACCTCGGTTGTTGAGTCATTTCCTCTCTTTTTTTAAAAGAAAAGAGTTTATTATGCTCAACATGTCCATATCTATAACATGTCTTGTCCTCATACCATGGTCTTGTCACTCTTATTACCGGTGTAGAAGTTGAGTCAGAAGTTCTTACAGGTGGAAGGTTAGGACCTTTTCCTTTGAGTGTTTTACCCTAAGAGTGTTTTACCCTCACCTTTACAAGGTGCATCAAATTGAATCATGTATGTCAAGTTGAACACATGTATTGGGTTAGGTGTATATTGAGCTAGACATCATCATATCCCTCATACCCTTACCCATCAAGTTATCATCCTTACCAATCATATGGTGTATCGTATTCACCATACATGAGTGTCATGTCCTCACCTCACTTGAAGATATTGTCCACATCATACTTTAGTGCATTGGCCATCACATGTTCTAGGGTATTAACCACCATACTAATTTTGTAATCTAGTGTATTGGGTTACCCGCCATATCATTTTAGAGATATGTGCTCAACACCATATCGTACAAGAGGTGTATGCTTAACAAAATATCAGTTTAGAGGTGTATGCTTGCTTCCCATATCACTTTAGAGGTGTATGTATGCTTACCATATCGGACCAGAGGTGTATGCTTGCTTCACACCATATCGGCAGAGAGGTGTGTGTGTGCTTCACACCATATAAGTGGCACAATCCTCCATAGAAATCTACATCAACAGTCAATGTGGGCATGCATCTCAAGACAACATGACATTGTCCCACAAACTAAATGAATACTACAATCTGCCACCCATAGCTTGCATGTTGATTGAGGCAATCTGCTAGATCTACTCGATATATTTCAAAAATAAAACTTCTGAAATGCAAGTACAAATCAAAGATAAAAACTCTCACAATATGGCCCAACCATAATATAGACTTTTATTTTAATATTTAAAAAGAGTCTTACAAATACAAGCATGACTAATACATGATATTTCTTATATGAAAGGAAAATACTTAAATTGAGTTTGAAATTTTAAAATGATTACTGCTTCTTCATCATCTTTTTCATCCACCCCATAAAACTCTTGGCTAAAGGTCGATGATCAATAGACGAAGACTCAATGGGCCGACATTGCCCACTCATGTCAGAGTGAATAACATTGGTGGACCATTAGTGACCCAAAGATGAATTGGTGGAAGGCATCTCCACGACTAAAGAAGCATCCCTATGATGAGAGGAAGCTGCTCCAACACCAATTGATTGTGAGTCTATAGTATGAACAGGGACCTCTGAAGAAAAGTCACCCACAATAGTCGATCTCCCAAAGCATTGAGTCTGTAGGTATCTATATGTAATACTAGATCAAAATATTCCACCTTTTACATAGGAATATGCATCCACTTCCTAGAAGGATGAGGTCAATCGAAATCACCTGAGAAGTGACACAAGAATCCGGTGACAAATTCCTAGTGTGACCTCAACTTGGGAAATTTTCAAAGCCCAGAGCACCAACAAGTAGAGATGATGGAAAATTAGGAGAAGGAACTACCTCAAGAGGAGCTGGATGTCAAAGCTGGTACCCATAATTATCTTGTTCCTTAGCATCATCATAGTGAATTACCTACAAAAAACACATATCAAATAAATGCAAGCAAATGAAGACATAACCACATTCAAAATGCTTACAATTGGAGGATGTAGCAGGCGATCATACATTTATCTAGAGAAAAGCAACATTTGACCATGGTCATTGTACCACTCAAGTACTTGTAATGCATCACCTTACCCCACACCAACTCTAGAGTAGGTTGACAAATTCTAAGACTAGGAGGAACCAGCCCAAGAAAAGGGCCAAAGCGAATGTGTTCCGCACCATCCCACTGATGGGAATCATGCTCACCCATATATAGAATGCTCCCTTAGGGTGACTCAAATTGGATCCTACAAGCATCCAGTGACAAGAATTCGAAATAGACAACATAGTGTGTTGCAACCTCACCACACTAAAACTTGGAGATGATCCTCAATTGGACCTAGGACCAACAATAGTTTGGATTCATCTACTACATATTGGACCACTTAGGGTGTTAAAGTACTATGCATACCTCAGTTATGGTCGTCATCTCTACTTCACCCCTCCATTTCTCATACTACACCCTACTACTAAATTTGTCTCAATGGCGAGAGGTAGGGATTAAAGAATGTAGATATCCTTCTAGACCACTCAAAGTGACATGTCTATTAGCTGAAAATGGTCATAGCCCCATAGCTGCAAAGAAAAGGCAAAAATACAAATCAATGGGTAAAAACTAACTAAAATCAAGCCTAAGAATCCAACAAAACCATTTGTATCCCAGACCATATCCCATTTGAAGTTACCCACAAGAAACCTCCTCAAGTTCATCAATAGGTGGGCATACATGCCTCCACACCAGTCATAAGAAGGGACCACATCCAAATCTAGAAGGAAGAGGAAACAACTAATATCTCCCCTATTCCCTATTCTATTTCTAAACAAGAAACTAATGATTAATACAAAGAAGAAAACCATGACCCTCAAGGATGCATAGAAATGATCATTGGCACCCCTCCTCTCACCCTCATGAAACAAGGTGGCCCTCAACCAAGTAAACTTGACCTCATATATAGAGTCTATCTCGATAACATCAGGGTTCACCCCTAAGATATCATCTATCCAGTGACGCCCCTAATCCTATTGGTTAGGAAGAGAGTGGATAGGGATCCCACCAAACCCTAACCCAATGATCCTGACAAACTTGCTAGGTTTTATGGCTTGCTAGATGAAAGAAAAGTAGGACATTCTAATCTTAGGATGAACGTGCTCAATTAAAGGAAGGAGATAGTGCCTATTGACTATACCACACTGACAAACTCTACCAAAGTTTATTTCCTCAAGAACGTCTACCTCATGATCAACTAGACTTTCATACAACAATTCCAACCTAGTCCAATATGTCTGTAAGTAAACATTCAACAATCTAAGACCCTAAAGAGACAAAGAAGAATTCAAGGTCAAAACCATCGCTACAAGAGTAAAATCCTAATTCAATCTGAGATGAGCGTAAGGAAAATAACACAAAGCAAAGTTTCCAATTTACACCTCATCACCCGCTCGACAATCTCTATGGTGCATGTTCATCCACAACATGCATTAATGAAGTACAAATGGCTTAGCTAGAGAACCCTCCCCATGATTCTTCTCACACAAACTTGATGCCTTCCTAGAGAAAATGAAGATAAGATATCTTGTAAATCAGACACAAACTCATTCAAAGAAGATACTAAGTATATTGTGGATATGCCTCAGTCCCCACATCATCACCTACATCTTGCCCATCCATGATGGTGTCCTCATCACACCAGTCATAGGCTTCCATCTACACAATTATGACGACAACGACATGATCTTTTTACAATAGCTGAAATCAACTCAATTGAATAATAGACAACCAAGAAAACATCAAAACAAAAAAATCAACCGGATCACAAATCAAATGGCACATCGAATTCATTTTCAACCTCTAGACTGTGAAGAATGCCAGAGAGTAAAAAAAACTATATTTCATCATTGAGGGACAAAATGAGCAAACTAATGTGCAAAAATAAAAGCTATACCTCCCATGGGATGCATGTAGCTAAAACCCATTAAAAATGTCCCTAAAGAGGACAACCCAAAGCTCTATTGTCATAGTAAAGCTTCCACTTGAAATGTTGTTGTAGAGGGCCAGTAGAATGAAGCAATTGGACGTACCAAGGATAGACGATCAAACTATTTTGTGGGCTCTCTGTTTATCTCTCATCGTTATTATCGTTGTTGCTAATTGTCTCCAAATTAGGTAGAGCCAGCGCTGCACAAGTGAAAAAATGGCAAGGACGCTCGACCCCCCTCTCATTTCCCTTGTTTTAAAAACAAAAAGATTTTGCAATGAAAAAAAGTCCCTCAACATGACTTCAAATTGGACCAATCATATTATTCATATTCCAAATCATCTTAATGTCCTAGATCACAAGTTAAAATTGAATGAACATATAATCTTGTTTTAATATCTCTTGAGAATCTCATATCAGGATTTAAAAATAAACCTAATTTCTAAAACCTCCAATCTTCAACAAGTGAACTAGAGAGTGGGGGATTCTCTCATTGGCACTCTAAAGGATGGATGTTGAACTACTGGAGGAACACATAATATATACCACCTATTAGTGGATGATCACCTGATACCGAGTCTCACCTTGTTTTGATACTCTGAGTGGGGTAGAAAGTTTACGGATAAAGTCACTGGCTAGAAGGCCACCTTAAGTCTAGGACCTTGTCTGACACTCAACCACCATTCTCATGGATCGAAGCCCTGTCCCATATTGGTAAAATCTCCATATTGTGCCTTTTTAAGAGTCGTGGTCCTGCCTTTAAATTGTCTCATTCAAAAAAATAATAATAATGAAAAACAAATATGTGTAAGGAAAGGGATGATAACTATATCTCAAATATCATTAAACAACATATCATTTTCCACTATTTTTCATGTTTATATGATTCTTGATCTTAATTCCTTTTCACAAATCACTAGTTCCATCCACTTTCCAAATCCAATATTTTGTCACTAAAGAATTAGTGAGTGAGAGAATCAAACATGCATTTATTTAAGAGCTAGAATCAACAATGAGAGTATCTTTTACGGATAATAAACCTCAAATGGTTCATCAAAACTCCAGCCAAATAAATGGTTGGTCAGATATAAATATGTGCCTCAATCTAAGGTTAGACTTACTATGAAGAAATCATTTACACCCAATATTATGTTGTTATGAATTGTTATCTCATTATTTCATCCTTAGAAGGAAACGACACCACCTACACTTTCCACCCTTCACAAGGTTTATCAGAACATCTTTGACGAGTCCAACATTTTTTATCTTTTGTGACCAAAATTGGGGGTTCGACTTACCTCAAGCATGTGGATCTCACTCTTGTCTGGATCCTTACCTTGAGAGGAGAAAATTGTTGACACTGCATTTTTGCTGACTTAACAAAAGATCAAGATTAGTGCTAAAATCTCTAGATAATTATGAAGTCTAGTACACAATCCACCCATTTTCCAGTTTTATCATTTTTTTCACATTGTCCAATATTTTTCTACATATTTAATAGACTTATTTTCAACCACGTTTACCATGATCGGGGCTTAAATAAGCCTTCATTCATATGAAAACACAATTTTTTCGTCAATTATACTCTTACAACTTTTGTTTTATTAATATCCATTTGAAATATCCAAAAATAAATAATATTATAGCCCTCAAATATTTAATTGATTTACTCAATAAATCTCTGGGACAATCCCAAATTTTCTCTCTCTGTATATATTTTTTAATTTTATACAAAACATTGTTGTAATTACTAAAAAATTGAGAAACTGACTTTTAATCTAACTAGAACAACCAAAGTGAGATCTATCCACCATGTGCCATAAGGGGTTGCCTTGATCCACACTCCCCACCAATGTGGCACATTTTGGTGATCCATCACCACTTTTAGAAGGTTCTATCTAGAACCCAAATCCTAATATCCATCTCTAAATACCCCCTATATCCACCGTATCCCGAGCCCCTTTCAAACCTCATAAGGCCAGAGGATCGAACCACCTCTCTCTTTTATTTCCACAATATTCATGATCAGAGGATCCATCCTATGATACCACCTGCCATGTTAGCATCAATAGGATAATTAAACAACAATCATAACTACTACATCTAATCTTCTGTAAGTACTTTTTTTGTTATAATTATTCTATGATTCTATTCTGAAATAAGATCTTAATATTAACCTACATCTACTAATCATGCTCGGAATCCTACACATTGGTCCTAGACACCTGTGAGGGATCTCCTTTGTGTGAGGTCTTGAGGGAAATGATGGAAAGGTTGCTACATATCCAACAGAAAAAGTATGTCCACCAATAAAAATCTTCCTTTTATAATTTCCTTTTGTCGCACTCTCATAAACTAGAATCGCTCTTTTCTTTACAACCACATAATAATGACTTGATACCCATTTATTGGGAAACCTGCGGGTGCTAATCCTTCTCCATTTGTAACAAAATTTCCAAATGTGTTTTCTCTAGATTTGTCATTTTCTTTTTCCTTATTTATTTGAGGCAGATGATGACTCAGTTTTCCATCACGACTTTAATGATTTATCATGTTATTCCTCATTTTCCATTTGAAACATGTTGGAAACTTCAATCACCTATCTTTACTTTCTATTTGAATGCCGAACAAAGTTTAACTACCAAAAGGATAGAATCACATCCACATTTTTTAGGTAGGGTGCAACACCTATCCTAAAAATAAAGACAAGGTGTTGTATCTTTTTAATACTCCCTCTCATCTCACATCACCAAGAGATGTTACTTTATTATCAAAATTTATCAACAATTAAATGTAATATTTTTAGTCATATAATTTGTTAAGTATATGATATCTAGAGATATATGGATAGGCAAGAGTGGGTCGAGGGTTGGTTGGTGGTGGCAATGGGATTTCATGCAAAGAAGGACAAGGAAGAGGAAGGGGTCACATAGTCGACCATATGGCATGTTCGAAGCTTGAGAGGGGAGCAGTACATGGATGGAGCACAACCCTGACTCACATAAGCATAAATGAGTTGGGATCCCAATCCCATGGATATGATTGGTGCTTGAGTACACACGAATCAACGGATTGGTGGATCTGGGAGAAGGAGATCATGTAAGAGATTCAATAGAAGGGCATGCATGAGTATGCAAGTATACCATGAAAAGTGTACAAAAAGAAGTGGAGGTGGTGTTGAAAACATTGGGTTTCTAGATCTAAACACAACCCACATACAATCCTTTCAACAATCCATTGAATTTTGTTCTTGTAGGATAAAGCAGATTGAGAAAAGATAACATCAAGGAGTTTTTCTAGAAAAGATGTACGAGGATACTTTGTTGGACACATATGTTACTATCAGTGTAGTAGAGGGTAAATCATTTTTATCTATCAATGCACATGTTGAGGAGAACCTCACAAGATCAGGGAAATATTCCTTCATGAGTAGGTTATTTGGCATAGATATAGGGTTTATAACCATTAAAGAAAGGTTGAAACTACTATGGAATCCTACGAGAAGATTAAAAATATATGAAATGGACCTTGGTCACTATGTTGTTCAACAATCTTGCCAGAAAGACTACAAGACAATGCTCAGTGAACGTCCATGGAAATTTTTTGGGTGTTGTTTGACCATATGGGTTTGGTATCCTACATTCACATGGGTAAGTGTTCTAAATCTCCCTTTTCACCTACATGCTCATACAATTTTTTAATACATGGGATTGGCATTGGGCCAGATGATAAATGTAGATGATCATACTGTTTGTCATACAAGAAGTAAATTTGCAAGGTTGGAGGTGAAGATCGACACAACTAAACCTCTAGTTACTACTTTGTTCATCAACAACATAGAGTATGTAGTGGAATATGAGGCAATCTTGGATAGATACACTATTTGTGCGAAGAAACACTATTGGTGGAAAGGAGAATCCAAATGGAGGAGACACATCAGGATAGGTAGAAGGATGGATACAGACAAAAAAGGAATAATATCCTATCAGGATAAACTAAAAAACAAAAAATACAAAGTAACAATCAAAACAACAACAAAAAAATTATACATCTCGAGTAGGAGGAGTTAGAAGGGGAAAGAAAAAGCTAAGAAAACTCTAAGTAGTGAATTACATAGCAATGTTCACACTTGACCACCAAAAAAACAGAACAAGAATAAACTAGTTGTCAGTGTGGAACAAATAGATAAAATAGATTAGAAAAGAAAGATCTTAGATGATACCACTAATACTCTGAACAAAAGGAAAAAAGAAGGCATGGGAAAAACAACATGAAATAGAAGATGTTGGAATTGAACAATGCTTTGGTGATGTGGAGAAAGAAGGAAATCACATTGTTATTCAGACATAGATGATGTCATTTACATACAAGAAGATCATGAGATACATAATTAGGCTAATACATCTAGGAGACAAAATCAAACTTCTGATATAAATTGTAAGGTTCCTGAAAAGAAAGGATCTATTCAAATCAATGTAGCTAGTCAAATGATCAAAAGAACTGGGCTAAGGATGAAGATAGACAAAGTGAGTTCTGCAAACAATAGTTAATGAAGAATATAGAGGATTGTAGTAGAGGATGAGGAGGTTAGGAAGGAAATTGAGAAGTAGGTTCTTGGATCCTTATAGGAGAACACTTTCACTTTTTACATTGTGTTTATGATTGATTTAATTTGTTGGAATATTTGAGTCATAGACAAAGTTGAAACATGTCATGTCCTTAAAGAATATATAACACAGAAAAAACCTAAAATGGTGGCTCTTGGAACCAAGCATAATTGCTCATAAAGTTGTGTCTACTATGAAGTATCTTGGTTTTGATTGCTCCCGTAGGGTGGAAGCAAGAGGCTACACCACAATGATCAAGATATGTTGAACGGATAGATAATTCATGGTGGAAATCATTCATTGTCATACACAAACCATCTCATGTCAGGTTCAAAAGAAGGTGGTCACTATGTTTGTGTATCCATATCCACATATCAATTTCCATCTTCTTTGTAAGCACTTTATCACAATGAGCAACAAGTTTGTGGAACCATGGTTAATGAAATGAAATTGGAACACCACTCTACCACTAGAGGAATGCAGTTGGAGTAAGCACTACAACTTTAAGAAAGCTAGCTATTTAATTAAACCCTATTAGAAGCAGGTCTCACTGACATCAGATTCTCTGGAATAAAATATACATATAACCATGGGTACTGACAAGAGCGTATTGATAGGGTAGTTGTGAACACTGCTTCCATTCACAAGTTCCCCTACTTTGTGGCGAAACACCTGCTATAGGCATAGTTGGACCATTTCCCACTCATAGTTAGATCCATGACTAGAGTATCTCAAAAAAAAAAGTTCATTGTGAAAGCAATGTCATTGCATGATGGTCATTTGCACGATTCTTGAATGGAACTGGAACAATGATCTAACCTTTAACAAAGAATTGGAAAAGAGAAAAGGTATGATTATGAAATGCCAAAGAATGTAGGAAAATGAAGGATAGGTTGTCGAGCGATATGAACGGTCTACAAATCGAATTAGCAACTACATATAACACAATCACAGGCGCCATTTACATCGATATGCACATGGAATTGGAAAAAGTCCCCAAAGAGGAGGATGAGTGGAAATAGTTTAGCCATCTATACTAGCTGAAGAATAGAAATGATAATACAAAATTTTACCAAACTTATGTTAAACAAAGAAAATGGCACAACATCATTACCATGTTTAAGTATAATAATAGGGATTAGGTCATTGATGAAGGAAACCTTCGAGAGCTTGGACTTAACAATTTTAAAGAACTACTTACTGACCCACAGGTTTGCCCTAGTTATAAGAGAGAGGTAATGCCTGGGTTGTTCCAGAATTAGACACTCACAATTGAGAAGCATCATCGAGTTACCCATAGAGGGAGAAATATATAAGATCATTGGTACCATGAATCTGTACAATGTTGTAGGACTAGATGGCATCAATGCCCTTTTCATGAAGAAGAATTTGACAAACATTAATGGTTATGTACTTAACAAAATCAAGCAAGCTTTCAGCAATGAGCATTTAAGCAAAGAACTTTGTAACTAAAGCACTGTGCTTATCTCAAAGGTTTCCAAACCAAAAACTTGCTTCAATCTATTCCCTATATTCTTAAACAACATCTACATGAATCTCATATCTAAAGTGGTGGTCGATAGGCTGAAGGAGTTTCTTCTAGATTGGGTTTTTCTCAAGCAGGGTAGTTTTGTACCTGATAAGAATATTACTGATGATATTATTGTTGTGTAGGAGATCATATACAACATGAGTAAGAGGAATGCTGCTAAAACCATGGATATGAAGGTGAAACACTTGAAAGCATATGAAAAAATGTCTTGGGCCTTTTTCCTAGAGACACTTCAATATCTCAAGCTACCAATGAACATCATCCACTCTTCTATGAATCTCCCTTAGTAGGGAAGAATTTGAAATCTTATGGAATGATAAGCCTTTCAATTCATTTAAACCCAATTGTGGATTGAGGCAGACTAATCACTTGTCATCATATATCATCATTTTGTGGATAGTGTGATTGAGATAGTTGATACGAAGAGAGGTGGATGTAGGATAGTGGAAACATATCAAGCTCAATAGGGGAGGTGCATCAATTGCACATTTGTTCTTTGTTGAACATCTCGTCTTGTATGAACAAGCATCCACAACATAGATGCGGGTAATTTAGGACTACACTACTACAGAAACAACATTCAGTGTCACTTTTCTGGGCGTCGGTTATTTAGGTAAACCGACACCTATACTATTCGACGTCGGTTATGTAGGAAAACTGACATCTATATTCGAAGACCAGCCAGACATGGGTACCGCTATGGATTCAGCATCGGTTGGGTATAACAAATTGACGCCTAAAATTGCCCACAGATTCCAATTTTTGGGCGAAAAAAATTGTGTCACATACAACGTCAGTTTTTTTAACTATTCACCGATGCCTATTTAAGATGAAAATTTGCATGAAACGTTCCACTTTCGGTGTCGGTTATCCTTTGATAACCAACGTGGATAATGGTTCCCACCAAATAATTTAGGGCAAAGATTGTCTAATTGGACGTCAGTTTTTTACTATCAACCGACGCTAGAGAGTAATAGGAGTCAGTTTTGTAGATAATCGACGCTGTTTACCAATTTAATAGGAGTCAGTTTTGTAGACCCCGATCACCCGAATCTTCCCACTTTCTTCCTGTTTCATCATGATAATTTTCCTGTGCTCGCCTCTCTCGCCTAAAATCACCGACGACCCCTGCCTCTGCTCGCCGCCGCCGCGTCCTCTTTCTGCTACTGCCGTCACTCGCCGCCACTGCTGCTCTGCTGCTCTACTCGTCTCCTGGTGCCACTACGAGCGCCGCTCTGCTCTTCTCTTCTCTTGCTCATCACCACTGCTACCGCCGCTCGCCGCCGCTCTTCTCCACGCTAGCTCCAGGTAGCCCTAGCCGTTTTGCTTCCTTCTCCCTAGCTCCTTACCAACAGTAAGAACGACCATTGTTGTGTTGGCCTACCATGGTTGTGTTGTCCAGCACGGCCGTGGTAGGCCAACACAGCCATGGCCGTGCTTGCTGTTGGTAAGGATATGAACAAATCTTTATGTAATGCTTTATGTAAATCCTAGGATACAAACAAATCTTTTGCTTGCATATATTTGTGCTTCTAATCCTAATGTTTGACCCAATTCAGTAAATTTTGATGTTAGTACATATGTACTTAAGATTTAAACTTGTCCATTCTAGCATCCTAATTTGATTTGATTAAACCTAACATTGATGAAACCCTAACATCAATTGTGATGAAACCCTAACATTAATTGTGATGAAACCCTAACATGTACATATCTATTATTGTGTTTGTTGGCCTAGAAACCCATCCAAGATTTACTCATTAGGAGTAAATATTGGATAGTCCCCGGTTTGGGACTGTTCTTGAACACCTAATCTCACTTAGGATGTCAGTGTATAATGTGTATTGGGTTTTTGAGAAAATTTCAATAGCATTTCCCCGTTTGTTCTCTAAGTACATATGTACTTAGAGAACAGTGAGGAAATGCTGCCGAAATTTTCTTGAAAACCCAATACACATTATACACTTACTAGTGAGATTAGGTGTTCAAGGATGGGATAGGTGGTACACATTTATTATATATAAGAATTACATTACATGTGTTTGTTGGCCTAGAAACCCATCCAAGATTTACTCATTAGGAGTAAATCTTGGATAGTCCCCGGTTTGGGACTGTTCCTGAACACCTAATCTCACTTAGGATGTAAGTGTATAATGTGTATTGGGTTTTTGAGGATGGGATAGGTGGTACACATTTATTATATATAATAATGACATCACATGTATTTGTTAACCGTAGACCCTAATCTTGTCCTAATATATACTTGTTTTCTCTTTGATCATAGAATGGATAGATCATGGATGTCCATTCGCAATCACTGCACCCCAGAGTTTATATCTGGTCTTGATCAGTTTATTAGATTTGTCGAGGAACATAGGAAAGAACCTGGAGATAGGTTCTACTGTCCATGTAGGCATTGCGGTAACAACTTGAAAGTCAACACTGGTGACAAAATCAAAAGTCATGTCATGTGCAACGGGATTGTACAAGGCTATACAGAATGGCATTGGCATGGAGAGATTTCAAACTCAAAACCAGTGGATGTCGATAGCAGTGCTTGGGTGGAAGAAGAAATTGCCTCCGATGACGTAGATGTGAACGAACTAGTTCCAGTAGACATCGTTGATGTGATGTTGGATAGTTGTAGGGTAGAGCACATCGATCCACCTCCTATCTTTAGAAACATTGTGCATGATTCTAGGATACCGTTATACACAGGTTGTGCTAAGTTTACGAAGCTTAGCACTGTGTTGAGATTGTATAAGTTGAAAGATAACAATAGATGGAGTGACAAAAGCTTCATTTCATTGTTGACTTTGTTGAAAGAAATGCTTCCTGAAGGAAATGAGCTGCCAATCTCAACATACCGGGTAAAGAAACTTTTGTGCCCAATGGGAATGGAGGCCAAGAAGATACACGCATGCCCGAATGATTGTGTATTATTTCAAAAGGACTATGTGGATTTGAAAGATTGTCCAAAATATGATGTGTCACGGTATAAATTGATGACTTCGGGGGAGTCCAAAACTGGTTCTCCTGCCAAGGTGATGTGGTATCTACCTATAATATCACGGTTTCAACGCTTGTTTGAAAATCCGAAAGATGCGAAGAATTTGAGGCGGCATGTAGATGTTAAGAAAAATAATGATGGGATCCTATGACATGCGTCTGATTCCCCACAGTGGAAGAAGATTGATCTATTATACCCCAAATTTGGTGAAGAAGATAGGAATCTAAGACTGGGGCTTTGTACAGATGGGATGAATCCGTATGGGACATTGAGCAGCCAACATAGCACTTGGCCAGCCATGCTTGTTATATACAATCTTCCTCCCTAGCCGTGTATGAAAAATAAGTACGTTATGCTGTCATTGTTGATATCGGGGCCTAAACAACCCAGAAATGATATCGATGTTTATCTTGAACCTCTGATTGATGACTTAAAGAAATGTTGGGCTGAAGGTGTGATGACCTATGATGCTTCAGGAAGAGAGACATTTCATTTTCACGCTATGTTGTTTTGCACTATTAATGACTTTCCAGCATACGGGAATTTGTCTGGATATAGTGTCAAAGGAGCTAAAGCGTGTCCTATATGTGAAGAAAACACTGATTCAATAAGACTAAAACATGGCGGAAAGACTATATATCTTGGTCATCGAAGGTTCCTTTCAAAATTCCATTTGTATCGTAGGAAGTGCAAAGCATTCAATGGATGCAATGATGAACGGAGTGCACCTAAACCTATACCAGGGGATGTTGTTTATGAAAGAGTAAAAGACATTGTCAATGAATTTGGTAAGAAAACACAATGTAGTATGGCCACACGGAGTGATAATTCTTCATTCAAGAAGAAGTCAATATTTTGGGATCTTCCTTATTGGAGTTCTTTGATAGTCAAGCATTGTATCGATGTAATGCACATTGAGAAAAATGTTTGTGATAGTGTCATTGGTACTCTGTTAAATATACTAGGTAAGACTAAAGATGGGATAAAATCCAGACTGGACCTACGTGAAATGGGAATAAGGTCAGAATTAACAGAATTACGTGAAATGGGTAATAAAAGAACATAATTACCTCCCACTTGTTACACGTTATCTAGAAAGGAGAAGAAAGCTTTTTGTGAATGCTTGGTAAATGTTAAGGTGCCATAGGGTTACTCATCCAACATCCGTAGATTAGTATCAATGAAAGATCTAAAGTTGATAGGTCTTAAATCTCATGATTGTCACACTCTAATGCAACAAATATTGCCCGTTGCAATTCAATCTATATTGCTGAAGCATGTAAGGTTTGCAATCACCAGACTTTGTGTCTTTTTCAACAACCTATGCAACAAAGTTATTGACCCTGATACTCTCCATAATTTGCAAAGATAAGTGGTTGTTACCCTATGTCAGCTTGAGATGTATTTCCCTCCTTCGTTCTTTGATATCATGGTACATCTTGTTGTCCACTTGACTAGGGAAGTGAAAATGTTGGGACCAGTTTTCTTGCATTGGATGTATCCATTTGAACGATACATGAGCGTTTTTAAAGGTGATGTTCGAAACCATTATCGGCCTGAAGGGAGTATTATTGAAGGTTATGTGGCGAGAGAGGTTATGGATTTTCGCAATGACTTTCTGAGTGGTAATAATACTCCTGTTAATGACAAGAATATTGAGGAGGGCAAAGGAATTTTGGGATCATGGGTGAAAGTAATCAGCCATGAGCAGTTGGAACAAGGTCACTTGTATATTTTACACAACATGGACGAAGTGAGTGTTTATATCGAGGAACATACCAATTTCATCAAGAGACAACATCCTCGAGCAAGTTCAATGTGGCTTGTTAGAGAGCATAACAAGACTTTTACTAAGTGGTTTGAAGATAAAGTCTTACATCAACTATCTCAAACACCAAATGATATTACGGAAACTATCAAATGCCTCGCCTTTAAACCAAAACCGAATGTTATGTCTTATGAAGGGTTTGACATTAATGGGTTCACATATTACACAAAGCGCCAAGATGATAAGAGTGTCGTCCAAAATAGTGGGGTCACTCTTCAAGCATCGACTATGTATTTTGCAAGTGCAAAGGATAAGAGTCCACGTGAAGCTAAAATGTCATATTACGGTGTCATTGAAGATATATGGGAGTTTGACTACATAGATTTCAGAATTCTGCTCTTTAAATGTAATTGGGTTGATAACACCAAAGGAGTTATAGTGGATGAATTGGGTTTCACTTTAGTGAACTTTAGAAAGATTGGCGAGAAGGGTGAACCATTCACATTGGCATCACAGGCGAAATGAATATTCTATATCGATGATCCTGCAAATGATAAATGGTCGGTTGTTCTTCATGGTAAAAGGCAGTTCATTGAAGATCCTATAGATGAAGAAGAGTACTATGTTAAGTATGATAACTCCAGTCCATTCTCAGTTGGGTTGCCAACTCCAAAAAATATTGAAGCTAATGATGACTTATATGTGCGCGGAGATCACAATGAAGGATTGTTAATTGATAAAAGATCACAATTTTAGAGGCATGCATGTTTATATTTTTTATTGAAGATAAATGTTTGCTTTTTTAATATCAATATCATTTTCAGATTTGATGTTTCATTATCTTCTACTTAATACAGGCATGCAATGGAACTACTTGGACCCCAAAGACTGGGACGAGTTTTTTACCCAATGAAAAACAGATGAATTCAAGGTATTAAGTGCCACTCCCAATTTAATTAATATACATTTTTATGTATTCACCTATTCAAGATTAACCTTTAGTGTTAATAACCAAATCAATGTGCTAACTAACTAGGCTATCAACAATGCTCAACGAGCAAGGCGTGCACTGAATGTGCACGACCACACAATGAGTCCAATAGGATATGCAGGTGTTCGTTAAAGACTACAGGCTATGCAGGGCGACCATGAAAGTAAGCATCCCACACTAAGGTTATATAAATATATAGGTAGCAAGCCATGAAACAGCAAAAGAAGCCACAATGAAGAGAAGCATGATACAGATACAATACATAAAGTGCAACATGAACAAGTGTTTCAGATTCATATAACAACATGACAGACTAACACATATATAGTGCATAACAACAGCGTCGAATTTACATACAACACTAGCTTAGTACATATATAGTGGGACTAAGGTGACGATCCCACCTGGTAAAATAGGTTACCGACAACTACATGTTATGACTGGGAGGTCGTGATTCAACAACCGTATGCATTAGCAGGAGGACAAACAGATTTCACCATGAGTTAACATTGATGAAGGTCTACTAACCTACACTGAGCTAAACAAGTTTATCAGTACTAGCCTAAGGCACAAGTACCGTTCATCGGGATAATGACAGTTGTGGAAGCGTAGTGGCCACTACACGTTCAACTGGCCAGTGGCCACTAAGCTTCCACGACCATCATTGTACCGACGAACGCTACTTGTTCCTTAGGCTAGTATTGATAAACTTGTTGAGCTCAGTGTAGGTTAGTAGACCTTCTTCAATATTAACTTGTGGTGAAATCTATTTGTCCTCCTGCTAATGCATACGGTTGCTGAATCACGACCTCCCAGTCGTAACATGTAGTTGTCGGTAACATGTTTTACCAGGTGGGATCGTCACCTTAGTCCCACTATATATGTACTAAGCTAGTGTTGTATGTAAATTCGGCACTACTGTTGTTATGCACTATATATATGTTAGTTTGTCATGTTGTTATATGAATCTGAAGCACTTGTGCGTGCTGCACTTTATGTATTGTATATGTATCATGCTTCTCTTCATTGTGGCTTCTTTTGCTGTTTCATGACTTGCTTCCTATATATCTATATAACCTTAGTGTGGGATGCTTGCTTTCTCTCCGACTGTTATGCTTTGGATTTACAAAGATCACAATTTTAGAGGCATGCATGTTTATATTTTTTTATTGATGCTAAATGTTTTCTTTTTTAATATCAATATGATTTTCAGATTTGATGTTTCATTATCTTCTAATTAATAGGAATGCTAAATGTTTTCCCTTTTAATGACATTTTCAGATGGCTAACCATGATGAGCATGATGTCCATGATGAGCATGAAGTCCATGATGATCATGCTGTCCATGATGAGCATGGCGAGGATACCAATGTAAGTTCTAAAAACATATCTTGTATTTCTATAAAATATATTATCTTCTAGTTATGTCATATATCCTATATTTCTATATTGGGCTATTTCAATGTGTTTATTTTTGTCAATAAGGGTGAAATAAAGAAGCCCGTAACTGCTGAGGCGGCTGCAAAAATGGTAAAATACTACTCTTAGAACAATCGTTTGAATATTGATTATTTGTGTTGTTAACTTACCAATTTTTGTTGATGGTGATTAGCAGGAGCTGCACGAGTAGAGGAAACAAGGCACGTTCATCCCTCAGGGCACAAGGGATGAATTGATAGTTGCCTTGGGTAACCCAGAGCATCCTGGACGTGTTAGGGGTGCAGGCGTTGGTGTGGGCATCAAAGCATTCTTTGGGCAATCCCAGCGCAAACACAGAGCGGGACTTTCACAAGAAGAGGTAACCTATTCTTTTTTTAGAATGTTACTGCAAAAGGGAATTCGAAAATAAGAAGCTAATGTTTCTTTTATCCATGTATAGGGGAATAAAAGAGTCGAGGATATAGTTGCTACGAAGGTCAAGGAAGAAATGATGCGGTGGCAGGCATCTTAGGCTTCCAATCAGCCTATGGCGACCCGCTCTTCTCCTGATGCGATTTATACAGATGATTATCCAATATGCCGCATTGGACATTGATACCATTCATGAGGTATTATATATAGTCTCATTAGTTAGTATGAAATATATCAATCTTATTTTTATATTATTACTTATATATACATCATTCTCTTTGTAGGTGTTTAAAACTGAACACACTATAGGTAAATACTTAAAAGATGTACATGCTCCATAAACGATGGAAGTATTAAATGAAGTAAGAGAAGAATGGGTAAGAGCCATTCAAGCAGTGGGGACTGTAAAATATAATTGGGATGCTGATAGCGATGTTGAATGATATTTTGTAAATGAATATTTCTGAATGTTTATAAATGTCTGAATGTTTATACATGTATTTGAATGTTTGTACATGTGTGAATGTAAGAATTGAATTGATGTCTGAATGTATCTACTTGTGTGAAAAGTATATTTGTTGATTTTGCAGGTTTGTGGCCTGTTTGTTGGCTGATATCAATGGATGTCGTAAACCTGTAGTTCAAAACTGAACTGCAGGTTCTCATCCTGCTGACCAGTCACAACAGGCCTACAAATTGATAAGAAAAAAAAAATTAAAACATAGGCGTCGATTATTTATAGAAACCCGTCATCAAAGGCTTACAACGTCGGTTATTTATAGAAAACCATCATCAAAGGCTTACAACGTCAGTTATTGGATAAAAACCGCCGCCTAATGTGACAAACAACCCGACCATGCAGGAAAGCACGACCATGGTGGGAAATGGCGTCGGTTATTACAATAAAACTGACACCTATAGTACTAAACACGGCCATGTAGGGAAGCACGGCCGTGGCATCTGGAAATATATCATCGGTTTTTTCGTTGAAAACCGACGTAGAAAGTGTCCTAGATGGCGCCCTTTTTGTGGCGCGAACCCTTTTGGCGTCGGCTTACTATACATAACCGACGCCTATAGGTGCCCTGCTGGTGCATTTTTGGTGGCGCGAAGCCTTTTGGCATCAGTTATAAAATTGACGCCGAAGAGTTCGACCTTTAGAGACGCCCACATAGGCGTCGCTTGAGAACCGTCGCTAAAAGGGGTTAAACAACCGACGCCAAATGCGTGTTATGTAATAGTGATACTTCAAAACATTCAAGGCAACCTCGGGCCATGCTCTATCCATTATGAAGAAAAGAATTTTCTTTACACAATCGGTCTCATGGTCTAATAGGAGGTGTATTGCATCTTTAAGTTTGTGTACGTTAATACCTTGGCAAGTATTTGGGAGTTCAACTGATCCACATAATACTAAACAAGTGCACCTATCAGATGTTTTAGACAAGGTTTCCATGAGAATGAATATGTGGTCATCTAGGTGCTTATCCCAAGCAAGAAGAAAATATCTTTATAGGGGCACTTTAATAGTCATCCCATCCTTTATAATGCAAACTATCATCTTTCCCCTATCGCCTCTTTAATAGGATTGATGACATTATAAAGAGATTTATATGGGGGTAATCGTAAATCCCACCCTTTGTCCCTTGTTTCATGGGACAAAGTCACTAGAAACAAGGGGGTGGAGGTCTGGGAGGAAAAACATGAGAGAATGCAATAAAGCACTATTGCTCAAAAAAGCATGGGATGTCAGCACCAATAGAAGCACATACTTGTGTGAAGAGATGAAGAGGAGGTATGATAGGTTCAATGACTCCAGGATTTACAATGTATCAAGACTAGGATGTGCTATTCTCTAGTGCAAGGAACTTATTTAGGACAATTATTACCTAGTGCCAATGAATGGGCAATACACCTGGTTCTGGACTGATAAGTGGTGGCGGAACATGGTGGAGTTGTAAGACTTTGCAAAGAGGGAGATACCCCATGACCAGATTGACCTACATTTGGGTTTCGTTATAGATGTGGAAGCTTATTGGGACATCAATTTCCTCAAGGAGTGGTTTTTAAATGTTGTGATCAGATCAATCATGAAACTAAAAATACCAAGAAGTGATGGAGAGGAAGATGCTCATGTGTGGTTGCACACAGAAAATGGGGACTTCACCACTAAGTCTTCCTACAACCTACTCAGAGAGCCAAGAAACATAGTGTGAAGGGGAATCGAGGAAAGTTTGGCATGCAAAGGTTCCAAGTGAGAATCAAAACTTTTGTGTGGTTAGTGAACTGCAATGCCATCATTACTAACCATAGGAGGGTGATCAAATATCTAGTTGAGGAAGGCACGTGAACTTGATGTGAGTAAGAGGAGTAAACTACTCTACGTACACTACACAAATGTATCCATATGAGGAGGGTCGATGATTGCCTCATACCAACCATTAATGTAGACATATTCTATGGCAAGGAGCTTATTGACTAGTTGAACTTTAATGTAAACATGAATGATAATCACAATACTATGTTCATCATAGTCTGATGGTACATGTGGAGGTGAAAAAATTATTATGTATTCGAGAAGGTAATCAAGAAAACCTATCATTAAGTGATCTACACTACAAAGTTGCACAAGTTGACAATTAAATCCTAGGCTAAAGAAGAAGGAATATCAATGTAGGTGGAGGCACATCTATGGAAGAAACCATGAGTTGGGGAACTAAAACTGAATATGGACGCAACCTTGAATAAAAAGAAGGCCTCGATTGTAGTTGTGATATGGGGTGAAGGTGGAAGTTATTCAAGGGGATACAAGAGCAATGCCAATGCTGACACTCTGGTCAAAGAAGAACTAATGGCTATTGAGATAGCTATGGACATTGCAAGGAAGATCAACTATTCTAATTTCACAATTGAAACAAATAGCCAAATATCTATAGATATGCATCAGAGCAATCCAAAGTGCAACCTAAGGTACATTCAATGGATTAATAACATTCAATAGGGCATTCCATATGTTGTCCGAGTGAAGCTTGAGAGGAGAAAATGTAACAATGTGGCAGACAGTCTCGCAAAGTTTCACCAAAAAAAGTGACATTGGTTTCTTTAGCTTTATAAGGCCGTCTGATGATATTAAGATATTGTTGTGTTAGAACAACTATAATGGTAGTAATACTACCATGATTAATTCTGTAGTAGATCCATGTAGTTGTAACCTTCATTTGAGTTTCCTTACACGAGGAGCGCGAGATGAACAAAAGGCCTCGTGATATATCCCAAAAAAAGCATAAGACTTAAAAGTAACATGAGCTATTGTGTTATTCATATAGTACTCATTTCGGTTCTTGATTTCACCACTTATGAAAAAATACAGATCTTCATTTTCTTTGAATTGAGTAAATTTAGTCTACATTTTCATTGGTTTTAGAGTTTAGCTTTTGTTGCATAGATGCCTACCTTACATCTGATAACAATTTAATCCGACCTAGTCTAATCCAAAAAATGTATACATGTTTAGATTTTGTTTATCTAAGTTGATTTTAGGTTGTCTGAAATAAAATGTGGATAATTCAAGTGATGATTGAACGATGGACACTACAATAAGAGTTTAGATTATTGATGGAGCTTCCACTCATGTGGAATTGTGCGCACCACTAAAAATCCTAAATATAGTAAGTCTTTAGGTTTAGCCTTTCTTATACTAGATTGAGAACTCCACCCACATATGCTAGGATACGTGGAAGTCTTATCATAGTATAGTTAAGGGTCGAATCCACAGGACAACGATCTTGTTGAGAGCAACAAGATGGTAAACGTTAGAATCTCACTTAACCTCTTAGCGGTTGGTATCTAGACCTGAGAGTTTGGTTTGGTTGTTTTAAACTAAGTATAAGTAAAGTAGAGCAAGAAAGTAAACTTAAGGATGTTAACAATGATATTGAATCACTAGGATGTGATCGGCTTTTGCCACCACTACACATGGATCAAAACATGCAACATAAAACATAACCTGCAAAAGAGTCTTAAACAGTTAGTATCTTTGTAGATTTAGCTTCCTTTTGGAGAACTAGCTACGAGAAGTGTGGGGATGTTGCAAAGCCAGCCATCCCCGAATGAATGGTCACCTACTTTACATCATTCCCTTCGCAAAGTGTGTTCCTCGACTCATCAAGGTTGTACTTTCATATGTCAACTGATTCCATTTCATAGTATGAAAGTACAACGATGGAAGTGAGTTTACTCCACTTCTTGAGAAGCACTCCTAGATACAGAAATAGATGCATGGTGGATACATGCATCAAGAACCAACATTCAATCGAGATTCAAATCTGATAGTACAAACGTAGACAATTCATACTAAAAGATAAAAGAGAACACAAGTTGGTGATCAAGCAACAAGCATTCATTAAAGGATTGATGTCGAACTGAAAAGAAAGTATGTCTCTTATTGCAAACTATGGATTACATTACATGAAATAAAAACATGGGTAGAGGGGCTACTCCCCGCACCCTAGTGAAGGAGACTACTCGCTCATAAACTAGGACAAAGAAGGAGGCGAGAAGAGAGAGAGAACACCATCCCACAAAGGAGAAAGGAAAGTCAACCCCTTGGAAGGAGAGAGAATGACGATCTTCACACTTCACAGGTTGCTCGATGATGAGGTCTCCTCTTCCCACCTTGTTTGGCGAAGAGAGCGGAAGCAACTTTAGGATGGAGTGTGGATCTTAGACCGGCAGCCTTTGGGCGGAGGATGGAGGTTGGAATAGCTCTGGAGTAGTAGAGGCAGCCTCTGGATGTCTGAAACTTGATGTCATTGGGAGGACCTCTCGGGTCTTATTTATAGGCTTTAAGTGGGATCCAAACGGTTTGGGCAGACGGTCTTGAAGACCGTTTGGGTTTTGAGACCGTTTGGACCCCGAGACCGTTTGGACTTTGAGACTGTTTGGACCCTGAGACCTTTTGGACCCCGAGACCATTTGGTTTCATGCGGTCTTGAGACTATGTGACTCCATGCGGTCTCAGGACCGGTTGGCTCCATGCGGTCTTGGGACCGTGTGACTCCATGCGGTCTTGGGACCGGTTGGTTTCATGTGGTCTTGGGACCATGTGACTCCATGCGGTCTCAGGACTGATTGGCTTCATGCAGTCTTGGGACCGTGTGACTCCATGCGGTCTCAGGATCGGTTGACTTCATGCTGTCTTGGGACCGTGTGACTCCATGCGGTCTCGGGACCGGTTGGCTTCATGCGGTCTTGGGACTGTGTGACTCCATGCGGTCTCGGGGCTGGTTGGCTTCATGCGGTCTTGGGACCGTGTGACTCCATGCGGTCTCGGGACTGGTTGGCTTCATGCGGTCTTGGGTCCGTGTGACTCCGTGCGGTCTTGTGATCAGTTGGATTCATGCGGTCTTGGGACCGTGTGACTCCGTGCGGTCTCGAGACCGGTTGGCTTCATGCGGTCTTGAGACCATGTGAGGCTTTTATGATTTTTTTGTGTCTTTTTATGTAAGTAAAAAGAGAGAAAAGTTAATCTAACAGTATATTTGCAATAAGGGAGGAAAGTTAAGGATTCTATCTAATTTATCTAAAAAAGAGTGTGGAAAACTGTGGAAAATTACTAATATATCATCACAAAATTGGACGTTATTACCCCCCCTAACTTAGAGTCTAGCTTGTCCTCAAGTTAGATAGAGCTGAGGCATGTAATGGCGAGGCGATTTTATTTTATTAAGATTTACATACTCTTGCTGCAATTCTAAACCCGAGATCTCCTAAGGTTGTATCCTAGCTTTTTGCCTAAACTCTTTCAGGTATTGAGAGTTGCTTGGATCTCAGGCTTCTTCCATATCTCGTGGCCCGCATTGGGACCACTTTTTACCCTGTGCATGTCGTTGACTCTAATCACCTTTATACTTATATAAAAATCCTACCAGAAGCTAGAGTGGGTATGAGGGTTGGCTAAAGGCTTGATGTGTAAATCCCCATTCAAGTGGGGGAGGGGTTGTCTATGCTTTTAGGATCTCACTACCGGGCACGATACATCTACCTTTGTGAGGGTAGCTGAATGTATCGGTCGGGGAAGTCCTTTATCAACCTTTCATATATTTGGATACCTTAGGGTTTCACTACTGGGCACGACACATCTGCCTTTATGAGGGTAGCTGAATGTACCTGCCGGGCGAGACCTTTATTGGTTCTTCATATAGATCCTTATTCATGGCACAACTCTCATAGTTTTATTCAACACTCTAGATTTTATTCATAAACTAACAGGCTTAGGATTTGGATTTCTAGGAATTTTGATTTGGGCGGCCAAGCCTCTTCTATTTGAGGAGAAGAAAGCTATTCTTAGAGTTGCTTGACATGCAGTTATTTGGTTTCTACTAGTGGTCCACTTGCAAGGCTTCATGATTTGGATGTCACCTGATGTCCCTCCCATCCTTGAGAGTGTTTGGCTTATTTCAGCCTTGATGTTGACCTGTGGAGGGTCAGATGTAGAAATGAAGCAAACACATGAAAATCAAGAGTGGAGAGAATTTATTAATTCGCCATTACATGTCTAAGTGCTATTCTTGTTATTACTTTTGAGGACTAACTAGATTCTAAAGTTAGCTGGGGATGACTTTGTTCTAAGAGGGATGTTCTTCTTTATGTGCAAGGTTTATTTTAACAGGGAAATTACTTTAAAACGAAAATTAAATGTGCAAAGAAAGCTATAAAATTTATACATAATTGAAAGAAAAGGTAGAGAGGGAAGGATTTGAAAATGATACCTCACCCTTTTCTAGTGTACTCCCCCCCAACTTATCACTCACTATGTCCGTAGAGTGTCAAAGTGATAGTTTGAGAAGTACAAGGACAAGGGCATCAAGCTTCTATTAGTCCTTTATTGGCACCATGTGTGCGAAGGAGACTAGCGGTGAACGTTCCTCGTAACGCGTGATAATCCACATTTGTCATGTCCTCTACTGGTCTTCCAAGGACCATGATGGTGTATATCCAGTAGAGGACGTGGAAACCACAATCGTTTGACTCACGAAGCTGCTGGGGACATTTGTGGCTGAAGGTAGGGCGATGAAAGTGTTCTTTACCATATGCCCATGTGTGCGTGCTGAGAAGGTCGTACAGGCGGTCAGCACACTCCTTCGCCACCTCTTCCGTATGTGTTCTTGGTGTTGTGGTATACTGTTGCTGATCTGGATTGTACTGATTGTCAGAACTGTTGTATATGATTGTTGTTCCGTCATGAAGATTTGTTGCCAGCAACTTCCAGTGTTCTGAATGAAGGAAAGGGAGCATGGTAAACTTTGAAGTCGTATGTTGTAGGAAGGAAATGAGTGTGTCAGTTGTTCCGAAGTTCTTTAGTTTTAGGAGACCATCCTTCATATATGTGGATGCCATATAGTTTGTAGGGTGATTCTATCCAAGAAGAAATTGATAGGCAGCCATCAAACTTATGGATAGAGACCCTTTTGTCTGTACAGTTTCTCGTAGCACATCTGCCATGACCAGAATGTCACCGGACATGAAAATGAGGTCATCTTTCTCGGCATAATTCCTTGACATGATGAGGCGAAGTTCATTGTTAGAGAGGCTTTTGCAAGCGCTGAGGTCAAAATTGGGGAATGTTGGTGAAATGGCAGATAGGGGGACCATTTGTGAAGATGATCTATTGATGGTCGCCCCAATTAGCAACTCAGTAACTCCTTCATCATCCGCTAGATCGAAAGAGTAAGGGTCCCATTTCTTCTTCTCGGGAAACTTGGCGGGCTGTTGTTTCTCCAACTCCTCTATTGTTTGCCTGAATGGATGTTTTGGAGGACGTTGGATGGCCGAAAAGAGATAGTGAGGAACGTCGTTAGGTTCCATAGTTGGGTCCTTGAAGAACCGTCTATCACAGATTAACTCCATGGCATAACGACCTCACAGAGAATGAAAATCCTCTATGGCCAGGTCAGTGAAAGGGATTTGCTGATTGAGCACTTGAATATGACATATAACGTAGAAAGTGCAATCCCTAGATCCCTCTTGAGTTTGGGCATGGGGTTTGATTATTTGGATCCAAGGTTGGTTCTAATTATAGCGGAGGGATGGGCATGCAACCCAGATTAATTTTAGGAGCCGGAAAGGGATGCATCTGGCCTCCCTGACTTCTGTTCCAGCAAAATTAATTATTCCGACTCTTAGTTTAGTGGCGCAAAAGTTGTACACCTTGGCGTCTCAAGCCGCGGTGTCCACGATCATTAGCAGCCAGTGACCAGAGATGTAAGGAACTTGACCTACGTTTAGGGTTTACCCTGTTTGTTTTGTTTAATCTTGGTGCTTTGGTGCTTGCTAATCACCTTTAGTGGTGATTAGGGTTTTGATGTGCTTTGTTGAGTGTTTGAGGGACTACTTGCAAATAACCCAAGTTTAGGGTTTTGGGTGCAAGTTTTCCATCGTGTGAGGTGTTTTCCTCTCTTTGCTTCCTCTAGGGTTGAGAGGAAGGCTCGAGCTTATTGTTTGAGTTTCTTGGGCCTTGTTTGAGCTTGTTTGGGCCTTGGGATGCTTTGTTTGAGCTTGTTTGAGCCTTGTGTCGGCCAAGACTTGTTTGTGTCGACCTAGAGTAGCTTGTGTCACCCAACATGGTGGTGTGTTGCCCAAGAGCATTGGTGTGTCACCCAGCAGAGCTGATGCATGTATCGCCCATGTGGCTTGGTCTTGGTTGGTGGACACTTGGTGCATATCTTGGACAAGTGTCTCATGGCTTGCTAGAGTGTTGGCTTGAACCCTAGGACAAGTGTCCCTTGGGTGGACGACACTTAGCATGGACCTACCTTGGTTTCTCCTCCCCTTCTTTCTATATAGGTAGCTCTTTCCCTTACCTTAGCTTCCTTTGCTCTTTTGGTCTCTCCTCCACCTTGAGTGCACGACACCCCTCTCCTTCCTTGCTTGTGTTGGCCGATACACTCTCCTGGAGTAGCAGTGGTGGCCGATACCCTCTTGGAGAAGCTTGGTGGACGATATCCCTTGGACCTTGGAGTGCTTCTTCTCCCTTGGAGCTTGGAGCTTAAGGCGGGTTGCATAATTTCTAACCCTAACTCCTTTACCTCTTGTTATAATCTTGTTCTTATGTTAGTAGCTTAGCTTAGTTCCTTGCTTTTGTACCTTTTCTTATGTACCTTTGGCGGCCGATCCTCCTTAGGGTTTAGGGTTTCCTTGTAACCTAGTGTACCTTGTGACCTAGGGTTTGTGCTCCCTTGAGTTGGAGGTTGAAGATGACCTAGGATGGGCGATATCCTCCCTTGTTTGGGTGAGTTGGACAACATGGATGTCTTGTGATGGACGTTATGGTGTGAGCTCTTGAGTTGGACGATAATATTGCCCTTGGGTTGGGCGATAGGTGGTGCTAGGATGAGTGTTGGCCGATATACCTCTTGTTGGACAATATGGTCTCCTTGTGCTGAACAATATCTTCTTGTGATGGACGATAGACCATGGGCGTCGTGGTGATCTTTGTAGTGGTCCTTGTGGTGGACGATAGGGCCAAGTATGGATATGTTTGGGGTTGGATGATAGGCACATATGGTGAGTTGGCCGATGGGTGTTGTTGTGTATCGGGCGAAACATCTTGTTGTGTGATGGGCGACAGGGCTTGGGTTGTGACGGGCGTCACGCCCCTCTCCTTGGAGTGTGACGGCTGTTAGAGTTTGTCTTGCGAGTGGCACGTTTTGTGGGAGTTATTCTCTCTCTTTCCCTCTCTCTCCTGATGGTTGAGGTGAGGTGTGAGCTGGACGATAACCCTAGCATATCGGGCGTTATGGCTGAGTTGTGACTGGCGTCACACTTTGAAGTGTGTCGGACGACAGGGTGCAACGGGCGTTGCCTGATGGAACTAACGCGCGACACCCCCCCTTGTGACGCTGTGTCGCAGGGTAGGGTGCAATGCAGCGTTGCTGCAACTCTTGTGCTTGCCGTTGGGAGCTGAGTTTGAGTGAGGGTTAAGATGGGTTTTAGTGAGGGTTATGTGGTTTTCTAATCATGGTCTCATGTGTTATGGAAGTGAACATTTATGCACAATGTTAATGATAACAATAACGATGTTAATGTTGGTAATGATGATGCTAAGTGACAAGTACACTAATGGTTTGCTTAATGACATAATAATAGTGTTAATAGTGCTAATGATAGCAATGATGTTAGTAATAATAATAAGTGATGATAATAATGGTAGTAATGATGCTGATGGTAATATATGATGATGATAAGGAAGGTAGTGGTAATGAGATACATGAAGTAATCCTTACGCTTAGTTGTTAATGGCAATAGTAATTAGTAGTTACATTAATGGTTGCTTAATGATAAAGATAATAATGACGATAGTGGATGGTGACAGTAATGACCTTGGTAATAATAGTGTTTGCTCTGTATTCTCAATATGACATCTTGCTTGATGTGAGCATCTTGTTTATGCATATAAATCCTGAGATAAGGGTAAGCATGAATATGGTTTGTTAATAATGTGTTTAATACGCTTGATCACCAAATAGTGTGAGAATGATAAGTAGAGTATCTTGTATGATATTTCATGATAGTGAGCATATCCCTTATGTTGAAACTATGATTATTGTGTACCCTAACCATGCAGGTGATGTTTAGCCATGAAAGGGCTATGAGACACATATGATGAGTAACATTACTTTGATAATTATTCTATGAGGTTGTATGTATGATGTGTCTGTCCCATGATGTTGATATGAGCCTTGAAGAGGCAGTGATAGTACATGATGAGGGATTGAGATCCCATGATACGTGACGATCCTTGAGATGGATCTGGATGGTTGGCAAGAGGCCAAGTAGTAACATATGATGTGAATCCTTGAGATGGATCAGGTGATGTGTTTCCATAATAATATAATGTTATTTACTTTCTGTTATATCTTGCATGTTATACAACTTGATTGAATCTTGTAATCCATCTAAAAGATACTAATTAATCACAGTGAAATATATCATGTAGTTTGCCCTAGCCATAGATCCATCATAGTCAGGACTTGGTAATGGTGAAACGGGTTCTCCTACGGGTTAACCTGGAAGCGCATATTGTTGAATATGTGTCTGTTGCTCCTAGCCTAAAAATGAGGAGGTACGAGTGTAACTTAGGTTGCAGACTCAGATATGTATAAAGAGCACGGTGAACAGGCCCGTGGCTCAGTTTTTTACTAGCGTCGAGCCCTGTACCAAGGCGGGCTAGGGTGAGGGTAGCCTATGGAGCTGACCCTGTGGCTTAGACCACTTCAGCATGTGACTACGGTCCTGCTTATGTTGTACTCATGTACTGACCATGAGGTGGGAGGTCGTGGAGTCCGACTCTTCCATTGACCTTGTATGGCACCAGCTTGGGTTTTGTAATCGAAGGTTGGATTTGAACGGTACGGTTCAAATCCTCAGGGCATAATAATATGTAACACAGTCGTTTAGTATTTTCTGCTTAAGATAAACACGAAACATTGATTGAGGCCTTGTTTGTGTAGTTAATCCTGTTATATCTTCCAAGTTACTTCTATATTCATTAGGTATGTGATAATATGTCATATCTTGATAATCATGTTATGTGGTAATATACCTTGTTCTGATGATCATGTTACATAGTGATGTATCTCATCTTGTCAATCATGTTCCATTGAAAGACATCTGGTTATATGCTTTTGTACAGCTGGTAAGCTTGTCGGTAAGAATAGCTTTGCTTTATATAGACTGCTTTTGTTATACCTGTTTCTAGTTATCTGTTGTTATAGTTTATCTTGCTGAGGTTCTATAGTTGCGGTGGGGAGTTATGTTTCCCGCTGGGACAATTGTTCAATTGTCTCACCCCGCTAGTTTAAACCCCTTTTTTTAGGTGGTCAAGGTAGGCGTGGTCGTGGTCGTGGTGTTGCGGCCGAGCAGCTGGAGGAGCAGTAGAAGGAAAGCGTTGGACATGTTGTTGTTTTGGATGTTTTGTAGTAAAGTCTAGAGTCATCTCTGTACTCTCTGGTCCTTGGCAGTGTTTTGACGATGTTTCACGATGAACGATCGATGACATTTGCATATCCTGATGTTGGCCGGATGCGGGCCTTTATGTATATAAACAGGTGGTGAACTCATGTGATGGATGAACAACTGTTTCTGTAAGCTGTAGACACGTATCAGATCTCATGTATGTATATATATATGACATGTTTCTGTGCAGGATGAGGACTGGAAAGTAATAGTTTCACAGTTTAGCAGTTTTCCGCAATCGGTTTTAATTAACCCGTGTTTTCGTAATATGTGGTTATGGTGATTTCCGCACATTTTTGCGTAACACCTCGTTATCTGTATGATAATGGGATGTGTTGCCACAAGTTTTGGTATTAGAGCTTTAGGTTCGCTGAGTCTACAGGGATTTAGGACTAGGTTGAGTTGTTCTTATGAGTGTCCAGGTTTTCTTACAATATCTTCTGCCCTCAGCGGAAGAAAAGTCAAGATGTCTGGAAACCATGAAGAACACTCTACTGAGTACAGTGATGTTGCATCGGTTGATGGTGCAGATGGACCGGCACATGAAGATCGGGTGCCTGAGGTTCCCCAATTTAACCCAGCCATACTTGAACATCCTGCTTACCAATAGCTTATGGGGCAGTTAATGGCTATGATGAATCTCATGGTTGAGCGATTACCAGTGCCTCCTCCGCGAGCACAGGTTCCCCATGGAGAAGCATCGGGTATTGGGAAGACCTTCGAGCGGCTTCGCCGAGTCGAAGCTTCAGATTATGATGGAACGGCTGATCCAATGAATGCAGATCTGTGGCTGACGAGTCTTGAGAAGTCTTTCCGGATTCTTGACATCCCCGAAGCAGACAAGGTAAAGCATGTTGTCTACCTTCTGAAGGGTAGTGCGCGTCACTGGTGGACCATCAAGGTAGAGAAGCGGCCTGGCGAGGTGATCTGTTGGGAAGTGTTCCGACGCGAGTTCGTCACCAGATACTTTCTGAAGACGTATCTGGATGAGAAGGTGAGTCAGTTCGAGAATATGAGGCAAGGAACGATGAATATCACTGAGTATGAAGCCAAGTTTATGGATCTGTTGAGGTTCTGTCCTCACATTGCGGCAACATATGAGGAACGGATCAGACGTTTTGAGAAGGGTTTGAGTGCTGAGTTGAAAACCCCTGTGTCTACGTTGGATAATCAAGAACGGTTTTCTACGTTCGTGGAATCTATTCAAAGGATTGAGAGGATGTTAAGGGAGAAAAGAGAGTCTATGTCTCACAAAAGACCTTCTCAGTTTCAGGGACGGAGGTTTGGTGGCTTTAAGAAGCTCAGGTTTTCGGCACTGTCAACAATGAGAAGTTCTGGTGTACCATCTCAGTGGTCTCAGAGTAAAGGGAAAGGTTATGTTTCTTCACCATCTAAGGCGCACAGTTCAACTTTAGTGGCAGTGTCTGGGCCAGCTAGACCACGGTTTGAGGACAAGGCATGTCATCTTTGTGGTCAAGTCGGGCATTTCAGGCTTAATTGCCCGAATAGAGACGTTGAAGTGACACAACAGCCGAGGCAGAGTTTTTAGAGGTCAGAAAGGCCACAACCCAGTGGTAGCAGAGGACGAGGACGCGGTCAAGCGTCTTAGGCTGGATCGTCTGCTCAAGGAAGCAGAGGTCATGGACAGCAAGCAACGGCTCGATTCTATGCCATGAGTCAGCCGGAGGCGATAGTCAACCCGCAAGTGGTGGCAGGTCAGATGGAGTTATTTCATTCTGATATGTCTTCTTCTTGCTTTATATTTGTTCTGGTTGACCCGGGTGCTACACACTCTTTTATCGCCTATAGTATGCTTGAAAATTGTCATTTACCTGCTAGTTGTAAGAAGGATAGCTTGTTGTTAGAAACCCCTCTTGATGGTTCCTCTTTGCTTCGAGAAGAGTGTCCATCTTGTGTCTTGTCTTTCTCGGGGCACCGCATCCAAGTGGATCTTATACCACTTGATGCATGGTTTCGATGTTATCCTTGGGATGGATACCTTAGAGAAGTATAAGGTTGTTTTGGATTGTGGTTCCAAACAGGCAGTGTTTGATGTTGCTGGAGAGAAGTGGATCTTCTAGGGAGATAGGAAGATTCTTCCGACGTGTCTAGTATCAGCTATGGTGGAGGATAAGTTGTTACAACAAGGGTGTGAGGCGTTCCTAGCTCACGTGGTAGATACAGTTGTGGTTACCAAGGAGAAAGGTCCTAGTCTCAAGGAGGTGTCAGTTGTTCGAGAGTTTGCAGACATGTTTCCTGAGGAGTTTCCTAGTGTTCCTCCACCCCGAGAGAATGATTTTGAGATCAATCTGGTTCCAGGAACACAGCCAGTTGCACAGTCAGCATACAGGATGGCTCCAGCAGAGATGGCAGAGTTGAAGAAGCAGTTGCAAGAGTTGTTGGAGAAAGTTTTTATCCGACCAAGTACGTCGCCGTGGGGTGCTCCCGTGCTGTTTGTTAAGAAGAAGGATGGTTCAATGCGGTTGTGTATAGACTACCGACAGTTGAACAAAGTCACGATCAAGAATAAGTACCCGTTGCTGAGGATAGATGATCTGTTTGATCAGTTGCATGGTGCTACAATGTTTTCGAAGATCGATCTACGGTATGGTTATCATCAATTGCGAATTAAGGCGGAAGACATACCAAAGTCAGCCTTCAGGACAAGGTATGGTCATTTCGAGTTCGTGGTTATGCCGTTTGGGTTAACCAATGCACCTGCTGCTTTTATGGATCTGATGAACAGAGTGTTCCGTCCGTTCTTAGATCAGTTTGTTGTAGTCTTTATAGATGACATCTTGATATATAGTCGGGACAGGCTAGAGCATGAACAACATCTTCGTCGAGCGTTGACTCTTCTTCGTCAACATTAGTTGTATGCCAAGTTCAGTAAGTGTGAGTTTAGGTTGGACGAAGTGACTTTCTTGGGTCATGTGATATCTGCTGAAGGAGTCAAAGTAGATCCGAAGAAGGTGGAAACCATTGTAGATTGGGAACAGCCGAAGACACCGACAGAAGTCCGTAGTTTCCTTGGATTGGCAGGATACTACCGGAGATTTATCAAGGACTTCAGTGCGATCGCGTTGCCGATGACGAAGTTGACCAGGAAGGATGTACCTTTTGTTTGGGATGATCGATGTCAGCAAGCGTTCCAGAGTTTGAAGGAAAAGCTGACTAGTACTCCAGTGTTGATCTTGCCAGAGCCTGGGAAAGGCTATATTGTTTTCTGTGATGCTTCCAAGAAAGGTTTAGGTTGTGTGTTGATGCAGGAAGATCATGTGGTTTCTTTTGCCTCGCGACAACTCAAGAAACATGAGGAGAACTATCCAACTCATGACTTGGAGTTGGCAGTAGTGGTTCATGCGTTAATGATTTGGAGATACTATTTGTATGGGGAAATATGTCAGATCTTTACGGATCATAAGAATCTGAAGTATATCTTTACATAGCAAGAGTTGAACATGCGATAGCGACGATGGATGGAGTTGATCAATGATTATGACTGCACGATCAAGTATCATCCTAGTAAGGCGAACGTGGTAGATGATGCGCTTAGCAGAAAGTATTCTTCTCTTTCTTCAAAGAAGGCACAGTTGAGTTCTCTGGTATGCCATAAGTGAGATATGTTTATTTCTCTTCGACAGATGAATGTGCAGATGGAAGTTTCTTTGTTGTCTGGTCTTTTCGCATAGATGCAAGTTAAGCCTACGTTGAGACAGCAGATCAAGGATGCTCAGCAGACAGATGATGCGGTACAGTTGATCAGATCAGAGTTCGGCTGCGACAAGCGTGATGGGTTTCATGAGTCCGAGGATGGACTAGTTTTCTATCGTGATAGGATGGTGGTTCCAGATGTTGATGATCTGAGGAAGTTGGTGCTTGAGGAAGCACATACGTCAATGTATGCTATGCATCCAGGTATCACCAAGATGCACCATAGTCTAAAGGACTTGTATTGGTGGCCCGGTTTGAAAAGAGATGTAGCTGAGTTCGTGGCGAGATGTGCGGTGTGTCAGCAAGTGAAGGATGAACATCAAAAGCCAGTAGGTACGTTGCAACCTTTGCCGATACCGCAGTGGAAATGGGATCATATAACCATGGATTTCATAGTTGGTCTACCCAGGACAACTAGGAATCATGATTCCATTTGGGTGATAGTGGACAGATTGACTAAGTCTGCCCATTTTCTACCAGTGAAGATGACGTATACAACTGAGAAACTTGCTCGAGTATATGTGGATGAGATAGTACGTTTGCATGGCGTGCCAGCAACGATAGTTTCCGACAGAGGTCCTTAGTTTACGAGTCATTTTTGGGAACAGTTGCACAAAGCGTTGGGAACGCAGTTGAGGTTCAGTATAGCTTTTCACCCACAGACAGATGGACAGTCTGAGAGGACTATTCAGATTTTGGAAGACCTCCTTCGAGCTTGTGTTTTGCAGTTTCTAGGCAACTGGGATGTACATCTGAGTTTGATAGAGTTTGCCTACAACAACAGTTATCAGTGGAGCATCGACATGGCTCCTTATGAGGCTTTGTATGGAAGGAAGTGCAGATATCCCTTGTCTTGGTATGAGTCTGGTGAGTATCAACTTTTGGGTCCTGAGTTAGTACAACAGACATCAAATAAGATCAAAGTGATACAACAATAGTTGAAAGTGGCACAGGATAGGCAGATGTCTTATGCAGACAATCGCCGACGACCTTTGGAGTTCCAGGTAGGAGACAAAGTGTATCTCAAAGTCTTGTCGTGGAAAGGTGTGCTAAGGTTTGGACGGAAGGGCAAGTTGGCACCCAGGTATATGGGGCCTTACTTAGTCAGAGCACGTGTTGGCAAGGTAGCTTACGAGTTAGAGTTGCCTCTAGAGTTGCACAGAGTGCATCCAGTGTTTCATGTCAGTATGTTGAAGAAAAGTCATTCAGATTCAGGTACAGTGATACAGCCAGTTGAGGTTGAGCTTGATGCAGATGTGACCTATGAGGAAGGTCCTGTGGCGATCCTTGATAGAAGGATCAAGAAGCTGAAGAGGAAGGACATGGCTCTTGTAAAGGTTCTTTGGCAGCGTCATGGCGTTGATGAAGCCATGTGGGAGCTTGAGGAAGAGATGAGGAGAAAGTATCCCTTGCTTTTCTCTTCGGATTTCGGGGACGAAATCCCTTAAAGGGGGTTAGCTTGTAAGGACCCTGACCTATGTTTAGGGTTTACCCTGTTTGTTTTGTTTAATCTTGGTGCTTTGGTGCTTGCTAATCACCTTTAGTGGTGATTAGGGTTTTGATGTGCTTTGTTGACTGTTTGAAGGGCTACTTGAAAATAACCCAAGTTTAGGGTTTTGGGTGCAAGTTTGCCATCTTGTGAGGTGTTTTCCTCTCTTTGCTTCCTCTAGGGTTGAGAGGAAGGCTTGGGCTTGTTGTTTGAGTTTCTTGGGCCTTGTTTGAGCTTGTTTGGGCCTTGGGATGCTTTGTTTGAGCTTGTTTGAGCCTTGTGTCGGCCAAGACTTGTTTGTGTTGACCTAGAGTAGCTTGTGTCGCCCAACATGGTGCTGTGTCGCCCAGGAGCCTTGGTGTGTCGCCCAGCAGAGCTGATGCATGTGTCTCCCATGTTGCTTGGTCTTGGTTGGTGGACACTTGGTGCATATCTTGGACAAGTTTATCATGGCTTGCTACAGTGTTGTCTTGAACCTTGGGACAAGTGTCCCTTGGGCGGATGACACTTAGCATGGACCTACCTTGGTTTCTCCTCCCCTTCTTTCTATATAGGTAGCTCTTTCCCTTGCCTTAGCTTCCTTTGCTCTTTTGGTCTCTCCTCCACCTTGAGTGCACGACACCCCTCTCCTTCCTTGCTTGTGTTGGCCGATACACTCTCCTGGAGTAGCAGTGGTGGCCGATACCCTCTTGGAGAAGCTTGGTGGACGATATCCCTTGGACCTTAGAGTGCTTCTTCTCCCTTGGAGCTTGGAGCTTAAGGCGGGTTGCATAATTTCTAACCCTAACTCCTTTACCTCTTGTTATAATCTTGTTCTTATGTAAGTAGCTTAGCTTAGTTCCTTGCTTTTGTACCTTTTCTTATGTACCTATGGTGGCCGATCCTCCTTAGGGTTTAGGGTTTCCTTGTAACCTAGTGTACCTTATGACCTAGGGTTTGTGCTCCCTTGAGTTGGAGGTTGAAGATGACCTAGGATGGGCGATATCCTCCCTTGTTTCGTGAGTTGGATGACATGGATGTCTTGTGATGGACGTTATGGTGTGAGCTCTTGAGTTGGACGATACCCTTGCCCTTGTGTTGGGCGATAGGTGGTGCTAGGATGAGTGTTGGCCGATATACCTCTTGTTGGACAATATGGTCTCCTTGTGCTGAACGATATCTTCTTGTGATGGACGATAGACCATGGGCGTCGTGGTGATCTTTGTAGTGGTCCTTGTGGTGGACGACAGGGCCAAGTATGGATATGTTTGGGGTTGGACGATAGGCACATATGGTGAGTTGGTTGATGGGTGTTGTTGTGTATCGGGCGATACATCTTGTTGTGTGACGGGCGACAAGGCTTGGGTTGTGACGGGCGTCACGCCCCTCTCCTTGGAGTGTGACAGCCGTTAGAGTTTGTCTTGTGAGTGGCACGTTTTGTGGGAGTTCTTCTCTCTCTTTCCCTCTCTCTCCTGATGGTTGAGGTGAGGTGTGAGCTGGACGATAACCCTAGCATATCAGGTTATATGGTTCAGTTGTGATGGGCGTCACACTTTGAAGTGTGTCGGCCGGCAGGGTGCAACGGGCGTTGCCCGATGGCACTAACGCGCGACACCCCCCTTGTGACGTTGTGTCGTAGGGTAGGGTGCAAAGCAGCGTTGCTGCAACTCTTGTGCTTGCTGTTGAGAGCTGAGTTTGAGTGAGGGTTAAGATGGGTTTTAGTGAGGGTTATGTGGTTTTCTAATGACGGTCTCATGTGTTATGGAAGTGAACGTGTATGCACAATGTTAATGATAACAATAACGATGTTAATGTTGGTAATGATGATGCTAAGTGACAGTTACACTAATGGTTTGCTTAATGACATAACAATAGTTAATAGTGCTAATGATAGCAATGATGTTAGTAATAATAATAAGTGATGATAATAATGGTAGTAATGATGCTGATGGTAATATATGATGTTGATAAGGAAGGTAGTGGTAATGAGATACATGAAGTAATCCTTATGCTTAGTTGTTAATGGCAATAGTAATTAGTAGTTACATTAATGGTTGCTTAATGATAAAGATAATAATGATGATAGTGGATGGTGACAGTAATGACCTTGGTAATAATAGTGTTTGCTCTGTATTCTCAATATGACATCTTGCTTGATGTGAGCATCTTGTTTATTCATATAAATCCTGAGATAAGGGTAAGCATGAATATGGTTAGTTAATAATGTGTTTAATACGCTTGATCACCAAATAGTGTGAGAATGATAAGTAGAGTATCTTGTATGATATTTCATGATAGTGAGCATATCCCTTATGTTGAAACTATGATTATTGTGTACCCTAACCATGCAGGTGATGTTTAGCCATGAAAGGGCTATGAGACACATATGATGAGCAACATTACTTTGATAATTATTCTATGAGGTTGTATGTATGATGTGTCTGTCCCATGATGTGGATATGAGCCTTGAAGAGGAAGTGATAGTACATGATGAGGGATTGAGATCCCATGATACGTGATGATCCTTGAGATGGATCTGGATGGTTGGCAAGAGGCCAAGTAGTAACATATGATGCATATCCTTGAGATGGATCAGGTTGATGTGTTTCCATAATAATATAATGTTATTTACTTTCTATTATATCTTGCATGTTATACAACTTGATTGAATCTTGTAATCCATCTAAAAGATACTAATTAATCACAGTGAAATATATCATGTAGTTTGCCCTGGCCATAGATCCATCATCGCCAGGACTTGGTGATGGTGAAACGGGTTCTCCTACGGGTTAACCTGGAAGCACATATTGTTGAATATGTGTCTGTTGCTCCTAGCCTAAAAATGAGGAGGTAAGAGTGTAACTTCGGTTGCAGACTCAGATACGTAGAAAGATCACGGTGAACAGGCCTGTGGCTTAGTTTTTTACTAGCGCCGAGCCCTGTACCAAGGCGGGCTAGGGTGAGGGTAGCCTATGGAGCTAACCCTGTGGCTTAGACCACTTCAGCATGTGACTACGGTCCTGCTTATGTTGTACTCATGTACTGACCACGAGGTGGGAGGTCGTGGAGTCTGGCTCTTCCATTGACCTTGTATGGCACCAGCTTGGGTTTCGTAACCGAAGGTTGGATTTGAACGGTACAGTTCAAATCCTCAGGGCATAATAATATGTAAAACAGTCGTTTAGTATTTGCTGCTTAAGATAAACACGAAACATTGATTGAGGCCTTGTTTGTGTAGTTAATCCTATTATATCTTGCAAGTTACTTCTATATTCATTAGGTATGTGATAATATGTCATATCTTGATAATCCGGTTATGTGGTAATATACCATGTTCTGATGATCATGTTACATAGTGATGTATCTTATCTTGTCAATCATGTTCCATTGAAAGACATCTAGTTATATGCTTTTGTATAGTTGGTAAGCTTGTCTGTAAGAATAGCTTTGCTTTATATAGACTGCTTTTGTTATACCTGTTTCTAGTTATCTGTTGTTATAGTTTATCTTGTTGAGGTTCTGTAGTTGCGGTGGGGAGTTATGTTTGCCGTTGGGAGAATTGTTCAATTGTCTCACACCGCTGGTTTAAACCCCTTTTTTTTAGGTGGTCAAGGTAGGCGTGGTCATGGTCGTGGTGATGCGGTCGAGCAGCTTGAGGAGCAGTAGAAGGCAAGTGTTGGACATGCTACTGTTTTGGATGTTTTGTAGTAAAGTCTAGAGTCATCCCTGTACTCTCAGGTCCTTGGCAGTGTTTTGACGATGTTTCACGATGAACGATCGATGACGTTTGCATACCCTGTTGTTGGCCGGATGCGGGCCTTTATGTATATAAATAGGTAGTGAACTCATGTGATGGATGAACAACTGTTTCTTTAAGCTGTAGACACGTATCAGATGTCGTGTATATATATATATATGACATGTTTCTGTGCAGGATGAGGACTGGAAAGTAATAGTTTCACAGTTTAGTAGTTTTCCGCAATCAGTTTTAATTAACCCGTGTTTTCGTAATCTGTGGTTATGGTGATTTCCGCACATTTTCGCGTAACACCTTGTTATCTGTATGAGAATGGGATGTGTTGCCACAAGAGACTTGGAAGGGCATGGTTATATAGCGTGCCTTTCTGGCTATTCCCCTCTGCAACCGTTCGACTGATTTGCTTTGTAATTTTTTGTATATAAGACTCATGTCTAGAGCAGGTGATGCGTTAAGAACTGGTTGCTTCCGCTTAGAGCTTCTGTAAGTTTCGATAGAATTGGCAAGGAGGACACGGAAGACTGCCATCTTCACTGCTGATTGTGTTCGAAGGATGGAGCGGAAGTCTTCACATGTCAACTTGCGCTAAGTCTTCGTATTTTGGTAAATAATATCACCCCCATCTTTGGCATCATCTACTACAGTATTTAGGATGAAGATGTCTTGAGCATCAAGAGTAGAGATGGATGTCATATCTAGATCGTGCATCTTGTGCGGTAGAGGTGGCGGCGGGGGAAGCTCTTGCGGGGGGAGAGAGGAAGTCTGCTCTAGATTGTCTAAGTAGTGTTGCATATCTTCGTCTTTATCTGAGTCGGATGTTGATTCCAGATCTTCGTCTGTATCTAAACTAACTCGTTCTAAATCCTCTTGCTCTGGGGGAAAGGGCATCGATTGTTCAGGTGCAGAGAGAAGTTGAGCTGATGTTGGTTGTTGTTGACTTGTGTTGGTTCCGAATAAACATTGTTGGAACTCAGCAAAAGCTGCTTCTTTAGCAGATTCCCCTAGAGATCCCATTGTTGAATAGTCAAGGAACTGATCCCCGTAAGACATATTAACGTTTTCATTGTGAGTCGGGGATTTGGGATCTTTATCACCGTCGCGGTGATCTTTTTGTTTGTTTGATGCAGCTCCTCGGCTGGGGCCCTCCCCAGCATTGTCTGGGTCATCAGATTGGTCGTCTGAAGAGGTGCTATTATTGGAGTTAGCCGAGGAGTCAGAATCCTCATCATTATTGTCATCTTCATCATCATCATCATCGTCTACCTCTTTGTCTGTTTGTCTTATTTGGTGGAGGCTTCTTGCACTTCCGGTGGAGTGCTTGTAGCTCGTCGAAAGCCACTTGCGTATGCTCATGTGTTTCAAGAAAAGCGTCGTGGGCTTCTTTAAGGTCTGAATATCGAGCTTCGGCGGAGAGGAGTCGTGCAGAGAGATTTGTTACTTGAGTTCTCAGTTGGTTGATTTCATTGTTGGATGACTCCTCTTGCCGGTTATATAGCTGTGTGACGGTGGTGCAGATATCATCCAAGCATGTTCTTAAAGTAGTTTGTTGTTGCTTAAGCTCGCACAGAGTTTCTGGCAGGGGTTGATTCTGCACAGAAATCCTGTCGACCTGCTTGACCAGATCGTCTTACTGGCATCTCACTTCAAGCACCAACTTTGGCAGTTGTTGCAGGTGGTCATCGAGGCGGTCGACTTTCATGGCTGCTACTTTCTGCTATTGGTGGATGCTGGAAATGATGCTTGGCAAGGCAATGTTTTGCGCGTCGATCTTGGCGACCTGCGTAGATAGACCCTGCACACAAGAAAAAATGGATTGTAAAATGTTAGAAGGGTCGGTGAGGAGGTTTCAAATAGCATCAAATTGACGTCCGAACTCCTCACCGAAGTTTATGAAATGGACCCCAGATGTGGAAGGGTGGTATGACTGGGGTCGGGGTGAAAAGGTGGTAGTGCCTTGCAAAAGAGACACTATTTATGGTCCCGCAAACTGCATGGTAACCGTAGATGGAGTCACCAGCGGTGTCGGGGTGGTAGCGGATGAAGAGAATGGTGATTGGCTGGGTGAGATATGAGGGAGTGAAAAAGTTGAGGAGAAGAGAGTGGAGATGGGAGCGGAGTATGTGAAGCCGGGTGTGGGAGGGGAGAAAGGGGTGCCTGAGGAGAAAGAGGGTAAAATGGAAGATGAAGGTGGAGGGATTGTTGTTGGGATTGTGATGGAGGATGGTGGAAGGGTGGTTAATGGTGGGATGGTAGTGGATGGTAATGTGGTGGTGGTGGTGGTGGTGGTGGTGAGCTCATCATGTAGGCTCATGGTGAATGAGTCTATTGATGAGGTAGTAATTAGCTCCTCCGGATGAGGGCGGTCTGTCTCCGGTTGTAGTTTTGATGTTGGCATCCCTAACAGCTGTGGTGGTTGTAAATGTGCCTTGGATGGTCGTTTAACTGGTATTTTTGTTACCGTGGCTGCCGGGGCGTTAATACTAAGCTCTGTCTGTCCCGCTTTGGTCTTCTTTTCTTGTACTTTGACCGAAGCCAGGAGTTTGGTAAGCTCGTCGTCGGTGAAGAGGAGCTTGTCTTTGTCATAGCTCGCAAGCTCCGTAAGCGCCAGCAGAGTTCTGGAAGATCGTACTGTGGGGCAGAAAATGTAGTGTAATTTCACATCCTTTTCCTTGATAATGTAGGAGTTCTTAAAGGTTTGCTCGTTAGTAAGGATGTCGCCCTTGACCTGTGTGCATCGAGGGAGTAATCTATCCATCTTAAGATATTTGATGATGGAAGTTATGTGCCCGCCCATGCAGATTTCTTTTCCTATGGCGTAGGCTGAGAATTTTTGTATCATGTGCCGTCCAATGTTGACCGGATTTTCGTGCAGAATGGACCATAGAAGACACAGGTCGGCAGTGATCACATTTCCTCCCTCTATTATGGGGAACAGTGCACTGGTAAGAATTTTGTGAAGCGTGTGCACGAACCCAGAGTGAATATTGCAAGCTTTGCATGTCTTTGCCTCATAAGTGGGGATCCCTGTTAGAGTCTTCCAGAAGTTGTGTCTATTGAATTGTGAATTTTCTATGCTAACATCTTTGGCTTGTTTGATCTACTCCGGGTTGTCAATGAATATTTCATTCAAAAGATTTTATGTGATAACAACGTTGTTACCAAAGAGCTTGGTGACCAGCCTGCGGTCACTCCCGTCCCTTGCCCTGTGCATAATGTCCACGTATTCTTTAGTAAGATGGGTAAAGAATTCTGTTGTGGGTTCGACGTATGAAATTTTAGGGACAAAGCATAGTCTGGATAGATTGGCATTGTCAAGCATGGTGAGGATTCTGTCGTATATCCCCATCTTGAGCAGTACGCTTGAGCAAACATACTTTTTTGGTTTTAATAGTTTGTCGATGGATGGGAGGGTGCGGATGTAAAGGTTTTCTGGTGGTGGTGTGGTGGTGGTGAGCAATGAGAAGACGGGGGTGGTAGCAGGGGTGGTAGTGGCTGGTGTTGGGACGGACTCTGCAAGGGTTTGTTCCCTAGCAGTAGCGGGACAGACTTGCTTCCTTGCCCGTTTCTTTGATGGTTGTTCTTTTGTAGCTTCCTGGGCTTTTGTTTCCCCTTTGATTTGTCAGTTGGGGATTCATCTTCAGAGTTGGGCTCGTATTCAGAGCCCTCATCACTGGAAGAGATTTCTTCCACTTCTTCTTCAGGCTCCTCGGCAAGACATCGGTTGATGTGGTCAAGTTCACACATGACCGCTATTATCTTGACCTTTGGTGGGATCTGTTTGGTCTTTTCATAAGTGTCTACTATCTTCTGGAGCTTGACACGGTCTGCTATCAGTTGCTCCCTTGTCCAGAATGGAGCATCTTCATTTCCGGTGGGTTGCTTTGCTGGTGAAGCCATTTTTGAAAATGGAAAGTCATGTGTTAGAATAACAAGAAAATTAGATTTTGTATGTGTTTGTGAGTTTTTATGTTTTAACGAAATGCAAGCGGTTTTGAAAGGCCAAACGGTTTGGAGACCGTTTGGCTCCAAATGGTTTGAAGATTGTTTGGTTCCAAATGGTTTCTAGACCGTTTGGCTCCAAACAGTTTTAAGACCGTTTGGCTCCAAACGGTTCCAGGACCGTTTGTCTCCAAATGGTTCCAGGACCGTTTGGCTCCAAACGGTTTCAGGACCGTTTGGCTCCAAACGGTTTCAAGACCGTTTGGAAGGTGAAACGTCGGGGTCGCGGTAGACGGTAGAGAGGCAGAAACGGTGGTGAAAGCAATGGTGGCAGTGATAGAGACGACGGTGGCGGTAGAGATGAAGGCGGTGATGTGAAAGGGGGCCGCGTTGGTGATGTAAACGTCGGTGACGGTAGAAAATGGAGGTGGTGCAAAGACGGAAGCGCCGATGATGCGGCGTGTTGGTCTACCTTGCAGCAGCCGGTGAAGATGACAACGGTGATGCGAAGAGCGGCGGTAAATGAGGTGTGATCACCGTGAAGATGCACGGAAACGGGAATGATGGTGGCAGAGAGAACCTACGTCACAGGTTGCGCAAGAATAGGAGCAGGAGAGATGAAATAGCGCAAGAGAGGGTTTTAGAAATCTCGAGAGTCGAAAGAAAAAAGGAGAGGGGATAGGGTTATATTTATAGGATTTGGGGGTTGACCTTACAAATTCCCGAGGTCAAACAGTTTGACGACCTTTTGGTTCCAAACGGTTTTCAGACCGTTTGGCTCCAAATGGTTTCAAGACCGTTTGGCCCCAAATAGTTTCAAGACCGTTTGGCTCCAAACGATTTCAAGACCGTTTGAGAAGGTTTAGATTTTTATATTTTTATTTTTGTTTTGGTTGCTTATGTGAATTTTTATATTTTCAGATTAAAGATGATAATCCTAAAATGAATAAAGGAAACAGAGAACAAAGATAAAATGTGATACGCATATCTTGGGTTGCCTCCCAAGTAGTGCCTGGGTTTTACGTCGCTGGCTCGACGATGTTTTGATTTTGGTATGGTGATGTTGTGGGGTCTCTGATCTCAATACTCTATCTCGGAATTTTTTCTACTGGAGTATAGTATTTTTTCAATTTATGGCCATTGACTATCATTTCTCCTCCATTGTCGTCAACGATTATGATGGCTCCAGTCGGGTATATATGTTTGATGGTGAAAGGCTTGGACCACTTTGTGCGGAGTTTTTTGGGGAACATTTTAAGCTTGGAGTTGAAAAGAAGGACTTTATCTCCAATGGTGATGTCTTTTCTTTTTAGATGACCGTCATGCCACATATTGGTTTGTTCTTTGTAAATCTTGGTACTTTGATAAGCGGTCATTCGGAGCTCCTCTAGTTCTTGTAGTTGGAGTTGTTTGTTTTCTCCGACGCTTTTAAAATCAAAATTCTGTTGTTTAATGGCCCAACAAGCCTTATGTTCCAGTTCCACTGGAAGATGACATGATTTCCCGTATACCAAACGGAACGGGGTTGTTCCAATTGGTGTTTTATAAGCTGTTCGGTAAGCCCAAAGGGCATCGGGAAGCTTGGTGGACCAGTCAGTACGGTGTCTATTGACTTTTTTTTCTAAGATTGCCTTCAGTTGTCTATTCGAAACTTCAACCTGACCACTGGTTTGTGGATGGTAAGGCCTGGCAACCTTATGGTTGACTCTATATTTCTTTAAGAGGGCTTGAAAGCTTCATTCTAGAATATGGGTCCCTCCGTCGGATATGACAGTTTGGGAGACTCCTAATCTGGGAAAAATGATATCTTTAAACATCTTAATGACTAGTTTGGAATAGCTAGAAATTGTGGGTATAGCTTCTACCCATTTCGAGACATAATCCACTGCAACCAGTATGTAGGAGAAACAATATGAATAAGGAAAGGGACCCATGTAATCTATCCCCCAAACATCAAAAATCTCGATCTCCTGCCACATAGTGAGAGGCATTTCGTTTCTTTTTGTTATACCACCGGAGAGTTGACATTTTTTGCATGATTTTACAAAATCATGGGAATATTTTGCTATTTTTGGCCAAAAGAAACCCGATTGGAGGACTTTCATAGTGGTTTTTTTCAAATCATATGTCCTCCAGTGGGGCCGAAATGACAATGTTCTAGGACAGGAGTAATCTCTTCTTTGGGTAGGCAACGGCAAAAAAGTCTGTCTGCACATAAATGAAAGAGGTAGGGTTCGTCCCAATAATATTTCTTGGCGTCGTGGAGGAATTTCTTTTTGTCATGGTAAGAGGCGGAGGGGTGAATGACTCCCGTAGCCAGATAATTTACTATGTCGGCATACCAGGGGAATCCTGTGGTAATTTTCATTAGCTGGTCGTCAGGGAGGGAGTCATGAATAGGTTCTTTATCATCATCCTCGACTTCAATACAGCTGAGATGATCAGTGATGACATTTTCTACTCCGCTTTTGTCCTGGATTTCCAAATCAAATTCCCGAAGCATCAACACCCAGCGGATAAGTCTGGGTTTTGTGTCTTGCTTCAGAATTAGATATCGTATGGCGGAGTGGTAAGTGTAGACTATAACCTTGGCTCCAATTAGGTAGGAGCAGAATTTCTCGAATGCATAGATGACATCTAAGAACTCTTAAAACGTTTTTGGATGGATCAGTACAAACATGCTACTACTCCTATGGCCACTTCTATTAAAATTGATAAGGATGAAAATGGGGAACCTATTGATGATTCCTTATATAGAGCCATGATTGGTAGTTTGCTTTACTTAACTGCTTCTAGACCGGACATTATGTTTTCCATTGGTCTTTTTGCTAGATTTCAATCACAACCTATGCACTCTCATTTTCAAGCAGTTAAACGAATTCTTCGATACTTAACCGGCACTACATGTTTTGGCTTATGGTATCCAAAAGGACAATCCTTGGATTTTAAAGCTTATACTGATGCTGATTATGCTAGTTGTCGACTTGATCGCAAGAGCACTAGTGGTAGTTGTTTCTTGTTAGGGAGAGCTTTAGTATCTTGGTTTAGCAAGAAACAAAACACGGTTGCCCTTTCTACAACTGAAGCTGAATATATGGCAGCCGGATCTTGTTGTGCTCAAGTGCTTTATATGCAACAAGTATTAAATGATTATGGTTTTACTCTTTCATCTACACCTATCTTTTGTGACAACACAAGCGCTATAAACTTAGCACACAATCCTATTTTACACAGCAGAGCTAAACATATTGAAATCTGTCATCACTTTTTAAGGGATCATATTTCTACAAATCATGTTTCCCTTCATCATGTTGATACGGAAGATTAGTTGGCTGATATTTTTACAAAACCGCTTCCACTAGACCAATTCAACAAAATAAGGAAGCAATTGCTTATCACTCCTTTGGAAGATGTTTTCTTTGATATTTATGCTTCTTAACAATGTTGTTTATTTGCATCATTGTAGCTTTTAATGGACATTTTTGTCATTAAATTTGTTGGGACATCTAATTAAGGGGGAGTTTTATTTTTAACGGATATTTTTTTTTTGAAGTGACAAAGGGGGAGAAATAAATATAAAACTTAGTAATTGTGCAAAACTCAATCAACGAGTTTCAGAAACTCTTGGCTTTACATTGAAAGTTGCTATATTCCCTAAAGAATTGGATTTCATGTTCCATAATTCATGGGGAATAATAAGCACACATTTTATAAATAAGAGAAGAAATTCACAAAGGTAATCTTCAGGTATGAAACTCACATGTTTTATATTTTCTTATTTTATATGTAGGAAATGTTTGTCATCTTCAAAAAGGGGGAGATTGTTGGCTAAATGGACATCTATAAATCCCTTTGTTTTGATAATGACAAACATTTCATTCTTGTTAATCTAACGTGCTACTTGAGTGTTACAGGAATAAGGTGGATGACAAAGCACTAGGGAATCTATATGCTTGAATGATTGTAAATGTCATGAAATGTAATCAATTGTAAACTTGTACAAATATATAATGTACAAGTACTTAGACTTCATGTAAATCAAGCGTTAGATCTTCCCTAGCTAAACACCACATTTAGATAGGTCATCCCCTTCAATAGTGTCACATTTGCACACTCATATACACATTTAATGTCTTCATTTGAAACATTGAAACAGGGTCTATCTCGGTCGACAAAATCCTCGACCGAGACACTCTCGGTCGACAAACTTCTCGACCGAGAAAGATCCAAGTAGCCGTTAGACACAGCTGACAAGGTAGTTGGCAGTTGGAGATAAACGTTGCAAAACACTTGATCCAGAGAGCCTGTCGGTCGACAAAACTTTGACCGAGTAGGTGTCTCGGTCGACCATTCCTCGATCGAGATGGACTCTGACAGCAACTGCAGAATTAATTAACTAGCCGTTGTTAAAGCAACTAACTTATACCTAATGGCTAGTTAAGCACTTAGAAACCCCTATAAAGTGTCTATAACGTCCTTAAGCACTTGTAGGACATTCCTATAAATAGGACATGCCTTAGGACACCTAAACTTACTTGATTCCACACTTGAGCAATCTTTGAGCATACATTTACATTGAGCAATCTGTTTGTGAGCAATTAAGCATATTGGCAACTGGCTAATTTTTCTCCTAGCTCAAATTTCGTGTCCTATAGGCTATCATCTCCTAATCCACAGCAATCACAATTCCATACACATTGGTTAGGAGATCTACACGCTTGATCTAGGCAAATCAAGCCTTATGCTTCAAAGGATAAGTTGTAATTTCCATTTTCCTTTCTTGTTCACTATTATTGTTTGTACTCTCCTTGCTACTCCTAGGTTGGAGACTACGGATTGGAGAGGTTGGAAGATCTTCTTAGTGAATAAGGGAACCTTGAACTACTTCAAGAAGGCTGGTGCAACGGGAGGTTACTTCTAAAGAGGAAGGCTACTTCAAGGGGGAGCTTGGAGTTACTTCAAGAAGGCTACCTCGAGTTGGTGCATCTACTTCGAGTGAAGGCTGTTCAAGGGGTGTAAGAAAGTATTGTATTTTGTGTAAATCCTTGTGAAGATAATAAAATTGATACTTTCAAAATCCTGGTTGGGTAAGCAACCGGGTAGTGGACTGACAATCTTAGTATTTGCTAAGATTGGAACCACTCTAAACACTTGTCTCCTTCTTCCATTTTCAATTGTGGTTGTTTGAGTTAAATAATTGTTAAAATAATTTAAAAACTCTATTCACCCCCCCTCTAGTGTTTTTCAATTGGTATCAGAGCAAGCTTCAAGGAACCCTAACAAGGTCTTGAAGAATGGGTGACGGGGTGCTTAACAACCTTAACCTTGAAGGGACACTTGTTGCTAGACCTCCAGCATTTGATGGAACAAACTACACATATTGGAAGAGAAGGATGCAGTTCTACTTCCAAGGCATCAATTGGGACTTATGGAGGATGGTGTCAACCCCATACGAGCTTCCTCAAACACAATATGCAGAGTGGGATGCAAATACGGTAAAATTGGCTCAAATGAATGCCAAAACTGTAAGCATTTTATATTGTTCAATTTCAGTAGGAGAATTTAATAGGATATCAAACTGTGACACAGCCTATGACATTTGGCATAGACTGTCCATAACTTATGAAGGTACAGTTCAAGTCAAGAATTCTAAGATTAGCATGCTTAAACAAAAGTTTGAACACTTCCGTATGGATCCAAATGAATCTATTAGTGAAATGTTTGCAAAATTCTCTTCTATTGTTAATGGTTTAAATGCCCTAGGAAAAACTGTTCTTGAAGAAGATCAGGTATCAAAAATCCTTCGATCACTTCCTCCTAAATACAAGCCAAAGGTGACAACCATTGAAGAAGCTAATGACCTCACTCGACTGAAAAAAGAGCAACTCATAGGCAATCTAGAAGCTCATGAAGCAACCCTAGAAGAGGAAGAAAGAATAGAACGTGAACTTCAGCAAGGAAAGAAGAAGGATGTGGCTCTAAAAGCTTCAAAGATAATCACACCAGAAAGTGAGGAGTCAAGTGAAGAAGAAGGAGAAGAAGCCTTGATTGTCAATGGTAAGAAATATAAAAGATTTATATCTAACAAAATTTCTAGTTCCTCTTCTTCTCCTCCTAGGTGCTTTGAGTGTGGAAAGAAAGGACATTTCAAAAATGAATGTCCTAAAGCAAAGAAAGGAAAGAAAAGCTCACACAAGAAGAAGGGAGAAAAAGCCTATAAAGCTGCATGGGACGAGTCAAGTGAAAGTGAAAGCGGAGAAGAAAAGGTGGAATGTCTAATGGCAAGAGAAGATGATGAAGACTCTCAAGAGGTAAGCCTACATGATCTTCCTAAAGAATAGTTAATTACTAGTCTACAAGAAACTCATGATAAGTATGTTGATGTCAAGAAGAAACTAAAGAAGGTTATCAAAACAAATGATGAGCTATATGCTAAATTAAATGATCTCTCTTCTGAAAAGAACAACATTGATCTTGAGAATTTATCTTTAAAAACATCTTTAAATGACTGCACTAAAAAGCTACTCACTCTAGAAACAAACTCTGATCTTCTCTCTCAAGAAAAGACTGAATTGTTATCTAAACTAAAAGATTTTCAGACTCGACCAATTCTGTGTAACCATCTAGACTATGACAATGTTGTAAAAGAAAGAGACTCCCTGTTATCTGATTTAGATCAAGCAAGAAAAGATTTACACAAGAAGATGGATGACATTGCTAAGCTACAAAGAAACCTACATGAGTTAAGAAGAAAAGATATCCTTGACAACATTCTAAAAGCCTCCACTAGTTTCAATGGAAGAAAAGGATTAGGATATGCTCCAAAGAAAAATCAACCCCAAAGAACTCGGACTATGTTTGTACCTAAGAACACAATTCCTAGAAAGAGAAATGAAGTTGACTCTATTACTTGTCATTTTTGTCTACGTCTTGGACATTATTCATTTTCATGCCCTTATAAGACCAAGGATTCCTACTTAGTTTGGGTCCTAAAACCCCAAACTTAGTAGAGTCAAATGCAATTCAGTTGAGATATGATCAAACCCTCAATTTTGCAATTTATATTGTCTTATCTCAACTTAATAAAAGGTTTCATGCATTATGTTAATTTTCTGAACTGCTGTACTGAAACAGAAACTTAGTCAGTCGAAGTATTGTCGACCGAAAATATAATCGGTCAAACTTTTGTCGACCGACCAGATGCCTATAACAAATCAAAATCAAACAGCAACTATTTCGATCGAAAGTTGGTCAACTGAGCAGAATCTATGTTTTTCTTTGTTCTTAATTTACAATACAGCAACCTTCTCGATCAACAATTAGTCAACCGAGAAAGATGTCGGTCGAACAATGATCGACCGAATGAAGTTCTGAATCAGAATTTTTATACAGTCTGTACTTAAATGCTTCTAACCATTTCGGACCATCACATGGGTACCAAAACCTACATTTTAATGCAGGATTGGGTGGTCGACAGTGGATGTTCCAAACACATGACCAGAAACAAGGATGCATTTCAAACTTTTGAAGAAAAGAAGAGTGGAACAATCACTTTTGGAGATAACGGTAAAGGTAAAATCGTTGGAATAGGTAACATTGGTACAAACCTCGAAATAAAGAACGTTCTACTCGTTGCTGGTTTGCACCATAACTTAATAAGTGTGAGTCAATTATGTGATAGTGGCTATGATGTTTTATTTAACAAAACCTGCTGCAAATTATTAATAGAAAACACTACAAATGTTGTCTATGAAGGAAAAAGAGTTGGAAATCTTTATATTCTTAGACCTAACTCTATGAAATCTGTAGTAGGAAAATGCTTGCTTGCAAATGAAAATACTTTACAACTATGGCATAAAAAGCTAGGACATGCTAGTTCACATGCTATCAAAAAGTTAGTGAAATATGATCTTGTTCGTGGTTTTCCTACTTTATCCTTTGATCAAGTTGAAAATTGTGAACCATGTACATTGGGAAAGAAAACAAAAACCTCTTTTAAACCTAAACATGTACTTAGAACCAGTAGATCTTTAGAATTAATTCATATGGATTTATTTGGACCCATGAGGACACAATCTATTGGTGGAAAAAGATATTGTTTTGTTATTGTTGATGATTATAGTAGATATACATGGGTACATTTTATTGCAACCAAAGATGATACTATTCATGTTTTTATAAAATTTTGTTCCATGATTGAAAATCTACTGCAAAGCAAAATATGTACCATTAGAAGTGATCATGGTGGAGAATCTGAAAATCATGTATTTGAAGAATTTTGCACATCTCAAGGGTACACTCACAATTTTTCTGCTCCACGCACTCCACAACAAAATGGTATAGTTGAAAGGAAAAATCGATCACTACAAGAAATGGCTAGAACTATGATGCTCGAACATAACACACCCAAAACCTTTTGGGCTGAAGCTGTAAACACCGCATGCTATGTGTTAAATAGAGTAACTGTTCACTCTCATTTGAAGAAAACTCCATATGAAATAATACATTCTAAGAAACCTAGAGTTGACTATTTTCATACCTTTGGATCTACATGCTATATCTTAAATACCAAAGATGATAGAGATAAGTTTGATTCTAAATCACACAAAGCATTCTTTTTGGGATATTCTACCTCTAGCAAAGCATTTAGAGTCTACAACACTATCTCTAGAAAAGTTGAGGAATCTATTCCTGTCTCTTTTCATGAAGAGTCCAAATCAGAAAATCTAGAAATAATTGGACTTACTAATCAATTCAAAAACTTAAACATACCAAATGATAGTGAGAAAGATACTACAAACACTAACCAAGCTGAAACACAACCTATACCTAGACTTATTAAGGATCATCCTCAAGAATTAATTATTGGATATCCAAATGATAAAGTAAAAACTTGGTCGTCCTTTAAGGATGTTGCAAATATGGCTTTTGTTTCTATCATTGAACCTAAGAAGATATCTGAAGCTCTTAAAGATGATTATTGGATAATAGCAATGCAAGAAGAATTAAACCAATTCACAAAAAATGATGTATGGGAGTTAGTTCCTAAACCACAAGATAAAACCATCATTGGAACTAAATGGGTTTTTAGGAATAAGCTAAATGAGGCAGGAGAAGTAATAAGGAATAAAGCTCGGTTAGTAGCACAAGGATATAATCAATAAGAAGGAATAGACTTTGATGAAACGTATGCACCAGTAGCTAGACTTGAAGCTATTAGAATGTTACTAGCTATTGCTGCACATAAAAACATCAAACTCTACCAAATGGATGTAAAAAGTGCATTTCTAAATGGAATCATTCAAGAAGAAGTATATGTTGCCCAACCACCTGGTTTTGAAATACCAGAAAAAGGTGACTATGTTTATAAACTTAAGAAAGCACTTTATGGTTTAAAACAAGCACCTAGGAACTGGTATGAAAGGCTCAAGACATATCTTTTTGATAATGGTTTTGTTATTGGAAATTCAGATTCTACTTTATTTTTCAAAACATATATATCTGATTTTCTAGTTGTTCAAATATATGTTGATGACATTATTTTTGGAGCTTCAAATGAATCATTGTGCACACAATTTAGTGACATTCTGCAAAAAGAATTTGAAATGAGCCTCATGGGTGAACTAACTTTCTTTCTTGGTTTCCAAATTAAACAAACGCCTGTCGGGATTTTTATAAGCCAAGAAAAGTATACTAAAGAACTCTTAAAAATTTTTTGGATGGATCAGTGCAAACATGCTACTACTCCTACGGCCACTTCTATTAAAATTGATAAGGATGAAAATGGGGAACCTATTGATGATTCCTTATATAGAGCCATGATTGGTAGTTTGCTTTACTTAACTGCTTCTAGACCGGACATCATGTTTTCCGTTGGTCTTTGTGCTAGATTTCAATCACAACCTATGCACTCTCATTTTCAAGCAGTTAAACGAATTCTTCGATACTTAGCCGGCACTACATGTTTTGGCTTATGGTATCCAAAAGGACAATCCTTGGATTTTAAAGCTTATACTGATGCTGATTATGCTGGTTGTCGACTTGATTGCAAGAGCACTAGTGGTGGTTGTTTCTTGTTAGGGAGAGCTTTAGTATCTTGGTTTAGCAAGAAACAAAACACGGTTGCCCTTTCTACAACTGAAGCTGAATATATGGCAGCCGGATCTTGTTGTGCTCAAGTGCTTTATATGCAACAAGTATTAAACGAATATGGTTTTACTCTTTCATCTACACCTATCTTTTGTGACAACACAAGCTCTATAAACTTAGCACACAATCCTATTTTACACAGCAGAGCTAAACATATTGAAATCCGTCATCACTTTTTAAGGGATCATATTTCTAAAAATCATGTTTCCCTTCATCATGTTGATACGAAAGATCAATTGGCTGATATTTTTACAAAACCAATTCCACTAGACCAATTCAAAAAAATAAGGAAGCAATTGCTTATCACTCCTTTGGAAGATGTTTTCTTTGATATTTGTGCTTCTTAACAATGTTGTTTATTTGCATCATTGTAGCTTTTAATGGACATTTTTGTCATTAAATTTGTTGGGACATCTAATTAAGGGGGAGTTTTATTTTTAACGGATATTTTTTTTTGAAGTGACAAAGGAGGAGAAATAAATATAAAATTTAGTAATTGTGCAAAACTCAATCAACGAGTTTCAGAAACTCTTGGCTTTACATTGAAAGTTGCTATATTCCCTAAAGAATTGGATTTCATGTTCCATAATTCATGGGGAATAATAAGCACACATTTTATAAACAAGAGAAGAAATTCACAAAGGTAATCTTCAGGTATGAAACTCACATGTTTTATATTTTCTTATTTTATATGTAGGAAATGTTTGTCATCTTCAAAAAGGGGGAGATTGTTGGCTAAATGGACATCTATAAATCCCTTTGTTTTGATAATGACAAACATTTCATTCTTGTTAATCTAACGTGCTACTTGAGTGTTACAGGAATAAGGTGGATGACAAAGTGCTAGGGAATCTATATGCTTGAATGATTGTAAATGTCATGAAATGTAATCAATTGTAAACTTGTACAAATATATAATGTACAAGTACTTAGACTTCATGTAAATCAAGCGTTAGATCTTCCCTAGCTAAACACCATATTTAGATAGGTCATCCCCTTCAACAGTGTCACATTTGCACACTCATACACACACTTAATGTCTTTATTTGAAACATTGAAACATGGTTTATCTCGGTCGATAAAATCCTCGACCGAGACACTCTCGGTCGACAAACTTCTCGACCGAGAAAGATCCAAGTAGCCGTTAGACACAGCTGACAAGGTAGTTGGCAGTTGGAGATAAACGTTGCAAAACACTTGATCCAGAGAGCCTGTCGGTCGACAAAACTTCGACCTTGTAGGTGTCTCGGTCGACCATTCCTCGACCGATATGGACTCTGACAGCAACTGCAGAATTAATTAACTAGTCGTTGTTAAAGAAATTAACTTATACCTGACGGCTAGTTAAGCACTTAGAAACCCCTAGAAAGTGTCTAGAACGTCCTTAAGCACTTGTAGGACATTCCTATAAATAGGACATGCCTTAGGACACCTAAACTTACTTGATTCCACACTTGAGCAATCTTTGAGCATACATTTACATTGAGCAATCTGTTTGTGAGCAATTAAGCATATTGGCAACTGGCTAATTTCTCTCCTAGCTCAAATTTCGTGTCCTATAGGCTATCATCTCGTAATCCACAACAATCACAATTCCATACACATTGGTTAGGAGATCTACACGCTTCATCTAGGAAAATCAAGCCTTGTGCTTCAAAGGATAAGTTGTAATTTCCATTTTCCTTTCTTATTCACTATTATTGTTTGTACTCTCCTTGCTACTCCTAGGTTGGAGGTTGCGGATTGGAGAGGTTGGAAGATCTTCTTGGTGAAGAAGGGGACCTTGAACTACTTCAAGAAGGCTGGTGCAATGGGAGGTTACTTCTAAAGAGGAAGGCTACTTCAAGGGGGAGCTTGGAGTTACTTTAAGAAGGCTACCTCGGGTTAGTGCATCTACTTCGAGTGAAGGCTGTTCAAGGGGTGTAAGAAAGTATTGTATTTTGTGTAAATCCTTGTGAAGGTAATAAAATTGATACTTTCAAAATCCCGGTTGGGTAAGCAACCGAGTAGTGGACTGACAATCTTAGTTTTTGCTAAGATTGGAACCACTCTAAACACTTGTCTCCTTCTTCCATTTTCAATTGTGGTTGTTCGAGTTAAATAATTGTTAAAATAATTTAAAAACTCTATCCACCCCCCCTCTAGTGTTTTTCAATTGGTATCAGAGCAGGCTTCAAGGAACCCTAACAAGGTCTTGAAGAATGGGTGACGGGGTGCTTAACAACCTTAACCTTGAAAGGACACTTGTTGCTAGACCTCCAGCATTTGATGGAACAAACTACACATATTGGAAGAGAAGGATGCAGTTCTACTTCCAAGGCATCAATTGGGACTTATGGAGGATGGTGTCAACCCCATACGAGCTTCCTCAAACACAATATGCAGAGTGGGATGCAAATACGGTAAAATTGGCTCAAATGAATGCCAAAGCTGTAAGCATTTTATATTGTTCAATTTCAGTAGGAGAATTTAATAGGATATCAAACTGTGACACAGCCTATGACATTTGGCATAGACTGTCCATAACTTATGAAGGTACAATTCAAGTCAAGAATTCTAAGATTAGCATGCTTAAACAAAAGTTTGAACACTTCTGTATGGATCCAAATGAATCTATTAGTGAAATGTTTGCAAAATTCTCTTCTATTGTTAATGGTTTAAATGCCCTAGGAAAAACTATTCTTGAAGAAGATCAGGTATCAAAAATCCTTCGATCACTTCCTCCTAAATACAAGCCAAAGGTGACAGCCATTGACGAAGCTAATGACCTCACTCGACTGAAAATGGAGCAACTCATAGGCAATCTAGAAGCTCATGAAGCAACCCTAGAAGAGGAAGAAAGAAGAGAACGTGAACTTCAGCAAGGAAAGAAGAAGGATGTGGCTCTAAAAGCTTCAAAGATAATCACACCAGAAAGTGAGGCGTTAAGTGAAGAAGAAGGAGAAGAAGCCTTGATTGTCAATGGTAAGAAATATAAAAGATTTAAATCTAACAAAATTTCTAGTTCTTCTTCTTCTCCTCCTAGGTGCTTTGAGTGTGGAAAGAAAGGACATTTCAAAAATGAATGTCCTAAAGCAAAGAAAGGAAAGAAAAGCTCACACAAGAAGAAGGGAGAAAAAGCCTATAAAGCTGCATGGGACGAATCAAGTGAAAGTGAAAGCGGAGAAGAAAAGGTGGAATGTCTAATGGCAAGAGAAGATGATGAAGACTCTCAAGAGGTAAGCCTACTGATTCTTCCTAAAGAATAGTTAATTACTAGTCTACAAGAAACTCATGATAAGTATGTTGATGTCAAGAAGAAACTAAAGAAGGTTATCAAAACAAATGATGAGCTATATGCTAAATTAAATGATCTCTCTTCTGAAAAGAACAACATTGATCTTGAGAATTTATCTTTAAAAACATCTTTAAATGACTGCACTAAAAAGCTACTCACTCTAGAAACAAACGCTGATCTTCTCTCTCAAGAAAAGACTGAATTGTTAGCTAAACTAAAAGATTTTCAGACTCAACCAATTCTGTGTAACCATCTAGACTATGACAATGTTGTAAAAGAAGGAGACTCCCTGTTATCTGATTTAGATCAAGCAAGAAAAGATTTACACAAGAAGATGGATGAAATTGCTAAGCTACAAAGAAACCTATATGAGTTAAGAAGAAAAGATATCCTTGACAACATTCTAAAAGCCTCCTCTAGTTTCAATGGAAGAAAAGGATTAGGATATGCTCCAAAGAAAAATCAACCCCAAAGAACTCGGACTGTGTTTGTACCTAAGAACACAATTCCTAGAAAGAGAAATGAAGTTGACTCTATTACTTGTCATTTTTGTCTACTTCTTGGACATTATTCATTTTCATGCCCTTATAAGACCAAGGATTCCTACTTAGTTTGGGTCCCAAAACCCCAAACTTAGTAGAGTCAAATGCAATTCAGTTGAGATATGATCAAATGCTCAATTTTGCAATTTATATTGTCTTATCTCAACTTAATAAAAGGTTTCATGCATTATGTTAATTTTCTGAACTGCTGTACTGAAACAGAAACTTAGTCGGTCGAAGTATTGTCGACCGAAAATATAATCGGTTGAACTTTTGTCGACCGACCAGATGCCTGTAACAAATCAAAATCAAACAGCAACTATTTCGGTCGAAAGTTGGTCAACTGAGAAGAATCTCTGTTTTTCTTTGTTCTTAATTTGCAATACAACAACCTTCTCGATCAACAATTAGTTGACCGAGAAAGATGTCGGTCGAACAATTATCGACCGACTGAAGTTCTGAATCAGAATTTTTATACAGTCTGTACTTAAATGCTTCTAACCATTTCGGACCATCACATGGGTACCAAAACCTACATTTTAATGCAGGATTGGGTGGTCGACAGTGGATGTTCCAAACACATGACCGGAAACAAGGATGCATTTCAAACTTTTGAAGAAAAGAAGAGTGGAACAGTCACTTTTGGAGATAACGGTAAAGGTAAAATCGTTGGAATAGGTAACATTGGTACAAACCTTGAAATAAAGAACGTTCTACTCGTTGATGGTTTGCACCATAACTTAATAAGTGTGAGTCAATTATGTGATAGTGGCTATGATGTTTTATTTAACAAAACCTGCTGCAAATTATTAATAGAAAACACTACAAATGTTGTCTATGAAGGAAAAAGAGTTGGAAATCTTTATATTCTTAGACCTAACTCTATGAAATCTGTAGTAGGAAAATGCTTGCTTGCAAATGAAAATACTTTACAACTATGGCATAAAAAGCTAGGACATGCTAGTTCACATGTTATCAAAAAGTTAGTGAAATATGATCTTGTTCGTGGTTTGCCTACTTTATCCTTTGATCAAGTTGAAAATTGTGAACCATGTACATTGGGAAAGAAAACAAAAACCTCTTTTAAACCTAAACATGTACTTAGCACCAGTAGATCTTTAGAATTAATTCATATGGATTTATTTGGACCCATGAGGACACAATCTATTGGTGGTAAAAGATATTGTTTTGTTATTGTTGATGATTATAGTAGATATACATGGGTACATTTTATTGCAACCAAAGATGATACTATTCATGTTTTTATAAAATTTTGTTCCATGATTGAAAATCTATTGCAAAGCAAAATATGTACCATTAGAAGTGATCATGGTGGAGAATTTGAAAATCATATATTTGAAGAATTTTGCACATCTCAAGGGTACACTCACAATTTTTCTGCTCCACGCACTCCACAACAAAATGGTATAGTTGAAAGGAAAAATCGATCACTACAAGAAATGGCTAGAACTATGATGCTCGAACATAACACACCCAAAACCTTTTGGGCTGAAGCTGTAAACACCGCATGCTATGTGTTAAATAGAGTAACTGTTCACTCTCATTTGAAGAAAACTCCATATGAAATAATACATTCTAAGAAACCTAGAGTTGACTATTTTCATACCTTTGGATCTACATGCTATATCTTAAATACCAAAGATGATAGAGATAAGTTTGATTCTAAATCACACAAAGCATTCTTTTTGGGATATTCTACCTCTAGCAAAGCATTTAGAGTCTACAACACTATCTCTAGAAAAGTTGAGGAATCTATTCATGTCTCTTTTCATGAAGAGTCCAAATCAGAAAATCTAGAAATAATTGATCTTACTAATCAATTCGAAAACTTAAACATACCAAATGATAGTGAGAAAGATACTACAAACAATAACCAAGCTGAAACACAACCTATACCTAGACTTATTAAGGATCATCCTCAAGAATTAATTATTGGAAATCCAAATGATAAAGTAAAAACTCGGTCGTCCTTTAAGGATGTTGCAAATATGGCTTTTGTTTCTATCATTGAACCTAAGAAGATATCTGAAGCTCTTAAATATGATTATTGGATAATAGCAATGCAAGAAGAATTAAACCAATTCACAAAAAATGATGTATGGGAGTTAGTTCCTAAACCACAAGATAAACCATCATTGGAACTAAATGGGTTTTTAGGAATAAGCTAAATGAGGCAGGAGAAGTAATAAGGAATAAAGCTCGGTTAGTAGAACAAGGATATAATCAACAAGAAGGAATAGACTTTGATGAAACATATGCACCAGTAGCTAGACTTGAAGCTATTAGAATGTTACTAGCTATTGCTGCACATAAAAACATCAAACTCTACCAAATGGATGTAAAAAGTGCATTTCTAAACGGAATCATTCAAGAAGAAGTATATGTTGCCCAACCACCCAGTTTTGAAATACCGGAAAAAGGTGACTATGTTTATAAACTTAAGAAAGCACTTTATGGTTTAAAACAAGCACCTAGGAACTGGTATGAAAGGCTCAAGACATATCTTTTTGATAATGGTTTTGTTATTGGAAATTCAGATTCTACTTTATTGTTCAAAACATATACATCTGATTTTCTAGTTGTTCAAATATATGTTGATGACATTATTTTTGGAGCTTCAAATGAATCATTGTGCACACAATTTAGTGACATTATGCAAAAAGAATTTGAAATGAGCCGCATGGGTGAACTAACTTTCTTTCTTGGTTTCCAAATTAAACAAACGCCTGCCAGGATTTTTATAAGCCAAGAAAAGTATACTAAAGAACTCTTAAAACGTTTTTGGATGGATCAGTGTAAACATGCTACTACTCCTATGGCCATTTCTATTAAAATTGATAAGGATGAAAATGGGGAACCTATTGATGATTCCTTATATAGAGCCATGATTGGTAGTTTGCTTTACTTAACTGCTTCTAGACCGGACATCATGTTTTCCGTTGGTCTTTGTGCTAGATTTCAATCACAACCTATGCACTCTCATTTTCAAGCAGTTAAACAAATTCTTCGATACTTAGCCGGCACTACATGTTTTGGCTTATGGTATCCAAAAGGACAATCCTTGGATTTTAAAGCTTATACTGATGCTGATTATGCTGGTTGTCAACTTGATCGCAAGAGCACTAGTGGTGGTTGTTTCTTGTTAGGGAGAGCTTTAGTATCTTGGTTTAGCAAGAAACAAAACACGGTTGCCCTTTCTACAACTGAAGCTGAATATATGGCAGCCGGATCTTGTTGTGCTCAAGTGCTTTATATGCAACAAGTATTAAACGATTATGGTTTTACTCTTTCATCTACACCTATCTTTTGTGACAACACAAGCGCTATAAACTTAGCACACAATCCTATTTTACACAGCAGAGCTAAACATATTGAAATCCGTCATCACTTTTTAAGGGATCATATTTCTAAAAATCATGTTTACCTTCATCATGTTGATACGGAAGATCAATTGGCTGATATTTTTACAAAACCACTTCCACTAGACCAATTCAACAAAATACTGAAGCAAGTGCTTATCACTCCTTTGGAAGATGTTTTCTTTGATATTTGTGCTTCTTAACAATGTTGTTTATTTGCATCATTGTAGCTTTTAATGGGCATTTTTGTCATTAAATTTGTTGGGACATCTAATTACGGGGGAGTTTTATTTTTAACGGATAATTTTTTTTTGAAGTGACAAAGGGGGAGAAATAAATATAAAATTTAGTAATTGTGCAAAACTCAATCAACGAGTTTCAGAAACTCTTGGCTTTACATTGAAAGTTGCTATATTCCCTAAAGAATTGGATTTCATGTTCCATAATTCATGGGGAATAATAAGAACACATTTTATAAACAAGAGAAGAAATTCACAAAGGTAATCTTCATGTATGAAACTCACATGTTTTATATTTTCTTATTTTATATGTAGGAAATGTTTGTCATCTTCAAAAAGGGGGAGATTGTTGGCTAAATGGACATCTATAAATCCCTTTGTTTTGATAATGACAAACATTTCATTCTTGTTAATCTAACGTGCTACTTGAGTGTTACAGGAATAAGGTGGATGACAAAGCACTAGGGAATCTATATGCTTGAATGATTGTAAATGTCATGAAATGTAATCAATTGTAAACTTGGACAAATATATAATGTACAAGTACTTAGACTTCATGTAAATCAAGTGTTAGATCTTCCCTAGCTAAACACCACATTTAGATAGGTCATCCCCTTCAACAGTGTCACATTTGCACACTCATACACACACTTAATGTCTTCATTTGAAACATTGAAACAGGGTCTATCTCGGTCGACAAAATCCTCGACCGAGACACTCTCGGTCGACAAACTTCTCGACTGAGAAAGATCCAAGTAGTCGTTAGACACAACTGACAAGGTAGTTCGCAGTTGGAGATAAACGTTGCAAAACACTTGATCCAGAGAGCCTGTCGGTCGACAAAACTTCGACCGAGTAGGTGTCTCGGTCGACCATTCCTCGACCGAGATGGACTCTGACAGCAACTGCAGAATTAATTAACTAGTCGTTGTTAAAGCAACTAACTTATACCTAACGGCCAGTTAAGCACTTAGAAACCCCTAGAAAGTGTCTAGAATGTCCTTAAGCACTTGTAGGACATTCCTATAAATAGGACATGCCTTAGGACACCTAATCTTACTTGATTCCACACTTGAGCAATCTTTGAGCATACATTTACATTGAGCAATCTGTTTGTGAGCAATTAAGCATATTGGCAACTGGCTAATTTGTCTCCTAGCTCAAATTTCGTGTCCTATAGGATATCATCTCCTAATCCACAACAATCACAATTCCATACACATTGGTTAGGAGATCTACACGCTTGATCTAGGCAAATCAAGCCTTGTGCTTCAAAGGATAAGTTGTAATTTCCATTTTCCTTTCTTGTTCACTATTATTGTTTGTACTCTCCTTGCTACTCCTAGGTTGGAGGGTGCGGATTGGAGAGTTTTGGAAGATCTTCTTGGTGAAGAAGGGGACCTTGAACTACTTCAAGAAGCCTGGTGCAACGGGAGGTTACTTCTAAAGAGGAAGGCTACTTCAAGGGGGAGCTTGGAGTTACTTCAAGAAGGCTACCTCGGGTTGGTGCATCTACTTCGAGTGAAGGCTGTTCAAGGGGTGTAAGAAAGTATTGTATTTTGTGTAAATCCTTGTGAAGGTAATAAAATTGATACTTTCAAAATCCCGGTTGGGTAAGCAACCGGGTAGTGGACTGACAATCTTAGTATTTGCTAAGATTGGAACCACTCTAAACACTTGTCTCCTTCTTCCATTTTCAATTGTGGTTGTTTGAGTTAAATAATTGTTAAAATAATTTAAAAACTCTATTCACCCCCCTCTAGTGTTTTTCAATTGGTATCAGAGCAGGCTTCAAGGAACCCTAATAAGGTCTTGAAGAATGGGTGACGGGGTGCTTAACAACCTTAACCTTGAAGGGACACTTGTTGCTAGACCTCCAGCATTTGATGGAACAAACTACACATATTGGAAGAGAAGGATGCAGTTCTACTTCCAAGGCATCAATTGGGACTTATGGAGGATGGTGTCAACCCCATACGAGCTTCCTCAAACACAATATGCAGAGTGGGATGCAAATACGGTAAAATTGGCTCAAATGAATGCCAAAGTTGTAAACCTTTTATATTGTTCAATTTCAGTAGGAGAATTTAATAGGATATCAAACTGTGACACAGCCTATGACATTTGGCATAGACTGTCCATAACTTATGAAGGTACAGTTCAAGTCAAGAATTCTAAGATTAGCATGCTTAAACAAAAGTTTGAACACTTCCGTATGGATCCAAATGAATCTATTAGTGAAATGTTTACAAAATTCTCTTCTATTATTAATGGTTTAAATGCCCTAGGAAAAACTGTTCTTAAAGAAGATCAGGTATCAAAAATCCTTCGATCACTTCCTCCTAAATACAAGCCAAAGGTGACAGCCATTGAAGAAGCTAATGACCTCACTCGACTGAAAATGGAGCAACTCATAGGCAATCTAGAAGCCTTGAAGCAACCCTAGAAGAGGAAGAAAGAAGAGAATGTGAACTTCAGCAAGGAAAGAAGAAGGATGTGGCTCTAAAAGCTTCAAAGATAATCACACCAGAAAGTGAGGAGTCAAGTGAAGAAGAAGGAGAAGAAGCCTTGATTGTCAATGGTAAGAAATATAAAAGATTTAAATCTAACAAAATTTCTAGTTCTTCTTCTTCTCCTCCTAGGTGCTTTGAGTGTGGAAAGAAAGGACATTTCAAAAATGAATGTCCTAAAGCAAAGAAAGGAAAGAAAAGCTCACACAAGAAGAAGGGAGAAAAAGCCTATAAAGCTGCATGGGACGAGTCAAGTGAAAGTGAAAGCGGAGAAGAAAAGGTGGAATGTCTAATGGCAAGAGAGGATGATGAAGACTCTCAAGAGGTAAGCCTACTTGATCTTCCTAAAGAAGAGTTAATTACTAGTCTACAAGAAACTCATGATAAGTATGTTGATGTCAAGAAGAAACTAAAGAAGGTTATCAAAACAAATGATGAGCTATATGCTAAATTAAATGATCTCTCTTCTGAAAAGAACAACATTGATCTTGAGAATTTATCTTTAAAAACATCTTTAAATGACTGCACTAAAAAGCTACTCACTCTAGAAACAAACGTTGATCTTCTCTCTCAAGAAAAGACTGAATTGTTAGCTAAACTAAAAGATTTTCAGACTCAACCAATTCAGTGTAACCATCTAGACTATGACAATGTTGTAAAAGAAAGAGACTCCCTGTTATCTGATTTAGATCAAGCAAGAAAAGATTTACACAAGAAGATGGATGACATTGCTAAGCTACAAAGAAACCTACATGAGTTAAGAAGAAAAGATATCCTTGACAACATTCTAAAAGCCTCCTCTAGTTTCAATGGAAGAAAAGGATTAGGATATGCTCTAGTTTCAATGGTTTGTTGTGACTGTAGCATCTTACTGATCATAGTCATCTCGTATGTTGGCTAGGAGGGGGCATTTTTTTGAGTGAGTTGTTGTTGACCTTGATGTGGTTGTTGCGGAGGTGGTGCTAACTGAGGTTGCTGCGGATGCTGCAACTGAGGGTGCAATTACAGGTGCAGAGGAGGATGGTTATATTGATAGTAGGTGGAGGGATTTCTAGGGTAGTTGGATCTTGGGAAGTTGTTTCTGAGATTCCCTTGATTTTAGTTAAAGTTACTTTGGAATCTAGGTGGCAACCTATTGGAGGACCCACCTTGTGTTTGATGTTGCGGGTTAGCAGTCCCCGCAGGATTCCCATACTAAAAACCAGGGTGGTTTATTGGTTGATTTGGATTATAGTAAACTTGTCCCGGTATGGAATGAATGGAATTAACTTGTTTGGGCATATGGTCTTCAGGGTGTTCGATGATTGATTCGTACTACTGCTGTGGTGGTTGCATATCCATCATCACATTGAAAAGCAACCCACATGATAGTGTACGGTGATCAGATGTGTGACAAGCTTCACAAGTCCCTGTAGCAGCTTTAACCTGTTGGACTTGGGGTTTTTTCTTCTTATCATATTCTCCAAATTAAGTTTTAAGAGCATGGTTTTTGTGAGCTATAGTCTTTAAAGCTTCAGCAATAGCCTTCATTTCCATTGATTCCTCAGCTTTATAAACTTTGAGGACTCCCTTGCCGGATGATCGTCCCCAATTGGATTGGTTCTCAGCTCCAAGTGTAACAATTTTCCAGGCATCCTCGTAGTTCTTCCTCATAAAATTTCCTCCAGATGAGGAATTCAGAAATTGCTTGATGTCATCACTCACCCCCCTATAGAACGTTTCTATTAATTGATTTTGGGAGATGTCGTGATGAGGACACTTTCTTAGAAGCTCCTTGAATCTTTCCCATGCTTCTGTGAGTGATTCTCCAGGAAGTTGGGCGAAGTGGTTGACCTGCCCCCTAATTTCGTAAGTTAACGAAGGGGGGAAAATTTCTCTAGGAACTTTTCTTCCAAGGGAGCCCAAGTGCTGATGATTGGCTCCCTATCAAGTGAATTATACCAACTCAGATCCCTTCCGGACAGAGTGAAATGGAAAAGATGTAACATTATTGCATCAAAGGCAACTCCAGCCTGTGGGACAAGTCGGCAAAGTGCCTTGAATCTCTTCAAGTGATCCATGCAGTCATCTCCAGATCCACCAGAGAATGAGATGCCTTGCATGATTTGAATTCATTGTGTCCGGATTTCAAAGTTGGGTATGTTAATGATCGGTGGCCGAACTGGATGATTGTCTTCATAGTTCTTAGGTACGACATAGTCCCTCAATTGCTTGTTTCTTTGCTCTAGCTGGGCAGCTTGGTTAGCTGCTTCGTTTTTAGCTCGGATGCAGGCCTGTTCTTCAGCTCGGATCTCTGCTTGAATCTGAGCACAGGTGTCAGCAATGAGTTGTGCTCTCTGAGCAGTTATGGCGGCATTGACCCTTTCCATTACTAATGCAGCTTGGCACTGATCTTCAGTCATTTGTCTGGCTCTTTGGCGGTTAAGTCTAATGCGGCAGTGGAAGCTTCTCTCTACCTCAGAGTCGTACTCTGGATCAGGGGAGAATCTGAGATTATGCGATGGTTGCATACACGTCTTCTACTTGAGTAGAGAAAGAAACACACCTTTTAGATGATGCAGGAGATATGATTTCAAGAAGATATGGACTAATGGTTAAAGGAAAGTGTAAAACCCTAACCAACTAGCAAGATAGTAAATGAAACTAAAACATTTTGTTGTCCCCAACAACGACGCCAATTTTTTAGGGAGCTTCCACTCATGTGGAATTGCGCGCACCACTAAAAATCCTAAAGATAGTAAGTCTTTAGGTTTAGCTTTGCTTATACTAGATTGAGAACTCCACCCACGTATGCTAGGATACATGGAAGTCTTATTGTAGTATAGTTAAGGGTTGAATCCACAGGACAACGGTCTTGTTGAGAGCAACAAGATGGTAAACGTTAGAATCTCACGTAACCTTTTAGCGGTTGATATCTAGATTGGAGAGTTTGGTTTGGTTGTTTTAAACTAAGTATAAGTAAAGCAGAGCAAGAAAGTAAACTTAAGGATGTTAACAATGATAATGAGTCACTAGGATGTAATCGGCTTTCGCCACCACTACACGTGGATCAAAACATGCAACATAAAACATAACCTGCAAAAGAGTCTTAAACAGTTAGTATCTTTGTAGATTTAGCTTCCTTTCGGAGAACTAGCTACGAGAAGTGTGGGAATGTTGCAAAGCCAGCCATCCCCGAATGAATGGTCACCTACTTTACATCATTCCCTTCACAAAGTGTGTTCCTCGACTCATCAAGGTTGTACTTTCATACGTCAACTGATTCCATTTCATAGTATGAAAGTACAACGATGGAAGTGAGTTTACTCCACTTCTTGAGAAGCACTCCTAGATACCAAAACAGATGCATGGTGGATACATGCATCAAGAACCAACATTCAATCGAGATTCAAATCTGATAGTACAAATGTAGACTATTCATACTAAAAGATAAAAGATAACACAAGTTGGTGATCAAGCAACAAGCATTCATTAAACGATTGATGTTGAACTAAAAAGAAAGTATGTCTCTTATTGCAAACTATGGATTACATTGCACGAAATGAAAACATGGGTAGCGGGGCTACTCCCCGCACCCTAGTGAAGGAGACTACTCACTCATAACTAGGACAAAGAAGGAGTTGAGAAGAGAGAGAGAATGCCATCCCCACAAAGGAGAGAGGAAAGTCAACCGCTTGGAAGGAGAGAGAATGACGATCTTCACACTTCACATGTTGCTCGATGATGAGGTCTCCTCTTCCCACCTTCTTTGGCGAAGAGAGAGGAAGAAGCTTCAGGATGGAGTGTGGATCTCAGACCGGCAACCTTTGGGCGGAGGATGGAGTTTGGAATAGCTCTGGAGTAGTAGAGGCAGCCTCTGGACGTCTGAAACTTGATGTCTTTGGGAGGACCTCTCGGGTCTTATTTATAGGCTTTAAGTGGGGTCCAAATGGTTTGCGCAGTTTTGTTGAGACCATTTGGGCCTCGAGACTGTTTGGACCCCGAGACCGTTTGGACCCTGAGACCATTTGGCTTCATGCGGTCTTGAGACCGTGTGACTCCATGCGGTCTCGGGACCGGTTGGATCCATGCGGTCTTGGGACCGTGTGACTCCATGCGGTCTCAGGAACAGTTGGTTTCATGCGGTCTTGGTACCGTGTGACTCCATGCGGTCTCGGGACCGGTTGGCTTCATGCAGTCTTGGGACCGTGTGACTCCATGCGGTCTTGGGACTGGTTGTCTTCATGCGGTCTTAGAACCGTGTGACTCCATGCGGTCTCGGGACTAGTTGGCTTCATACGGTCTTGGGACCGTGTGACTCCATGCGGTCTCGGGACCGGTTGGCTTCATGCGGTCTTAAGACTGTGTGACTCCGTGTGGTCTCGAGACCGGTTGGCTTCATGCGGTCTCGGGACCGTGTGACTCTATGCGATCTCAAGACCGGTTGGCTTCATTCGGTCTTGAGACCATGTGAGGATTTTATGATTTTTTGTGTCTTTTTTCTGTAAGTAAAAAGCGAGAAAAGTTAATCTAACAGTATATTTGTAATAAGGGAGGAAAGTTAAGGATTCTATCTAATTTATCTGAAAAAGAGTGAGGAAAACTGAGGGAAATTACTAAGATATCATCACAAAATTGGAGGTTATCAATTATTATACATTTTGATTACACTACAATAAGAGTCTATATTATTATACATTTTGATTTTTCTATACTTCAAATAGTTACTCATGTTTATTTAACACGTAGAAATCATTATATTATTGTATGCAACAACAACCATATTTATATCAACACGTTATTTCAATATTTAACTATGTAGTAGTTATTTGATGAAATAAATGAAATAGTAGAATTATGTTGAATTTTCATCACAATAATATATGATCATGCTAGGTTTCTCATTTAGCAGTTTTTGGAGAATTGGTTGGCATCAATGACGAGTATGACATTTTACATTAGCACAACTATAATGGTAGTAATACTACCATGATTAATTCTGCAAGAGATCCATGTAGTTGTAACCTTCATTTGAGTTTCCTTGCACGAGGAGCACGAGATGAACAAAAGGCCTCGTGATATATCCCAAAAAAAGCATAAGACTTAAAAGTAACATGAGCTATTGTGTTATTCATATAGTACTCATTTTGGTTCTTGATTTCACCTGTGACGACCCCAATTTCTATATACTTTCCTTAGTGACATATACTTAACATCCAGCAAAAACTAGTCATATAATTATATCCACGTACCTTTAAATCTCAGATCTGGATTCCACAAGTCCTAAGTTAGGAGAAGATAATAGATCACCCTGAAATGTAAACAAAACCCTAAGTTACTATGGATTCTCATTATTCCTCATTAGGGTCTCTTATTAGGGTTTAGATCATTTTAGGGGGGGTCACTTAGGATACATAGGATTCCGAGTTGGGGTCTGAGATCAGAGTCGTCCAGGTTATAAAAGGACATTTCAGTTATTAGGGTTTCCATAAATTGTACATAATAATCATGATGAGGTGAGAAAACTAGAAAATTAGGGTTCTTCTCAATTATTACATCAACTGTCTTCCTTAGGTAGGATTTCGAGTAACATAATGGCCAAGGTCCTTATTAGGGTTTAAATATTCCCAAGATAGAAAATAAAATCAGTTATAACCATTATTTCACAAAACAATGTATTCAAAGGTCATTCGTGATGGTTGGCCATATTTTCCAAAAAGGTTTTAGATCCAGGTCATGATTACAATTTATTTAGATAGCTTGGATTTTTCTGATGAAAATGGTGTATTTATTCGATATTTTCTGATAATCCTACCATTTTCTAGAGTTTTCCTAAGATCTGACCAATCAGGGAAAATTAAAGAAATGAAACGAAAATAAAAAGGAATTTGTGAATTGTGTCTCGCGGATCATGCGAGGGATCCGATCAGCCGGACCCTCTCACTGACCCGCGAGCCAGTGTTCGTCGAGAGAGGTCAGGCTGGGGGGGGGGGGGTAAAAGACGTGAATGTCCTTTGGGGGTCGCATTGGAATTGTGATGGGTCATGGGCAAACCAGTAATCCCACCCCTTCGATTGTTTTCTTCTCGCGCCATGGCAGCAGTGAGGGTCAGGCAACGGGAAAGAAGGCAAGTGGAGGAAGCTCGGGATGGCTAGGAGGTGTCTGGGGGTGTGAGGATGGGCGAATCCTCTTCGTGAGGTTCCCCCGAGTTCGGTGAGCCCAATAGCTCGATCGGAGGTGGACTATAGGTTGCGAACATTTTCCCACAGGTACGAAGAACGGAAAAGTGGATTTGGAGCCTTACCTTCCCTCAGGTTGGATTGAGGGGTCGAGAAGCTCCGCACGATGTTCGTGAAGCTCAGCGGCTACTTCCTGCGGCTCAACGTATCCCCGGACTAGCTTGCGATGGAGCTTTTGAGCTTGGTTGTGGCGGCTTGTCGACCCAAGGATCAGGGCCTCTTTGGTTCCAACTGAAGGTGTCAGTCACCTCGCCGAGACCCCTAGATGGTGCAGTCATGTTTGATTGAGTGGAGAGGACCACTGGAGGGAGGGCGAGGTTGAAGTCGGGTGAGTTGGAGGTGCTTGAGGTCAGGGAAAAGGGGGCACGTCCCTATGGAATTGATGGTGGGGAAAGATGAAAGGGAGGTCAGGGAAGCTTTTGGGGGCCTTATAAGGGCACGGGGTGGTCAAAGAAGTGAAGCCCTAAAATGGTTGCCGCCGCCAGTGGGAGGTGCGGGAAAGCGGGGAACCGTTCTCCCTGATTCGGGGGAGTTAGGTGACGTGGTCACCACTGTTGAGCTCGCCCGGGTGAGAGGGAGACCTCCTCCAAAAATCTCGTGAGGAGGAGTTGGGGTTCGGGCGCGAGGATCGTTGGAAGATTGGCTGTTCTGCATTAGGCGGAGACCGGGTCTTTCGGAGGTGGAAGACGAAGCCCTGGCCTTTGGATCCGGCGCGGATCATTATCCACTTGATCGGATGGCTAGGATCGAATCCCAGCGAGGGTCGTGCCAAAGCAAGGAAAATTGGCCGCGTGACAACATAAGTCAACTTGATTTAATAAGGAACTTAGGTCTAGGCTATGTACAAGGTGATATATTAGCTCAAAATTAAATTGGTTATAAATCTTTGTTGGTAATTCCAATTGCAACAAAAATCTAGGGATAGCTTAATGATGTCATTAAGTAGCTAAGCTACAAATTTGGAGTCATAATTCTATTATTGACTACGTCAATTGACTAAATGTCATGATACTTGTATTATGGACTTTGTATACCATTATGGGTGGTCTTAGGTGAAATTGATAATTCTTTTAATTAAGTTAGTGAGAGAAATGATTGAGGGCATAATTGGAACAATTAAAATTGTAAAAGAGAGAGACTAAATAATATATATGCAAAAACTCACTCTGTCACATTCTCCCCTCCTTTTTAAGAATTTTGTCCCCAAAATTCAAGCAGCCTGAAAAAGATATGGATACTTTTTCTCGACCTCGGTCTTTAGCTCCCAGGTGGCATCCGTTTCATCATGGTGGCTGCAGAGAACTTTCACCATTTCGATATGACAATTACTGCGAAGCTCCTTTGACTTGAAGTCGAGAATTGTGACTGGGGACTCAGCATATGACAGATCATCCTTCAACTCGAGAGGCTCGTGATTCAGGATATGACTGGAGTCTTTTACATAGGGCTTCAGATTAGATACATGAAACACGTTATGCATGGCACTATACTGAGGTGGCAAAGCAAGAAGGTAAGCACATTCGCCAACTCTTTCAAGGATCTCAAAGGGTCCAACATAACGAGGACTGAGCTTTCCTTTGTTCTTGGCCAAATCTCGGATAGGTCGGATCTTCAGAAATACATGGTCACCTTCCTTGAACTGACGTTCCTGCCGGTGGGCATCTGCATACGACTTCTGTCTATCCTGAGCTCGCTTCATTCTTTGCCTAATTAGAGCAACCTTATCAGAATACAACTACATCTCCTCGGATTTCATCAGGGTACGCTCTCCGACATCATCCCAGTGTAAAGGTGATCTGCATGGTCGGCCATAAAGAGCTTCATAGGGAGGCATCCCAATGCTTGCCTGATAGCTATTATTATAGGCAAACTCAGCTAAAGGCAAATAATAGTCCCATGAGCCTTCCCAATCGAGGACACAAGCTCGTAGAAGATCCTCTAGAATCTGTACTGTACGCTCTGACTGCTCGTCTGTTTGTGGATGGTAAGCTGTACTGAAGTTCAATTTGGTGCCCAATTCCTCTTGAACCTGCTTCCACAGCTTTGAAGTGAACTTTGGGTCCCTTTCTGAGACAATAGATGCTGGAACTCCATGCAGACGTACTATCTCCCTTATATATAGGTCAGCCAACTCAGAAACCTTTGCAGTAGTCTTCACAGGAAGAAAATGAGCTGATTTGGTGAGACGATCCACTTTGACCCATGCAGCGTCGTATCCCTTCCTGGTCCTGGGTAATCCCACCACGAAATCCATGGTGATGTGTTCCCATTTCCATTCTGGAATCTCAAGGGGTTGTAGTAGACCGCCTGGTCTCTGATGTTCGGCCTTAATCCTTTGACATGTCAGACACTTGGACATGAAATCGGCAATATCGCGCTTCATGCCCCTCCACCAAAACTGACGTTGTAGGTCTTTGTACATCTTTGTTGTGCCTAGATGAACTGTGTACTTGGACCCATGTGCCTCATTTAGAATTGTTGTCTTTACAGTTGACTGCTCAGGAACCCACATACGATTCTTGTAATGGAGACCACCATCAAGACCCACGGACAGATGCGTTTGCGGCTTTGACAGGAGAGAAGATAGCTCTACGAGATCAGGACTAGCCTTTTGTGCCTCAAGTAGTTCGAAATGCAGGTTGGATGTGATGGAAATGTTATTAACATGCATACGATCAGACAGAAACTGCGGCTTCCACCCCACTAGATTCTCCATGTTCCTCCATTCAGGGACAGAAAGAGATGCACACACTGCCCTTTTCTGCTAAGGGCATCAGCGACTACATTTCCCTTACCCGGATGATAGGCAATAGTGAAATCGTAGTCTTTTAGGTATTCAATCCATCGACGTTGACGCAGATTCAAGTCCTTCTGAGTCAGGATGTACTTCAGGCTTTTGTGATCGGTGAAGATGTCGAATGTTGCCCCGTACAGGTAGTGCCTCCATATTTTGAGGGCATGAATGATTGCAGCTAATTCCAAGTCATGGGTGGGATAATTAAGTTCATTGGGTTTTAGCTGTCTAGACACAAAGGCCACTACCTTACCATTCTGCTGTAGGACACACCCCAACCCATTCCTCGAGGCATCAGTGAATATCACAAACCCTTCATTGCCAGAGGGTAGAACAAGAACAGGAGCCGACGTCAACTTCTACTTTAACTGCTGGAAACTGGACTCACAAGTGGCTGACCAGATGAAGTGCTCATCCTTCCGAGTAAGCTTGGTTAGAGGGAGTGCAACTTTGGAGAAGTTTGGAATAAAATGACGGTAGTATCCGGCCAGACCCAGGAAACTCCGAATTTCAGAAGGGTTATGAGGAGGTTGCCAATCAAGTACAGCAGAGACTTTGGCGGGATCAACTGATATACTTCCTCCAGAAATAACATGTCCAAGAAACATGACCTTATCAATCCAGAATTCACATTTTGAAAGTTTTCCATAAAACTGCTGGGTTCGAAGAATGTCAAGAACTGATCGCAAGTGTTCACGGTGTTTTTCCATAGAATCAGAATAGATCAAGATATCATCAATGAAGACGACCACAAACTCATCAAGATAGGGTTGGAAGACTTTGTTCATCAGATTCATAAATACACCTGGTGCGTTGGTTAACCCGAATGGCATCACCAGAAATTCGTAATGCCCATAACGAGTTCGAAAAGCAGTTTTAGAAATATCAGAATCCTTGATTTTGAGCTGATGGTATCCAGAACGGAGATCAATCTTTGAGAAAACTTTAGCAGTATGAAGGTGATCGAAAAGGTCATCAATACGAGGAAGGGGATACTTGTTTTTAATAGTAGCTTGGTTCAACATGCAGTAGTCAATACACATACGCATAGAACCATCCTTCTTTTTAACGAAAAGAATAGGAGCTCCCCAGGGGGAAACACTAGGACGAATGAAACCTTTGTCGAGAAGTTCTTGCAACTGTTTCTTCAACTCCATAAGCTCAGCAGGTGCCATCTATATGGTGCCCTAGAAATCAGAGTGGTTCCAGGAAGAAGATCTATGGAGAACTCAATGTCTCTATTGGGAGGCAGCCCAGGAAGCTCCTCCGGAAAAACATCAGGGAAGTCACGTACCACCTCCAGACTTTCTACAGGCCCGCTACTAGGACTGGTCTCTGAGACTAATGCGAGGAAGACTTTACACCCTTTAGAAATGAGCTTTTTAGCTTTAAGAGAGGAGATTATAATATTATTACAAAATCTGCTTCCCCTAGGGATTTTCACAGGATAACAATGAGGTTGAGAGAGGACCACTGTCTTGTTTCTACAATCAATATGAGCATGGTAGGTGTAAAGCCAGTCCATACCAAGTATGACATCAAAATCTTCCATAGTTAAGAGAATGAATTCAAAGGGCATATCATGATTTTCATATTTAAGAGAGAGTTCATTGGTTTTCTGCAGAGTTGTGAGTATTTTGCCACTCGGAGTAGACACGTCCAGAATATATCCCAAATCCCTTATGTGAAGATTTAATATAGATGCCAGAGTTTGAGAAATAAATGTAATTGTAGATCCAGAGTCAAATAAATCCTTAACAGGATGACCATTTAATAATACGGTGCCTACATAAGGTAATCAAATTATGAATAATTGCAGGCTTGAAAAATATATTGAATTGTAAAGAAATTAGGTTACCTTCAAAGAGCTGGTTTGGATTTGCCTTGGCCTCTTCTGCATTTACTGCAAATACCCTGCCATTGCGGTGTCCCTGAGGGTGAGAAGCACCACCCACAGGATTTCCAAAGATGGAGGGAGTGGGGCACTTGGCTATAAAATGACCCTCCTTTTTGCAGTTATAGCAGACTAGCCTGGTGTGGCGGCATACTCCACCATGGAAACGTCCGCAAGTCTTTCACTTGGGATGATTTGTCCGCGGCTGGTTTTGATAGATTTTCTGTCCTCCTTTTCCTGAACCTCCTCGTTTCCCTGATCCCTTGTTGTTATGGCATGGGTGGAACTTCTTAAACTTATCCTCTTCAGTTGTGGTTAACCCTAAGTATCCCATGCTAGAAGGTTTTTGCATGCCCTGCTCTCTCTCCTGCTTGAGGGCCATATCTAGGGCTTCATCTATGCTTCTGGGATGAGAGGCTATGACTAGGGTTTTTAGGTGGGCGGAAAGGCAGTCAACATAGTGCTCGGTAAGGCGATCTTCAGTTTTGATGGGTGCATAACGCTCCAGAAGCCTAAACTTCCGGGTGTAATCCGTTACTGAAAGACTACCTTGCCTTAACTCCATGTACATCTTCTCCTTCCTCTTCCTCTCAGCTATGGGCATAAAACGATCCGTGAAGAGGTTTTTGAAGGCTTCCCACTCCATGTTGTCTATTTCCTCACCCCTATTCCCGCCATAGTTCTCCCATCAGATTTTTGCCCCTCCCTTAAGCATATGGGTGGCGAACCTAACCTTCTTCTCATTGGGTACTTCTAGGGTATGAAAACCATTCTCTATGGTCAAAATCCAGGCTTCAGCCTTATCCATAACCTCAGGCTGATCCTTACCCCAAAAAGAATCAAGGTTTAGTTTAATAAAATCTATCACTGTCACTTCTTTCTTCCTAGATGAGTTGGGTTCTGGTGTTCCTTTTGTGGCGAGGGTTTCCATAAAATCTAAAAGGATTTTATTTTGTTCTTCCCACCTTTCCTTGGCCTCAGCATCGGGATCAGGTACTTCAGAGGGTTCACGTTCTTTTCTTTTCTTAGAGGACGATTCCCCTGAGCTGCGAGTCTTAGGAGGCATCCTGAAATTAATTTGAACGTATTAGATTATTACTTCAACAATTATTCTCATCATTATCATTATTATTATCACATGATATTTTATTATTCTCATTATTTAATGATTAATATTCTGAATGTTATGATTTAGGGAGGATATCCTAAAATCCTTATCAGTCGATCCTTAGGACTTTTTAAAAAGAGAGACTCCTTCCTAACCTTATAACAGAGGTAAGAGGGAAAGTTCCATTTATTTCAAAACATAGATGAGAGGGATGAATTTTTCCTATAGAAGAGGTGAGAGGGAAAATCTATAGATGAGAAAATTCCTAATTTAAGGTATGCCCAAGAATAGGGAACACTTAGGATATCGGCCAGGTAGACTTATACTGCCATAAAGGTAGCCTCGTGATTGCCAAGCTAAGTGGCTCGGAGACTTTAGTCAGACCCATGGAAGATGCTATCCTAGACACCTCAACCCTTTACATCCCTAACTCAAGGACTACCCTAGACTCATAATAGGGTGAATGAAAGTCATGTGTCTATGATGTGTGAACATTGGCTCTGATACCAACTGTGATGACCCCAATTTCTATATACTTTCCTTAGTGACATATACTTAACATCCAGCAAAAACTAGTCATAAAATTATATCCACGTACCTTTAAATCTCAGATCTGGATTCCAAAAGTCCTAAGTTATGAGAAGATAATAGATCACCCTGAAATGTAAACAAAACCCTAAGTTACTATGGATTCTCATTATTCCTCATTAGGGTCTCTTATTAGGGTTTAGATCATTTTAGGGGGGGGGTCACTTTGGATACATAGGATTCTGAGTTGGGGTCTGAGATCAGAGTCGTCCAGGTTATAAAAGGACATTTCAGTTATTAGGGTTTCCATAAATTGTACATAATAATCATGATGAGGCGAGAAAACTAGAAAATTAGGGTTCTTCTCAATTATTACATCAACTGTCTTCCTTAGGTAGGATTTCGAGTAACATAATGGCCAAGGTCCTTATTAGGGTTTAAATATTCCCAAGACAGAAAATAAAATCAGTTATAACCATTATTTCACAAAACAATGTATTCAAAGGTCATTAGTGATGGTTGGCCATATTTTCCAAAAAGGTTTTAGATCCAGGTCATGATTACAATTTATTTAGATAGCTTGGATTTTTCTGATGAAAATGGTGTATTTATTCGATATTTTCTGATAATCCTACCATTTTCTAGAGTTTTCCTAAGATCTGACCAATCAGGGAAAATTAAAGAAATGAAACGAAAATAAAAAGGAATTTGTGAATTATGTCTCGCGGATCATGCGAGGGATCCGATCAGCCGGACCCTCTCACTGACCCGCGAGCCAGTGTTCGTCCAGAGAGGTCAGGCTGGGGGGGGTAAAAGACGTGAATGTCCTTCGGGGGTCGCATAGGAATTGTGACGGGTCATGGGCAAACCAGTAATCCTACCCCTTCGATTGTTTTCTTCTCGCACCATGGCAGCAGTGAGGGTCAGGCAACGGGAAAGAAGGCAAGTGGAGGAAGCTCGGGATGGCTAGGGGGTGTCTGGGGGTGTGAGGATGGGTGAATCCTCTTCGCGAGGTTCCCCCCCAGTTCGGTGAGCCCAACAGCTCGATCGGAGGTGGACTATAGGTTGAGAACGTTTTCCCATAGGTACGAAGAACGGAAAAGTGGATTTGGAGCCTTACCTTCCCTCGGGTTGGATTGAGGGGTCGAGAAGCTCCGCGCGATGTTCGTGAAGCTCAGCGGCTACTTCCTGCGGCTCAACGTATCCCCGGACTAGCTGGCGATGGAGCTTTCGAGCTTGGTTGCGGCGGCTTGTCGACCCAAGGATCAGGGCCTCTGCGGTTCCAACTGAAGGTGTCAGTCACCTCGCCGAGACCCCTAGATGGTGCGGTCACGTTTGATTGAGTGGAGAGGACCGCTGGAGGGAGGGCGAGGTTGAAGTCGGGTGAGTTGGAGGTGCTTGAGGTCAGGGAAAAGGGGGCACATCCCTATGGAATTGATGGTGGGGAAAGATGAAAGGGAGGTCAGGGAAGCTTTTGGGGGCCTTATAAGGGCACGGGGGGGGGGGGGTCAAAGAAGTGAAGCCCTAAAATGGTTGCCACTGCCAGTGGGAGGTGCGGGAAAGCGGGGAACCGTTCTCCCTGATTCGGGGGAGTTAGATGACGTGGTCACCACCGTTGAGCTCGCCCGGGTGAGAGGGAGACCTCCTCCAAAAATCTCGCGAGGAGGAGTTGGGGTTCGGGCGTGAGGATCGTTGGAAGATCGGCTGTTCTGCATTAGGCGGAGACCGGGTCTTTCGGAGGTGGAAGACGAAGCCCTGGCCTTTGGATCCGGCGCGGATCATTATCCACTTGATCGGATGGCTAGGATCGAATCTTAGCGAGGGCCGTGCCAAAGCATGGAAAATTGGCCGCGTGACAACATAAGTCAACTTGATTTAATAAGGAAGTTAGGTCTAGGCTATGTACAAGGTGATATATTAGCTCAAAATTAAATTGGTTATAACTCTTTGTTGGTAATTCCAATTGCAACAAAAATCTAGGGATAGCTTAATGATGTCATTAAGTAGCTAAGCTACAAATTTGGAGTCATAATTCTATTATTGACTACGTCAATTGACTAAATGTCATGATACTTGTTTTATGGACTTTATATACCATTATGGGTGGTCTTAGGTGAAATTGATAATTCTTTTAATTAAGTTAGTGAGAGAAATGATTGAGGGCATAATTGGAACAATTAAAATTGTAAAAGAGAGAGACTAAATAATATATATGCAAAAACTCACTCTGTGACATCACCACTTACGCAAAAATCCAGATCTTAGTTTTCTTTGAATTGAGTAAATTTAGTCTACATTTTCATTGGTTTTAGAGTTTACCTTTTGTTGCATAGATGCCTACCTTACATCCGATAACAATTTAAGCCGACCTAGTCTAATCCAAAAAATGTATACATGTTTAGATTTTGTTTATCTAAGTTGATTTTAGGTTGTCTGAAATAAAATGTGGATAATTCAAGTGATGATTGAACGATGGACACTACAAGAAGAGTTTAGATTATTATACATTTTGATTACACTACAATAAGAGTTTATATTATTGTACATTTTGATTTTTCTATACTTCAACTAGTTACTTAGAAATCATTATATTATTGTATACACCAACAACCATATTTATATCAACACGTTATTTCAATATTTAACTATGTAGTAGTTTTTTGATGAAATAAATGAAATAGTAGAATTATGTTGAATTTTAATTACAATAATATATGATCATGCTAGGTTTCTCATTTAGCAGTTTTTGGAGAATTGGTTGGCATCAATGACGAGTATGCCATTTTACAGTTTGATATCTAATTGACCCAAAATTTGTATTATGTAATCAAATTTGAGATTGGATATTTCGGCAGAAATCTGCTAAGTTTCTTCACTCTAACATGACGTAGGTCCATAAATCATTAAAGTATCCAACTAATCACCAACACGAATATGAAATATGATAATGCACACGATATTTCTACTTCAAATATCATACATATAGTTAATTAGAGTATTGATCGATATGTTAGTGATTACTTGTCCTTATTAATTAAATGAATAAATAAAATATGTTAATGATATTTTTATTATTACAATGTATATTTAACCGTATTCAAAATAATTTTGAACTTGAAACGGAAACATGTAAAAAATAAGATTCTTTTAAAAAAAGAGGCAAGTTAATGGATCAATATATACATTAAACAATCGTATAAAGACTAACATGTATACTCCGAATGTATATTTATATAATTGATATAGTGTAAGAGTAAATTTGATCATATTAACATACATGAGCAAATAACGTAAGTGTTTGATGTAAAAAAAGGTTCAATAAACGAGGGTATATCCTATACAATGACAGAAGGAAATGAAAAAGGAAGCGGACCACACGTGGCGGCCATGAAGAAGATCCTTAAGGTACCAGGAGAATATGATCATAAGTGTTTTCTCATTTTGATGTACTAATGAGGATGTTATAAGGGAACCCCACCCAACTACAAGCTCTTTCACACTTCGTACGTTTTTTAGATGTAGTTGATGAGGCAGCACAAAATCCTCTGACAGTTATGATTGCATGTACAGTTATCTCCATGCGGTTGTATGGAGATATGCAATACAATGTGGAATGATATAAAAAAAAACAAATCCATATGCACAAAACTCGTGTATTTTTTATGAGAAAGAATCTGTTGTGTCTGTATATATATTCTGCACAAGAGGTATGAACCAATTGCTGGAGAGTGAAGAAACCAACGAATGATGCTTCTACATATGTACGTCCAATACAATCAAGGAATTTCTAGTGGCCATCCGCGCTTCTGCAAAATCGCGTTTTCAGCCGTCCGTCGATCTATCTGTATGTCTATCTTAAGCTCTTATGCGTAGCTGCACATTCCATATGTGCATGTACTGCCCTTTTCGCACTTGTTGCCGCACCACCCGCAGTTGTTCTTATCGAAGAGCACGTCAACGCACTTCCCACCGCAGCATACCTGACCGAATCGACACATCTTGCCGCACCTGCCGCAGTTGAAGAAATCCATCTGCGTGTTGACACACAGGTTCCGGCAGCAATCAGGTCCGAGGCTCCATGCCGCGCTGCACATCTTCGGGTAGTTGGTGCATGTCAATGGCACACGGGGGTCGAATTTGCCCCACGGGAACCAGTCGTCTGGCCGCTTTTCCGGCGGCGGCGTGTGCGCCAGTTGTCGAGACGACCGTGGGATAGGGTGGTGGGGAGGGATGTATCGGTTGGCGGGCGTCGTTGGTGGTGCTAATTCTTCACCGTGATGGGGCGGTTGGTCGAATGGCATAGTTCTCCAGGCCCGGGCTGTAGGGAAGACATGAATGACGTATAGCAACGAAAGAACGAGAGCTGCAGCTGCTGCTGGAACTGGACGAGGGTTTCCTACTGCTCGCTGCATGATGAATGGTTTCTTCAAACGTAGTTGTTGTTGTATGTGGATTGCAGGTCATCGACAGATCCGAAAGAAGAATCTCGTAGAGGAGCAAACAAATGAACGAACGAATGATTTAACAAATTAGTTGATGTACAGAGGGAAGGGGGCGACGCGTATATATAGTGGCACCTGCATGTTTGGCGGCGTGGTTGCTCCAGCTAGTGGTGACGGGGAAGGGACAAGGGGAGTCCATGCGAGTTGGGTGCACGTCTGACTTTAATATTTTTCAACTACTATTTATTTATTGAACTCCTCCGGTAGTCACAAGGAAATCTTTCGGTCAAACAAGTAAACAGCGGAGTTAGGCCTGTGGCCCAACACACGTCCTTCTATACGCGGACAAAAAGAAAATGTGTTAAGAAAGAAAAGTCAGAACGTACAACTACGTTGAATAGCCAGACGTATACCGGCCTACGACATATGTTGGTTCATCTCCAACAGTCTCGTCTTGCCCTACTAGCATCGTCATTACCGTCGAAACATCTCGATCCGCCATGGAAACTTCTAGCAAATTGGCAAGTGGGCAAGATTCGTCAACATATTTATTAGTATCGGTACCATCCATGTGCTCAATGCGGGCTTAGCTGATCGCGCTGAACTTTTGAAGCTACCCTATTTAATTAATTGTTTGTTATTATACGTATAATCCAGTTTTGGATTTGCAACTGTAAAGTCGTCACTCAATTATCTTATTCCAATGGGAATCATGAGACGCACTCGGGATTGGGCGCACCATTTGTTGGTGTCCTATTTCACCCATTTCCTAGTGGAATCGCGGCTTGTATAAGTTCAATACACATCTTATATATTGTACATGTTTAAGAATATTAAATTGTTTTGAAAATTGTATACATAGTGTCGCATCATCTTATCTAATTTTGTGAAAAAATGATAAGAGTAGAGTTAATAGATAATTTTTTTTGTCGAGTAAGATAGTTGAAACTTATTTCGATTAATAACGTGCCAGAAAAAAAAGATCACCAAATAGGAAGTGGGGATGATAACTGCCTTCCAGCGTCATAGACATAACTACTTGGATCCTTACTAGTGTCAAGTTGGAACAACCACGTCCTCCACACCCACTGACCTTAGTTGTCCCGCAAGCCCAACTCTAGTAGCCACAAAATGACAGTAGAGTATGGAAACCCATGACTCAACTCCCATTGTTTCAGTACATACAATCTCATTCAAACACACAAGACCAAATTAGTAATTAATATAATTGTTCATGCAACCCTTCCCGTGACTCTTGATATATAATATGAGAAATATGTAATTTGAAAAATTAAGACAAGAACTTTATTCAACACTCGTGCTGCTTTTCATTATCTTATTAGAATACATAGGATCCAATTTTTCAATGAGAAAACTAAAGAAAAAAATTCATCCAAACCCTTCTATACTCTCATACGAGTGCTTTTTAGAATGTAGGACTAAGCTGTAACTGAAAATATAACTTTTTGCATATATTTATTTTAAATGTTTCCTATATAGTATAATAAAATATACAACTGGTTTTTAATTAAGGATAGTAGAAGAAAAAATTACAGAATAAACCATCCACAACATTTCTAATCTATATTTTGTAAAAAAAGGATCAAATTACACTCTAAATATTCTACGACCTTTCATATAGCTTTACTAAAATACAAAAAGTCAATTTATAATTTTTAAAAGTTGAACAAAAAATGTGTTTTCTATATTAGAATAATGATTAATTTGTGATTAAAACCCAGTAAAAAATACATACAATATCGATCTTTCTTATATGTTCTACATTAGAATATATAAAAATTATCCTTTGAGTGGTTCAACTCTCTGACTCTTTTTTTAGGGAAGAACATATATGTTATACCAGATTTTGAGAGAGAAAAGTTGAGCATGACAATTTAGGAAAAATAATTCTGACAATAGTTCCTTTTCAGTTGAATGAAAACTTTTATTGTTGTTTTTTAGATTTCAGAATGAAGCCATCATGTATATTTAACGATTACATAAAGAACCACTTTCTTATGTAGAAGGACATGATAACAACTACTTTACATTTTCTCTCTTTTTCTAACAACATTATAATTTGATTATTCTTTTCAAGTAAACCTCTCAACAAGTTCTCCTTGTTCAATTTATAGAATTGTTTTTTAATTGTTTAAACTCCCTCGCTACGTGGTGCTATCAATTTCATAATTGAATTACACCAGCTAAACTGTTAATTTTCACTTAAAGTGTAATATTGTAAAAAAAATGTGGGTGATTTATTAGATTTTAAGAGTACTTGTTGGATTTGAATGGGCTCAAGAAGGGGAGGGGGTGAATTGAGCTAAAACTATATAAAAATCAATGTATTTCCTAAGGTAAATGTATAAGTATTAAAGCAAGGGGAGAAGATATTGAAAGATTCATAAATATACAGAAGTACATAGTGTGTTTCTATATCTCAAGGACGTAGCTCCACTACATATAAACCACGAGGACCACCTTATATTCTATTATAAGAGATACATGTTGGCTAAATTGGACATTGATATAATCCCTTTGTTTTGATGATGACAAACATTTCATTCTTGTGGATCTATCATGCTACTTGAGTGTTGCAGGAACTAGGTGGATGACACAACTTTAGAATATCTATATGCTCAAAATACTTTAATTTTATGATTGTAATCAAATGTAAAAACTTGTACAAGTATATAATGTACAAGTACTTAGATATCATGTAAATCAAGTGTTTAGATCTTCCCTAGACAATCACAACACATAGATAGGTCATCCCCTACAATAGTGTCACAACTGTACACTGATACACACACTTAGTACATAGTTCAAAATATTGAAATAGAGTCATTCTCGGTCGACAAACTTCTCGACCGAGACACTCTCGGTCGACAAACTCCTTGACCGAGAATTGACCCAAATACCCGTTAGACCTAGTAGACAAGGTGGTTGGGAGTTGGAATCAAACATTATATACACTTGCTCCAGACCATCCCTCGGTCGACAAAGTCTTCGACCGACTGATGTCTCGGTTGACCATTTCTCGACCGAGAAGAACTATGTCTGCAATTTTCAGAATTAATAAACTAGCCATTACTAAAGCAATTAGTAGATACCTAACGGCTAGTTGAGCACTTAGAACCTCCTAGAAAGTGTCTAGAACATCCTTAAGCACTCATAGGCCATTCCTATAAATAGGACATGCCTTAGGACACCCATAACACACTTATGCAATACTTAAGCATACATACTTGCAATTGGCAATCCATTCTTGTGAGCAATTTAGCAACTCCAACATTTGCTATTCATTTCCATTGCTCCAAATTTGTGTCCTATAGGATAGCATCTCCTACCCACTGCACTTCCACTTCCATACACATTGGTTAGGAGATCAAAATGCTTGATATAGGAAATCAAGCCTTGTGCTACAATGGTAATTGTAATTTCCATTTTCCCTTGTTCTTTCTTATTGCTCGTACTCTCCTTGCTACTCCTAGGGTTGGAGGCTACAAATTGGAGAGGGTTTGATCTTTTCAGTGGAGAAGGAGGACTTTGGACTACTTCAAGAAGGCTGTCTCAATTCAAGAGGAAGGCTACTTCAAGGGGGAGCTTGAAGTTACTTCGAGGTTGGTGGGACTACTTCTAGGTGAAGGCTGTCCAAAGGGTGGTGAAAATATTTATAATTTTATGTAACATCCTTGCAATGTAATAAAATTTAAATACTTTCAAAATCTCAATTGAAACAATGGGGTAGTGGACTGACTCCCTTAGTTTTTGCTAAGGGTGGAACCACTCTAAACACCTTGCCTCCTTCTTCCTATCTCAATTGTGGTTGCTTGATTTGAATTATTGTTAAAATATTTGTAAAACCATATTCACCCCCTTCTATTAGTTTTTCATTTGGTATCAGAGCAGGCTTCAAGGAACTCTAACAAAGTCTTGAAGAATGTGTGATGGGGTACTCAACAACCTCAACTTGGAAGGGACACTCGTGGCTAGACCTCTACCTTTTGATGGCACTAACTACACCTACTGGAAGAGGAGGATGCCGTTCTACTTTTAGGGAATTAGTTGGGATCTATGGAGGATGGTGTCAAATCCATATGACTTTCCTCAAACAGAGTATGCAACTTGGGATGCTAATACGGTAATCAGCCCAAATGAATGCAAAAGCTGTAAGTATACTCTATTGTTCAATTTGCGTTGGTGAATTTAATAGAATATCAAATTGTGAAACAACATATGAGATATGACATAGACTCTCCATAACCTATGAAGGAACTGTTGAAGTTAAGAATTCTAAAATCAGAATGCTTAAACAAAAGTTTGAACAGTTTCGTATGGATCAAAATGATTCTATTAGTGAAATGTATGCAAAGTTTTCTTCTATTGTTAATGGTTTGAATGCTTTAGGTAAAGCAATTAGTGAAGAGGATCAAGTGTCAAAAATCCTTAGGTGCTTGCCTCCAAAGTACAAACCAAAAGTGACTACAATCGAAGAAGCCAATGACCTCACTCGACTAAGAATGGAGCAACTCATTGGCAACGTAGAAGCACATGAGGCAACCTTGGAGGAAGAAGAAAGATTGGCGGTTAAACACAAGAAGGAGAATAGAAAGGACATTGCATTCAAAGCATCAACCAAGAATAGTCATGACACAAGTGAAGAAGATAGTGAAGAAGAAACACTCTTTGTAAATGGTAAGCAATATAGATGTTTTAAAACTAACAAAATTCCTAGTGTTTCTTCCTCCAGGTGCTTTGAATGTGGCAAAAAGGGACACCTGAAAGGTGATTGTCTAAAACTCAATAAGGGGAAGAAATCATATCACAAGAAGAAAGAAAGAGCATATAAAGTTGCATGGGATGATTCAAGTGATGATAGTGAAGATGGAAAAGAAGAAGTAGAATGTCTTATTTCTACAACCAATGAAGAAGAAGAAGAGGTAAGCCTTTTTGATCTACCAAAAGAAGATCTAATTGCTAGTCTTCAAGATACACATGAGAAATATATTGATTGTAAAAAGAAACTAAAGAAAGCTACTAAAACTAAGGAAGATTTGTATGCTAGATTAAATAATATTTCTTTTGAAAAGGACATTATTGCTTTCAGAAATCTTACCTTGAAATCATCTTTAAATGATTGCAATATGAAGTTTCTTACTTTAGAATCATGATCTTCTTTCTCAAGTAAAGGTTGATTTGCTTGCAAAACTGCATAATTTTCAGACTCAACCTATCCTATGTAATAATCTAGATTATGAATTTATTGTTAAAGAAAAAGATGCTTTATCATCTAATCTAGATCAAGCAAAGATAGATATCAAAAAGAAAATGGATGATATTACCAAGTTACAAAGAGAGATTAATAGCTTGAGAAACAATGATGTTCTTGATAAAATTCTGAATATTTCTTCTAGTTATAATGGAAGGAGAGGTTTAGGATATGTTTCAAAAGGGAAATCCTATCAACCTTAACCTAGAAGAACACAAGCACCCAAGGCCAAGATTGTGTATGTACCCAAAAACAACTCAACTCTTAGAAAGAGAAATGAGATTGATTTTATTAGTTGTCACTATTGCTTGCGTCTTGGACACTACTCTTTTTCATGCCCATACAAGAAAAGGAATGATGATCTAGTTTGGGTTCCTAAAACTTAGAGATTTGAATTTGATTAGTTGAGATTTGACCCAAAACGTTTCTTTGATATACAAATGTCTTATCTCAACAAAACTGAGCTTCAATATTTATATTCTTGCAAAATTGTATTATTTTTTGCTTGCAAATAATTACTGAAAAACAATACAGAAACAATAGAATACTCAGTCGAGAAAATGTTCGACCGAGACACTGTCGGTCGAGAAATAGTCGACTGAGAAAATTACTATTTTTATGCTTGCAAAAATATGATAAAACCTGTACACAGTAGAATGCTCAGTCGAGAAAATCTTTGACGGAGATAAAGTCGATCAAAGAAAAGTTCGACCGAATAAAGTTCTGTTGAACCAGTTTAATTGATCTAATTTGCTATCAATTTGTTGTTAATGATTGATTTAATATGTAAATCAAGAATGAATCTTGGAGACAATTCTTTAAACATATTGATAAACTTGCATCATGACTTATTAAATATACTTTTATACTTTTTGCAATCTAAAATTGGACATATCTTCTTGCAAAAATGAATCAATATAGATATAGTATAGATTGCAAGTTCATTTTTATAATCTGCTACAAGGTTTGGCTTAAAACTGAAAATTATGAACCATGTTTATTTAATCAAGGAAATTACTATTTTATTATAATCCACATGGTTTGTCCTAAGTATTCCTTGGTCTATCTATATAAAAACCATGTGTCTTGAAATGTGCTTTTAAATGATCATAATCATTGTATTTCATGAAATTAGGGATATGCCTTTACTATTTGATTATGATCCTTGTGTTCCATCTTTTACTTGGCTTGCCTAAAATAATCTTTGATCTATATATACAAACCATGAATGGATATTGTTTTCAAAATAATCATTGTGATTCTTCTCATTACATATAAAGATGATGTTATCATTAAAAATGCCATTTTGCATAACAGTAAAATGATATGGCACAAATGCATCTTAACATATTTGTCATTTCCAATTCGCAAAGCAGACCGAATTTCAGATTCTAGATTTTACTTTTTGGTATAATTGAATAAATGTTTATGCATACAAATATATTACAGATTACACGATTAGTAATCAAAACTATCTACTAGAATATCATTCTAATTAATGTATTACGTCAATTAACCTACTATTACTTTGTACTTATCTGTCAGGAACTGAGCCACTAACCTATTTTTTTCAATGACGTGCTATAGATCTCTGATGAGTCCAGTTGATGACCCTATATGGTCTATGTGAAACACCGTTCGAATAAAACATCATTCACTAAGAAGAAGCAATAATTAATAATAGATTACTGAAAATCACTAAAAATTAAAACCATTTACAAAGAGATCCAAACGCATGTAAACTCTTTTATCAAGAACCAATGTATTTCATTTACATCTTGGTTCATAAGTACATATCATGTACCGTCTCTTCTCGAGGATTATAAGTATCAGTTGTCTTGTTAAAACTATACATAGTCAGGATAAGAACCTCGAGGCATCAAGCCAAAATCTCATATTGATTCATTAAAAGTACTAACTACTAACTCCGAGGACCTGAGAGTACAAAGACGACACATAGGACTCTCTATACAAAACATGATAGCCAGTGCCTCCACCTGAGATATCACTATTGTCCCTATTGTTGCTGCTGCTGCTCTTCCCCTGCAGTAGGGTTTCTACTTCTTCTTCTATGTCTTCCTAAAAAGTTGGATCCCACGGGGGTGAGACAATTGAAAATTGTCCCGGCGAGAGATATAACTCTCTGCAAAAAATATTATTATTGTAAATTAATAGAATAAAACTGAGCAGAAGAATCATATATGTTCATCAGCAGATAAACCAATGTCTAAACTGATTAGAGCAATATTCTTATTAAAATCATTTCAGCTATATCCTGATAAAGAAGCATGTCACTTATCCCATAAGGAATTGAAGAACATGTATAACATTTATCTGTCTAAGATATGCTAAGTAAGGTATCATCAATCGATGATTTTCGTATTTCAACCTTAAGCAAATACATTACACGGCTGATTACATTTTACAATCATACTTAAGTCCTGAGGAGATGAGGTATACCACTCATACTCCAATTGACCATTGCGAAATCGAAATCGGTACCATACATAGGTCAAGGAAGAGCCAGATTCCCATGACCTCATCCTCCTCAGTCAGTGTGAGGAAACAATGCAGGACATCTTATATCTTTACTAAATAGCTTTCCAGGGTATATGATCCAACCCTATTCTAGGGTTGTATCTTGTGTCATTTTGTACTTTTATCACATTCAAATGTATTAGAATTACATGTTATTCTCCCCAATATGATTATCATTGCAAATATGCTTATGGATGTTCTTTGCACTATTTTTCAGGTACTTGGACCATGCTTAGATGGAAGAGAGAGAAGGAGGGACCAAAATAAGGCCCCAAAGTCTCCCTCAACCTACCTCCAGTGGCCAAGAATCATCCCCAAGCAAAGACATCCAAAAATGACGAAGATTGAAGTGTGATTGAGTGAGGCCAACCTCATCACGACCGTGGCCACAATGCCACGGTCGTGCGTTTATTGCCAAGTTCCAACAGGTTGCAACAGGGAAATTTCATAGATTCCCACGGCCGTGGCCACCTGCCACGACTATGGCCATTGAAGACACCACGGCCGTGGCCATCAACATAGTTGTGGTCAGTAGAAGAGAACACAGTCGTGGCACCCTGCCACGGTCGTGGGAATTAAATGCCAAAGGTTCAGTTGCAACAGGGTTTTTGCCCAGAACGCCATGACCGTGGCCAAGTTGCCACGACTGTGGCCAAGTCTCCACGACCGTGGCCGAAGATGATCAATACGACCGTGATCCCTCCCCACGGTCAGCTCCTCCTCCTCCAAAACGGTCGTGTTACCCAACACGACCGTGGTGCCCCTTACCCACCACGACCGTGGCACTCCGCCACAGTCGTGGCCACCACCATCTCACCACTTCCTTCACACCACGACCGTTTTCACCCCCCACGGTCGTTCCCCACTACCCTCGCCACGGCCGTGGCACACCCACCACGACCGTGGTGATCACCTGCCCTACACAACTTTGCACTTCTTTTCCTATTTTACCCCCACTTAGCCCTAGCTCCTATATAAGCACTAGTTGCTTCTAGGGCTCGAGAGAGAGAACCCCCTAGCCACTACCCAACTGCTCCCTTGCATCCATTACTCCCATCCACCTACTTTCCTTGCATTTAATCCCATTTCCACCCACTTTCCACTCATTTCCATCATAGAAACCTAGTTTCTCTAGGTTTCTATCCATCCATTCCACCATTTCCATGCTCTTGGGCACCATTGGAGGAGGAGGCTCGTGGCTAGAAATAAGGAGGTGAAGAAGTCAAGCTTCATCAAGCATCCATGGCATTTCCTACTCTCTTTCCCTTCTCCTTTGTTTCTATTTTGATCATGTATAGCTAAGCCCCCCTTTGGTGGGTTGTTTGGGGCAAAAATGTGACTTTGATACCATGTTGGGGGAATATAATTTGTAATGAACATATTTCACTTCTAAGATGATTGCCTTTTCTTGTATCTCATTTCCCATTACTTGTGCATGTGATTGTTGTTTAATTATATTAATTGCTTGCCTTGTGGTGTTTGAAGACATTTGCCTCTAGGATGTTTTGGTTTCTATGTAGCTATCATAGGATTGGCTCCTAGGTCCTTAATTTGGATCCCTAGCTAGCCCCCTATCTTCCTACATAATCACCTTCTTCCTACATGCAAATGTGAGTTCTAAGTGACTAGTATAGGTGTGATTAGTGTAATTGCCTAGGATTTCCTAAAGGCTGAGGTGGCTACTGGCATGAGGTCAAATATCCTCATCTCTACTCCCATCCTTACCCTTGGTCCTCAATTGAGTAATACCACTTATCCTAGAGACCTAGACTTGGTAAGTCCTATGAGAATTACACCTAGCCCTAGTTCTCCAACTAGTAGCATAGGGTACATCCTCATAGCACCCACCTTGTTGTTTGGTTTGGTAGTCTAGAATGAAATATGCTAATTGCTTATTATGGTGACATCCCCCAATTAATGTCAAGGTCACATTCCCAAATGGCCCACCTCATTCATCTAATTGCTTAAAACCTTAATTGCTCTGTTTGCTTGTTAATGCTAGTGTAGTTCAATTGCTTTAGTTAACTTAGTTAATTGCTTAGTTTTGCTAGCTAAGTGTTAATTTAGGTCTTTGATCTTAAGTAGTGGTTAACTTAGGCTCTTAATTGCTAGTTTCTTGCTTAGTCTAGTGTAGTTTGTTCTTGCTCTTGTTTAGATAGCTTGTTGACTTAGATTGCTAATTTAGCCTTCTGATAACTTAGTTTCATATTGCATTTCCTACTTGCTCACTTAGCTTAATCAACAACCAACCAACCTTTTAAACCCTAAAAACCTTACTCTCCGCAATAGGAACATAGCATACATCATCTAACTCTAGTGCCCCCTCTATCTCCATGGATCGACCTTGTACTTTCCGCCTCACCTATACTACGACATGACCCCATGCACTTGCGGGCGTAGTGTCTTAGTACACGTAGGTAGTTAGTGTAGGTCTTACAAATTTTCAAAAGCATAAGATCCCACATCCCGTGCGCTCTGACCTCATGGGGTGTAAAAGAACCACTAGCGGGGACGCACCAGTATACTGGCAACTTTTCTATAGAGTTGCAGTGGCAGTTGTACTCTCTGCACAATTGAGAGATTTCATGTTTATCTCACATCGATCTGACATTAACATCATCGGGAGATTAGTGATACATCCATCCCGGCATTCGGGAGATTAGTGATACATCCATCCCGGAATATATATGATGAAGGACTGAGAGATTTAATGTTTATCTCACATCAATTCCTCCATTAGGGTGTAAGGATATTCGTGCCCATAACCCCCACATACTCAATAGTATTCCCTCCAAGAGTTCCTGTAGGAAAAACCTGTTTCACCATCCCCAACTACTGACGATGATAGATCTATGGTCAGGTCTCTACATGATAAGATTTCACTTGATTAATTAAGTACATTACCATATTCTTTTAGCATCAGGAAGGTTTTCAAACATAAATCATTATAACAATTGCTACTCAGAATATGTAATACTTAGATCAAGTACTTTTTGAAGCTTTATAAAATATTGGAATCTCAATCCCTTGTCAAATAAGGGCATTCTCATCCCTTAACATATCATCATCATGATTATGGAATATGGGTATTCAAACCCTCAATTCATGAAAGAACACTTGTAACCAATTATCAGGTAACTAATACCTTCAGGTCATCTAACCAAGGTAAACATGATATTTATAATACATGCATCTCTCATGGCTCTCAAAGCCGATTAATTTCTTATTACCTCTTACTAGGCAACAAAGCATACTATGGCTCACAAGGCCCATAAAAAAAATTCCAATAATAAAACATCATAGCTCATACATGGCTATGTCCAACATCTCATGATACCTGCATGATTAATACTCATGATAACAATTATATCAATTACATATTAGCACTATGCAATGTAATAGTAACATCACTATTCACTCATTAGGGTTAGGGTTTCCAAAATTCATGTCAATTAGGGATACTCATCCCATTACCCAAAATTAGGGTTATGTTTTATCATTATATTACCCAACTATAGGGTTTCATGATCTATAATCCAAAATTAGGGTTTCACATACCTTCACCCTATATTAGGGTGGGATTTCTTATAGAATTACATAGCATCACCCTGGATTAGACTTTCACATCACATCTCTGCATTAGGGTTTCACATGACATCACCCTTGATTAGGGTTTCACATCATATAGCCCTAGATTAGGGTTTCACACATCATTATCTTGAATTAAGTTTTCTTATAACTTTTCCCCAAATTAGGGTTCCATGTAACTTTACCGGAAATTAGGGTTTCATGAAGCATCCTCTTAAATTAGGGTTTTTCATTACATTACCCTGAATTGGGATTTCTCATATCATTACCCTAGAATAGGTTTACATCATTACCCTAGGTTAGGGTTACACCTAGCATTGCCCTAAATTAGGGTTAGGGCTCATCAACCTTCTGAATTAGGGTCTCATGATCTCTTTATCAAGGATCATACCCTAACTACATATTTTACTCATGTTGATAGTGTTGAGGCTTAACCACTACATTATAATCATACATGTATGGATTCCTATACTCTCATCCTCTTTAGGATGTTAATTACTTCAAACTTGATTAGATTAGGTTAACCCCTCATTCAAGTGCATACATTTAGGGTTAGCATAGTGTATTGAGGCATTGCTTCCATAAGAATCAAAGGTTAATCCCTCTAAGGATACTAATCACCCTAGTACCTTAAAGGTACAACCATTGTAATTATCTTTGATAAACATAATTAACAATCATATGGTTGATTAATCTTTCATAGATTTGAGACTATTAGATCTCCAAACAGTTTTGATACTTTTGAACCTTCAAACAGTTTTGACCTCCTTGACCTTCAAATGGTTTTAAGACCGTTTTCCCTACAAACGGTATTGAGACCATTTGGGCATCTAGGTTGAGACCATTTTCTCTTAAATGGTTTTGAAACTGTTTGGTACTTTCAACCTTTTAAACTGTTTGGTCAAATTATCATTGAAATCGAATGAACAACCCTTCATTGAAACCGATTGAACATCAAACGGTCTGAGATTGTTTTCCGTCCAAACAGTCTGAAGATCGTTTGATCCCAAATGGTCTCAAGACCGTTCAGACTCAAACGGTATCAAGACCGTTTGGTCCAAACAACCTTGAAACCGAATGGATCAATTAGGGTTTCCTCCAACCAATCAATCAGTTTTAGGGTTTGCACTCATTGAACCATCCAACATTGGGACCATTGAAAGTATCTCAAATTACAGCCCTTGGATCTCCAACCATTCATCACAGCCCTTGAACTCCAAATGTTCTTGAGACCGCTTGATTTCAATCGGTCTTGAGACCGTTTGAGCCATTCAACATAGAAATCAGCCCAATCAAATTAGGGTTTTAACCAATCAACTCGATTAGGGTTTGTAATCAATGGATCACCCATTCTTGAATCCATTATAACTAAATCAGTTTGAACCATTGGATCTTCATCATCCACATCATCAATAGAACCCAAACGGTCTTGAGGCTATTTCACCTTAAACGGTCTTGAGTCCATTTGCCCTCAAATGATCTTGAGACCGTTTGATCACCCAACGGTCTTGAGACCGTTTGGTCATCAACATTGCAAATTGTTTACTCAAGACATTAATTGAGGTGTGTTCTAAGATGACATCATCATCTTCAATCTACAAACCTTCAAAATTTGTTGTGATTCTTATGGTGATTTCATCAACTAATAGAAAGGAAATTTGGGAATGAAAAAGAAATCAACATATAATGAAGAAATGAAGTCTATAATGATATTTAAGGGTTCAAGTTATATAACCCACCTTCAAAGTTGAATCCAAGCTTCAAGCTTCACATCCTCAATGGTGAATGAAGCTTTCTCAAATGTACAAGGTCCGTTCTCAAGTCTTTGAGTGAAAATATTGGCTAAAGTTGAAAATTGAATGGAGAAAAGAAGAAAATAAGCATTGAATTTCGATTTCCACCATGAAATCAAGGTTGAAGATGACTATGGAGATTACCTATAGGTTGAGGCACATCCTCCTATTTCTACTAAGATCCCTTGTGCACGGCCAAAGCAAGTAAAGAAAGAAGAGTCAAAAAGAGTCTTTCATGTGGGTGGAAAATGGGATATATGTAAGGGAATTTCAAGAGAGAGAAAGTTTTATAAAAATCCTTTAATTCCCAAAATTGGTACCACTTATCCCCCTCACTTCCTTGCATACGAAGCCATAATACCTTCCTTAAAAAACCTCTCGTTTATCCTTGAATTAAAATCAATCACTTTAAGCACCTTAATCATTATAATACTATTATCCATTTTTAGTGGACAATTCTTTCTAATTAACAAATGCAAGTGGATTTCTTCACCTACTTAGGATATTTTGGTGTCATTGCAAGGCACAAGGACGTCCACACTTATACAAATTCAACCATCACACTTTTGGTTGAAGGGCATTTCCATTAATATATTTATTTTTGCATTAAATTAAATTAGGGTTTCAATTATGCTTGAATCTTGATTATTTTAATATCAAGATTCTCTCTCTTCCAAATAGATTCAAATGAGATGCCCCTATAATTTTCTTGTCTCTAATTGATACCAAGAAACATTAGGGACTCTCTAAAAGTGGTATTTTGCATATTGAACAATAGGTTTTGGGTAAATTGCACATTACACCAAAACTAGGTTTTAATGCACAAACATTGCTTAATAATCTCTTTCTTGGTCCTCAGGCTACCACAAGACATAACTCTACATAATTCTCATTCTTATGATTATATAACACTTGAGGAACATTTTATCATGTAACATTTGCAAGTTAACCCCTCAACTTGGGTAATTTTCACTTTAGTCCAAAACAGACAAAACATTGTTTTCAACATTATTCAAAAAGGACTAAAATTGAAACATAAGCTCTTCTTGAGCCTTAATTACTTTTCAAAAGATAAGAGAAAGCATATAATTATCTTTATTATACAAAACATCTAGGGTTAAAGCATAACACATGTCAGGGATGTTATAGTCTAGATCACCTCCTTTGTATCCTTGACAATTATGGTCACCGAGATGGTGGTTTGAGGAAGATATAGATTGAACTCCAACGCCTGTTTCATCTCTGACCAAAGCTATGTCTCAATTTGGAAGTGCTGGTGGTTGTTTCCAAGGAAGGGATTTTGCTGCTTTCACACTGAATCTACAAAGGACTAGGTGTGGGTCAGTTCAGTGGTGGTGCGGGATTACAATGATGGTGGATACTGGCAGCACTGCTCGTGTAATTTGGAGAGGCCAAGATGATTCAGCTAGTATTTGGGTGAAGCTTTGGCTCTGTGGTTTCCAGTTTGTTGGTGTATTTCTAGGGATTGGGCACTCTTATATAGGGTGATTCTACAATGGTGAAGAAAACTAGGAGATCAGGAAGTGGGGTGGTTGTTCCGGTGGCACTATGTTGCATTAAACACATGCTCGTCGTGCATATTGAAGAGTGGGGGAACTTCGGACGTTTTGGGACTGGGTAAGCAAGAAGTTAGATCAGTGCTCTGTCATAGGCTTAATAGATGAGCGAAAGGATCAAAATACTGCGATCCTTCTTGGCTTTAGGTTACAATATCATTCATCATCGGTACGAAGATGGAGAGACAAAATGGAGATGCTACCTATATGAGATTATTGAGGGTCGCCATCATGATTACTATATTATAAGTAGTGCACTTACAAACTCAACCGTTTTAAAGATATTTTAATGAAGTAGTGATCTGTTACGACCCTATATGAAAAGCAAAGCTGTTCAAGTGGTTTATGGGCATCCTTATTAACTATTTACCCATGTGTTTCATAGAATAATTGTTTGTATTAGCTTTGAGATTAACAAGGTAAGGTAAATGTATGTTGTTTATGTGTAAGCTGCATACTTTAAAGTATCGATGTGGTGATTGGCCAATCTATTAATTATTAGTTGTATGAAATGACAGTGTGTACATTTCAACTATATTTGTCGCCTATCAGCATTCACTTACCAGATTATAAGTTATCATTACTTCCAAAACCACATGACTCTTAATTCATGTACATTTATAATTTGGTGGAAACTAATATCTTGAGAGATGTGATAACAATTAAATTTCAAGACATAAGATATTACCAAGCAGAGCATGAAAATAAACTCATACATATTTTAAAAAGAAATTCTCATAAAAGCAAGGAGAAATTTTAATATACATTAATTGTGATGAAATTTTATAAAAGAAGTAATTTTAATTGAATTGTACCTTTGACAGGTCAAAATTGAGTATGTTACAGCTCTCTCCTCCTTACAAGGGATTTCTTCCACGAAATCCACAACTTATGCAAAAAGGGTAGGGTAGATTTTTGTCATCTCATCCAGTAACTCCCAAGTAGCTTCTTCTATGCCATGATGCTTCCATAGGACCTTTACAAGACAAATTTCCTTATTCTTTAGCTTCTTTACCTAACTTTCTAGAACTTTAACTGGGTACTCCTCATAGGTCAAGTCCTCACGTATCTCTAGAGGATCCAGGGTCAGCACATGTGAGGAGTCCTTATTATACTTCTTCAAGACAGACACATGAAACACATCATGCATCTTTTCATAAGATGGGGGTAACACTAGACGGTAAGCACACTCACCAATCTTCTGTAGAATCCTAAAAGGTCCAACATATCCAGGGCTCAACTTACCCTTGATCTTTGAACTAGAGATTTCCTTCAAAGGCTTCACCTTCAAGAACACGTAAGCACCCACAAGAAAACTCCTATCAATCCTATGCTTGTCAGCATACATCTCTTATCTATCTTGAGCTGCCTTCATCCTCTTTTTAATTAGTTCCACCTTATCAATGTAGAATTGAAGTTCCTCAGATTTTAGCAGTGAACGTTCTCCAACATCACACCAGTGTAATGGAGATTGACATGGACGACCATACAAGGCCTCATAAGGGGGCATCCCAATACTTTCCTGATAGCTATTGTTGTATGCAAACTCAATCAGTGGAAACTATCGATCCCTTGATCCACTCCAGTCCATAGCACATGACCTAAGAAGGTCCTCTAAGATCTAAACAGTTCTCTCTGACTGTCCATCAGTTTGAGGATGGTATGATGTAGTGAAAGTTAATCGGGTTCCCAACTCTTCATGGATCTGTTCCCATAATCTAGAGGTAAACTTGGGGTCTCTATCAGAAACTATCATCTTTGGTATACCATGCAAAAATACAATTTCCTTGATATACAGCTCTACCATTGCTTGCACAATCATGGTAGTCTTAAAGGGAAGGAAATGGGAAGAATTAGTAAGGCGATCAATGAGAACCCATACCACATCATAACCCCTCTTTGTCTTCAAAAAGCCAGTAACGAAGTCCATTGTAATCTTGTCCCAGTTCCATTTAGGATTCTCCAAGTGCTGCAACAATCCTCCAGGCCGCTGGTGCTAGATCTTAACTTGTTGGCAAGTGAGGCACTTTGCTACGAACTCAACAATGTCAGTTTTCATATTCCTCCACCAAAAAGAACGTTGTAAATTTTTGTACATCTTTGTTGTTCCTGGGTGTATGCTTTATTTTGTGTACTGTGCTTCCTTCAACACCTTATATCTAAGTCCATTAATATTAGGGACCCATAGCCTTTGTCGGAAATGAATATCTTCATCCACTCCAACCTAGATGTCACTCTGGGTTTCTCAGTCATCCTCATCATCTCTTCTAGTTCAAGACTATCCTTCTGGGATGTGATCATCTTAGAGACCCGATCAGGAGTGATGGAGAGACTCGCCATCTTCACATGTAGTTTTTCTAACTCTAGCTTCCACTCTGCAATCGCCTCTAAGCTTCTCCATTCAGAAATCCTCATGGCTGCACATACATATGCTTTCTTTCTACTCAGGGCATCGACTACTACATTTGCTTTACCGAGGTGGTAAGTGATGGTAAAGTCATAGTCCTTCAAATATTCAACCCATCTACATTGTCGAAGGTTCAAATCCTTCTGTGTCAGGAGGTATTTTAGGCTCTTATGATAAAAAACACCTCAAAGGTAACTCCATAAAGATAATGTCTCCATATCTTGAGGGCAAAGACTATAGCTGCAAGCTCTAAGTCATGGGTGGGATAATTCTCCTCATTAGGCTTTAGTTGAAGGGAAGCGTATGCAATCACTTTGCCTTCTTGCATGAGGACACACCCCAAGCCTTGTCGAGATGCATAGATATAGATGACATAGTTTTTCCCTTCTACTGGTAAGGTCAAAACCGGTGCAGAAGTCAAGCGGTTCTTCAACTCCTAAAAACTATCTTCACATTGTTGTGTCCATACAAATTTAACATTCTTCCTTATCAATTTGGTCAAGGGTAGTGAAGCTTGGAGAAATCCTTAATGAAGTGTTGGTAACATCCTGCTAGTCTGAGAAAGCATCAGATTTCTTATGGTGTTCATGGAGCTTGCCATTTTAGGATAGCTTCAACCTTTACAGGGTCAACAACTATGTGTCCAGCAGATATCACATGACCTAGATACATCACCTCTGAGAGCCAAAACTCACATTTTGAAATTTTGGCATATAATTTGTGTTCCTTCAAGGTATTCATCACTATATTCATGTTCTCCCGATGCAGCTCTAGGGTCTCAAAAAAGATAAGGACATCATCAATGAACACTACGACGAATGAGTCGAGGTACGACTTGAAGACTCGATTCATCAGTTCCATAAATGTTGCTGGGGCATTAGTTAGTCCAAATGGCATGACCAAATATTCATAGTGCCCATAGCGTGTACGGAAAGTTGTTTTCTGTATGTCTTCTTCTTTCACCTTCATTTGATGGTAGCCACTTTGTAAATCGATCTTTGAAAAAATTATGGCTGACTTCAATTGATCGAATAAATCATCAATCCTAGGGAGAGGGTAGCGGTTTTTTACTGTCACTTGATTGAGCATACAATAATTGATACACATATGCATGGACCCATCTTTCTTCTTAACAAACAAAACTGGTGCGCCCCAAGGGGAGATGCTCGATCGGATGAATCCTAGATCAAGTAGCTCCTAAAGTTGCTTTTTTAGTTCAGCTAGATCGACGGGTGCCATTCGGTAGGGTGCCTTGGAAATGGGAGATGTGCCCTGTAGAACCTCGATATTGAATTCTACCTCTCTATTAGGTGGGAGCCCAGGGAGTTCATCTAGGAAGACCTCAGGGTAGTTGCATACAATGTCTATATCTTCTATCTTTTGTACTTTTGGTTCAATGACTATTGCAGCAACGAAAGCCTGACATCCAGACTCAAGTAGCTTATGAGCCTTCATAGCAGAGATGAGTACTTTCTTGCACTTCCTTTGCCCAAAGACTGTGATTTTTTGTCCATCAGGGTCAGTGAGGTGAACCTTCTTGTTCGCACATTCAAGCATCCCTCGGTATATTGACAGCCAGTCCATCCCAAGGATGACATCAAAGTCTGTCATGTCTAGTAAGATGAGGTTGGTTGGGAAATCCTTCCCAAAGATGGATATGTTAATCGGAGGAATCTTCTGGTAGGTTGTTTTGACTCCACCACAAGGGGTGTCCACCGTTAGAACAAAACTCATGTATTCTACTTTTAATTTTAGAGCACTATCCATTTCAAGAGAGATGAAAGAGTGGGTGGAGCCAGAATCAAATAGGGCCTTAACAGGTTGACCCAAAATATTGATTATACCTTTAATGACTTCAGTACTCTTTTCAACTTCCTCAGCAGTGAAGGCATACATCCTTTCGGTCCTATGCTCAGATGGTATATGGTTGTTTGCCTTTGGCTGGTTCTGTCCCGATGTAGCTTGTCCAGAAGGTGGTGCAGGTCGAGAGTGCCTTCTGGGATGAGGGCATTCGACACTACGGTGTCCTGGCTTGTGGTAATTGTAGCAGACATGATTTGGAAATCGACACACTCCTGAGTGTGGCTTCCCACAGTTGTAGCAACGATTTCCCAATCTCTTAGAAGGAGGATGAGATGCAGGAGGTGCAGGAGGTCCCCTCTTGTTGTTGTTGTTGTGGTTGTAGTTGCTCCCATTGTTGCGGTTGTTGTGGCTATTGCCATGGTTGTTGTTGTGGTACTTTAGAGGGTTGGATGGTTGGTGTTGATTGGTGTGTTGTTGATGCATCTCCATATACTGAGCTTTGGAGACTAGTTGATCAAATGTCAAGGGTATCTGCAGTGCTAGGGAGTCACTCAGACGTCTAATCAACCCATACATGAAGACTAGGATCTTCCTTTGTTCAGTCAGACCAGTGGTCCAAAAGAGTGAAGCGTCGAAGGTAGTCGGCCACTGAATCTCCCCCTTGTCAAATTGAGTTGAACTCCTCCTTCTTGATGAGAGCTGACACAGGAATGTACTTGTTGCGAAAGATCTCTTCAAACTCATGCCAATTTGGTAGCGCAGCTCCTCCCGGTTGGGAGTTGGTGTAGTTCTACCACCAAACCTTGGCAGAACCTTTGAGCATGAAAGTACCAAACTTCACCCAATTTTTCTCAGGGCAGCTTATACTCTGAAAGATGTCTTTGATAGAGATAAGCCAGTCCTCAGCTTTCTCAATTTGTTCCTTTTCACTCTCCCCAAAGAACTCATTCAGCTTCAATTTAAGGAAGTCCATCAGGGAGGTGTCCTTCGATGTGGATGATTTTTTGAGGAATCCCTCCAATGCGTTCCTAAGGGTTCCCTCCAGAATCTCCAGTCTCTTATTGGGCCTCACTTCTAGGAGGTGAATGTGGTCCTTCATGGTCTTGGCGAGAACTCTTGCTTGAGCTAGACCACTCATTATATTTTCCATGATCAGGGTTGGAGCGCCTTGATCTAGATCTAGACCTATAGATGGGTAACTATTACTTTGATGTTTATAAAGTCTTTTTAGGTTAAGAAGATGGTTGATGTCGATTGTTAAGTAGCTCTGATACCATTTCATGTGACGACTAGATTCTAATCATTCACATACCCATATCTTGTTATTGAAACCCATAAGAATTTCCAAGATGAAGGGATAAATATCATAGCTTGAGTGTTCTTAAAAATTCAAAACATCAAAGGTTCAAACATCCAAAACTTGTCCCCAAACACGGGACATACAAAAAAAGTCTCACAATGCGGAAATTAAAGATAGTTAAAAGCCAAAAAGGGCACCTAGACATCCTATCAATAAGAACTCCTCAACAAGCCTAGATCCAAGTCGCCTCAAAACTCCGTAGGTCCTGTCCACGCATCCCCCCATGGAATATATTGAATGAACCAATAAAAGGGTATGGGTCAGTCTAAAGGACCGATAAAAAATCCAGTTTAAACAAAGTTAAATGAGTATGCTCTATCTACTGAAGATTTAAATTAACAAGGATGTAAGGGAATATAAAATGTAGGCAATTAATTCAAAAGAGGAATATAAATGTGTCTCAAATTTAAATCCACATGGTATATCAATCTAAGAAGATTTTACAAACATTTTAGGCACTTCATATATTCTGGCTATGCTTAGGTGACCATGTGTTCTTATCATCCAAAATAAGAATGACCACGTTAAGCTGAATTGCTAGTCGACAAGGGGACCACAATCCCTTATTTCTACGTAGAGTCGTGGAAACGTAATTCCACTAAGAAATTGGGTCTTGGCCCTAAAATCTGACAGTACTAATTGTCATCCGATCCATCAAGTATCTAATTGGGGGTCTTTCAAGAGCAGGCTAAAAGTTTAACAATTTAGACTCTCCAATTTTTCTTACACATACATGATATTCTAGAGGGATGTAAACTTCATTTAAACAAAATTGAAGATTCGTGTACCTTGGTTGAAGAGCAAACAAAAATTAAATAAGAAGGTCCTTCACCAAAAATGTCTGGATTCTACACATGAATAGGCATACTAGTTACAATCAAATTCATGGACTTGAATTTCTTATTCTTCTTTAATGTTATATTTGTTACCTATTATATAATTAATTGTCGATGGTCATTTATGTATACTTTTGAGTTAATGTATGAAAGGTTCTAACCTTAATTTATCTTCTTATACGTTTAGACCAAAATAGGTATGGTTTTGCAATTAGAATACTAATAAGATAAATTTGAAGTTCAAACGTCAATGAATTATACACTTATACTTATCTATACGTAAAGTGAATCATAGTATGTATACCAGATTAATAATGTAAATAGTCATCAATTTTTTTTTATTGTTAGCATGCATTGGTACGTGCATACATATCATCTTATCCAGCTTCTTTTATTATTATTTAATAGCTCAGCACCATGGGAAGTATACAATGACATTAAGACAAAACGATCGTACATGTTATTGTTACTTGCTAATACATTAACATATATATACATCCATATGTATACTAGTATGATTAGTGCGTAAGAAATGAACAATCAGTCTAGATAAGCAATGTAAGTAATATAAATATACAACAGATCTTGACTGGTGTTTGATCTAATTGTCATCCGGTCTAAATTTAAATATACTATACTCTTTGATTTAGGACGATAGTATTACCAACCTAATTGACATCTTTTTAGCATATTCATGTGTAGCTCTACTTTCATGCAGTCTCAGATTGAATCGACTACTACTTAATATAGCTACCGCTACGTAATCATGTTACAGCATTAAGTACTAGAATGATTTGTCATTTCCTATTCGCAAAGCAGACCTAATTTTAGATTCCAGATTTTACTTTTTGGTATACTTGAATAAATGTTTAAGCATACAAATATATTACGGATTACACGATTAGTAGTCAAAACTATCTACTAGAATATCATTCTAATTAATGTATTACGTCAATTAACCTACTATTACTTTTTACTGATCTGTCAGGAACCGAGTCGCTAACCTGTTTTTTTCAACGACGTGCTACAAATCTCTGAAGATGAGTCTAGTTGACGACCTTATATGGTCTAGATCACCTCCTTTGTATCCTTGACAATGATGGTCACCGAGATGGTGGTTTGAGGAAGATACAGATTGAACTCCAGCGTTTGTGTGTCTCCGACTAAAGCTATGTCTCAAGTTGGAAGTGTCGGTGGTTGTTGCCAAGGAAGGGATTTTGCTGCTTTCACACTGAATCTACAAAGGACTAGGTGTGGGTCAGTTCAGTGGTGGTGCGGGATTACAGTGATGGTGGATACTGACAGCACTGCTCGTGTAATTTGGAGAGGCCGACATGATTCAGCTAGTATTTGGGTGAAGCTTTGGCTCTGTGGTTGCCGGTTTGTTGGTGTATTGCCAGGGATTGGGCACTCTTATATAGGGTGATTCTACAATGACGAAGAAGACCAGGAGAACAGGAAGTAGGGTGGTTGTTCCGGTGGCACTATGTTGCATTAAACGCATGCTCGTCGTGCATATTGAAGAGTGGGAGAACTTCTGACGTTTCGAGACTGGGTAAGGAAGCGGTTAGATCAGTGCTCTATCATAGGCTTAATAGATGAGCATGAGGGAAAGGATCAACATACTGCGATCCTTCTTGGCTTCTGGTTTCAATATCATTCATCATCAGTACGAAGACGGAGAGACGAAATGGAGATGCTTCCTATAAGAGAATATTGAGGGTCGCCATCATGATTACTATATTATAAGTAGTGCACTTACAAACTCAACCGTTTTAAAGATATTTTAATTAAGTAGTGATCTGTTACGACCCTATATGAAAAGCAAAGTTGTTCAAGTGGTTTATGGGCATCCTTATTAACTATTTACCCATGTGTTCATAGAATAATTGTTTGTCTTAGCTTTGAGATTAACGAGGTAAGGTAAATGTATGTCGCTTATGTGTAAGATGCATACTTTAAGGTATCGATGTGGTGATTGGCCAATCTATTAATTATTAGTTGTATGAAATGAGAATGTGTACATTTCAACTATATTTTTCGCCTATCAGCATTCGCTTACCAGATTACGAGTTATCATTACTTCCAAAACCACATGACTCTTAATTCATGTACATTTATAATTTGGTGGAAACTGATATCTTGAGAGACGTAATAATAATTAAATTTCAAGAGCTAAGATATTACCAAGCAGAGCATGCAAATAAACTCATACGTATTTTTAATAGAAATTCTCATAAAAGCAAGGAGAAATTTTAATATACATTAATTGTGATGAAATTTTATAAAAGAAGTAATTTTAATTGAATTGTACCTTTGACGTGCCAAAATTGAGTATGTTACAGAGACTATTATAAGTGTCCTTCAACATGATTATATTGCAAGAAACACATGAACACTCTTTTACTGAACCTCCCAGACAAAAGTGTAAGTTATGTTAATTTCTTGTTTGATATAATGTATGTGGTTGAACCCATCATAAGCACAAAGAATTTTGAATCCTGCTAATGTGAATTTCAAGATGTCATGAGAATGTCAAGGAACCTTTACTTCACTTGGTATTGTAGACAAGCAACCCAAATTTCCAGAAGAAGTAGTACACACTGACAATATGTAGTGGAATAAAAGGAATGTCTACAAAAACAAGCAACATAAACTTGCAAGAGTAGAAAAGAATAAAGAATTTAGTGTGATGTCAGAGATGCCTACCTATCAGGTTTGTCCTCCACAATGTACAACGGAGCATCCAACAAATGTTCCCTTTACACCTCCACCAAGTCCATGATACGTAGGAAGGTGGCACTACCTGAGATTTGTCATACTAAGAGATACATATGCCAGATTGTCAACATCATTCTTCCCATACTTCCTGTGGGGATCCCACCATCTTCAACCATAATTGTTTCAGTGAGGGACCTACCACGTTCCACCATTTGTGAATGTTGAGACAGCCCCAATAACTCCTGAGGCGGTAACATCTATCTTGAATAGTAAAGGAGAGACTGAGGGGAAGAAGGAGGAAGAAGTTGCAGCTGCAAAAGAAGATCCTAAAGAGGTAGAGAAATCCAACATGATAGTCAAGGTTCAAGGATAACATCTGAATGGCCGAGGACCCATCTCCAACCTACACTCTTTTTATCCACTTCCCCACTCTTGGTACAATCCATATATAGGAAGAGGGTATGGGTTTCAACCAGTGACATAAAAAATGCCGCAAACAACTATCAAACCACCTGTGATACCAGTGGTAGCCACTCTCCTGGAAGATATTGCATGAGAATCCACAATTGTGGTCTCCCTCTTACTCAATATTATATAGAGAATCAAATAACTAGAAGGGAAGTAGGAAACCTGATCAACTTCTATCATTTCCTATATGCATAACTATGAACAACTTTAACATGCCTAAGTTTAATGAGTAGTCAGGAAAGGGGGACCCAATGGACGACATCAAGGCGTACTACTCAGGCATGGTAGAGGTTAAGATGATGACAAATTGTTAACCAGTTTCTTTGTGCATACTATGACATGTAAATAGAGAAGACATGATAACCTTCACCACCTAGGACAAGATGGTTGAAAGGTTTGTTGATCAGTATGCTTGGATCCTAGGCCAAGTTTCCACTAAGGAGGACTTTGAGGTGTTATGAAAAAAGGTGGACGATAGCTTCCCTGAGTTTGTAGGATGATAGAGAGAGCTTACTGCATAGATGGAGTTCAAGCCCATGGATAAGTAAGCCATGGATATGGTGATAAGAGCTACCACAGTGGCTCTCACAACCCTATTATCACTACAAATGTAAAGTACCTTCCCAAAACTCATACAATCAGGAGTTCAGATTGAAAATATCATCAAGAGGGGTGTATCAAAGCATGGCCTCACTTTCTAGCCACGGTGGTACAAGGCAAAAGAAGCAAATGAAACATTGGGAGCAGTGCTCATTCTGGCCAAAAATAGCAAGCAAAAATATTCTCCAGTCTAGATCTCACCAATTCAAGTTTAGACAAACAAGATAACAAATGTCTCGGCACCCCAACATCAGTAGGCCAAGAAGGTGCCACCCTACTATCATCAAAATTATATGTGTATGTAGTATTCTTGGATGCTAAGAAACTACTATGGGTACACACCACCACCCTTTCAACCACCTATGTAGCAAGAAGTAGAAAACACTCCTCACCATCGAGTAACCAAATGCATGAAGTAGATATAGCAACCATGACACCATCATTAGAAGAACCTTACAAGCAAAAAATTAAGTTCACTCCATTGGGAGCTTACTTAAGCACAATATTTCTAGACATCAAGCACTTGATGAAGTTCCTAGTTATAATGGATCCACAAAATCTCCTTCCAAAGAGCTACTATGCCAACACTTCTTATGACTTCCACCGGGATAAAGGGTACAAGACTGATTATAGTCTTGTGCTTAAGAATGCATTGTAAGACTTGGAAGAATCCAGAGAGGTCAACAAAGTCACATTGGAGGAGATGCCTTCATCTTCCAACAATGTAGCTATCATATCATCATTGGAAGATCCAGTGCATGGGCCTATCCTCCCTTTGGAAAAAACTATCACAAACTAGTCTCACAGGTACTTGGATTGTATCTTCAGTATAAGAGAAGAAACCAGTAATCCCAATAACTACCATGAATCTAGTCAGCATACCAAGAGCTAACGGGGGAAGGAAGTACAAAATATATGGGTTCCTAAGGTACCTTTCCTAGGGAAAGCTTAGCAGAAGAATATTCCTCATCATGTGGTACAAGCTTCATCCAAACTAGCCATTCTAGAAATTGAGCAGAAACCCATCATATTAAAAGTACCCTCATCCCTTAACAAGGCTAAATAGAAGATAAATGTATATGTATGAGTCCTTACTAGCATTCTAGATGAGGAGAAAAGCAAGATATTCATCCTCACAGTCGACACCAAGAAGGTATTTCCAATGCCAACACTTTGTAGGGAAACTAACCCGAAACGATCCAACATAATCCCATTTCTAGAAGAACTCAAAGGGGAGATATCATTATTGGAAGTAATGCAGAGCTCCCCTAAACACCGCGAGGCAGTTAGGAAGACATTAGGAGGGTCTTACATGTCCAAAGAGATGAGGACAAAAATTTGTGCTGCCACCATTAGGTCAATCACAACCTCACATCTGATCTCATTTTATGAAGTTGAAATCCCCACTGGAGGAAGTCACAATAAGCCATTACTAATCACTTCCATCTATAAGGGTCTCAATATCTCTTCGTGCTTTGTTGATAATGTGGTATTGCCTCAATGTGTGTTTCCTTAAGACACTCATTAGCTTGGGAAAGGATCCATTCAACTTACATCCTACAACAAATATGGTGACCTCATTCTAAGGGGTGATAAAAAATTCCCGTGATAGATCACGCTCAAACTACAAATTTGAGCACAAACACTCATAATATGCTTCATGGTCATGGAATTGAGTCCCTCCTTCAACATGGTCTTAGGAAGGTCATGGATTCACTACAATTGGGTAGTCACCTCAACACTACACTATCCCTGACACAATAGCCTGCATCGAAGAAAATGATCTACAATTAGTCTTCAAGATGTTGTATATTGCCCACATCAACTGAGTGTCTCCATGAAGAAGAGTTCTCCATCTCCCATACAATAACATGTTGTTCACCCAATGGCTATGGGAGATGCATATAATCCCAAATCGAGGATGAGGATCCACATGAAAAGGGCACAGAGAGATCATCCATATTCCTAAAAAAAAAGGGGAATGGGCCTAGGATTATATGGAACATCCTATGCACGACCTCATATCACCAGGTGGACATCATATTGGAAGGGTGCAGTGTTGTGGCCCACTACAAAGGACTTGTCCTAAGAGGTTGCCTCAACCGTATATTATTGAATTGACACATGAGTTGTGAGGCCTGATGCATTCAGTTAGAGGAAAAGCATCAACTCATGGTATTGTATTGATGGGACCACATCCCCAAGCATAAAGGTACCTGTTAGAAATAAAAGTCATATCATATATGGGTTGGAGTGTTTAGTCCCAATTATAGAGTATAGTCTAGTCAATTTAGTCAAGTCTAGTCAAGTCCAGTCAGGTCTAGAGGTCTCTAGAGTCATTTAAACCTTCTCCTATATAAGGGATAAGGGCCACTCTTGTAAAACATAGCATTATAACACAATACTGTCAATATATTATCTATCAATTATTTTAAACATGGTATCAAAGTCTTCTTTCTAGGGAGCTTAACCCTAAAGAGAAAGAAATGAGTTTTTGCATGTAGGAAGTGGCTATCATCATGGTCATATGCTTGTAGGGCCATCTTCATCATCCTCTCCAAAGGGTGATCTCCATTGCCCTCTCTCTCTAGAGGGACTTCACCATTCAAATATCTATGGCATATATCCAAATATAACAAGTATCATCTTCATTGTTATCAAGAACCCCATGGGTCCTTTTTTCATCTTCCCCAAGAACAAGGTTCAGCTGTTCCCCCCATCAAGATAAAGTCCAAATTCAAGTTGTCATCCTTCTTGCATCACCAAGATCAACAGCCCTATGGTGGTCTTTTCCATGGTTGATTCCATATACACCATCAATGTCATTTTCTTCCTCGAGGTGGAAGTCAACTCCATTGGTGGAAGTCAGATACACCACCCAAATTGTTATGTCCATCATCCAGATTGTCATCCATGGTAGAAGTCTTCTCCACCCAAATCATTATCTTCATCATCCAGATTGTCATCTAGGAGGAATATTTTTAGAAAATGAGTGATCCATGAAGCTAGGATTAAATGCATCTAACATTTTCACATAAATATTCTCCAGTGGCGCACATGGTATGTTCCACACTCTACACATCATGTCTCTTTATCACACAATGTAAATTTTTCATAAAAATGCATGTCACACTCTTTGTTTATTTCCAACATGTTGTGTTTATAGAAAGCGAGTTTACTCCTACACGTCATCCCACACATGTACATGTCATATCAACAATAATTTGTCATCTTTGACTAAAAGTGTTCTACACTATGTCATCAGTCAATATGACATGTCTCATGCAACATATTCATACATCTTTCAAAATTAAATACCATGTCACAATTAGGGTTTGCAACTCAATCAACGAAGGCTACTTTGAAGCTTAGATCATAAGCTCCCCATCAAGAAAAATATATATTTTTGTCGGTTCAATTCTTTTTTGGGGGATCCACCTCCACACCCCCACATTTGTCGACATAAGGGCCAAAAAAGTCTCCTTTTTAGGTCAGAGAAAATATTCATTTAATTTCTTACCCAGATCTATAATTGGGTCACATACCAAATCTAATATGGTTATTGGTTTTACTACTACATCTTCCTCACCAAGTCAACCTTTCTAAAGCACCATGAGTTTTTATACTCACATGTGTGGTGCAGTTTGCTCTCAAGCACAAGATCAATCTCTCTCATGTGCGAGGATTCATCCATGTCAAGAACAACATCAAGCATTCTTAAGTGTGAGATTAAGTTCTGAAGCATGTTGAGCAGCTCAACAAAAAACATCCCAGGCCTTGTAAAGCCACTACTCTAGTCATTTCTTCCCTCTCCACCCGATGTCACCTAATGTCACATGGGAGTTTCTCTTTGTCTTTGTCCACACCAATAACTTATGTTGTCTCTTCATGGTTGGTGTACTGGGGAGTGATAGAGGAGGATGAGGAGAAGAGTTTAGATCTTAAAAGAGGAAAGAGGAAGAATGGCATTGCCTACATATGAAGTTGTGTACTTAATATGTTTTCCATATATCACCATCTTTTGAGAAAAGATGAAGAATGGAATTGTCTACGTATGAAGTTTTATTTACTTAATGTGTTTTCCAGATCTCGCCATCTAGTTCAAGGACAATGTTCATCCTCTCTATTCCAATTCCAAGTAGTCAAACATTGGTCTATCATCTATAATTCATCTTCTTGCATGTCAATTGAAGAAAATGATTCCTCTATCATTTGGAAGTCATTGACACTCTACATCAAGTGAATATATTTCTTCATCAGCCATGTATTGTTCATTCTACTCCGACAACAATACAGTCATCTAGTATTGGATGATCTTGGATGGTTTGCACATCTGGTTGTGTTTCAGTCCTAAACACCTGTCTTTTATAGAAGATCATTTTTTCATCTATGTCAACAATGTTTCCTCCTTGTTTGCTTGTGCCCTTTCAAGCATGATGATGTTTTTCCATGCCATGTCAAGCACGTTGATGTTCGTTTTTGCTCTTTCAAACACAGTGACACTTGTGTATGTCCTGTCAAACACATTGATGTTCTTCAATGCCACGTCAAGAATGTTGATACTCATCTGTGCCATGTCAAACACATTGATATTAGTCTGTGCCATGTCAAACCATCTTATATAACCTAGTATTCTTCTGGCATATATCATGGAATCCACATCAATGATAGTAGTAACTTAGTTTGTTACTCAGTTGATTTTCACATGTTCCTTCATGATACTCCAACATACAAGATCCAACCAAATCAAAGATCTATATGTTTCAAAGATTCAATATTTATCAATCTCAGGGGAAGCTTCAAAGTTAAACATGCCAAAGGTATTAAAAGTGTGGGGAAGTGAATGTATCATGCTAATTTAGGGGACATCATGTTTTAGTCATAACATTTTTTCCATGTCTTGTTTTAGTCTGTCAACCAATTTGGGCATGTGATTCTCCCATGCTCTAGCACATAGGGCAGTGTTAGAAGTGTAAGTTATATCATATATGGGTCATAGTATGTAGGACCATATCAAGTCTAGTCTAGTTTAGTCAAGTCTAGTCAGGTCTTGAAGTCTCTAAAGTCATGTGCATCTTTTCTTATATAAAGGAGAGGGGTTTTCCTTGTACAATAGAACATTATAACAAAATACTGTGAATATATCATGTAACCATTATTTGCAATAGTCCCCATCCATACTTTCCCTACACCACATCTATAACAAAAAAAGATACTAGAGTCTCCAAGGCCATTGTACCTATAATGATATCTTACCTCATGCAAGAGATCGATAAAGATGAGCATGTTGACCACCCCGGTATTGTGGCCCATGTTGGGGATATCACCCTCATCACTAAAGAAAGTAAGGGAGCCTAGACCACCCACAAAAACCAACAATCTGAAGATAGGATCATTCGCTCCAAAGAACCCTTATCTCCAAATAGTTTTTCTTGGAAAACCACGACACATGAGAAAATAGCAAAAACACAATGATGATCACTGTGGAAATGCAAAAATCACTAATCCAACCCCTAAAAGGATGTAGATACCATTAGATGCAACCAGATACGATCCTTTCTAGATTTTCCCCAGATGGCTCAACCAAGACAAATCTAGGACCACAACTTCCTATGCCATGGAGGAAGAATACGACATTTCATTGGTTGACTATGATGACACCTTCTACGTGATTGAAGGGTGGGATGTCAAAACTATCTTTAATGCATAATCCATGGAAAATCTGCAAGCCCTTATATGTATCATCTTGAATGATAAAGAAGAACATGACTAGTGCTTAGACGATCGCAACATCCTGAGGACCATGTCCCTTCGCACACTAATATAAATCCATTAGAGGAACGACACCCTCATATGCTAGAGATCCCAGAGTGGCTATTTAGTCATGCTCTGCCACATCCTCACTCACCCACTCAAAATCATAAATTTTTTCAAAAGTTCCAGAAAATCCACAGAAAATACAAAACTAAGAAAACCCAAAAATAATTTAGGATGAGCAGGCTCTCCAGGAGTTTGCTAGCTATTTCATGAAGGTAGCACAAATCTACAATGATAAAGATGTATAATTTGAATACATTCCCATCATGGAGTAATGAAAAAGGAGCATCACACTTTTCATATTCAAGATGAGATGGAGACATCGATTCTCTACTCAGGCTCCAAGCAATACAAAGTCAAAATAGGGGTTTGTCTACCACTAGATATTAGACACTAGTTGATAGAGCTTCTATGCCACTACGTCATCGTGTTTGCATGGAGTTACTATCTATCATCCTTATAGTTCATCCTATCAAGCAGAAGGCTAGGCAGCTACAAATAGAATGGAGCCTCAAAATAATGAAAGAAGTTCAAAAATAGTACATTGTTGGTTTCTTTGAGCTGGTACACTATCCAACATGGATTTTCAACATTGTACTAGTGTGAAAGAAGGATGACAAGGTAAATATGTGAGAGGACTACCATGATCTCAAAAAGGCATCTCTAAAAGATGATTTCCCACTTCCGCACAAAGACATACTCGTCAACAACGTCACTGTCCATGCACTACTCAGTTTCATGGACGAATTTTCCACCTACAACCAGATTAAGATGGACAAGGAATATAAGTAAAAGACAACCTTCATCACATAATAGGGAGTATTCTTGTGTTGAGTCATGTTATTTGGTCTTTTGAATGTTGGGGCTACAAATCAAAGGGCCATGGTCATTCTATATCAGGACATGATGCATAAGAAGGTGGAGGTTTACATAGATGATATGATTGAAAAATATAGAAGACCAAAAGACCATATCACCAATCTCCAAAAGCTATTTCAATGATTGGAAGGATTCTCTATATGCCTGCATCAAGCTAATTTCACCTCCAGAGTTACACCTGGTAACTTACTAAAGTACATAGTCAGTTAGAGAGGTACATAATTTGACATTAGGAAGGCTCGAGTTGTTAGGTTGATGCCCTCACCCATAATAGACAAGGAGATATGAGGCATGCATTGTCTCCAATACATCACTCGATTCATCGCAAAGCTCACACTTATCTATGAGCCAATTTTTAAGATACTAAAGAAGAACTCAAAGTGTGGGTAATAAGAAATTGGAAGAGGCGCTCTAGAAGCTTATAGAATACCTTTCTAGTCCACCAGTGTTGAGGCCGAAAGTGTCTTGTTTCCCTCTCATTCTTTACTTATCCGACTGAGAAACATTGATGGGAGGAATCTTGAGTCAAGAAGTAAATGATGCAAGAACGCTATCTACTACCTTTATGAGAAGTTCAATGAAATTGAGGCCTAGTATTCTACAATGGAAAAGTATTATATAGCCTTGATACATGCAATAAAGAAGTTCTGCCACTATTTGATGATGTTCCCTCTATATGCAGTCACCAAGCATGAACCTCTTCACTATTTATGTGATTTCCATACCCTAACTGGACGATGCACCAAGTTGTCAATAATGATTTCATATTTCAACATTACCTATCTACCAATGAAGATAATCAAATCACAAAACATGGCGAATCAATTAGAAGTTTCCCTTCTCCCAGGAGAAGAAACACATGAATACCGGTTCCCAGATGAAGACATAGGGACTATCACTCTTCCAGACATAATTATTCTTCCAGTTTTGACGTATGGAAAATCTTCTTTGATTGAGCAATCAGTTGTAAAGGAACTAACATAGAAATGGTCCTTCAGAACCCCCACAGAAAGTAACTACCAGTAACAATTTGGTTGGAGTGCAACGCCACTAAAAATATGACCGAGTATGAAGCTTATATTTTAGGACTCCAGCTTTCCAAGTAGCAAGGAGCGTTTAACTTACAAGTCTACAAAGATTCCGTTCTATTAATATCTCAAGTCATGAACAACTGGAAGACGTGTGGTGAATGTCTATTCATCGTATTTTAGTTGAATTTTACATTACATTTTGCATATTTTGTTTGCATGCTACTCAATACTTCTTTTAAGTTATGAGTAATTTATAAATTTTGTTCATAATTTAATTTATTTTGGTGTCTATTTTAGGATGATGCAAGAAGAATAGAGAAGAAAATAACCCTCGATGAAGTGTCAATAGAATGATCAAAGATTTCATCTTCACTTCCCAACTTTTATAATTGAAGCAAGGATCATTTAAGCATATATAATCACTACAATGACCACAAATTTCACATAAAATCTGTGAATAAGATGATTTAAAAGACATTTCTTGCAAAATTAAATCACTTTAAAAACAAGAATATATGTTATATAGGGTGATCAAGTATTTCTCCCTTGAGTTACGTCCTTTATTGGGTGATTTGCCTTTAGCAAAAAGAATTGAAATAAAAGTTGATCAATAAATTAGTATTTCCAATTAGCCAATCTTAATTAATTCTCTATTTGTCAGTAAGCACATGAATTTTTATGCACTTCTGACTGGATGATCACCTTTGTGGATCAGCTGATCCACCTATTGGTGGAGATCCTTATCCATTAGTGGGTCGTCCGATCAGAAGTATACTCTGATACTAAAATGACTCCAGATTCTACATATGATGTTAGAATTGAGTGGTTCAAGTTGGGCTGGATAGATACTTCAATTATATAAGTAAGAAGTTTATATACCAACTAGCCTAGATTGGAAGAACGTCCTGAAAGTCGCCCAAACCCCTATGATAAAAGTATACAACTGGCATTGTTGGATTAATTTAAATGGATTTGGTATTTTGGGGGCAGATAACAAATTACTTATGAGACGTCCCATGAAAGGGTTCATACCTATTATATACCATACAAACAACCCTCACCACCAAGGAAGTCCGTAAAGGAAAGTTGATGACTTGATGTGGAGATGTGCTCCGTCATAGGATCAAAACATGAGATTGCAAATATCATTGAAGAGTTACGACAAGACCACTGAGCTTCTCCTCCACAACACTACTTTCTCCATGAGCTTCACATTCTCCCTCTCTCTTTTTATATCATGAACAATATTAAGTAGTAGGTCTTTCTTTGGGGTGTGGGTATTAGGTCCATTGCCTATTTCTTGTTCTCTTATGTTATCAATTTCTATTCATATGGATTGTTGGAATGATTATCGATTGATTGATCGCATGCTATGTCCATTATCTACCTATATTTCATGATTGCTAAAATCCTAGATGTAGAGAATTTGAGATCTAGGATTAGAATATCAATCGATATCCCTGAATCCCATATGGGACCATAGAAGGGAGTTCTTTGAGGTAATGGATTAAGAAATCATTGATAATGAGACCTCAAGCCTATGGAAAATCATTCCTTGTTAATTTCATACATGAAAGGATATGAAATTCCTTGGCCTCAATCTAAACATATGTATGTATGAGAAATTTGATGTAAGAGAGTTGATACATAGGCAGTGGAAATGAAATATGTCATCCTATTAATTTTTTCATATTGAAAAATGCATTTCCTTCTTAGTTGATTTTATTTATTTCTTGTTAATTTAGTTACTCGTCCATCAACTTGATCTATTCTCGTTAATCATTTTTCTTAATTAAGATAACATATAATTTTTTCTTATAAACATTATCCTTTGGATTCAATCCTAAATTTATATAGTGATAAGACCTATCCACGTGCGGGTGGTTTGCATGTTAGTATTAGATAAAATCTTAATGCATTCTCCTTAAGTGATTTTTTTGTGCCATAATCTACCATATCAAATTTTGGCACCTTTTTTGGGAACAACATGATTTTTTGGATTATTTATCTATTGAGTTAAGTTAGGATTTTATTCTTTCTAGTTCTTTTAAATTTTAGTCTTTTAATTTTGTGTAACTAGGAGACTATCTTATCCATTTTCTCTCCTTTTTTGGACATAAAATAAGTTACATTAGCTATAAGGCCTTCTTCAAGTTCATTCACATATGTGCTAAAGTTAGCCTCAGGACAACAATGCCAGTCCTCATCAACTTCTAGGTATTTCCCTCCCAACTTGGCTATCTAATCAGCAATCGAGTTGGTAAGACTCTCATTGAACGTGAATACTATCTGTCCTCTCTTCATATGAATCTCCTTAATAGTTGTATCATAGGGTTTGTATTTATTCAGGCTATTGTTAGGCACTGAATGATTTTGTAAGCACCATAGATGTTCATTCCCACCACCATATCTTCTTGGAAGTGCTAGATCTTATACAAGCCATGATAAATAGCTCTAAAATCCACCTTCAAGATGTCTGGGTACGAGGCACACAATGACAACCACCATTCATCCACATCCCCTTTTGATTCTATAGGATGTAGCAATAGTAGACCTGTTGAGCCTTTGATCAGAGAGGCTTCAACATTTTACTTGATCTGATCTTCCTTAAGAAAGAGCCATGTGTACCATCTATTGAGTGAAGGCTCTAGTTTTTTACTCCAAAAGGCATCTAAGAATTGCAGTTCATCAACATGGATCTCCTGGAATGTATGCTTCAGGTCATGGACCATGTTCCTGAAGTGGTGGTCATTTCGAGCATTCCAAATGTTCCTGACACTATAGGAAAACCAAATAAGCTAGGTAGGGTTTCCTTTCCTACACCTTGTGTTCCTTGAAATTCAATTCTTTAGATTGGATTCATCACCCATGAGCGTATCGGTGATGGCTTCAATCAATTTGCACACTAACACCACTCTCATGCAATTTCTGATGGCATGTAAGATGGTTGTTCCTCTTTAGAGCATCTGGAGCACATGGAGTCAGACATACAATTGTGTTTATTTCCAATGTAGTTGATTATGATGGTTTCATGCATCATCTTTAAAAGGAGTTTCCAGGTGTTTTGGGGAACTTACAACTACAAATCCTAGACTAGCAACCTAGTATGGTGGCGAGAAGATGTACGATACCCATATCATAAGAAGATATAGTGGTGAAGGTCCCTCTTAGATTAGGGAGGTAGATCCATCCATCCTGGTCCCTATTAAGGTATAGTAGTGGCACATAGTTGATAGAAGCAAAGGAAGTATCATTCAACCATATGTTAATGACATTTATATCAAATTGGCTTTTCAAGTTGGTTAAGGAAGAAAATTTCAAGTCCTTCATTAGTACTACTACAATGTAGGTAGACCATGTAGAATAGTTGGCCCCTAGTGACCCATCTAGATTTTTTTAATTGGTTGTAATGGTGGGTTGGCCCCAACAATAATCTGTTGTTTCAAATAGAAGTTCCATTACCATCCATAATAATTCTGTTGGTATTATAAATAAGAGCTTCCTCTCTTCTGGCTAGGAAGATACATAAATGAGATTCTCTATTTATCCCACAATTCTTTAGGTGGTCATACTTAACTTTCATCATCCTTCTCCAAATAGTTGTCTTACTTGTGATGAACTCCCAGATCACTTTGGTAAGAAGCAACTCATTTTGAGATCTCATATTCTTAATATTAAGCCCTCCATTTTTTCTATTCGTGATGAGGTTGGATCAGGCAATCATATGAATGTTCCTCTGATCATTGCTTCTGCTGCAAATGATGTTTATGACAAGTTGGTCAATCCTGCTACAAATCAGTAGAGGAAGGACAACAATTTTCATGGTGTATATAGTCATGCCATTAAGAACGGATTTGGCAAGGGTTAATCAACCAACAAAGGAGAGAGTTTTACTGGTACGGGAGAAGTCACAACTCTCCATTCTATGTTGGCTTCCAAGTAAGTCACTTTGTTAGCTCTTATATGGAGGAGGGGTACCCTCATGTTCTCTCCCAAGTTCTTAGTGGTCGTAATACTTGTCTTCCTACTAATTCTTCTTCTCAGGTACATCTATGTGTTCCTTGAGAAGTAGATGGCTAACTTCTCTTTGGAACAATTTCACCTGAGGCATAGCTAAATCTCTTCATGCAATTCGTCATCTTAGTGTCCTGAATGGTTGTCACAAACCCAAAGAGGATAAGGTCATCAAAAAAATAGATATGTGTCAGGTACGGTCCTCTTCTAGTGATGTTAAGAGATTCCCGTATACCTTTGCATTCGAGGTTGATCATGTTCTGGCTCAGGCGATCAAGACATAGAAATATGTAGGGGCAAAGACGATCCTCCTTCCTTACACACCTAGTAGTCCATTCCATGTAATAGAGTCCTTGCTGGAGGTGATCATCCACATGATGAGGTTAATAACATTGCTGGGGATTGATGTTCTATATCATGTATCTTTGATGAAAGACCAACTCATTAGGTCATAGGCCTTTTACGATCTAACTTCATAGCCATGCTCTTATAGACAAAAATCTTGGTGGTCATAGAATGCACAACCTCCTGAATAGTGATGATGTCACTGGTGACATGATGCCTAGGGATGAAGCTAATTTTGGAGGGAGACATCCAATTTGGAAGGAAGGCTTTGGCCCTTTCAACCAACACCTTAGACATGAGTATGAGATTGAGGTTGTTCAAAGAAATGGGTCTCAAGGAGTTGCAACTCTCTAGTGTTATTGTCTTGGGAATGAACACCAGAGTTGAGTTTGCCACTGTGACAGGAGGAAAGGAACCAATGAAGCAATTCTAAATCATGGTATTAATAGAAGCTTTGAAATTTATCCAATTGGTCTTCAGGAAGCATGCATTCACTCCATCAAGCCCTGAGGCTTAGGAAATATTCACATGTTTTAGGGAAATTCACATTTCCATTTCATTTGGTACCTTTCTAAGTTCTTTCATATGGTCCACAGACAGAGGGGGAAAGCTTCCAGTATAACTAGTTCCATGATGCAACCAACTCCTACCACCGACTTTAGTAAATAAGTTAATGAAATAATTCAAAATAACTTGTTGTAAATCCTCCTTCTCTTCAACCAAGATTCCCTCCTCAGTATTGAGTCATGTAATGAGGTTCCTTGTTCTTTTATCCTTCATAAGTCCTTGAAATTAGCTCATGTTGGTGTCCCGCTACTTGGCCATCCATACCAAGCCTTCACCAAACAACCTCTTATTGATGGATAATCTCTATGTAATTCTTAAAAAGTGCACAATGTGATTGTCTAGCTTAGTATTAAAGTTGTTGGCTAGAGCCTCTTGCTTACAACAAATGAGTTTGTCAAGATTTCCTTTGTTCTTCCTCTCATTATTCCTTTCCTTCATGTCCCATTTTCTCACAGAGGTCATGATGTTAGTAGTGGCAGAGTGAAAAACAATGCTATCACTCCAATGTTTCTCAATGATGTCACTAAAGGATTGCTTCTGGTCTAGCACATGTTCCCCTTCACATGGAAATGATGGTTGGAGTTTGTGAATGTGGTTCTAATAATAATGGGACATGGTTTGATTGGATACGGGGAAAAACTTCCACCACTGTGCGGGGGTAAGAGTTGATTCACTCCTTTTTAGATACAAATCTATCTAGTCTCTCTTGGAGGACCCCTCTTTTGAAGGTCTTTTTATGATCATAGGCCACCATCCACTCTAAAATAGCTGTAGAAAGCACTTCGACAAATTCCCTACAACTAGAAATATTAATTTTTTCACTGCCAGACTTCTCTTCCAGAGTCAAGAAGGCATTGAAGTCTCCCATGGTGATCCAAGGAAGTGTAGATGAGGCATTGACATCAGAAAAGAGCTTCCACAACAACTTTCTCTTCATTTTCTACATGTTTGTATAGATAAAGGTAATGAGTTTATTATTAACAAGGCAGTGGATAAATTGTGTGCTACATAAAATAATCTCATGTTACCCACCCTTGACTTCCACATCACCCAGAGAAAGCCGGAGAAACTACCGCCCTCCACTTTATGAGACTTATCAAATCCCAAATATGTAATGATCTTATCGGCACTCTACCTACTCATCCTGGGCTTGCTAACAACAAGAATATCAATCATGCACCTAGAAACATACTTTATTATGGTTCTTTGGGTATCTTGTTTGCAAACACCCTAGACATTCTAGGTTGTGAAAATCACAAATAGGTTGGGGTTTCATAGAAAAATCCTTGACTGATCTCCCTTCCATCTTCATCACTTTAAAGGGGGTCAACTTCCCTCATTTCCTTAGTTTTGGTGACATGATCTTCTTGTTCCCTAGAAGAGTCCCTACACTTCTTTCAAACATTGATTGAGCTTGGTTGATTTAACCCCCATGTTGAGGATCTACCTATGTCAAAAGTGAATGGAGTAGGATCCCCTTCCTTGTCACACGGGATGATCATAGTATCATCATCGATTATCACTTGGACCTTGTGATGATTCTCATTCCCAGTCGTTGGTGGTCGTCTAGAAGAGGCTGTAGTTGTTACATTATTGTTGTAAGTCACACTCAAAGGTGTCTCTCTTGGGATTGTTATTTTTGTTGTTGTGCTTCCTTCTATTGTGTCCAATCATTTCTGTCTATTCTCTTCGCTACATATTTTGGAATGTCCCTATCCTCGAATGCCTCCTCTTCGATATTAAGGTTATGTAACTTGTTTCTTTCTTCAACACCTTGCCTAGTAGTATTTGCCTATTTTTTCCATTGTTTCCTCTGGAATGGCTTGGCATGCAGAGGAATTCTTAGTTTTGTTTTGAAATTTCCTAGTGTGTTTTTGTATTTTCATTTTTGTTGACTTATTAATTTGTTTTCATGTAATTTTTACTTTATTTTCATAATTTTTAGTTTTATTGTATAATTTCTTTTAGCTTACATTTCTTTTCTCTTTCTATCTTATATTTTTGTACATTATTGTTTCCATTGTGTGTAAAGGAAAAAAATGTATCTTCATTCATTGAAATAATTTTTCTCTTTGATCTCGAGCCAAATTTTCTAGTTTTCAAGAATTCATTTTAAATGGAGTGGTCAACCTCACAAATCATAAAATGATTAAAATGTGGCTCCTTCAATCATTATATGTGGGGTTTCCAGGAATATATGTTAAGAGCTAAAGTATTGATGTTTAGGATTGTCACTGCACAAAAATCTTGGATCAATACTGAGTGTAGGGGCTATCTTGAATTGACTCGACAAGACAAAGTTTACATTCATAGGATCAACCTTGACTATAATATTATAGTGCTTAAAGAGAAACACGAAGAAGACCACAATCAACAATATTTTGGGAGATACTATGAGGAGCCATTCTATGAAGATAATTTTCCTAAAGAGGTATGTTATAAGTTGTCATTTTTTAGGATTTGCGATGAAGAGATTTACTCTATAGAGTATTACCCACATGAATGAGATGGGAGGATGGATGTTCTCTAGAAGATGTTAGTTGATCAATAAGAAGTTCTAAATAAACAACAAGCAATGCTAGAAGATGGAATAGCATGGGGCAAAAGATTGGATGCACAACTAGCCCATCTAATAGAACAACTCTCACAACTAGTCACGTCATGTGAGAGTCAATCAGATAGCTCCATAGGAAAGATAGATCCACCCACATTTATGATCAATGATGAGGATGACACTTGTGTCTCCCTACAAATGATAGTGGATAATATAGTGATGAAATATGAATAAATGGAGCCAGAGTTGGACATGTACACTTGTGTTCCATTCTTCTTTACATAAGGGGCCTTAAAGCTTCAATATGAAAAGTGTCAGCAAGAGAGTCATCCTGGTATGGCTTCAGTTTTAGATAGTCCACCACCTTTTGCTTTTGCAGGCTCATATCTAGACAATTATAAGGATCAACCACCCTTTTATTTGAATCTATCCTAGAAGATAAATAACCAACTTCCATTACATTTTCTATTGTATCATATGAGGAGGTACACTGTAGTAGGAGGTATACATTCCACCACTGTCTTATTTTCCTATTTCTTCTCTAGTCATATCTCCTACAAATCCTATACAGGAGTTGGGTGTTTTCCACATGAAGGATCCAGAGCTACATGTAAGTTTTATAAATGAGATAGTTTCTCCTATCACATTACCACAATTTTTTCATATAGATTTGGCTAATGTAAAGAAGCTAGAGTTAGATCCTACACCTAATTTACTAAAATTGGCACCATAATTTACATGATCTTTTACATATGACCTTAGCCACATAAAAGTATAGTCCACCTCCATCATTCACATATGAGCAGATCTTGAGTCCAGTAAACGGGAAGCACTCCTCAAATAGTGTCACATGTTCCTAATACACAAGCTTCTACTACACTTTTGCATTGATGGATGCGTATTGGTGAATCATGCTAGATGGATTGCAAGCTTAAAAAATAAATTACTTTAAGCGTCTAAACAATACCTTTGATCTATCATGACCGCCTAATCACATTTTGCACAATGGAGCTCACATGTTCAAGGTTCCATCCCTTGTCCAGTTTCCCTTTAGGTGGAACTTCTTCATGTTTCCAAAATTTCATGGATGGCATCAAAAATTTCTTCTCCTCCATCTTTTTCTATTTTTTTCTCAAGGATGAGTAAATTTCTATAATCAGGATGGAGGGTGGGTGGTATGTAATCTCTTTCCCCCACAATTATATATTTTATATTCTTATTTTTAATTCATCATATTAGATTTGTATATGAATTACTTTCATTGCACATAGCTTAAATTATTCTCATTTCAATTCTTAGATTCTTACAACGTTTGTTGAAGCCATTATCTAGAACGCTTCGTTTAAATTGATGTTGCATTGCATACAAAATTTGTCATACAACCCGCTTGTTTGAAGTAAGTCCTTGATGTTGACTTTATTTATGAAAACATGCAAATGGCTTGAAATCACCCTTTCTATCCAACAAATATAAGCATTGTGTTCCCTAGAAATGATGAAAAGTCATATGATGCTGAGAGGAATCAAATACAATATTTCTATTTATTGATTAGCATAGCATGCTTGTGAAAATGTGTTAATCTTGTCTGTGATATTATGTAATTGTAGGGGAAGATATGTGGGTCTAGGGAATATTTGATCCCCCTCCTAAATCTAAAATTTAATATGTAGTTATAATCTTATGGTAAAATGCAACACATTGCATATAAGCTTGTGCACCAAATATGAAAAAACAAGGTTTATAGCTGACGTGGTCTATGTTTCTTACCTTGTTTCTAGTGGCGTGGGTTCAAACACCAGCTATAAAAAAACATTTAGCTTATAATCAACATCCCTAGTGTGTCTAATCCTCCCTTGATGTCACTTTCTAGTTCTTCCATTGTGGGGTTGAATTTTTGTTTAAGATTCCCTATTCTTTGAATTCTAAGTTCAGCCGTCTTATACATTTCTTCTATCACCATATTATCTGACCATGCAAAAAATAATAAAAAAGACATGAAGTGTGCCAAACTTTAATTTTTGGGTGGCACACCCTCCTTCATCCTCTACAATCTCTTCTTCCATACCCCTCTCTATGTAATAGGGGTGTAAATCCAAATATAAAGAAAGATGCTAATGTGAACACAGAAATGCAATCAATATAATTGCAACAAAAATAAAAGCAATATCAAGTATAATAGGGGAAATATTTGTAGATTTTCTTTCGTATCCCCAGTCCATTCTATTTTCCACCTAGGAGAAGAAAAATACCCCCAAAACAACCTTCCACAACCAAATATTATTCTTGTGAAAAACTCTCATAGGAATATGCAACACTATAAGAAACATCAAGAACGTTGTATCTTGTTTACACTATAGATTTTTGACATGGAAGAAGTTTGTAAACAAAAGTCAAAATAGACATTATAGGAGGTTGTGTTATGTGATTTTAGGAAATCCAGGTTTCTTGACCATGCTTAGTGGTACAGATTCAACCATGATGCAAGTATGAGGAATGTATATTGGTTGCAAGTATTTATTTGGATTAAGTGTTACTCAAGGCAGAGAAATGTTCAAGCTTGAGCTTGTGATGAATTTCTATTCATCATATTTTTTAGTTGCATTTAGATTTAGTTTGGCATATTTAGATTAATTCTACTCAATATTTGACTTAAATTAAGTTTTGAGTAGTTTATGTAACTTGTTTAGAATTTCATTTATTTTTAGTGTTTTGTCTACAGGTTGATGAAACAAGAAGAGAGAATCAAATATCCCTACATGAAACCCCAAAATACTGATCATATATTTTATATCCTCACTCCCAACTCTTATAATTGGAGTGAGAATCATTATAGTATAGATGGTCACTCAAATGACATAACTTTCACATACAAACTTAGAGTCAGATGATTTACAGTCATTATATGTAGAATTCAATTAACTTCAAAAGAAGTATATATGTGATAGAGTTTGATTGTGCAAGACATCTTTGAATCAACTTCTTGATTGGTCAATATACCTATAGGTAGAAGAATAGATAGAGAAATTGATCAATCGATAAATGTTTTCAATTGGTCAATCATAATTAATTCTCAACTTGTAAGTAGCTGCATGAATATTTACTTTGTGATCCTCGAATCATCTTTTTGGATCAGTCACTCTACTTATAAAGGAAATCCTTGTCAGTTAGTAGGTCACTCGACCACAAAGTGGGTTGCCCGATCAGTATGTATACCTGATACTAAAATGGCTCTATATTCCAAATCTGAGGCTGGAATTGAGAGATTAAGTTGGACTAGAAAGATAATTCAATTATATATGTAAGGAATGTATTTGTTAAATATTTCAGATTGTCAAATCAGTTATAAAGTCATCAGAATCTCGTATTACATAAAATGAAGTTGACTAACGTTGGATTAATTTTAATGGATCTGATATTTTATGGATGGATACAAAAACACTTGGTGGATGTACATGAAAAGGATTCATACCAATTCTCTCTCATCCACAATACTAGTTTCCACAAGGAAGGTTGGAGATGAAAGATGAAGGCATAGCATGGAAACATGCTCTATCATTGGATTGGGACTGGAGACTACAACTATCATTGGGGAGTTGTGATAAGAGCATTCAGATTCTCCTCCATGAGAGTTTACTTCTCTCTCCCTTTTTGTATCATGAAAAGGATTAGGTAGTAGATCTTTTACTAAGGTGTGAGGATTAGCCGCAATGTCTTTAACTTGTACCCTCATATTTTATATTTCTATTCATATGGACTTTTAACTTGATAATCAATCGATTCATTGCATGCTCTATAGATTATCTACTTATCTTGTATGTTTGTTAAAATCATACTCATAGAGACCTTTAAATATAAGACTACAATACCAATTGATATCGTTGAATCTCATATTAGACCACAAAAAGGATTTCAACATGGAAATGGATTAAGGACTCATAACTAGACCATGAAGTGTTTTGAGGCTAAACTGAAGCCCAAGTCTTCTACACTCAATATATGGAGAAGGGTAAGTGTAAAAGAAATATATCCTTTTCACTTAAAGGATAAATAGAACAAAGTGCCATCATTGTCACTTGTTTGGACATTGAAAAGGAATTATCCTCTTCATAGATGATCTTAGGAAGAAGATAGATATGGAGATCCCTGCTTCAACACCTGAGAAAAAGGTAATCTAGAACTATATGGAGAAAGGGTTGCTGCCACTATAGTTAAAGGTTGTCATTCATGGACACATAATAGAATTAGTGAATTGCTATTGTTTACTTTCCAAACATCATATGTTTTGTATGATAAGAACATTATGATCTTTTATGGTGATGCCCTATGTCTCATAAACTATACTTGATAGTTGTAAAAAAATTGTGTGTGATATATAAATTGAATGACTTGTTAAATCAAACATTTAATACCTATAACACTATCATATAGAGAGCATAAATGAGAAATTCATTTCTAGAATCCATATGATGGTTATCTAGACTCTTTTGGTTATTGAACCAATAAAGACATGCATGTCTTATTTGATGTGCAATATGACAAGAGTATCTTCACTAGATGTAGTGGGAGTTCGACTATTCCATTAGGACTAGTACATACTGATGTACATAGACCCTTTGGATGAATGCTAAAGGTAGTTACAAGTTTGGATCTCTTAAAGTGTTCAAGGAGATCATAAATGAAGTACATAACTAAATTGGTAAATGTATTAAGATACCTCGATATGCTCAATGTTGAAATATGTAAACCAAGAGTTTGAGGACCTTTTGGGAGATCATGATAGTATATAATAATGAACTCCAACTAAAACATATTGATGTGTAAGAAAGAAGGTATCACACCCTATTAAGTCATGGTGCAATTATCAATTAAATTCTAGATATATTCCAATATTTATTTTAGGTACATGCTTTACACTAAAACAATGTACCGTCTAAAATGGTTCAAAAGACACCATATGAGATATGGTATGGGAAGTGTCCTGATGTGTCTTTCAAAGTGATGAGGATTGAAATCTTGTATAAGAAAATTGTTTCTTAAAGGGCTTTATTTACAAATTACGTGAATGTTATCTTGTTGAATACCACTTACATTCCAGCCAGAGAACAAAGTGTTAGTTCCTAGGATGGCTGAATTTGTAAAGGGAACTTAGTTCCAAAGGAAACAATGGGAGTGAAAGTTGAACTCAAAATGTTCAACATAAATAAGAAAACAGTGAACCTAAAGAGGTACAACAAGGAACAAGGAGAATAAAAAACTATTATAAAATCTCTAGTTCCTTATGTAAACACATAACTCATAGTAGAAAACCTTGAGATTGAAAGATTATGATATCTTATAACTCAAAAGGCTGATGAGTTGATAATTTAGATGAGTCAACAACCTACCTAGAAACTATTGAGGAACCAAATTTTGAGAAATGGCTTTAGGCCATAAGATCAATGATGGACTCCATGTAAACCAACAAGGTATGACCTTGGTGGATCCACTTGAAGGGTTAAAACCCATATGGTGCATTAGGGTCTTTGTAAGAAGACCAAAATGGAAGGGTAGATTGGTTGTAAAGAGTTTCAAACTAGTTCAAATTGTTGAATGTGATGAAGCTTTTCACCAATTCCATGCTTAAATCTATCTGGATCATGCTTGCTTTTGCAACTTATTATGACTGTGAGATTTGGCATATGGATGTTAAAACCACATTCATTAATTGTAATAATGAAGAAAATGTGTATATGACACAACCTAATGGTTTTATATATCCATTTATGCAAATAAAGTCTATAAGCTACAAAGGTCAATATGAGAATTGAGAAAGCATATCAGAGTTGGAATCTTCAATTTGACAAGACAATCAACCAGTTTGACTTAGTTAGAATGAAGATGGAATTCGTGAATATAAAATATTTAGTGGGAGAATATTGATATTCCACAAAATGATGGGGAATAATGTCCTTATCCTGTAAATGATAAAACACGACAAGGAAAGTACCTTCTATTTGAAGGGTTTAGGCGAAGCATCCTATTTGATAGGGATCGAGGTCTATAGAGATAGATCTGGAAAGCTTCTTGACCTAAGTAAAAGCACATACATTGATAAGATGCTGAAGGGTTCAACAAGTAAGACTCAGTGAGAGAAAACTTGCCCATGTACCATGGATTTAGTCTTTCAAGAGCCTAGTGCCTTAGTTCTAAAAAAATAGGGAAACATGTATAGATTCCATTGGATATATATTAAATGCAAAGCAATGTACTTATCATGTTATCTCATATGTATTGGACATGACGAGAAGATATCTAGTTATCTTGTATGTATTGGACATGGCGGAGAGGGTATATGTCAGATGCTAGTGAAAGTTACTGGACTACCATACAAAACATCCTTAAGTGCTTGTGAAGTGCTAAAATGATTTATTCCTTGAGTATAGTGATAAGGAAGAGTTTGGTGTAAAGATTCCACAGATGCAAGCTTCCAAACTAACAAATAAAGGACTGTAATATAAATTATTGTTTGCCAAGAACTGTTAGCTGGAAAGGGTTCTGAGCTAATGACAGTTGTTCAAATCTAAAATAGAATTGGAGTATCTCTGTGTTATAAGAATAATAGAGGATATTGGATGGATCAATAAGTTCATATGGATGAACTTATGTGAGGTTCCAAACCAATGACGACATAGTAGAAATACTGATGACAACAATGGAGCTACTAGTTAGGATGGGAATCTCAGTTATCATATTACAACACTTCCATCTCATACAAGTAGTCGTACAGTGAAGAGATGTGAAAATTGCAAAATACCGACTAAGGCAAGCATTGCTAAACCCACTATAAAAGCACTTGCGCAGCAGAAGCGTGAAGGTCATGTTAGGTAACTCGGGATGAGATACATGGGTGATTGGCTCTAAGTGCAAGTGGGAGTCTATTGGTATGTATGCCCAGAGAGCCAATCATATGATGATTGGGATATGGCATTAGATACCTGATTTGATAATAATAAAGGCAAGCTTCCAATTTATTTTTTATACTCAATTATTAGATAATGAATTACATAATAAATGTATAGAGAATGATATTACTCAATGATGTATGTCTTCAAGAACATGACTTGGAAGAATGAGATCATACATATGTTAACAGTATATACATTCTCATTATATCCCTGATCATTTGTTATTGTGAAAGGTAGATAGACAAAAATAACACATCAGATCAGAGTGTGAGTTGGTTGATGACTAAATCTCATTACTCATGATATGTTAATATCAAACCAAGCACACACATGTTATGAAATAGTGTATCAGACAGAACCACTGTGAGAGTGACACATGGAAGCCATCATCATGGAAGTCATAGTCAACTCTCACGGTGATGGTAGTGGTTGTGGTTCTTAGACCTGAAATTACTGCACTTATCACATGTCGTTGGGTACACTTTGACATCATCAAATGCAGTCCTAAAACATGGGTTGTTATAACAGTGATGATTGGGTGACTTTGACACATGGGGATTGATTGTGAGTGATAAATATGGGGTTTGTCCCTCCTACAGGAGTATGATATTCAAGGCCTCTTGATTAGTGAGATTAAGAGAAGTATGGCCATACACATGTGAGTTAATATGTTGAGCTCACATATATCTCATGCAGTCTGCTCTGGTTCAAGAAATAAGATTGAATAATAATGAGGATGATTGCTCCATGCCTCTAGTTCAATTTGGATATCAGTGACAAAGGAACTATACAAACACTATAACACCATGCACAGATTGTAGGTTGATGTTGCTCCCCAACTTTCCATTCACTTGGGTAGCAATGATGTGTGACTAGGCACCACTCTTTGCTTGGGATGTCATAAGCTAGTTATGGACATTCACTGCCAACGTGATATGGGACCTATAGGGTGCACACACATAGGAACTAATCTACAAGAGGAGTTTGATCTTGAATGATAATTAAATTGATTACTAAAGTTTTTAGGTATTTCAATTCATGCAACAGATCAACTGACTAGACTGCCAAACGATCAGTTCAAGTGTTGAGACTGATTTTTGGAGTATCAGGCTGATTGTATTGTACATTGGTTGGAATTTTGCCTAACATGGGCTGCGAGACGCCCATCTTGCTTGTAAAAAATGGCCATTTAGTTTGGTGTGAGACACCCGTCGTAGTTGCACCAAACAACCATTTTGTTTGGTGCAAAATGCCCATCTTAGTTGCACCAAACACCCATCTCAGTTGCACCAAATGCCCATTGTGGGGTTATGTCAAGTTGGGTACTAATGGGAATTGAATTGCCAACAGATGTATAGAATTGAAAGGTGAAAATCGACCATTTCACTTAGCGAAATGTCCATCTTGCTGGGTGAGAAGACCATTTCATCGCATGGAGGTTGTGAAACTCTCAGAAAAGTTGTGAAAATTCAAGATCTACTTGTCCTTTCCACTCCCTCTTTAGTCCCACATTGTTTGGGGACTAGAAACCCTGACCCTAACCCCTCCAATATATAGAGGGGTATTGGGGGCTTCTCAAAACACAACTAATACATAGAAAATTGAGAATTAGTTTCTTTGAGAATTGTTGTCCTCTTTGGTTCTAGTTACCACGAGAGCCTAGGCAAGTACTACCTGACTAGGGAGGGATAGCCACATGAGAGAGACAACTGAAGAACATTATTATGGGAGAGCATATTGGTGACTAGTACACCAATGGGAGGGACAACTCCTTCCTATCCGTTCCTACAGGACGATAAGAGTTCTAGTTGGTCCGTGTGGACTACTCTAGAGGCAGGAGTCAGCTGGCTCCTGTTAGGAGGGCAATGTCAACTTGCAGTCTGTGGCGAGATCTGAGGAGCTCACTACAGCAATTGTCTGAGTCTGATGTCCATGGAGGAGCAGTCATACGAGTCTCAGTGTGACTAGGAGATACACAACCACCGTCCAAGATAGAGTGCCTGAAAAAGATCCTTGTAGGGGATCCAAAATCTCCTATACATCCAAAAAACACCTAAACTTTGCTCAACTGCCCAACCGTGTCCCCCGATGCACCTTGAAGTGGAAAGGTCAAAGTAGAACCTATGGCTTAGGATGGAAGGAGAATGACCATTTATTTTTTACCCTAATGATTTGCAACCTAAAAATAACTCCTTAAAATAGGCCGGCCTTAATAAAGCACACCAAAAATGTTCATGATGGTGGAAAAAATAAGGTGAAACCCCATGATCAAAGTCACTAGAGGATGGTAGAAATGATGAGTCCCTAGAGGCAAGTTGGATTTGATCCTTACAATAAATTCCCTAACACCTATATCCAGGCAGAGATCATCATGCTGACATCTATTGAAGACAACCCAAAAGGGAAGGACCGTAGCAAGAAAGTAGAAGTTGAATCTTTATGTGGCTATCCTTTCCCCATATCTTGAAAATAGTTGAGATCAAACTCCACATAACTAACTGAGGAGTAATGAGGGGGGAAACCTTCACTAGGAATATCACATTCATTCCCCACAAAGTTCTAGGCTCTCATACTTGGGCCATGAGAATCTATATCCAAGAAAAACCTCACTGCAATACCTCATAATAAATTTTCCAAAAGAGCATCAATTAGGAAGACACATTCTTATGGTGGATCTCTACACTAAAGCATGTCAAGAGTGAAGTCTATCAGGGTGTATTTCACACTTGATGCCTTGGCCCAATTGGGTAGGGAATTTTCATTGATACACCCACTACATGAAATGAATTTAACACTTGTTGTGACACCCATGTCGAATAGAGCTTGAATCCATTTCCTCCCCTAGAAAGAAGGCCCCATCATGACAAAATTGGCCCCAAATGTTTGGAAGGTAATAATTCCTACTACTCAGTGATTGAGGTATGGGGTAGCTTAAAAATGCTTGGGGTTTCAACCTCATGACTTCATTAAAGGAAATGGACTACAATGAGGTGATACTGGTAGATGTTAGGCAAATCTATAGACATCCTTGCTTCCCTAACCGGATAGGAAGGAGGTCAATATTGATGATCCCCCATTGCCTTATTTTTTGTAAGGGAGCTCATAGTAATGTGTGCCTAAAAATTTCAATGAGGACCTAAGTCCAGATAAACATTCTTAAAGAATCACAAAGGCAATACCCATATCCAGTGTCGTTTGTAATGAGAAAAAATTTTTGTTTCAAAAATAAATTATTACAAAATCATGGCTCCTCGTCCAACAAATAAAAAATATAAAGAACAAAAAAATAGATATCATTTGTGCTCTCCATAAGAATCACATGTTACTATAACTAGAGGTGTCAATGCAAGCCACTACAAGTACTCAAGAGAGCAATCTCAGCCTACTCAGTAGAATCATCGGACAACTTCTTCCACTTCAGACACATTCATGCCACCTTATCATGAAACTTTACAGAATCCATCATCAACTTCTCGAAGAAAGGAGGAAATGCTTAAATATGGTACACACATTGGTGATGACTATACTTCCTCCACACCAACACAAGATAGTCAGAAACACAACTTTCTAAACCTAACAAGATGATCAACCATTGAAAACAAGAAATGGAAACTCTGTAGTTTGAATGGTAAATGGAATTCCATCCACGTCCAATGCACGTCTAATGATTTCAGACCGACAAGTCACCAAGCTAGATTACCATGCAAGTAAAGGGGATCCTCAACCAAAATGTGCTTCGAAAAGAACTACTTGTCCATGTTATAGTCGGGATTTGAAGACTTTGTCAATCATATTGGTCTGATGCGCATTTTGAAGAAAACTATAGGACCTTGAAGAGACCCTCATCTTCCCTCTCAATTCGTCCTTGTCCAGCCATTCTTACAATTCAACTAATATCAAAGGGATAATGATCTCCTTCCACCAAAGGGAAACCAAAACTCCAAAAGTAGTAGTCCTTAGTCACTGAACAACCAATCTAGATAACATATCCACTAGGATAATCAAGGTGTATGCTCATAGACATGGCACATTGAAGAGACAACATTACACCACACTTCACTCTTAAATGAATCTCATAGGGTGGACATCTGAATGGAGCAACCACCATTAGTCAACCATCAAGTAGAGTGGGACTTCTTCACACCTAAGAGACACCCCAACTCAATAATCTAACTTGACTTCTTGTCACATAGGCCAACAATGGAGGGAAAGCCAGTTAATTTTGTCTACATATTCTAAGGTAGGACTCAAAAGAAGTCCCCAAAATAAAAAAAATGACTTAGAGGGTCTGAGAAGGGGATCACCACTGACATTAGGTATCTTGCAATAGGGATGTAAGCCATATGACAAAGATGATAGATCATTATAGACTCTTTAGTTCGACTTCTTTGGTCTTAAAGAGATCAGTAATGCAATGACACACCATAGACAAATTATTGGGAGGATGTCGCAGAAGAGGGTTTTCACTTGTCACCTTTCCTCCCATGTCTCTAGGTTGTAAAAGTCAAAGATGTGATGAAAGGATGAAAGGATGCAACCTTATTTATAGAATCTAAAAAAGATAGATTTACCTTCCAAATCTAAAAGGAATCTTATCCTTTTTATTAGAAGAATGGCACAATCCGCCACAAGTGTCTACATCAACAATCAATATCAACAAACATCCCTAGAAAACATGACTCTATCTTACAGACCGACGCTTGCTGCAATCCACCACCCATAGTTGGCACATGGGTTGAGGCAATCCACAAAATCTTCAAGATATCTTCTAAAAATCAAACTCCCAAAATCTAATTCCAAATTGAACATCCAAAAGCCTCAATTTCTAATTTAACCCAAACTTAAACTTTTATTTTACTAGATAAAAAATTTACAAATACAAACATGATTAATGCATGATTTTTCTTGGAAGAATAGAAAATACATAAAGTTATCTAGAAATCCAAAAATGACTACTACTTATTCAGCCACCCCGTCAAATGCTTGGCCCAAGGTCGATGATCACAGGAAGAAGACCTGGAGGACCGACACTGTCTACTTGCATCTAAACAAATATCATTGGTTGACCACCAGTAACCTAAAGAACAACTATTGGAAGGTACCTCCATGACTAGAGAAACATCCTTAGGATGAGAGGATCTTGTTCCTTTGCCAATGTGGTCGACATTTTGAATTGGGATCTCTAAAGAAAAGTCATCTACACTAGTGGATCCCACAATGTGGATAGTTCCCATATCCAAGTGGGGTACTCAAGACAAAGAGTCAATCTGTTGCATCTACATCCGCATCCACTTTTTAGAAGGATGAGGTCTAACCAAAATCACTAGGGAAGTGATATAATTCTCCAAATGCCAAATTCCTAGTGTGATATCAACTCAAGAAAGTCATCAAAGACCAGAGCACCATCACACATATAGGGTGGCGACTCAAAAGGAGGAACTACCTCAAGAGGAGGCAGACACAAAGTGTGTACCCATAATCACTCTGGCTCCTCAAAAAAATCATAGTCAAGCACCTATAGAAGACATGTGTTAAAGTAATGCAAGTAAATGACGTCAAAATTGGATTTTAAATGCTTGAAATTGGAGCACTTTGAAGGTGATCATATGTGTCTAGAAAGAACCAGTGTTGAACATGGTCATAGTACCACTTGAGGTACTCTTCATGCATCACCATACCCCACATAAGCTCTTGAGTAGCCTCACATATTCTGATACCAAGGGGAACCGACCGAGGTAAAAAGTCAAAGGCAATAAGATGGAGACCAACCCACTGATGAGAAACATGCTCACCCATATACAAAATTCTTCCTTAGGTTGACTCGAATTGGATTCGATGAACATCAAGTGACAACTCTTCAAAGTAGGAAGTCGAGGGTGTGGCCGCCTCACCGCTGCAAAACCTTGAGGAGATCCTTAATAAAACCTAGGAACGAAGATGGTTTGGAGTAAGATAAAGTACGCGCACATAATAGAATACAATGTTAATGTACTACACATACCTCATATACAATCATCATCTCCAATTCACCCCTCTACTGCTCATACTACACCCTGCTACTACATCTAGACCAATCACCATAGTTAGGGAGGGAAGCATGACGATATCACATAGACCACTCATAGTGACAAGTCTATGAAGTTGGAAATGCTCATAGTCCCATAGATGCAAAGAAAAGGTCAACAAGATCAACTACTACATATATTACAAAGAAAAATACATAGCAATAGATACGCCATTTACTATAATTAGGCCTACAAAACCATCAATACGCTTCACAGCATGGACCATCTCCCCTTTGAAGTCGCCCAGAAGAGACCTCCCCAAGTTTTTCAATAGAGGAGCACATACGCCTCCACCCCACTCATAAGAAGGGATTGTGTCCATATCTAGAAGGAAGAAGAACCAACCAATGTCTCCCATATTTTTCCTTCTATAGCTAAATTAGAAACCATGCTCAACACCAACAAGAACACCCTAACCCTCATGGCTTGAAAAAAAGGATCACTGGCGTTCTGCATCTCACCCTCACTAAATAAGGTGACTCTCAACCAAGTAAACTTGACCTTATTTCTAGACGCTATCCCAACATCGTTAGGATCCACCCCTAATATCCAATCTAGCTGGTGACACACTTATTCTTTCCGGTCAAGTAGAGAGCAAATAAGGATTGCACCAAACTCTAACGAAGTGATTTTGAAAAAATTGCTAGGTGTTTTGGCCAACTCACAAAAAGTAAAGTGGAACATGATGATCTCAGGGTGAAATCGCTCAATCAAAGAAGGAGGTAGTGACTATCAACGATACCACACTGACAAATTCCACCAAATATGGTCCCCTCATGGAAATATACCTCCTCGGTGACTAAACTATCATACAACATTCCCATCTCAGTCCAATAGGTCTGTAAGTACACATTTGACAATCTGAGACCATAAAGAGACAAGGTAGAAGACAAAGTGAAAACCATCACCATGATAGGAAAATTTAAATTTAAGCTTAGAAAAGCCTAAAGAAGATAATATGGTGAAAACTTTCCAAGTTAAACCTCATTGCCCGCTCGATGACCTTTATAGTGCATGTTTATCCACAACATGCCTGGATGAAGTAAGAACCAATCAACCTGGAGCAGCTCCCCCACAATCCTACTTGCACCATCATGACACCAGTCTAGAGCAAATACTAATAAAAAATCTCATAAATCAGATTGAACTCAAACAAAGAAGCTACGAAGCATACCATGGATATGCCTCACCTTACATCATCACTCAAATCTTTCTCATCCATGACAGGGACAATGATGGTCAGAAACAACTCCATCCCTAAAATTTATCCACCAATAAAAATTAATCTTTCATTGTTTTCCTTTTATTTCTCACTTCCATCGATCGGAATTACTCTTTTCCTTGCAACCACGTAATAATGGTTCAATACCATTTTATCAGTTAATATGGGGGTAGTAATGGTTCAATACCACGTAATAATGGTTCAATACCATTCCTGATAATTCAATAATGCATAGTATAATAAGAGTTTAAATTAATACAAATTCTGATTTTTCTATGCTTCAACTAGTTAATGAAGTTTATTTAACACATAGAAATCATTATAATATACTATACAACAACAATTATATTTGTATCAACATGTTATTTGAATATTCAAATTGTACTAGTTATTGATGAAGTAAAGAAAATTCTTGAATTATGTTGAATATTTGTTAGCCAAATATATGATCATGTTAGGTTTTTCATTTAGCAGCTTTTGAAAAATTGTTTGGCATCAATGATGAGTATGACATTTTACGTTTGACGCCCAACTAATCCCAATTCATATTATTTAGTTAGATGTGAAATTGGATATTGTGGCAAAAGTCTACTAAGTTGCTTCACTCTAACATGACGTAGGTTAATATATCATTGAAGTATCCAACCAAGAACCAACACGAACATGAGATATAATAACTGCAACGATATCTCTATGTCAAATATCATACATATAGTAAGTTATTACATAGAGTATTTTTTTTTTGATAAAAGTTATTACATAGAGTATTTATCGAATTATGTTGAGTAAATTCTTATTCTTGTTATTTAAATGAGTAAGAAATATATGTCAAAATCATTTTTGTTATTACGGTGTAATTTTTCTTTAACCGTATTCAAAAATAATTTTGATCTTGAAATGGAAACATTTAAAAAATAACATTTTTTTACAAAAAAAGAGGCGAGTTACTAGATTGAAGTCTACAGTAAACAGTTGTATAAAGACCAACATGCTTACTCCGAAACAATATTTATATAATTGGTATACTGTAAGAGTAAACATTTGGTCATAGACATGCATAAGCAAATAATATGAGTGATTGATGAAACAAAAGCTTCAATAAACGAAGGCATATCCTATGCACATGCATATGCACAAAACTTGTTTGTTTTTCATGAGAAGGAATTTGTTCTGTCTATATATATGTATGCTGCACAAGAGGAATGAAATAATCTGGAGAGTGAAGAAATCAAGAATGATGTGTATACATATGTACGCTCCAACACCATCAAAGAATTTCTTTGGGCCGTCCGCGCTACAGCAAAATCGCGTTTCAGCCGTCCATCGATCTATTTGTATGTCTTCCTTTAGCTCTTATGCGTAGCTGCACATTCCGTATGTACATGTGCTGCCTTGTTCGCATTTGTTGCCGCACCACCCGCAGTTGTTCTTGTCGAAGAGCACGTCAACGCACTTCCCTCCACAGCAAACTTGGCCGAACCGGCACATCTTGCCGCACCTGCCGCAGTTGAAGAAATCCGTCTGTGTGTTGACACACAGGTTTCGGCAGCAGTCTGGTCCGAGGCTCCATGCCGCGCTGCACATCTTGGGGTAGTTTGTACATGTGAGTGGCACGCGGGGATCGAATTTACCCCACGGAAACCAGTCATCAGGTCGATTCTGCGGCGGCGGTGTATGTGCTGGTTGCGGAGACGAGGCTAGGATAGGGTGGCGGAGAGGAATGTATAAGTCGGCGGGCTTCTTTTGAGATGGTTGTTCTTCACGGTAACGTGGTGGTTCGTCGAATGGCATTGTTCTCCAGGCGTGTGTTGTTGGGAGGGCATGAATCACGTATAACACCGAAAGAACAAGAGCTGCAGCTGCTGCTGGAACCGGAAGAGGTCTTCCTGCTGCTCGCTGCATCGTGAATGGTTTCTCTGGACCTGTCGCTGCTGAATGCGCGTTGCAGATGATCGACAGACACCTCTGAAAGAAGAAGCTTGAACTTACAGAAGAACGAATGAAGATTGTTGGTAGATGTACTGAAGGGAGGGGTGACGCGTATATATAGTGTGTGTATATATCTGGCAGCGTGGTTGCTCAATGTAGCGTTGACGGTCAGTCCAAGCGAGTTGGGTGCGCGTTTGACTTAGATATTTTCAACAACTGTTTATTTATTGAATACCCAAGCCAGTCACAAGGAAGGTCGTTCAAACAAGTAAACTGCGGAGTTAGGCCTATGGCCCAACACACGTACCACAATTCCACGGACAAAAAGAAACATCCCGATCCGCCGGCCTTATTCCGCCAACATCCTCGTCCACTGCAGATAGCATCATCGTTATCCTCAAAACATCCCGATCCGCCAGGGAAAAAACCCAAAAGCACATGGCACGAGACGCCCCTACCTTCATTATTCAACATCCCCCCTTCCTTTCTTCGCGACACATCCGCCGAATTGGGCAAGTGGGCAAGATTCTTCAACATTTGTATGGTGGAGTATTGGTGGAGTAGAAACACTAAAATGTCAGTTAATATAACTTACATTTAACATAAGTAATTTGAAAATACATACAACATGTACATACTGGATGACATAAAGAGACATCATTGTCAGCATTTAATATTCTTCATAAGAATACGAAATCATTATAATTGTTTGAGTAAAAAAATGATAAAATCTACATAATGAAAGTTAGGAAACAAAGGAACACCCTCATGCTCTACCTATCCTTGTCCTCATGAACCTAGGCTTACCAATGGGGAAGGTATAGGGAGGGTATGTGCTTCCCCTTATCCATATTCACCAAGTGTGTCAGGTAAATGTATGGGTAATTACCCGCTCCATTGATATCCTTACCCTTTCCTTATCTTTACTCTTTCACCCACATGGTAAATAGGGAGGTTGTGGAAGAATTGGGGAATTCATATTTTCATAATCTTTTTGCTACTATCAACAACAACACCTTACCTGACGCATGTATATATTTAAATATGACATCAAAGTGCTCTGCAATGACAATCACCACTCTGAAAAAAGGTAGAAACCCTCATCTAAATGGTAGAAATGGTTCATAATCACAATAAGTTATTCATGTAGGCATATGTATCTTCTACCTTCCAACATGTTCTATTGTACTCGACAAATTCAATGCAAACAAAATATAAAATAACACCATAAATATGTATCTAATTGAAGATCAATAGTAATTTTTAGTTTATATATACAATTGTGTCTTAAACCTCTGAAATCATGTTGAATACATGACCCACACAATGCCATAAGAAGTTGAGGAGGAGGGACCACTAGGTACACATGCTTATACTAACTTACAAATCTCCATCTCTAGTTCTAGTGGTGAAACTAGGTATTTGTTACATGATAGTTGAACCCCATTCATGTAGTTTGTTTTTGTCTACATGAATATATGGGGGGTCTCCTCACAATTTCACTAAGTGCAAACAATTAGATATGGAAAAGGACTAACCACTTATGGTAATTAGGAAAACATAACAATCCAACAACAAGTCATCTAAATTGAGGTGATATTGATGATCTGTAATGATAGAACTGGATGAGCCAGGGGTTATGCATGGGGAAGGTATTATGCATCACCATTTGGCAAGATAAACTAACATAACTTGCCTAGGGAGAAAGTAAAAGGTCAAACTAGAAAGTCCATGTAAACACAGGAAAATGACTATAACATGCAAGCATAGATGTGTAATACATTGCAATGGGGTTAAATGTGTATTATTTTGGTCTATCATTGGCCCCAGGTATCACTATCATTATACCAAATGGTCTCCAATTTTGGGAGTGGAGAAAATAAGATTTACATCTTGGTGGTTCTTCTTCACCTAGCTTGGAATCCATGGGAAGTAGCACTAGACTAACAAATGCGGAGTAGAAACACTAAAACTATCACTTACAACTATCTTCCCACATAGTTCCCTAACCTTATGTTCAAAACTAGGGTTTTTAGGCTAAATATAAATGTAGAGGATGATTTAAAATGCTATATATATCCAAATTCTGAACCTCTCTAGCCTTCAATAAATGGTGGTAGATAAGTCATATGTATCGGGTGATACGGTTCTTTATGGTTTGGATGGTGTTGGACATTTTCTCCTTCATAATATTTGAAGTCAGCCCATAAATAAAAATTCATTCATACAGAACAAGATTTCACAAAATCCTTTGGAGGAATTTATCATAATGGTTTTCATGAGAATCAAATTAACATTCTTGAAGTGAGATCAACTCTTATATGTCTTTATGTGGCTCGCTATAGATAATCTTGTGATAACATTAGGATAAAGATGAAGTTATTGCATAAACTCTAATAAGTATAATGGTTGGTGCACCTATTATGGCACTCACATTGTCATTATTTGTCATAAATCTTAGATGTAGATGATGTGTAAAACTTGTTGGTATGTGACACACTCAAACTGTGCGTATGAACTCAAGTGTACGCGTTGGGTAATATAGGCCTATGTGAGTCCCAAGTCAAACTCAGGGAGATGTAGTCTCAGTGACTACTACTAACTACGGTGCGATCAGCTAAGCTGATTGAAAAGTTAGATTTCAGTTTAAACAAAAATAAAAGGAAATTAAAAGAAAAATTAAAAATGGTTGATTTGAATGAGATGGATTCCTTAGGATTATCGATTTCACCATGGAGTCTCGTTATATCTTATTTCTACCGAATTAACATATAGTTTACTCCCACCCTGGATAGAAAGCCTGTAGTCAGAATTTCCCACTTCCACAATGCAATTCACTACCAAGATCTAAGCCAATTCCACGTCTATAGTAATTTATATCTTAGTCTAGGTGCATTATCAAATACACTGGGTTTTTTTTCCACTAACCGTACATTACTTTTCCCAAGGAATGTGTAGAAAAGTGTATAAATTATGGTTTTCCAACCTTTAATCCTCCTTCTAGAGCAATTATCAGTCTATAATCCTAACGATGGTGATCAAGCATAGATAGGTCGTTCAATTACACAATTATATATCGAAGAATAAAGAGAAATCTATATTAAATCATGTAAAAAGTCGATACAACAATTCCCAGGGCTACACCCGGGTCTTAAGGAAAGGAGGGGTCTAGCCCCGCATAGTTTTCAATTGTGAATACATAGAGAGAGAGAGAGAGAAGAAAAACATGGGAAATATGAAGGAAATTCATGTAACCCCTGGAGAGAAGATGTTTCGGATGATCCTCCTAGAGAAACACATGTTCTATAGTCTTCTGATAGCAAAATTGTCCGTTAGAGGTGCTCGGATCTCCCGGTTGACGTCCTTTGACTCCCTGCTTCTGTAACACCCTAACTTTTTATAGCTAATGCTGTATTAGAAAACCCTAATTCCAAATTTCAAATCTTAATGCTTCATATAAAATACATGGCAACTTAGAGATCCAATTATAATGAATACACCATGTTTAACATAATAATCTTTCATCATCAAGTTAATTGAAACTCAGTTTCATAAATTATTAACCTACTTTGGCACATTAGTAGATTATAGGGGGATAAAGTGAAATTAGTCTATTTAATGCGAATATTTGGACCTAATAATTTTCATGGAAACTTGAAACATTAATATCAAGTTTTATCCAAAGTATCAACCCATACTTGTTTTTGGAAAGTTTTAGAAAATTAAAATAAGCTTTAACTCGGAAAGGAAATAACGTGTGGGAGGAATTCTCAAAACTAAAATATAACTTGATTTTTGGATTCCTTGCATCCAAATCTGGTAACACACCAATTTTGATTAGATTTAGACTCCATTTGATGTTCCAATTTTCATAAGAAAGAAAATAGACAAAAATTTAAATAAAACTAATCCTAATGTGACTACACTATGGTTTTGCACTTTTAATGTGTGAAATTTCTGTCACACGCACCTTAGTTGGACCCAGATCCGATCGAATGACCTTCGTTATCCGCCCGAGTTCACAGATCCATATGACGACTCCTGTCCGTCTCCCTCACCCGTCCGAGTCCTATTTGGACTGGGACAGTGGCGGCTATCTTCCGCCCCCTCGATCTCTTCCCTGATTCTTTCTTAACGCGAACTGATCAGCCCCTCACAATCCTCACACCTTCCTGAAGCTTCTAACTCCTTACACGATAGGGTTTCATGCCCTACTGTCCTGGGTCGACTAGGACTCTCACTGGGTTCCCCTATTTCTTTCTTCACTTGTAAACCAACGGCTCTCATGACTCGAAACCTATATATATCCCTTTGAAAACACTCGTGTGGTGTCCATGAACTAAACCCTATCGTCGCTTTCCCCTATATCTCTCTCCAACCCTACTTCCGAACTCCATCTCTCCCACCACCTTGACGGCGACCTGAGGTGAGAGCATAGGGCATCTGGGACCCTGCTTGCTTGTCGACGCAACTCAGGGTGACCTGCTGAACGTTCCCCCATCTTCGTTTCACCTGAATTGGAGGTAACTAGAAATCCCCTCTTTTTCACCTTGTTTCAGATCTCACAACTAATGTTGGTTCCCCGATAACCGTGTCACTTGATTTTGGTGTTTCTATCTCCGCTTGGCGATGCCTAGTTTGTCCAACATCTTTTTTTCTTCACAATCACATGTTTTATGAGAGTTTGGGACCGTACCATGTTCCTCCTGTGCTTTTTCTTGGCGACATGGTCATCTAGGTGTGTAGACCATCACAGGTGGTGTTCCCTGGTTCTTTGAGTTTGGCTGAGGGCCAGAAGGGTGCCCAAAACCACAACACCTCACGAAAGGGGTCCAAGATCTGAGTTATAATTTCTTCAATCACATTTCCCTCTCTGTTCTTCGCCTTCAGCTTGAGAACAAAGTTCTCATGGGGTGATGTGTCTGTTTTTCCCCGCATTCTCATAGCCTTGTCGCAGGTTCAATCATGGGCAGTTTCATCTTTCGACGCCCTAGCTGAAGCGGCCAACATGTTTTGGTCAGAGGAGTTTCACCCCACATGGAGGCTCCTATTTGGGTCTTTAAGTACACGTGGCTTTTTCACGTCTTTCAATTGGCCGATTCTTCCAAAATTGATAATAAATTGTCTGCTTATTAGAAAAATACCCAAAAATAGTCGTTGGAAAGGTTTTTCGACAAGGAACCTGATTTCAGTGTTTTCAAACCTTAGTTCTATAAGATCAGAACTTGTTTCCATAAAAGTCTTAAATTAGGGTTTAGGGTGTGATGATGATGGTGATTAATATAAATCATATAATTTCAAGAATATAGGAGTGACTCAGAATCAGGGAGATGAAATTAGGGTTTGCTCCAATAAAGGTAAGGGGTTCCATGCACTTTGAGTATATAAGTAATGGTTTTCAATCACATTAAGATTATTGTATCAAGATGATCAAGTTAAACCATGTGATAGCTATGTATTCAATTTTCAGAAAAACCTTGAATTAATGTTCCCCAAAAGTTATTATATGATGCCTATACTTTTATGTTTTTTGTTCAAGAACTTATGTCACGGTCAAATGAAATTCAATTAAAGTGAAGAACTATCAAGTTATTGATTAATCATGTAATTGATTACATTATTTTGTCCTCATTATGTTATTGTTGAGCCCTCATGCCTTATGAGTTCAAATGGAACATTATGGCACTCAGGTGCAATTCATGAGCTCAAGTGGAGCATAGTTATGGCATGCTTGTGAAAATCATGAGTTCAAGTAGAACATCAATTGAGCCTACGAGCCTTATGATCACAGTTGGTGCATAAGAGTAAAATACATTATAATTAACCAATTAAGAGCATATTATGTGAATCAAAGATTTATTGTCCAGTTACTTTTATAATTTTTCTTTTTGCCCAATTATTATGTTGTTATAACAATACCCAATGTCTCTTACTCTAATGTGTTTTCTGTCTTGAATGCATGACTGGGGACGTGATGTCTGTAGGAGGAAAGAATAAGGAAGGAGTTTAAGCGAGGAACATACATCTCGAGGAAAGACTAAGAAGCTTGACCTGGTGGGGTGCCAGCTATCATATGGCATTTACATTTAGTTTTTCAATTAGTATTGAGACTATGTACTAGTTTAGTTTAAGTTTTATGTTGTGGAACTTGAGACATGAGATTTGCAAATTATGTATCATGTGTTGGTTTAATTAAACTTTATTTTATGCAATGATAATCATGTTTGTGGCATCCCAATAAGATATATGCTTCTGTTTAGTTTATGAAATTGGGGTTTTACAATATTGTATCAGAGTGAAAAATATAGTTGGCCACCAGGATTTTCTCAAAATCTCATGAAGTTTATGTTCCCTTTTATAGCTCCCAAGAGAAAATCTGGTAAGGGCAAGGAGCACGAAGATGGAGAGGGAAGCTCTTCTAGTGGAGGAAGTGACCATAGTGCTTCTAGAGGGGTGAACCCTAATGGTAACCCTAATGCACCTCTAGAAGTGCTTATCAAGGCTCTAACAGATGCTATCACTAGAATACAAGGAAGACCACATCAACTGAGGAACCATGAGTTGACCTTAGTAGACTTCCTGAAGATCAAGCCGGAATCCTTCTCTGGAGAAGTGGAGGCCGACGTGGTCAGTCATGCTAAGGAGTGGATTCTCAACATCGAGCATTGTTTCCGTGACTTAGGATGTCCTAAGCTTTCTAAAGTTCGCTTTGGGACACACATGTTGAAGACTGCATCCCGCACTTGGTGGGAGCACTTCACCAAAGCTCGAGAACCCAATGCTGAGCCATTGACTTGGGAGGAGTCCACTACTTCCTTCTGGAACCATTACATCTCAGAAGCTATGATCGAGAAGAAGGAGATGGAGTACAAGCTCTTGAGGTAGAATGACTCAACCGTTAGCTAGTATGCAATGAAGTTCTGCATGCTGCAAAAGTACATATATGGTTTAGATGAGACACATTTGGCAAGGAAGTTCATGCATGGCCTGAAACCTGATTCGGGCTATGCTTTAACTGGACGTGGCATCAACACAGTGCAGGAAGCACTCGAGTCTGCCCTAGAGTTGGAGGACCATCCTGGACAATACTGGAAGAATGGAGGATCCTTAGGAAGCAAGAGTGAGCATAAAGGACATGATGACAAGAAGAGGAAAGCTCCAGAAGGACAACCTGCTAAAGAACCTTGTGCAACTTGTGGTAGACTTCACAATGGACCATGCATGAAAGGACTGGGAGTTTGCTACTATTATGGAGATCCAAATCATAAGAAACCAGAATGTCCCAAGCTAAAGGAAAAGAATGAAGTAGGACAAAACCCTAAACCTGAGCAACGAGAAAAGAGACAGGCTAGGATCTTCACCATGGTAGAAGATGATGAAGATGAGAATGGAGAAGGTATGATTTAGTTATGAAGTCCCTTTGGTACCTTTGCTTGGACTACAATTGTGATTAGTTTTGTACTAGATGTAAGTATGTGCAAGATTTCATGATAAGGTGTTACAATTTTCATATTAAGGATAAAGAAAACCTTAAGGTGGGTAGATAAGTAGAATTTCAAGGATGAAATTCATTTACGGTGGGTAGAATTGTAACACCTTAACTTTTTATAGCTGATCCTATATTAGAAAACCCTAATTCCAAGTTTCAAATCTTAATGCTTCATTTAAAATACATGGAAACTTAGAGACCCAATTATAATGAATACACCATTTTTAACATAATAATCTTTCATCATCAAGTTAATTGAAACTCAATTTCATCAATTATTTCCCTACTTTGGCACATTAGTAGCTTACATGGGGATAAAGTGAAATTAGTCCATTTAATGCTAATATTTGGACCTAATAATTTTCGTGGAAACTTGAAACATTAATATCAAGTTTTGTCCAAACTATCAGCCCATAATTATTTTTGGAAAGTTTTGGAAAATTAAAATAAGCTTTAACTCAGAAAGGAAATACCATGTGGGAGGAATTCTCAAAACTAAAATATAACTTGATTTTCGGATTCCTTGCATCCAAATCTGGTAGCACAAATTTTGATTAGATTTAGACTCCATTTGATGTCCCAATTTGCATAAGAAAGAAAATAGACAAAAATTTAAATAAAACTAATCCTAATGTGACTACACTATGGTTTTGCACTTTTAATGTGTGACATTTCTATCACACACACCTTAGTTGGACCCAGATCTAATTGAACAGCCTTCGTTATCACCCCAGTTTGCGGATCCATCCGACGACTCCTGTCCGTCTCCCTCGCCCGTCCGAGTCCAATTCGGACCGGGACAGTGGCGACTATCTTCCACCCCCTCGATCTCTTCCCCGGTTCTTTCTCAACGCAAACCGATTAGCCCCTCGCAATCCTCACACCTTCCCAAAGCTTCTGACTCCTTACACGATAGGGTTTCATGCCCTACAGTCCTGGGTCAACTAGGACTCTCACAGGGCTCCCCTGTTTCTTTCCTCACTTGTAAACCAATGACTCTCATGACTCGAAACCTATATATATCCCTTTGAAAACGCTCGCATGGTGTCCATGAACTAAACCCTATCATCACTTTCCCCTAGATCTCTCCCCAACCCTACTTCTAAACTCCATCTCTCCCTCCACCTTGATGATAACCTGAGGTGAGAGCACCGGGCATTTGGGACCCTACTTGCTTGTTGACGCAACTCAGGGTGACCTGCTAAAGGTTCCTCCGTCTTCATTTCACCCAAATTGGAGGTAACTAGAAATCCCCTCATTTTCACTTTGTTTCAGATCTCATGGCTAATGTTGGTTCCCCGATCACCGTGTCGCTTGATTTTGGTGTTTCTAGCTCTGATTGGTGATGCCTGGTTTGCCCAGCATATTGTTTTCTTCACAATCACGTGTTTTTTGAGAGTTTGGGATTGTACCATGTTCCTCCTGTGCTTTTCCTTGGTGGCATAGTCATCTTGGTGTGTAGACCATCGCATGTGGTGTTCGCTAGTTCTTTGAGTTCGGCTGAGGGCCAGAAGGGTGACTAGCACCACAACACCTCACGAAAGGGGTCAAATATCTGAGTTATAGTTTCTTCAATCGCACTGCCCTCTCTATTCTTTGCCTTCATCTTGAGAACGAAGGTCTCATGGGGTGATGTGTCTATTTTTCCCCACGTTCTCACAACCTTGTCGCAGGTTCAATCATGGGTAGTTTTGTCTTTCGACACCCTAGCTGAAGCGGCCAGTGTGTTTTGGTCAGTAGAGTCTCACCCCACATGGCGGCTCCTATTTGGGTCTTGAAGCACACATGGCTTTTTCGCGTCTTTCGATTGGCCAGTTCTTCCAAAATTGATAATAAATCATCTGCTTACCAGAAAAATACAAAAAAATAGTCGTTGGAAATGTTTTTTGACAAGGAATCTCATTTCAGTGTTTTCAAATCATAGTTCTATAAGATCAAATCTCGTTTCCATAAAAGGCTTAAATTAGGGTTTAGGGTGTGATGATGATGGTGGGCCTTATGAGCACAGTTGGTGCATAAGAGTAAAAGACATTATAACTAACCAATTAAGAGCATATTATGTGAATCAAAGATTTATTGTCCAATTACTTTTATAATTTTTCTTTTTGCCCAGTTATTATGTTGTTATAACAATACTCAATGCCGCTTACTCTAATGTGTTTTGCGTCTTGAATGCATGGATGGAGACGTGATGTCTGCAGGAGGAAAAAATAAGGAAGGAGTTTAAGCGAGGAACATACATCTCGAGGAAAGACTAAGAAGCTTGACCTGGTGGGGTTCCAGCTATTATATGACATTTACATTTAGTTTTTCAATTAGTATTGAGACTATGTACTAGTTTAGTTTAAGTTTTATGTTGCGGAACTTGAGACATGAGATTTGAAAATTATGTATCCTGTGTTGGTTTAATTAAACTTTATTTTATGCAATGATAATCATGTTTGTGGCATCCCAATCAGATGTATGCTTCCGCTTAGTTTGTGAAATTGGGGTGTTACAACTACTCTCTATCCCTTCTCTGGCCTTCATGCGGTGCAACGTGATGTTCCCCTTAGGTCTGGCCATCCCCTTTTTAGGTCATGGCCAACTTACGGTACCACATAACGTGGACCGTCAGATCTGGGCAATCTAATTAGATTGTTGATATCTGGAAAAGTCGATGGCACCAACAACCTCAGGTGCGGTCCTTGCTATGGTGAAGTCGGTACCACTGACTCGTGATGGTCGGTGGCACCGAGCTAATGTGCGTACTTTGATCTGCCGCTCTGAACCGATCTCGGTGTCGCTGACTTGGTAGTCGGTGGCACCGACTCTTCTGGTCTTTTATCGCTTGGCCACTACTGCTAACTCAGTGGCATTGACTATGATGGTCGGTGGCACCGACTTTTTGGTGTACATAAACTACCTAAAAAATTCTTAAAAATGTGTGTAAGGCTGGGGAATGCATAAAATAATATAAATATGATAAAATGAGCATAGTTTGATGCAAATAGAATATACAAGGCAATAATGATGATTTATGAAAATAAGACCAATTATTTGACTAATAAATGCACAAAATGAGTATAAAATAGGCCTATAAAAGCGATTCAAAAACTGTGCATCAAACTCCCCTAAGCTTAAACCTTGCTCATCCTCGAGCAAAAAAACCTTTGGATCTGATTGATATAAATCAGCTGAAGGACATAAGTGCATAAGGTACATCTAAAAAGTCTCCATCTTTTGGTCCTCATTCTGACCCTCACTGACCACCGAACACTAACTGCCATCTAGGTGACCAGAAACATCTATAAAAGAAGTTTGTCCCCCAATCAATGGAACACTATCAGTTAAAGCAGTTAATATGATAGACGCATCTGGTTCATACTTGGTGTATCGTGTGATCTCCTATCTACGTTGCTCTTTTCTCTACCTATCATCAACATGGAAGCAATTCTCCTAATAGATAATGAATGAGGAGAAAATCAACTGAGTGGCCTACCAATGAGAGCAATGGGTAGTTGGAATGGGTGGATGTGGAAGAATAATGAGCACTTAAAATCATTCATGCAATCAAAATTATGATGAACCTATGATGATGAGAATTTATAGAATGCTGCTAATTCCTAATCATTGAGGTGGCATGATGCATGCAACTATCATTTCATCTCAACATAAGAAAAATTATCTACAAACTACATCATGTACTAATTCTTCCTTATGATCATGTAGGATTATGCCCTTTCTCCCTCACTTTCTGACACTATACTCAATCTCTTCTTTTTTCTTTTTTTTTCGATCCCCCTTTCAACATGATAGAATTTCTTTGGGCTTCCACTTGTACTACACATTTGCTTTATGTCAATGCTTTTCTTCACTTTTTTTTTCTTTCTTTTAAGGGTATGGGAAAAATCAATACCTTCTTATATGAGAGAAGAAACTAGACATGATATTTGCAAGATGGTATGCAATGCATATGCAAACTACATGAATATAATGTTATGCAACTACATGACATGCACCAGAATTTTTGTTGCGCAAGTATGTTTTTTTCATTTTTTTTTCTTTTCACTAATGCAAGCAAAAATAAACAACTATTATGCAAGATCTACTACGAAATGTAAATGCAATCAAGAGAAAGAATGATAACATGTACTCAATCTTCTTATGGTGGAGTGTAAAGAGAAAATATCCTGTGGGTGAGATCACAAGACTAAGGGATAGAACCTTCAGAGAAAATCATATGTCCCTCTCTAATGACCTATGTATAGGGTAATCAAGGGGTTTCTCTCTTAAATCATAGTTTAAGGTCACATTAGTGTTTGGTCAATTCAGGCTCAACAACCCTGTCAATCACTTTTTGTAGACAATTAAGATGGTCATTTATGTTCTCATGTCCTAAAGCCGACTTACCCAAGCACTTCCTCAGTTATGCAACTTGATTACTCACAAGATAAGCTCACAACATTTTGAAATTTTCTCATATTTTTTTTTTCATTTTTGTGCACCCAACCCAGAGATTGATAAACTCAAATGAAACCATGCATTTACTTCTCCATAAATTACACTAGATAGATTGTGGATCCTACATAGTAGAAAAACTAACAAGAAAACTAATTTTACCGAAATAAAATGCTAAAATGAAAAAAAAAACTAAGATAGAAGTTGTTCCAGCACCCCCCTAAGCTTGAACATGACTATGACAACATAGTAAAAATTCCAACTTAAGAGGTGGAATAGAGATACCCGACTAATATGGTGGAGGTGGTGGCTGGATGGGGTCCTGGGGACGAAACATCCCCTGGAAGGTTGGATCAGAAGAAGGTATATCCTGTGACATCAGGTAGCCTCCAAAGTATCCCTAGCTCCATTAGTGGTCAAATAATGGTTGCTGGTAGTTCTCCATCATCTGTAGGCATTGATGCATGTTCTCTTGGTTGGCCAGGAATAGACGTTCATTCTCCTAGATCATTTTTCGGTTGGTGTACAGCCAACCCTGCACATCTTAAATTCTGGCCAGAGATTGAGTCTGTTTCTACTGATGTGTCTATATATCCTACAACATAGAATACATGCCCGCCATAGAATAAGCTTCCTCTCCTTCTTGAGAGGGTGGCTGGGCAGAAGATGTAGATGCAACATAATGTCATGGATGCTTTCGTGAAGAAACTCGATGCATCATAGGAATGGTGGGATCCACCTCCTCCATGTCGTCGCTTGAATCCTCCTCCTCATCAACATTTCCTTCATCGTCATCATCCACATCTGGCCATCTATAGTGCTCAACTTGCCTGATGTTGAAAAAAGGATCATGGAGTTGACACTCGTAGAAGGTGTCACTGACCGAACAAATTGCATAGATGGCGTTGTTTTGGAACAAGATAAGACCAACCTACTTGAAGTAGAGGTGGTCTATGCAAGGCTTGGAATGTAGTGACTCAAGAGTAGAGAGATCCAAGCCTATGTGGAGAGCAATGAGGGTGATAAGTCCCCCAAAAAGGATAGGTGTGGTCCTCTTGTCATTGCGCTTCACCGCCATCACATGTGTGAGGAAGAAGGATCCAAAGTTGACTGGCCTCCCCTCCAAAACTTGATATAGAAAGTACAAGTCTGGCAGTTGAACCTTCGCTTTCCCTTGAATTGACTTGGCAAAGAGTGCTGGTGACCATGCGATGTAGCACCCGAACATAGGGGTGCTCAAGGACCATCAATGAGCTGTGGTTCCAGTTTAACTTATAACCTTCTGGCACTGTCACAAGGTCCTTCCATATCGCGTCGAAGTCGACGTTCTCAGGCTGGTGGCATGGCACATGAGGGCACCAATAGATGTCATTGAAGGCGTGAAGGGTAAGGGAGTAGTTGGTGTTGTCAAGGTAGAAGTCCACCTTTCCTTCTCTCCACTCGCCTCGTGTCAGGCATGCTGGGTTAGGGATGAAAATTATCTCCAAAGATGCAAAGAACTCGATCACAATCTCTTTATATGTTGGCCACCCACTGAATATAGGGTTAACAGACCCTCCATCAAAGTCCTACCCTTTGAGGACAACCGCCATGTTTTTGTTGAAGCCCATGTCCTCTAATAGTTGTCGGTCTCCATATCTTGTTGGAGTGAACGACCTCTTGGCGAGCTCCTCATACACCTTCCGCACTTCCATCGAAGGGTGGATGATCCGGGGTCGTGGCGTTAGACTGCTAGGGATTACTGCTCACCTTGCCATGATGTTGAAGTGATCGGGGAAGGAGATTGAGAAAAGAAGTGCTCGATGCATCTTATGGATGCTTGGAGTAGTCACTTGCACTTGGGGAGTAGTGGTTCTTGAAGTTGCGAGAAGAAAAAAAACCACTACTTCCCTTTTATAGACTTGGCACCGCCCTACTGCGACGAAGTCGGTGGCACCGACTCTGGGGCAGATCCATGCCCTCAGTGCATTGACAGTCGTCGGTGCACCATCTTGACTGGCAGATAGTCAACCAGTCGATGGCACCGACTCTGAGCAGATTGGTGCTATCGATCGTCAATTCTTGACGCATCTGGATCATTGATGAAGGTGCCCATGGATCAATGCTGTCTTCTTTTGGTGGTACCGAGTGACTAGTTGGTGGTACCGACTCGATCGATTGATTTTTTTTCGGTGCATCGAAACACCCACTGAACCTGGAGTGTTAGCCGAGTCGGTGCCACTGACTGTGCTGTCGGTGGTACCGACATCTTATCAATTAACCACGCCCATTTTTTCTGCACTTTCTTCAGACATGTCAGTGGCACCGACTAGGGAGTCGGTGGCACTAAATTTGTTCCAATTGAATTGACCCTCTCGCTGACCCAATCTCGATGCCATTGACTTTGGAGTCAGTGACACTGACTTTGTCACAACCTGCACACTTAACAAACGAGTCAAGGTATCATTTTTTACAAAAAAAATATGGAAAACTAAGTACTAACAAACCAACATAATGTAAAGGAATGAAATGAACGTCCTAATGGTTGGATTACCTCCCAACAAGCGCCCTTGTTTAACGTCCTAGGCTAGACAAATCCATTCTTGATATTAATTAGGAGAAATAAATTTCACCTCATGCTCTTTCCTATTGAAGTCTTCTCCACAGTAGTGCTTCAATATTTGGCCATTAACCAAGAAGTATCTCTCTCCCTCTTTGATTCTAACTGCTTCGTGTGGAAACACTTCTTCTATTACAAATGGTCCACTCCATCTAGATCTTAATTTCCCAGGGTGTAATTTCACCCTTGAATTAAAAAGCAACACATTCTCTCCTGGGTAAAAGACTCTCCTTGCTATATGTTGGTCATGTATTTGCTTAGTCCTCTCCTTATACAATCTTGAATTCTCATAGGCATTCATCCAAATTTCATCAAGCTCATTCAACTCCAGCATCCTTGTCTTACCTGCTTCATCAAGGTCAAAGTTGAGCCTCGTTAACGCCCAATGAGCTTTATGTTCTAACTCCACAAGGATATGACACGCTCGTCCATTGATTAACCTAAAGGGTGTAGCTCCTATTGGTGTTTTATAGGAAGTCATATAGGCCCATAGTTCATCAACCAAAAATTCACTCCAATTTTTTCTACTAGACAGCACTGTCTTCTCAAGAATCTTTTTGATCTCACGATTGGAAATCTCCACCTGCCCTTGAGTTTTTGGGTGGTAAGTATATCCACATGGTGTGTCACGCCATATTTGTTCAAGAGTGCACCAAATTTCTGTTGGTAAAATGAGTTCCCCCATCACTTATAATCATCCTTGGCACTCCAAACCTACAAAAAATGTGATCCTTAACAAATTTTCATACGACATTGGCATCATTGGTATGGGTTGGAATCACTTCCACCCATTTTAACACATAATCTACAACTAGCAAGATGTAGAGGTTAGAGTTAGAGGACACAAAGGGTCCCATGAAATCAATACCCCAAAAATCGAAAACCTCTACTTCTTGAAACACATTCAATGGCATCTCCTGCCTTTTCAATATGTTACCTGACCACTGACATGCGTCACGCCTATGCACAAAATGATATGCATCTTTGAATAGGGTTGGCCAGTATAAACCGCTCTCCAACACCTTTGCGGTTGTCCTAGAACTGGCATGGTGTCCACCTGTAGGTAATGTGTGGCATTATTTCAATACACTCTCATACTCGCATTCAGGTATGCACCTTGTCAATATTCCATCCCTGCACTGTCTCAAAAATATAGGATCACCCCAAAAATAATATCACAATGAGTGAAAGAACCTCTTCTTTTGTTGGTACCCCCAATAAACGGGTAATTCCTTGCAAACTAAATAATTCACGATGTTAGCAAACCAAGGGTCCCTTTTCTTAAGGGTGAACAATTGTTCACCAGGGAAAGTCTCTAGAATGGGTATATTAACATCCTTCTCATCTACCCTCTCCAGTCTAGACAGGTGGTCAGCCACCACATTCTCAATCCCTACTTTATCTCTAACCTCAATGTCAAACTCCTATAGTAAAAGGATCCATCTTATCAATCTTGGTTTTGCATCCTTCTTCTACAACAAGTATTGAATTACTGCATGATCAGTCCACACCACCACTTTAGATCCTACAAGATATTGTCTAAATTTCTCAAAAGCAAAGACAACAACCAATAACTCTTTTTCAGTTGTGGTGTAATTTAGTTGTGCATCATTAAGTGTTTTAGATGCATAATATATGACCATAGGAACTTTGTCTAAGCATTACCCCAACACTGCCCCCACATCATAATTTGATGCATTACACATCAGTTCAAACGGTTGGCTCCAATCTGGAGCCTGCACAACCGATGTGGATATGCATTTCTCTTTCAAAATTTGAAAAGCTTTTAAACATTTCTCATCAAAATTAAATTCAACATTCTTTTCCAAAAGCTCATACAATGGCTTAGCGATTTTTGAAAAATCCTTAATAAATTGGCGATAAAATCTGGCATTGCCTAGAAAACTCCTGACCGCGTTCACCAACGTTGGTGGAGGAAGTTTTGAAATCACCTCTGTCTTAATCAGATCCACATCCAATCCCTTGCTAGACACCTTGTGTCTAAGCACTATGCCCTCGCTAAACATCATGTGGCATTTTTCCCAATTTAGCACTAAGTGTGTGTCTTCACACCTCTACAAAACCTTATCCAATTTTCTCAAAAAATCATCAAAAGATGCCCCATAGATTGAAAAATTGTCCATAAAAACCTCGAGACATTTTTCCACCATATCCAAGAAAATCACCAACATACACTGCTGAAAAGTAGTGGGTGTGTTGCACAACCCGAATGGCATGCGGCGGTACGCAAAAGTGCCACAAGGGCAAGTGAAGGTAGACTTATCCTGATCCTTAGGCTCAATTGAAATTTGATTATAGCCCGAATATCCATCAAGAAAACAAAAGTGGGAGTGACCGACGAGTCACTCCAAAATCTGATCAATGAATGACAATGGAAAATGGTACTTAAGCATGGAGGTATTCAATCTATGATAATCAACGCAAACTCATCATCTTGTCACTAATCTAGTGGTTATTTGTTCATTAGATGAGTTTGTAGTGACAGTGATTCCTCCCTTCTTTGGTACTACCTGTGTCAGACTAACCCACATGGAATAAAAAATAGCATAGATTATACCTGCCGACATTAGCTTGAGTACCTCCTTCTTGACTACCTCCGTCATGATTGGATTTAAGCGATGCTGAGGATGAATTACAAACTTTTCTCCTTGTTCTAGCCAAATCTTGTGTTGGCATAATGTAGGGGATATCCCCTTGATGTCATCCATAGTCCACCCAAATGCACCTCAGTGGCTCTTTAGCACAGTAATCAATTGTTCTTCTTCTGATTCACTCAATGATGCAGATATGATAATCGACAACTTTTTCCTCTGTAGCTAGAAAAACATACTTTAGATGAGGTGGCAGTGGCTTGAGCTCCAACTCGGGTGGGCTCAGGAATGAAGAAACCAGTGGTGGTGGAAGCAGTCCCAAGTCCTCAAAGTGCCTTGTGTAATAGCACGGCAAAGCCTTCAGTAACCTTGCCCATTCTTGTAGTGACCGACTTTGCAGACAATCATCTATAAGGTTCATTATACATGCCTCTAGAGGAAGTTGTGGATGTATTTGTACTAGAGAGTCTTCATCATCCTCATCCACATTGAATAAACCCAATTTTTCCTATTTGTCGTCTGGATACCCTACTGCCCTGGCAAGTGAGACCACCTTAGTGTTCTCCATGATGCCCCCATCTAGTATACCCTTGTCCACCTTTGTCATCACATGCACCATGTCCAAAAATGGCTTTCCCAAGAACAACGATATATTGCTATCCACGTGGTTCATCATATTGCATTGCTCCTGAGCATTGGGTGACTTGGAATTATATGGCATAGTGATCTCAAACCTATCATCCTTAATTCCCATAGTCAAATGACCTCTACCCATCTCCAAGATCATATCAGTTGTTGCTTGGAATTGTCTTCCTAATAAAAGCTCACTACCATGGTCATCTTGCACCTTCATCACTACAAAATCTACTGGGAAAACAAAATGGTCCACCTTGACAAGTACATCCTCACAAATACCATATGGTTTCACCACTGAGTTGTCTGCCAATTGGATTGTCATGCTGCTCTTCCTAGATGTTTGGAGACCTAGCTTCTTGAAGGTAGATAAGGGCATCAAGTTGGTACTCACCCCAGAATCACAAAGTCCCTCCCCAAACTTTGTCTTCCGGATGCAACATGTGATGTTAAAGCAGTCGGGATCCTGTCTCTTTGGTGGTAGTGTACCTAAAATGAAGGCATTGACCTTCTCTCTTAGTACAACTACCTCATAATCTGGGATCTTCCTCTTCTTATTGATGATATCCTTCAGAAAGTTACCATATGATGGTATTTTCTCAATTGCCTCAATCAACGGTATGTTCACGAAAAGCTTCCTAAAGCTATCTCAAAATTTCTTGAATTGTTGTTCCATCTTTGTTACCTTCAAGATGTTAGGATATGGAACTGATACCATTTGTGTCCTCTGATTTGGTGTCACATATGAAGCCCTCTTTTCCACTTCAGCTTATTCATTCTGCTCTTCCCCTGTGTTGCCTGCCTCTACTTCTACTTGTGCCGGCTCTGCCACTGGGTCACCACTGTTAGTAGGCTTGGTTACCTCAGTCTCCATGGTCTTTGGATTCAACATCTTCTTCCTAGTTCACAGTAGTATGGCCTTGACCTATTGGTTTCCTATTAGAGTGTATGAACGCAAGTGTACACGTCGAGTAATATAGGCCTCTATGAGGCCCGAGTCAAACTCAGGGAGACGTAGTCTCAGTGACTACTACTAACTACGGTGTGATCAAGTAAGACGATTGAAAAGTTGGATTTGAGTTTACACAAAAATAAAAGGAAATTAAAAGAATAATTAAAAGTGGTTGATTCAAATGAGATGGATTCCTTAGGATTACTGATTTCACCACGGGGTCTCGTTATATCTTATTTCTATCGAATTAACATAGATTTTACTCCTACCCTAGATAGAAAGCCTGTACTCAGAATTGCCTGCTTCCATGGTGCAATTCACTACCTAGATCTAAGCCAATTCCACATATGTAGTAATTAATATCTTAGTCTAGGTGCATTATCAAATACTCTGGGTTTCTTTCCACTAACCATACGTTACCTTTCCCAAGGAACACGTAGGAAAGTGTAAAAAAAATGGTTTTACAACCTTTAATTCTCCTTCCATAGAAATTATCAGTCTATAATCCTACCAATGGTGATCAAGCATAGATAGGTCATTCAATTCCACAATTATATATCCAATAATAAAGAGAAATCTATATTAAATCATGTAAAAAGTTGATACAACGATTCCCCAGGCTACTCCAGGTTCCTAAGGAAATGAGGGGTTTAGCCCCACATGGTTTTCAGTCGTGAATACATAGAGAGAGGGAATAAAAACAAGGGAAACATGAAGGGAATTTGTGAAACCCCTCGAGAGAAGATGTTTCAGATGATCCTCCTTGAGAAATGCACGTTCTGCAGTCTTCCGATAGAAAAACCATATGTTGAAGGTGCTCATATCTCCCAGTTGATGTCCTTTGGCTCCATGTTTATCTCTCTCCCTTCTCTGGCCTTCATGTGGTGCAACGTGATGTCCCCATTAGGTCTGGACATCCCCTTTTTAGGTCATGGACAACTTACAGTACCACATAACATGGACCGTCAGATCTGGGTGATCTAATTAGATTGCTGATATTAGGAAAAATTGGTGGCACTGACTTGGTAGTCGGTGGCATTGATAACCTCGGGTGTGGTCCTTGTTTCGGCGAAGTCGGTACCACCAACTCGTGATGGTCGGTGGCACCGAGTTGATATGTGTACTTTGATTTGCAGCTCTGAATAGATCTTGGTGGCACCGACTTGGTAGTCGGTGGAACCGACTCTTCTGGTCTTTTATCGCCCAGCCACTACTGCTAACTTGGTGGCACCGACTGTGATGGTCGGTGGCACCGATTTTTCACTGTACATAAGCTACCTGAAAAATTCATAAAAATGTGTATAAGGCCGAGAAATGCATAAAACAATGTAAATATGATAAAATGAGCATAGTTTGATGCAAACAAAATATACAAGCCAATAATGATGATTTATGCAAATAAGATCAATTAATTGACTAATAAATGCACAAAACGAGTATAAAATAGACCTGAAAAAGCGACTCAAAACCCGTGCATCAGTATATGTAAGACATATGCAAGGTTATAATAGGTGCCCACAATGTGTATGGTCATTTGCACATAAGGGTTTTTGAGTTGGAGGTTAGGTTCATGTGCAACTTGTTGGTGGTTTCATCCAAGAAAGGTACTCTATGATGGTGTTCCTATTAGTAAGACATCTTCTATTTGAGTTCATTAATGTGACCCTAATCATGGAAGAAACTAGAATAATACTCATACAACTCATGGGTAATGATAAATTTTCATGATTTGGAATCTTTTTATATGTCTAATATTATATTCTATAAAAAAATCTTCTGGTCTATAGGTTTATGTTGCATTGTATTGAAATGTCCTTTTATTCCCTAGCATCCTTTAGGACATATCTCATATACATAAGAGGTTCGTAGTACTTTCTTGCAATCATTAGTGCATTTATGGTCAATCCAAGTAACTAAGGTTACAGTCATAGTTTATATATGAGTTTGGTCCGACTTTTACATGTAAAGATCCCACATTACAATTGTTATTATTTGATTGAATATTGTGGATTTTATAGAAGAATATACATTTGAATGAATCTAGATATAAATGTAAATAAATCATCAATTTGGGAAGACCAAAAGTAGGTTGCCAGTATTTTTCTCCTCTCAAGATGAGGTGTAAAGTACGGTTGGTGAATCCACCCATTGCTAGTAGTGGCGACTTGACATTAATTGAAAAAGAACTTTTGTGAATTAATGTTGTCATTTAGATATTTGATATTATTTGAATTGATCATGATTAGACAAATGTACGTAATAAAATCATTCCAAATTGTTAAAGTTTGTTTGCTCAATAAGTCTTATGATTGTTGTTACCTTACTAAGACATAAACATTTCTTAGATCCTTAAGGTTTGAAGTATATTTCTTAAATTTGTGAGACATGAAATGTCTCTTAGTAGTAAGTCTGTGTTTGCTTGTTCCTTATTAAGACACGACACATGTCTCTTATTTGGAGAGAACATGGTGTCACTATTGATAAAATTGGGAGATTGTATCAATATTCAATCAGTCTCGGACTAAGTTGTGGAGGTTGAGATGCCTCTATGTGGGCTTGAATTTGATTGTAGAGAATCTTTTCTATGAAAAATATCTCGAATAGTCTTACTCCCTTTTTAAAGTGGTTTTCTAAAGTGGTGTGTGTGTATGATACTTATACGCATTTCCACACTAGTTCTAGGGTTAACAAGAAAGGTGGATGTGTTTCAATTACTACCGCCCCCAGTAGTTTTCCACTTGCGGCTGGCAGGGCATGGTCAGACACTAGTTTCCTCGACAATGGGCATTTTCTTGATGCATGAACAACCTTATAGTTCTTTAAAATAAAAATATTTGAGTGATTGTCTTCATTCACCTTTCATTTCTCTTCACTCTAACATGTTTTGATCACAGTGAGGCATTATCAATTGTCCACTCAACTCTTCCCCACACAACCATTATCAAAATTTTAGTTGATGACTCAGTTAAAGAGAACTCATATTTAAGAAACAACTATGCATGTTTCTTCTATAAAGAAGATAGACCATTTTAAGGGAAATTATGATGAAATCTCTTTTCTTTTCAAAATAATTATGATTTCTCTAGAGTATCTATTTTGAACTTCTTTTTGGAGATTTTCTTGATAAAATGTAATTCTAGAGTTTTTTTCATTCCCATCAATGGGTATTTTCTGTATTTTTTTTTGTAAAATGCACAGTGGTCATTTGATCCTCATCAAAATTTCATTTATCAAAAAATGGAGGGTTGTTGTTGTCACAACATGTTTGAATAAGATTGAAACTCGTTGTCAGTGTTCCTAATGGTATGAGATGATCGAGGTGAGTCTGCATAGAGTTATGTTAGTTTTATTCATTTTTTAAACTAAATTAACAATTTTCTCAATTTAAGATGTTATGTAATCTAGGAGAGAAGCTATCTGTAGGATTTAAGCATTGGCACATACCCATTATGGATTGATAACAACCAAAAGGGTACCTATTAAGAGGTATATTTGCTTCAATGTTGAATCATATTCAGTTGGGATATGAGATTTTTACTATTATGATGTTGTCACTATAGGTGTGTATTGTGAATATCTTCTATCATGAGTAGCTGAAGAATATCCAAACATGCATGCAACAACTAAACTAGGTGCTTCACGATAGGATCATAATGTGAGAATTAATTTTATGGTTGAACTATCCCTTCCAACATGTGGGCAAGGGGCTATAATTGTGATCTTTGATTAGATTCATATCAAAGTGAAAAGTCTTCACTGTAGCTTTAGCAAGATGATGATTGGTGTGATTTTACTTAACTTCACACACTAATCAACTAGATGGTGACTAGATGCAACCCTAAGTGCAAACATAAAGATCTCTTGAAATTTATAAATGGGACCTAGTATAACACACTGCATAGACTATTCACACCACCCGCAAACACACGGGGTAGTGATGTAGTATAGACAAGTGGTAAGAGAAGGGTTGATCCTTAGGGAGAGGGGGAACTAGAACTAAGTTAATGTGAGCTATGTTCCTAAAGTGCAAAGTAGGGCTTTAGGGTTTAAAAGTTGGTTTTGGTTGATTACACTACAATTGCAAGCAATTAATAATAAGAAGGAAACTAGATTACCAAGAACCCTAGATTACCCTAAGCAAGCTAATATTAAGAAACTAAGCAAAATGAGAAAAAGAGCAAGAGCAAGGAATTACACTACACTAGCAATTCAAATTATCAACTAAGAAACAAGCTAAGCACTAAAGAAAGTGAGAACCTAAGTTATCACTAACTAACTAAATTAACACAAGTAAGCTCAAAAGAGCCCTATCTACATTAGAAAGACCTAACTATTAAGAACTAAGAAATTATCTAAGAACAAACAAATGCAATTAACTAAACTAGCATTAACAAGCTAAGATGTCAAGGTGGGTTTTAAGAAATAAGATGGATAGGTGGGCCATTTGGGAATGAAACTTTGATATTAGTTGGAGGAGGTTACATAACAAGCAAGTTCTATATCTTCAATCTAGATTGCCAAACCAAACAACAAGGCAAGTGCTATTAGAATATACCCTATGCTATGAGTTGGAGAACTAGGTCTAGGTGAAATTTTGATAGGACTTGGCAAGTCTAGGTTTATAGGGTAAGTGGTATTAGGGAAATTGAGAGCCAAGGGTAGGAATGGGAGTAGATATGAGGCTATTTCACCTCATCTTACCTATCATCTAGCCTTTAGGAAACTCTAGGCAATTGCACTAATCACACATACACTAGCTACTTATATCTCACACCTAGTTGTAGGAAAAGGGAGTTGTATGTAGGAACAAAGGGGGCTAGCTAGGGATCCACTAATTGGACCTAGGAACCATTCCTAAGATAGCCACATACATTCCGTTTTCCTCTAGAAGCTAAGTGTCCTCAAGCATCATATAACAAGCAATACATGTCTAAAAGCACAAACCACAAGAAAGATAATGAGAAATGAGATAGAAGCAACATGAAATCATCATAGAATGGAAATATGTTCATTACAAGTGATTTTCCTCCAAAATGGTATCAAAGTAACATTTTAACCCCAAACAACCCATCACTATGACCTTAGCTTGACATGAACCTACAAAAGAGAAAAGAAAGGAGATGAAAGGGGTAGGAATCCATGGAGATCGTGGAAGCTTCTTCTACTTCACCTCCTAGTTGTTGTAGGGCGTGGCTCCTCCTCCAAGGTAGGTGAATAGCATGAAGATATGGGAATTATGGTGGGAACCTAATAAAACTAGGTTTGTATGGTGGAAAAGGAGTGGAAATGGAGTGGGAGGTAGGTGAAAGGTTTGGAAAGAAAGGAAATGGATAAGGAGTAGTTAGGAGGGTGCTAGGGAAGCTAACCTTCATGTTATGGCCACCACCTATGTATATATAGGTAGTGGGGAGGCATTTGGGTAAGTGGGGGTAAAAAGGTAAAACCAATGGAGAAAAAGGGTAGGTTTAGGTGGTTACCACGGCCGTGGAGAGGGGCAACAACTATGGTGCGGGTCATATGGCATGGTTGTAGGAAATGGAATGGCTGAGGTGGAAGGTGGAGGCGAGGTGTAAGTATGTATGGTGGCCAAGGTCTTGGCGGGTGCCACGGTCGTGTTGGGTAAAGGGTACCACAACCGTGTTGGAGGAGGTTGCCACGGGCGAGGCTGATCTGAGATTGTCTTGTCTTCATCTCACCACTGTTGTGGCGGTCATCATGGTTGAGGTGGGCTTCAATGGCCATGGTCATGATAATGTCCATGTCTATGGTGATTTACGTGCAAAATGAGCTGAGTCACTGTTGAATTTTGGGGTCTGGAGGAATAAATCACCATGGTCATGGCAGGGGCCACGGGTGAGTTGGAGCGCTCTGGCCACAACCATTCTGATGACCATAGTCGTGGTGTCTTCAGTGACCATAGACATTTTGTTGACCACAACCATGGTCATTCATGTACATAGCGGTGTTATTATAACTTTTGGACATTAATTCACCACAACTGTGGTGGTTAGCCATGGATGTTTTGATGCTTCTTGTTGTTGACTTCCACTTTAGCTTCTTCATTTGGCCTCCTTTTTCTTTAGATTGATTCTTGTACATCCAAAGAGAGCTTGGGGAAGAGGTAGGTCCAATCTTGTGGTCCTTCAATGCATGCATAAGTACCCTAAAAAACACACAAAAGGAGGCAAAAGTGTATTTGACATAAAAGATCACATTGGAGGAAATAGCTTGCAATCTATAATCTTTAGATGTGATTATCATGCAAAAAGACACTAGATGAAGCCCTAAATTAGGGCTGCATCACCACCCCAAACTTGAAACATACTTGTCCTCAAGTATGATCCAACTTAATCTCTCTTTCAATTCAATCAAGGATCAAAGATAATGCAATCATTGTGATGTTTATTGGACAAAATTAGTTCACATGAGGAATTAGACATGCAATCCACTACTCTATACTCATTTTCATTCTTTAAAGTGTGAATCAAGCACAGAGTACAAGAACTTAGAATACAGATAACCATTGACATATGAAAGTAATGCAATTTTCATAATGCTCTCGGTAAACTGTATCATGCATGAAATATATTCAAAAGGTTAGGATTACTATTTCACTTGCTAGAGCTACCTCATACACTTCATTTCACTACTCATGACCCACATGGCTTGTGTAGGGGGATGAGGGCTAGAGTTGATTTACCCTAGCCCTACTAGGCATAAAAAGAGAAGAAATTCTTATGGAAGAGAGTGGAGTGCTATTACACTCATCTTTTCTATATTTGGATGCTCTTATACAAGATCACCCTTTATTTTTCTTTTTTCTTTTTATTTTCTTTTTATTTTCTTTATCATTGGTGTAGGTAGGGAATATGATGACAAAATGGAAGCGGGGAGGTAAAGGTATGACCACCCCAAACTTTTGGGGGTGGTCAAGGCTGATATGTGCACTTTAGAATCCTTTCATGAGACGGAGAGGTATGAAGATGGTGGAAGAAATGTATGATCAAAGAGGGGTCACAAGCAGTGGAAATTCATGTATAATCTCAGTCAAGCAAGTTAGTCCATGTAACATTCACCAATAAAAAAAGTCATGTATAAAATGAAAAGTATAATATATTGCATCCTTTTCATTAAAGAATAATAAAACCCAAACATTCAAGACTTGCAAGAATCGCCCTTTTATTTCAAAACAAAAAATTATTTCCAAAGGCATGGAGCACATGCAAAATTCCTACATAGGACTCATTCTAGACTCAAACATAAAAAGCATGTTACATTATCCAAGATTTAACCATTTTCATCACAACAAATAGAGATTCAATTGAAACATACTATTGAGAAAGGATATTCAAGTTCAGGAAAAATTGGCCAAAATGGTGTCAATTTGCATTCAATCACATCTAAACCTACATTTAGGGAAATTTAAAACATAAAGCAAAAAATCCTAGTTAAAACACAAAAAAATTACCAAATCTACATGGAAATGCAATGCGTGACATGGAAGAGCAAAAAGAACAAAAAATTTGAAAAATTATGCAAAAATACATGAAATTAAACTACATGTATGTTTGAATTTGAATAAGAAAAAATCTACACTAGAAAGAGTAAAGTCAAACAATCCAAAATCAAGTGGGATAGACATAAACAAAATGAGAGTCAGAGTCAGGGTGGTACATACTACCCTACCACCCCAAACTTTTGAATCATGTTGTCCTCAGCATGAAACTAAAGCTTAGGGATAGTAGGGTAAGGATCAAGGTTGGTGTTGCTGATCAAAATGCAGGTCTCCTTATAGTGGCTAGTTTAGCTGCTCTTCTTGGTACTGATGAGAACTTTATAGATGAGGTGGAGTACCTGGATGGCCTGGAGGAAACTGGTAGTAGAGGCCTCAATAAGGATACTGAAGGGGAGAGTAGGTCTCTTGATATCCAGAAATACCATCCTAAAAGTCTTCACCCCATTTGAGGTTTCTCTGTGCTTGGGAATGGTGGTAGTGGTACAAGTGGTTGGCCTGATAGTACATTTGTTGTTGGTCATGCCACATGTACTGTTGGGTGAGTTGCATTTCTTGTTGTGTCTTTGGAATAGATTCAAGTTGTGCTTGGGTGGATGAAATGCCATAGGCATTTCTTGAAGGCTTTGATAGCTGGGATGTTGCCTCATCTCTTCTTCTCACCCTTCAGGCCTGTCTTCTTTCCTCTTATTCTTCTTCTTCTTCTTGCTATTGTGCATTTGATTCTCTCACTTCTTCATGTGCAACAGTGGGGTTGTAGTTCTCCTAAGGGTTGTCTTTCTCCCATCGATTCAACTTTTTGTGTAGTAAGTCAGGTACCCCCAAAGAAGAGAGGAGAGGGGTAGCATGATAGGGCAGCTCAAATTTTTTTGATAGTGCTATGGATTTCACATTATATATTAGCCTCTTGTTCTTGATCATGATCATTTGAGAGGGAATGAGGTACTTCAAATCAACCAATTGAGCCCCCCTCGTCTCTTTAAGTCTGGTGACATCAAAGGCTAGGGCTAGAGCGATTGAGGTCGTAGTCCCTCCCATAACAAATGGAGTTCTTCTTTTGAAGGGAATTGTCCTCATGTGATCTATCAAGAGCATCCCTAGGTTAATGTGTAACCTCTTATTTATTCCATGTAAAATGCAGAGGTCCATTTGTGAAATGTTGCCCTGGTTGTCACTCCCCATAATCATTTTGGTGAGGATCTTCTACACATATCCAACCAAGGGATTGTTGATTAACATAGTCTTTGACTTGCTACCTATATATCCTAGCATCCTGACCAAAATGTACTAGAATTTACCATAGTCCAAGTCAACCTCTTTCTCAATTATGCTACCGTTCAGCTTGATGGCTTCTTTAGGATCTTTGGAAAAGATGTAGTTCAATTCAGAAGCAATCAGTGTGTGGATTCTATTGAACATTCCAAATTTTATGGCTTCCTCCCCTTTTACCTTGACCTTGTCAAGAGTGGCGAAAAACTACTGAGTCAACTCCATGTATGTGGTTTGTTCTGTGTAAAGAACCTTCCACAAATTCATGCTCTTCATCTTGTTTTCCACTTCCACTTCAATGCCCATGTCATCAATCACCTTCTTGCACCCATACCTTATGGAGATGACTCTCCTTGACATGCATTCAGGATATATAGGTGTGATTTTCATTTTCCTTTGACCTCTTCCATAGGAAGTCCCCTCAAGAGGTTTGCCAAATCCTTTCAATCTATCTGCCTCTAGGTAGGCCAAGGCATCCTCTAACTCAGAATCTAGCTCTTCCTCATCAGTACCATCTTCTTCTTCATCAACCTGGTAGGATCTTGAACCCGAGCTTGTATCAAGGATGAGTGGTATTCATTGCTCAGGGTAGTACTATTGTGCTTCATCTTCTTCAATGATCAATTGTCGCCTTACCTATGACTGTTGTTGTGGTTTCTCCCCTAATGAAGAGGTAGAGTGGCGAGCTGGCGTAGTGCGTGGTGGCACCCTCGATAGAGATGGGGTTGCATCCCCCTTTCTTTGTTTTTAGTGAGTAGTGACCTTCGGTTCAACCTCATCAATCATGACATCAAGGTTCTCCTCGGATGGCTCGTCCTCCTCCTCCTCCCGATAGGTCTCATCGGTTATGTGATGGTTGTTCGATGACCGAATGCGGGAGGCACTCACGGATGTCGAATGCTGGAACAATTGGGAAATGGAATTTGATAGTGATGGAGTGTGGGATGACATGGATACTTGAGAGAAGGCTCTCTTTGTAACACCCCTCCCTAGGGTTTCATACGTAACCAGCAGAAGCACAACCTAATCCCCAACATTTTCCATAATGTGGGTTACTTGGCATATAAGGGAGGGATTGTCACATGCATGATCTCATATCAAGAAACAAATAACACTTGGCATTCATAGAAACATAGATTCATACATAGAGTTCTCCTTGGAAAGGTAACTACACCATAGTTCTAAAGGAATGCTAAACATGAACTAGATAATCATGAAAAGATAGGATCTCCATAGATGGATGTCCCACCAGGAAACAACTCCTAAGATCTTGGATCCTTAGAATCTTCTCAAGATGTCTCCTTCCCTTTAGCTCCAACCTCTGCAGACATCTCGTCCCCAACCATGCAAAGGAAAACAAACATGGTAAGTAAGCGAAATTGGCATGTTAGAAAACATAAAAATAACATATAAATTGATTTGACATAAACATGAACATGCATTAACATTAATCATTTCTTGGCATATTTTACATGAAGAATTTGACTAGAAGTATATGCTCCTCTCTTAAAGCCCCATAAGGAGCCCATAATGCTCGGAAAGCACATAATTGCTCGGAAAGCCCATAATGCTCGGAAATCCCATAACAAGGTGCATATAAATCTAAATCAAATTCCCTTAACAATGATCTTTCGTAGACTTTACTTATCTTCTTAATAACCTAAACTTGATCGTAATTGGGATTTATCCCTCTTGAACATAATTGGGATTTCTCCCCATGACCATAATGGGATTTCTCCCTCTTAAGCATGAATGGGAATCTCTTCCCTCTTAATCTTGGTTTCATGTTCCTTAACCATAATTCATAACATAAATGTGGTTTCTATTCTTAGACTTAGATTATAGCAAACAAGCATTCAATAATCATATACTTGAAGGAAAACATGCATTTATCATGACTTTAACATAAAGTGATTAACAATATTCATAAACATTCAATAAACCAAATGTTATCTATGCCAAGGACATGGCCCGCTTACCTTGAGCTAAATCACCTAAGTCAAACCTGGTTTGACTGGTTGGATCCTTTTAATCACCCAAAATTAGCATATATATCCTTCATTACACATTATTAAACCCTAATTTGTTCATATAAAAATTTGAGATGTGAAAACAGATAAATCAGGCGATAAAAACCAGAAAATCAGATTCCTTATTGAAAATCCTTTCCAAAACATATTTTTATGTATTTTTCCAATAATCAGGCGATTTACTATGAATTTTCAAAGAACAGACCAATAATAAATCGAGAAAAAGCCACATTTGCTTATTGGGCCTGAGTCCTGAGTTGGACCAATCGGACTTGGCCAACTCAACAACGAGGCTTGCTACTGAGGTATCGCGATCAAAGCAAGGAGGACAGGTGAAAATCTGAAAATACCCTTACAGGTGAAAAACATCTGAAAGGCTGACAGGGGTACCAAGGTCATCTCGTGACCAGGATTGCTCCCCTTTGCGTCATGGAAGGAGAGCAGCAGCCGATCCTCGAAACCTGGGATCGGGATTGTGAAGCAGTGTCCAGCAGGGACAACCAAGAGCATCGTGGCCATCCTTTTTGCCACACGAACTCGACAAGCCCAAGATGGAGTTCCGCGTTGGTCGAGAGCTCCAGGAATGCTCCGCCGCAAAGCAAGAATAGGGGAGAATCTCAGATACTTGAAACCACTAGTTCTGAGCCGAGAATCCACATATGTGAGTTAGAAAACACAGGCGAAGGTCGTGGCACAGTCCATCCAAGACAAAGGTGAGTTATCTGTGTCCATTGGCAGCCCAGAGTGCGGTGGAGTTGTACGCCGACAAGCACCATGAAGGTGACCTTGAGGGTACAACGATTGGGAAACATTCAGAAGAAATTAAAGGTTGTAGGACAACCACTGAGATTCGAGGAAGCTTAAGAGAAAGCCAATTGCTTGCAAGGACATAGGCAAAGAAGAGGTAAGGTCGAGCTCATCGGAAAGCGATAGTGAGTAGGACAGGTGGAGTCGGGGCTCATGGGACAAATTCAGTGAGGAGGAGCACCGCTTGGTGTCTGTTTATGATTGCGGGTTGCTTAGACGGAGGTGCGAGAGGCTGGCGAGGTGTCTGTGGAAACCAAGGTACGAGTCCTAAATGGGCGTTTGCTTGACAGAGAGCGAGAGGGGGTGAGTGATGGCTCGGCGTGTTCGTGGCGTCGAGACAAAGACGTTGGAGAAGGAATGAGAAGAAACTGTTGAGTAACGTGAGAGCTTGAAGGCTCGCAATCAAGGCTCTGGAAAACGGCTCCTGTTTCGCGTGAATAACGGAGGTAGAAGAAGATATTTGCGTCGTTGGATCTGGATCCAATGGTCGATGTGCATGCGCACGAGAGATGTAACGTGTGACAGTAAATAAAACCAGAACATAGGGAAAATCAATGCAATCAATGAAATCAAACTAAATTCTTGGCCAAACAATATTCAAATCTTTCAAAATCGATTTGAAGGGTCAAACATGGTCCAAAAGAGTTCAAATTTGAACCATAGGTGTATTAGAGTGTCTAGAATATTCTTGTTCAATTGGATATGCTGCTTGTACACATTTTAGGCCTAATGTAGCAAAAACATCATGTATACTTAAATGGCTATGATGAATGTAAGTAAAGCCATTAATTTATCAAATAAAAATTTCAAAACATGAAAACGTGCACTTCAACATTATCCATTTTCAATTAACAATATGGAGGCCATTAAGCAAACAATTTAAATAGGTAAATCACTAATTACCATATGAGAGAAGAAATTTGACATAAAGCATTTATTTCCATTTTCTAAACAAAAGTGTATAACGAGACATTTTCTTTAAATAAATCATGGGCAAGAGAGTAATTGAACATAATAAAACGAAATTTCAAAACTAACATGGGCAATTTGCATTTAAGTCCTCAACAATTATCTTATTAGAAAAAGAGCATGTAGAGAATAAAATAATTTGAAAATTTGCATAAAAGAGTGGGATGTTACAATTCTACCCACCTTAAATAAATTTCGTCCTCGAAATTTCCTAGAGTTTCTACCCACCTTAAGGGTTTCACATAAACTTGCAAATTTTACATACAAATTTTCATTAAAAAGGAGGCATACATAAACAAAGCATTATTATACAACAAAAATTACTTAGCTACCCTTCCTAAGTCTCATACTTACTCCTTAACATTACACCTAACTCATTACACTTAGGGAATCCATATCTCACCTACCATGACTACATCTTCATAGTTGTCTAACCTTAGGTCATATATCCTTCATCTCTTTATATGTGGTGATCAAGCACATATTTAGAAATGTTGGATCTTTTTAAGCTACATCTCACCAACTTATTTGCACATGTGTCCCATACCACACACACAATTAAGAAGGTACGACACATAAGAAGTCACATTAAATGACATTTTCCTCAAATCTCAATTGGGTGGCCCTTACCATTAAGACAAGGAGAAACAGGTCATCATCTAGGGTTTGGTTTAAACTACATGAGCAATGCTAACATGTACTTTTCTAATGAGGTGAGGGCTGTAGTCATCTTTAGGGTTCTCTAGACATACTAGAATACATAATCATGTTCTCTACTTCTATTTCTTCATCCTAGAGTCACTTGCATGAATCCTTATTGTTGCCTTAGTGGCCATCTATTTCTTGCTCTAATACCATTAATGTAACACCCCTCCCTAGGGTTTCATACGTAACCAACGGAAGCACAACCTAATCCCCAGTATTTTCCATAATGTGGGGTACTTGGCATATTAGGGAGGGATTGTCACATGCATGATCTCATATCAAGAAACAAATAACACTTGGCATTCATAGAAACATAGATTCATACATAGAGTTCTCCTTGGAAAGGTAACTACACCATAGTTCTAAAGGAATGCTAAACATGAACTAGATAATCATGAAAAGATAGGATCTCCATAGATGGACGTCCCACCAGGCAAAAACTCCTAAGATCTTGGATCCTTGGAATCTTCTCAAGATGTCTCCTTCCCTTTATCTCCAACCTCTGTGGACATCTCGTCCCCTGCCATGCAAAGGAAAACAAACATGGTAAGTAAGCGACATTGGCATGTTATAAAGCATAAAAATAACATATAAATTGATTTGACATAAACATGAACATGCATTAACATTAATCATTTCTTGGCATCTTTTACATGAAGAATTTGACTAGAAGTATATGCTCCTCTCTTAATGCCCCATAAGGAGACCATAATGCTCGGAAAGCCCATAATTGCCAGAAAGCCCATAATGCTCAGAAAGCCCATAACAAGGTGCATATAAATCTAAATCAAATTCCCTTAACGATGATCTTTCTTAGACTTTACTTATCTTCTTAATAACCTAAACTTGATCGTAATTGGGATTTCTCCCTCTTGAACATAATTGGGATTTCTCCCCATGACCATAATGGGATTTCTCCCTCTTAAGCATGAATGGGAATCTCTTCCCTCTTAATCTTTGTTTCATGTTCCTTAACCATAATTCATAACATAAATGTGGTTTCTATACTTAGACTTAGATTATAGAAAACAAGCATTCAATAATCATATACTTGAAGGAAAACATGTATTTATCATGACTTTAACATAAAGTGCTTAGCAATATTCATAAACATTCAATAAAGCAAATGTTATCTATGCCAAGGACATGGCCCGCTTACCTTGAGCTAAATCACCTAAGTCAAACCTGGTTTGATTGGTTGGATCCTTTTAATCACCTGCAATTAGCATATATATCCTTCATTACACATCATTAAACCCTAATTTGTTCATATAAAAATTTGAGATGTGAAAATAGAGAAATCAGGCGATAAAAACTAGAAAATCGGATTCCTTATTGAAAATCCTTTCCAAAACGTATGTTTATGTATTTTTTTGATAATCAGGAGATTTACTATAAATTTTCAAAGAATAGACCAATAATAAATCGAGAAAAAGACACATTTGCTTATTGGTCCTGAGTCCTGAGTTGGACCAATCGGACTTGGCCAACTTAGCAACGAGGCTTGCTACTGAGGGATCGCGATCAAAGCAAGGAGGACAAGTGAAAATACAAAAATACCCATACATGTGAAAACCATCTGAAAGGCTGATAGGGGTACCAAGGTCATCTCATGACCTAGATTTCTCCCATTCACATCATGGCAGGAGAGAAGCAGTCGATCCTCGACTCCTGGGACCGGGATCGCGAAGCAGTGTCCAACAGGGACAACCAAGAGCACAATGGCCATCCTTGTTGCCACGCGAACTCGAAAAGCCCAAGATGGAGTCCCGCGGTGGCCGAGAGCTCTAGGAATGCTTCGCCGCAAAGAAAGAATAGGGGAGTATCTTGGATACTTGAAACCACTGGTTCTGAGCCAAGAATCCAAGCATGCGAGTCAGAAAACACAGGCAAAGGTCGTGGCATGGTCCATCCAGGCCAAAGGCGAGTTATTCATGTCCATGGGCAGCCCAGAGTGCGGTAGAATTGTATGCCGACAAGCACCATGAAGGTGACCTTGAGGGTACAATGATTGGGAAACACTCAGAAGAAATTAAAGGTTGTAGGACAACCACTGAGATTCACGGAAGCTTAAGAGAAAGCCAATTGCTTACAAGGACATAGGCAAAGCGGAGGTAAGGTCGAGCTCATCGGAAAGCCATAGCGAGTAGGACATGTGGAGTCAGGGCTCATGGGACAAATTTAGTGAGGAGGAGCGCCACTTGGTGTCTATTTATGATTGCGGGTTGCTCAGTTGGAGGTGCGAGAGGCTGGCGAGGTGTCTGTGGAAACCAAGCTACGAGCCCTAAATGGGCGTTTTTTTGACCGAGAGCGAGAGGGGGTGAGTGATGGCTCGGCGCGTTCATGGCATCGAGACGAAGACGTTGGAGAAGGAATGAGAAGAAATCGCCAAGTAACGTGAGAGCTTGAAGGCCCGCAATCAAGGCCTTGGAGAACGGCTCTTGGTTCGTGTGAATAATAGAGGTAGAAGAAGATATTTGTGCTGTTGGATCTGGATCCAATGGTCGATGTGCATGCGCGTGAGAGATCTAACGCGTGACAGTAAATAAAACCAGAATATAGGGAAAATCAATGCAATCAATGAAATCAAACTAAATTCTTGGCCAAATAATATTCAAATCTTTCAAAATCGATTTGAAGGGTCAAACATGGTCCAAAAGAGTTCAAAATTGAACCTTAGGTGTATTAGAGTGTCTAGAATATTCCTATTCAATTGGATTAGATGCTTGTACACATTTTAGTCCTAATGTAGCAAAACCATCATGTATACTTAAATGGATATGATGAATGTAAATAACGCCATTAATTTATCAAATAAAAATTTCAAAACATGAAAATGTGCACTTCAACATTATTCATTTTCAATTAACAATATGGAGGCCATTAAGCAAACAATTTAAATAAGTAAATCACTAATTACCATATGAGAGAGGAAATTTGACATAAAGCATTTATTTCCATTTTCTAAACAAAAGTGCATAAAAAGACATTTTCTTTAAATAAATCATGGGAAAGATAGTAATTGAACATAATAAAATGAAATTGCAAAACTAACATGGGCAATTTGCATTTAAGTCCTCAACAATTATCTTATTAGAAAAAGAGCATGTAGAGAATAAAATAATTTTAAAATTTGCATAAAAGAGTGGGATGTTACACTCTTGGTGTGCACTTTGCCTCTAGTGATCACCTCAAGGCCCTTTTGAGCCCCCTTCTTCACAACCTTGCCTATTCCTTTTATTGTATAGAGGTGGTGGTGGTATGAGGGCTGTGCTTTTTTTATTTTTTAGGAGAGGGTGAAATGGAGGTCGAGGGATTCATGGAATAGGTTAGGATGGTTGTTGTGATGGTGGAGGATGGATTGGTTAATGGTTTTGGGTGAAATTTAGTGGATTTTCATGGGTGTTTGGGTGGGGGGATTTAGATGGGGTGGAGGACAAAAATGGAGATGGTTGCTAGATTGATGGAGGACTTGGGGTGGAAATGGGAGAGGGAGGTTGATTGGAGGAGTAGAAGGTGATTGGGGGTCGATTGAGTGGAGGAGCAAGATTGGGAGGACTAGGGCCTCCACAATTTGCGATGGGTGAGGGATGTTCGTATGAGGGAGATTAGAATGAGGGGGGATAGTGGTGGATCTGGGAGTTTAAGTGAAAATTTGGGTGGGGTCGGGCCCCACCACGGTAGTGATGCGCCGCCATAATTGTGGTGGGGGTTAGGTGACACGGCTGTGGCGGGTGCCATAGTCGTGGTGGTTGGAAAAGATGGTTGTTGTTTGTCCCTCATCGCGACCATGGTGGTCACCATGGTAAAAGTGTCCTCCTCTCGCCTCGGTCGTGGCGGTCACCACAGACATGACCATTCATGTACAAAATCTCATCCATCACTATAACTTCCTTGAAATTTTACAATTAAATCATCACGTCCATGGTGGTCTCCATGGTCGTTTTGCCATCATGTCGCCAAAAATGAGTTGTCCTGCATGTACCACAAAAGTTTTAGAGCCACGAACAATCCTTCACAAAATTTTTCATGCTATTATAACATTGTCAATCAATTTCACCACGACCATTTTGATGCACCATGGCCATGGCGGGTCTTCCTTCTATACTTTGTTAATGCAATTTCGAAACCTTTGACATTTTTACACTATTTTGACTCTTTGCCACATTTTAATCTCAAAAACCATGCCATGCCCTCTCTTTCTCTCTCTTCAACCTATTACCTACTTCTCATCAAAAGTTAAACAAAAAAACTATCAAGGACAAGTGTGTGTGTGTGTGTGTTCTTGGAATTGTGTGAAAATAAAGCAAAAGTATCAAAAAGTGAAGGTTGGGTATAAAAGTTCCCAAACCTAGGTGGGTTGCCTCCCACTATAGCTAAATTTTACGCCTTCAGCTGGGCTTATTCATTCTAGACTCGATCATCCTTGCATAATTTTCAAAGCATCTTTGTAGTAGGTATCTCTCTCATGTGCATTTATGCACATCTCTTCATCAAGATGGTGTTCCTCAACTAACATCACAATGTCAAAACTTTGGTTGCTTTATCCAGACCTACTTCAACAACTGCTTTCAATATTTTTCTCATTGATGGTGAACTCCTTTTCTCTATCCTTTTCACAAATCACAACATCTCTGGATGTATACATTTTTTATTAGATAAGATCCTTCCCAACTAGACCGTAGATTTCTAGTATATAACTTCATCCTAGAGTTGTACAACTGTACCCATTGTCTGGGCTCAAAGTTCTTCTCCTTGATCAACTTATCATGCACGAACTTGGTCCTTTTATTGTAATTTTGGACAATTAATAAGCCTCATGTCTCGTTTCCTCTAGTTCATGCAGCAGTAACTTTATTTTCAATCTGGAAGTGTCTCCATCGATGTCCATGGCTTTCAATGCCCATAAAGCCTTATGTTGAATTTCCACGAGTAGATGGCAGTTTTTTCCATACACAAGTTTAAATGGTGTGGTGCCAATCAAGGCTTTGAATGTAGTCCTATATGCCCACAAATCTTTGTTGAGATGTAAAGACCAATCCTTGTAGTCCGACCTGACTATCTTCTCAAGAATGAGCTTTATCTCCCAATTAGCTAACTCAACTTGACCACTCGTTTGAGGGTGGTAATGAGTAGCCACGCGATGATTCACTCCATGCCTTTTTAGCAATCCTTCAAAGGTCCTATGGAGGAAATGGCTTCTGTCATCACTAATCATTATCCACAGTACTCTAAACAGGCACAAGATGTTTGACTTTACAAAATCACAAACCACTTTATGATCATTTGTTCTAGTAGTAATAGCTTCAATCCACTTGGATACATAATCGATGGCCAGCAAGATGTACACATATCCAAAGGAGGGACGAAACAGACCCATGAAGTGAATTCCCCAAACATCAAACACCTCAAGCACAAGAATGGGTGATATAGGCATCATGTCCCTCTTGGAGATTGTGCCCAACTTTTGGCACTTCAAACAACACTTGCAATATTCATGAGCATCTTTGAACAAGGTTGGCCAATAAAATTCACTTTGAAGAATCTTGGCGGCTGTGCATTTTCTGCCGAAATGACCTCCATACACACCAGAGTGGTACATGGGTAGGATCTCTTACTGCTCAGTTTCTGGGACACACCTTCTAATGAGTTGGTTGGGACAATATTTGAATAGATATAGGTCATCCCAAGAATAGTTTTTCACCATAGCAAATAGTCTCTTGCTCTCTTCCCTTGTCCAAGTAATTGGTATTCTCCCACTAGATAAGAAGTTAGCTATATGCATGTACCATGGTCTTTGGGTGGATGCAAGTAAGAAAAGTTGCTCATGTGGAATTGTTTCCTTGAATTGAATCATGTCATCATAGGGTGCCTCAATATGGGAGAGATGGTCGGTTGCAGAGTTTTCCACTCCCTTCTTGTCAACAATCTCTAGATCAAACTCTTCGAGCAAAAGAATCCAATAGATCATCTATGGCTTAGAGTCTGTAATTACCCCGCCTCTCGGTAACCCCCAATCAAGGGAGACAAAAACGTCAGAGACACTATCCCAATAATTCAGGATCCATGGTTCAACATTTAATTGAAAATAATTATCAAATTCTACTATTTCTAAACTGAAAAATTGGAATAAAAATAAATCTTTTTACATACCTTGAAAATTCAGTTTTAGACTTATATCCACCGAACAAGTCTATCTAACTAATCCTCCTTGAACAGATTAATTGTATCTTCACAATATTTCAATTTACTATTTGTCTTTTTTCAGAAATGTACCTAAAATGCCGACAAACAAAATGTCAGTCAGTATATTTCTATACTGGTATGTGGAGAACAATCACAATTTTACAAATAGTTTCTTTCAACCTAATTATCACAAATAATTGATAAACAATCCAAATTACACTTTCAATGTGACTTCTCAATCTCTTTTGCGCTAAACCTTAGATTACCCTCTCTTAGGGTTTTTTCCTTGCAAGGGACATAAGGCCGCCTTCTCCCTCCTGAGCTTGGTTCTTGGGGTCACCTCTCGAGGTGCCCAATGGTCTTCCCTCTAGGGCTTCACCAAGTCAAACCTTCCCTCTGGGGCTTGGTCTTGCAACATACATCAGGGTGGCATGTAGGTTCAAGAATACACATACATAAATAATTTTGATACTCATAGGGACTTTATATGATTTCATAATTAAACATCCAACAGTTTAGGTTGCAATCAATTGAGAAACATTTGGGAAATGCCGTGAAACTAAAGGTGATTATTCATAAAGTAACCACATACCTTATACCATCTCAGAACATCATATACTTTAAGAGTGTATCCAAACCTCCAAGCAATACGCCATTCAATCTGAAACAAGCATACTACATACGTGTCACCATGTATTCGCATTACATTACTCAGATCTGGATGTGCTCCTAAACTAGGGCTTATGACTATCTCATGCTTGGACTAGGTATTAGGGTTACAAACCCTAATGTCATCATATTTTGATTCCTAAGATTACAATTTTAGTTATGCATATTAGGTGAAACCCTAATTGTCAACTTAAGCATATTAGACTATTCATGATACCTAGATTACATCATAGCAGGATGTTGACGTTGGTTTTAAAACCCTAAATCTAGATGTATGAGATTATGAATCATCATTATCAATGATTCCTTCATTTTACATGTCTACATCAGGTATTAGCTAAACATGAACGAACATATTCAATTAAGCATCAGATTAAGGCAAATCTAGGTTTTCCTTTACATTAAACACATCTAAACATGCATTGTACATACTTTTAGAACATGAAGAATAATTAGACTCCAAAACTATTTTATTTGGTTCTACATGTTCTCATAATCAATTTTCATATATAACTTATCTTCATTTGAGCATCCTAACAATTTCTATCATTTTTGCAAGATGACGATAATTGGGCCAATCAAAGGCCACCCCGTCACCTTTATATCAAGTTATTAATTTGTCGAAGAAATAACTTAGGATAGGGCGAAAGGATTTACTTGTCCTTGGGTCTTGAATACTGGGATGGGGGCATAAGAGTCTTTTGACTTGGTCCTCCTCTTCCTCGCATGGGGCGCGACCCAGGCAGGATGCCCGGTCGTGTTCGTACGATACGAGGAATCGACACCCGCCACAGAAAGGCTGGTGGTGCCTATCGCCAGGCTTGATTCCCTCATGCCACACAAGCCATCACCTACTGATCCGCCTCCCCATTCCTCTAACCTGGTTGACAGAGGTTACAGAACTCTGCTGGTCCTGCCGTCGAGTGCCCTAACCCCTACGCAGCCGTCAGCAGAGCCTGACCCACGATAATCAAGAACATTGAGTTGGCTGGGTTCTCCTCCTCCTGCATTGCCGTGTCATGACTATCTTTTTGTGTGGTTCTATCGTTGATAGGGTTCGGCCAAGACACCAATGATCAACACATCCTGTGATGGCCAGGGATGGAAAGTATCCACTTGTCCTGGTTAGCTATGGCGAGCGCCAGACTGATGGGGAAAATGGGAAACCACTACTTCACGCTCCTCGGCATCCCTCCTTTTCACCACAAACAACCCTAACATGGCTTTCTTCCTCCCCATAGAACCATGGTGACCCTAGATGGGGTGCATCATGATGCCCATCTAGGAACCTCTCTGTCGGCTCATCACCAAGCTGAAGGTCTAAGTCAGGAAGGCAGGGAATATGCAAGGGTTATCCATGGACAACCGGGAAGGGAGACACATGTCCAGGATGAATGATTATCTAGTGGCCCTTATATATACACTTTAGAAGGAACCCTAATAGTCCTCATGTAAGGGGAAAAGAAGGCAGAGTGAGAGACACCGAGAGAAAGGCCTCAGTTTTCCTTCATGCATATCTTTGTTAGACATAAAACATGGGTCGACTTTCCATACATGATTGCCATAGATTAAAGGCAAGGGCTTGAATTAAACACATTCCTCTCTACTTTCTATATATATCCCCATAGGCTTCATAGGAAACCCATACTTTTATTACTAAAACATAGTCATGTCAACTTTAACCAAAAAGGGAATTCGACTAAATCCCGATCAAACCTCTCGCAACCTCGACTTCTGTGTTCCTAGTCCTCACGAGATTGAGACTCAACCCAAGCCATGGATCGCTGATCCAATGGTCACTCGTGATGGATTTATCAACGAAAATTAGGATTTAAATCCCATTTAAACCGTGACACATTTTCTTAATCCAATTATCTTTCCTCTTTAGGATAAATTCAAAAAAATCCATATCTCTTAAACCATGCATCCTTTTTCAACCAAATTTTAAACGAACTTTTGGGTAAATATTATCTACTTGTGTAACAAAATTGAGTCCCAAATTTCAAAGTAAAAGGGCATTATCTTCATGTGCACTTTATCCTATAATAAGGCATATTTTCTCTCTCTTAATCTTTTATTTTCTTTATTTTGATTCCTTTTACCATTAGAAACTATGTGGAGTCAAAATCTCATTCATAATGATTCCATTATCCATATTTCCACATATTTCTTATATTTTCATCATTATCTCAACTTTCCTTCTTAATAATGTTTTATTTGATTTTATCTTTATCTTCTCTTATTATCTTTGCAACTTGGACTCCTTGGAACCCAAGAAATCCTAAAGATAAGAAATCCCTCCTTGAAGGATAATTCTTAGCCTTCTATATGGTTCCACATCTTTCTTTTCTCATTATCTTAGTTATTCTTTTACTAATGGATTCCTTTACCCTTTTTTTTCTTGTTATTGGGCCCAATAGCCAATAAGGCCCACAAAATCAAACACATAAGGCTATTTATCAAAGGAATCTATTCAAACATTCAATATACATAATCATACCTTTATTTGGGGTAATTGCATTTCCACCCAAATGAACCCAAAAATTGGGGTTGTAACATCCTTCCCCTCTTATAGGATTTTGCCCTCAAAATTCCACCAAACATACACAGAAATAGGATAAGACTTCCTTAAGTCCATCATCGGATCCCATGTGGCTTCATCCTCTTCATGATGCTTCCAAGGAACCTTTATCATCTTATATTGTTACATCTGAGTTTTATTTCACCTTGGTATCTCGTACCCTCGTAGGTGACTCGGGATATTTTAGCCTCCCTAGAAGCTCAATAGGTTCATGGCTCAACACATGGTTAGGATACATCACATAGTGCCCAAGATCAGACTTATGGAACACACCATACATCATGTTATCCTGAGGGGCAAGGCTAAACATAAGCATCTCCACCTATCCATCTCAAATGGACACATGTATCGGGGACTCAGCTTTAGTTATAGCTCAGAGGAGTTGGGTTTTCATAACACATATTCTCCCACAGTGATGCATGTCAGTCTGCTTCGCATCATCTCATGACTCATGTCACCCCTGGGCTTTCTCATTCATCGCACGATCAAAGTGACTTCATATGCACACACTGTGGTCTCTCTGACCTTTACAAGGACATTTCACCAACATCATCCTAATGAAGCAGTGACTGACACAAACTCCCTTACAAAGTTTCTAACATCTCAATAGTGGCTATGGTGGCTATCATTACAAACTCTCATAGGACAAGAATTACCCCCATATATCACCCTGAACGAGCACACATACTCTCATCAGACCCTCTAGTCGGATCATACTAACTATCAGTTAGGGGTGACATGTTGTGCTAACTTCAAACTGGTATCGAGTTCTTCATGTTCGTACTTCTATCGTAGGGAGAGGTCATGCTCTAGATATTGAACTCTAATCATGGAGTAGTTGAACTATCTCTCTCTCATGAAAACTTTTCAACTGAATCTATCACATTGATAACACTCTCTCTTAGGCAAGGGATTAGGCCAACTTGGTACGACGATCTACCATAACCCATATTGCATCATGACCTCTCTTGGTCCATAGGAGACCATCCACAACGTCTACGATAATCTTCTCCCATTCCCTCTTGGGGACTCTTCATTATCCGTAGCAACTTAATGGGTTACTGGTTTTCAACCTTCACCTACTGGCATGCATGGCGACAATCCACATGCAACTCTATCTACTTATTTATCTCAGGTACTTTTTTATCTCAGGTATTCAAAGCACTATTGCAAACTTTAATCATCTTAGTAGTACCACGATGCATGGTGTACTTAACATCATGAGATCTTGCATGTCATGATTCTTCAGGGTTGACTCCTCATAAATCCTAGAACACTCTAGCTATGGGTTCCATCACCTTCCTTTCCTGAGAGGTGTCACTACTACAGAAACAACGTTCAACGTCGCTTTTAGAGGCGTCGGTTTTTTAGTAAAACCGATGCTACTAACATTAAATGTCGGTTAATAAGGACATCCAATGTCTATATTTGAAGACCAGCCAGACACGGGTATCGCTTTTCATTCAGTGTCGGTTGAAGAAAAAAACCGACGCCTAAAGTAGCCTGCGAAATCCAATTTTTTCGAGCGAAAATAAACTGCACCAAAGTATCTAATACAACGTCGGTGTTTTAGCTAATAACCGACGCTGAATGAAGATACCATTTGTGCCAAAAGTTCTAATATGGGTGTCAGTTGTCATATAATAACTGACGTTATAAGTGTGCGCGTGCCGTCCCCACCAAAATTTTTTACACCCCTATTGCGTGGGTTTTCTATGGAAACCGACGCTATTAGGTTGTAGCGTCGGTCATTTAAACAACCGACGCTTATTTTAACTTAACAGCACTAGCGCGAGTGACTCTTCCCCTTTCTCTATTTCATTCCCAATTATTCAGTTAGGTCCGGAGATTTCTTGCTCATCGCCGCTCGTTGCTTCTCTTCTCACTGTCGCTCGGTGCTGCCGCCGGTCGTTGCTCCTCTCCTCTCGTCACCGCCACCACCGCCGGTAGCTGCTTCGGTGCTCTCCTCATCGCCGCCAGCTTCCTGCTAGGTCTCTACTCCTGGTGGTTGCCCGCTCATCGCCGCCGCCTTTCTTTTGCTTGCTGCTCTAGCCACCCACCATCTCGCTCACCGCCGCCAGCTTCCTGCTAGGTCTCTACTCCTGGTGGTTGCCTGCTCATCGCCACTGCCTTTCTTTTGCTTACTGCTCTAGCCACCCACCCTCTCGCTCGCCGCCGCTGCCGCCCTCTCTTCCGCTCGCTACTCCTGGTACCTTTTCCTTCTCTTCTTTACCATGTTATGAAATCGCATGTTGGCACGGCCGTGCTGCATAGCACGGCTTTGGTGTGGCTGATTTTGTTCTATATTACTCAATTATGTGTGTAATGATTATTTTGATGATTTTGTGCTATATTGCTCAATAGGATACCTAAATTTGTGTGTAATTATTATCTTGATGATGAACATTCAATATCCTAATTTAAGTTTCTAATCCTCATGCTTGACCTAATTCAATATCCTAATTTGATGCATGTTGAAATAAGATTCAAACTTGTCCATTCTAGCATCGTAATTTGATTTGATTATGTGCTTTGAACCTTGAAACATGCATGTTAAAGATACATTGATGACTCAAACTTAACTCACATGTGCGTCTTCTATTTCTAAATTGATTATGTGATCCCTAATTATGTGACAACACATGCATTTGTTGGCCTAGAAACCCGTCCAAGATTTACTCATTAGGAGTAAATTTTGGATAGTCCCCGGTTTGGGATTGTTCTTGAACACCTAATCTCACTTAGGATGTAAGTTAATAATGTGTATTGGGTTTTCGAGAAAATTTTGGTAGCATTTCCCCGTTTCTTCTCTAAGTACATATGTACTTAGAGAACAACAGGGAAATGCTGCTGAAATTTTCTCGAAAACCCAATACACATTATACACTTACTAGTGATATTAGGTGTTCGAGAATGGGATAGGTGGTACACATTTATTATATATAACAATGACATCACATGTATTTGTTGGCCTAGAAACCCGTCCAAGATATACTCATTAGGAGTAAATCTTGGATAGTCCCCGGTTTGGGACTGTTCTTGAACACCTAATCTCACTTAGGATGTAAGTGTATAATGTGTATTTGGTTTTCAAGAAAATTTCGACAGCATATCCCCATTTGTTCTCTAAGTACATATGTACTTCAAAAACAGCGGGGAAATGCTACCAAAATTTTCTTGAAAACCCAATACACATTATACACTTACTAGTGAGATTAGGTGTTCAAGAATGGGATAGGTGGTACACATTTATTATATATAAGAATGACAACACATGTATTTGTTGGCCTAAAGTTTTAACCATGCAAAAACTCTAATCTGTTAACCCTAGACCCTAATCTTGTTGTAATATATATTTGATTTCTCTTTGATCATATAATGGATAGATCATGGATGTCCATTCGCAATCGCTGCACCCCAGAGTTTATTTCTGGTCTTGACAAGTTTATTAGATTTGCTGAGGAACAAGTTTATTCTACTGTCCATGTAGGCATTGCGGTAACAACTTGAAAGTCAGCACTGGTGACAAAATCAAAAGTCATGTCATGTGCAATGGGATTATACAAGGCTATACAGAATGGCACTGGCATGGAGAGATTTCAAAACCAAAACCAGTGGATGTCGATAGCAGTGCTTGTGTGGAAGAAGAAATTGCCTACGATGACGTAGATGTGAATGAACCAGTTCCAGTAGACATCGTTGATGCGATGCTGGATACTTGTTGGGTAGAGCACACCGATCCACCTCCCATTTTTAGAAACATTGTGCATGATGCTGAGATATCGTTATACACAGGTTGTACTAAGTTTACGAAGCTTAGCGTTGTGTTGAGATTATATAAGCTGAAAGATAACAATAGATGGAGCGACAAAAGCTTCACGTCATTGTTGTGTTTGTTGAAAGAAATGCTTCTTGAAGGAAACGAGCTGCCAATCTCAACATACCAGGTAAAGAAATTGTTGTGCCCAATGGGAATGGATGCCAAGAAGATACACGCATGCCCGAATGATTGTGTATTATTTCAAAAGGACTATGTGGATTTGAAAGATTGTCTAAAATGTGGTGTGTCACGGTATAAATTGACGACTTCGGGGGAGTCCAAAACTGGTTCTCCTGCCAAGGTGATGTGGTATCTACCTATAATATCACGGTTTCAACGCTTGTTTGCCAATCCGATAGATGTGAAGAAGTTGAGGTGGCATGCAGATGTTAAGAAAAATAATGATGGGATCCTACGACATGCGTCTGATTCCCCACAGTGGAAGAATATTGATCTATTGTACCCTGAATTTTTTGAAGAAGTCAGGAATCTAAGACTTGGGCTTTGTACAGATGGGATGAATCCGTACGGGACATTGAGCAGCCAACATAGCACTTGGCCACTCATGCTTGTTATATACAATCTTCCTCCCTGGCTGTGTATGAAAAATAAGTACGTAATGTTGTCGTTGTTGATATCGGGCCCTAAACAACCCAGAAATGATATCGATGTTTATCTTGAACCTCTGATTGATGACTTAAAGAAACTCTGGGGTAAAGGTGTGATGACCTATGATGCTTCACGAAGAGAGACATTTCGTTTGCATGCTATGTTGTTTTGCACTATTAATGACTTTCCAGCATATGGGAATTTGTCTGGATATAGTGTCAAAGGAGCTAAAGCGTGTCCTATATGTGAAGAGAACACTGATTCAACAAGACTAAAACATGGCAGTAAGACTGTATATCTCGGTCATTGAAGGTTTCTTACAAAATTTCATCTGTTTCTTAGGAAGCACAAAGCATTCAATGGATTGAATGAGGAACGGAGTGCACCTAAACCTATATCAGGGGAGGTTGTTTATGAAAGAGTAAAAGACTTTGTCAATGAATTTGGTAAGAGATCACAATGTACTATGGCCACACAGAGTGACAAATCTTTATTCAAGAAGAAGTCAATATTTTGGGATCTTCCTTATTGGAGTTCTTTGACAGTCAGACATTGTATCGATGTCATGCACGTTGAGAAAAATGTTTGTGATAGTGTCATTGGTACTTTGTTGAATATACTAGGTAAGACTAAAGATGGGATAAAATCCAGACTTGACCTACGTGAAATGGGAATAAGGTCAGAATTAACAAAATTTTGTGAAATGGGAAATCGGAGAACATACTTACCTTTCACTTGTTACACATTGTCTAGAAAGGAGAAGAAAGCTTTTTGTGAATGTTTGGTAAATGTTAAGGTGCCACAGGGTTACTCATCCAACATCTGTAGATTGGTATCAATGAAAGATCTGAAGTTGATAAGTCTTAAATCTCATGATTGTCACACTCTAATGCAACAAATATTGCCTATGGCAATTAGATCTATATTGCCGAAGCATGTAAGGTTTGCAATCACCATACTTTGTTTCTTTTTCAACAGTCTGTGTAGCAAAGTTATTGACCCTGATACTCTCGATAAATTGCAAAGAGAAGTGATTGTTACCCTATGTCAGCTTGAGATGTATTTTCCTCCGTTGTTCTTTGATATCATGGTACATCTTGTTGTCCACTTGACTAGGGAAGTGAAAATGTTGGGACCAGTTTTCTTGCATTGGATGTGTCCCTTTGAGCGATACATGAGTGTTTTTAAAAGTGATGTTCAAAACTATTATCAGCCTGAAGGGAGTATTATCGAGGGTTATGTGGCGAGAGAGGTTATGGATTTCTGCAATGACTTTCTCAGTGGTAATGACACTCCTGATAATGACAAGAATATTGACGAGCAATTTGGCAAAGGAATTTTGGGATCACGTGTGAAAGTAATCAGCCGTGAGAAGTTGGAACAAGGTCACTTGTATATTTTACACAACATGACGAAGTGAACGTTTATATCGAGGAACATACCAATTTCATCAAGAGACAATATCCTCGAGCCAATACAATGTGGCTTGCTAGAGAGCATAACAAGACATTTATTAAGTGGTTTGAAAATAAAGTCTTACATCAACTATCTCAAACACCAGATGATATTACTGAAACTATCAAATGGCTCGCCTTTAAACCAAAATTGACTGTTATGTCTTATGAAGGGTATGACATTAATGGATTCACATATTACACAAAGCGCCAAGATGATAAGAGTGTCGTCCAAAACAGTGGGGTCACCCTTCAAGCATCGACTATGTTTTTTGCAAGTGCAAAGGATAAGAGTCCACGTGAAGCTAAAATGTCATATTAAGGTGTTATTGAAGACATATGGGAGTTTGACTACATAGATTTCAGAATTCCGCTCTTCAAATGTAATTGGGTTGATAACACCAATTGAGTTATAGTGGATGAATTAGGTTTCACTTTAGTGAACTTTGAAAAGATTGGCGAGAAGGATGAACCATTCATATTGGCATCACATGCGAAATAAGTATTTTATATCGATGATCCTACAAATGATAAATGGTCGGTTGTTCTTCATGGTAAAAGACAGTTCATTGAAGATCCTATAGATAAAGAACAGTACTATGATAAGTATGATGACTCCAGTCCATTATCAGTGGGGTTTCCAACACCAACAAATATTGAAGCTAATGATGACTTGTATGTGCGTGGAGATCACAATGAAGGATTGTTAATTGATAAAAAAATCACAATATTAGAGGCATGTTTATATTTTTTTATATGTTTTATTTTTCTGAATGTGAACTTTACAATGTGAATATTACAATGTGAATTACTTTATAATGTGAACTTTACAATGTAAATTACTTTACAATGTGAATGTGAACTTTACAATATGAGCTTTACAGTGTGAACTTTACAATGTGAATGTGAACTTTACAATGTGAATTTTACAATGTGAATTACTTTATAATGTGAACTTTACAATGTGAATGTGAACTTTACAATGTGAGCTTTACAATTTGAATTACTTTACAATGTGAACTTTACAATGTGAATGTGAATTTTCAGATGGCTGAGCATTCTCCTGATGACCGTGCTGATGATTACCGTGAGGGTGAGGACATCAATGTGCCGCCTCACAATGTAAGTTTTAAAAATATATCATATATTTATATCTATATGTCCATTTATAGTTACATCTTGTAAATGTGTTTATTTTGTCAAATTTTAGGTTGATGATGCACATGTACCATCTGAAGCACTTAAGGCACTTGATCAGCAACACCAAAAAGTTGACAAGAGAAGGGGCATCACTATGATGAAGAAGTTAATAGCACAAAAGGGCAATGGACCCAAACTTGTTGTGGATTTTGATAATGCAGGAAATGCATTTGGTGTGAATCGCAATTCATTTGTTTCATATCTTGGGTATGTTACTCGTAGCCATTGCGGTTGTAAGATAGATTCTTGGCATAAAGTTTCTAAGGAAAAGAAAGACGTAATATGGAAGGATTTATGTGTGAGTTATTATTAATTTGCAATTCTATTTTGTAGATTACTAATTTTTTGATACTAGTTAATAGCAATTCTAATTTTCAGAGTATATTTGAATTGGATGAAAAGTTGCATTGTAAATGTGTGATGCAACACTGTGGGAGAGTCCTAAGGAACTATAGGACAAATCTAACCTGAGAATACATAAAAGAAGCTGACAAGAGGAAGAACACAGCCACTAAACAGTGGAACTTCCTAGACAAAGAAGAATGGGACACGTTTGTTGCTTCAAGACAATCTGATGAATTCAAGGTATTAGGCGCCAGTCCCAATCTCATTAATATATGTTGTATTCACCTATTCAAGATTAACATTTACTATTACTAACCAAATCATTAATGTGCATACTAACTAGGCCCTCAGTGAGGCACAAAGATCAAGGCGTGCATTGAATGTGCATTACCACACAATGGGTCCAAAGGGGTATGCAGGCATTCGCCAAAGACTACAGTCTGAGGCTACTGCTCAGTCTACTGCTACTCAGGAGTCCTCCACTATAGGTAGCACACCTCTGCCTCTCCATGATGTCTGGATAGCTGGGAGGAAAAATAAGAAGGGAGAAATAAGGAAGCCCGCAACTGCTAAGGCGGCTGCAAAAATGGTAAAATAAAACTCTTACAACAATCGTTCGAATATTGATTATTTGTGGTGTTTACTTAATTACAAATTTTTGTTTTGGCGATTAGCGGGAGCTGCACGAGTTGAGGAAACAAGGCAATTTCATCCATGACGGCACAAGGGATGGATTGACAGTTGCTCTGGGTAACCCAGAGCATGCTGGACGTGTTAGGGCTACATGCGCTGGTGTGGGCATCAAAGCTTTTTTTGGGTCATCCCAGCGCAAACATGTCCCAAAAGTGGGACTTTCACAAGAAGAGGTAACATATTTTTTCCTTGTACATGCTACTGTAAAAGAGAATTCAATAATTAGAATTTGACGTTTCTTTTATCCATGTATAGGTAGATAAGCTATTTGATAGGAAACTCAAAGAAGTAATGAAAAAGTGGTAGGCATCTCAGACTGCCACTTACCAGACAGTACATATGGTGTCTCCTACTGCAGGCTCTACTCCTACTACAGAGGTTGGGAGTAATCTTGTAGACCCACCACCTAGAAAATCCACTGTAAGTATTTTCATGACATAGTAACTAGTTTTTTAATTCAAGATGATATGTTTTCAAGATGATATGTATATATGAAATTGTAGTCATTTCAAAAAAAGATGATATGTATATATGTATATAACATTCTTTACACAAAAATTTGTAGGGGTTGAAGCCATGCCGTCTAAAAGTTAATGAATATGTCATTGCAGAGGCGTCGTCTTACCCATCCATACCAGGGGAAATGTTTCACGGGTCTCCATTACCAGCTGGTTGGATTCGTGTGAGCCCGGTACATATATTCCCCAAGTGGATGGATCTTCCATTGCCATATGCTCACCCAGATTGTGAAACACTTGGTGAGGAAGAAGGCGGAGTGATATTGTGGCTAAAAGCGGATGTCATCTTTACTGAAACTGTATGGTAAATTTACATTACGTTAAATTGTTAGTGTGTGTATATGATTTCAGTTGATCTGAAATTATAATATATATATACAGGTTTAAAAGAAGACACCCACAGCATCTAGGCCTCCACTTCCACCTCCTACATTACCCAGTTGGGTTCCACATGACCTACCTGTCCCGTTAGATCCTAACTGTAGGGTTATGGCAATATGGTTAGGCGAACATGATATAAATTGCCCTATAACTATTTCTATAGATTCAGATGTTGCAGGTCAATCATACGAAAGCAAACTATTGATACAAGATATTTTGGAGTTGTTTCGATATGATTGGCTAAATACATCTGTGATAGAGCTATGGATAAGGTGAGATCTTATTTATACATCCATATACCTTGTGTAGGATCTGGTGATCTGGTTTCTTATTTATTAATGCATGCGTAATTAATACATATTTTGCAGCTACTTAGACAAGATATGTGCAGATTTTGCATTCGAACATGTAGGATTTTTGATTCCATCTTTGATTAGTCTAGTAGCTAAAGACCCTCCGTCAGTTCAACAATACTTCTGTGAGGCTTTTACAAATTTTGCTCAAAATAAGAAGACGGTGATAATGGCTCCATTCAATGTAGAGTAAGTTTACTTTGCTTATTATAATTTGGACTTAATAAAATTACATTTTTATTGTGGATTTTGAGTTATTAATTTTTAGCTTTTTTACCTCTAGTGGTATGCATTGGGAGTTACTGGTTATTGTCCCTGAGACATTCACTGTCTATTATCTAGATCCTAAGGGGAGTAAATTGAATACAAAATGTGGACACATAATGAAAATGGCATTATTCCGGTGAGAAATATTTCATTTTCATATCCGTTAACATATGTTATTACATTACTATTTAATTATGCAATGTAATGTGTTATATTAACATGTAGGGGTTTTGATGAGTTCAAAAAGGTTGGAGGAAAGGTCCCCATGAAAAAGAACCAGTCAATAATTTGGAAGAATGTTAATGTAAGTTCCCGACTGTAATATATGTATATATTATTTATGTGAACAGTGCTTAATTAGTTGTATTTTTTAATATTTTGTATGTTTGAATTTATAGTGTGCTACACAAGACAACGGATGGGCAAGTGGATACTATGTGATGTGATTTATGCACATGATTATCAAATATGCCGCAATGGACATCGATTGTATTGCTGAGGTATTATATAGTCTCATTAGATAATATGAAATATATCAATCTTATTTATAGCTCATTAATTATATATATACATCATTCTCTTTACAGGTGTTTAAAACTGACCACACTACATGAACGGCCTTACCAGATGTACATGCTCCCTATACGACGGGAGAATTAAATGAAGTAAGAGAAGAATGGGCAACAACCATACAAATAGTGGGGGTTTTAAGATATAATTAGGATGTCGATAGCGAATAATGACTAAAGAATGATATTTTGTAAATGAATTTCTGAATTATAATATATGTGTGAATGTTTCTACATGTCTGGATGTTTCTACATGTGTCTGAGTGAAAATGATTGAAACTGTTGGTTGCTATATGAATGTTTCTACATGTGTGAATGTGAAAATGAATGGAACTACATATTGCTAGCTACGTGAATGTTTCTAAATGTGTGAAAATCAAATGGAACGGCATGTTGCATTGCTAAATGTGTGAATATTTTTGTTGTTAATTTTGTAGGTTTGTGGCCTGTTGTAGGATGATATCAATGGATGTCGTAAAACCTGCAGTTCATAACTGAACTACAGGTTTCTCATCCTGCGACCAGCCATACAGTAGGTCTGCAGACTGACAAAAAAAAACAAAAAATAGGCGTCAGTTATTTGTATAAAACCGATGCCACATCGTTACAGTGTCTGTTTCTAATAGAAACTGACATCTATTTCCTTAACACTACGGCCGTGCTGGCCAGCACGGCCGTGGCAGCGGACCAGACACCACGTCCGTGCTGGCAAACACGGCCGTGTTGGGAGTGCACAGTAGTGGCAGCGGACCAGACACCACAGCCATGCTGGCCAGCACGGCCGTGTTGGGAGTTATATGACGTCGGTTTCTTATCTAATAACCTACGTTGATAGTGCCCAAGATGGCGCCCTTCTGTGGCGCGAAGGTATATGGCGTCGGTTCGCCTATAGTGCCCTACTGGCACGTTTTCGGTGGCACGCGAAGGGTTTTGGCGTCGGTTTTTGAACCGACGCGTAACAGCTGGACTTTTAGCGTCGCCCACATAGGTTTCGCATAGAAACTGACACTAAAGGCCTTAAATAACCTACACTAAAGGTCAGTTATTTACTAGTGTGTATCTGAGGTTCTTACAACCATCCTTCTATCTCATCAAGCTCTAGGGTGGCTAACCAAGCAACCACTACTTAACCAACGTATCTAGTTGTATCAAAGGATTAGCCATGTATGTCTCACGAACTTAGGGTTCACCTAACAACATCTTCCAACCCCACTATTGGCTAAACATATGGTTGCGTCTCAACTAAGGCCATCCATTACCACCTTAAATCCTTATGTGCTAACTAACGGTGAAGACATAAAACCCCCTATACTCATCATCCTCATCTCAGATTTAGGTCTGACTGAGTCAAGAAAACTTCAAGCGCATCATCTTGGTTATCCAACTCGAGCTTATATAACTCATAAATTCCATACTGCTCTTGATAATAACGTCCTCATATGATGACTAACTTAGTTCTCTTCGTTTTTATAAACCATCCATACATCATACTCTCCACAAAGGTACGCTACTATCTCTATCCTCATACATCGTAGAAATGTTTCAACTCACATCATCTTTGTCCTTAGTGTATGGCATGTGTACTACCCTATCTCTCACTCCCATAATGAGAGGAAATAAGGATTTGGCTGCAGACCAAATATAAATTTCATCTCGTTCTAAGAGTAGAGATGGTGCATCACACATCACCAGTACACTTTCCAAACTAAGTTTAAACGTACATCACATGTTTCCACATCATAAACAACTCAATTATGAGTCTACACACATGGGAAGACTTTTCCCATCACCTTTTGGATCTTAACATATCTTCTTTATGTACAATCACTAGTCGATACCTCAAGGTCTCTAGGGTGCTGGCACTTTTGGGGTGATCCGACCCGTATGCATCTAAGGAGTGCCTCTCACTTTTACCCTTAGGCCCCACGAACTCATGAAGGTGGCCAACCTCCTAAACCATGGTCCTTGGGCAAAGGTAGTTGTTACCTCCCGACCCTATGGTCTCGTGCATCTAGGAATAGACAACTCCTACTTCCATCGGTCTTATCCCTTCTTGACCTTAGTATTGACTTAGGATTCCATCATAGCACATCTCATTCTTGAATCTTTACCCAAAACTCCATCATCTCTCTATGAACTCATGGTCAAACTTACATCCTTTCATAGGGATCATGGTGACCTACCTAACTTGGTTAGGCCCCATAAGGTTACCCCCATGGCAACCTATCCTCACGCCCTTTATAGATGGTCACACAAGGATCTATAGATTCATGCCCATACCATGTGTTCTTCACTTAGCTCATCAAACTCTTATAAGAAAGACCACTATAGGTTACCTCGAACCTAAACAAAAGTTGATACTCACCCTACAAAAGAGTTCCTCCCCAAGATGAGAGAGAACTATCTCTTGATAGCAACAAAGGTCACAAACGTCCTTACTTCCAGGGATTACACCATCATGTGCATGCTTAGCCCTATCATGCTACTGAGGCATGTAGCTAGTAAGAAGACAACCCACTAAGCCACTCTAGGTTCCTGAGTATGTTATACTTTATCCTATGCCTCAACATTGGACCAACATCATACATGCACATGTCACCAACCTATGTGTGAGTGGTTCATCAAACATAAAACTTAGTCCAAGGGGTTTCCTTTTCCACTAAACATGAGGGGTGCCGCGCTCAAATCTTTAGGAACTCAAACATCTTCATGAGAACCAGGTGCACCATGTCCTACTACTTCCCCTCTCAAGTCAAGGAACCCTAGGTTCACTTCTTATGCATCAGATGTCCAACCACAAACCAAACATGCACAAGGTAGGACATGCACTTCCCACTGTTCTTCCACATGAACAACACCCTATAGTCCTATACAAGGACAACCAACTTGGTGTGAGACCTCATAACTTATTACTGTACCTCCCCAAGGTCTAAGGAACTCTCCTATAAGGTAAGGTAAGCACCTACAACTTTTGTACAAGGGTTCAAGAAGCCTCTATGCATGTCAAACCACGTACATATCTTCATGGTCAACCATGATGTCCAACTCATCCTAACATCTCTCTCCCTAACGAACACTTAGGGTTAGGGTTAGCATCATCCTTAGAGGATGTGTCAGGTCTCTACCTCTTCTTCGAGGCCTCACCACTACATAACATGCCTTTAGTGTCGGGTTTTTAAGGGCCTTTAGTGTCGGTTCTAAAGCAACACCTATGTGGGCACCGCTAAAAGCCCAACTGTTACGCATCGGTTCTAAAACTGACGCCAAATCCCTTCACGCGCCACCGAAAACACGTCGAAAATGTGCCAGCATGTGGTATAGGCGTCGGTTATTAGGATCAAAACCGACGCCACATACCTTCGCGCCACAGAAAGGGCGCCATCTAGGGCACTATCGGCGTCGATTTCCAAGTGATAACTGACGCCGATACCACGGCCGTGCTGAACAACACGGTCGTGTTGTCTGGCCACTTGGGAAATCGACGTCGGTGCTTAGTATGGAAACCGACACTGTTAACCTATGTCGTCGGTTACTAGTATGGAAGCTGACATTGTAACCATATATCGTCGGTTTTTTTCAAATAACCGACGCCGATGTTTTTTTTTCTGTCAGTCTGTAGACCTGCTGTGGCTGGTCGCAGGATGAGAAAGCTACAGTTCAGTTATGAACTACAGGTTTTACGACATCCATTGATATCAGCCAACAACAGGCCACAAACCTGCAAACATTTTATCTCTTTTCACATTCAGACACATGTAGAAACATTCATGTATTGATGATTTTCACACACAATTCATAAAAATTCGTTCGCATTGTCATCATTGTCAACAAAATCATATATTCAAAGAGCCATGAAACAGCAAAAGAAGCCACAATGAAGGGAAGCATGATACTGATACAATACATAAAGTGCAGTACGCACAAGTGTTTCAGATTCATATAACAACACGACAGAATAACACATATATAGTGCATAATAACAGCAGTGCCGAATTTACATACAGCACTATAGCTTGGTACATATATATAGTGGGACTAAGGTGACGATCCAACCTACTAAAATAGGTTACCGACAACTACATGTTATGACTGGGAGATTGTGATTCAACAACTATATGCATTAGCAGGAGGACAAACAGATTTCACCACGAGTTAACATTGAAGAAGGTCTACTAACCTACATTGAGCTAAACAAGTTTATCAGTACTAGCCTAAGGCACAAGTACCGTTCGTCGGGACACTGATGGTCGTGGAAGCTTAGTGGCCACTGGCCAGTTGAACGTGTAGTGGCCACTAAGCTTCCACGACTGTCATTGTCTCGACGAACGGTACTTGTGCCTTAGGCTAGTACTGATAAACTTGTTTAGCTCAGTGTAGGTTAGTAGACCTTCTTCAATGTTAACTCGTGGTGAAATCTGTTTGTCCTCCTGCTAATGCATACGGTTGCTGAATCATGACCTCCCAGTCGTAACATATGTAGTTGTCGGTAACTTGTTATAGCAGGTGGGATCGTCACCTTAGTCCCACTATATATAAATACTAAGATATAGTGTGGGATGCTTGCTTTCTCTCCGAATGTTGCGCTTTGGATTTACAAAGCAATGTCGATGGCCTGCATAGCTATGTCATGGTCGTGGTGCATAGCCTGTAGTCTTTGGTGAATGCCTACAAATTAAATAGAATTTCTATTAACTAGTATCCAAAAATTTTGATACAAAACACACTTACTTAATATAATTATAAATGAACATATAGATAGAAAGCTCAGGGATATATTTTTAAAACTTACATTATCAGGCGGTGCAAGCACGTCCTCACCCTCACAGTGATCATCAGCACGGTCATCATGGGAACATAATAAAAATATAAACACCCATGCCTCTAATATTGTGATCTTTTATCAATTAAAAATCCATCATTATGATCCCCGTGAACATACAAGTCATTGTCATCCCCAACTTCAATGTTTGGTGGTGTTGGAAACCCAACTGAGAATGGATTGGAGTCATCATACTTATCATAGTACTCTTCTTCATCTATAGGATCTTCAATGAACTGTCTTTTACCATGAAGAACAACCGACCATTTATCATTTGCAGGATCATCAATATAAAATACTTGTTTTGCCTGTGATGCCAATATGAATGGTTCACCCTTCTCGCCAATCTTTTCAAAGTTCACTAATGTGAAACCCAATTCATCCACTATAACCCCTTTGTTGTTGTCAACCCAATTACATTTAAAGAGTGGAATTCTGAAATCTACATAGTCAAACTCCCATATGTCTTCAATGACACCGTAATATGACATTTTAGCTTCACGTGGAATTTTATCCTTTGCACTTGCAAAATACATAGTCGACGCTTGAAGGGTGACCCTATTGTTTTGGACGACACTCTTATCATCTTGACACTTTGTGAAATATGAGAAACCATTTATGTCAAACCCTTCATAAGACATAACATTCAATTTTGGTTTAAAGGCGAGGCATTTGATGGTTTCAGTAACATTATCTGGTGTTTGAGATAGTTGATGTAAGACTTTATCTTCAAACCACTTAATAAATGTCTTGTTATGCTCTCTAGCAAGCCACATTGAATTGGATCGAGGATATTGTCTCTTGATGAAATTGGTATGTACCTTGATATAAACACTCACTTCGTCGATGTTGTGTAAAATATACAGGTGACCTTGCTTCAACTGCTCACGACTGATTACTTTCACCTGTGCTCCCAAAAACTCCTTTTCCAAAATGCTCCTCAATATTCTTGTCATTCACGGGAGCGTCATTACCACTCAGAAAGTCATTGCAAAAATCCATAACCTCTCTCACCACATAACCCTCAATAATACTCCCTTCAGGTCGATAACGGTTTCGAACATCACCTTTAAAAATGCTAATGTATCGTTCAAAGGGATACATCCAATGCAAGAAAATTGGTCCCAACATTTTCACTTCCCTAGTCAAGTGGACAACAAGATGTACCATGATATCAAAGAATGACGGAGGAAAATACATCTCAAGCTGAAATAGGGTAACAACCACTTCTCTTTGCAAATTATCGAGAGTATCAAGGTCAATAACTTTACTACACAGACTGTTGAAAAAGAAGCAAAGTCTGGTGATTGAAAACCTTACATGCTTTGGCAATATAGATCTAATTGCCACAGGCAATATTTGTTTCATTAGAATGTGACAATCATGAGATTTAAGACCTATCAACTTCAGATCTTTCATTGATACCAATGTATGGATGTTGGATGAGTAACCCTGTGGCACCTTAACATTTACCAAACATTCACAAAATGCTTTCTTCTCCTTTCTAGACAACGTGTAACAAGCGGGAGTTAAGTATGTTCTTGTATTACCCATTTCACGTAATTCTATTAATTCTGACCTTATTCCCATTTCACGTAGGTCCATTCTGGATTTTATCCCATCTTTAGTCTTACCTGGTATATTCAACAGAGTACCGATGATGCTATCACATACATTTTTCTCAACGTGCATGACATCGATACAATGCCTGACTGTCAAAGAACTCCAATAAGGAAGATCCCAAAATATCGACTTCTTCTTGAATAAAGACTTGTCACTCCTTGTGGCCATCGTACATTGTGGTCTCTTACCAAATTTATTGGCGATGTCTTTCACTCATTCATAAACATCCTCCCCTGATATAGGTTTAGGTGCACTACGTTCCTCATTCTGTCCATTGAATGCTTTTTGCAACCTACGATACAGATGAAATTTTGGAAGAAACCTTCGATGAGAAAGATATACAGTCTTGCCGCCATGTTTTAGTCATATTGAATTAGTATTCTCTTCACATATAGGACACGCTTTAGATCCTTTGACACTATATCCAAACAAATTCCCATATGCTGGAAAGTCATTCACAGTGCAAAACAACATAGCGTGCAAACAAAATGTCTCTCTTCGTGAAGCATCATAGGTTATCACACCTTCACCCAAAAGTTTCTTTAAGTCATCAATCAGAGGTTCAAGATAAACATCGATATCATTTCCAGGTTGTTTAGGGACCGATATCAACAATGACAGCATAACGTACTTATTTTTCATACAAAAGCAGGGAGGAAGATTGTATATAACAAGCATGATTGGCCAAGTGCTATGTTGGCTGCTAAATGTCCCGTACAGATTCATCCCATCTGTACAAAGCCCAAGTCTTAGATTCCTGTCCTCTTTACCGAATTCAGGGTACAATAGATCAATCTTCTTCCACTGTGGGGAATCAGATGCATGTCGTAGGATCCCATCATTATTTTTCTTAACATCTGCATGCCACGTCAAATTCTTTGCATATATAGGATTGGAAAACAAGCGTTGAAACCATGGTATTATAGGTAGATACCACATCACCTTGGCGGGAGAACCAGTTTTGGACTCCCCCGAAGTCGTCAATTTATACCTTGACGCACCACATTTCGGACAATCTTTCAAATTCACATAGTCCTTTTGAAATCATACACAATCATTGGGGCATGCGTGTATCTTCTTGGCCTCCATTCCCATTGGGCACAACAATTTCTTTAACCGGTAAGTTGAGATCGGCAGCTCATTTCCTTCAGGAAGAATTTCTTTCAACAAAGACAACAATGACGTGAAGCTTTTTTTGCTCCATCGATTGTTAGCTTTTAGTTTATACAATCTCAACACATCGCTAAGCTTTGTAAACTTACAACCCATGTATAATGGTATCTCATCATCATGCACAATGTTTCTAAACATTGGAGGTGGATCGGTGTGCTCTACCCCACAACTATCCAGCATTGCATCAACGATGTCTATTGGAACTGGTTCATTCACATCTACGTCATCGGAGGCAATTTCTTCTTCCACATAAACACTTCTATCGACATCCACTGGTTTCAGGTTAGAAATCTCTCCATGCTAGTGCCATTCTGTATAGCCTTGTACAATCCCATTGCACATGACATGACTTCTGATTTCATCACCAGTACAGACTTTCAAGTTGTTACCGCAATGCCTACATGGACAGAAGAACCTATCTCCAGGTTGTTTCCTATGTTCCTCGACAAATCTAACAAACTGATCAAGACCAGAAATAAACTCTGGGGTGTAGCGACTGCGAATGGACATCCATGATCTATCCATTCTCTGATCATAGAGAAAATAAGTATATATTACAACAAGATTAGGGTCTAGGGTAAACATATTAGAGTTTATGGTTAAAACTTTAGGGTTTAAACATGTGATGTCATTCTTAAATGTGTACCGCCTATCCCATTCTTGAACACCTAATCTCACTAGTAAGTGTATACTGTGTATTGGGTTTTCAAGAAAATTTCGGCAGCATTTCCCCGCTGTTCTCCAAGTACATATGTACTTAGAGAACAAACAGGGAAATGCTACCGAAATTTTCTTGAAAACCCAATACACATTATAGACTTACATCCTAAGTGAGATTATGTTTTCAAGAACAGTCCCAAACTGGGGACTATCCAAGATTTACTCCTACTGAGTAAATCTTGGACAGGTTTCTAGGCCAACAAATACAACACCAAATCCTTGTTCATAACCCCATTCAACACACAATTTCTTATAAAAACATTTGTGGACAACCATAACAACATATCAATGCTTCCTAAATTAATCAACATTAATAGCTTATGAATGTTTAGATGCATTTAAATATAAAGCCCTAAATTTAAAAATGTGATGAATAAAGAATCATTAGATGAATGAGTGGATAAGTAAATACAAATCAATATTTAAGTAAATACAAATTAGAGGGCGAGACAGAGGGTTTTTGGGGATGTTTACCTCTGTTTGAGCCCGGTCGGGCATCTTTCTCTAGAGCAGGGAGAGAGGCGAGACGGATGGGTGCACGTGGAAGCCGAACAGGTAGGCAGAAGGCTGGTGAGCTCCTGAACCGTAATGGAAGTGATCATTGAAAACATAGTTATAATAAGGATAAAAGAACATTTATAATGAAATTTATCAGTAATTTGTAACATTAAATAACCAAGACAATCATCAATTCAGTTACAAGCATTAATGTAGCAACTTTCAGTTCCATTCAATTAATCTCTTTTTACATCCACACACAGGGGTTGGTGTACCCCTAAACAATAACTAAACAAAGGGGTTGGTGTACCCCTAAACATGCGCATAATTAAAATAACTATTAATACAGACAAGTCTAGATAGATAGACAACTAAATACTACACCAACATGGTCCCGCATCAGTAATGTCAAGGACTTATCATTGTGGCGATCTTCTCCTGAAGTTCAAAAAAGAAAGCAGCTATGAGTATTGATTAATTGCTTTCAGACAAAAAGTGTAAACACAAATTTTTTGTCTTCACAATTATATTTGTTAATTGGACCTACCGTGGCCTTTTTGATGATGTTGTGTCGCGGAGCTCCTCACTGTATTTTGACGAATCTAAACTGACATAGATGATGGTATCCTCCATCATGGCCTCATAATCAGATTCGTCATATATCTTATCCTCCGTCGCGCGCTCATACCGCAGTAGATGATCGGGGGTCTCGCAGTTGATGTTGGTTATCCAAACATTGATGGTATTATGGCCAACTGGATGGAGAAAAAGCCTGTCACTACGGCCCACATGCATCTCTCCAATCTAATCACGCCAACCGGATTTTGATACAAGATTTCCCGCCAAATCATACTCAACCTCGATAACATGTGAATAATTGCCAAAATTTAGGGTCACTTCACCAAGCCTATAGTGTCTTCCTTCTAGAAAACGCCAATGTTTGGGTATGGCCAATTGGTTTAAGGAACAATCATCTAGGATGATGTCCAATTGTTCTTCAATAGGGAACGTTAACATTGACATAGAGGCCCAGTTCATAGTGACTGTTGTGGGTGGACAGAGACTGCATAATATTAGTATTAACAAAGTGTATGTAAGTACATATAACAATGTTATATATTTTCAGAAAAAGTGTAAGTACATATAATGATGTTATATATTTTTAGACTAGTATTTTCTATAATTTGATGTATCTTGGTATTTCATAAAATGAGGTGACACTTATTATCTATTTGTTTAATCAACACTCATATTTAGTTTTATGAGTACATGACACTATGTTTGAAATACTTTTTTAAAAGGATAAATCATAGGGATTGGTTAACGTCTATCCGCTTGTAACATCAAAAAAGTCAAACTTAAAACTAGAAATGCACACTACAAATTTGGGCACGATCGTGTATGAATGCAAAGCAATACTGAAATGAATTAGGATCAATCATAGGGATTGGTTAACTAATAAATTATCATTGACATCTACTTGTTTAAAAAATAGGTTAAGCCAAGGTCAACACACATCAACAACACACATTAAAAAATAGGTTAAGCCAAGGATGAATTGAGGATGCAAACCTAGTCAATTGGAGGTTTTACCTCTAGCAGTGGCAGTGGTGACGATAATGGCAAGCTCTGGTTCTGGCAGCTGCTGTTGGCGCTGGCTACTGGCACTGGCTACTGCTAGCACCGGCGAGAGGAGGACCGGCTGGAGGAGAGGACCACCAATGGTGGCGGCTCCACGAATGGCGAGCTCCATGGAGGCGGTGAGCTCCACGGAGGCGGCGAGCTCCACGAACGCCGGTGAGCTCCTCAAACGGCAAGCTCCACGGTGGCGCTTCACGGCGGAGGCAAGGAGATCGGCACTTCACGGCGACGCTTCATGGAGGCGCTTCACGACATTGGCGAGCAAGGAGATCGGCGGCGGGGAGCAAGGAGAATGCCAAAATCGCCAGACCCTAATAGTCGATTGCAATCACAGAGAGAAAGGGGAAGAGTCGGGCTCGATCGCACGATTTAAGTTAGCATTCGGTGTCAGTTGCTAACAAAAACCGACAATAAAAACTTTAAGTGTCAGTTTGAACCAAACCACCGACACTATAGGGAGGTGAAAATTTTCACGGTTATTCACGCGAAAAAACAACGACGTCAGTTATTGTCACAAAACTGACGATAAATATTGAGCAAATTTCTATCTCGCATAGAACCTTTAGTTGTCGGTTCCTCTCTTAAAAACTGACGATGTATGTCAATTTTTGGAGGCAATTTTTTTCGCTGGAAATTTTGGTTTTGGAGGTTACTTTTAGGTGTTGATTTCTTATTAAGGAACTGACACTGAATAAAAGCGATACTCGTGTCTTGTCGCCCTTCACAGATTGATGTCAGCTTATTTTAAACACCGACGCTGTATGGTTTAGGTGTCGGTTTTTTATTACAACTGACACCAACAAAAGTGACGTTATAAGCCATTTCTGTAGTAGTGCCTCTTCCTCCAAGGCTTACTCTCTCTTCTCATCCTCCTATAAAAGGATATAACCCCAGATCTCTCCTGAGGGCATGACAACACACACCATGCAACCCTAAGCATGTAACTAATCGTTAGTTTATGCTTAAACTATTAAACTTATGTCTATGACATCTTAATTACCTGCTTTTCATTGATTTGGTGGATGATTCCTTAATCCTTATCATACTTACCCTGACCTCAAGATGGGTGGGGAAGAGAGAGAAAAACCCTAAACCTTAAAACCTTACTTGAATTAGGGTTGAGAAGGGAAGAAGATAGATGAGAAATTCCAAAAGGTATCTTACTTAGAATCAGAACCTCAAACATTGGCCAGCCAGTCACACTACATCTGGGAGTCCTCATGACCGACTAGAGGGGCAGAGGAAAATATTTCCAGCCCTCAGACCATGATGCTTTTCTAGACACCTCCGTTGTCGAAAAATCCTCTAATAACTCCCTCGGGTTCTACAGAGTTTGTAAAATTTAATAATTACTAAGGATTAAATGAGAAACAACAACTCCGATACCAAATGTAACGACCCCGCCTCATGGTAACCCCCAATCAAGGGAGACCAAAAGGTCAGAGATGCTATCCCAATAATTTAGGATCCATGGTTTGACATTTAATCAAAAATAATTATCAAATTCTACTATTTCTAAACTAAAAAACTGGAAAAAAATAAATCTTTTTGCATACCTTGTAAATTCGGTTTTAGACTTCTATCCATTGAACAAGTCTATCTAACTAATCCTCCTTGAACAGATTAATTATATCTTCACAATATTTCAATGTACTATTTGTCCTTTCTCATAAATGTACCTAAGTCACTGACAAACAAAACGTGAGTCGGTATATTTCTATACATGTATGTGGGGAACAATCAAAATTTTACAAATAGTTACTAACAACCTAATTATCACAAATAATTAATTAACAATCCAAATTACACTTTTAATGTGACTTCTCAACTGCTTTGCCCTAAACCATGGATTAACCTCTCTTAGGGTTTTTTCCTTACAAGGGACATAAGGCCACCTTCTCCATCCTGAGCTTGGTGCCTGGGGTCACCTCTCGAGGTGCCCAATAGTCTTCCCTCCAGGGCTTGACCAAGTCAGACCTTCCCTCTAGGGCTTGGTCTTGCAACATACATCAGGGTGGCATGTAGGTTCGAGAATACACATACATAATTAATTGTGATACTCATATGGCCTTTATAGGATTGCATAATTGAACACCCAATAGTTTAGGTTGCAATCAATCGAGAAACATTTGAGAAACGCTATGAAACTAAAGGTGATTATTCATAAAGTAACCACATACCTTATGCCATCACAGAATATCATATTCTTTAAGAGTGTATCCAAACATCCAAGAAATAAGGCATTCAATCTGAAACAAGCATACTACATATGTGTCACCATGTATTCACATTACATTACTCAGATCTAGATGCGCTCCTAAACTAGGGTTTAGGACTACCACATGTTTGGACTAGGGATTAGGGTTCCAAACCCTAATATCATCATATTTTGGTTCCTAAGATTACAATTTCAGCTATGCATATTAGGTGAAACCCTAATTGTCAACTTAAGCATATTAGACTATTCATGATACCTATATTACATCATAGCAAGATGTTGACATTGGTTTTAAAACCCTAAATATACATGTATAAGATTATTAATCATCATTATCAATGATTCCTTCATTTTACATGTCTAGATCAGGTATTAGCTTAACATGAACGAACATATTCATTTAAGCATCAGATTAAGGCAAATCCAGGTTTTCCTTTACATTAAACACATCTAAACATGTATTGTACATAATTTTGGAATAGGAAGCATAATTAGACTGTAAAACTGTTTTATTTGGATTCTATGTGATCTCTTAATCAATTTTCATATATTTCTTATCTTCATCTGAGCATCCTAACAATTTCTATCATTTTTGCAAGATAAAGATAATTGGGCCAACCAAAGGCCGCCACATCACCTTTGTATCAAGTTATTGATTTGTCAAAGAAATAACTCAGGATAGAGAAAAATGACTTACCTACCTTTGGGTCTTGAATATTAGGATGGGGGCATAAGAGTCTTTTGACTCTGTCCTCCTCTTCCTCGCGTGGGGTGCGACCCAAGTTGGATGCTCGGTTGTGTTCGTATGACACAAGGCATCGACGCCCGTCACAGAAAGGCTAGTGGTGCCTACCACCGGGCTTGATTCCCTCACTCCGCCCAAGCCTTCACCTTTAGATTCGCCGCCCCTTTCCTCTGACCAGGTTGACAGAGGTTACAGACCTCCGCTGGTCCTACTGTCGAGCGCCCTAACCCCTATGCTGTCGTCAGCAGAGCCTGACCCATAAAGGTCAAGAACATTGAGTTGGATGGGTTCTCCTCCTACTGCATTGCCGCCTCACGACTATCTATTTGTGTCGTTCTATAGTTGACAGGGTCCGGCCATGACCCCGGTGATCAACACAGCCTGCGATGGCTAGGGCCGGCAAGTATTCGCTTGTCCTGGTTAGCTCTGGCGAGTGCTAGACTGATGGGGAAATCCGGAAACCACTGCTTCACGCTCCTCCGCATCCCTCCTTTTCACCATCATCAACCCTAACATGGCTTTCATCCTCCCCATAGAACCATGGTGACCCTAGATGGGGTGCATCACGACGCCCATCTAGGAATGTCTCTATTTGCTCATCGTCGAGCTGAAGGTCTAAGACGGGAAGGCAGGGAATATGCAAGGGTTATCCATGGACAACCGGGAAGGGAGACACATGTCCAGGACCAATGCAAATCTGGTGGCCCTTATATATACACTTTAGAAGGAACCCTGATAGTCCTCATGTAAGGGGAAAAGAAGTTAGAGCGAGAGACACCGAGAGAAAGGCCTGGTTTTTCCTTCAAGCATATCTTGGTTAGGCATAAAAAATGGATCAACTTTCCATATGTGATAGCCAAAGTTTAAAGGGTAGGGCTTGAATTAAACACATTCCTCTTTCATTTCTATATATATCCCCATAGGCTTCATAGGAAACCCATACTTTTATTACTAAAACATTGTCACACCAACTTTAACCAAAAAGGGAAATCAACTAAATCCCGATCAAACCTCTCACAACCTGGACTTCTGTGTTCCTAGTCCTCGCGAGACCGAGACTCAACCCAAGCCATGGATTACTGATCCAACGGTCGTGAGTGATGGATTTATCAACTAAAATTGGGATTTAAATCCCATTTAAATTGTGACACATTTTCTTAATCCAATTATCGTTCCTCTTTAGGATAAATTCAAAAAAATCCATATCTCATAAACTATGTGTCCTTATTCAACCAAATTTTAAAGGAAGCTCTGGATCAATATTATCTACTTGTTTACTAAAATTGAGTCCCAAATTCCAAAGGAAAAGGGAATTATCTTCATGTGCAAGTTATTCTTTAATAAGGAATATTTTAAGCATATTTTCTCTCAGTTAATCTTTTATTTTCTTTATTTTGATTCCTTTTATCATTAGAAACCATGTGGAGTTGAAATCTCATTCATAATGATTCCATTATCCATATTTGCACATATTTCTTATATTTTCAGCATTATCTCAACTTTCCTTCTTAATAATGCTTTATTTGATTTTATCTCTTTCTTCTCCTATTATCTTTGCAACTTGGACTCCTTGGAACCCAAGAAATCCTAAAGATATGAAATCCCTCCTTGAAGGATAATTCTTAGCCCTCTAAATGCTTCCACATCTTTCTTTTCTCATTATCTACCTTGAGGATGATGCTAGTCCAACTCATCAAATGCAAAGATGGATGAGTCTGAAAGAGAAAGAAGTTGTAGAAAAAAAGGTCGTGAAGCTACTAGATGCTGGAATCATATATCCCATTTCTAATAGTCCATGGGTCAGTCCCATCCAGGTTGTACCCAAGAAGAGTGGGATAATAGTAGTCAAGAATGAAGATGGGGAATTGATGCCCGTAACAGAGCAATCCAAGTGGAGGATGTGTGTGGACTATATAAACTTAAATGAGAAGAACAAGAAAGACCATTACCCTCTTCCATTCCTTGATCACGATCTTGGAGATATTGGCAAGATAGAGTTCCTATTGCTTTATTGATGGGTACTTTGGTTACTTCCAGATAGTTGTTCATCCTATGCATCAAAAGAGTACAACATTCTCTTGTCCCACTGGTACTTTTTCTTATAGGAGGATGCCATATGGGTTGTGCAATGCTCCTTCTACTTTTCAAAGATGTGTGACATCCATCTTTGCTGATATGCTTGATTCGTCACTGGAAGTCTTCATGGATGATTTTTCAGTGTTTGGTAAGACGTTTGATGAATGTTTGCCCCACCTAACTGCTGTTCGTGAAAGGTTTTTCAAAGTTGGATTAGTTCTATCTTGGCAGAAGAGTCACTTCATGGTTCCTGAAGGAATTATTTTGAGTCACTGAGTTTCCAAGGCCAGAATTGAGGTTGATAAGGCCAAAGTGGGCCGAATTTCCACTCTCACCATTCCTTCCACCGTAAGACATGTCTGATCTTTCTTGGGGCATGCGGGTTTCTATCACCATTTCATCAAAGAATTTAGTAAAATATCGAGGACTCTTTGTCACTTCCTTGAAAAATATGTGGAATTCAACTTCGATGACAAGTGTGTTGAAGCCTTCAACCACTTAAATCATAAGCTCGTCTCTACTTCTACTATGCATCCCCCAGATTTCTCCTTGCCATTCAAAATTGTGACGGATGCATCAGATATGACAGTGGGGGCTATTTTGGGCCAAATAGTTGGCCAGATTCCACATGAAATTTACTTTGCAAGCAAGACTCTTAACGAAGGCCAAAGGAACTACACTACCATGGAAAAAAAGTAGCTTTCCATGATTTTTTTCTCTTAACAAGTTTCACTCTTATCTCTTGTAAAACAAGGTGGTGATATACATGGATCATGCAGCCTTGAAGTATCTCATGGCTAAGAAAGACTCTATTACAACCCCAATTTTCGGGTTCTTTTGGGTGGTAATGCAATTTCCCCAAATAAATTATGATGATGTATATTCAGTGTTTGAATAGATTCCTTTGATAAATAGCCTTGTGTGTTTGATTTCATGGGCCTTGATGGCTATTGGGCCCAATAATAAGAAAAAAAAAGAAATAAAAAAAGGGAAAAGGAATCAATTAGTAAAAGAATAACTAAGACCATGGATACAAATGGAGGGGTCAATACCCCTTAGTGTTGGTATGTATGCCCATAGAGCAAGTCATGTGATGATTTTAATGGGATACTTGGTAAATTACTTGAATAATAATAAAGGAAATTTCTGATCTATATGTTTTAACTATTTCTGAGATGAAGGTATAACATGATAGATGTCCAAAGAATTGTTTTACTCAATGACGTATGCTTTTAGGTTAAGGACCTAAACGATGAGATCATACAGATGTTAAGAGTATACATTCTAGTTTAGTCCCTAGTCAGTTGTTATTGTGGAAATAACCATCGACATCAATAACACTAAAGACTAGATTGTGTATTGGTTGATGACAGAATCTCATTAGTCATGATATAGTGATATGAAACCAAGCACATAGGTACTTGTTAGAGAACAAGTGTACCGGAAAGACCCACCATGAGAGTGACACATGGAACCATGATTTGGTAGTCACAGTTAGCTCTCACAGTGATGGTGGTGAATGTAATTCTTCAACCTGAAATCACTACACTCAACACATGTCATTGGGTACACTTTGACATCATCAAACACAGTCTTGAAACATGGGTTGTTATAAAGATGATGATTGGGTGACTTTGACACATGGGGCTTTTGAGGGGAGAGTGACAGATATGGGATTTGTCCCTCCTAAGGTAGTTTGATGTCCATGGCCACTTGATGAGTAGGATTGAGAAAGGCATGCACATGCATGTGTGAATCAATATGTGATATTAATGTCACACACATATGACCCAGTCTGCTCTGAGATCAGGGAAATGGATGAACGTTGAAAGGATGACTGTACCATCCCTTGAGTTTATTTAGGACATTAGTGAAAAAGGAATTATACATTCACTGTAACACCATTTACGGATTGTAGGATTGAATGTTGTTCTCCAACTTTCTATTTTACTTGGGTAGCACTGATGTGTGACTAGGCACCACTCTTTTCTTATGAAGTCATAAGTGTTATGAACTTTCACTGCCAACGTGAAATGGACCTACAAGGTCACACACACTAGGACATGTTGTTGGAAGAGGAGTTTCTCCATAAATCTTGTTTGGATTGATTAGTAAAGGAGTTTAGTAGTTCAATTAAACACCCAATCAATTGATAGCTCAAAATCATAGTATTCAAGGTGTTGGATCAGATGATTAGAGTACTGGATTGATTGGAACTGCAATTGACTGATCTGCTACACCAACCGATCGGCTCGTGGAGATGAACCGGTCAGCTTAAGTTGGTTAGCCGAGAAGTTCAGGTCAATGAACCGATCAGTTCACCTACTTAAACTGGTCGACTGACCAACCAAGTTTGTTTCACTTGTCAATTTTGATTTGGATAAGGACAAATATATGATTAGTTGGAAACGAACATGGAAAGTCTATTTGATTTGAACCAGGACCACGAACTGATCGACTCATGCTTGATCTGATCAGCTCAAGGGCCCTGACGATTGGTTCAGGGCTGAACCGATCGGTTCAACTGGCATAGTTTGTCTGATTTTGTGGAAAATCTCGAACCCTTCTACTCCTGCTTTAGTCCTGCATTGCCTGGGGTAGAGAACCCTGTCTCATGACCCTCCTATATATAGGGGTATTGGGGGATTCTCAAAGTACAACTCAGAACACCAGTTGCTCTACAAAGTTGTCGTTCTCTCTGGTTGTGGTAACCACAAGAGCTCGAGCAATTGCTACCCAATAAGGGAGGCACATCAAGGGAAAGACAACTACAGAAAAGCAACTGGTTGCAGGAGAGTGTGTCAGTAACCAGTATGTCGATAGGAGGGTGCAACTCCATCTGATGCCTTGTGTGAAAAGGCGATCAGAGTTCCAGGTAGTCTGTGTGGACGACTACAGAGGCGGGAGATTTATGTCGCTGGAGGACAACTGTCAATCACGACAGTCCCGGTGAGACCAGGAGCTGCACAGACACCGTCCAAGACCGGAGGCGAAGACCGCACAAGCCGCCAGGTAACATTGTCGAGCAAGTCTCAGGACAAGTTATGTCTCTACAAACCATCCTTCCTAATGTATAGACGTTGACGCTATTCCTTTATACTAGGTTCGGAGAGAAGAAAATGTTTGTTTCCACTGCCTTCTCTGTCTCCCCTAAAACCCAATAGTGGTATCAGAGCTATGTCAACTGCTCTATACTTTAGGATTATCGATGTGATCAATTTTGGTTTGTCACCATTATTTATTGCATACGATGTGAATAAAATTGGATTTATGCATGTCCAATCCTAAATCCACAAATTCCAATATACATATATGATATGTAATATGAATGCACTCGATATGCGTCACCCGTAAATGAGTTTTGTGGTGGATGTATAGCGTGGTTATGACCAATAAACCCTATGTATGTGTGCTTGGTTGAATGTGGTTGCTTGCATCTCGGTCTGCTCACTGATTCCCTATCTCCTATTCCTAATGTAACTCGAGATAACTCGAGATTTCTTTCCTACCTTTGCTCCCCCCGAATGTAACTCAGGGTTTCCTTTTTCAAATGTAAAATAGGATAGATTTTTATTTCCTGTTATGTCAAAGAATGGAGGACCATCTGAAGACAACTGAGACGATTGGTTCAAGACGTGAACTGATTGGTTGGTGATCCAGACGACTGTTTCGAGGAGCAAGACGAGTGGGTGGCGACATGAGGAGATGCACAACGACCAGTGAACCGATCGGCTAGAGGTTCTAGTCGATCGGCTGGCGGCACTCAACTGACCGGTCTAATGGCGAGTCGATCAATCATGAAGATGAGTTGATCAAACCCAGAAAGACAAAACACAGAGTTCATCTTGTACAGGTTGCATGTGATGTGGATCTAGATGACTGTGATTCCTCTTAGCTCAAGGAATCACATTAGGATGGCCATAATCATCACTTTTATCATTTCACATGTTTTCTATGGGATATAGCATGTATATGATATGTACTATATATTGTGGTGATTGGATATGTATATGTACCTCTAAAAACCAAATCCCTCATTAAATATTAAAGTTTTATATGCCTTCCAAATATGAAACATGTGAAAAGCTTGATCGGCCAAGTGTGGGAACACCCTAGCGTGGTGCACCGTCTATCTCATGGAAGCGTGAAGGATGGATATGTGGATCTGCCCTAGAAGGGTGCATATTCATCGTGTTGTCTTTGGGTCAGACTTAACAAGGTGATATAGATAGGATCTAGCACCTTTAGGAATGGAGGTGATCATGGCAAGGAGTTGCATATGAAATCTTTCAAGAGTTGCATATGATACAATTTGCAAAAGTTGCCTACTCGGAAGATCTGAGTTGTGGGTGACAACCCTAGCTGGTCCATGATTCATAGGATTTTAGGATCTTGACCCAGTAGGAGATTGTACGCTTCTTCTGAATATGGTGAGGGCTATCAATTTGAAACAAAAATAGTGGGAGTGGTAATTAATTAAAGGCCTATTTAACTATCATCAAATTTTATTCAAATCAAATCAAATCAAAAGAAGTTTTGACGAATGCAATTTTCTCTTGTTGAATGGAAAAAGAATCATCTTTTAAAATGGGCAAATTAATTGAGAATAAATTCCATAACTGGTTAGGGATTGTGAGAAGTGTTCTGCACATTCCAGATATATCGATAGCATTTGAATCCACTCTATGTATGCTTAAGAAGAAGGATAGTTCATTGATGGAGATCAATGGAACAAAGTCTAAGGACAACGGTGAGGGATAGAAGGGTTCTCTCGCCAAACCAATGTCAGAATCTTCTGTGCTCAAAACATGGAGAGGATGGAAGGAACGATGGAAGAAGCAAGAGATAAAGATATCTACTTCTGGTGTATACATAATAGAGATTAACTTTACTACTTCTTTTTCATGGGTACTTGATACCGAATGTGGATCTCACATTTGTTCAAATGTGAAGGATCTTAAGAGAAGTAGGCCTTTGGGGAACGGTGAGGTTGAACTACGTGTTAACAATGGGGCAAGAGTTGCCACCAGTGCCGTAGGAACCTATGAGTTAACTCTACCTAGTGGGCTAATAATAGAGTTGAAGAACTGCTATTATGTACATGCCATAAATAGGAATATCATTTCCATTTCTTGTTTAGACAAAGATGGTTTTGAATTTCTTATTAAGAATGAAAAGTGTTCTATTTCAAAAGATGGGATCTTTTATGGAAGTGCCCCAATGTCTTATGGTCTATACTTGATAGATCTAGAGACAAGTGTATACAACGTAAAGCCCAAAAGGCAAAAACTCAACAACTCAAACAAAACATATCTTTGGCATTGTCGTCTAGGGAACATAAATGAGAAGCACATCTCTAGACTCCATAAAGATGGTTATCTAGACTCTTTTGATTATGAATCAATAGAGACATGTGAATCTTGTTTATTGGGCAAGATGACCAAGACTCCCTTTTCAGGTAAAGGTGAGAGAGCTAGTGATCTATTAGGACTCATACATACTGATGTATGTGGGCCTTTTAGAACTAATGCCAGAAATGGGTATCAGTACTTCATTACCTTCACTGATGAGTTCAGTGGGTATGGATATGTGTACCTAATGAAACATAAGTCAGAAACCCTTGAAAGGTTCAAGGATTTCATGAATGAAGTACAGAACCAACGTGGTAAAAGTATTAAAGCACTTCGATCCGATCAAGGTGGAGAATACTTAAGCCAAGAGTTTGCAGACCTTCTGCGAGCCCATGGTATCGTATCACAATGGACTCCACCTGGAACACCACAGCATAACGGTGTGTCTGAAAGAAGGAATCACACTTTACTGGATATGGTGCAATCAATGATGAGTTTTGTCGATCTTCCAATTTCCTTTTGGGGTCATGATCTTGAAACCTCTGCATTTACACTTAATCGAGTACCATCTAAATCGGTTCAAAAGACACCATATGAGATATGGCACGAGAAGCGTCCCGATTTGTCTTTTATTAAGATTTGGGGTTGTGAGGCTTACTTCAAGAAAATGTTTCCTGATAAGCTTGGACCCAAGTCCGATAAATGTTATTTTTTTGGGTACCCCAAGGAAACAAGAGGATACTATTTATACCACCCTACTGACAACCAAGAGTTTGTTGCTAGGACAGTTGTGTTCCTAGAAAAGGAATTTATTTCCAGAGGAAACAGTGGAAGGAAAATAGAGCTTGAAGAGGTTCAAGCCCAACAAGAAAATATTGAACCAGTAGATGTACAAGAGGAACATAGAGGTTCACAAGGTGTTGTGGAATCTCAGTCTCTTCAAGTAATACAAGGACCTCGTAGATCAAGTAGGACCCATCTTGAAATTGAGAGGTTTGGATACCTTGTGACTCAGGAAGGCAGTGAGTTGATCATAGATGATGATCCAACTACCTATCTAGAGGCTATGGAGGGACAAAATTATGAGAAATGGCTTGAAGCCATGAGATCCGAGATGGAATTCATGTACTCCAACAAAGTATGGACTTTGGTGGAACCACCTGAAGGGGTAAAACCCATAGCGTGCAAGTGGATCTTCAAGAAGAAGACCAACATGGATGGCAATGTGCAAACTTTTAAAGGAAGATTGGTTGCAAAGGGTTTCTGAGAAGTTCAAGGTGTTGACTATGATGAAACTTTTTCTCCAGTTGCCATGATTAAGTCCATCGGGATCATGCTTGCTATTGCGTCTTACTATGACTATGAGATTTGGCAATTGGATGTTAAAACCACATTCCATAATGGGAATATAAATGAGGATGTGTACATGACACAACCTGAAGGTTTGGTGATCCAAAGAATGCCAATAAAGTTTGTAAGCTACAAAGGTCAATCTATGGATTGAATCAAGTGTCTCAGAGTTGGAATCTTCGATTTGATGAGGAAGTCAAAGTGTTTGGCTTTATTCAAAATGAAGATGAACCTTGTGTGTACAAGAAGGTTAGTGGGAGCATGGAAACATTCCTCATATTGTATGTGGATGACATACTATTAATGGGGAATGATATCACAGCCTTAGAGAAGGTAAAGACTTGGCTCAGAAATACTTTCTCAATGAAGGACTAAGGAGAAGCATCCTACATTCTAGGTATTAAGATCTATAGAGATAGATCTAAAAGGCTTCTCATACTAAGTCAAAGCACGTACATTGACAAAGTGTTGAAGCAGTTTAGCATGGAGAACTCAAAGAGAGGCAAAATCCCCATGCTACATGGAGTCACCATCTCTAGATCTAAATGTCCCCAATCTTGTGAAGAGAGGGAGTGTATGAATGGGATCCCATATGCATCAGCCATCAGATCCATAATGTACGCTATGTTGTGCACACACCCAGATGTCTTGTATGCCCTCAGCATGATGAGCAGGTACCAGTCAGATCCCGGGGATGCTCACTGGACAGTCATAAAGAATATCTTCAAGTACTTGTGAAGGACTAAGGATCAATTCCTTGTATACGGCGGTGAGGAAGAATTGGTAGTAAGGGGTTACACTGATGCAAGCTTCCAAATCGACAAAGATGATTACAGATCACAATCATGATTTGTATTTTTCCTAAACAATGGAGCTGCGAGATGGAAGAGTTCCAAGCAAGAAACAATTTCTGATTCTACTACAGAGGCCGAGTATATTGCTACTTCACATGCAGTAAAGGAAGCTGTGTGGATCAGGAAGTTCATCACTGAACTTGGTGTAGTTCCCAGTAGCTGTGATGCAATTGAGATTTATTGTGACAATAATGGAGCTATTGCTCAAGCTAAGGAGCCCAGATCACATCAGCGGTCCAAGCACATACTGCGACACTTCCATCTCATACGAGAGATCGTACAGTGAGGAGATGTGAAGATTTGCAAAGTACCAACTAAAGACAACATAGTTGATCCACTGACTAAGGCCCTTTCTTAGCATAAGCATGATGGTCATGGTAGGTCACAAGGACTGAGGTTCCTAGGTGACTAGCTCTAAGTGCAAGTGGGAGTCTGTTGGTATGTATGCCCATAGACCAAGTCATGTGATGATTGTAATGGGATACTTGGTAAATGATTTGAATAATAATAAAGGAAATTTCCAATCTATATGTTTTAACTGTTTCTGAGATGATAGTGTAACATGATAGATGTCTAAAGAATTGTCTTACTCAATGACATATGCTTTTAGGTTAAGGACCTAAACGATGAGATCAAACGGATGTTAAGAGTATACATTCTTGTTTAATCCCTAGTCAGTTGTTATTGTAGAAATAACCATAGACATCAATAACACGAAAGACTAGATTGTGTATTGGTAGATGACAGAATCTCATTAGTCATGATATAGTGATATCAAACCAAGCACATAGGTACTTGTTAGAGAACAAGTGTACCAGACAGACCCACCATGAGAGTGACACATGGAACCATGATTTGGTAGTCACAGTCATCTCTCACAGTGATAGTGGTGAGTGTGATTCTTCGACCTGAAATAACTACACTCAACACATGTCATTGGGTACACTTTGAGATCATCAAACACAGTCCTGAAACATGGGTTGTTATAAAGGTGATGATTGGGTGACTTTGACACATGGGGATTTTGAGGGGTGAGTGATAGATATGGGATGTGTACCTCCTAAGGGAGTTTGATGTCCATGGCCACTTGATGAGTAAGTTTGAGAAAGGCATGCACATGCATGTGTGAATCAATATGTGATATTGACGTCACACACATCTCACCCAGTCTGCTCTGAGATTAAGGAAATGGATGACTGTACCATGCCTTGAGTTCATTCAGTACATTAGTGAAAAAGGAATTATACATTCACTGTAACACCATTCACAGATTGTAGGATTGAAAGTTGTTCTCCAACTTTCTGTTGGCTAAATGGACATCTGTAAATCCCTTTGTTTTGATAATGAAAAACATTTCATTCTTGTTAATCTAACGTGCTACTTGAGTGTTGCAGGAATAAGGTGGATGACAAAGCACTAGGGAATCTATATGCTTGAATGATTGTAAATGTCATGAAATTTAATCAATTGTAAACTTGTACAAATATATAATGTACAAGTACTTAGACTTCATGTAAATCAAGCGTTAGATCTTCCCTAGCTAAACACCACATTTAGATAGGTCATCCCCTTCAATAGTTTCACATATGCACACTCATACACACAATTAATGTCTTCATTTGAAGCATTGGAACATGGTCCATCTCGGTCGACAAAATCCTCGACCGAGACAATCTCGGTCGACAATCTTCTCGACCGAGAAAGACCCAAGTAGCCGTTAGACACAGCTGACAAGGTAGTTGGCAGTTGGAGATAAATGTTGCATACACTTTATCCAGAGAGCCTGTCGGTCGACAAAACTTTGACCGAGTAGGTGTCTCGGTCGACCATTTCTTGACCGAGATAGTCTCTGACAGCAACTGTAGAATTAATTAACTAGTCGTTGTTAAAGCAACTAACTTATATCTAACGGCTAGTTAAGCACTTAGAAACCCCTAGAAAGAGTCTAGAACGTCCTAAGCACTTGTAGGACATTCCTATAAATAGGACATGCCTTAGGACACCTAAACATACTTGCTTTTACACTTGAGAAATCTTTGAGCATACATTGACTTTGTGCAACCTGTTTGTGAGAAATTGAGCATTGTGACAATTGGCTACTTCCCCTCTTAGCTAAAATTTCGTGTCCTATAGGCTAGCATCTCCTATCCACTGCAATTACTGTTCCATACACTTTGGTTAGGAGATCTACACACTTGATCTAGGCAAATCAAGCCTTGTGCTACAAAAGGATAAGTTGTAATTTCCTTTTTCCTTTCTTGTTCTCTATTATTGTTTGTACTCTCCTTGCTACTCCTAGGTTGGAGGCTGCGGATTGGAGAGGTTGGAGATCTTCTTGGTGAAGAAGGGGACCTTGAGCTACTTCAAGAAGGCTGGTGCAACGGGAGGTTACTTCTAGAGAGGAAGGCTACTTCAAGGGGGAGCTTGGAGTTACTTCAAGAAGGCTACCTCGGGTTGGTGCATCTACTTCAAGTGAAGGCTGTTCAAGGGGTGTAAGAAAGTATTGTATTTTGTGTAAATCCTTGTGAAGGTAATAAAATTAATATTGTCAATATCCCGGTTGGGTAAGCAATCGGGTAGTGGACTGACAACCTTAGTATTTGCTAAGGTTGGAACCACTCTAAACACTTGTCTCCTTCTTCCATTTTCAATTGTGGTTGTTTGAGTTAAATAATTGCTAAAATATTTAAAAACTCTATTCACCCCCCCCCTAGTGTTTTTCACTTTCTATTTCACTTGGGTAGTACTGATGTGTGACTAGGCATCACTCTTTGCTTGTGAAGTCATAAGTGTTATGGACTTTCACTGCCAACGTGAAATGGACCTACAGGGTCACACACACTAGGACATGTTCCTGGAAGAGGAGTTTCTCCATAAATCTTGTTTGGATTGATTACTAAAGGAGTTTAGTAGTTCAATTAAACACCCAATCGATTGATAGCTCAAAACCATAGTATTCTAGGTGTTGGATCAGATGATTAGAGTATCGAATTGATAGAAAATGCAATTGACAGATCTACTGCACCAACTGATCGGCTCATGGAGATGAACCGATCAGCTCAGGTTGGTGAGCCGAGCGGTTCAGGTCAATGAATCGATCGGTTCAATTAGTTGAACTGGTCGGCTGACCAACCGAGTTTGTTTCACTTGTCAAATTTGATTTGGATAAGGACTAATATATGATAAGTTGGAAACAAACATGGAAAGTGAATTTGAGTTGGACGAGGACCACGAATTGATCAGCTCATGCTTGAACCGATTAGCTCAACGGCCCAGAAGATCGGTTCAACTGGTGCAGTTTGTCTGATTTTGTGGAAAATCTCGAACCCTTATACTCTTGCTTTAGTCCTACATTGCCCGGGGTAGAGAACCCTGTTCCATGATCCTTCTATATATAGGGGTATTTGGGGCTCCTCAAAGTACATCTCAGAACACTAGTTTCTCTGCAAAGTTGTCGTTCTCTCTGGTTGTGGTAACCAGGAGACGAGCAAGTGCTACCCGATAAGGGAGGCACAACAAGGGAAAGACACCTATAGAAAAGAAACAGGTTGCAGGAGAGTGTGTCGGGGACTAGTACGTTGATAGGAGGGTGCGACTCCTTTCAGTGCCTTGTGCGATAAGGCGATCGGAGTTCCAGGCAGTCCGTGTGGATGACTGCAGAGGCGGGATATTTCTGCCGCTCGGAGGACAACTATTAATCCTGACAGTCTCGGTGAGACCAGGAGCTGCAAAGACACCGTCCAAGACCAGAGGTGAAGACCACGAAAGCCGCGAGGTAACATCGATGAGCAAGTCTCAGGACAAGGTATGTCTCCACAAACCATCCTTCCTATTGTATAGACATTGACATGATTCCTTTATATTGGGTTCGGAGAGAAGAAAATTTTTGTTTTGCTTCCTTCTCTGTCTCCCCTAAAACCCAACACTTAGATCAGCTACGGACCATCCAATGGCTTGAATGTTATTCTTCAAAACCACCATCAAGGCATCTTCTTGCTATGGAGAACGAATAAAATAATCATTGGGAGGGTGTTGTTGGAGCCTAAGAAAACATATTTCAGCCCTTCGGGAAGAAACTGGAGCTCAAGAACTAGATTCACTTTAAGGGAATTCTTCAATGGTTCAAAAATGGAGGGGAGGTCCTCACTTGCAGCCACTAAGGCCAACTCTTCTTCCTCATCCTCATCATCATCAAAATTGGAAAATTCCATAATAGGCTCTAGACCCCTCTACCTTGTGTGGTAGTTTGAATCCATGAAGTTAGACATTCTTCTTCAATCTCATCAAAACACTCAATAAGATAACAATCCTCCTATGTAGCACCTATCACCTTGGCCTTAGTAGAAGACATGAAAATGTTTAACTAGATCTTCATGTGCATGAAGGTCACCTACATGGTGTCATTCCTCACATGGTTCAATGCATCAGTTGTAGCCAAGAAGGGTCTCCCTAAGATTATAGGCACTTTCCCCGAGTCTTTTCCATGTCCAACACAATAAAATCAACGGTGAAGAATGTGGAGGTCTCATCATCAAGCCTGACCAAAACATCATCAACACGCCCTTTAGGAAATTTCATAGATCGATCGGCCAATTGCAAAGTGTAGGAGGTTGACCCAGTTTTCCCGTTTGCTGTTCAGTAAACACATTATATGACATCAAATTTATACTAGAACCCAAGTCAAGAAGATCTTGGTCTATGTGGTGTGCTCAATGTAGCAAGAGATGATGGGAGCACCATGATCTTTTCTCTTCCTTGGCATGGTGTGTTGCAAAATTGAGCTCACTTTCTCAGTGAGATTGACATTCCTTGGTGTCCTTCCTGTCTTTCTCCTCTTGAATGTTTACAAGTCTTTCAAGAACTTAGCATAAGATGGGATTTTATTGATTGCATCAAGCAAAGGAATATTGATCTTCATGTGCTTAAAAGTTTCCATGATTTCCTTGATGTGGTTCTTGTTCCATCTTTCAGCATATGGTTCCTCAAGTGCATCTGGGAATGGTGGGAGTTGTGCTCCCAACCAGCCCAAATCAATAGAATCATCAATCAATTCACATGAATCACAATATCATCTCTATGTATCACATTATCAACCCGGGTTCCTATCATAGTATCCTTAACATGAATCTCAGTATCAACATCCCTAATCACAGTATCAACTTTGTCATTACTGATTGCACTATCAAAAGAAGTATCATGTGGATGATTTAAGGTCCAACCACTTCTCAATAATGTCAGTGCCTTCACATACTCATGGGTAGTGGAAGAGGAAGATTGTGGAGGTGGTTATGGTTGTTGAGGTGGTGTTGGCCTTGAGTATGGTGGATTTGGATTTTGGAGGATGAATTGTGCCTGAGGTTGTGGTTGTGGTGGTTTTGGTGGATGGGGTGATATTGTAGAGGGGGTTGTTGGTATGAGTGAGGTGGAGGTGGAGGGTATTGGTAATTGAATGGGGGTTGTTGAGGTGGAGGATCATAGGGATTGGGTGGTCCTTAGTACTAGGGTGGAGCATAGGTACTTTGGGGAGAGCTGTTGAGATGGGAGCCTCCCTTCTTCATGAAGAGAAATTGAAAGAGAAATCTGATCAAGACTTTACTCAAGGCGAATAATTTTATACCCTTGATAGGACACATCTTTCTTCACTTCATCAAGGCTCCTTAGCCTTCTGAGAACTTCTTCTTCAAACATGCAACTGTACTTAGGGCCTTGATGTTGCCTTAGATGCCCTTGACCGTCCTCATTTTGTTTTTTACATGAGAAGCTAGGATGATTTCTCCACTCAGCAGTATTAGAGTTGGATATGGGCCATGGTTGTTGCGGTTTCTGAAAGCATGCAAAGCATTCACTTCTGCATCAATGACATCAATTGCCATTGTATATTGGCTAGAAGAACCTCCAGCTTGGTTATTCATCATGTTCATCATATCCACCATCATCTTCATCATTTGGGGGTTGGTCTATGTTCTAAATGGAGCTGCAGGAGGGGTGAAGGAATGTAGTTCTGGTCATTGTTCTCCCCTTTAGTTGAAGTTCAATAGTGAGAATTGTCAACAAGATGCTCAAACAGGGGCCAGGACTCCTCCGGTGGCTTTGCCATGAATGTGCCTCCACATGAGGAATTGACATGTTTTGGCTCAACTCAACCAGCCCAGTGTAGAATGCCTGAACAAGCTGCTGCAAAGGTACCTCATTATGGGGCAGTCATGTAGGAGCTTTTACAACCTTTCCCAAGCTTCATGGAAGGGATCATTCTCTTTTTGTGAGAACGAGGTAATGCATCTCCGCGTATGAGTCAACTTGGCAATTAGGTAGAATTTCATAAGGAACTCATTCTTCACTACATTCAATGTCACTAACTCAGGCTTGGATATATACCACTCCTTAGATTTTTCTTTCAAGGAAACGGGGAAGAGGATTCTTCAGATTGAGTCCTCAGTGGAAGAGGGTGTGCAGAACGTGCAACAAGTTTCAAGAAAAGCATCTATGTGGTGGTAGGGATTCTCGTTCTCCATCCCATAGTATGTAGGAAGGAGTCCAAGAAGGGCTAGTGGAATGAATAAGTATTGACCTGGTATTTTGTCAAAAAGTGTGGCAATTGTTATAGTTCCCCGGGGTGAAGTACTCATGGAGAGGGCAGTTGGGTTGTGGTTGAGCTTCACCATTAGGATTAGGTCCTTCCATTTCAGCTGATTAGTGTTGTTTGTGGCGGCTTTGGTGTCTTCTTCTACCTATCTCGGGGTCATATGACACCAAGTCAGTACAACTCAAGCACATACTGCTCAAGCACAACTGTCACTTGCACAATACACATACAAGCAACAAAAGTTGAGTTAAAAGATAGTACGCAAAAGTAAACAATGAATAAAGAATAGAAATGGCGAGGGAAGTAGGAAAAGCTCAGCTACACTAACTAGCTAGGATGGGCACTTCTACTCCCCGACAATGACACCAAAAATCTTGGTGCAATTTTACTTAAGGTCACACACTAATCAACTAGATGGTGACTAGATGCAACCCTAAGGGAAAACACACAGATCTCTCAAAATTTATAAATGGGACCTAGTCTAACACACCGGCTTAGACTATTCACACTTCACCCGCAAGCACATGGGTTTGTGCTCTAGTATAGGAAAGTGGCAAGAGAAGGGTCGATGATCAGGGAGAGGGGGTACTAGAGCTAAGTTAATGTTAGATTCATTCCTAAAGCGAAGAATAGGGTTTTAGGGTTTAAAAGTTGGTTTTTGTTGATTACACTATAATTCCAAGCAATTAATAACAAGAATGAAACTTGATTACCATGAACCCTAGATTATCCTAAGCAAGCAAAGATTACGAAACTAAGAAAAATGAGAAAAAGAGAAAGAGCAAGGAATTACACTACACTATCAATTGAAATTATCAACTAAGAAACAAGCTAAACACTAAGGAAAGAAAGAGCCTAAGTTATCACTAACTAATAAATTAACACAAGCAAGTTCAAATTAGCCCTCACTAATTTATCAAGACCTAACTATCAAAAACTAAGCAATTAGCTAAGAAGTAACAAAGGAAATGAACTAAACTTGCATTAACAAGCTAAGATGACAAGGTGAGTTTTAAGCAATAAGATTGATAGGTGGGTAGTTTGGGAATGAGACTTTGATATTAGTTGGGGGAGGTTACATAACAAGAAAGTTCTATATCATCAATCTAGATTGCCAAATCAAACAACAAGGCAAGTGCTATTGGAATATACCCTATGCTACTAGTTGGAGAACTAGGACTAGGTGTAATTCTAATAGGACTTGACAAGTCTAAGTTTGTAGGGTAAGTGGTATTAGAGAAATTGAGAGCCAAGTGTAGGAATGGGGGTAGAGATGAGGTTGTTTCACCTCATGTTACTTCACATCTAGCCATTAGGAAACTCTAGGCAATTGTACTAATCATACTTACACTAGCTACTTAGATATCACACCTACTTGTAGGAGAAGGGAGTTGTATGTAGGAACAAAGGGGGCTAGCTAGGGATCCACTAATTGGACCTAGGAGCTATCCCTAAGATAGACACATACATTCTAATTTCCTGTATAAGCTAAGTGTCTTCGAGCATCATATAACCAGCAATCCATGTCTAAAAGCACAAACCACAAGAAAGATAAAGGAAAATGAGATAGAAGCAAGAGGAAATCATCATACAATAGAAATATGTTCATTACAAGTTATTTTCCCTCAACATGGTATCAAAGTAACATTTTGACCCCCAAATAGCCCACCACTAGGTGCTTAGCTAGACATGATCATACAAAAGAGCAAAGACAGGAGAAGAAAAGGGTAGGAATCCATGGAGCTCATGGAAGCTTCTTCTCCTTCACCTCCTAGCTTATGTAGGGTGTGGCTCCTCCTCCAAGGTAGGTGAATAGCATGTAGATATGGGGGATTATGGTGGGAAACCTAGAAAACTAGGTTTTTATGGTTGAAAAAGAGTGGAGATGGAGTGGGAGTAGGTGAAAGGTTTGGAAAGCAAGGAAACGGCTAAGGAGTAGCTAGGAGGGTTCTAGGAAAGCTAGCTTTCATGTTGTGGCCACCACCTATGTATATATATGTGGTGGGGCGGCACTAGGAAAAGTGAGGGTAAATAGGAAAAAATAGTGGAGAAAAAGGGTAGGTTTAGGTGGTCACAACGATCATGGAGAGGTGCCACATCTGTGGTGAAGGTTATATGCCACAGTCATGGGTAATGGAATGGTCAAGGTGGAAGGTGGAGGTGAGGTGTAAGTTTGTATGGTTTCCACGGCTTTGACGAGTACAACTATCATGTTGGGTAGAGGGTACCATAGTTGTATTGGGTGGCACAAATGTGTTGGAGGAGTTAGCCACGGGCGAGGTTGCTATGAGGTCATCTTGTCTTCATCTCACGACGGACGTGGCGGTGACCACGGGTGAGGTGGGCTTCAATGGCCAAAGTCATGTTGATGGAAACACCTGTGGTGATTCACGTGTAAAATGAGCTGAGTAACTGTTGAATTTTGGGATCTTGAGGAATAAATCATCACGTTCGTGGCAGGGGCTACGGGTGAGTTGGAGCTCACTATCCACAGCTTTTTTGATGACCACGGACATGGTATCTTCTATAACATGGCCATTTTGTTGATCACGTCATGGTCATTCATGTACAATCTTGGCGATGCTACTATAACTTTTGGACATTAATTCACCATGACCGTGGTGGTTTTCCACGTCTGTTTTGATTCTTCTTGTTGCTGACTTCCACATTAGCTTCTTCATTTGGCTTTCTTTTGCTTTGAATTAATTCTTGTCCATCCAAAGAGAGCTCGGGGAAGATGTAAGTCCAATCTTAGGGTGCAAGGACCCAAAGATGTTCTTTATCTCCCTCCCTTGCATCAATGCATGGATAAGTACCCTGAAAAACACACAAATGGAGGCATAAGTGCATTTGTCATAAAAGATCACATTGGAGGAAATATATTTCAATCTACAATGTTTAGATGTGATTATCATTCAAAAAGACATAGGATGAAGCCCTAAAATAGGCCTGCATCAATGATTACATAGAGCTAGTGGATAGCGTTGATTGGTCTGTTCATTGGGGTACTTCCATATTGTGGATTGGTCAAGAAAACCTAAAGACATCTACTTAGAGTTTACTGTGTTTATGCGAGAGTGGGCATTTGGGATGCTATGGTCCATTTTTTAAACCATGAGGGTATATAATAAAACTTTTTGTAGAAACCTTGATGTAAACATGGTAGGAGGGATGTAGTGTAGTCTTGATGTTGATTTTGTGCAAGGTTATGCATTCTCTAGTCTAGAATTCTCTTTGCAAGCTTGATGGGAAAGATATGTGTCTTGGATCCAATACCTCCTTGACTAGACAACATTGTCACTTACAATCGGGATACATAATAACCCGGATTTTAGGGTATGATACCCAATATAGAATTTGAAGACCATGAATGTTGTGTAGATGATTAACACTAAATTCAGTAATTAATTATTCAATTGTGAATTCTTTTCACCTTAAAAGCATAAGCATAAATGCAATGGATAATTATTAGATCTAATTGAGTTCAATCACAATGAATAGCTTCTTATTCACCATATTGGGTACTTGTGAAGATAAAAGACCCACTTGATAATGTCAATGAACTCAAGTGACAAATTAGTGAACTTCACAGGATGATAGGACTAGAGTATGCGTTTCTAGACTTGTTTAAATAAGATTTGATGATTCATTGAAGTAGATTTAAGATTTATGTGCCTATTTGTAAGGTTTAATGAAGAATATGGAAGTGTGATTTGGTAAATAAAACTAGTTCACTTAGGTTATTCTAACATTGGAAGTTAAGTGAGATCATTGGAGTTTTAGTAGAAGGTAACTTAATAATGATCAACAAATAGTCCAATTTTAATGATGCAATGATGTTATTGCACTCGGTTATTCATATCTCCATATTGCATATCAATTGTTAAATATAAGCATTGAGGACTATATTTATGGCCATATTTTATCAAGCCTATCTTTTGGCCTATCACGTTGGGTCTGTTTGATTTTGGTTGTGGACATTACCATCTTTTGACTACTCCAAGAAGTTAGGAAGAGGTGGCCTTCTTTCGGTTGTTAATGAAAGAGTCAAGTGCTAGATTTGTGGGATTATCAGTTGAACTTGACTCACCTATCAGATCTAAGAAACCCCTCTAATTGAGAGATTACAGGAAGACTTGTTTTTAGAACCATGATCTACACAAAAAGAAACTAGCTAACCCTTCACTCACCCCTCTCGATGATTGGATGAGGGGTAACAATATCCCCTCTCTCACACTGTCTTCACTAGCTTTTACAGATACAAAGTGGATGATAGGAGCAGGTTAGAAAGGATTGAACTGTAGCAGGTCGAAGACCCAGGAAGGGAGATCCATATCCGACCACCGCACCCCAACCCAAGCGGACAACCAATCAACTTCGTGACCGGGCAATCGAGGTTCTGGTTCTTCTCGGGACGCAGGGGAGCATCACAAACATGAACCCCACTTCTAGTGCCGCCATCCTCCGTCTTGGTCCTCAGGCAGTGAGTGGACTTAGAGTCTGTGATCTCTGATGGCATTGACTCTCCTCAGGGAGTTTCCAGCAAAGGTGGATCCTTGATAACTCAAGATCTCTTGAAGACGAAAGCTAGAGTTGATGCTAGGTGGCTGAGGCCAAGATCGTAGGGCATCCTGACTCTCTGCGGAAGGGAATAGAGAGGGATATTGATTGGCCGATGAGGGTCTTTGCCCCTACAGAACCTACTTGAGTCCAGATTATCGACAACCATGTGGTATCTACAGAAGATGATGGTGGCAGCAAGGCCAGACCCTCCTGGGATTTGTGGCTACAAATGCAGTGCTATGTCGTATCAGGCGAAGAAGTAGCAGAGAGGGGAATCACAATGCGGAGATCGCGAGGAGAGAGAGAGAGATCTGACTCACTAGTCAACCAATGCCAACACAAGGGGACTATCCAGTTTAGGGGTAGACCAAGATGTTGAGTCGTGCCCCACTCTAATGTCTAGGTAGCGAGCACCCAGGAGATCCCCGATATGAGATCAACGGCCCAAATAAATCCCAAGTAGGTAAATCCCATCTTAATTTACATAAAATATTGTAATCTTGTGAAATTCATAGAAAATGGATCACATGGCCAAATAATTCCCACAAAATACCAATAGACTCAGAAAAATGCCTACTTTATTATAAAACACATAGTAATATTCATGGTTTTTAAATTAATAGATGATGCTTCTTTTAGGGTTCATTAAATATAATAAATGATATCCAATCATAACAAATTCTTAGAAAATTCATCTAGAAGCCTAATGATGATTGAAACTGATTTATGGACTCTTATTGATTATTATCACAAAATACTAGGTCATTTTCTATTAATTACTAATTAAATGCTTTTAACCTTATTTTAACTCTAGAAAATAGACCGAGCATCAGAAAATTATGAAATCTGAACCGGACCTCTAGAATGACATTTTAGTCAATAGAAAAAATATCAAACACAAGTTTAGATTAGTTTGAACCTAGTTTTGGCCTAAACCCTAATTTGGACCTAAAATACCAAGAATATGATGTGCATATATTAATGATGATAAATTTCTATTAATCAAGTGATGACCAGAGATGTAGATGATCCAAAATATAAATAGTAATCTCTGAACTCAGGTAGATGGGTTTTATTAAGTATATGACTAGTTTTCATGATGCATAATGATATGATGTACTATGGATACTTTTATTTGCATATAAATTCTTGGATGTGTATTAGTATTATATGCTTCACCAAAACTTAATGAAACATAAATGAATATTTTGATGAGTTGTAGCTACTAGTGCACATGGCCCAGTATGGATGTATGATATATTTCCTAGCATGGATGTATGATGAATTGCCCATGCTAGATGTATGATAAAGCAAATTTTCCCATACTGGATGTATGATACGTGCTTATGAAATTGTTGTACAACTACATCTAATGAAACGTCTAAAAGATGTGTTCACCTGATTATCACATTAATCAATGTTTTCTTTTACTCTTTCTTTCTCAAGTTATTTCAATTATGAAAACATATTAGTATGTATCTTTCTATCCACGTACACAACACATTGTGTTGATTCATTGTTTCACACATGTTTTAGGTTCAGAGATAGAATGGGACAAAAGAAGGGAAGTGAGCAGTTGTCCAGGTTGTACCTTTTGTGTAGATCCTAATTACCATACAAGTTCATAGACTTGTAAATCTTGTTTTAATATGTATTTGTAATTCATGTTGTAATAAGTCATCTTAATTTATATACACATGTTAAATGTTGAGAAATATTATGATGTATGTTATGGTTGTATGTTCATGCATGCGTATGTTTCTTCCGCATCACTCTCTGAAATGATTGTCTAAAGTTTTTGGATTTTGTCTTCTCATCTCCATGGGGTTTTGAGAAGGTGAAAATACGGGGATGTTACAGGATAGTTCTTTCTTTGTGTTTCTTCTAGATGGCTTGCACTAACATACAATCAACATCATCATGGGTGAGCATGTCTAATACATAGAGTTGATTAGCAGTTTCACTTGAGTACTTCTAGAAATAAATTTTATATGTTGAATTTTTAAATATTAAATTAATGGTCTGGTTGTAGTACCTAGCATACAAGCACTTCTCCTATGGCGGTCTTTGTTGCTAATAAGGAAAAATTATCACATTTTCTAGGTGCAAACTGTTCAGGTTATCTAGATAGGGAATGACACGTTGAAACTTTGTGTGTGAACATAAGCGTATGATCATTAAGTAACATAGGGTGTTTGAGACTCAAGTTGTCATACCACAGGGAGTTGGGCCATTCAATATTATTAATAACTAAAAGATTGAGACATAATGGTAAAAATCATTTGAACTGAGTATGGATTACTAATAAACTAAATAAAATAATGAGTGGTCGACCTATATGCTTTACCATCATGATACCTACCACCACATTGACTACAGTGATCACATACATTCAAAACAAATTATATCAAAAATTCATGAAATTCAAGAAACAATGCATATTTTAATTAATATCACAATTTAAATTAGCTAAATCATTTCAGGTTACTCTCAGATCTTAAGGAAAAGAGGGTTCGTTCATGATGAAAGTTGTACTTCCAACAAAATTTGAATAAGGAAAGAAAATATGCATAAGAACTATTAACACCCAAAAAAAAAGCCATTAAATACACGAGCAAAAAGGTTGGGGATGATTCCAAGAAGTTTCCATCGATCAAATCCACTTGTGGATGCACGTGGTAGATGAATGAATATTTTCTTCTCTCCTTTTGTCTCATTTTCATTAATGAGGCTCTAAATCGAGAGAAAATTGTTTGCCTCCAAATTTATCTCTTAAGTGATTCAATGTTGATATTATATCAAAGTCGTTGGATGTAGATAATTGGTTTTCGGTATGACTTATTGTGTCAGGTTGATCAACAATAGTTTGGTCAAGTGATTGACCTATCGATCTCAGTGACTTCATGTTTGGATGGTCAATGTATTCACATGTATATCATAGTGGCTTCATGTCAATGTTGACAATACAATAAACCAGATAAATTGATGTATTGAATTGATTATCATTTACGTCGTACTTTTACCTATAGGAATTAATAATTATGTTGATGGTATTAACACTATGATCAATAGTATTGACTATGGATGTATGTTTTATTCTTGTATAGGTGGATCTGTGTTTGATAGTATTGATAGATATATCAACTATTTAGAATTTGATCTAGAATTTCCTACAATTAAAGCTTGTAATTTATACAAAAGCAATTATATATTGTTTTAGTGATAAATGAATAAAAGTTTCAAGTATCATTACCTCTTTAGAAATTAAATCACACAAAACTAGTATATTAACATATGATAATTGTGAGTGAATCAAGAAACTACACTCATATCTTGCATACCCTCTGGTATTGCGTTGACAAATTTGTTTTTTTAAGATTTATATCTACATAATCAAATTTTTTGTTATTTTTATACATGTAACATATTACATTTTTCATTATTAAACATTGAAAAATGTCTTTTATGTATTCTCATTTGCATGTAGTTTGTCTTAGGCTATCATATTAGTAGACAACCAACTCGCTAAGGTAAATTGATCCATAGGTTTTTGTGTGACAACTTTTGAATTTTGTAGTTATTTTCTACTTGTCCCATTTGAGACAAATTTGTTTCTCCCATTGAGGTCCTACATCCATGTCTTGTATCTCTAAATAAATCTAGCCTTGGAGATCTTAGGATTGCATATGTTTCTCAAATTATCCCAAAATCTATACTTTACTTAGGGGGTATAGAGGACCTTTGAGCTTATGTTTGAGAAGACTTTGTCTCTAAGATTCACAACTCCATCCCCATCAATGACATGCTGTTAGGAATTATCTTGAAAAAAACAATGGAGTCTTTGGTGTTCCAAAACCCCTAAGACCTCCTCCTTATATCAAATATATTTTAAATGTTTGGAAGAAAATACTTGCAATGAAGGTTGATACCCAAGTCTACTGGGGAAACGAAATCCACCTTAAGTTTCTATTTATCTACACCATAAGTCACCCGATATAGAACCATTTCAATTAACACTCACCTTTTGATCATACACCTTAGTTTCCATCACAAAACCACATCATTTGAGAGGAATCCTTGGGTAGTTTTGTAGTTCATTACTATTCCATTAGTCTTTCTATATCCTCACCTATGCCACTACCCAACTTTCCAACAACTTTCTCCATCCAACACCATAAATTTCCATATACCTTAACCCTACACAAAATCACACTACAAAAAACTAATCATTTGTGTATTTTGTAACTTATAGTGAGTAACACCATTAGTGGTGGTTTGTTCACAACATACTACCACATACCACAATTAAATCACCCTAATTTATTTTATTTCTCCACTCCACCAAATAATTGGAGGATTAATAATATGAAGACACTCAAAATAAGAGAAGATACTCCCATAACATAATTCCAAGATTGTAGGAGGTGCCATCTGATCATTTCACCTCATATACTCAGTCCCCTATCCTCTATGGCTTGTGTGCCATTCTTTTACTTTATCCCTTGCATAATGATTATGATAAACTATTGATTTAAGAATTCATGTAATCTATATTATAAACATCAATATTTATATGTATGTTTTAGTTGTGAATCGTCCAAACTTTATTCATAAATGTAGTTGTTGGACCATTTTTTCTTGTTTTAGTGAATGCGCTTGAATACTTATACGAGTCTAGTTGATTTATAAAATTTATATGGGTTAATAATTTTTGGAATATAATTATTTTAAGTAATTTTTGGAACATTTATGCCCATGAGGCAGTCATTTTTCCTTAAAGGTATAATGCTCAATGAAATGGCCTCATTGTAACCTAGTGCTCAGGACTGGTTGGACTTACCTTGTAGGAAGTTATCACCCCATGACTTAGAATGTGTACAATTATGATTAAGTGACTACTAATATTGCATGATTACCCTATAGACGGTCTTACTTGATGTTGAAGCGTGATTGTTCCTTTTGGTTCTTGTTTGAGCACTAGTATTGCAACTCCTAACATGTCTCACTTTAAATGCTTTTTCTTGATTTGTATTAGCTTACAATGAACATTAAACATGGTTACTACATCATATACCAATATTACTTTGAAATCACTAGTCTTAAGTCACTAGAAACGTGTAATACTTGAATTTCTACCTATGCATAACCCTTCCCCCATAGTCATAACCCTAGTCACCACTGTATTAACAAAATTCATGTTCATCTTGATCTATAATTTAGTTTATGGCTACTTTTTTAAATAGACCATCATTTCATGTTTTGGTACATTCTTTTCTTTAATTAATAACGTGACAAATGGCACATCAAGGTATTTTGACAATGTTTCTCTAGAAGAGGATAGACTTATGTTTTTGGTAGTTTTCTTCTTATCTCGATCTTTGTACTCTTTTTTTAGTGAATGGTGTAGTTTCTACTTAACACCTATTTATATCATATTAGGTTTATATTTACTTAACTTCCTTATTCTTCATATATGTTAATAACAAAAGAGCTGATATGTAGCATTTTTCCCCTAGTAGTTTGTGAAATATTAATGTTTTTTGGTGTTTTCTATATGAGTGGTTAGTAGTTATTCTTTCTTCATATTGGCATTTTTCCAAGAAATTATGATTATTTTGTTCACTACATCTCATCCTAAGTGTGGTTTCTTTATTTGTATATCTTTCTTCTTTTCCTGTTATACACACGATTTGTTGGTTACTCTTGCAAGGAGATATAATTTTTGCATTTGTTCTCATTTAGTTTAGATGGAAGTATTATTTTGGTATCATAGCCTTTATTTGGTGACACTTTCTTGATTAGGACATAGTGAGATCTTTTTTATTTCTCTTCTCCCTATATTTGATTTTGTCAATTCAACTTGTCTTTTGACTTTTTGTAAGCCCTTAGAATTTCTTTGGTTTGATATAGAATTTCCTAATAATAACTGATCGATTTCAATACTTTGATATTCTTTCTTCATTTCTTTATTCTTTTTTCTTAGTGAGAACTACATGATTGACTTGTTCATTTACTTATCTCAATAGTGATTCATTTAAATCATTACCATTACTTTTTAATTTATATACTTATCTTTGATTGTAGTCTTATTGTTTTCAATGTACCTTCATAATGTGTACATGGTAGGATATCATTGTTTCCTCATGTTGTCATCCCTATCCATACTTTGGGTTGTGCAAACATAGTTGGTATGCATCCTTGAGTGCCACTCTTCCTTGACATGAGCCACGAAAAAGAGTTGGTCCATAATGATAGTGGCATCAATGGTGATTATGTGAGTAATGATATTGATTCAAGGATGAGTGACACAAAAGGGGATATACCACCAAAGGCTCTTACTTCCATTCAATTAACCCACCATACTTTCTAGAAGGGACTAAGACTCTACAATAGATATTTGATTAAAATTTCCTTAGAGTCCTCTACAGAATCTTTTTTGCCTAGGGTCAATGATGCACATTTCAAGATCATGCCACATATATGACAAATGTTTCTATAATTTCATGATATGGAGAGTGAGAACTAGTATAGGCACATTGACTCATTCTTGGAGGTCTCCATACTTTCCAAATACAAGGAACAACCATAGGATCCACGTGCATCATCATCTTCCCCTATGAGTTTTGGGATAAAGTCAAGAATGGCGGATCTTGAAGAAGGACTGAAAGGTTTCACAGACCATAGAACAATAATTGTTGAGGACGTTCTACCCCATAAGGAATATGACCAACTTGTTCACAAATGTGCTAACCAATATGTTGTTCTAATTGTAAACATTGTCACTACTATTTCATTTTAAGTAGGCAATTTCTTTATTTTTTGTTCTAAGTATCATGATTAGTATTAATTGTACACATTCTCATGGGCCATATAATGCGTAATATTTCCTAAATTCCATCTTTTGTTTCACTTGGTACTTGATATTCTACATTGGTGGCTATGTGCTTCCTACTGTCTACTTATGCTCTAATATGTGATTGTAGTTTTCATGTCCAATTATTCAACACATGCCATCTCTAGTGATGTTTTGGCCACTCACAATCTTTTCAACAAGAAGCCTAGTATGTATCCTTTCCATCCATATGGAAAGATGGTCAACTATCAAATTTTTTCTTCATGAATTTTGTTGTGAGAGATTATGTGTTCATAAATAATCTCCAACATTTCTTTTCCTGGTATCTAGATTAAATTTTTGAGATATGTATATCCCATAACTCCCCAATATTTTTCATAATATTTTTTTCAAATGATTAGGTAGATCATCCATTAATATCATTTTCATTTCCAATATAAGTATTATATTGCAGTTTATACCTCATCCAAGATGCCTATTGATATTTTGAATATGCTCATAATATAAGTATGAATTTCTTTAGCCATTTCTTTAATGATTCCCAACATATGATAGAAGACTTTATCTATTAACCATCCAAATTTTCTAGACAATCTCATTAAAAAAGGAGAATAAAATAATTAATATGATAATCCTTATCAAAAAGTTTGAGATATTTAGCCTAATTTTCCAAATGCTACATCTATAATAGATGCTTGATTATCTCCTATGTTTTTTGGTTTCTAAAGGAGATCTCTAACTATGTGCATTTGATTTTCTATCGATAATCTATCGTTTACTTGATAATCATGTCAACTACTATGAAGGTGTCTTCTAGATTCACCCTTGCAAATAAGATACCAATATCTATAAGATAGTATATGGGAAATCTATAATTTTCAAGTATCACATTCGTAAGTCATCATATGTTGCACTAGCAGTGGATATTGAAACATACTCAATACAAGATGAAATGGAGAAGGGGAGATTGGGACTTCTTGATGTTATCCTTTGGATGGTTTAAGTTGTTCCATTTTTTCTCATTTTTTTATATCTAATCTAGGAAAAAAAAATTAACTTGCTTCAAGGATTTTAACCAAACCCCATCCTTTCATCACATCATAAAAAAATCACTACAAGCAATCATTAGTTTTATTGATACAACTTTTAATAACTATATCTCTACTATTCCCTTTATTCTTCAATTTTATTGCACCAAAGACTTTGTATGAGATAAGAGAGTTATCTTTTGAAAACTCTTTTGCAGATGATGCACTTTTTCCAGATACCATCTTACCCAATAATTCTTTTATTATGTTGCGGGGAATCGTCAACATGATTTTGTATAAAACATTCCACAAGTTGATTTCTACAATTGTTTAATTTTGTTTGTCTCACAGAACATAGAAACAACAAATTTGGTTGCTTGATTTATTTCTTATAGTTTTTATTCCCATGTCCACCATTTCTTTTTTAAAGTAATCACATTGTGCTTAATAACCCTAGAACATCAGAATGAAAATAATTATAGAGCCTTTGGTCCCTTCTAGTTTTATAAGGTACATATGAGATAGATCATGATAGACAACTACTCCTGGGGTTCTCTATCAATACCACTTGCATCCTACAGATTGACTATTTGAGAAATGCCTTGACAAAGTTTAAGAAAATTGTTTCAATTTTGTATTCTAAACAATTCACAAAAATATTGGATTGTAATACCTTGAATTTTCATGTATTTTGTATACTTGATATTACGTTAATCAAGTATTCCTTTGATATGATCTTTCCTCCTTCTCCAAAGCACATCATGTTCTTATCATTGTACCACATATCATCTTCTATAGACTAAGCACACAATCATTTTTTTTTCATCTATGATATTTCACATGCATATCTTGATTTTATCATCAAAAGGATCTTTGATTTTTTATGCCATACTTGTTTTCATTTTCTTAGATATTCTTTCACAATACCATAATTACTACCTTTTCCATTATAGATAGACTTTCCCCATTCATATCCAAGTAACAGTTGAGTTCTAATCATGATATGTCGCCCATGCATTATGAACCATGTTTTGAAGATTAGTATCTGATAACACCCATTTTTGTGGTATTTATGGCCCATATTTCATTGTCAAAACTTCCCTTTTAAACTGTTCTCCTCTCCAATTTGTCATGTTATTGAATAAATAAGTCACACTATGCTCTTAACTCATTTTTATCATCTTTTAAAGAGTTTTCCTCACTTTTCCACTCAAAATCAGCAAAACGGCCCATCCTGACCCACTTACAAAGAATTGGCCTTTTACTAGCCGCACGACACGACCATTGCCCATCACAGACGCTGGATGATAGGGGTCCAACCCGACACGGGCGTGTCGTGCGGTGCGGTCACTGTCGGGCGATACGCCATTTACCTGACAGAGAGCTCTGCCCGCCATGACTAATTAGCCCGTTATGGCATCTCGCGCGATACGAGCCACTCACCAGAAGCAACTGTCCGTCGCGTCCGATACCTACATAACTTGGAACGCGATAGCCAAGCTACGCCAGATGACACAAACACGTCAATCATCCCCGAAGCCACGTATGCGGAGCCGATAAAGGGTATGTCGCGCCCAAAGATCCGCAACTTCTTCCAACATCTGCCTATAAATAGCAGCTATTGGACCCCGATGGGATGGGTCAGAACCTCACGAAGGCTAACTTTACAAAGCATCTGGAGCTAGTGTGTCGCGTCCCCGAGGCGTGCCGGGAGATACTAGGTCATCACTTCCCCAACACGAGACGGGCGGCAGTGGTTCACTTAGAATCCGTCCCGGTAGCCGCAGCAGCCCGATATCGACCAAGGAGGCCACCTGATGTGCCGGGTTCCTAGATGGGCCCCTGCCCGAGATAGCTCACTCACTATACTAGATACGAGGAACCTGAGAATTGAAGACCCCTCTAACCCGACACGATACCAAACCCGATACAGATCACTCGTCACGATGTGTCACCCGAGAGGGTGGCATCCCGGTACGACTGTATCGGGCCAAGATGCCTTGACCGATACGCCTGCCCGTCACATCCTATCGCCCGTTAGGGATTACCTCCTGACACAGGCATATTGGGAAGAGCTCTCGCCTGGTATCGATTAGAGATGCCTTAGGGGTCTGCTGTTGTATGTCGACCTCCTATATCAAGGAGGCTGATACCTATCTTCACTTTTACAGTCATTTACTTTCTTTATTTACGCAATGTAACTAACCCCTTTTATAAAATGCTCATGCTAATGGAATTAGTGGAGTTTTAATACCTATTGCTCCAAGTTTGGTTCCTTTTTGTTGGATGATTGCTTTTTAGCATCTGAACTCTAGCTTGAATGCTTGGATCATGCTTTGACTAGCTATCGAATCGTGTTTCCCATTTCAACTCCCTCGAGAGAGGTGTTGTAACTCAAGAGTTTGGTCTAATCAGGGAGTACGAGAGTACCCAGGGTCGGAGTTCCTTCAATTATCTTTCCACTCCAACCCGAGTCCACTACCTTTCAGAGAGCATGTTGGTGCTTAGTTGGAGGTACCCTCTTTGAGAGAAGGGGTACTGTATGTTTTCTACAACCGCTTGTTATTCCTATGCTTTCCTCCTTCGTTCCTTACCGAGGTAATAGTGTTATCTCCTCAGGTTCTGTTACACAAAACCCCTAAAAATTGATAAATGCCAAAACCTTAATCTTCCTTGTAACTCTAGTTGGAGATAGCCCTTCTTTATAGCACTTTCGTGTGGCATTTTGTTTCCTTTTTTTTATTCTTTTGTTTTACCGATCATGATCTACCATTCCCTTGGGAACATTTTCTTACCCTTCTTTTACTGGAGTGTAGAGTGTTGATTCTGCATTCTTAGCACGACCACCCTTGTCCCTGTGGTTCGACCCCGATCGCTACTTCGGACCCCGTCATCGTTGCGGGGGCCTAAGAGTCGGGTTGTTTAAATGTCTGACTACTTCAAATCCGCTCCTTTTGGATGTGTGATTTAGGCCGGTCAACTTTTTATACAATGCTCATGCTAATCGAATTAGTGGAGTTTTAATACCTATTGCTCCAAGTTTGGTCCCTTTTTGTTGGATGATTGCTTTTTAGCATCCGAACTCTAGCTTGTATGTTTAGATCATGCTTTGACAAGCTATCGAATCGTGTTTCCCGGTTCAACTCCCTCGAGAGAGGTGTTGTAACTCTAGCGTTTGGTCCAATCAGGGAGTACAAGAGTACCCAGGGTCGAAGTGACTTCAGTTATCTTTCCACTCCAACCCGAGTCTAATACCTTTGAGAGAGGGTGTTGGTGCTTAGTTGGAGGTACCCTCTTTGAGAGAAGGGGTACTTGATGTTTTCTCCTGCCACTTGTAATGCCTAAGCTTTCCTCCTTCGTTTCTTACCGAGGCAATAGTGTTATCTCCTCAGGTTCTGTTACACAAAACCCCTAAAAATTGATAAATGCCAAAACCTTAATCTTCCTTGTAACTCCAGTTGGAGATAGCCCTTTTTTATAGCACTTTTGTGTGGCATTTTGTTTCCCTTTTTTTTATTCTTTTTTTTTACCAATCTTGATCTACCGTTCCCTTAGGAATATTTTCTTACCCTTCTTTTACCGGTGTGTAGAGTGTTGATTCCGCGTTCTTAGCATGACCACCCTTGTCCCTATGGTTCGACCACGATCGCTACTTCAGACTCCATCATCGTTGCGGGGGCTTAAGAGTCAGGTTATTTAAAAGTCTGACTACTTCTAATCCATAATAGTATCGGGCTCTATACAATTGTACAAAAATTTCACATATACAAAATTTTGCATCTATACAATTGTACAAAGACACTCTATAGTAAAACCCTGATACGACTTCTTTCCAGCTTATTTTCTCTATGTCTAAGGTGGTGCAGGTTTTTCTTATGCTCCTTTTGAAAATGCAGTCTCAAAACGACAAAAGACTATGACTTTCCATGCCAAAAATTCGAAAAATAATCTCGCAACAGCTAAGAGATGTGTATGTAGAAGGAAAAAGCTGCCCAAATAGCAAAAAAAAAAACACTCTTGTCTTTCCAAAAGTACCCATCTTTAGGCATGGTAGATCTGGGGCAGTGGTACGTAGGATGTGAAATCACTGCTCTAAAGCCAACTGGCTTGGACTGTAGGGACCACTTTCCCGTTAACGGACCCATACCTAGATGGACTGATGGGAAACAAGAAAAACCCAAAAAGCCTTAAACCTACCGAAAAAACTAAACTTTTTGTTCCCAAAAGCTGTTTGGTGTGAACGCTAACTTCAAAATCATGCACCCAAGTCTCGCCGAAGTTGAAGAGAAAATTTTTCTTAAATAAGGCAGGAAAAATAAATTTCGTTGTTCATGGTCGGGCAATATTCTCTTTAAGACATCTCAATACTCGCTCAAACCCCTTATCTGAAAACTATATCGGTTTAAGAAGAAGTATCACAAAACAAAGTTTTAAAATTGATTGAGGACAATCAAAATGCTAAGTTTGGGGGAGTTGATAACACCCATTTTTTTGGTATTTATGGCCCATATTTTGTTGTCAAAACTGCCCTTTTAAAATGTTCTCCTCTCCAATTTGTCATGTTATTGAATAAATAAGTCACACTATGCTATTAACTCGTTTTTATCATCTTTTACAGAGTTTTCCTCGCTTTTCCACTCAAAATCAGCAAAACGGCCCATCCCGACCCACTTACAAAGAATCAGCCTTTTACTAGCCACACAAAATGTCCACTACATGTCCCAGACACTGGCCGATAGGGGTACAACCCGAAACAGGCGTGTCAGACGGTGCGGTCACTGACGGACGATACACCATTTACCCGATAGAGAGCTCTTCCTGCCATGACTAATCAGCCCGTTATGGCATGTCACGCGATACGAGCCACTCACCGGAAGCAACTGCCTGTCGTCCCCAATACCTTCGTAACTCGGAACACGATAGCCAAGCTACGCCAGACGACACACACGCATCAATCATCCCCGAATCCACATATGCAGAGCCGATAAAGGGTATGTGGCGCCCGAAGATCTGCAACTTCTTCCAACCGCTGCCTATAAATAGCAGCTATAGGACCCTGATGGGATAGGTCGGAACCTCGTGAAGGCTAACTTTGGAAAGCATCTGGAGCTAGTGTGTCGCGTCCCCGAGGCGTGTCGGGCGATACTAGGTGAGAAATTCCCCAACCCAAGAGGGGCGGGAGTGGTTCACTTAGAATTCGTCCTGGTAGTCACAGCAGCCCGATATCGACCAAGGAGGCCACCCGATGTGTCGGGTTCCTAGATGGGCCCCTACCCAAGACGGATCACTCACTATACCCGATACGAGGAACCCGATAACCTAAGACCCCTCTAACCTGACATGCTACAAAACCCGATACGGATCACCCGTCACGATGTGTCGCCTGAGAGGGTGGCATCCCAATACGACTGGATCAGGCCGAGATGCCTTAACCGATATGCCTGCCCGTCACGGCCTATCACCCATCAGGGATTGCCACCCCACACAGGCATATCGGGCAGAGCTATCGCCCGATATTAGTTAGAGATGCCTTAGGGGTCTGCTGATGTATGTCGACCTCCTATATCAAGGATGCCGATACCTATCTTCCCTTTTACAGTCATTTACTTTCTTTAATTATGCAATGTAACTAAACCCTTTTATACAATGCTCATGCTAATGGAATTAGTGGAGTTTTAATACCTATTGCTCCAATTTTGGTCTCTTTTTGTTGGATGATTGCTTTTTAGCATCCAAACTCTAGCTTGTATGCTTGGATCATGCTTTGACTAGCAATCGAATTGTGTTTCCCGTTTCAACTCCCTCGAGAGAGGTGTTGTAACTCTAGCGTTTGGTTTGATCAGGGAGTACGAGAGTACCCAGGGTCGGAGTTGCTTCAGTTATCTTTCCACTCCAACCCGAGTCCACTACCTTTGAGAGAGGGTGTTGGTGCTTAGTTGGAGGTACCCACTCCGAGAGAAGGGGTACTCGATGTTTTGTGTTGCCGCTTGTTATGCCTAATCTTTCCTCCTTCGTTCCTTACCGAGGCAATAGCGCTATCTCCTCAGGTTCTGTTACACAAAACCCCTAAAAATTGAGAAATGTGAAAATCTTAATCTTCCTTGTAACTCTAGTTGGAGATAGGCCTTCTTTATAGCACTTTCGTGTGGCATTTTGTTTTCCCTTTTTTTATTCTTTTGTTTTACCGATCTTGATCTACCGTTCCCTTGGGAACATTTTCTTACCCTTCTTTTACCGGAGTGTAGAGTGTTGATTCCACGTTCTTAGCACGACCACCCTTGTCCCTGTTGTTCGACCCCAATCGCTACTTCTGACCCCGTCATCGTTGCGGGGCCTAAGAGTCAGGTTATTTAAAAGTCCAACTTCTTCAAATCTGCTCCTTTTGGACGTGCAATTTAGGTCGGTCAACTGGGACTATGACACTGCCTGCCTCGTAGATGACGTCTGTGGGGGTAGAGTCAGCTAACTTTAGGAGAACTTCATTGACATGCTCCTGTGTGAGTGTAGAACATGAGAAACAGTCGAAGTTGCTGATCATTTCCTCTGAGGTTTCAGGCCAAACAACTATCATCGTTGTCTCAGCCCTGGTTGTCTCAGCGACCTCCACGATCGTTGTCACTTCTACAGCCGCGCGAGTTGTTGTTGTGGTGGTCACGGCTGGTATGGTAGTAGAGACGACAGCTCTATCAGTGTCTGTCGCCGGTTGCGTTGGGGCGGTGGGTGGCTCGGCAGGAACTGTGGAAGATTTGCCCTACCGGGCATCGAGGGGGACATGTATTTGGCTGCCCTCTCTTATATCCTCGTGGTGGCGGCATAGGCGGCTTCGACTACCATAGCTTCAATCTCTTCTGTGGTGAAGACCAGCTTTTCTGCGTCGTAGCTGGCACAGTGCGGGAGCGGAAAGGAGGGTATTTGTTCTTGTGAACTTATAGAAGTAGCATCGCCCTCCTTCTTGATGATGATGGCCCTCATTAGGAACTTGAGGTTGATATTTTCATCACCTCTTGTCCTTGAGAGGCTACGCGGCTCCCTTGGGTATCCTAACTCTACCGCAATCAGATTCACCAGTCTGCCCATGTTGTAGTCTTTGGTGGCGTCCTTTATTGGATGAAGACGGTTGAGGAGGAACTTCCCCAGATTGATTTTCTGTACTTCCATCATATGCCATATGAGGTGGAGCTCTTCAGTGTAAAGATTGCTCGATTCGTACTTGCTGAAGAGCAGGCATGCCACGATTTTGTGCACTATCCTCCAGAAACAAGAGTGCACTGTTGCCACCTTGCTTTCCGGCTTGAATGCTGACTCACCGATTAGCTTTCTCCAGAGCTTGACCGGGTTGAACCCATCACCTTTGGTGATTCTGACACCGTTGTTGAGCAGTTCTTTTTCTGCTTCGTAGGAAGAGAAGATTTCATTGAGCAACTTCTCTGATATGTCGTGATCAGCATTATACAACCGTCCTTGTAGTCTGTCCGCTCTGCCAAATATTTTGATTTCATCTAGTCTATTATGTACCCGGTAGAGAGATGACATGAACTCCCTTGTGAGTTATGTGTATGAGGCAGAGTGGTTGAAGCAGATCTTCCTTAGCCAGGATGCCGTTAGGACATTTTCCAGCCTGTCGAAAATGCCTATCTGGTGGAAGGACGACTGATGGCAGAACCTGCTTGGTCTATAGACCTTGGCTGCCAGTTCTGTGTACCGCCACCTATGCTCATCATCTCTGGACACGAACCTGCCTAGTGAGTGATCTAGAGGTTTAGGTTCGGCTGCTGTGGTTGAAACAATTGTTGGGGTTGTTGGTTCTTCCATCCTAGGTCTCTTCTCGGTCGCTGATGGCCCAACTGCATCGGGATTTAGGCGTTTCTTCCCGACTGTGGTGGTTTCTGATGTGGCCTCAGTGTTGATCCTTTGGCCTTGTTCATCTACTTGGACGATGGTTTGCTTGGTGCGGGCCATTTCTGTTATCATAAAACAAAAGTTTAGTAAGCATCAATTTTATTGAATGATTCACCCTGCCCGATATCGGGCGGCGGGGTGTGTCACTTGATATCGGATGGGTGATATATTTTGAAAACTGACTAATGAAACTCGATAGATTTAAGTTGATATCGGTCATAATTAACAAAATCGAGATAGCCCGATACGGTCTCAAATAGGTAAAATGCAAAGTTGTTGTGCGATAAGTTAAAACAAAAGGCCGGACCGATATTAGTTTTGCTTGATACAATCATATCGGACGACAAAATTGGATGACATGGTACTTTTCCCGATATGCCTGTATCAGGCGGAATGAAGTTTGGACTGATACTGCCACAAGGCTATCGTGTAACACTGGGCATCATCACGATCAGCTATCCTGCCCGATACGATCTCTCTGAAAAAGGGTGTCACCTGACACTTGCAAGACGTGAGGCGACACAAGATAAAATTTTATTAAGAACAAAACTGGGCAACACGGGTATCCCCCAATATAAGGTATTGGGTGGGCGCATGATAGAAGTGTACCGCGCGATGTGGTCAGAGGTAGGATACCCAACACAAGCGCGTGTTGGGTGACACAAAATAGAACTAAAGCCAGGTGCCCGATATGAGATGTGCGACACGAGAGGTGTGTCGGGTAAGCCACGCAATACACGTATCATGTTATACCTTTATCTTCTGAAGGTAGCTACGCAACATGGGAACAGACGCAAGGTTGGCCGACACGAGAGCAAAGTGAGAGTTAAATGTGCGATACAGGAGTAGGTGAGAAAGTAAATGTCAGAGCCCGACACGGTTAAACCAAAGTTACTATATGTAGAAATCGAGGGAGGGGATAAAATGGGTAAAACTGGGGCACGTTTCGCCCGAGGAGAGAAGTCATTCCTGAGATGAGCAGTAAAATTAGTCTAATCCATCTCATCAAAGGTTGTTTAGCTATGCTGCCCGATACGACAGGAGTCTGTCGCACGATATGAGTAGCACTTCCCCACACAGTGTGATGCACATAGCTCGGTGTATCGCGTGGCATAGTCTCATCACTAAAGTCTGATTCCCGATATCAAAGACTGATAAGGGTGTGTCATGCGGCTCCCGGGACCTTACCCGATACTGGTTCAGACGATACTCGGCATGATAGAACGCAATGCGCGCAAGCTGTCGCTAGCCCGACAAAACTTCACCACCATGGCAAATAGAAGTCGGATGCCTGATAGGGTAGGAGAGCTTGGTATCGGTCAAGGCATCTCGGCCCGATACCAAGCTTCAAAGAAGAATAAAACAAGGTTAGAGATGAAAAACTAAAACTAAAGAAAAGGAAAAAAGCAATTGATGGGTAAAACATCATTGGCCTAAACTAAAACTCCCAGCCTGAGAAAGTATTACTCATCAATGCTTATAAAACCAAGCGGTGTCCCATAAAATGGGGGAGTCTGAGCATGTGGAACATGCACTAACTTGGGCCTTATTACAATCATAATGTTCATAATGTTTTGCTTGCAGGAAGGGAAATAACGTCCTATTCTAAGAAAAGTAAAGACTCAGGCTGCCTCCCGAGGAGCATTGTAGTTAGCGTCATCATCTCGACAACTTTAGATCCCTTCACTTTGTGCCTTTGGTTGTTTTAGCATCCTGCAAACCTATTTCTGATCTTCTCATAAATGCTTCATCTTCATAGTAACTTTTTACTCTGTGCCCATTCACTGGAAAAACCTTTGATGGATTGTCTTTGTCATACAGCTCCATCATTCCTGATGGATAAATCTTTGCCATAGTGAAGGGTCCAAACCACCTCATTTGCAGCTTACCTAGAAAAAGATAGATAGAGGATTTAAAAAACAAAACTTTATCACCTTCACTCACATCCTTTTTCTTCAGGTGGGAATCATGCCACACCTTGGTCCTCTGCTTATAAATCCTTGCATTTTTGTATGCTTGTATTCTCAGCTCTTCGAGATCCTGTAGTTGTAGATATATCTTTTCCCCTGCCTTCTCCAGGTCCATATTTAGAAATTTAATTGCCCAAAGAGCCTTCTGTTCAAGCTCTAAGGGTAGATGACAAGATTTCCCATAAATCAATTTGTAAGGCATAGTGCTAATGGGTGCCTTGTATGTAGTTATATAGGCCCAAAGAGCATCGTCGAGCTTCATCGACCAGTCTTTCCACGTGCGGCTGATAGTCTTTTCCAAGATTTTCTTAATCTGTCTATTTGAAACCTCCACCTGCCCAGAGGTTTGAGGGTGATAGGGTGTAGCAACTTTGTCCTTGACCCCATACTTCCTCAGAAGTGCTTCAAACTGTTTCTCACCAAAATGTGATCCGTCATCACTTATCACAGTACGGGGTACTCCAAAGTGAGGAAAGATAGTTTTCTCAAACACCTTGATCACAAAATTGAAGTCACAAGTTTGGGTGGCAACAATTGCTACCCATTTAGACATGTAGTCCACCACGACTAAAATGTATTGATATCCTTTTGATGGGGGAAAAGGACCCATGTAGTCTATTCCCTAGACGTCAAAGATCTCGACTTCCACCCAATTGGCCATAGGCATCTCGTTCCTTCTTCCAATATTTCTGGTTGATTGGCATTCTTTACAAACATTTACATAATCAGCAGTATCCTTGAACAGTGAAGGCCAGTAAAATCCTGATTGCAGCACCTTAGCAGCAGTCCTTTCACTCCCCAGATGTCCTCCATAGGGTGAGGCATGACATTTCCTCAGAATGTTCAACACTTCTTCCTCAGGAATACACCTTCTATATAGATTATCCGCACATCTTTTAAAGAGAAGGGGATCATCCCAATAGTAATTCTTTATATCAGAAAAAAGTTTCTTCTTTAGATTGTATGTTATTTTCGGAGGTAACTCCCCACAAGCAAGGTAATTACAAATATCTGCAAACCATGGAAAACTCTGATCTCTAGCTTCTACCATTAGCAATGCCTCATCTGCATAGTTATCATTGATAGGTGGATCCTTCTTGTCCTCGACTGTAATCCTTGACAAGTGGTCGGCGACTACATTTTCCCCACCTTTCTTATCAATGATTTCATGATTGAATTCCTAGAGTAGTAAAGCCCACCTTAGCAGTCTGGGCTTAGTGTCCTTTTTCTACATAAGGTATCATATTGCCCCATGGTCGGTGTAGACCTTTACCTTTGTTCCAATCAGATAAAATCTGAACTTGTCAAAGGCAAAAACAATCACAAGCATTTCCTTCTCTGATGTCGTGTAATTTACCTGTGCTTCGTCGAGAGTACGACTGGCATAGCAAATGACATAGTGCCTCTTGTTCTTCTGTCCCATGATTTCCCCTACGGCATAGTCACTGGCATCACACATTAGCTCAAAAGGTAGCTCCCAATCCGGAGCTTGAAGGATAGGTGGAGAAATAAGTGCATCTTTAAAATCCTGAAAAGCACTTAGGAAATCGTTAGTGAAATTGAATTCCGCATCCTTAACCAGAAGATTTGACAAAGGTTTTGAGATCTTCGAAAAGTCTATTATGAATTTTCGATAATAACCAGCGTGTCTGAGAAAACTTTGCACTCTATTTACAGACATAGGTGGAGGTAGTCTAGAGATAGCTTCAACCTTGCTCACATCTACCTCGATACCTCTTTTTGAGACTTTATGACCTAGCACTATGCCTTCTTATACCATGAAGTGGCACTTCTTCCAGTTGAGGAACAAATTCTTTTCTTCACAACATTGCATGACTAAAGATAGGTTTTTCAGACAAGCATCGAAGTCTTTCCCATAAACAGAAAAATCATCCATAAAAACTTCTACGATGTCTTCCAGAAAATCCGAAAACATCGAGATCATGCAACGCTGGAATGTTGTTAGATCATTGCACAACCCAAACGGCATTCTTTGAAAAGCATAAGTACCATAGAGACAAGTGAAAGTGGTTTTTTCCTGGTCGTCCAGTAAAATAGGGATTTGATAAAACCCAGAATAACCATCTAAAAAGCAGAAATAATCATGATGCGCTAATCTCTCTAGAACTTGGTCGATGAAGGGAAGTGGGTAATGATCTTTCTTCATGGCTTGATTCAGCTTCCAATAATATATGCACATTCTCCATCCGGTGACAGTCTGAACCGCTACTTCATCACCTTTGTCATCTTTCACAACTGTCATGCCTCCTTTCTTTGGTACCACATGGATGGGACTTACCCAGTTGCTATCGTTGATTGGGTACATAATTCCCACATCTCTCAGCTTGATCACTTCCTTCTTCGCAACCTCTTTTAACATCTGGTTCATCTTTCTCTGGGGTCGGACCAGAGGTTTAGTGGATTCTTCCAAATCTATGTGGTGCATGCATAGAGAAGGGCTAAGCCCCTTGATATCCTCTATCGAATAGTCTATAGCTTGCTTATGGAGCCTCAACTCCTCGATAAGTCTTTCCAATTGTTCTTTCATCAGACTGACATTAACTATGACTGGATTTCTTCCTTCTTGATCTAGAAACTCATACTTTAAACCTTCCAGGAGCTGTTCCAGCTCTGGCTTGGTCTTAGGTGCCTTTTCTTCTTCTGGTGTCATTTCCAGAGAAGCAAACTTGACTGTCTCTATAACTTTCTCCTCATCGCTCAGATCTTCTTCATTTTTATTTAGGTAATCGAGGAGTTCAACAACCTTAGGATCTTCAGAGTTAGAGTCATGATTGTTCAATGACCTCTTAAGAGGGTCTACCATTGTGATATCATCTTCTACTTCTTCACAATACTGGAAATAGCTGCACATAAAGTAAGCAGACTCGAAAAGGGAAGGCCCCTTCATGGTGTCCTTCACCTTGAAATCAAAGTGGTCATTACCGAACCTCAGAGTGATGATTCCTTTAGCGACATCAATCAGCGCTCTTCCTGTAGCCAAGAAAGGGTGCCCAAAGATGATAGGGCATTTAGGGTCTTCAACAGTGTCAATGACAACAATGTCACAAGGAATGAAGAATCTTCCTACATGAATCAGAACATCTTCAATGACTCCTACAGGCCTTTTGAAGGTATGGTCTTCCAACTTGATCCTCATGTTGGTCCTAACCATATCAGTTAATCCCAATCGTTGCGCGAGGATTAAGGGCATAAGGCTTATACTAGCCCCTAAATCAGCAAGACCCTTCCACTTGACATTATCTCCAACAGTAAAAGGAATAGTAAAGGCTCCTAGATCCTTCTTCATGGTAGGTAAATCTGCCTTCACAAAGGCATTAGGCATACTGGCTAGGTGTACCATCTCAATCCTTCCTCCTCTTCTTTTCTTGGTGATCAAATCCTTGAAAAACTTAGCGTAGGTTGACATTTCTTAAGCATCCAGAAATGGCACTTTGAGGTGAAGCTTTTTCACTGACTCCATAAATGTTTCATATCTCTTTTTGAGATGTGCCTTTATGAGTTTGTATGGGAAAGGAAATCTTGGAGAGTAAGGACTTCTTTTACCGAATAGGTCCTCCACATGTTCTGATTTTGTCTTCCTAACATGAGCTCGTTGGTTCTCTCCTTCAGGTGGGTTTTCTGCCGCAACCCCTAGTTTAGGTTGTTCAGGCCTGGCTGATTTAGAGCGTTCTACTGTCCTTCCTGACCTGAGTATCACCATTTTGGCAGACTCTATGTTGGATGGTATCTTAACTGAAGGATTCTTCATTAACTCGGCCATTTGAGCATGATGTTGGTCTATCTGGCAATGATGTGTTTGCATATTTTCCATTTGGACCTACATCGTATTCAGAACCCCTGAGTTGGACAACGCACTTTGCACCAGCTGATTGTTTATAGTATCTTGTCTCTTGACAAAGTCGAACAATTAGCCCACTAAGTCCGGTTGACCAAATTTCTTTTCCTGACTCTGCTCTTTAGCTTGTCCCTAGCCTTGTCTAGGGTTAGCAGCTTGGCAGTTTTGGTACTTCCCTTGCCCTTGAAAGTTTGCCTTGTTTGATTGAAAATTGGTTGTTCTGGCGTACTGACCTTGTCCGCCTCTTTTCTCAAAACTTTTTGGTTTCTTGGGTGGATTATTCAACTGATGCGAGTTTTCTGCAGCATCCTTATTGCCACAACTAAAACCAGGGTGGTCCGGTCTTTTGAAGTTGACAAAATAAACGTTCTCAACTTCCTCTTCTTTAGATTCTCTTTCACTTGACTTGTCGGGTCAGGTGTAAATGCAGTTATCAATACCGTGTCCTCCTTCTCCACAAGTGACACACTTCATCACCTTCTCAATATGTTTCTTTCCTTTTCCTCCTAATTCTTTTAACTGTCTGATATCAGTGGCTATCTTTTGGATTTGAGTGTTGATTTCTTCAAGAGCCTTAGATTCGACCGAAGGTCCTTCATTAGTGGCTTTCTTAGCATACCTTCTAACAGTCCTGTCGTAGTCAGTCTCAGCTTGTAGTTCAGCCATGTTTTCGATGATCTTTTTACATCTACTGGGCTTCTTTCCAAGAAAGTCGCTTCCTGCAGCTGCATTTAGCGATACTCTTTCTTCAGGAGACAGACCATTGTAGAATGTTGTTATCAGGAAACCTTTCATGTAGTTGTGGTGAGGGCAGTCTCTCTGATACTCCTGGTATATCTCCTAGGCTTCATGTAGGTTTTGTCCTGGCTTCTGGGTGAAAGATGTGATCTTCTGCCTATTCCTAACGGTCTTTTCTGTAGGGTAGAACTTGTTTACGAAAGCATCTGATAAATAATTCCATTCGTTCAGAGATTGATGTGGTACTCCAAGGTACCATGACAGTGCCTTGTCCTCCAAAGAGAAAATGAAACCCTTGCATTAGATCACTTCTTGTGGCACTCCCCTCATTTTGATGGTATCACATATATTTTTGAAAGCATCAAGGTGATGGTAGGGGTTTTCATTCTAGGAACTTCCCCTAAATATTTTACTTTGAATCATGGAGATCACGACTGGCTTCAACTCGAAGTTTACATCATCAAACCTTGGGATTACAACTGGGCATCTTGAGTTGTTAGCCTTTGTGGAAGCCAACTCCCGGAGGGTCTTTTCTTCTTCGTCAGAATCTTCACTGTTGTTGTTCCTATGATTCTACTCTTGATTATGATGATTCCTTTTGTGCCTACGGTGATGACGACGTCTCTCATGATTATGATCATCCCCAAGTTGTTCTGATACAGGTCCTTCTAGCTCTTCATGTAAATGATCGTTATTGTAACGGTCATCGTTCCCATGCGGAGGTGGGTGTGGTCCAACTCTAGCATTTCACTCATCCTCGAAAAGAGGTGGTTCCACGCGAGGTGGCATGATGAACGGTGCTCAACCGAGTAGAGTGCTTCTTCCCTGAGTACCTGAATTGAACATATAATCAAGTTAGAAAACATGTGTTAATGAAACGAACTATTCTGTACACATTTAGGTTAGAAGACTAAAAGAAACTGTGTTGTCAAGCTTATTACTAAGCTTGAGGCACGGGAGTGTAGTTAGTGGATTTGGATTCGTTAACAGTACCGTTTTTCCTTATCCCCGACAATGGCACCAAAAAGTTGATCGGCCTAAATTGTGCATCCAAAAGGAGCGGATTTGAAGTAGTAGAACTTTTAAATAACCCAACTCTTAGGCCCCCGCAACTATGACGGGGTCCGAAGTAGCGATCGGGGTCGAACCACAGGGACAAGGGTGGTCGTGCTAAGAACATGGAATCAACACTCTACACTCTGGTAAAAGAAGGGTAAGAAAATGTTCCCAAGGGAACGGTAGATCAAGATCGGTAAAACAAAAGAATAAAAAAAGGGGAAACAAAATGCCACACGAAAGTGCTATAAAGAAGGGCTATCTCCAACTCGAGTTATAAGGAAGATTAAGGTTTTGGCATTTATCAATTTTTAGGGGTTTTGTGTAATAGAACCCGAGGAGATAACACTATTTCCTTAGTAAGGAATGAAGGAGGAAAGCTTAGGCATAACAAGCGGTAGTGGAAAGCATCCAATACCCCTTCTCTCAAAGAGGGTACCTCCAACTAATCACCAACACCCTCTCTCAAAGGTAGTGGACACGGGTTGGAGTGGAAAGATAACTGAAGCAAATCTGACCCTGGGTACTCTCGTACTCCCTGATCGGACCTAACACTAGAGTTACAACACCTCTCTCGAGGAAGTTGAAATGGGAAACACGATTTGATATCTAGTCAAAGCATGATCCAAGCATACAAGCTAGAGTTCAGATGCTAAAAAGCAATCATCCAACAAAAAGGGACCAAACTTGGAGCAATAGATATTAAAACTCCACTAATTCCATTAGCATGAGCATTGTATAAAAAGTTGACCGGTGTAAATCATGCGTCCAAAAGGAGCGGATTTGAAGTAGTCTGACTTTTAAATAACCCGAATCTTAGGCCCCCACAACGATGATGGGGTCCGAAGTAGCGATCAGGGTCGAACCACAGGGACAAGGTTGGTCGTGCTAAGAATGCGGAATCAATACTCTACACTCCGGTAATAGAAGGGTAAGAAAATGTTCCCAAGGGAACGGTAGATCAAGATCGGTAAAACAAAAGAATAAAAAAAGGGAAACAAAATACCACACAAAAGTGCTATAAAGAAGGGCTATCTCCAACTAGAGTTACAAGGAAGATTAAGGTTTTGGCATTTATTAATTTTTAGGGGTTTTGTGTAACATAACCTGAGGAGATAACACTATTGTCTCAGTAAGGAATGAAGGAGGAAAGTTTAGGCATAACAAGCAGAAGTAGAAAAAATCCAGTACCCCTTCTCTCAAAGAGGGTACCTCCAACTAAGAACCAACACCCTCTCTCAAAGGTAGTGGACTCGGGTTGGAGTGGAAAGATAACTGAAGCAACTCCGACCCTGGGTACTCTCGTACTCCCTGATCGGACCAAACACTAGAGTTACAACACCTCTCTCGGGGGAGTTGAAACGGGAAATACGATTCGATAGCTAGTCAAAGCATGATCCAAGCATACCAGCTAGAGTTCAGATTCTAAAAAGCAATCATCCAACAAAAAGGGGTTAGTTACATTGCTTAAATAAAGAAAGTAAACAGGTATTAAAACTCCACTAATTCCATTAGCATGAGCATTGTATAAAAGGGGTTAGTTACATTGCTTAAATAAAGAAAGTAAATGACTGTAAATGGGAAGATTGGTATCAGCCTCCTTGATATAGGAGGTCGTCATACAGCAACTGACCCCTAAGGTGTCTCTAACCGATATCGAGTGAGATCTCTGCCTGATATGCCTGTGTCGGGCAGCAATCCCTGACGGGCGATAGGCTGTGACTGGGAGGCGTATCGGTCAAGGCATCTCGGCCCGATACAGTGGTACCGGGATGCCACCCTCTCGGGCGACACATCATGACGGGTGATCCGTATCGCATTCAGTATCGTGTTGGGTTAGAGGGGTCTTAGGTTCTCGGGTTCCTCGTATCAAGTATAGTGAGCGAGTCGTCTCGGGCAGGGGCCATCTAGGAACCCGGCACATCGGGTAGCCTCCTTATTCGATATCGGGCTGTTGCGGCTACTGGGACAGATTCTAAGTAAACCACTTCCGCCCCTCTCGAGTTGGGGAAGTGCTCACCTAGTATCGCCCGGCATGCCTCAGGGACATGACACACTAGCTCCAGGTGCTTTCCAAAGTTAGCCTTCATTAGGTTCTGACCCGTCCCATCGGGGTCCTGTAGCTGTTATTTATAGGGAGCGGTTGGAAGAAGTTGCGGATCTCCGGGCGCCATATACCCTTTATCGGCTCCGCATATGTGGCTTCAGGGATTAGTCATGGTGGGCAGAGCTTGGCTATCGCGTGCCGGGTTACAAAGGTATCGGGCGTGACGGGTGGTTGCTTCCGGTGAGTGGCTCGTATCGCGTGAATTGCCATAACGGGTTGATTAGTCATGGTTGGCAGAGCTCTCTATCGGGTAAATAGTGTATCGCCTGTCAGTGACTGCACCACATGACATGCCCATGTCGGGTTGTACCCCTATCGGCTAACGTTCACGACGGGGAGTGGACGTATCGTGCGGTTAGTAAAAGGATGATTCTTTGTAAGTGGGTCGAGACGGGCCATTTTGCTGATTTTGAGCGGAGAAGTGAGGAAAACTTTGTAAAAGATAATAAAATGATTTAATAGCATATATAGTGTGACTTATTTATTCAATAACATGACAAATTGAAGAGGAGTACAGTTTAAAAGGGCAGTTTTGACAAAAAAATATGGGCCATAAATACCACAAAAATGGGTGTTATCAACTCCCCCAAACTTATCATTTTGATTGTCCTCAATCAATTTTAAAAATTTGTTTTGTGATACTTCTTCTTAACCCGATATAGTTTTCAGACAAGGGGTTTGAGCGAGTATTGAGATGTCTTAAAGAGAATATTGCCCGACCATGAACAACAGACTTTATTTTTCCTGCCTTATTTAAGAAAAATTTTCTTTTCAGCTTCGGCGAGACTTGGGTACATGATTTTGAAGTTAACTTTCACACCAAACAACTTTTGGGAACATAAAGTTGTGTTTTTTGGGTAGGTTTAAGGCTTTTGGGGTTTTCTTATTTCCCATTAGTCCATCCAGGTATGGGTTCGTTAACAGGCAAGTGGTCCCTGCAGTCCAAGCCAGTTGGCTTTAGAGCAGTGATTTCACATCCTACGTACCACTGCCCCGGATCTACCATGCCTAAAGATGGGTACTTTTGGAAAGACAAGAGTGTTTTTTTTTTTGCTATTTAGGTAGCTTTTTCCTTCTGCATACACATCTCTTAGTTGTTGCGAGATTATTTTTCGAATTTTTGGTGTGGAAAGTCATAGTCTTTTGTCGTTTTGAGACTGCATTTTTAGAATGAGCATAAGAAAAACTTGCACCACCTTAGAAACAGAGAAAACAAGATGGAAAGAAGTCGTATCAGGTTTTTACTATAGATTGTCTTTGTACAATTGTATAGAGGCAAAATTTTGTATATGCGAAATTTTTGTATCAAGCATGTATATGTATATGTACACAGGTTGTTTTATAGGAAAAAGAACAAAAGGTAAAATTTGGAGAGCTTTTAGTACCTCCCTCACTGATACATAGTACCCCCCAAACTTACCCCACACTCTGTCTCAGAGTTGTGAGATAGATAAGGTAGGGTAATGTTAACTCAGTGAGGGTTAGCTGGTGAGTGTGCCTTTGCTAGATAGAAGCTCCCACACATATTCTCCATGTTTGTTGTGATAGTTGATGTGGTGGAGCTGGCAGGCATTTCCTGGTTAGATATCCATTCCAACACGAAGATGCCGCAGTCGTTGGATAGTGGAATTTGTTTTGGATTGCGGTGGCAGAAATGAAGCTCATGCCATTTTCTCACTGCTGTCTCCAGGAATGGTTGGATCAGCATCACCACCTCATTATAGTATTTTCGTACTAAGAGCTTGAGGGGTGTCAACACTGTCGATGTACATTGTATTGAATGATCTTTGTTGTTGTCTGAGCTGTTGTAGAAGATTCCTGCTCGTGGGCAAGTGTACATCGTCAGGAGCATCTAGTGGTTGTAGTACAGGATAGGCAGGAAGATGATATGTGGCATCCTGCTCTGTAACTCTGCCAGAAAAGATTATTTCTCTCCTGACTCATCAGCAAGGCAGATGTCAGTGAACAACATTGGGTGGGCTATCTATGTGTGTTCAAACTTTCTTTGTAGTATCTGGATGTAGGCGGCCACCACTGATATCGCCAAACATCCTCCTTCTTTCACCATATCCCTTAAGTCGTCAACTGGGACTATGATACTTCCTGCCTTGTAGATGACGTTTGTGGGGGTAGAGTCAGCTAATTTCAGGAGAACTTCATTGACCTGCTCCTATGTGAGTGTAGAACATGAGAAACGGTCGAGTTGCTAATCATTTCCTCTGAGGTTTCAGGTGAAGCAGGGTCTTCATTTCCGCATACTTCCCGCAGGATTTCTAACTGCTTGCCTGCCCCGTAAACGTCTTCTTCCATCTCGGCTTCTTTTTCTAGTGTTGCCGGGTTGCGAGGATTCATCTTCTCGGTCACTATCCAACAACTTTTCTGGTATCCCCATGTCTTGGAAATAGCACTTGTCTTTGATCAGCGGCAAAGAGTAAGTGCTCCTGAGATGGAAGAAGTCTTGGCCCTGGAGATGTTGTATGTTTCCAAAGATGTTGAGTAGATCCATGGCGCACAAGACGACAAGGGTGCTATTCCCACTTCTTGATTTTACTTGGATGGGGAAGTCTTGGATAGAGAAGATGTTCCAAACGTCGCTATGACATTGGACTCCGTGCTTGATAACTCGGAGAAGACGCAGTGGGAGAAGCCTGAGACATTTATCCTCCGGGTGAGTGAAGATGTGTCCTGAGCGTGGGACCTCCTCATTGCAACAGTTGAAGAGCTGGACGTCATGGTTTCGGAGGTCTGCCACACACAGGAACTAGTTATTGCGGTGGTTGTACGGGGCCAACATGAGGTTCGTGTTGTGTTCTTCAATCTGTCGCATCATATTGGCCACCAAAATGGAGTCGAATGCTCCCATCATCAGCCTTCTTGCCAAGGCCAGGGTGGTGTTGTATATTGTTTGCCGGCCAATCCTAGTGCTGATATTCTCGACTATTGCACCCACCACTACCCTGAATAGCTTTTTTCTGATGACATCTGGTGAGCGGAACATGTTTCTCAGTGCTCCCCGTCATATGGAGAAGTAGTCGTCATTCCAGACGACGTTTTCTTCATCAACCTACGACCTCAGGACCTTGTTCAGTAGTTTCTGGTCCCTGACCATTAGGTATCCGATGGCTCTTCTGTCAAAGTCGGCCATCTCGAAGGAAGGTATCTATGACGGCGCAGAAAATGCGTCTTCCGTCGAGCTTCTTCCTCTCGGGGTGTTTTTTGTTAGCGGCATATATGTCCCCCCCTTCTCCCTCTGATTCATCAGAAGAGTCCTCCCCGACGCTGATTGATTCATCGTTGTCTTCAGCTTCGTCCAGGGAGGCTGAGGGAGCAGCTTCTTCCATGTTGTGGGAGCTCGCATGAACTGTTGGAGCTTCGTCGGCTGACTTGTGTGTCATCCCTTCCTCGGGCGTTGTGGATGGCCCACTGGAAGAGGAAGTGGACGACGTCCTGGGTGAGGATGCTGATGAGGAAGGATGGGAGCCTGATCCAGGAGGTGATGGAGACCTCTTTGGCTGCCTTGAACGTGGATGGTCATCCCTTCTATTCAGCCTCTCCTCGATCACGTCAAGGTGTTGGAGGGCCTGCTGTAGCATCTTGTTGAGTGCCTCTAGTTGGCCGGGAATTCCAACTAGAGTCAGCAGTTGTCGCTCATGATTGTTTAGCCTCTGTTGGAAAATAGAAAACTTGCGGGTAAGTGAAACAAGAGTAGCTGAGTGGCTTCCTGTTACCTCCCACAAGTGGTCGAATTCTTGACCCAACATCTATCCCAGTGACGGAGGGGCTGCATTAGATCTCCCTCTCGTCCTCGCAATACTCCTCATGCTTGAAGTTTGACCCGACGAGTGTGCTGCCTCACTAGGGGTTGTATCCATTTGGATTGTTCACGGGGGCATCACTTCGGGGTGAGGCGTCGACACCTTCGTTGTTGTCTCTGCCTTGCCTGTTTGTGGTGATGGAGAAGGGCACGGTGTGGGTGGTTGTTGCTCCACCTCTCTGTTGTAGGCGACCTCCTCTACAACTAACACTAGAGACACCTGCGATGGCGTCGACGTGGGCTGCACAACCCTGAGCTCCATCTCCAGGATCTCAGTGAACACCCCATTGCTGGCATCCGACTGCATCATTTCCTCCGCCACTGAAGGCACAACAAAAGTCTCAGGAGTTGCGCTGTCTCTCCTGCGGCAGCTTCCCTCGAGGCTATCATCGTTGTCTCAGCCCCGGTTGTCTCGGTGACCTCCATGATCACTATCACTTCTATAGTCGTGACAGTTGTTATTGTGGTGGCCGCAGTTGGTATGGGAGTAGCGAGGACAGCTCTATCAGTGTCTGTCGCTAGTTGTGCTGGGGCGGTGGGTGGCTCGGTAGGAACTGTGGAGGATTTTCCCTACCGGGCGTCAAGAGGGACATGTCTTCCTGTCGCAGCTGCCCTCTCTTATATCCTCGTGGTGGCGGCATAGGCGGCTTCGACTACCACAACTTCAATCTCTACTATGGTGATGAGCAACTTTTCTACGTCGTAGTCGGCGTAGAGTAGCAGTAGAAGGAGGGTGTTTGTTCTTCCGAACATATAGAAGTAGCATCGCCCCTCCTTCTTGATGATGATTTCCCTCATTAGGAACTTGAGCTGGATCTTGTCATCACCTCTTTTCCTTGAGAGGCTACGCGGCTCTTTTGGGTATCCTAACCCTACCGCAATCAGATTCACCAGTCTGCCCATGTTGTAGTCTTTGGTGGCGTACTTTATTGGATGAAGATGATTGAGGAAGAACCACCCCAGATTGATCGTGCATCCTTCCATCATATGCCATATGAGGTGGATCTCTTCAGTGTAAAGATTGCTCGATTCATACTTACTGAAGAGCAGGCACGCCACGATTATGTACACTATCCTCCAGAAATAGAAGTGCACTACTGTCACCTTGCTTCCCGACTTGAATGTTGACTCACCGGTTAGCTTTTTCCAGAGCTCGACCGGGTTGAACCTGTCGCCTTCAGTGATTCTAACACCGTTGTTGAGAAATTCTTTTTCTGCTTCGCAGGAAGAGAAGATTTCATTGAGCAACTTCTCTGGTATGTCGTGCTCAGCATTATACAGCGATCCTTGTAGTCTATCCGCTCCGCCAAATCTTTCGATTTCATCTGGTCTATTTTGTACCCGGTGGAGAGACGACATGAACTCCCTTATGAGTTCTGTGTAAGAGGCAGAGTGGATGAAGCAGATCTTCCTCAGCCCGACTGTCATTAGGACATTTTCCATCCTGTCGAAAATGCCTATCTAGTGGAAGGACGACTGATGGCAGAACCTGCTTGGCCTATAGACCTTGGCTGCCAGTTCTGTTACCATCGTGTGTGCTCTTCGTCTCTGGGCATGCACATGCCTAGTGAGTGATCTAGAGGTTCAGGTTCGGCTGTCGTGGTTGAAACAGTTGTTGGGGTTGTTGCTTCTTCCATCCTAGGTCTCTTCTCGGTCGCGGATGGCCCAACTGCATCAGGATTTAGGTGTTTCTGCCCGACTGTGGTGGCTTCTGCTGTGGCCTCAGTGTTGATCCTACGGCCTTGTTCATCTACTTGGACGATGGTTTTCTTGGTGCGGGCCATTTCTATTATCATAAAACAAAAGTTTAGTAAGAATCAATTTTACTGAATGATTCACCCTGCCCAATATCGGGCGGTGGGGTGTGTTGCCAGATATCAGATAGGTGATATATTTTGAAAACTGACTAACGAAACCCGATAGATTTAATTCGATATCGGTCATAATTAACAAAATTGAGATAGCCCGACATAGTCTCAAATAGATAAAATGCAAAGTTGTTGCGTGATAATTCAAAACAAAAGGCCAGCCCGATAATAGCGTTGCTCGATACAATCATATCGGGTGACAAAACTAGATGACACGGTACTTTGCCTGATATGCCTGTGTCGGGCGGAATGAAGTTTGGACTGATACTGCCACAAGGCAATCGTGCAACATCGGGCATCATCACGAACAGCTATCCTGCCCGATATGATCTCTCTGAAAAAGGGTTTCGCCCGACACTTGCAACATGTGAGGCGATACAAGATAAAATTTTATTAAGAACAAAACTGGGTGACATGGGTATCGCCTGATATAAGGTATCAGGCGGGCGTGCGATAGAAGTGCGTCGCGCGATGCAGTCAAAAGGTAGGATACCCGACACAAGCGTGTGTCGGGCGACACAAAAAAGAACTAAAGCCAGGTGCCCGATATGAGATGTGCAACACGAGAGGCGTTTCGGGTAAGCCACATGATACACGTATCATGTTATACCTTTATCTTCTAAAGGTAGTTGTGCGACACGGGAGCAGACGCGAGGTTGGCCGACACGAGAGCAAAGCGAGAGTTAAATGTGCGATATTGGAGTAGGTGAGAAAGTAAATGCCAGTGCCCGGCACGGTTAAACCAAAGTTACTATATATAGCAATCGAGGGCGGGGGTAAAATGGGTAAAACTAGGACACATGTCACCTGAGGAGACAAGTCATTCCCGAGACAAGTAGTAAAATCAGTCTAATCTGTCTCATCAAAGGTCGTTTAGCTATGTTGCCCGATACGGCAGGAGTCTGCCGCGCGATACGAGTAGCGATGCCAGACACGGTGTGATGCGTGCATCTCGGTGTATCGTGTGACACGGGCTCATCGCTAAATTCTGATTCCCGATATCAAAGCCCGATAAGGGCTTATCTCGCGGCTCCCGTGACCTTGCCCGATATAGGTTCAGACGATACTCAACATGATAGAACACAACACGCGCAAGCTGTCGCTAGCCCGACACAACATCGCCACCCTGGAAAATAGAAGTCGGATGCCCGATAGGGTAGGAGAGCTTGGTATCGTTCAAGGCATCTCAGCCCGATACTAAGCTTCAAAGAAGAATAATACAAGGTAAGAGATGAAAAACTAACACTAAAGAAAAGGAAAAAGTAAATGATGGGAAAAACATCATTGGCCTAAAGTGAAACTCCCAGCCTCAGATAGTATTACTCATCAATGCTTATAAAACCAAGCGGTGGCCCATAAAATGGGGGAGTCTGAGCATGTGGCACATGCACTAACTCGAGCCTTATTACAATCATAATTTTCATAATATTTTTCTTGCAGTAAGGGAAATAACATCCTATTCTAAGAAAAGTAAAGACTCGGGCTACCTCCCGAGGAGCGTTGTAGTTAGCGTCGTCAGCTCGACAACTTTAGATCCCTTTACTTTGTGCCTTTGGTTGTTTCAGCATCCTGGAAACCTATTTCTAATCTTCTCACGAATGCTTCATCTTCATAGTACCTTTTCACTCTCTATCCGTTCACTGGAAAAACCTTTGTTGGATTGTCTTTGTCATACAGCTCCATCATTCCTGATGGATAAATCTTTGCCACGGTGAAGGGTCCAGACCACCTCATTTGCAGCTTACCTGGAAAAAGAAGGATGGATGATTTAAATAACAAAACTATATCACCTTCATTCACATCCTTTTTCTTCAGGTGGGCATAATGCCACACCTTGATCCTCTGCTTGTAAATCCTTACATTTTCGTATGCATGTATTCTCAGCTCATCGAGCTCCAGTAGCTGTAGATATCTCTTTTCCCCTGCTTTCTCCAGGTCCATATTTAGAAACTTAATTTCCCAAAGAACCTTGTGTTCAAGCTATAAGGGTAGATGATAGGATTTCCCATAAATCAATTTGTAAGGCGTAGTGCCAACGGGTTCCTTGTATGAAGTTCTATAGGCCCAAAGAGCATCGTCGAGCTTCATCGACCAGGCTTTCCGCATGCGGCTGACAGTCTTTTCCAAGATTTTCTTAATCGGTCTATTTGAAACCTCCACCTGCCCAGAGGTTTGAGGGTGATAGGGTGTAGCAACTTTGTTCTTAACCCCATACTTCCTCAGAAGTGCTTCAAACTGTTTCTCCCCGAAATGCAATCTGCCATCTCTTATCACAGTACGGGGTACTCCAAAGCGAGGAAAGATAGTTTTCTCAAACAACTTGATCACAGACTTGGAGTCGTAAGTTTGGGTGGCAACAACTTCTACCCATTTAGACACGTAATCCACCGTGACTAAAATGTATTGATATCCTTTTGATGGGGGAAAAGGACCCATGTAGTCTATTCCCCAAATGTCAAAGTTCTCGACTTCAACCCAGTTGGCCATAGGCATCTCATTCCTTCTTCCCATATTTCTAGTTGATTGGCATTCTTTACAAACTTTTACATAATCAACAACATCCTTGAACAGTGAAGGCCAGTAAAATCCTGATTGTAGCACCTTAGCAGCAGTCCTTTCACTCCCCAAATGTCCTCCATAGGGTGAGACATGGCATTTCCTCAGAATTTTTGGCACTTCTTCCTCAGGAATACACCTTCTATACAGATTATCCACACATCTTTTCAAGAGAAGGGGATCATCCCAATAGTAATTCTTTATATCAGAAAAGAGTTTCTTCTTTTGATTGTATGTTATTTCTGGAGGTAACTCCCTACAAGCAAGGTAATTACAAATATCTGCAAACCATGGCAAACTCTGATCTCTGGCTTCTACGATTAGCAAGGCCTCATCTGCATAGTTATCATTGATAGGTGGCTCCTTCTTGTCCTCAATTGTAATCCTTGACAAGTGGTCGACGACAACATTTTCCGCACCTTTCTTATCAGTGATCTCATGATCGAACTCCTGGAGTAGTAAAGCCCACCTTAGCAGCTTGGGCTAAGTGTCCTTTTTCTACATAAGGTATCGTATCGCCCCATGGTCAGTGTAGACCTTTACCTTTGTTCCAATCAGATAAGATCTGAACTTGTCGAAGTCAAAAACAATCGCAAGCATTTCCTTCTCTGTTGTCGTGTAATTTACCTATGCTTTGTCGAGAGTACGGCTGGCGTAGAAAATGACATAGTGCCTCTTGTTCTTCTTCTGTCCCAAGACTGCCCCTATGGCACAGCCATTGGCATCGCACATTAGCTCAAAAGGTAGCTCCCAATCTGGAGCTTGAAGGATAGGTGGAGAAACAAGTGCATCTTTCAAAGCCTGAAAAGCACTTAGGCAATCGTTAGTGAAATCAAATTCAACATCCTTAACCAGAATATTTGACAAAGGTTTTGAGATCTTCGAAAAGTCTTTTAGGAATCTTTGATAATAACCAGTGTGTCCAAGAAAACTTCACACTCTGGTTACAGACTTAGGTGGAGGTAGTCTAGAGATAGCTTCAACCTTGCTCACATCTACCTCGATACCTCTTTTTGAGACTTTATGACCTAGCACTATGCCCTTTTGTACCATGAGTGGCACTTCTCCCAGTTGAGGAACAAATTCTTTTTTCTTCACAGCGTTGCATGACTAAAGATAGGTTTTTCAGACAAGCATCAAAGTCTTTCCCATAGATAGAAAAATCATCCATAAAAACTTCTACGATGTCTTCCAGAAAATCTGAAAACATCGAGATCATGCAACGCTGGAATGTTGTTGGAGCATTGCACAACCCAAACGACATTCTTCAGAAAGAATAAGTACCATAGAGACAAGTGAAAGTGGTTTTTTCCTGGTCGTCTGGTAAAATAGGGACTTGATAAAACCCGTAATAACCATCTAAAAAGCAGAAATAATCATGATGCACTAATCTCTCTAGAACTTGGTCGATGAAGGGAAGCGGGTAATGATCTTTATTAATGGCTTGATTCAACTTCCTATAATCTATGCACATTCTCCATCCGGTGACAGTCTGGACCGCTACTTCATCACCTTTGTCACCTTTCACAACTATCATGCCTCCTTTTTTTGGTACCACATTGATGGGACTTACCCAGTTGCTATCGCTGATTGGGTAGATAATTCATGCATCTCTCAACTTGGATCACTTCCTTCTTCACAACCTCTTTTAACATCTGGTTCAGCTTTCTCTGGGGTTGGACCAGGGGTTTAGCAGATTCTTCCAAATTTATGCAATGCATGCATAGAGCAGGGCTAAGCCCCTTGATATCCTCTACCGAATAGCCTATAGCTTGCTTATGGAGCCTCAACTCCTCGAGAAGTCTTTCCAATTGTTGTTTCGTCAGACTGGCATTAACTATGACTGGATTTCTTCCTTCTTGATCTAGAAACTAATACTTTAAACCTTTTGGCAGCTGTTTCAGCTCTGGCTTGGTCTTATGTGCCTTTTCTTCTTCTGGTGTCATTTCCAGAGAAGTAAACTTGACTGTCTCTATAACTTCCTCCTCATCGCTCAGATCTTCATCATTTTGATTTAGGTAATCGAGGATCTCAACAACCGTAGGATCTTCAGAATCAGAGTCAGGATTGTTCAATGCCCTCATAAGAGGGTCTACCATTGTGATATCTTCTTCTACTTCTTCACAATACTGGCAATAGTTGTCCATAAAGTAAGCAGACTTGAAAAGGGAAGGCCCCTTCATGGCGTCCTTCACCTTGAAATAAAAGTGGTCATTTTGACCCTCAGAGTGATGATTCCTTTAGCGACATCAATCAGCACTCTTCCCGTAGCGAAGAAAGGGCGCCCAAAGATGATAGGGCATTTAGGGTCTTCAACAGTGTCAATGACAACAATGTCACAAGGAATGAAGAATCTTCCTACATGAATTGGAACATCTTCAATGACTTCCACATGCCTTTTGAAGGTATGGTATGCCAACTCGATCCTCATGTTGGTCCTGACCATATCAGTTAATCCCAATCATTGCACGAGGCTTAAGGGCATAAGGCTTATACTAGCCCCTAAATCAGCAAGACCCTTCCGCTCCACATTATCTCCAACAACAAAAGGAATATTAAAGGCTCCAGGATCCTTCTTCTTCGTAGGTAAATCCACCTTCATGAAGGCTGTAGACATACTGGCTAGGTGTACCGTCTCAATCCTTCCTCCTCTTCTTTTCTTGGTGATCAAATCCTTGAAAAACTTGGCGTAGGTCGGCATTTCTTCCAAAGCATCCAGAAATGGCACTTCAAGGTGAAGCTTTTTCACCGACTCCATAAATATTTTGTATCTATTTTTAATATATTCCTTTATGAGTTTGTATGGGAAAGGCAATCTTGGAGAGTAAGGACTTCTTTTATCGAATACGTCCTCCACAGGTTCTGATTCTCGCTTCCTGACATGAGCTCGTTGGTTCTCTCCTTCAGCTGGGTTTTCTGCCACAACCCCTAGTCCAGGTTCTTCAGGCTTGGCTGATTTAGGGCATTCTACTGTCCTTCCTGACCCGAGTACCGCCATTTTGGTAGACTCTGTATAGGATGGTATCTTACGCGAAGGATTCTTCATTAACTCGGTCATTTGAGCAAGTTGTGGGTCTATCTGGCGTTGATGTGTTTGCATATCTAACATTTGGACCTGCATCGTATTTAGAACGCCTGAGTTTGACAGTGCGCTTTGTGCCAGGCGATTGTTTATAGTATCTTGTCTCTTGACACAGTCGAACAATTGGCCCACTAAGTCCGGTTGACCAAAGTTCTTTTCCTGACCCTGCTCTTTAGCTTGTCCCTGGCCTTGGCTAGGGTTAGCAGCTTGGCGGTTTTGGTATTTCCCTTGCCCTTGAAAGTTTGCCTTGTTTGATTGAAAATTGGTTGTTCTGGTGTACTGACCTTGTCCGCCTCTTTTCTCAAAACTTTGCGGTTTCTTGGGAGGATTATTCAACTGATGCGAGTTTTCTGCAGCATCCTTGTTGCCACAACTAAAAGCAGGGTGGTCCAGTCTTTTGAAGTTGACAAAAGAAATGTTCTCAACTTCCTCTTATTCGGATTTGCTTTAACTTGACTTGTCGGGTCGGGTGTAAATGCAGTTATCAATATCGTGTCCTCCTTCTCCGCAAGTGACACACTTCATCACCTTCTCAATCTATTTCTTTCCTTTCCCTCCTGATTCTTTTAACTTTCTGACATCGGTGGCTATCTTTTGGATTTGAGTGGTGATTGCTTCAAGAGCCTTGGATTCGACCGACGGTCCTTCATTAGAGGCTTTCTTAGCATACCCTTTTTCAGTCCTGTCGTAGTCAGTCCCGACTTGTAGTTCAGCCATGTTTTCAATGATCTTTTTACATCTACTGGGCTTCTTCCCAAGATAGTCGCTTCTTGTAGATGCATTTAGAGATACTCTTTCTTCAGGAGTCAGACCATTGTAGAATGTTGTTATCAGGAAACCTTTCTTGTAGTTGTGGTGAGGGCAGTCTCTCTGACACTCCTGGTATCTCTCCCAGGCATCATGCAGGTTTTCTCCTGCTTCTGGGTGAAATATGTGATCTTCAGCCTGTTCCTAACGATCTTCTCTATAGGGTAGAACTTGTTTACGAAAGCATTAGCTAAATAATTCCATCCGTTCAGAGATTGATGTGGAAGTCCAAGGTACCATGACAGTGCCTTATCCTCCAAAGACAAAATGAAACCCTTGTAGTAGATCACTTCTTATGTCACTCCCCTCATTTTGTTGGTATCACATATATTTTTGAAAGCATTGAGGTGATGGTAGGGGTTGCCATTCTTGGAACATCCCCTAAAGATTTTATTTTGAATCATGGAGATCACGACTGGCTTGAACTCGAAGTTTATAACATCAAACCTTGGGATTCCAACTGGGCATCTTGAGTTGTTGACCTTCGTGGCAGCCAACTCCCGGAGGGTCTTTTCTTCTTCGTCAGAATCTTCACTGTTGCTATTCCTATGATTCTACTCTTGATTATGATGATTCCTTCTGTGCCTATGGAGATGACGACGTCTCTTGTGATGATGATCATCCCCAAGTTGTTCTGATTCAGGTTCTTCTAGCTCTTCATGTAAATGATCGTTATTGTAACAGTCATCGTTCCCATGAGGAGGTGGGTGTGGTCCAACTCTAGCATTTTGCTCATCCTCAGAAAGAGGTGGTTCCACGTGAGGGGGCATGATGAACGGTGCTCAACCGAGAAGAGTGTTGCTTCGCTGAGTACCTGAATAGAACGTATAATCAAGTAAGAAAACATGTGTTAATGAAACAAACTATTATGTACACATTCAAGTTAGAAGACTAAAATAAACTGTGTTGTCAAGCTTATTACTAAGCTTGAGGTACGGGAGTGTAGTTAGTGGATTCGGGTTTGTTAACAGTACCATTTTGCCATATCCCCAGCAACGACGCCAAAAAGTTGATCGGCCTAAATTGCGCGTCCAAAATGAGCGGATTTGAAGTAGTCAGACTTTTAAATAACCCGACTCTTAGGCCCCCGCAACGATGACGGGGTCTGAAGTAGCGATCGGGGTCGAACCACAGGGACAAGGGTGGTCGTGCTAAGAAAGCGGAATAAACACTCTACACTCTGGTAAAAGAAGGGTAAGAAAATGTTCCCAAGGGAATGGTAGATCAAGATCGGTAAAACAAAAGAATAAAAAAAGGGAAACAAAATGCCACACAAAAGTGCTATAAAGAAGGGCTATCTCCAACTGGAGTTACAAGGAAGATTAAGGTTTTGGCATTTATCAATTTTTAGGGGTTTTGTGTAATAGAATCTGAGGATATAATGCTATTGCCTTAGTAAGGAACGAAGGAGAAAATCTAAGGCATAACAAGCAGAAACAGAAAACATCCAATACCCCTTCTCTCAAAGAGGGTACCTCCAACTAAGCACCAACACCCTCTCTCAAAGGTAGTGGACTCGGGTTGGAGTGGAAAGATAACTGAATCAACTCCGACCCTGGGTACACTCGTACTCCCTGATTGGACCAAATGTAGAGTTACAACACCTCTCTCGAGGGAGTTGAAACGGGAAACACGATTCGATAGCTAGTCAAAGCATGATCCAAGCATACAAGATAGAGTTCGGATGCTAAAAAGCAATCATTCAACAAAAAGGGACCAAACTTGGAGCAATAAGTATTAAAACTCCACTAATTCCATTAGCATGAGCATTGTATAAAAGGGGTTAGTTACATTGCGTAAATACAGAAAGTAAATGATTGTAAAAGGGAAGATAGGTATCAGCCTCCTTGATATAGGAGGTCGACATATAGCAGCAGAACCCTAAGGCATCTCTAACCGATACTGGGTGAGAGATTTGCCCGATATGCCTGTATCAGGCGAAAATCACTGACAGGCGATAGGTCATGACGGGAAGGCATATTGGTCAAGGCATCTCGGCCTGATACAATCGTATCGAGATGCCACCCTCTCGGGCGGCACATCATGACGGGTGATCCGTATCGGGTTCGGTATCGTGTCAAGTTAGAGGGGTCTTAGGTTCTCGGGTTCCTCGTATCGGGTATAGTGAGTGAGCCGTCTCGGGCAGGGGCCCATCTAGGAACCCAGCACATCGGGTGGCCTCCTTGGTCGATATCGGGCTGCTGCAGCTACCGGGACATATTCTTAGTGAACCACTCCCACCCCTCTCGGGTTGGGGAAGTGCTCACCTAGTATCGCCCGACATGCCTCAGGGACGCGATACACTAGCTCCAGATGATTTCCAAAGTTAGCCTTCGCGAGGTTCCGACCCATCCCATCGGGGTCCTGTAGCTATTATTTATAGGCAGCAGTTGGAAGAAGTTGCGGATCTCTGGGCGCCACGTACCCTTTATCGGCTCCGCATATGTGGCTTCGGGGATGATTGATGTGTGTGTGTCATCCGGCGAAGCTTGACTATCGTGTGCCAGGTTACGAAGGTATCGGGCACGATGGGCGGTTGCTTCCAGTGAGTGGCTCGTATCGCGCAACATGCCATAATGGGATGATTAGTCGTGGCAGGCAGAGCTCTCTGTCGGGTAAATGGCGTATCGCCCGTTAGTGACCGCACCACGCGACACACCCATGTTGGGTTGTACCCCTATCGTCCAGCGTCCGCGACGGGTAGTGGACGTGTCGTGTGGCTAGTAAAAGGCCGATTCTTTGTAAGTGGGCCGGGACAGGCCGTTTTGCTGATTTTGAGTGGAAAAGTGAGGAAAACTCTGTAAAAGATTATAAAAATGAGTTAAGAGCATAGTGTGACTTATTTATTCAATAACATGACAAATTGGAGAGGAGAACAATTTAAAAGGGCAGTTTTGACAATGAAATATGGGCCATAAATACCACAAAAATGGGTGTTATCAGAATCTGACAACCTAAATGGTTCAAATGGAAATTTTGATTAAGTATTTTCTCTCCATACTAATTATACTAAAGCATATGAAAACTTCATCTAATATTTCATGTATATTAAGTGCACTTCATTTGAGTTTCCAAATGTCTCAATACACTCTTCATTCACTAAATACTTTTCTAGTCACTCTCTTACTTCAGTTAAATTTTCTTGCCATATAACCACATAAACATGTTGCCTTTGTAATTGATCATGTGATCTCAAAAGCATCAAATTTATCTGTAAAAACACCCACATTTCATCATGATATGGTAGGCCCTCCACTCTGGCCATTTTTTGGAAATATCATGTTGAATAGCCAAACTAGGTAGTGGGTGGGTTTTTTCCATAGTGAAGGTTCTTCATTAGCTTTGATGAGTAGTTATTGTTTCTTTGATCATTCAAATGTAAATATTGATGCTTCTATAGAAACAACTAATATTTCAACCTTTGATTAGATACTATGTGTGTTGCTACCAAAATGATTTTAGTTCAACCTCTAAGTCCTTCCACTATATGTCATGCCACTTGCCCATTTGTTTCTAATCCTAATCTCATTATGAAACATACACATCCTCCTCATTTAACTCATATGTTTGGATCATAATATACATGATCTCTAACTCCTTGAGACCCTTTCTTCAACGCCAGCTATGGATAGCTCACGCTATGTCAGGGCTTCCCAAGGCATAATAGTTCTAACATACATTATGGTTTTTCTTTGAGGTGGAAGTTATGTACCCTCACAACTACTTGCGAATAAGATTTTCCATTCCTTCTTGTTCCTTTTCCTTTAGAGTGGCAAGTTGCCTTCATTGTTAAGTTTTGTTTGAGTCGTGTCTCTTTCTTTCTCCTATCTCCCAATTGTAGGCACCTATATATTCCCTCTTCCTCTCCACTAGGATTCTCTATAAGGTCCCCTCTTCTCACCATGATATTTGATCATTTCCCCTAATTTTCCTATTGTGTATTGGTTTGTTTCCCTATGAAGTACTTTATCATTCCTAGTTGTAAGGATGCTAAATCTATTTTGGTGGCTTTTGTTTATCTTCTTGGGCGTTGGTTATTTCTTTTTATATATCATACAGTGCCATTCCTACTTTATTATATTCTTGTATATATCTTTCTATAAAGTAATCAAAATTTTTTATTCCTATTTGATCATCATTGTTCAGCCTAAACTTCATCTTCTGAGAAGGCTATGATTATGTATGTTCCATTTTTCTTGTTTATACAACCATAAATTTTAGTTGTCTGATCCTTTGTGCACAATTTTGGATTTTGGAATATTCATTTGATTCCATATTTATCATCAAATTTTATCTTTTTATTTGATTTTTGTTTAAAATAAAGTTATAGCTTCTTAACATAACAACATTATGAAAATATCCTCTTTCACCACTGTGAAGTTCCTCTTTTTTTATTCCTATCGATCATTGAAGCCTTAAATTAGGTTCCCCAAGCTCATTATTGTTTCTTCTCTCACTATTCTTCTTGAGTGCATTCATTATCCAAATCCCTTATTGGATGATATAGGTAGTGAAGCTCAACAATCTTTTATATATTAATTTGACTTTGATTAGTTTCCCATCTTATCCTTAATCATCTATTTATATTCAAGAAATTGTTGTCCACCACTTTGTCCTATGGCCATGTATGAATGTTACAATCACGGTTGACTGTAAGTTCACATTTTCTATTGGACTGGCCTTCACTTCTTTCCCGTATACTTCTATCTCAAGTCAAATAAATTGTGTTCATACCATTGTCCTCTGGTAGGTAAAGTTGTCATGTTTAGGAGTTGTCATGAAGGACCAAGGTTTGCTAGATCTTCATCATACCCTACTTGATAACAACTACAAGACATGCATGATATAGAAGGTCGATGGGTTTGGTTTAGGTTGGGATGCATTGGCCTCATTTTAGGGGGGTGACTTCTACTTTTCCTCCCATTATGGTGCTTTAGGAGTCTAGTTTCGATGTTGAGGGGATATATTAACACCACCATCATGGATCGAGGAACCCTCAAAATGGAATGATGGGTAAAAATACCCATTCTTGAAGCCCTCATTCCTGACACAAAATGAATCATGTTACTTCTCTTCATGTCTGCACGTATCTGAAGGGGATCCAATACCATATCAACCTACGTAGTGGAGGCAGTTTCTCAAGTCCATGATATAAGAATTCCTTACCCTAGACCTCACTATAAACTTATGTTTATTTCATGATGTGAATGACAAATAGGAGATGACAAGGTGAATTCACCATTTTCATCTAGCATACTGATTTCGAATTAGTTAACAAACTCTTTGGCTCAAAGGGACTTGAAGGGGTTTTGATGGGTGATGAGCATCAGAGTGAGAGAGGGAAAATGGTTGGAAAGTATGGCCATTTTTCCTCCTCACCAAGATGGTCGAAGGGATAAAGAGACACCCTAGAATCAACATTTGGCAAAATGGGTAGGAGAATTAATGAGAAATAACGAAATGGTTTTACTTGAAAAGGGATTACAAGGTTAAGTGTATCATCTACATCATCTTTCCCCAAAGTAAACATAGAAATTGAAACTGAATATCCCCTAAAAGGCACATAGATATTTGTCTTGTTATAAGGGCATTTTGGTCCTCAATAATGTTTTGAATTATGGAGTAAAATTTAGATCCACTAATAGAGTTCCTGAAGCACCACCAAAATATATTTCCATGTGGTGAATTAAACCAAAAAATCTTATCCTAAATTGATGCTAAATTTTCATAGATCCGTGTTGGGTGTAATTATTCTTCCACAAAGTTTGCGTTCTATATCATGATTAAAAATTTAGCTTTATTCTTTACCCTATAATAGGATCCAAAATTTAACATTTTATTCCTTTTTAGAACCAATCATACAAAACCAAGGGCCAAATTTGGGTATGCAAACTAATTGGGGTTAGGCAACCATCACATTGATGATTTTCCCAATATTTTCTTGATTGGGTATGAAAGTTAGGGCATTCAGATATTTTTAAACTTTTTGGGACCTTTCTTACCCCTAATTGGAGAATCTAGAATTTATCTTGAAATTCTAATTATCATAGTCATGACCCATTAATATAGATTTAATCCTACAAATTACTCTTATGTGATACTTAAATAAGGGGTGTAGAACTTTCATACGTCCCTAGGAACCTATCCATTATCTCACTCATTTCCAAAGTTTTTCTACATTTCTTCACTAAACCCATCTTGTGTGGATTGGATTCTAAATCTTCAAGTCCCAAGTGGATATCTAGGGCTTAAAACTAAGATTGTAGTCAATCTACCAATATCAACTTACTTTTAGGGTTTCTAGGCCTATACAAATTATTACAATGTGGATATTATATTATATTTGGGTAATTGCATCCAAAATTAGGGTTAAAATGTTAAGTTGTGTCTTCAACATCCCCATTACACCATTGTTTCATCAAACCAAAATAGATTTATGATCTAATCAATGCTTACATTGAACTCCAAAGTTAGTCGTAGTAACATCGATGACTTGGTAACTCTATTAAGGACCAAGACCTACTCAACTAGGACACTAAACTTTTATATAAAGTGAAACTTTCTTAGTCCATTTCTCATGGTTATAGGTAATCAACGAGTTCCCTAGAGTTTCCTACTACTTTATATCCACTCGTCATAGATCATATTTTGACAACTTACATACAACTATCTCTATACTTGTACTCATTGATCTCACCGTTCATCTTAATAAACATAAACAAACAAATAAAAAAATACATATATCAGATTTAGAGAGAAAAATCCCCCCTCTCCCACAACCTGTAGCGGAGGTTGGACGCCTAGGGCAGTATTAAACCCAAAACTATTTTTCTGGTGATTCAAACTTGAGTCCCTTCATTAGGGAGAGCCTTAAATTTCCACTACTCTATCCCTCAGCAACAATACACATATGTATGAGTGTATATATATCAATATATATACATACTCATATACATACATATATACATATAACAATACACTTGCATCGTCTTTTAGGGCTCTGCTCCATGTGATTACCTTGGCGATTCTTTAGCTGCCCGAGGGCATGGTGCCCACCCCTCTGATCACCCCGGTTGGTAGTGTCCACCCCCACACACCACCACCCCACACCAGAAACCCCACAAAACATGACCAAGGAAGGGAGGGTCAGAACCCTAACCTGGTGGAGGAAGGAGATGGGATGACATTGATGATGCAAAGAAAGACGTGGACTCAAGTGTTGAAGAAACATGTAGATTGCAAGAATGAGGAACTTGATTTCCCTAAAACAAAGGTGATAAAAGGGGAAATCCATGTGGAACTAGAGGAGGAAGAGTTTGGGAGGATGCACAATGTATGTGAATACACCATCTTGGTGTATATTCTAGGAAAATGACCCTAGTTCCCCCACCTCCAAGCATGGATCTTCTACACGTGGAATCCAAAAGGTTCTTTCGATATTTTATCACGACAGCTAGGCATCTTCCTTGTTCATTTCTACAACACCACTAATAAGAAGACAATGCTTGAAATGGGACCAGGATGGTTTGATATATAACTTGTGGTGGTGAGGAACTACACTAATGGAGATGAGCTAAAGTGGGATCTACTCACAACTATTTTGGCATGGATAACAGTGAAGTCCTTTGGGCACACCTATACGAGGAAGTCTGTGGGGACTATAGCAGTCAACATGGGGAAATTGTTGCATATTGATGGTTGCTAGCTGGGGTACTCATGGAATTGAGTTTTGAAAGCACATTCCCTTCGATGGTATGGCTGAATATGAAGGTAAAAGAGGTGATACCAGTTGATATAGAATATGATTACATCCCTACTATCTGTCATAAGTTCTTAGCCTTTGACCACGCTGAAGGTAGATGTGTGGAGTATCCATAGGAGGATGACAAAGCTACAAACATTAATGAAAAGAAGATTTCTCGAAGGAAGGAACAAAGGAACACAAAGGGTGAGAAATCCAATCTGTAAGGACAACCACAACACGCAAGCTCATCAATCGGGAAGAGCTCACAGTATGCCAGTCTAATGGAACAACCAAAGTAGACATCGAGGGACATAGAACCACTAGTGGATGATGGTCCTCCCATGGGAGACGGTGACATAGAGACCAAGAATTGTGAAGGTATACCAGATGGCAGAACCAATAGGAGGGTTAAAGGTGATGAATAAGAAGGGAATGGTAGAAACACTCCTAGTGATGTAGGTTCCCCACACAAAGAAGGAGAATTTGTATCCAACATAAGGAGGAAAGTAAAGAACATAGGGATTCCTAAAAATCTCAGTGTAGGTACAATTATTGATATGAAAAACAATTTTGATGCATTATCTAAATCTGATCAAGAGGAGGAATGTGTAAATAAGCTAGCAAAAAGGAGGAGAGGCAGCAAGAAGGAGCCGACAGGAAGCACCAGATCAAAAAAAACTATTGATATGCCCATGATTTTATGGAACATAAAAGGAGGGTGTGATAGGAGCAAAAAGAAGGACATCTGGGAGTGGATTTCTTCTAGTGGACATTCCTTAGTTGTATTACTGGAAACTAAAATAAAGGAACATAACAAGAATAGTATTAGATACCTATTTCCACAAGGGTGGGAATATGTATCTAACATGCAGTGATTTGAGGTGGCTAGAGTCTGTGGCATAAAATCCAAGTGCATGGCAGGTGTCAGTGATATAGATTTTAGATCAACAAGTTACAATTCACTGCAGGAATAATGGATGCTTACACATGTGGGTGACAGCTGTATACAATCATAATGATGCCAAGGCCAGACTAGACTTATGGAAGGATTTGGTTTCTCTATCCATATAGGTAACACTACCATGGTTGGTGATCAGGGACTTCAATATTGTTTGTTTATGGGCTGAAAAGAAGGGAAGAAGGCTAACATTGAATGAGAATATAGATGCTTTCAACCAATCTATTGATAAAGTTGGACTATATGAACTACCAATGGTAGGAGGTGATATCTTCACATGGAAAAATGAGAGGGGGCAGAAGATAGGTTAGCGAGCAAACTTGATAGAGCTTTAGTGAATGATGAATGGATGCAAATATTTCCTAATGTCTTGGTGAAGGAAGGAGGATCTGAGCTAAGTGACCATGCATCTATCTCGGATCAAATTACAGAAAAGAAACAAAAGAGGAAACCTTTTAGATTCTTAAATTACTAGTCTGAATGGGGTTTTTATGATATCATAAAAGAAGGTTGGCACACACAGGTGATAGGAAATCTGATATATGTCTTTGCAAAAAGCTAGCAAGTACCAAGACTGCATTTAAGAGATGGGTCAAGACTGAAGAGAACATTCCAAATCTGATACATGAAATAAAAGGATAATGTAAGGAGATCAGGGAAAAACTGGCAGTGGACCATCTTAATATTAAACTGATAGAGAAGGATGTAGAGTTGAAAAGGATGCTAGAGGACCTGAAGAAAGTTGAGGTAAAATTCTACTGGAAAAGGAATAGGGAGAAGTGGATGGAGGATGGGGACAAGAACACTAAGTAAAGTATTTGGTGATTGACATGCACATGTTTGTCACATAAAAGTTGAATGACTAACATACTTATCACATAAATGTTGGATAACAAGAAATATGTCACCTAAATTTTGAGTGATTGACGTGTCTGTCACCTATAAAATATACCTTCTTGTAGGGCATAAGTGACACAAATTAATGTCAAATAAGGAATGTACCCAAAGTAGGTGACAAAAAAGCTAGTCGCCTCTGCTCGGTGTAACCGTTTCTAAATTGTTTAAAATGATTGACATCTATTTTACCCATATTTGTGTTTATTGTAGGTAATTTCAATGCACATCACTTAAACTCTTTAATTAGTTTACATGACTATCCTATTTTTAGTAGTTTTGTTGAAACTGATAAATATTCCTTCTATTTGGCATCACGACTAGCTATGCTACATGCGACTACTATTGGGACACAATGTAAATGAGTACACCCTAAGAGAAGGTCACCATGATGACCAAGCCCAGGAGGGATAATCGTCATGAGCCTAATGTTGGGACACAATGCAAATGAGTACACCCTAAAAGATGGAGAAAATCTGGGTTAAAGAGTTACGCAAAAATTAATGTGCTCAAATATTAAAAGAAGGGAGGCTTATAATATTATTTTCAAGTTGATTGATGATGAGGGGAGAGTGGTTAACAAAAAGGAGGATCTAGAAGAGCAGGCCATAAACTTTTATAAATCGTTATACAACAAAATGCTTGAGAATGACATAGAGGAGGAGGAGTTGGAGTGGAGGTTCAGGCTTGCAAGCACACATAATAATATTCTCACAAGAAGAACCAATGAACAAGAGGTCAAGGATGTAGTACGGAGCATTGACAGTAACAAGTCTCCAGGGTCAAATGGTTTCAATGCCTTTTTCCAGCAAGAAGGCATGGAATATCATCAAGGAGGATTTGGTTGCATTTGTTAGCTGGTTCGTAGAAGGAGGTGACCTAGTGAGACATGTTAATCATTCTTTTCTAAAAATCATTCCTAAGAAGAAGGTTACTTCCTCTCTTGCTGATTTCAGACCTATTTCATGTTGCTGGGTACAATATAAATCATAGCTAAGATTCTGACTGCTAGATTGAAGATGATACTTCCCTATATTATTTCTATAAATCAAGGAGCCTTTGTGAAAGGGATAAGTATTAGTGATTGTGCACTGTTGGTGGGAGAAATTCTGCTAGACTACAATGTCATGAGAGGAAGTAAAAAAGCCTACTTGAAATTGGATGTTTCCAAAGCATATGTGAGTGTTAGATGGAAGAAAGTGTGGTGGATCATGAAACAAATGGAGTTCAATGAGCAATGGATTTGTTGGATGGAGAAGTGTGTTGGCATTACAAGCTTTTCTATTCTAGTTAATGGCACATCTGCATGTATGTTTAGAGGTGGTAATAGTTTTCTCCATGGAGACCCCCTATCACCTCTACTGTTAGTGATTGTTATGGAATACTTTACAAAGAAGATTCAATAAGCTGAGATAAAGAAGGATATCAAGCCCTACACAGTCCATGGCAAAAAAGTGATGATCCATTTGATTTTTGCAGACAATGTGTTAGTTTATATTGAAGCTAAGCAACATTCTCTGGAAAATATAAAAAATCGATCTGCTAGGGAAGTTTGGAGAGCAGACATGGATGTGTGTGAATGCAAGAAAAACACATATTTTCTTATCCAAGAATTGCTACCAGATGGAGTATAGTTTAGTAGATGCAATGGGTGTGGAGAGAGGGAACTTCTCAACAAAATATCTTAGTTTTCCCTTAGTTGGGGATAATCTATAGGTCAAGGACTTTGCTAATTGCATGGACAAGGTGGAGGAAATGGTTAACAGATGGCCGACACAAAAGATATCCATTACGGGATGAGAAACACTAATAAAGGCTACTATTGAAGGACTTCTTATTTTCTGGGTACAACAAGGGGGAATTCCTGGTTCAGTCCTGGACAGAATTGAGATGATGATGGCAAATTTTCTATGGGCAAGTGAGCATCGTCTAATGAGATATGCAAGAGTGATGCTTCTAAAAGATTAAGGAGGACTGAACTTAAAAGCACCTAAAGACATAACAACATGGTGGACATGTAGAGAATAATCATCTATCAAGAAGGTATCTCAACTTGGGGGAAATGGGTGAGGGATAGATATCTAACAGGAATGGACTTCAAGCTGAAGCTAAGAGAAGGATACTCACACACTATCAATATCATGATAGAAGCATGGCATCATGTCAGACACCTGTTCGAGGCCCAGGACATGGGGAGATGGAGACTTAGATATCCAAAGACATGCCTACGGGAGGTGGCACACTCTAGGGATGTAAAGGACATGCATGGGGAGTAGATTTGAACCAGTGTGTATGTGCCGAAATGGAGCATGTGCATATACAAAATTCTGCATGGTGTTCTTACTACTCTTGATAGGATTAAGGGATCAAACTATGATGTATCTACATTGTGCTTGCTGTGAAGGATGCTGAAGAATCCCATAATCATCTTATGGGGGAATGCAAATTCACAAAAGAGATTTGAGATACATTGTGTAAGGATTTCAAAGTACAACTCCATCTAGTGGGCTATCCAAGAAGGGTGCTGACAAAGTGTGGGAATGATGATAAGAAGAAGCTTCTATTTGCTGCTCTATGCTACCATATCTAGGAGGAATGGAATGACATGAGGCATCAAGGTGATTCTACAAATACTATGAGTATTGCTGTAAAAATTTGTAAATGTGTTAAACGTAATTTGCACATTACCTAGATGAGTGAGTTTTTTCTTTGATTTCGGGATGGATGGAGTTGGGCGTACGTGTAACTCTTGACCTCCTATAATTATAGGAGGAAGTCAGAATATATTGACCCAATTCTGATACACACAAAATCAAAGAAAGGAACCTCATCACAGACCCCATTCACACCTACAATCCACTTCATAATGTAATAGATATACATGGGAGAAGAATGTAGAATCTCCCTTTTCCTCTGTTGTTTGAATCCTCCAAGGATATGTTGGACTTAGTGTGTTGAAAGGGAGTCAAGTGTGGGTCCACATGTCACCAACATTAGAGAGGGAGTATGAAACTAATGGAAGATCCTACCTATAGTTTTTCTCATCAAGCTAGTTATGAGTGGTAGAAAACCCACTTGAGTCCACTTCTAATAAAAGGGAAAGTAGCAGTCTAGAGAATGTAATGACCTCCATTTAACTTAGGGTTCCATGGGTAATATTATCATCTACACCATTTTTTTTTATAAGTATCCATCAAGTTCAATTTGAATATCTCTAAATTGGCACATCCAAATCCATCCCGAGTTACCCAAGTACCAAGTTTGTGTTTGATTGAGTGTAGTTAGACCTCCAAAATATTTACTCGGAAAACCATTATAAAAAAGTTATATTATTATATGACTCCTTATATGTTATCCATAATTGATGCTCATCTAATTAAGGGTTCATGTTTCTTCCACTTTAATATCCCAAATTTTGATTTCATTATGATGATTCAGTAATTAATGTATTACTTTAATTATCTACAATATCCTAGATTGCAACTCCAACTTGGTAGTAATATAAATTGGTTCCTAATTGGACTCAACCAAGGATCATGTTCGACCCATGAACTAATTAGAAATCACCCCTTACCAGTCCAATGGTTTTCCATAATGTTTGTTAATATGATTCTCAATTTATGGGTCTAGGATATGGTTATCATTTCTAGATCTTACTTAGCCTTAATTGGGGATTTTGAAAAATATTAGTTGGATTTGGATCCGTTGATTTATTGGGCATCACACCTCATTATTCGATGGTTTTTTCCTGATGATGTTTCTCAATTGGATAACCCAATTAAGGATTTTAGAATCAAAGTAGAGTTCATTGATTTTGTGTCATAGTTTGGGATTTTGAAATGTAATCCAAAAATCTAGGTTGTTGCAACTAATCTCTCTAGATTTCAACTATCCCTCTTCTAGTCCTAGGGTTCATACACATCAATATTGCATAGGAAATAATGTAAATGCTTTTATTTCATAGTCTTAAAGAAAGCGTTATAATGTCATTTAGTATACTCACATTTTTTCCATTTTGTTATATTTAGTTCATTTTCCTTAACCTAACAAATACAAAATGAAATATCTAAATGAAGAAACTTTGTAAATAATATGTGAGTTGAGAATTAATCTGTATCGCTTTGATGTGAGGAAGAGTAGTTATTTGTAGTCCTTTTTTTAATAAATCGGAGAGAGCATTCATCTATGCTTAAAATAATGCCACATAGTTTGGAGTTATATTTTTTTAGGTATGTTAGTACAAATAAGAAAACTTCACAACATTCTGGTTGATTAGGAATGTTGTCACAAAATCACATTACCCCCCTACATTGTCACCTCAACTAACTTTGCATCAAAATAAGGATACTTAACATCGGTCATAGGGTTTTCCTTTTTGGCAACTAAGTGATTCATTTCTTATTGATTAGAGATGTGATACCATCTACCACAACTTCATATGTTAGCACACACCCACATTCTTAGTAATAGTAGATTATTAGGTTGCACACATATGAATTGGGGGGGGGTAAGAATGTGGAATTGGGTTAAGATATAAGTCATACATTGGAGGCTACAACCCAATAAGATAACATATGCATAAGTTTATTAATTTATTTGATTGAAATTGTGTAATTGATAAATTGACGAGAATAAGTAGTTTTCACTAAGTATATGACCACTCTCACACAATATCAGCATGAAATGGAGATCATGTAAAACTCTAGTGGGATAGCGTGGAACTTGAATTTAAAGAAGCGATGTTTGTCTCATTGGAACGATGTTTACAACAAATTTTAGTTACTAAGACAGACTATGAACTGAGCCTAACCTAGTATATGGTCATAGCAATCTTGGAAAGGAATAGAGATGGAGAATATTAACTACAACTCCAACCATATTTGTTTATACAGCCAATGACCCAAATATCTTATAAAAGAAATATAATTGATGGCAGCCCAAGATCTCTCATCTATCCACAACAAAAATTGTTCCCAAAGGATGAGAAATGATCATCAAGCATTGGGTAATTGAACTAGAAAGGTGTAATGATGTTCAAATAGAGGGTTAATACATGGCAAAAAGTTCACATGAGATGGGGATCCCTCTAGAATAGCCAACAATATTATCTATCGATTGCTTCAAGGTGATCGTGCGGATGGGGTCTTACAAACAAGGGGAACATTTATTACATAATTGTTGAGTTCCACGAAAAAATCAATTACTAGCAGTTGGGTTAGTTGGTTTTTTTTTCTCTCTCCGAACGTTCTTCCACACTATCCCGTCTGAAACTTTTGTCCTACCTCTTCTCGCTCCCTCAAGAATGATTCTTTCTTCTCAATTGTGTTGCACCTTACACAAGAATATAAACCTTGATTCTTTGAAATCAGGTATAAGGTAACCCTTGTTTGTACTAGTCACTTGGATCCCGTGTGAGTCATTTGTTTCTACCTCTCTTGTGCCACGGATTCTTATCCGCTGCCATCATGAAAGGACTTCGTGTTTTATTGTAATAGATTTTTATCATTACTATATTTCAACCTGGATTTAAAAGAAGAAAAAGAAAATATTAGAATATTTGATTGTCAACATATTAAAGTGACATCAAATTAGGCGATGACCGGCATATGCGGCTGAAAGTTTCGAACTCAAGAAAGCCGTGATCCCACTAGAACCAGCCCAGAACTCGTTGTTGCGTCTCATGATTACCATCGAAGTTTTATAGTATTAGAACAACTGGGTTACCGGGATTGCAAATCCAACACGGGATAAAACGTTAAAAAACAACTAATTTAATATTGAAGCTCCGATGTATTGAAAGGTCAGAGGCATTAGTTCTGAACCCATTACGCAGATAGATGGTACGAATTCCATGCAAACGTTGAAGAATCTCGCCCACTTGCAATTTTTTTGCCAGATTTGTCAAGAAGAATGGAAAACAGGCAACCGTTCCTGACCAGTGTGTATGGGTTTTTTTCCCAGGCAGATCGAGATGTTTCGAGGATGACGACGATGCTGTACGAGAATGTTGGAGGTTAACTAACACGGAATGGCTGTACGTTTTGATTTTTCTCTCTCTATTTGGTCTGTGTATCAAGGTACGTGTGTTGGGCCATAGGCCTAACTCCGCTATTAACTTGTTTGAATGAAAGACCTTCGTTATGACTGTTGCAGGAGTTGAATAAACAAACAGTAGTTGAGAAAATCGGTGTCAAATGTGCACCCAACTCACTTGGACTCCCATCCTCGTCAACGCTAGCTGGGGCAACCACGCCGTCAGACATGCACGTGCCACTATAAATACGCTACCTTCATTCGTTCGCTTTCATCCACGATCGTTCACCTGCAACCCGCAATACAATAACGACCGTATTTCAAGGAATCATTCACGATGCAGGGAACAGAAGGAAAACCTCTCCCGGTTTCAGCAGCAGCTGCTGCTCTCGTTCTTTCCTTATGCGTAATTCAAGTCCTACCCACTACCAACGCCTGGAGAACTATGCTATTCGACCAACCACCTCATTACAATCAAGAACCAGCACCACATAAGACTGACACATACATCCCTTCTCGCCACCCTATCCCATCATCGTCTCCGCAACCACCACACAGACCACCGCCGCAGAACCGGCCTGATCAGGACTGGTTCCCGTGGGGTAAGTTCGATCCCCGTGTGCCATTGACATGCACCAACTACCCCAAGATGTGCAGTGCGCCATGGAGCCCCGGACTGGACTGCTGCCGGAACCTATGTGTCAACACACATAGAGACTTCTTCAACTGCGGCAGCTGCGGCAAGATGTGCCGTTTCGGCCAGGTGTGCTGTGGGGGAAAGTGCGTAGATATGCTCTTTGACAAGAACAACTGCGGCTGGTGCGGCAACAAGTGCGAACAGGGCAGTAAATGCACATACGGAATGTGCAGCTATGCGTAATAGCTGATGAGTTTACATAGGAATTCGTCGATGGGCGGAGGAAAACAGGACGTTGAGGTTGGCAAGAGCGTGCGGAGGGGCCCGGCTACCGGATTTTCGTTGATGGTGTTGGACATGCAAATATTCGTTGGTTCCTTCTCTCCCCGGCAAGAATTATTTCATTCGTCTGTGCAGAGTATATATGTACATTGACATAAGAAACTGGTTTTGATACAAAGTGCATGACTTCCATGCATATGCACTTGTATAGGATATACTTTTGTTTATTAAACCTTTTGTTTAAATCAATCACTCCAGCAAATTAATTATACACATTGATATGATCCAAGTCCAACTATCACTTTTATGATGTGTAAACTATCCAGCTGCAATGTAAGCTCGTCTTTATGTACTTGTCAATTGTACACGTGATATTACATCTCGAATATTAACATAATTAGTCTACAAAATTTGTCCGGTTGTTTATAAGATGAATAAATTAATGCAATGGATTATGTTAGCTCCGTTATTTCTCTAAAAAAAGGAGCTTTTTTGAAAACAAATCCTCAGTTTTGAGGAATCCCGAAACATCCCCTAAGTTATTGGAAATGGTATAGATCCCCCTCTACTCGTGCCTACTCTTACGCAGCCGCTAAGTTTTGGTATTTTCTTTCATTATCTTCTGCACAATGTGATTTCGATTATTTGTGAATTAATTTCATATGTTTTATATATTTTATTAGTAATTATCATACACTATTAGTACATATAATAATTAAAATTCTTCTTGGTTTGGATTAGAGAAATATATGGGTTTGTGTCTGAAATCCAACCAATCCGACTTCGACCCAGATTATTTATAATTTTTTAACCAACACACAGACTCTTGTTGATATCCTCCTACGTACCATCATCACGGACAAAAATGAAATTTTGATCGGTCTAAGTTTAAGAAATATCCAGATTTATGTATGAGAATCAAAATCAGAAAGACATGAACTCAAATTGTTTGCAAAATTTCAAACCCGTCTTTTTATTTTCTCCTACATTGCTACCGCAGACACAAAAGCAAATTTTAATCAATTTGGATAAGAGAAATATCTAGATTTGCGTACGACAGTCCAATCTGGACCATTTTGGAGCCAAATTACTTGCAAACTTTTGAACCCATACTAAGTCCCTTTTAGATATTCTTCTACACTATTACAACATATAAAAATGACTTTTAGTCAATTTGGGTTAGAAAATATTTAGATTTGTGTGCGATAGTGCAACACAAACACACTTGGGCACACACGGTTAGTAGAATTTGAAGCCCATATCGAGACTATTCCCCATACTGGTCTCAGTGAGGTGTCAAAAATTTTACGGAAAGTCTGGGCCCAAGCCATTCCAAGTTGGATTGCCATACACATATATTTCTCAAACTTGAACCAACTAAAATTTAGTTTTTTTTATGATGATAGTACAAGACAATTATAAACATGAAAAAAGTGTGAAATTAATTAAATAGTTAAAAAAGCAACTCTACATGGAGTAGAGAATATATTAGATAAATAGAAACGAAAAAATGTCATGTTTAATGGGTGGGTAATGATGAGCACAAGTTGAGCTGACTCATTAGAATTTTTGATAACTTAGGGGATTTTCTAAAATTTCTTGAAAAGTAAGGGTTTTTTTCAGGAAAAAAACTCTAAAAGAATGCCTCTATTTACAATTTTGATCAAAATATATTTGTCTTACAACACTAAATGGAGTTTGTTTTAAGAAAAGTATCAATTTTGGGAGAAAATATGACATGCCTAAGAACATTGTAGGGAACTGATTGACATAAGAGAGAACACCAATTGAAATTGAGTTTTACAATGAAAATGCAAATCATCACATTTTGAATTCAGAAACACCAATTAAAGTGTCATTTTGTGTTGATATTTTATTATTTGCTCAAACAAGATATGTTTTGAGGGGTCTCCATTTTAATGGTGTCTTTGAGAAACTAGTTTTCTCACAACTCTGTACTTTTTATATAAACTAAGAATATAATATTAAATCACATTACAAAGCCTAGATTTGAAACTTTTAGGTCTAAGTTTCCCTACTTTTGAGTTTTCAACCTAAATGTACTTGACAAACCCAAACTTCCCAAAGTCAAATCCAAATATATTAGTTAACTAAGTTTGGATATAATAGGATTGATAAGATGTAGGTTAATTCAAGTACATAACTAACTCATATGTACAAGAAATGGCAGACATGGGAGAGGGAGAGTAGGGCCATTCATGTGGTGACTCAAAGAGCATATGTCGTTGTCGATAAGGAAGATAATGTTAGGTTACTGAACCAAGGGAAGAATCCAAAGCAATATCCATATCCAACTTCCTTAGTTCAAGTTGCTTGGGTGATTGAATCATGGTCAGATATGGTCTCGATGACTAATATCGATGTTATTGGTAAAATATCCAAGACAGATGTTGAAATCATTGACGGAACATTGATCTACCCCAAAAGTATGGAATAAAGGAACATGAAGAGATGGATTCAGACCGTTGTGAGATACATTGTGGAGCTAAATCCACATTGGCCCAACCTAGTTCATCACCTATCACATATCTAGAATATTGAAGGGTCGCTTGAGGTTAGATTGTTGCAATGGGTTTTTCCTCATTATGTTCTCAAATGACAAAGATCTTGTTACATCGATCAAGGTGGCCCTTGATGTGGCGTGTAAACTATTAATTATCAAGAAGTGGAAATGTAGGAACCATATGGAAAAATTTGAACTCCCGAAGCTCCCAATATGGCTGAAGATCCACGACCTTTTAGTAGAAATCTAGGAAGAAGATATGTCCAACAGGAATGGATCCTATCGGGTTAAACCTATTTGTATTGACAAGCTTATCGTTGAGTTTAGAAGACCAATGTTATATCTACTTATATGAAAGGGAAGTGAGTTACTCCCCAAGTCACTCCTATGTTGTCTCCAGTATGAGGGGTTCAAGAAAAAATCTATGTCCCTTTGAGAGTTTTATCTAAATTCATTTCTTTAGTAACATTCAACTATCTCCTAATAAAACTTCCTTGTTATCTAACTTCAATGAAAGAGATTATGTGTCGCATTATAGTGGCAGTGATGTCAGTTTTATTCCCAATGGATAAATCTTTTCGCATTGTGGTGTGGAATGTGAGAGGAATTCATAACAAGCTCTCTCATACTCAAAGATAAATTTATAGGAATAATGCTAATATTTACATCATCCTTGAATCCAGAGTAAAAAAATGTGAAGTTTGTTCAGCGTTGAGTCTTTGTGACCAGGAGATAAGTATATATCGAATGTTGATTATTACCTATACACGCATCATCCTTATGTGGAGGGTGCCGCCTATTCTTATAAATAGATTTTTTGAGAATGAACAAATTATGCATTATGATATTTACTTTGGATATGTTAACTTACTTCTTTCTTCTAACTATGGCTCTAATGGTGACATAGATAGATCATTTCTTTGGGAATCTTTGAATTATCTTAGTATATCTATATCCCTATTTTGGTTCTTCTTTGGGTGACTTTAGTGCAGTACATTTTTATAATAAAAAGGTGGGTAAGCATCCTCTTTCGATAAAAAATATGGAAGACTTCAATAATTCTCTTCCTATTACTAAATTATTGGTGATAACCACTAAAGTTTACTTTTTAACCTGGGATAGTCACAAATGATGGTCTTAGCATGATCTTCAAAATCGATAGATGTTTTCTCTAATATGAACTTTTTGAGTTCTTTTCCTTCATCTTTGGGAGAGGTTGTTTCTAACTCGGTTAGTGACCATTGTATTCTGGTCTTACATCTTAATATGTGCAAGATAAGATGTTCACCTTTCAATTTCATCAATGTGTGGGTTAATCAACCTAATTTTTTGGTTGTAATTAAAGAGGCTTGGTAGAGTTCTTCCCTATCTGGTTCTCGTATGTTTAGAATCTATAGGAATCTTCATGTTGTCAAGGATGCTTTTCTAAAGTAGTTTGAGAATTTTGTTCATATATCACATCAAATGCCAAAGCACTCAAATAGAAGGCTATATCAGTTTGCAAATGGGGATTGATGCTCACCCCACTGATAAGACTCTTCAATTAGATCTCATTGAAGTGAGATATTTGGCCAATAAAGGAATTATAGAGGAGGAAAGTTTTCCTAGACATAAATATAAGTGTTGTGGATTTAGAAAGGTGATAGAAACACTTAATTTTTCTATTCTTATCTTAAAATAAGAATGATATATATTAGTATCCATATCTTGAATGATGGTGATAGAACTCTAAATGATCATCAAGATATTGTCCATCATGTAATTTATTATTATTCTACTATTTTTAACTTTGGTTGTTCTGAGTTGATCCAATGGGGCAGCTCTTGGAGAGTTCCATCTACTTGTAGTTCTTAGTTTGAAAATCTCAGGAAGTGGGTGACAAAGGAGGGAGTTGATTGTGTTATTAAGAGCCTTAATGTGGACAAGGCCCCTAGTCCGGGTGGATTCAAGGTTATTTTCTTTCAATCATGTTGGTCTATTGTTGGACAATATGTAACCTAGGCCATCCTTAGTTTCATTGACTCAGGGAATGTGTTAAGGGCATGCAAAAAATCCTTTATTACTTTTATTCCAAAAAAAATTGGGGATTCTACGCTTAAGGATTTCTGACCAATCTATCTTTGCAATTTGATGTTCAAGATCCTTTTTAATTGTCTTCATGATATTGTACCTGATCTGGCTAACAAAAACTAGGACACATTTATTAAAGGCAGAACCATTTGTGATGCTATTTTTTATATAATGAGCTTTTAAGCTCCTTTCCTATTTGTAATAGTTCTATCAAATGTGTGTGGAAGTGTATTTGTCCAAGGCTTATGATACAATGAGAAGATATTATATCCATTTTATGATGAGAAAATGGGCTTCCCTGACTATTTGTTAAATTAGATCAAAGTTTGCTTTAGTACTGCCTCTTTCCAAGATTTCCTTTATGGTCCTCCTTCTCCAACCTTTAAAGACTCTAATGATGTGAGGAAAGGGGACACTTTGGCCCCTTATTTATTTTTGAATGCTATGTAAAGCTTTACAACTATTTTGAGTCCATTGTGAAAGGTGATCATCTAAATTATGTTCAAGCCTCTGATAGTTTTGAAATATCACACATCATTTGTTTATATGATTTACTTATGTTTGCTACAGCTGATGAGAAAAATATCCATGCAATTCCCAATATTCTTCATACTTTTTTGTTGGGTGTCAAGTCTCAAGTTTAATAACTCCAAAAGCCATTTATTTATTAGTAAGAGTGTTCTAGATAGAGGACCTTCCTTGTCTAATATTCTAAATATTGATACTACCTCCCTTCATGTACCATATTTGGGGCACTACTATTTATTGGTAGACTCACAAAAGCAATGTGCTTGGCTATTTATGACAAGATTAAGAAAAATTCTTGATTCCTTGAATACTTTCTTTTGTGGTAGAGTTGAGCTTGTAATCTATATATTTACCTCATATCAAGTGTTCTGAGATTCATATCTTTCCTCTCCCTAATGTTGTTACTCTAGAAATTGAAAGAGTAATGATTAATTTCTATGGAATGATACTGAATTAGAAAAACATGCTCATATTGTGTCTTCAAATACTATTTGTAAATCAAGGTTGGAAAGAGGTTTAGGTATCTAGTCTATTGAAGACTAGTTAAAGGTGATTATTCTGAAAAATATTTGGGACATTGCTAATAACAAGGAATCATTGTGGGTCAAGCAGTTGCACGAGAGGTAATTACTCTAGGAGTCAATTTGGTTGGTTGAGAGTAAGCACCGCTCTTCATGGTTATGGATAAAACTTACAAGATACAATGATATGCTCAAGTTTTACATTGATTTCTCTATTGGTGATGGTTGTAAATTCCTACTGTGATAACTTAGAACTTCACCCCTTTAATGTAACTTTTGAATTTGACCTTGATCTTGTTCTCACCTCTAGTATTATGTTTGAATGAGTTCTTGTGCACAATTGGTCCATCTAGTATTCATGTACCACTAACTAAGACAATGCTCAATTTGAATGATAATCAAATTTACCTTCATGTAACACATCATCCTCTTTCTATTGAATTTGATCATATCCATGTAATTTTTTTGTACTCCATTCTTGTACTCATTTTGTAGATATTCAAATTATATTTCTAATGCACTCTTTTGTGCCTAAATTGAAGCTCATATCAAGGAGTTGTGTCTTTTCAAAAATCTCTATTTGATAATACCTTGTTACCCCCTTTTTCCTCAAATTAAGCTGGCCTTAGACACCTATGGCCCAAGGAGGGTGTGGCCCAGGCACTCTCCTTTTTCTTGAGACCCATCCATAGCTCATCTCCTTGGCCAATCATGGCTCGCAAATTCCTTCTCTTCTATTCTCCATTATCCGATCTTTTCCATCTGGATCTGATCTCGATCCAACGACTACTAGTGTGTCCCCTTCCTTCTTACATTGGCTGGAAGAAATTGTGCTTCTCATCACCTACCCCTATCTTTTCTCACCTCATTTGTCCAATAAATTCCCCCTTTGACACTTTTGTTCCTTTCCATTTCTTTTCATTCTCTTTTCTCACCTCCTAGCTAACCCTAATACCCATATTTCCTTTTGCCTTCCCATCCGTTCTCTACGGAGCCTCCCTAGAGCATGGTTTGGGAATCTCTCAATCTTGACAACTCAGGAAAATCTGATGGGATCCTTGGAAACACATGGCCAAGATGCGTGTAGGAGGCAACTTGGCATGGTGCCTAGATCCCCAATGACACCACCTTGCTCCAGCATGTATTTCTCAAGAGGGGTCATTTCTCCTGCGAGTAGGAGCCAGGGAAGGAGAAATCCCAAGGTCACCGATCAAATGGGTCTTAGCTTCAGAGGGTATGATCGGATACTATACATGCCTCGACCTCATCCCCATCCCATGTGCATAGCGGCGGTAGACAACAGTTGTGCAGCGGTGAGAGCGGACAACCGATCGCAAGCAACCACTCCTAGGGTGTCTAGGAGCGACTGGAGGTTATGGGTGACCTGAGTCAACTGTTGAACCATGCCTACAATAACTAGCCATGTGGGAAATAACTTGAGCCATAAATCTTAGATCTGAGGGCCTCTTTTCATCAAATCATTCATTTGGTAACTCCTAAATCTCTTTTTCCTACAATTTTGATGCAACGATAAAAAAATTATATCTTGCATATCCTTTGACCAAATATGGCATATAATATATGAATTTTAATCCTTTCAATGGGATCTAGCCTTTGGAAATAGTTTCTTGAGTCAATTCCTCTTATAGTTCCATTAATGTTCTAAAGAAGATAAATTTGATACCTTTTTGCATGATTTAAATCTACTTGATTTTCAAGTTTGCTCTTTTATGGATTGAAACCATATTTTAGCCTTACATCAGTAACTTTACTCCCTGTCAATGTGATGTAATGTATTGGACCAACTATATGCACCCTAATGCCTTTTGATCCATCATGACCTAAAATGATTTTTATGTGTACTTAAATAATGTAATTTGATCTTATGTGAAGTCATGGACCTAATTGCTCTCTATGACATGGTTGAATATCAAAATCAATAACCTTTACTATGCCATGTGAAACAATGAACTAAGATCTCATGCTAAGTAGTCCATGTTTAACTCATGATACCCAAGTACTTATTATGTTCATTAAATTGATCAAGTAGACCTAGTTTGCTTCCATAGGATGAAATATGACTTTTATGCTAACATCACACTCTATCATTTTCAAATTAGTAAACTCATCATTCTTACAACAGTAAATACTAGTTTGGTCAATATTATTCTCTTCTATGATCATAAGACTTGCACTTTTGATGCTAATGCTTGAAATGGATCTTATATGACTAATTTGATATTGCATGGTTAGTATATGTTGCTAATCTTATTCTAATGCTTCCTCCTTACCAAATTAGATTTTACCTCAATCTTGTATTACTCATAATGTGGATTCATCATCTACACCAAAGATGTTGGTATGTCTTTTGAACAATGTTGAATAACTGCATACATTGGTGGAACTTTGGAATTAAGATTGAGATACTTGAAACCTAGGTATAAGGAGACATCCACAAGAGCTATATGATGCTTATATTAACATGACCCTACTGATCTAAGACCCCATTTTATATGTTTTATATCTTAGGTCCCCTAGAGGTTGGACCTTCTTTAGAATGCTACTCAAGGATCATAACTTATTGACAACTCGAAGGTGAATTTTCCTCTAGACCCTACTATGATATTGGCTTGCTTATATGTATGCTCGTATGAATTCCTGGCTACTTACTTACTTGGTTGAGCTATTTTTCGTATGATTACTACTTCCATGTTTTAGTATTCGATGTTGACAAACCTTGAATATAATATATAGAAATCCATGATGCAATCTAATGTTGAAAAAAATTGATAAAGGAACTTAAAACATGCTTTGTATAAAATGATGTCATTAAGTGTGCTCACTTTTTTCTACTTATTAACTAGTATCCTATTTGAGACAAGGAAGTTTTTTATTACTCTTAAACTATTTAAATGCCTTTTCATAACACATTTAATGCTTTAGTATTAATATTTTAATTTATCCATTTTAGTTTCTAAATGAAGATTCACCGCACTGAAGACTTAAAGCTCTAAAATGAAACACTAATGGGTTATCTCAAGATAGAAATGGGTAAATGCTTCCCTTATCCCCTTTTTGTATCTTGTTATATCTTGTTGTTACTACTTTTACATATATATTACCTGTGTGAAATATTTGTACCATTCTACGGAAGGATGTGTAAGTCCACTTGCCTTTAGCTTCATATACATTAGGAGTATGGACTTAGGGTAATAAAAAGTTTTATGACAAATGGTATCAGATCCATACACATATGCCTCTATATATGTTCAATGCATAACACATCTTAACAACCCAACGAGGACTGAAATCCTTCCTTTAAAGTTTACAGAGTCTTCTAGCATCACATCTCTTCTTTATGGAGCACCTAAGCCACCCAAGTAGAGGATGATTAGTTAGTCTTCTCATATCCTCATGTGATGCTTCTCTAATGACTAACAATCACATGATTCCATGATTATGGGTAGCTTATGCATGGGGAAAGTAAAATGCATTTGAAATAATAGAAGATGATGATGACATGATATGATACTAAATTGAAAACCATATTTGATGTAAGAAAGTACTCTAGAAAGTGATGTACTCATACAAAGTCACTATCACCCATATTTGACAGATGTGCTTTTTATGTTTGAGGTAAATTCTTGATGTTGATGATATAAGGTGGGACTCATGTTTTAGACCTCATAGTTTACGAGGTCCCTATTTGATCAAATCCATGTTGTCCTATTCTTGAATAAACATCAAATATGATTCAACAAATTTCCCCCCTATTTGATATGTACAATGATTATGCCTTGGACTGACTATGCTATTGGACTCTCAAAATCACTATGAAAGACTTGAAACAAGAGGAATCTTCCTTATTGATTCCTATGCCTCTTGGTAATCTCTATTTGAAATAATATGATGGACATGGATCTCACTCCTTACTAATTATTCTCTAAATGTTGGACTACTCAATTTGACTTCTTGATTTCTTAAATATATCCTTAGCATATCCATGAAAGCTAGGGAACATGATTTTGACCAAATTATTGTCAAATATTGAAATATGGACTACCTATTACAACCTTGATCTTACAAAATTTTGAAATATTACTGCCCTATTATGATATTGATCTTCAATATTGTGACTCTATGAAGAAATATTTAATAATCAATAATCTTCCTATATGTATACACTTCATGGATCATGCCTAATATAGACTAATGTACTAGATTTGGGTGGTATTTGTCTTGTGACTCCCCTATCCTAGGTCACATACCTACTATGACTGCCTCTAAATTTTCATCTTGGTGATTATTTAGAGATTGCGAAGGAAACCCCTTACACCCAATTTTGACTCCTTGACCTATGTACCTAATAGGACAAATTTACAATGATATTGATACTCAACCTCAACATTTCGTTATAATGATGATATTGGAATATTATGATGTTGACTATAGCTAGTGGTCAAGTTCCTAGAAAGACCTAGGCCTAGTTCATTCATCAACCATGAATACCATGAGGAAAAACACAATATTGATGCCATGAAATTTTGAATAATACTTGAAATGTTTCTCAAATTTTCTTAATTATTGTATATGGATGAATGATCACACCTAGAAGGGTGAGTTAATCAATCTATTTAACAATTGAGACAACCTCAAATGTCACCTAATTTTTAGAGGGTTAAGTGTACAAATTATGAAAGATCCAATGTTGAGTATATTTTTTCAATCCCAATATGCCATCTCTAAGGGACATAAGGAGAAGTCACTAAGGAAGTCACTGATAGTAGGTGACCAATCCTAGAAGGAAAGGTCACCAAGAGGCCAATCCCATGAGGAAAGGACAAAAATTGAGAGACCCCTAACCTTGCTTGAAGTATTAAAAATACTTATCTATCATAATTTCATGTTTATAACCTTAATATAATCTTTTTATATGCTTTGTAATCATAATACAATCTTAAGTTTCAATTTTGGTCCAATTTGGACACTGTTTGTGCAAGTTATGCATTTTGATGCACATTTTGGACTTTTCTACAATTTACCCAATTGAAAGGTTTTCTTTGCAATTTATCACTTTGATTATGTTCTTTTTATGTTCTCTCATCATTCTTGATCTTGATGAGCCATGTGGATCCTACTTGAACCTTTGTATGGAGGTGTTTTCCTCAAGGATAATTTAGGGTTTACCCCTTTATGGATGAGCTACCTTTAGGAGCTATCAAACAAATGGTTTATTTGCTTTGCTTGCAAAATCAAGAAAAGAGTGCTAAGCAGGTATCCATGGATGTTGTGTAATATGCTTTTGTAGATTCTTGTATATCCTTAATAGTTTAAGGCCATGGACACATGGGGAAGCTACTTGTACACCTCATGCTTGCTTCCATCCTTATCCATGGGCTATATTTACCTCTTCCTTGCCCAAGTACGAAACTTTGCTTTATTTCTCTTTCCTCTAACCTATATAAATGACTCCACTCTATTTTTATGCAGAACCAAGTGCTAAAACGTAGAAGACGACCTCTTTTTGGAGAAGAAGGTCTCCTAGAGCTCCATCTAGCCCTACCTAGGGTTTCCAAGGTCATCTTCTAGGGATTTCGACCAAGGCAAGTTGTTTTCTTCCTTCCTTCACCATTTCTCTTTCTGTTCTCCTTCCTTAGACCTTCCTCCAGGTCAGAACCTTGCTTTTCCATGATATAAATTTCTCTAAAGCTCTTAAACCCTACCTTTCTAGCTCCTTATGCTTAGGGTTTGCTCATTTGATGAAGATAGGTGCTAGATGGACGAGTTCACAGCTTATGCTTGGATTTTTTACCCTAACTGCTCGTGTTTCTTCTGTTTGGGAGTTTATATTCTAATTGGAGGCAAGTTTAATAACTTTCTCCACATTTATTGCTTACCATAAGCTTGCTAGCTCATGTTCTTGCTTTTAAATGATGATCCATGCACTAAAAAGCTATGCTTGACTTGGATTTCGATTTTTATAATGTTCCCTATTCTGATTTCAGTTCTAGATGAACCTGTAATCATGTGTACATTATTCCTAAGGTATAATATGACTTGGATCAGGTTTGTTTGACAACCAATGGTGCTAAGCACCTATCAACCAATGGTCAATTTTAGGGTTTAAAGCTGGTTTCTTCTATAAACACATGACCAGATGGTGGTACCATTGCAAAAACCAATGGTGTTGTCTTGATGAAAACTGATGGTGGTGATCAAGGGTGTCAACTGATGTTCACTCCTTAGGTCAGGTGTTGGTCTAATTAGAAGCTTAGTGATTATCAACTAAGTACCCTAATGATGCTATCAATCAATGGTGATATTAGTTTGATATTTGATGGTGATTAATGAATATAGTGCTGATATAAAAACCTGTGGTGACTTAATTGTCACTAATGATGGTGGATCAGGTCTCCACAACCTATTGTGAGTTAAACATGTAGTTGTAGCATCAATTAATCTTTAAACCAATGATTTTTTGGGTCATTTGATGCAATGGTCGGATCTATACTCCAATTGTTGGTTTTAATATATGAACTTGACCTAATGGTTAAGATTTAATGTTTCTTCATCCAATAAATTGGAATGATGCCTAAATGTAATATTTTGGTCCTAATAAAGTGATTTAAATGGCTTCCTTTATGAGATCAACTTAAGAAACTTATTTATTGGCGTCTTGTTTTAAATAAACAATCACTTGTAGGTTTTACCCTACTCTCAATGAAACTTTTTGATGTTGTTAATTGAGGGATGTGTAGGGTTAGATGGTGACTCTTTCTAGAGCACAACTCAATAACTTCATATGTGGTTTGTTCCAGAAGTTTTTGTATGTGAACGACCAATGGCTTTACCTTTTCAACATTTAATGGTTAGAAGTTGATACCTTAATATTCCAATTGTTTTGGGTGAAGCCTATAGTGTAATGTTATGATTTTAATGATGAGAATTTGATGGTTGAATGTCTAGGAGATATTCAAAAAAAATCTTTGAATTGGTATTAACACAAACTTAGGAATACTCATTTCACCATCTTCATTGAGCTAGGAGATATTCATAAAAAATCTTTGAACAATTCTACTATGACGTGGGAAGTGTGTTTCCCTTTGTGTCTTTCCTTTCTAGGGCACAACTTTCAAATGGATCATTTCCACTTGGTTTGTGTGGTTTGATTGTAAACATGAAGGTGGATATCTTATTATAGAATAAGGTTTCTTGGACTATGGTTCCAAGATCACAAAGTTTGTGATGAGTTTACTTTTGAGCCTTCCAATAATTAGGAAGACTCCTCTTATATGTCTTGAAATTTGTTATGTTGGTAAAAGTAGATGAAATAAGGATATGAGTTCCTTATAGTGCATGAGGTGGATACCAAGGTAATGAATCCTAGTATCCAAGATGTATCAACAGTATGGAAGTATGTGAAGATTGGACGTGTTTATTAAATGAACATTCTAAGTATTCTTATCCCTTAGAGAGAGAGAGAGAGAGTTGATGATGACCATATAAATTTTTGTTTGGAAGGAAAAACAAAAGTGAATCTATAATGTTGTGTATGGTTCAGTGATAGTTGGGAAAGACCACTATCAAGGATAGATGTTTTTTTTATCTGTAGACATGTGCTACCATGTTCGTTTAAGATAAACCTAGGATCAAATATCAATGCATAAGAGTTAGAGTGGATGACATAAGTTACATGACCGTGATGAGTTTATGGTTATGTCCTTTAGACTAACCAATGTACCAAACAAATTTATGAATAGGATGAATAGAGAGTTCAAGTCATATCTTACAAGTTGTAGTAAGCTTTGAATGATGACATCTCAAGGTATTTCAGAGATGGTCAGTAACATGGTCAACATCTTTGCTAAACCTTAAGAATGTTGAAGTTACCGTACTTATGTGTGACAAGTCTAGAAAGAGTGAGTTGGGGTTGACTAAAGTATCCTCTTGGAGTTATGATATCTTTGTTAAGTGTGTTGTGGGAATCCATATAAGATGAAGAAAGTGTCATTGTTCTACTCCTAACAAGGTCAATTAAGAAGTTATATTTGTTATTGGTTATAGACAAATGTATGATTCTTCAACCAAACAGATGGTCAGTTCACCATTGAGATGATTATAGAATCCTCTAAAAAAAATATGCTTCATATTTCTTGAAAATTTGGAGATGTGTACCCGGTTGATTGAGTTGTTATTTATAACAACCATTAAACGGGCATAGGGATGAAACCTTGTAAAGTTACATATGATAAGAGATACATGATGTTATATGTTTGGTAAAATCCATCAAGTATGGCCTCTGAGTGATGTGTGATAGAACAGATAGAATAGTTCAAGACAACAATCGAGTCCCAAAGTTGAAAGGTACTACCAGACTTGTACATGTGGTATAACAGTTCCTATGATGAACCAAGGTTACACATGCAGAAGTTGAGGGAGAAGAATATGACTTCTATGAGAAAATTGTGACATAATCATGAGATGAAAGTTACCATTTGGAAGATTGGGGATGAGGTGCATGAGAAGTATCCATCTTTGTTTACCTTGGATTTCGGGGGCAAAATCCCTATTAGGGGTTTATGATTTAGAGACCCCTGCCCTTTCTTAAAGTATTAAACATACTTAACTATCATAATTTAATGTTTAGAACCTTAATATAAACTTTTTCTATGCTTTGTAATCATAATACAAGATTAATTTTCAAGTTTGGTCCAATTTTGATACTGTTTGTGCAAGTTATGCAATTTTATGCACATTTTGGACTTTTCTACAGTTTACCCAGTTGAGAGGTTTTCTTTGCAATTTATCACTTTCATTATGTTCTTTGGATGTTCTCTCATCATTCTTGATCTTTTTAAGCCATAAGGCACCTAGTGGAACCTTGGTTTGGAGGTATTTTCCTCAAGGGTATTTTAGGGTTTACCCCTTTATGGATGAGCTACCTTTAGGAGCTATCAAGCAAATGGTTTATTTTCTTTTCTTGCAAATAAGGTATCCATTGATGGTGGGTCAGCTTCTTATGTGTTAACTTGTATATCCTTAATAGTTTAATGCCATGGAGGGATAAGAAGGTATCTATGGATGGTGGGTCAGCTTCTTATGTGTCTTCTTGTATATCCTTAACAGTTTAAGGCCATGAACACATGGGGAAGCTACTTGTACACCTCATTCTTGCTTCCATCCTTATAAATGGGCTATATTTACCTCTTCCTTATCCAAGTATGAAAATTTTCTTGCTTTCTCTTTCCTCTAACCTAGATAAATGACTCCACTCTATTTTTCTATAGAACCAAGTGCTCTAAGGTAGAAGACAACCTCTTCTTGGAGAAGAAGGTCTCCCAGAGCTCCATCTAGCCCTACCTAGGGTTTCTAAGGTCATATTCTATGGATTTCGACCAAGGCAATATGTTTTTTACCTTCCTTCTCCATTTATCTTTCTCTTCTCCTTCCTTAGACCTTCCTCCAGGTCGGAACCTTGTTGTTCCATTGTAGAAATTGCTCTAAATCTCTAAAACTCTACCTTTCTTGCTCCTTATGCTTAGGGTTTGCTCATTTGATGAAGAAAGGTGCTATATGGACGATTTCAAAGCTTATGCTTGCATTTTATACCCTACCTGCTCGTGTTTTCTTCTGTTTGGGAGTTATCTTCTAATTAGAGGAAAGTTTTATAACTTGCTCCATGTTTATTTCTTACCATAAGCTTGCTAGCTGATGTTCTTGTTTTAAATGATGATCCATGCACTAAAAAGTTGTGCTTGACTTGGATTTTGATTTTCATAATGTTCCCTGTTCTTATCTCAGTTCTAGATGAACCTGTAATCACGTGTACATTATTCTTAAGGTATAATATGACTTGGAACAAGTTGGTTTGACAACCAATGGTGCTATGCACCTATCACCCAATGGTCAATTTTAGGGTTTAAAGATGGTTTCTTCTATAAACACATGACCCGATGGTGGTACCATTGCAACAACCGATGGTGTTGTCTTCATGAAAACTGATGGTGGTGACTAAGGGTGTCAACTGATGTTCACCCTTCAAGTCAGGTGTTGGCCTAATTAGAAGCTTAGTGATTAACAACTAAGCACCCTAATGATGCTATCAATCAATGGTGATACTAGTTTTATATTTGATGGTGATTAATGAATATAGTGTTGATGTAACAATCTATGCTGACTTAATGGTCACTACTAATGGTTGATCAGGTCTCCACAACCTATGGTGAGTTAATCATGTAGTTTTAGCATCAATTAAGCCTTAAACCAATGATTTCTTGGGTTATTTGATGCAATGGTCGGACCTATACTCCATTTGATGGTTTTAATATATGAACTTGACCTAATAGTTCAGATTTAATGTTTCTTCATCCAATAAATTGGAATGATGCCTAAATGTAATATGTTGGTCCTAATAAAGTGATTTAAATGGTTTCCTTTATGAGATCATCTTAAGAAGCTTATTTACTAATGGCTTTTTTTAAATAAACAATCGCTTGTGAGTTTTACCCTACTCTCAGTGGGACTTTTAATGTTGTTAATTAAGGGATTTCTAGGGTTATATGGTGACTTTCTAGAGCACAACTCAATGAATTCATAGGTGGTTTGTTCAAGATGTTTACGTATGTAAACGAACAATGGCTTTACCTTTTCAACATTTAATGGTTAGAAGTTGATGCCTTAATATTTCCATTGTTTTGGGTGAAGCCTATCGTGTAATGTTATGATTCTAATGATGAGAATTTGATGGTTCAATGCCTTAAACATGTAGTCTTACTCTTGCCCTTGTATGATTATGATTGATAATCACCATAATGAATTAATGGGTAACTCTAATGAGGTATAGCTTGTTATACCTAGCTTTAATATAACTAAATGATGGTAATTAGGTATGAATAGTCCTTGAATGATTAATACAATCATGGAGTACTCTCTTATTGTTGTTGAAACCCTAGTATGCTATAACCCGATGGATACACCTTGATTTATGTGTCAGTTCATACTTTAAAATAGTATGGAATGTGATGGTGATGCTTCACCTTATGTATCAATGAACCAATGGGGATGCCGTGAGTTAGGATTTGGGTATAAGTGTTGATTAGTAACATTAATATAATTTATCTTATTGAACCTAACTCTAATGCAAATAGATAAAGATGAGTATTCATTTTCAACATTCTTATATGATGGAATGATGGTGAAATAACCTCCTTAATATGTTAATTTGTGGTTATCATAGCCACATGGTTGATACTTTCTTATGCTAAACAATTGCACTATGAATATGATGAGGGTTAATCTTATATATATTCCTTGCATGTTGATGTAATAAAGGAATGTTCTTAATGTTTATATAATCCTACTATGATTGTTTATGAATATCTCCTAGCTCATTAATGCAATATTGTGTTGATCTGGTGTATTATATATAAGTGATGTTGTTGAGCCTTATTATAAGGCATGCAAAGATAATGATGATCTTTTAGGGAATAGTATGATGGTCTTAATGACCTTTGGGCATGGTTGATCCCTATATGAGATGTAATCCTCTTGTGTTGATAAGAGTTGATACCCTATGATATTGTGAAAAGGATTTATATCTTTTGATATTATGATGACTAGTGTAGTCTCATGAATGGTAAGTGAATAGTACCATGTGATGATGAGACGAGAAATTGTGTTTCACACATTTTATAACTTTTGAAGTTGTGATACTTATATGCTTGCTAGATGTGAATTAGGTTTTGCATGTCCATTTGTTTGATGTAGCCTTAATTCACCCAATTGGCATAAATAATCAAGTGGAACTCTAATCATGTCGTGCCCTATGTCATAGATCCATCTGAGTGTCAGAACTTGCAAGATGGTGAAACGAGTATTCCTAAGGGAAACTCAAAGCATATACTAATGAGTATGTGGGGTTATTATCATCTTGAATTCAAGTGTTTAGGAAGGATGACTACATTCATACCCAACCCTCAGTTTGAGAACGGATGTGGTCGTGTCTTGGTGATTATATATGTAAAGAGATTGGTGGACACCTACGGTTGTACCTCAGATGGTAGAATATTCGTACCCACCTCCTTTCACTAGTGTCATGACATGTACTAAGGATAGACTAGGATGTAGATGCTTGACCTTATGTCTCATTGTGGTAGACACTTGCTGACCGAGTACGAAGAAGATCTTAGGAGTCTGGCTCTTCTAAGATCTTGAATGGCACTAATTGCGACCAAGCGGTGGTTAGTTGGAACTTGAGTGGTATCCTCAAATTCCTAAGGGCTATGCATCCACATTATGAGTAATAAGATTGCGGCAAAGTCTGATTTGGTAAGGAAGAAGCATTAGAATTAGATTATAAACAAAACCTAACCATGCAAGATCACATTAGTCATATAAGATCCATTTCAATCTTTAGCATCATATGTCCAAGTCTTATGATCATAAAATATAATAGTATTTATCAAACTTGTATTTAGTGTTGCAAGAATGATGAGTTTATTGATTTGAACAAGATAGAGCATGGTGTTAGCGTTAAAGTCATATTTCAGCCTATGGAAGCAAACTAGGTATACTTGGTCAATTTAATGCACATAATAGGTACTTGGGTATCATGAGTCAAACATGGACTACTTAGCATGAGATCTTAGTTCATTGCTTCACATGACATAGGAAAGGTTACTAATTTTGAGATTCAACCTTATCATAGAGAACAATTAGGTCCATGACTTCACATAAGATCATGTTACATAGTTTAAGTACATATAAGAATCATTTAAAGTCATGGTGGGTCAAGAGGCACTAGGGTGCATATAATTGGTCTAGTACATTACATCACGTTCATAGGGAGTAAAGTTATTGATGTAAGGCTAAGATAGGGATTTGAGCCATAAAAGAGAAAACTTGAACATTGAGTAGATTCAAATAATGTAAAAAGGCATTGAAGTTATGATCTTTAGTACATTAACAGAATAAAAAGCAGAATTGGCTGATGAAGCCAATCCCAAAAGATAGATATCATTGAAAGGATTAAAATTCATATATTATATGCCATATTTGGAAAAAGGATATGTAAGATATGTTTTTTTTATCTTTGCATAGAAACTATAGGGAAAAGAGATTTAGGAGTTACCAAATGAATGATTCGGTTAAAAAAGGCCCTCAAATATAAGATCTACAACTCAAGGGAGTGCCCACGGGGATGATGATTCTAGGCCTGGTTTGGTGGTTGACTCAGGTCACCCACAACCTCCAGTCGCTCCTAGCCGCCCTAGGAGTGGTGGCTCGTGATCGGTTTTCCTCTCTCACCACTACATAGTTGTCCTCTACCACCATTGTGCACTTGGGATGGGGGTGAGGTGGAGGCATGCACAATATCATATTGTAGCCACTTCTTCTAAGGCCCATTTGATCAACGGCATTGGGATGTCTCCTTCCCTGGCTCTTTCTCATAGGAGAAATGACACCACTGGAGCAAAGCTCACCAGAGCAAGGTGGTGCGGGATCATCGGGGGATTTGGGCACCACGCCAAGTTGCCTCCTGCATGTGGCTTGGCCATGCATTTTTTAGGAACCCATTGAATTTTCTCAAGTCAGAAAGATGGAGAGATGCCCAAACCGTGCTCCAAGGCGATGCAACAGAGAACAGATGGGAAGGCAAAAGGAAATTTGGGGTGTTAGGGTTAGCTAGGAGGTGTGAAAAGAGAAGGAAAACAAATGGAAAGGAACAACGGTGTCAAAGGGGTGTTCATTGGAAACATGAGGCAAGAAAAAGTAGGGGTAGGTAACGAACAACACAAATTTTTTCTGCCAAGGTATGGAGGAAGGGGATGCACCAGTAGCCATTGGATCGAGGTTGGATCTAGAGGGAAAAGACTGGATGATGGAGAATAGAAGGGAAGCGATCTATGGGCCATGATTGGCCAAAGAGATGATTTGCGGTTGGCTCTCATGAAAAAGGAGGGCGCCTGGACATTGCCCTCGTTGTGCCGAGGATGGCTAAATTGGTTGAACTTGAGGAAAAAGGGGGAAAAGATATTATAAGACAATTTTTTAAAAAGGCACAACTCCTTCATCTGAGCTTCAATTTAGGCACAACAAAGTGCATTGGAAAGATAATTTGAATCTCTACAACAGGAGAACAATAATAGGGTACAAAAAAATTTCAAGGATATGATCAAATTTAATAGAAAGAGGATGATATGTTACATGAAGGTAAAATTGATTTTCATTCAAATTGAGCATTGTCATAGTGGTACATACATACTAGATGGACCAGTTGTGCACAAGGAGTCATTTAACTATAAAACTAGAGGTGAGAACAAGATCAAGGTAAAATTTGGAAATTACATAAAAGGGGTGAAGTTCCATCTTATCACATCCTCCCCACCTTAGAAGAAATTTTCTCCCCAAAATTTAGATCAATCCATAGGTCGAGATTTGAGATTTCTTATTCAACATCAAAAACTCATGTAGTATTTCCATAAGGTATTGTCACTATGTACAATATCAATTCCATTCCAAAATCAAGAAATTGGGCATCATAGTCAAGAGATAGTCATGTAGATCATTAAACTAGAAGTATCATCACATAAGTCAAAATTGAAGGCATGAATGTCATCCCCAACATTTAGGGTTATGGCTTCGACATTGGCCTAGGTGGGGTTATACATCCGTGATTGAGATTTTATATTTCAACAATTCAAGACGAACATCATTTTTAGCATCGTGGTTTTGTGTTCAAAATCAATGGAAGGTCCCACCCTAGTCCACATGGAACTCAACCTTAAGTCATAACTTGAGTAAATCAACATAGTCATCATTTAAAAATTTTGAATTGGGAAACATGAAAATCATTATTCATGTATCAAGATTGATATCAAGATCCAAATAGAGTGACTGTAGGAGCCAACCCAATATCAAGAACAATAGTAATGATTCAAGATTTCATAACTCAATGTGGAGAGTGAAGTTTTTATTGAGATGTCATTCTCATTTTTCTTGAGGTTTCTCTAACAACATTTGCGCACATTACTTTCTATGTTATTCTATAGCATGAATTTTCTCCATCTGTTAGGATGCACATCATTTAATTTATGTCCCAGCATTGGGCCTATGGAGACCTTCCCTTCAGGGCTAGATCTTCTTAGTGACCATCCCTCCTGGGCTTGGTCTTCATGTTGGTCTTCTCTCTTGTGCTTGACCTCTTGGAAACCTTCCCTCCTAGGCTTGGTCTTCATTTTTATGATAACCTGTTACACAAAATGATATTACTCAAAACATAAAACACAATCAATCACCAATTAATCACATACCCAAAACTATGGGTAAATTAAAACCAATTTCAACATCAACACCCACTCAAAAACATTTGCATAAGAGCCCAACATCTGTCTTGTATCCATACTATGCCAAGAATATGATACAAATTGGTCTATAACCTTAGCCACAACATATATACACATGATAGCAATATTTGTATATGCCACACAAACAAGCATTAACATGCTAACAAAATTCCGGTTCATTTGAAACACCATATAAAAACTTCTCCTACCCAGACCTGAGAGTACAGGGACGACTCCAGGACACACTAGACATATAATCAACTTTTTCAAAAATTCATTACTATACCTCCTCTTTGCTTCCACATGTTTTTTCATCAATTTTGATTACCTAAAAAGATATTGCGAACCATAAGGGTGAGACCCATGTCCCAACAAGAGATATAACCTACAACAATGTTTATTGATTCTAATATTTTTAGGAAATGAGTAGTTTAAGAAGTTTAATCATATATAATAGATAAGCTCAATAGCACTGATGATTAACAAAATACATAAAGGAGTAGATAGTAACTATCTTCATTAGCCAGACTATCATCCTTTATCTTATTGACAATATAAGAAATTCAGTAGCATATGCATATCTAGCATCATGAGAAAGTCTAGTAATATAGAATCTATATCATTATGAATAAGTCCAGCCACATAAGAATAGATAACAACATTATCATGTCTAACAGGTTGAACATATCAACATCATAAGAAGAGCTAACAACATAAGCACAACTATTTGGATAAGCATTATTATCAGTACATGCATCTCCAGTTACAAAGGCATGACTAGCATGCTAAACATAACTAACAACATGAGATAATTATCATCATGATTATAATCAACAATAGCAGTATGAATTTAACTAGCCAAAAAATGTCACTTTCACACAATTGAATTTAACAAATACACTTGTTGCCTAGCGAAAAAAACACATTCTACTACTTAATGAAACATAAGATGTTGGTATGAGTTTTGAACAATGTTGAATAATTGCATGCATGTGTGGAACTTTGGAATTAAGATTGAGATACTTGATACCTAGGTATATGGATACATCCACATGAGCTATATGACGCTTATCTTACCATGACCCTACTGATCTAAGACTCCATTTTATGTATTTTTATATCTTAGGTCCCCTTGGAGTGGGACGTTCTTTGGAATCATAATCAAGGATCATAACATATTCAAAACTCAAACGTACATTCCTCTTGACCCTACTATAATATTGTCTTTCTTTTATGTGTCCTCGTATGAATGCTTGGCTACTTACTTACTTTTTCGAATGATTACTACTTCCATGTTTGAGTATTCTACATTGACAAACCTTGAATATAATATAAAAAAATCCATGATGCAACCTAATGTTGTCATAATGGATAAAGGAACTTAAATCATGCTTTATAAAATGATGTCATTATGTGTTCTCTCTTTGTTTCTTCTTCTTGACTATGATCATGCTTCTAGCAAAGAAAGTTTTGTATCAATCTTAAACTGTTTAAATGCCTTTTCATAACATACTTAATTCTTTAGCATTAATATATTTTGTTTATCAAATTTTTAGTTGCTAAATGAAGATCCATTGCACTAAAGACTTAAAGTTCTAAAATGAAACACCAATGGTTATCTCAAGATAGAAATGGGTAAATGCTTCTCTTTTCTCCTGTTTGTATCTTGTTTATCTTGTTGTTGCTGCTTTTACATTTATATTGGCTATGTGAAATATTTGTACCATTCTATAGATGGATGCCCAAGTCCACTCACCTTTGTCTTTGTAGACATTAGGAGTGTGGACTTACGGTAATAAATAATTTTTTGACAAATGGTATCAGATCCATACATAGGACTCTATATATGTTTAATGCATAAAACATCTTAAGAACCCATGGGGCCGGGACCAAATCCTTATTTCAAACTTGAGAAAGTCTTCTAGCATCTCATCTCTTCTTTAAGGACCACCAAAGCCACCCATGTAGAAGATGATTAGTTAGTCTTGTATCCTCATGTGAGTCTTCCCTCATGACTATTAATTACATGATTCCATGATTATTGGGTAGCTTATACATGTGGAAAGTAAAATTCATTTGAAATAATATAAAATGATGATGCCATGATCTTATCTTGAATTGAAAACCATATTTGATGTAAGAAAGACTCTTGAACGTGATTTACTCATACAAACTCACTGTCACCCATATATGACATATGTGCTTTTTATGTTTGAGGTAAATTCTTGATGTTGGTGATATAAGGTTGAACTAATGTTTTGTACCACATAGTTTATGAGGTTTATTATTGATCAAATCCATTATTCTTTACCAAAACCTCAAACATGATTCAACAAATTTTCCCCCTTGTTTGATTGTGAAATGAATATGACTTTGAATGGTTGTGCTCTTAGACTCTCAAAATCTTCATGAAAGACTTGATACAAGAGGCATCTTCCCTAATGATTCATATGCCTCTTAGTAATATCTATTTCAAATAATGTAATTGACATGGATCTCACTCCTACCCAATTATGCTCTAACTCTTAGACTACTCAATTTATTCTAAAATATATCCTTATCTTGGCCATGAAATGAAGGGAACATGATTTTGTCCACCATATTATGAAATCTTGAAATATGCACTACCTATTACAACCTTGATCTTACAAAATCTTGGAACATGGCTAACCTACTACGATCTTGATCTTTAGTATTGTGACTCTGTGAAGAAATATTTGACAATCGATACTCTTCCTATTTCGATGTGCTTGATGGATCATGGCTAATATAGACTAATGTGCCAGATCTTGGTGGTAGTTGACTTATGACTCCCCTAACCTAGGTCATATCCCTATTATGACTGACTCTAAATTTTCATCTCATTGATTATTTAGAGTTTGGGAAGGCAACCCCTTCCACACAATTTTGACTTGTTGACCTATGTACCTAATAGGCCAAATTTACAATGATATTGATACTCGATCTCAACATCTCAGTTTAATGATGATATTGGAATATGATGATGTTAACTATAGCTAGTGGTCAAGTTCCTAGTAAGACCTAGGCCTAATTCATTCATCAACCATGAACCCCATGAGGATAAACATGATATTGATGCCATGAAATGTTGAATAATGCTTGAAATGTTGCTCAATTGTTGCTTGATTGTTGTTTAAGGATGAATGATCACTCCTAGAAGTGTGAGTTAATCAATCAATTTAAGAATTCAGGTAACCTCAAATGTTACCTAATGTTTAGAGGGTTAGGTGTACAAATTATGAAGGAACAAATATTGTGTATAATTCTTTAAATTGAACTTACCATTTCAGAGGTACATAAGGAAAAGTTACTGAGGAAGACGCTGACAGTAGGTGACCAAGACCAAGAGGGAAGGCCACCAAGAGGCCAAGTACATGAGGAAAGATCTCCAAGAGGTCAAGCCGGGGAGGGAAGACTAACATGAAGACCAAGCCCAGGAGGGAAGGTCACCAAGAAGACCAAGCCTAGGTGGGAAGGTCGCCATGAGCCCAACGTTGGGACATAAAGTAAATGATGTCCACCCTAAAAGATGCAAAAAATTTGGGTTAAATAATTACACAAAAATAATGCACTCAAATGTTGTTAGAAAAACCTCAAGCAAAATGAGAATGACATTTCAATAAAAACCTCAACAAGGGTAGAACCCTAAGCCACACCAAAGGTCTAAGATAAGAATCTATATCCTATCTTTGAAATGTTTGTGACTATCACTTTGATGTCCAAACTTGACACTCCACATTGAGTTATGAATTCTTGACTCATGACTATTGATCTTGATATTGACTTACCTCCTACAATCACTCTATTTGGATCTTGAGATCACTCTCGATATATGAATGATGACTTTCATGTTTCCCAATTCAAAATTTTGAAATGATAACTATGTTGATTTGCTCAATTTATGACGTAGGGTTGTTCGCCATGTGGACCAGGGTGGGGCCTTCCATCCATTTTGAGCACAAAACCACGATGTTAAAATATGATGTATGTCTTGAGTTGTTGAAATATAGAATCTCAATCATGGATGTATATCCCCACCTAGGCCAATGTAGAAGCCAAAACCCTAAATGTAGGGGATGCAATTCATGCCTTACTCTTAAACTCTATTTGATTATCTTGAAATGTGATCTCTCCAAATTTGGTGATATATAGGATAATATCTTCAATTTCGACTTATGTGATGATACTTCCAATTTAATGATCTATGTGACTAAGTGTTGATTATGATGCCCAATCACTCAATTTTGGAATGAAATTAAAATTGTACATAGTGGTGACACCTTCTGAAAATACTATGACAATTTTTGATGTTGAATAAGAAATCTCAAATCTCAATCTCTGGATTGATCTAAATTTTAGGGACAAAATTTCTTCTAAGGTGGGGAAGATGAGATAACCACGAACTTCACCCATTTTATGTAACTTCCAAATTTTAGCTTGCTCTTGTTCACACCTCTAGTTTTATGTTTGAATGAGTTCTTGTGCACAATTGGTCCATCTAGTATTCATGTACCACTATGATAATGCTCATATTGAATGGAAATAAAATTTACCTTATGTAACACATCATCCTATTTTTATCTAATTTGATCATATCCTTGTAATTTTTTCATCCTCATTCTTGTTCTCATGTTTTAGAGATTCAAATTATCTTTCTAATGCACTCTTTTGTGCATAAATTGAATCTCATATGAAGTAGTTGAGTCTTTATGAAAATCTCTCTTTAATAAAACCTTGTTGTCCCCTTTTTCTTCAAGTTGGTCGGCTTTAGCCATCCTGGGACCTACGAAGATGCGGCCCGGGTGCCCTCCTTTTTCCTGAGACGCATTCACACCTTATCTCCTCGTCCAATCAAGGCCAATGGATGCCTTCCCTTCTGTTCTCCATCGTCCAATCTTTTCCCTCTGGATCTGACCTCGATCCAACAACTGCTAGTGCGTCCTCTTCCTTCATACCTTGGCTGATAGAAATGGTGTTGCTTGTCACCTACGCATTCTTTTTCTCGCCTCCTTTCTCCAATAAATGCCCCTTTGATACCGTTGATCCTTTCCATTTATTTTCCTTCTCTTTACTCGCCTCCTAGAAAACCCTAACGCCCAAATTTCCTTTTGCCTTCCCATCAATTCTCTTTGACACCACCCTAGAGCATGGTTTGGGCATCTCTCAATCTTGCCGACTTGGGAAAATACAATGGGATCCTCAAAAAAGCATGTCTAAGACACATGCAGGAGCAAACTTGGTGTGGAACCCAGATCCTTGATGACCCTGTGCCACCTGGCTCTGGTGAGCTTTGCTCCATCGGGGGCATTTCTCTTGCAAACAGGAGCCAAGGAAGGAGACATCCCAAGGCCGTTGATCAAATGGGCCTTAGCGCCAGAGTCTATGATCCAACACTAAGAAGGCCTCCACCTCACCCCTATCCTATGTGTACATCAACGGTAGACGACAGTTGCAGAGCTGTGAGACAGGACAACCGGTCGCAAGCCACCAATCCTAGGGAGGCTAGGAGTGATTGGAGGATGTGGGTGACCTGAATCAACCTCCAAAACAAGGCCTAGAATCTCAGACATATGGGAACTCCTCTTTGTTATAAATCTTAAATCTAAGGGCCTATGTTCACTGAATCATTCATGTGGTAACTCCTAAATCTCTTTTTCTAATAGTTTCAATGCAAAGATGTAAAAAATCATATCTTGCATATCTTTTGGACAAATATGGCGTATAACATATGAATTTTAATCCTTTCAACAAGATATAATATTTGGGACTAGTTTAATTATCCAGTTCCACTTATAGTTCCATTAATGTGCTAAATATGATAACTCTGAAACCTTTTTGCATTATTTGAATCTATTTAATTTTCAAGTTTGCTATTTTATGACTCAAAACCCTATCATAGCCTTACTTAGTAACTTTACTCCCTGTGAACGTCATGTAATGTCTTAGATCAACATTATGCACCCTAATGCCTTTTGACCCACCATGACCAAAAATGATTTTATATGTACTTAAACGATGTAACTTGATCTTATGTGAAATCATGGACCTAATTTCTCTCTATAACATGGTTGAATCTCAAAATTTGTAACCTTTCCTATTCCATGGGGAACAATAAACTAAGATCTCTATTTGTATGTATGCTCATATTACCAAACATATGATGGTTGTAATGGCATATCTTGTAAGCGATTTGATTAATAATAAAGGCAATCTTCCAATTTATATTGTTACTCAATTATGAGATAATGATGTAACATAATAAATGTCTAAAAAATGATATTACTCAATGACGTATGTCTTCAGATTGAGGGCCTGAATGATGAGATTATACAGATGTCAATAGTATATGCATTCTTGTTATATCCCTAGTTGGATGTTATTGTGGAAGGATAATAGACATTAATAAGACTTAAAGACTAGAATGTGTGTTGGTTGATGACAAAACCTCAGTATTCATGATGTGTGATATCAAACCAAGCACATAGATACTTGTTAGAGAATAGTGTATCAGACAGACCCACCTTGAGAGGGACACATGGAACCATGAATGCTAGTCAGAGCCATCTCTCATAGTGATGGTGGTGATTGTAGTAGACCTGAAATCACTACACTCATCACATGTTGTTCGGTGTGCTTTGACATCATCCACTAGGATCCTAAATAAGGGTTGCCATAAAGGTGGTTCTCGGGTGCACTGCGACACATGGGGATGACAGTGAGTGATGTAGATGGGATTTGTCCCTCCTATAGGAGTTTTGATATCCTGGCCACTTGATGAGATAGACTAAGGAATGCATGACCATGATGATGTGAGTCAATATGTGATTTTGAGCTTATGCATATTTCAGATAGTCTACTCTTATTCAAGGAACATGTATTGAGTGTTGAAGAGGATGATGATTCCATGCTTTGAGTTCAATACGGATATCAGAGACAAAGGAACTATATAATCATTGTAACACCAGTCATAGATGATAGGTTAAGTTTTTATCCAACTTCTCCAATTACTTGAGTAGTAATGGAGTCTTGCTAAGTTACCAATCATTTCTTGTGAAATCATAATATGATTATGAATATCACAGCCAACATAATCTGGAGTCTACTGGGTCATACACATAGGATGTGATTAGAATAAGAGTATGATTGTGGACGTGATTGGAAATATTTTGAACCAATTTGATTACTAAAACATTTAGGTAATATAATAAATTACATACATTCCATAATTAAGTTGGTTGGATGATCCAAAGTGATTAACTAGAGATGGATAAAAAAAATTAGTTCAATTATTTTGATTAATTGGTTAATTAAGTGTTTCTAAAATATTGTTTCAATTGTCCATGAGTGACTCATTTTAATGAACCCACAACCTTTTTTTCCTGAGGGTTTTGGGAAACCCCGCTTCCTTTTTCTTCTATTTATAGGGGCATGATGACCCTCTTTTAAAAAAATGCTAATACTTATACGCCTAAGGTTACACTCTAGTACGTGAACCCTAGTTGTCATCATACCCAAGAAAGAGAGAAGGAGAGAAACCAACACTAGCATGTCGATAAGAAGAAGTCTACTTATTTCCATCGACTTATGAAGCACAACATGGAGTTCCAGTCCAACCGCATGGATGAAGTACGGACGCAGATGCTGAGTTGGATGTATTCAAAGGAAGGTTGAGCATCATTTGTGCACGCTAGGAGTGACACTCATCACCTCATGAAGGGACATTTTTGGACTTTCTTCGGGATGATGTATATCCCTACACTGTTACAACCCCAAATTTTGGGTTCCTTTGGTGAGGAATGTAATTTCTCACATTAAAGATATTGGAAAAAATAATGATATAATTTGTTTTGAATAAATGGATTTTGTTTACAATAGCCTTGATGATTGTGTTGTGGGCTTTATTGGCTATTGGGCCCAATAACAAGGAAATTCAATTAAGAAATGAATAATTGAGTTTTGAGAAAAGAAAGATGTAGAAACCTATAGAAGGCAAAATAATATAATCCAAAGGTGGATTTCATGCCACGTGGTTCCTTGGGTTACAAGGAGTCCAAAGTTGCAAAGAAAAAGCATTAAGAAAAGAAAAGACCTATTAAGTATTTCCTTGTTAAGAAAGAAATTGAAAATAATGATAAAATGTGGTAAATATGTGAAAAGAGGTATAATTAAGTTATCCTTGGTGGATTTTCGTATCCCAAGGATTCCTAATGATAAAAGGCATACCAATGAGGAAACTAAAAGAGAAATAAAGAGAAATCCTCAAAGAGAGATATTTTAATGAGAAATAAACAAGTTAAGGTGAAATAATGAATTTAGATGCATCTAGAAGAATAATGAGTATCCAATAAAAAGGATTTCAAAATAATAGAGTTTCTTGGGATCCTAGGAGTCCCAATAAAGAGGAAAGAAAGAGAAAATACCAAATTGCAAAATAAAAGGATAATAGGAATACATAATTAATGAATTATGTGGTTTTGTTAAGAAGAAAGTATTTCCTACGTAAGGAAAATATAATTTCAAGGCCAATGAATAAAAAGGCATGAATAAAGAGAATAAGAGGGAGGATTTTTGTATTTCTAATTATCCATGAAATAATGAATATCAAGAAGGTAAATAGGAGAGAAGGATTTCTTTTCCATGAAGGAATTTGTTTCCTATTGGGAATAGAACTAAGTTAACCCATAGATGGTCGTCTTAGGGCATGGATACTCACCCTATATAAAGGGAGTAAGGGGCTAGTTCGATTCCAAGAGAGGAGAGAGAATCCCACACATCCTTATCTCTTCTTCCATATTTCCATTCTTAAAACATAGCTAAGAGGGACTGTGTGATCAGGAAGTCATGAGGCGGCAAGGGTGGATTGTAATGTCATCTTGATTCCCTAAGATGCCAAGGAGATGCGTTTCCATCGTGGTCGTGCCCTGGACAAGGCACAACAATAGCCGCATGGCTGCAACACCTGTTGCAGGTTGCACGACGACCTTGCTCAAACCAGCCTCTCTGGTCGAGATCTGGGTGGCGCCCCAAGTTCAGAAGGAGGTGGCGGAGCAAAGGCAACCTACGCCGGTGACCTTCGGGGTCCAGAGGAGGGAGAGCAGGCGGCGCAAGCCGCGGCTAGGGCTACTGCGGTGGCCTGGTCGCAGGAGTCTGAGGTTGAAGATGCTCAAAGGGAGTTGGACGAGTTTGCCCCTCCGCGGGCTGAAGAAGCAACAACTTACATGGGGGTACAATGGTAATTCAGTTATAATTCCTAATCGGACAACATTGCATGGGATTGACCACGTGGCGCTCCTGGATTTGCCCAAAATAGGTAATTTTTCTAAAATCATATCTATTTATTCGTAGCTCGGATTAGCACGCATAAAATATGAAAGTTGCTCAGAAAAATGAGGAGAATCCATTAAAAATATAATTGAAGTCTAATTCCTTTTGTAATTCGAAAAGTAATGGAAGTTATTAGCTTTAGATGTAATAATGTGTAAAGAACCCTATTTTGATATGATTAAAGTGATTAGTAGGGTTTAATAGATGATTAAAGTTGATATTAGCCTATTAATGATAAAAAGGAACATTAAGAAGGAAAAGGATGAACTTTGCATATAATGAGTTAATTTAAAGTTTGATATGCATGAATATACTTAATGGGCCTTGAAACCCTAATGCTGACTAATTCGACTGTTAATGGCTTTAATTGATTAATTTCATGATTAAAGTTGGAATATGCTGCATCTAAGCTATTTCGAGCATTAAAGTTCCTAATTTGTGGATAAATACCCTAAATGCAGTAATTAGGGTTTTCTCGTGAAAAAAAAGGTGGAATTAATAGCAAATCGATTTCATATGTGATTTGGACCATAATGAACTATGAATTGATGATAAATGCGTATAATGATCTTGTCATGGATTATAGGGATATAAAAATAGTAGCTTTAATGTAAAAGAGGCTTAATGAACTTAATTAATGGTTAATTATGCCTTTAATCCAAAACTGAGGATTGGATGTGGAAATAATTAGGGTTTAAAATAGTAAAAGATAAAGGGAAGCCCTAATTGCAATAGAAACCCTAAAAGTGAATTAGAAACCCTAGGAAGCGAGCTAGGTTTAATGGATCTTGATGCCATGAATAATAAAAAGGGAATTACATGATTATTTCAAGATCTTGTTGAACATGCTTGCTTTCTAGAATTCTTATTTGCATGGATATTTCTATTCAAATCGTCAGATCAGGTATGTGGTTAATTATGAATAACCACCTTAGTTTCTCGAGGATTTTCTGGATGGTTAATCACATTGAATGCAAATTATCTGTTTGGATGTTCATACTTGCAAATCATAAAGTCACTATGATTATCACATTAAAAAAATAGAAGTATGTATTCTCGCACCTACATGCCACCCTGATGGATGATGCCAAAGGTCAGGCCCAGATGGGTAGACCAATGGACACCTTGAGTGGTGACCCCAGGCATCAAGCTCGGGAATGAGAAGGTGGCCTATGATATTGCATGACTAGAGGGCACCATGAGTGGTGACCCCAGGCACCAAGCTCGGGATTGAGAAGGTGGCCTTAAGTCATTAGCAAAGGAAAACCTAAGGTGGGTATGCCAGGGTTAGGACAAAAGAGGTGGAGAATGTCATACTGGAAAATGTAAATTGGCTGGTTAATTAACTTGTTTGTGATAATTAGATTGTTATCCATATGTGAAAACTTTTAGTTGTCCCACATACCAGTATATTTCGATATACTGACCGACATTTTGTTTGTCAGCATTTTAGGAACAACAATTGAAAGAACAAAAAGTAAAGTGACACATTGTGGAAATAAGAAATAAAGTGCAAGGAGGATTAGATAAAATAATTCAAGCTCTGGATAGATAGATTTCCAAAGTTTTCAAAGGTAAGTAAAGTTTTAATTTTATACTAAATTCCAATTATTTAGTAGAATTTCATAATTATTATTGATTATTTGTTGAACCTTTGATCATGTTATTTGAATAACGACTCTGGCCTTCGAGTCTCCCTTAATTGGGGGTTACCGGGAAGCGGGGTCGTTACATTTGGTATCAGAGCATAGGTTCCTCAATTAATCTTTAATAATTATTAAATTTTATAAATTCTGTAGAACCCAAGGGAGTTATTAGAGGATTATCCGAAAGACAGAGGTGTCTAGAAAAGGATCACGACCGGGGGCTGGCAATATTTTCCTCTACACCGCTAGTTGGAATACGAGGACTCCCGAATCTGTGTGACTTCCTGGACAAAGTCTTAGGGTATGAATCGAAATAAGATACCTTTAGGACCCTCTCATCTTGTTCATCCCTTCTCGACGCAAATTCTGTTAAGGACCTTAAGGATTAGGGTTTCCTCTCTTCTCCTCACCCTCTTGAGGTATGAGTAAGGTTGATAAAGATTAAGGGATCCTCCACTAAATTAATGAAAAGCATGTAAATAAGATGTCATGGATATAAGCTTAATAGATTAAGCGCAAACTAAAGAATAGATACATGCTTAGGTCGTATAACACGAGTTTTCTTTTCCCTCAGGAGAGACCTGAGGATAGACCTCCTTGTCAGGGGGATGAGTAGAGAGAGTGAGTCTTGGAGGTAGAGACCTCCATTGAAGGTAGAGACCTAGCACATCCTTTGAGGATGATGTTAACCCTAACCCTAAGTAGAGGTTAGAGGGAGAGATGACATGATGAGTTAGATGTCATGGTAGACCAGGTGTTTGTATAGACATGTCGTGGATGCCATATGAGCCATGAGAAGTGGATAACCAAGTACATTTGGCAACCCAACCCTGAGAAGGGTTGTGCATGTGTGAGCGAAGGATAGCTCCTTCATGGATGAGGTTAGAGAAGAACCTATAGAAACCTTATGAGCTGTTGCAAGTAGGATATAGCTTGCACCCAGAGTACATCAGTAGTATGAGTTGTAAGTTTAAACTGAGGCCAGAAGGACAGGATGGATGACTCATGAGATAAGCATAAGGGGCTATGGATAATCATGAGAAAACTTAAGGTTGAGCATGGGCTTCACCCACGTGGAGTTATGCATGTGAGCTTGATCCTTCATGGAGAGAGAACCTCTAGTAGTATGGTTGGACGTGGAGTTAACTCTAGAGAGAGAAAGCAGGACTCAAGCAAGAGGGTCAGAAGCTTAGATTTTGAGAAATGAGGAACAATGGAAGGTTGAGGATGATGCGACCTAAGTGGATGATAGTGGTTTCATCGTGCTTGATCCATGGAGGATGATTTTATCTTGGTGGCCTTAGGGGAACCAAACCCTAAAGAGAGGATGATGCTTTTGGAACCTATGTGCCTATGGTATAGGAGTTTACCTACTAAGATGAGACAAAGAGTGTCGTAGACCTGAGGAGGTTCAAGTAACCAGTTGTGGGATTTATACCTAGTTGGTTGTCCTTGAGGAGGACTCAACTCTGAGGTGTTGCTCATATAAAAGGATCACGGGAGTACATGGCATACCTTGGACATGCTTGATTCGTGGTTAAGAGGTTGATCACATAGTTGGATATCCAAAAGTGAACCTAGGGTTCCTGGCTGAAGAGGGGAAGCAGTGTATCTAATGCTCATGATGAGAATTGAGTCTCTATAGTTTCGAGCATGGTACTCTTCCTGTATAGAGGAAAAGGAAACCCCTTATGTTAAAGGTAGGTTTAATGAACCCCTTACAACTAAGTTGACCTAATGTTGAGTAAAGAGAACAAGTATGACCTAGTATGGTTTAATAGGTGGTCTGCTTCTGCGTTAGTAGCTGCTAGGTTAGGCATGCTCATGTGAAGGTAAACCCTAGGGACGGTTGTGACCTTGTTGTCAAAAGTTGTAGTTTCCTCCCATCCTGGGAGAGGGACCCTTTTATAGGGTGTATACAAGTTTTGTTGAGGTTTCAGAGGATCTTGAGAAACTAAGTGAAGAATACATGGCATGAGAATGAACCTGTTGACCCATAGATATCCATCTCTGAGTGCATGAGGATGTGTTACCATGGAGGTAACCGGTATGGGGCCTGACCCAGGTAGGCAGGTTGCCATGACCCCTATGAAGGGATGAAAGTCAGTCATGAATGCAGAGAGAGATGATGAAGGATTGGGTAAGGTTCTAAGTTGAACATGTACTATGTAAGAATCCTAAGTCTATCCTAGGGTCAGGTAGGGATAAGACCGAAGGAAGAAGCAGTTGCCTAATTCCCTAGTTGCACATGACCATAGGGTCGGGAGGTAACAACTATCATTGTCTGAGGGCCATGTGTTAGGAGATTGATCACCTTCATAAACTCATGGGACCCAAAGGGCAGATGAGTAGGGAACTCTCTGATGCATGAGGGAAGATGGATGACCCCAAAAGTGTCGGCACCCTATAGACCTAGAGAGGATGACCAAGGATTGTGTAGTAACCCAAGTAGGTTCGAGACCAATTTTCCATGGAAGTAATGTAGATATCAAGATGATGGCACGTTTCAACTTAGAATTGAAGGTGTACTGGTAACGTGGGTTGTACCATCTCTACTCTTGGAATAGGAAGAACTCTATATTTGGACGGCCGCCAAATGCTTATTTCTTCTTGTTATGGGAGTGAGAGATAGGAAAGTACGCATACCATACACTAAGGGTAAATATGACGTGAGTTGGAACAAGGAATGAAGACAGAGATGATAATGTGCCCTTGTGGAGCAAATGAGACAGGGATGGTTTACAAACACTAAGAGTATTAAGGAAATCATCTTGTGAGGATGTTTTATCTTGAACTAGGTGGATTTTTGCAAGTGTTAAAAGGAATCACAAGGTGGAGCCTGATAACTAGGAGGATGAGCTCAGAATGTTCTTGATGAAGATAGACTTAGAGTTTGAGATGAGATGATAAGTAGAATACATGGAGGTGTATGTCTTCAACATTACCTAACACCTAAGGATAAGAAGTGGTAATGAATGCTCTGGTTGAGATATAGCTGCCTAGTTAGCTGGAAGATAGAAGAAGTTGAGGTTGTTCGACTAACCCTATGTTTGGAAAGATGATGTGTTTTGGCTAACACACAAATGTAACAAGATATGTTGAGAAAGTTAATGGTTGTTTGGTTAGCCAGTTTAGTCCTTGATGTAGTAAAAGGATGGTGATATAACCTCAGATACACTTATTTGGATAGGAAGGTAATAAAATCCTTTCGAGAGTGGTTTAGGGTTTCCGAGGTATCAAGCTTGAGGAATCGTAACAATACAGGAGGTTATGATATACCTTGGTACCACAAAGATAGTAAGTAATGGTAGCACTCCAGATGCTTAAAACAAAGTTGCATGTAGTATGTGGCCATGCAAGCCAGGAGGTGAAGGAAGAACACCAGTAACCCAGTGTACTGATATAGAGGATAAAAGAGTTCCTGAGAGGGAATGGGAGTTCATCACTATGAGTGTTGTGGTAAGTCTCCCTTTGAACCAGAAGGTCAAGATGCAATATGGGTTATGGTAGATCGCCTTACCTAGATAACATGAGAAAGAAAGGAGTATTGTCAAGAGATAGATTCCGTTTAACTACATAAGAGAGAGAGATGGTTCAACTACACCATGATACAAGTTTAAAAGTTCTTACATATGACCTAAAGGTTCACTTCCATGAGGTGGAAGTATATACAAGAAAAACTCGATGATATTATGGTTTATCACCCCTAACTAATGGTTAGTATGATCCAGACTAGAGGGTCTGATGAGAGAAAGTGTGCTTGTTCAGGGTGATACAGAGAGACAGTTCTTAAGATGTGATGTTAACCACCATAGCCTATATCGGGATGCAAGAAGTCTTATAGAGAGGTTGTGTCAGTCACCACTTCATTAAGATGATGTTGGTGAAGGAGGCCTCGCGAAGGTCAGAAAAGAACCATAATGTGTGCAGATGAAGTCGCTTTGATTGTGCAATGGCTGAGAGAGGGCCCAGTGGTGACATGAGTCATGAGCTGATGCAAAGCAGACTGACATGCAGTTCACTGTGGGATAATATGTGATGTGAAAATCCGACCCCTCTAAGCTACGGCTGAGAAAGCTGAGTCCCTGATATATGGGTCCATTCGAGATGGATTGCTGGAGATGGTTGTGTTTAGCCTTGCCCCTCGGGATAACATGATGTGTAATGTATTCCATGAGTCTGATCTAGAGCACTATGTGAGGTACCCATGCCATGTGTTGAGCCATGAACCTATTCATCTTTTGAGAGGATGAAATGCCCTGAGTCACCTATGAGGGTATTATATACCAAGGTAAGAAAGAACTCATATGGAAGAATATGAGATGATGAAGGTTCTTGGGAAGCACCATGGAAAGGGCGATGCCACATGGGAGCCCTGATGGACATAAGAAGACTTATCCTGTTTGTTTGCTTGCTTGATGGAATTTTGAGGGCAAAATTCTCATAAGAGGGGAAGGATGTTACAACCCCAAATTTTGGGTTCCTTTGGTGAGGAATGTAATTTCTCACATTAAAGATATTGGAAAAAATAATGATATAATTTGTTTTGAATAAATGGATTTTGTTTACAATAGCCTTGATGATTGTGTTGTGGGCTTTATTGGCTATTGGGCCCAATAACAAGGAAATTCAATTAAGAAATGAATAATTGAGTTTTGAGAAAAGAAAGATGTAGAAACCTCTAGAAGGCAAAATAATATAATCCAAAGGTGGATTTTGTGCCACATGGGTTCCTTGGGTTACAAGGAGTCCAAAGTTGCAAAGAAAAAGCAATAAGAAAAGAAAATACCAATTAAGTATTTCCTTGTTAAGAAAGAAATTGAAAATAATGATAAAATGTGGAAAATATGTGAAAAGAGGTATAATTAAGTTATCCTTGGTGGATTTTCGTATCCCAAGGATTCCTAATGATAAAAGGCATACCAATGAGGAAAATAAAAGAGAAATAAAGAGAAATCCTCAAAGAGAGATATTTTAATGAGAAATAAACAAGTTAAGGTGAAATAATGCATTTAGATGCATCTAGAAGAATAATGAGTATCCAATAAAAAGGATTTCGAAATAATAGAGTTTCTTGGGATCCAAGGAGTCCCAATAAAGAGGAAAGAAAGAGAAAATACCAAATTGCAAAATAAAAGGATAATAGGAATGCATAATTAATGAATTATGTGGTTTTGTTAAGAAGAAAGTATTTCCTACGTAAGGAAAATATAATTTCAAGGCCAATGAATAAAAAGGCATGAATAAAGAGAATAAGAGGGAGGATTTTCGTATTTCTAATTATCCATGCAATAATGAATATCAAGAAGGTAAATAGGAGAGAAGGAAATCTTTTCCATGAAGGAATTTGTTTCCTATTGGGAATAGAACTAAGTTAACCCATAGGTGGTCGTCTTAGGGCATGGATACTCACCCTATATAAAGGGAGTAAGGCCAGAGTTCAAGTCCAAGAGAGGGAGAGAGAATCCCGCACATCCTTATCTCTTCTTCCATATTTCCATTCTTAAACCCTAGCTAAGAGGGACTGCGTGATCAGGAAGTCCTGAGGCAGAAACGGTGGATTGCAATGTCATCTTGATGCCCCAAGATGCCAAGGAGATGCATTTCCATCGTGGTCGTGCTCTGGACAAGGCACAGCAACAGCCGCATGGCTACAGCACATGTTGCAGGTCGCACAATGACCCTGCTCAAACCAGCCGCTCTGGTCGAGATCTAGGTGGCGCCCCAAGTTCGGAAGGAGGTGGCGGAGCAAAGGCAGCCTACGCCGGTGACCTTCGGGGTCCAGAGGAGGGAGAGCAGGCGGTGCAAGCTGCGGATAGGGCTGTTACGGCAGCCTGGTCGTGGGAGTCTGAGGTTGAAGATGCTCAAACAGAGTTGGACGAGTTTGCCCCTCCTCGGGATGAAGAAGCAACAACTTACGTGGGGGTACAATGGTAATTCATTTATAATTCCTAATCAGACAACATTGCATGGGATTGACCACGTGGCGCTCCTGGATTGGCCCAAAATAGGTAATTTTGCTAAAATCATATGTATTTATTTGTAGCTCGGATTAGCACGCATAAAATATGAAAGTTGCTCAGAAAAATGAGCAGAATCCATTAAAAATATAATTGAAGTCTGATTCTTTTTACAATTCGAAAAGTAATGAAAGTTATTAGCTTTAGATGTAATAATGTGTAAAGAATCCTAGTTTGATATGATTAAAGTGATTAGTAGGGTTTAATAGATGATTAAATTTGATATTAGCTTGTTAATGATAAAAAGGAACATTAATAAGGAAAAGGATGAACTTTGCATATAATGAGTTAATTTAGAGTTTCATATGCATGAATATACTTAATGGGCCTTGAAACCCTAAAGCTGACTAATTCGACTATTAATGGCTTTAATTGATTATTTTCATGATTAAAGTTGGAATATGTTGAATCTAAGATATTTCGAGCATTAAAGTTCCTAATTTGTGGATAAATACCCAAAATGTAGTAATTAGGCTTTTCTCATGAAAATATAATGATCTTGTCATGGATTAAAGGGATATAAAAATAGTAGCTTTAATGTAAAGGAGGCTTAATGAACTTAATTAATGGTTAATTATGTCTTTAATCCAAAACTGAGGATTAGATGTGGAAATAATTAGGGTTTAAAATAGTAAAAGATAAAGGGAAGCCCTAATTGCAATAGAAACCCTAAAAGTGAATTAGAAACCCTAGGAAGCGAGCTAGGTTTAATGGATCTTGATGCCATTAATAATAAAAAGGGAATTACATGATTATTTCAGGATCTTGTTCAAAATGCTTACTTGCTTGGATTCTTATTTGCATGGATATTTTTGTTCAAATCGTCAGATCAGGTATGTGGTTAATTATGAATAACTGCCTTAGTTTCTCGAGGATTTTCCAGATGGTTAATCACATTGAATGCAAATTATTTGTTTGGATGTTCATACTTGCAAATCATAAAGTCATTATGATTATCACATTAAAAAAATAGAAGTATGTATTCTCGCACCTACATGCCACCCTAATGGATGATGCCAAAGGTCAGGCCCAGATGGGTAGACCAATGGACACCTTGAGTGGTGACCCCATGCACCAAGCTCGGGAATGAGAAGGTGTCCTATGATATTGCATGACTAGAGGGCACCATGAGTGGTGACCCCAGGCACCAAGCTCGGGATTGAGAAGGTGGCCTTAAGTCATTAGCAAAGGAAACCCTAAGGTGGGTATGCCAGGGTTAGGGCAAAAGCAGTGGAGAATGTCATACTGGAAAATGTAAATTGGCTGGTTAATTAACTTGATTGTGATAATTAGATTGTTATCTATATGTGCAAACTTTTGGTTGTCCCACATACCAGTATATTTCAATATACTGACCGACATTTTGTTTGTCGGCATTTTAGGAACAACAATTGAAAGAACAAACAGTAAAGTGACACATTGTGGAAATAAGAAATAAAGTGCAAGGAGGATTAGATAAAATAATTCAAGCTCTGCATAGATAGATTTCCAAAGTTTTCAAAGGTAAATAAAGTTTTAATTTTATACCAAATTCTAGTTAGCTAGTAGAATTTCATAACTATTATTGATTATTTTTTGAACCTTTGATGTTGTTAATTGAATAACGACTCTGACCTTGGGGTCTCCCTTAATTGGGGGTTACCGGGAGGCGGGGTCGTTACATACACCCTCCTTCCAAATAAGTTGTTGTTGATGAGATCGTCGAGTAGGATATGTGGAGAAAATTTTATTTCTTCTATTGTGTCTATCGCCTCTACAAAACCAATAGTGGTATCCAAGCCGCATCAATTTACGGCGTATTTGGATTTAATTCGATATGACCAGAATTTTTGTATACCATTTTCTGTGGGTTGCATTCGATGCAAACTTAAACTGTAAATATAGATATCTAAGACTAATTCCACATACACCACACACCTATTGTTTGTTTTTGACCTGTTGGATAGGGTAGACTATGAAAAATAGTATTTTTTAGTCACAGAAGTAAAATTTCACACAGACCCTCCCACTGACCTAATTCCATGCTAGGTCTCAATATTTCACATACTGATGGGGAATAACAACTCAATATATGATATTGAGATCTGGCATGGAAAAATACCTTTAGGAATGAAGGATTAGGTGAAACAGCATATGAAATAGGGATCAAGATCTATGAAGATAGTTCTTGAAAGATTCAAGACCTAACTATGAGCACATATAAATAGAAAGATACTAAAAGAGTTCAGTATGAAGGATTCTAAGAGAGAGAACCTGACCATTTATTAATGTCATTAGTCTCTCATGAACCCTATGTTCAAATTCTTACAAAGAATGGAAACACATGAATGAGATGCCATATGCACTAGCAGTTGGATCTACCATGTATTTTGTAAAAATGTACTCATCCCATATTCTTGTATGTATTAAACATGACAAGATGATATTAGATTCCAATAAGGGTTATTGGAATGTCATTTAATACTTCCATTAGTACTTGAGAAGCACTAACAACAAAGTTTCTATGACCATGGCAACAATGAAGAGTTTAGTTTAAAGAGTTACATTGATGCAAGCTTCTGTAATGACAAAAGATGATCACAATATTACAGATGTGTGTTTATTCTTAGGAGCAAAGTTACTAGTTGGAAGTTCTGAACTGTAAGACCATTGATTTACAATACTACAATTAAAGTTGAGTATCCTAGTGTTATGAACACAAGAATGGATACTATATCCATCTATAAGTTCATATGGATGAATTTAAATATGTCCCAACCATTAATGATGTAGTAGGACACTGTGACAATAATAGAGCTACTTGTTAGCAAGGAATATCAGATAGCATATTACAGTAGTTTCATCTCATATGAAAGATCATACTGTGAAGAGTCAAGGAACATGTAATATATAGACTAAAAGTAAAATATTGCTAACCCACTAGATTAGCACTTGCACAACAAAAACATGGTGGACATGTTTAGATCACTAAGGATGAGATCTGTGGGTGATTGACTCTAAGTGAAAGTGGGAGACTTGTGGTAAGTATGCCCAAAGAGCCAATCATACGATGATTGCAAAGGCATATTATTTAAGGATTTAATTAATAATAACAAAGGAAAGATTCCATTTCAATTTGATTCACTTAGTTAAACGTAATGAATGTCTAAAGAATGACAATTAGTCAATGGTGTATGTATTCAAGTGTGTGACTTGGATGAATGAGATCATATAGATGTTAAGAGTATGTACATTCTTCATATGTCCCTGGTGGGATGTTATTGTGGAAGGAAGATAGACAACAATACCACACAAGGCTAGAATGTGAGTTGGTTGATGACATAATCTCATTAGTCATGATATGGCAATGTCAGACGAAGCAAACAGATACATGGTAGAGAATAATGTATCAGACAGACCCACTTTGAGAGTGACACATGGAAACCATACTTGGTAAATCATAGTCATCTCTCATAGTAAAGGTGGTGATTTTGATTCTTAGACCTGAAGTCACTACACTCATTACAAGCCATTTGGTATAATTTGACATCATCCAACATAACCTTGAAACAATGATTGCCATAAAGGTGATGATTGGATAGTTGTGACACATGGGGATAGACTGTGAGTGATGTAGATGGGATTTGTCCCTCCTACTGGAGTTTGATATTCATATCCACTTGATTAGCGAGATTGAGAAGCACATGTGCATGCACATGTGAATCAATATATAATATTAGGGTCACATATATCTCATATAGTCTACTCTAGGTTCAAGTAGCATGGCTTGAACATTGATAGGATGATGATTTCTTGCCTTGAGTTCATTTCAGATATCAGTGACAAAGGAATTATATCACTACAACACCTTACACAAATTGTAGGTTGAAATTGTTCTCCAACTTTCCGTTCACTTGGGTAGAACTGATATGTGACTAGGTACCACTCTTTACTTTTGATATCATAAGCTTGTTATGTACAATAACTGCCAATGTGATATGAGACCTATAGGGTCTCACACATAGGAACTCACTTAGAATAGGAGTTTATCATGAATGATGGTTGAATCGATTACTAAAGTGTTTAGATAGTCAATTCGAGAAACAAATCAACTGATTGGATTGCCATCCATCATCTCAACTGTTGAGATGTCCATTTGGAGTGTCAGACTGATCAGAAATTGAATTTGCTAAGTTTTTCCCGAACTAGAGAGCAAATAGACTGGTTCACTGAGTGAATTGACTGGCTGAGATTACCAACTGAATGGTTGGGTAAGTGATACAACCGTATCACTTGAGTGAGATAACTTAGTTCATGGAGAATTTTAATTGCATCAAGGATTAGTTTTGATGGCAAGTCATGCATTAAATAGGATTCGAATTTGCCAATTTATATGGATTTGGGAAACATAGAGAAATGACTGGTTCGTTGTGCGAGCCAACCCTATCACATGTGAACTGACTAGTTTGATTGCCAACCGATAGGTTTGGTGCTCGCAGGTTGCAAAATTCATGATCTTCTAGACTCTTCCACTTTCACAACAACTGTAACCCTAACCCTAACCCCTCCTATAAATAGAGGGGTATTGGGTACTTCCCAAAACTCACAATTGAGAATCAGTTGCTCTGAGAATTATTGTCCTCTTCGGTTGTAGTAACTAAGAGGGCCCAAGAAAGTCCTACCTGACTAGGGAGGGAAGCAAGGGAGAGAACAACTAAGGATCATTGTGGGAGAATAGGTTGGTGACTAGTACACCAACAGGAGGGACAACTCCTTCCTATCCATTCTAGAAGACAACAGGAGTTCTAGGTGGTTTGTGTGGACTTCTCTAGAGGTGAGGTGGCCTTTTCCCATTGCTAGGAGGATGTTGTCAATCCACAATCTATGGCAAGACCGCAGGATCCGCTGTAGAAGTTATTCCATTCATATGTCCATGGTGAAGAACAAGAGCTGGACAACATCGTCCAAGAGAAACTAGAAGATAGTTGCATTGCAATGAGTTGCTGTCTCTAGACTTGCTCTAGGACCAGACATAAACTCATTAAACCATCTTTCCCATTTCATAGTAGTTGACAAAATCTTGCTATTATGGGAATGCATATAGATGAATTGTTTGTGTTCGCTTCCTTACTATGTGCCAGTGCAATAGATTATTCTTTCAAACAACAATATTGGTAGTGGTATGGCTATTTACAAAGTCATTTTATCTATTCTAAATGACCACACAAGAAGTAATGAAATATGTCATTTCACTTTTGTTCAAGTTTTGTAGGAGCCATGGCCATGATTCCTCCGTACACTCTCTAAGAAAAGATAGGATTTAGTCTTGTAGGGGTAATTAGACAAGACATCCAACATCATTTATCTATCCAACAATGCATGGAAGGCATCTTTGATAAATTATGGAACTCAAGTACATTTTTGAAAGAGGTTCTGACATGTAGCCATGTGGTTTTGACAAGTTCTCCACCAAAAGTGTCTCAAATTTAGGGGAATATTTAGACCCCATAGTTGTATCCATAACATGTCATTGTTATCCCTACTGTTTGACGTGGAACCATTGATCCCTCGTCAGTAATAACATCTGGAACTATAATTTCATTTGATATTTGGAAACTAGTACTTATTGGATTTGAAAGATTCCCATATGGGTATTCTATTTATGCATTCTGCATCCTCAACTGCAAAAAGTTCTAAAGGATGTCTTGTTTCTAGCCTAGGGTGTCTATGCCAATAAGATCATCCAGCCACCATAAACCATCATTTTTGTGTCATTCCTTTTGTGCAACAACCTTTTTCCTTTGACTGCCATGCTTGCTCCCATATTTTGACCCTACAAACAAGTCCTAACTTATTGATCCCCTTGCGGCCAATAGATTTAGCCCGCCATAGGCTACCCCATGTAAAACTAGGGGCATAACCTTTGAGATCCTCCAAGATATTGTCATGCTTGAAGTATCTTCCTTTTAGAACCCTATTAATGAGGGATTCCTGATTAGAGAGGAGTCTTTAATTCAATTTATCTAGTAGAGCGATATTAAAAATGTGAAGATCCTTGAAGTCAAGACCTCCATCAATCTTGGCTTTACACATTATCCTCGAGAAAACCCAGTGAATCTTCATCCTTCCTTTGTTTGTCCCCCACTAGAAATTGGCAATCATCTAATTCATTTCATGGATGGTATTTGTTGGGAATTGGAAGAAGCCCATCATAGAAGTAGGTATATTGACTTGATAAGAGCATATTTCCCTTCTTTACTAAGAAATTCCCCCCTCCATCTCATCATCTTCCCCCACATTCTATCCTTGAATGATTTGAAGGTTTCTTTCTTAGAATGCCCAACACAAGTAGGCGATTTAAGATACTTTTCATGTTCTTGGACCTATATTACCCCAAGGATATCCGTGATGGAATCCTTAGTTGCAGTAGTCACATTCTTGCTAAGGGACACTTCAAATTTCGAGTAGTTAATATTAGGACCTGAGGCACTCTCATAGCATCTGGTAATCTCAACTATCTTTCACCTCTATTGACATGTCTCTAGCAAAGAGAATGATGCCATTTGCAAAAAATAGGTGAGAGATGTTTGGTCCATCTTTGTTAGCCCTCTCACCATTGATGTCCCCCACCATCACTACCTTAGAGACGAGTTTGAAAAATCATCTGCATAGAGGATCAATAAAACATGAAATGGTATCTCCTTGATGGAGATCCCTTTGGGGTTATAAAAACCCTCTTTTTTCATTGATGATATATGAGAAGGTCACAGTGCAGAAAAATTCATTCACTTTAGTTATGCATATGGAAACAAATCCCATTTTATCCTTAACCATATCAATGAAGTCCCTCTCTAGCCTATCATAGACTTTACTCATTTCCAACTTGATAGCCATGTTAACCTTCCTTCCCTTTTTCTTTCTGTTCATAGTGTGAAAGAATTCATAGTTGATCATCATGTTGTCAGTGATCAATATGTTGGATATGAATGCACTTTGGTTTACACTAATAATCTTGTGGAGGAAGAACTTAATCTTGTTGGTGAGAATTTTTGAGATGATTTTGTAAACAATGTTGTAATGACTCATAGGTTGGAACTCCCCTTTTTGGTTGGCTCTATGCATTTGGGTGTAAGAACAATATTAGTTGTGTTGACCTCATTTAGATTCTTGGTACCCTACCACCACCCATTGATAAAGCAGACAATGTCCTCTCCTACAATGTGCCAGAAGGTTTGAAAGAACCTAGTATGGAATTCGTTGAGACCCAAATATTTTGTAGTGTGCAGGTGATGGAGGGCCTCCCAAGTTTCATCTTTGTCTATTTCCTTCTAAAGGACTTGGTTCATCTCAGCTGTAGTGAGTTTTTGGATGCCATCAAAAACCTCCTAAAAATGAGTCCCATTACTAGATGCAAACATGTTCTTGTAGTAATCATTATAACATCAAAAAATCCATCCTCACCCTAATGCCATGTATCATTATCATCCTTGAATTATGGATGTTGTTCATGTGTTTCCATTGAGATGCTTTCTTATGGAAATATGTGGTACTCATGTCTGCATCACACATCTCATTGGTTTTATCCTTGGTGAACCAATGAGTCTTAGAGATCTATTATATTCTACCCACCTCCTTTGAGAAGTAATGCGGTTATTTAGGGACTTGCTTGAATGCACTTTTCTTTGTTTAATTTCAAGGGAATATTACTTTATTCTAAGTAGTGTATTGTTTTGGTAATACTTGTCTTTTTCCCACATGTTCAACCTTCCAGTACACCTACAAATTTTTTGGTTTAGGTCCTTGTTGTTCTAACTCTAGATTTCTTGGAGAATGTCAGTGCACTCCTTATCTTCCAAACATTATCCTTCGTGCTTGAATCTATTATAGTTATTGGTGTTCTTCCTAGATTTTTAGGTGTTGAGAATTAGGGGGGAGTGGTCAGACCTGATCCCAGGTAGATGTTTTACCCAAGTATCCTGGAAGATCGAACCTCATTCAGCAACAGCCAAAGCTCTGACAATGAGTTCCCTGATTGTTGTCTCCATGTTTCTACCTTTCTCATGTGATCTCCTTGGTATCCCAAGTCCATAAGGCCGCAACATCAACGACTTCACATAAATCATCCATTTGCTAAACATGGTTCTCAGACCCTCCTACCTTTCTCAAAATTGTAGAGCATTATATTAAAATCTCTTATGAACATCATTAGAAGATTAGTTTCATCGTAAAGATGCTTCATGAAGTCCCAAGTCAAAAAAAAATTATGGTTGGCCGACCAAGTGTATATGCCAACATATCTCTATTTCCCCCTATGACCTCCCTCATATACTTCCACTAGGAAGTGGTGCTTGGAATAAAAACTAGTTGTGCAATTCTTGTCATTCCATAAGAAAACCAATGCTTGAGATCTACCATCACTTCATAAGCACACTTCATTGTTAGAACAACACTTCACTCTGGTTTTTTTGAGTTATTCCATCTTCACCATGGTCTCCTTCAAGAATACCATTCTTGGACATTCCTTTCAGCATAGATGTGAAGGTTTTCAACATTATTGTGGCCACCCATTTCCCAATAATTCCATCTCAACATTTTGAACGTCTTTCAAGACACTAATCCTCGCTGGGCGCCTCTACTTGGGAATAAGCTTCCTACATCATGTTGGTGCTTATTGATCTGCCCGTCTTGATTGATATGATTTCTTTTATGAATTGTTCTTCCTCTCTCTTCTCTTTCTCATTTTTAGCCAGTCGGTTAGAACATGATTGTGTTTAACTGTGCCCTCGATCCTTGTGTATCTCTTTTTCTTATAGTTTGGTCCTTTAGAGCTACTATCTACCTTCTCTGTTGTTGTATGTTTGTTCATTTGTGTCCCTTCATCCCCCTTTCATTCACTCTTGCTTCTAGTGTGTTGATCATGTGTTTCTTTATTGAGAACTTGGACCCCTGTTAGTTTGTTCTGTGGGCATGTGTGTGCTTCTTTAATTCTAGTGTTGTCTATCTCTTTGACACTATGAGGGGTTTGTGTAATATATTTTCCTCCTTTAAAGGCTATGTCTTCTCCATGTGGTCCCTCCTTATTTAGAAGCAGTGATCCCCCTTATTCCTCTCCATCCTCCAAATTATTTATATATGCTAGAGGGAATATTTTATGTGTTTTGTTTGGCTTTATTTCTTTCCCAAGTTTTGTAGATGATTGGGGCATTTTCTCATTCAATCAGACAGTGTTCCCATTGTTCCTTTCTATATACCTCATTTCTGTAGTGTCGAGCTCTGTGGTGCTATTTTTGATCATTCTTATTGCTTCTTGTTGCAACAACTTTCTTATTATCCCCTCGTAGGATAGCTCAGTGAAGTCTTTGTGTTTTAATCTCTGGGATGAAGCCTAGATCTAGATTCCCCATTTCTCTTTGCTCTCCTCCTCCATTCTACATTCCTTGGTAAGGTGTCCCAAGTGTCCATGTGTGAAGCAAAAAAGCAGAAACCTTTCATATCTTAGGTCTATTTTTGCTATATCGCCCTCTGTGTACACATTTTCAGGGTAGATTTTGGGCATTTATGCAATTGTAGGACAATTTGCATTCTTCTATATTTTGACCATATCAACGCCTCCTTCTTGATCTCTATTAATTTTTTGACCTTGGCCGCAATATTTGTTACTACTTCATCCGATCTATATCCCATGGGAATGTTGTATAGTCAAACTCACAAAGCGCATTAGATGAAGTCCATCTATTATGGTCTATCACTCTTCAACACCTCCTTAAGGATGAGTAGGAAACCATCAAAGTTGCAGGGGCCTCGTCATGTCCCTATCCTTTTGTGTTTCTAATTGAATCTTCAACACATTACACTCCATCTGCTTGAAGATTGCTGACCTCGTTAGTCCCCATGCTTGGAGCATGGTTCTTGGAAGAGATTGGAAATTGAAGTGTGTTATCGTTAGAATCTTGCCTTCCAAAGATAATTTTAACAATTTTCCTTCACAATCCCTTTGCCATTGATGAAGTCTACTGTCTACTCCTCTCCATCTTTTATCCTCATGAGCTACAATGTATTTCCATTTCCTCTACCATTTAAATAGGGTGATGCCTCATCATGTGGGGGAAAACTACTTGTTAGGTGGAGTGTAAAACCCTCGAGTCACCACACTAACCAGAGGGGAGACTCACGCTAGCATGAGGTTCTCTTGTTTATCCTAATATGATTATTGAATCATTTATTTTTCTATATTTACATACCTTTTGAATTCAATTTTGTCTCCTAAATTCATTCAACATAGTGTTCCTGTAATGACCCCCTCCCCCTGTTATCCCCTATTCAGGCGGACCGAGAGGGCAAGGGCCATTATCACTAATACATGATCACCGATTTAGAAATTAACCAAAAATAATTAATAAATTTTACTAACAAAAAAGAATTTGGTACAAACTGAAGGATATCTAAATTTTCAACATAAAATATAATCTAAGTATAACCTCCATGTTTTCATTATGTTTCTTCATCGTGTTCCTCCTTTTTGGATATCTAGTTTCATCATAACTGCAGATGGCATATTATCCTAAGACACAGACAAACAAAACATCAGTCAATATAATGAATTATAATGGTATGTGGGGGAACCAAAAGTTTATTTATAATTGTAACAACATAACCACAATAATTAATTTTTACAAGACAAATTTTACATTTTCTTCTTAACTTCTCAATCGGTTTTACTCAACCTCTTATATGCATTCTCTTAGGGTTTTATCCCTACAGTGGGATTTACGCTACCTCTAAATCTAGAGCTAGGTACCTCATTGGCCACCTCTCAATCTGGATCTAGGTGTCATTAGGTCTTCTCAACCTAGGGCTTGACCACCTATGATCTTCCCAACCTGGGTCTTGGCCAAACCTTGCCAAGCTGGGGCTTGGTCCTCTAGTCATCATCATGACTTTACTCATCTTTTTATTCACATTTTCCAGAGTTGGTATGCACGTTCGAGAAAGTTATAAGCTTTATAAGATGATAGCCATAGTCACTTTATAGATTGCATGAATTAAAGTTCATCCAAGAGTTTAATTCCAAGCAATTAGAAAAACCTTAGAAATCATCGAAAGTAGAGAGATTATCCATAATCTTAACCACATACCATGATCGGGAGTCTAGATGTATAAGAAAACAATCAACCAATCAAGTTCACCCTGAAAGTTAATGCAACACACCCATGTATTACTATTTTATCCAAATCATCCTTAAGACTGACTTGGTTCTAAAGTTAGGGTTTCTTGGTCAACATTAGGGTTTCATTAGGGTTTTGGCTTCTCAAAACCTAGTTTCTACTTCGCATGTCTCATTAGGTTACAAACCCTAATCTTCCATTAAAACACCTTTTATTTCATGGAAACCCTAATTTATCAAATTATAGGTTGCTAAACTCAAATAACTTTCAAGTTTCTCTTTTTATACATAAAAAAGATAAATCTTTTATTAAAAATAAAAACTAGACATATTCATACCATAAATTCTCAAAATTAGAGTTCTAGTTTATTTAATGCATAAAAGATGCTATATTTATGCACTTTTCTAGCTACAAACAAAACTAGACTCTGATTATATTTTTGTTGAATTTTACACATTTTTCTAATCAGTTTTCATATATAACATGTCATGATTGGATATTACCATGATTAACTATGCTTTTTATCAATTAAAAACTTTCTAGCCAATCAGGGGCCACCACGTAGGCAAACTGCCTCTGTAACCACCCAAAAAACTCGGTTGGGATGGCCTATCTACTCTCACTAGGTTGACAACCAGCTCGCGTAGCAAACTGACTGAGTACGCAAAAAAAAAGGGTGTAAAGTTTGGATTTCCCTTACCTTAATAATGTATACATGAGGGCAGTGTCGTCCTTTCCCCACCACCCTTATTCAACCTCGGTGAGATCTTTTTTACAAATCGTTTAGTTAAAGCGTGGTTTGACACTGGGATTCTCATCCTCCGAGCTTCAAGTGAGGGTGCCAACACTTTTTCCTATGCACGACGGACCCAAAGGTCATACAAATTCCCCCAGTGACAGACTGAGATGTCAGGACAAAGAAGGATAGTTTTTATGGGGAAGCAAAGAGAGTTAAGGGTGGTGGAAGGGATTGGTTGTGCAATTCAAGGTAGGGAAGCACACACAAAGTTTGTCTGATGCTTTGGAGTTAGTTTGTATCCTCACAGAGAGCATGTACCCCCCCTATATATACCTTCTCGTGACGAAATGGTTAAACTTAGGGTTGAAGATTGGGAGAATCTCCTAGAATCCTCAACCCTTAGTGAAATCTGGGGTACGTGTGTTTGCAACAAGCTCTCCGACTCAATGGGATAATTTCCCAATTTGCGCGTGCACTGGGTGGCAAGGAAATCATCCTCAAAATCCTTGTGTCTTGTGTTCTTGTATCCTTACTTGACCGGAGGTAGGGGATGAATGTGATCCAAAGGTCCACATCACACACGACTATTAAAAGGCTAAATAAAGAAATTCTAATTTTATTTGAAATTGTGACATTTAATATCATTCCTCTCACTTTAGGGATTTTTCAAAAATCCATATATCTCAAACCATGCATCCTTTTAATCCCAAATTTTAAGATAAAGTCTTTAATGAATTAAACTACTTGTATGAAATTTTGGAACCAAAACTATAAATTAAAAGAGACTTATCTTTATGTGCAAGTCATCCACTTTTAAGGCATATATTATGCATTTAAAATGAATCATTTCTCTTTCATTCTCTTCTATTTTCTTTATTTTGATTTCTTTTCTTATTAGAAACTAAGTGGAACTGAATACTAATCAATAGTGGTCATACATACCACTTTCTATAGAATTTTACACAATTCTCACATATGCACAAAATTATCTTCTTTTTCTTTTTCCTTTCACTTATTATGGGATTTCTTTTATCCTTTTTCCCTTTTTATCATTACTGGAATTATCAAAACAGCATAAACCACAAAATCATGCATCCAAGGTAAACTTTGCAAAGGAATCCATTCTTTAAAACAAAGCATACAATTTCCATTTAAGCCATTTTCACTTGCATAATTGCAATTCAATTTATTTAGATACAAGCAAAACTAGGGTTATAACAGTTCCCCTTGGTTTTGTGATTTTGGTTTCTTTCTACCTATTTTCTTCCTATCATGAAAGGTTGGTTCTAATACCTTGGGATTATCTTGTTCCATGCCTTTGATTGGTGAGATCATAGGTAATGGTCGATCTTCTGGTGTTTCCTCCTAGTACAAGGACAAATGAACCCTCAATCTAATTTTCCAAATTGGTGCCCTACACACTACATTTTCTCTATATCTCTTTAAGAACATATCACAGTCTAGTTTACTAATTACACCCAAGATTTTAATTTGCTTGTAATGATGCAATGGGCCATGGTAACTTCACGCCCTTAATTTGATAATTGACATGTGTTTGTCTTTCGTCAGTCATACTTGATTGGGTCAACTTGGCATAGGCCAATGCTTTGGATTTATTTTGGTTTTTGATTAAATAATATTTTTATATACCTATACTTTTTGATCGGTTTATAATTCTTGCAAATTCACAATCAGTAATATCACAAAAAACCTAAAGTATGCTTTAGAAAGGTTCTTTATTGGGTAATATGGTTTTATGATTTTAAAACCCCTATTTCTATGCTATCAGAACATGATTTCCTATAGACCTAGGATTTGGATTTGTGTGCAAATTAATGTAAACTACATTACTTTTAGGAGATCTAGGATAGAGCCTAGATCAGGAAGATTAAGTAAAGATTCTTTTCTCTAGGTTCAAGGTTCATGCCAATATACACATGTGCATTTGTTGAATTTGATGTAATGGATGGTTTACATATTATGATTTAGAACTCAACTTAATGAATTAGAATTGATAATAAGATGATGATGTCTATGGTTATATTTATTGCATGATGATTCTAATCTACCATCGATATCTAGCTAATTGAGACTGTGATCATGCAATCATCTTTAAGATATTAAAGTACACTTCATCTTTGACCTCTCCAGCAACTGGTATGCGCCACCACTGTGCGCCCTAACCTTGAGAAGCCTACAGCCATCCCAACACTGTCTGACTCCCTCATCACCTATGAATTTTCGCCACCTCTGCTTCACCCCCGATGGTGCTAGATTGGGAACTATCTTCATCTCTATCATCAGCATCGTGATCGCAACCACCATGCACCTACTGTGGAAACTACAAAAACATGCATATACTCCATCCTGCTTCTCTGCACTCAAACACCGCTGACAAGGATGCAACAAGCCCAATGATAAGGAGTTGTTTTTCTCCTCCACTGCAAGCCCATCACCATCAAACATGACCTTCGAGACTCATTCTTCTCATGCTTTTCCATCCTTGCATCCATGCTGTTTGACTGTGTGCGATTGCTGATAGGATTAGACAATCTCAACACTAATGGTCATATCCTCAGAAGATCTATCATCATTTATCACCTCTTCAAGTTAAAGCAAAATGATACCTAGTCATGCCTTGCAAGGTTGAAAACATACCCCTTTTTTCTAATAGAACTAGTGTCTTAAACTTTCCATGACCTTCTCTTGAATGCTCTGTGTCATGACCTATGCACTGGAAGTAGGAGTTGTGAGGTGATGAAGCAACGCCTCAGAAAGTAGATCTGCAAAAACCAGTGGGTGTGCATCAGTTTATTGGTAAGTTATCATGATCTTAGTCTTAGATAAAGTATTATATTAAGACACTAATTAAGATAATGAATAGGTCCACACTACCTAAGTTTTACTATTCAATGACTTCATCATATTAGAGTTATGGATATGTATGTTAGCATATGACAACGAATTTCAAGTAGACGGTCCTATACTAAATATATTTCCCACTTCTAAAGTAATGGTCATACATACATGCATATTTGAGTATGTATATGTAAGCTTTCTATATGTATGATTGTAAATCAATGTTTTCATATACCTTATCACCTAATTGTAGAAGAGTAACTAAAACATATTCACTGGGTAGGAGAAAGAACATATGTTCTATGAGTTATTATGAGTAGTATGATTATGACTCTATTAATGCAAAGAAGAAACTAATTAATACTAATGGGATACTATAACAACTATGATTTCAATTAAAGGCATGAGGGTAACTTCACATGATTAGAAATTAAAATTGGTAAAGCCAATGAATTTATACCTTATTGGAAACCTAATAACCTTGTATCTTGTTGGAGTAAAAGAGAAATTAGAAATTAAATGAAAATATAATCTAATTCACCATGTTATAGTTCCCAACTAGATGGTACTGCATATTGGATCCTATACTCACCTAATAAGACTAAAATCATAAACCATAATATGACATTAGATGGTCGGGAATAGGGTCAAGATAATATAAAGATATAATAGGAATGTATATGTTCATTTTGTCTTGGCTAACATACATAATATGTTTCTAGGATGACTACTCGACTAAGAGGACCCAGTATACTTATTGAGTTGACCCTTAGTCATGAGGATTAGGTATGTACTCCTCTTTATTATAACTAGGCATTATTATGACTAAATTTTCCCATAATCAGGCAGTTTTTGAAATACTTACTCATTTATTCCACTTGACATATCCTATATTTCTAAGATTATTATTGACAGGTTGAATTGGGTCAATGATCCCACATTCTATTGTGTTGTATTATGACACAAGTTTCTGATGAATAATGTATCTTGACACACTAAGTTATGCATGGTAGATTGTTTGACTAGATAAGTATTATAGATGCTTATGAATAACCATTAGGGTGTGCCACTTCTACCCTTATATCTACAGAGGTGTGCTAATTCTACCTATGGGTGTGTTACTTCTACCCACAATTTATATATAGGCCATTGACTCAATGGTGTCTTGGCCCTACTATAGTTAATTTATTCCAATATATCTACATGAAAATAAATGATTTAATGTGATGATTGATTGTGGTAAGGTTTGTTGTTTATTGGAATATTTGTACTGCCTCATTCTTTTGGAAATTCCTTCTTTTATTAATTCCTCATTGAAACTTACCTAGCTTTGTTAGCCCCCTCTTTTATGGGAACATCTTACTTTACTTTTAATACCCTATATAATCCTCTAATGTACATACTTAGCTTTTGCTGATTCGTATCTTCTTTTCCTATTTTTATGGGTGTTCCCTCCACTCAGGTGTAGGTGTTTTACAAGATAGAGATTCAATATGATTGAGAGGTAATTGGTGGACATAAGGACATCTTGAGATAGCCTTGTTACCCTATGCATACGAGCTTATGTGTATATAGATGTAACATTTTCATTTTATGTACCACCCTTTGGGTGAGAAAGTTATGTACTTGGAATATTTGTAACTTTTAAATAGTTATGTTTTCTGCTTCTTAAACATTTCATGGCTCATTTTTTACCATTGAGTGGGCCCACTATCAGGTCCTACTCTTTACAAATGTAATTCTCATATGTTTTAAAGTTAAGCACCATAAGATTTAGGGTTTGGTAAGGTAGATCGATTAGATACTTATGATGGGTATAGGTGGTAATATATTTTGGGTTTATGAATTGAACTAGTTATGGATAGTGTATTTCCTTTATTTTCAAAATGGTCATGGGCCACTAATTGAAAGCCACAATGTGAATCATAAGCATAGATACTTACATTGTGCATATTCCCCTATTACTACACATGTGAATGGGGAATGTGCACTATTAAGTTGGTGAAGAGTAACATGATAATATCTGACATGCATGGGTATTTGCATGATCACCAGATGTAGTGGTATGTAAAATATGGATATCACAAAAGAATGGAAGTAGATTGTAACAAACTAAATCTCAGGGTCCTTTTTGCAATTTACCCGCTTTTGAGCTTTTATTTTCTTTCTAATCCTTTTGGACCTTATTCATAAATTTCCCATCTTTTTTTGCCTTCTTTGGCCTCAAAGTTGAAATTGATCAAAGTTTGATGACGGAATCAATATTTTACCACATTTCATGATAATATAAGGTGTTTTGCACAAATAACCCACTTCATGTGATTATTGAGGACTAATAATGTAATGTGGCCTTTAATGAGAGAATATAAGTGGATAATGCTAATTTAGTGATTTTATATCTTTTTGGTTAAAGATATGAGTAATAATGTGTATTTGAATTAAGTTATGAGAATAATTAACTCTCTTTATTCTTCTCTCTCCTTATGAGTGAATAAAATTATAAAATGTAATTAATAAAGTGGGGAAAGCCTCTTAGTTGGCCTATCTCAAAAATACAACAAGAAAAATTATCATAATGCCTCTTCATATTAATTTACTCAGTTTATACACTAATATATATGTTATTGGGAAATAAATTTATTAGGGGCCTTATATTAGGTAAAATGAAAAATTAAATATATAACATCATTCTAGGTGTTGTCATAAACCTATGGTTAAAATTTGAGGTCATGTGTACTTTGTTTGACCCTTCAAATAGATTTTACAAGTTCGCATATAATGTAACTATAGGATATCAATCGACTTGTATTTATTCCATTTATTTCATGTGTCACACACCCGACCCCCGTTGGATCTCGATCTAACCGATCTGGCGTCATATTCAACCTCCAACCCGCCAACCAAGATGATGCCTAGGCTCCTCCACCTCGTTCTCCCTCTCCTCTCCACCATTTTGTGAGATTTAAGTTACTTTGGCTTCATCTCCTCGAGCCGCACCGTTTAAGCCCTAGAACGTCTGCCCCCGTGCACTATGGTTGAAATGCCCAACAGAGTTGGTCATGGCTTCTCCTCTCCCACAATATTTCGGCTCTTCCCACCTCCACTCCTATATATATCACCATCCACAACTCCACCGGCCTCTGTGTGAGCTTCCTCAAGTGCTAATTTATTCCGCAGCTCCCTCATTTATCACTGACACCTCCACCTTCTCCCAGATCTTGCAACCCTTTTTCTGGATTATTGGTGATAGAATCACCCCAATAAAGCACACCGGTGAGTTCCTGTTGCCTTCAGCTTCGCTTCGAGTACCTATACATCCAATTTGGTAAGAAATGAGGAAATGTCCAATCGAGCAAGCTTCTCCTTCGCGACCATGGCTCGCGTGAGAGGTAGAATAAGACTTGTGACTTTTTACAGTTCTGCCCCCACACAGCCATCCCTTTCTTCTTTAACGCGAGGAGCAGTTTGGTTATCTGCTCCTTCGCTAGCTATGAGGCCTATGTAGCATTTTCTATTTTTCTGATTGGTCCAAATCGTTTAATTCGTAGAAAATCAATGCTTTGTCAGAAAAATGCAAATAAATACTCGTTCGAAAGCTAATTTTGAGTAGAATCTGATTTTGAGGTTTTTTGAGTCCTAATTCTACATACTTGTTTGAATTTTTCTTTGAATGGCATTTTTAGTATGTTAAATGTTCTAAAAATCATAATTAATGCATTTTAACTCCAAATTGAGAAATAAGATATGTTTTCTTAATCAGTGAAACCTAAGTGAGCTTTTGGTCCTAGTTTTGATTCCTAAATACGTGGTTTTCAAATAAGGTCTAAAATGGGTATTTACTTTATACTTTATGCTTAATAAATGCTAATTCATGTGAAATATTTGTAAGTAGGGAAAATGATCTTGGATACAATCTAATTAGTGCTAATGATGGGTATGAATCTCCAATAAGGTATGTGAGCCTTTTTAAGTATGTGGACCCTATTTATGTATGTGATGCCTATTCTATTATGAATGAATGAATGTGCAATGTGTACCCTATTCCTTCAGTTGGGCTTTTACCCAAACCCTAATTTCCTAATGAGGCAATTGCTAGCCTTGGAATCTCTCTCTTTCGCCTTTATTGGCTCTTTATTTAGTTAATTCCTCTATTGACATTATGGCTCATCTGATTGGTTTATTTGGATCTTGTTGTTGCCAATGTTGGACCATTTATTGAGATTATTTATTGGGTTTTATCCCCATTTGCTATGATGCAATATTATTTATATTTCCACTACTACCAAGTGGATTACTTAGCATGAGGAATTGTTTACCAAATAACTAATGTAGTGTACATGAGTACAAACCACCCATAGAGGGCATGTGTAATTTCACCCTGGGAAATGTGCATTTTCTCCCCATATTATATATACTTTTGAGGTTTGGGATGTGCATTTTCCCCTCTCCTCTTGGTTGAGGTCCGGTAGGTGCCTCACCCTGCATTAGAATATTTGTTGTCAAAATATCATTCATGCTTGTTGATTATTATTGGGGTATATGCATCTTGGCATAAGTTCTTAAATCTTAATTATTATACTTGCCTCATACTTTTGACTCCCTTAGTATAGTGAATCATTTTATTATGCAATTTTGTGCTTTATCATTGTCCTTATTCCTTTTAATTAACACATACTTTTATCTCTCTCTTGCTGGATGATCCCAGCCATCTAGATATAGGGTCAGAGCGTGCAGTTGAAGCTTGGTGAACCTGCCTAAGTATAGGAATAATGAGTTCAACTTACTAGCTTGGACTTAGCTATAACTGCCTATATGTTAAGTTGTTTTTGTTTGGAGACAAGTTGATTTGGCTTTAGTCTTCCTCTACCTAGATCCTATTGTTGTGTATAAATTTGCACACCATTTTGGGAAATTTTGTAATGTACTCTTTATACATTTGAATATAGTCAAAGTTTTAACTTCCGCTGCTACACAATTGGTGTTTTTGTTTACCATGATTATTTTAGTAGAGAGTTGATCTTGGCTCTTTACATAGATAGTCATCTAAACCTAATACAATCAGATAATTAAAATTCACTTTGTATGATAAGGTTTGGTACCCTATACTTTGAAAATTGAGTTATAGCACATTATGGTTTTAAAAGAAATAATATTGTGTTAGGAATAAAATACTTGTTCAATCATTCAATGTAAGGATTCAATTAATTTTTTAAGATTGTTTGAGGAATATGACCCAAATATTAAATCATGTCATTGATATAAAAGTTAGTCAAGGATTATATGTCTTTGAATGTTGTATACCTATTGAAGATAATAGATGAGCTGATCTTGAAATCCAATCTATTGTTAATGTAGAACTAAAACCTTCATGACAAAATTAACATTTTAGGGTTTCACATACTAGGAATATGGAAAAACCTGAGGTGGGACAAATAGAATTTCATAAAAGAAGGGTAGGACGTAAAAAACCATAAACTTCTAATCTAAAAAAAATAATATAACGAAATATCAAATTAGAAACCTTAGATTGAAATTTTTAGATTCGTTTTCCTATTACTTTGTTATTTCGGACCTAGATGTACATCATAAGCTCAAATGCCCAAAGTCAATTTCAGATATTAATTATGTATGACTTCACTTGTCTTTATTAATTTGTCAATTATATAAAGTAGATAATTAACCCAACTTCAAGTAATCAGGAGGTTTGAAACAATAATAAATCCATTTATTACTTGATTACACAAATATAACACTAATTGTCAATGAAGTGATATGTAAGGAACCAAAGTGAAATTGACCTAACTATTGTATATCATATGGCCAAGAAAAACTACATAAGTTCAATATGATAAGATGGTTCTTTCAACAAAATATGGGTTTTCAACTCTTTATAAAGAGTCTAAGGCAATTACATAAAGGTTTATTTTAACTGTAAACCTATGCAGTTTTGACTCTCATTCCTAAAAAACAAATCTATTTCCCAATCCCAATAACACATATAACCTTCCATTTTTGTTGTAAATGGATAACCCTAGACTCCAATTTAATTAAAAATTAGTAACAAAACAAAAATTTAATCCTATTAGTTATGAACACTTATTTTTCTGTGACACCCAATGCAATGTTGGGATGAATAATGTTCTAAACTATTTCTTATGTGTCTTAGATTAAAATTCCTCCACCACCAAGAAACAATCAAAATGATTTCCATCTTATAAGTTGCCCTAATTTTTTCTATTATACTTCATGTAACTTCTTTTTCCAAGCACGGGGCATGGTTTGTTGGGGAGCAAGAGTTTGTCTGTTACAGTGAAACCAACCACAAACTCAGCAGTAGGGGTGATATGTGTAAACTACACGTCAAAATTGCAAGTGTAATATAGACCTAAAGAGAACCGGATATCAACACGAGGAAAACATGTATCCAGAAACTACTACTAACAATGACTTAATCAGCTAGGTCTAAGAGAAAGAGTGATTTGGTTGGTTTAATGACTAAATTGTAAGAATTAAAACTAAGATTACTAGTTGTGATCACAACTGAGATGAATTTCTTAGGATTATGGTTTCACCAAGATTCAGATTGCGATTAACATCATTACATTAATATTAATATCCTCCTATCCCTGGACAAAGAGACTTGTAGCAAGAATTACCCACTCTTGTAGCATAATTCACTACCTAATCTAATATCAATCCCACACTCATAGCAATTGTGTTATTAGTTAGGTGTGTTACTGAAATCTCTAAGTTATTCTCTTTAGACTCGCAGTCCCTCTATCGTGGTCTAATATAAAATGTGTAAATATATGAGTTTTCCAACCCTTACTCCCTATATCAAAGTAATTAACAATCTAAACAACTATATATGGTGAACAAGCACAGATAATTCATGATTCTCTCATAGAAATATATTCAAAAATTAATAAATAATGGATATTAAATCATGATTGTCAATTACAAAGTAAAAATGGGCTACTCCCGGGTCCTAAGGAACAAGAAGTTTAGCCTCGCATAATTTCAATTGCTTTACACATAGAATAATAAGAAAGGAATGATGAAAACATCAAGAAATGGAATAACCCCTGGAGAAAGATGGTCTGGATGGTTCCTTCTGACGAACGTTGTGATTTTCCGTCTTCTGACTGCAAATCGGGCCACTGAAAGTGCTCGAACTATCTGAAATGTTTCTTTCTCTTCTCCTTCCTTGCTTCTCCGCTCTCATGTGTCATACAACTGAATGGAACATAATACCTAGGTCGGGACAAACTCCCCCAAAGTCATACAAGTGACTTAGGGTCATTAAGTCCCGACCGTCAGATTAACGATAGTCTTTAATCTGGCCTGACCGTGTCCAGTTAGTACTACCGACATGGTGTCAGTAGTATCGATGTCCTCGATTACTTATGATCCTTGGTAGTTTGTGGTACTACCAAGTTGATCATAGGTAGTACCGAGATATTTTTTGAATCAACCTATTGGATTTTAGATATGAGTGATGAACGAATATTCATCCCAATTTTACTATATATCTTAGATCAATTTTGTATTTTTTGTAGCATTTTGTTCAGAATTGGTTCATGCAGCCTTGCACTCCCATAATTATTATTATTTTAATTTTCTCATATTTTTAGACAATTAATGGGGTGTTCTAATGAAATCCGAATTTGTATTACTTTTGTCACGAATATTATGATTTTGTTAGTGATATTACTTTTATTTTGTGCAGGATGTGTTGCAATGTCAAGAATTTATTCATGGTCACTCACAATTTAATCAAAGGAAAAGATAGACAATTAAATCTCCGAAAGGAATTTGATTGTGTATTATTTCTTTTGACTGGTTGCCGAAGCAATGAATTAAATGGTTCCCCTATTTAGCTGTCACAATTTAAAGGAAACGAGACTCGTAGATTAACATTACAAAGGAACCGCAAGAGTCAGAGATGTAAAGCCAAAAGAGCAATTAATTAAATGAGCATTGATACAGCCGTTTTGGTTATATTTAATTCTTTCAAGCGATTGATTTCGGGGAAGATTTGACGTTGAAAATCCATTTAATTCTGTGCGATCCAGCAATTGGTTGTTCCCTTGCCAATGCTATCCAGGAAAAGCAATTAAAATAAGTTGTCCATGTATAGCAGAAATGTAGCGAGCTTTGGTTATTACCAAAAGCCATCGATCATGAAGCTTTGCCCACGAAGCAACAAGGCTGTCGACACTCATGAGAATTTATAGTTATCGACCATTCAAGTAAAAGTGTTGAGCATTTGACAATTGAACCCATCGATCAAGAACAAAGACACAAGTGCGTGATTACCACTTGCATGATGAAGTCACGTCAGCCAAAGCAGCCCATGCAATCGATAGAGTTCAGCAAGGAAGAAGATCGATACAATAATTAATAACTCAATCAAGGCGAGTAAGGACGCACCAACTCAAAGCTAGTGTGGGACGCAAGATAATAGGAAATAAAGCAACACATTGGCAATATCTCGAAAAAGCTATCGAGGACAGCAGCTACGTGGACAACCTACGCTTGACAGCCTCCCATCGACAGCCCAGCAATTGTCGACATCCATGCTTAGACAATGCTATTGACTTACATGCATCTATTGACGACTGCACTTACATAATATTGTGAACCCCGGTGCTCCACAGTTTGGAAGTCATCAACATGCAAAGAAGACCGGAAGACATCCATCGACCAACAAGCGTCTGTCTATCGACCAACACGAGCATGTCGATCAATAGGTTCTTACTCATTTATTGCGTGACTATTGGACTTCTTTCACAGAAAATATAAATAGGACCCCGAGGCATCAGTTAAAAGCATCACTTTTTTCCCGGCAGTTAGGTTGTAGTTTCACCTCTTTGTCAAGGCTCAGCCATCTTTCCTCGACAGAGGAAGGTTGACGGCGCCACCATCCATACAAGCAAGGAGGACGAAGAAAAAGGATCACCCGATGATAATCCTGGGCGAATCTGATTGCTACATCACTTCTACCCATCAAGATGATGGCTATCTCCTTCCTTTTTCTTTTTATTTATTCTGGTCTTGCTACGAGTTGCGAGTAGTTCCTTACGTTAGGATGTGGAGAGTAGCCCCACTACTTTCTTTGTTCTCTAATTACATCCATGCATGTATGAACCAGTTTCATGTTAAATTAGTCATTTTACTTCTTATATTCTTGTTTGGCCAGCAGGTTTACATGTTTATCATGGTCTCGGATGTAGAGAACTTCAAACCCAAGATTTGGGATATCGATGGGTTTTTGTTAGACTCCTGATGAGACGTCGGATAGATGTTTTTCAAGGCAACAGATAAATGATCTCTAGGTAACACGATAGTGAGCCTAGAGGGATATTTGTCCAGGCTTAATCCTAACATCAAAAGGGGGATTTACCTAGTCTCCATGATATTACTTATTTGTGTTTGTGATGTAGTGAGAGAATAAACATAGTGGTGGTCAAACTTACTCAACCTAGTGTATCCATCCATCTGATAATCCGAGACTTTCTTTCAGTCATTTATTTCTACACATTAGTTGTAATCAACCAAAATCTACCTTTTGTGATAAGTACTTTTCCTAGTTTAATTAGATCGATCAATTAATTCTTTAAAATGTCGTCTCTTGAGTTCGATCCTTAACTATACTGTGATACGACCTATCCTCTTGCGGTTGGTAATTATTACACATTTGTTTTGGTAAACTCTAGGAGTTCCGTTCTTAGTTGTCGGTACTACCAAGATGACCATAGGTAGTACCGAGATTTTCTTTGAATCAACCTATTAGATTTTCGATACGAGTCGGTACCATCGTGTTGACCGCAGTCATACTGATTCTTCTTTAAAACACTCATCTTGACTCGCTGGTAGTACCAATGTCTCTACCAGTACTACCGAGTTTTCTCTTGAATCAACTTGTTCCTTTTTCATCAATGCCAGTTCAACTGACAACCTGTGGGTAGGACTGAGTTTAAACGTTTCTTGTAATGTTCACCTCAAATGTGAACAATAAAGAACATAATTAAAAAATAATGGTAGATTATTGGGAGAGTAAAAATAACAATTATTTGATGTAATTAAATTTCAAAAGTCATTGATGATAAATAATGCACAAATGATATCAAAATGAACAATAAGTGCACAAAAATCCATAATAAACAGCCTGTGAGAATGACAATTATTTACTGCAGCAAAGTTCCCTAAGCTTAAATATTGCTCGTCCTCGGGAAACACACCCTCAGATCAGTTTGAGACAAGTCACCAAAAAGACACAAGATATGAATCTCCTTTCTCAACTACACCCACCTGGCTGTCCCAAACCAACATGTATTGATCATTGAACAATCAACTACTCTCAAGTGACCAAAAATATTCATAAAATGTCCTCCCTTAGATCAGTGAACACTATCAGTAGTGCAATTATTATCATAGTAAATCAGGCATTAGCTTGGTGCATCATGTGATTCCCTATCTACATTGCTCTTTCCTAACTACCAACTACTTGGAAGCAGCTCTTCTTTTAAGCATGAATGAGTAGATCAATCTTATTTATGGCCTACCAATAAGAGAAATGAATTGAATGATGTAGGTGGCTTATGAAGAGTTACAAGTAACATCTAAATCAGTTATGTAAAAATAAAACATGATGAACTTATATGGTGAAGGTGAGCAAATGTATGAACCCTAATGCCTACTATTGCGGATGGAATGATGTATGCATGGAAAATGCCATCTGAATGATGAAAGTGAATTAAGGAATCTATCATGCACATGAATTCATCTTATCTTGAAGAACATCTAGAGCTAGGGCATCCTTCTTACCTCTTTATCAAAAATTTCTTTCCTCTCTTTCTTTTTGTCATTCTTTTTCATTGGCTTATGGTTTAGCATGATTGCGCAGTATGCTTGGGCTTCACTACACTAATCAAATTCCTTTATTTTTTTCAATTTGTTTGAAGAGGCATCGATGTGTATCCTTGCACTTTTGATTTCAGAAGAAAATACATGAATATATATTTTTTTTGGAAATATTAGGTAAAAAAATACATGAATACATGGTTCAACATGAATGATGAAAAAAGTATGCAATATACATGGAATTTTTTATGCAACTAGATGATATGAATAAGAGTTTTTCTCTTTTTATTTTTAGTTTGTAACTAATACAATAACTAATTCACATGTAGATGAGACCCGCTCTCTCTCTCTAGAACCCGCTCTGCCCTCTCTCTAGAACCCACGGCGGTGTCCGCTGGGGGAGGAAACGCGGCTTCTGCGCTTTCCTCCCCCTGGTGCTCATCATCTTCGGCTAGGTCTCTGTCTGTGGGCATCTGCGGCTGTAGCGAAAGGGAGTGGCTGCTCGTCCGATGAAGATCCGGGCTAGGCTGAGGGGAAGGCATGATGGCAGCTGTGATTTGGATCCGGTCATTTTGCGGCATCGTTGACCTAGTCGACCCCCATCCGTTAATAGGGACGGAAGGGGAGGAGCCGATGCCCTGGTTTCTGGTTCATGGCTCGACCGTCATCCCGATCCTCTTCCCCTTGCCGAGAGCCGAGATCTGGCCTAAGGTCGTGTGTTGCGGAGGCCTCCGAGGGTGTCAGCGGAAGCCGGTGCCGTCGTCTCCTTTGGTGGCGGGAGGCCTTTCTCGTCAGCGATTGGGTTTCAACTCACTGTGTGGCTGAATCGCTGGGCGACGAGGGTCTGTCTTCCCAAACAAACGGACCTACTGGGAGTGGTGGCCATTTCTGCCCTGCGGCAGTGTTACCCTCCAGGCCCGTTGGGGTTCCTCCCCCAGGCTCTGGCGGCGTCCTCCTCACGTGCAGGTTTCCTTTGAGGGTCTTCCGGGTGCCGATCGTTTCCTCGAGCTGGGTTCCTGTGTGTTTTCTCCTCCTGCCTATTGGCCACCTTTCTACTGCTCGACGAATTGCTCCTGTGCAAACAGGGGCTTCAAGCTCGTGAGTGGTGAGTTCTAGGTGCTGCGAGGCTGAACACTTTCAACGTGTTCGTTCCTCATGCTCTTCGGAGCATGTTTCCTGGTCAAGCTTTCAGCAAGGTGCTGCTGGGGTCAGTTCATTCAGTCTGACTTTCCTTCCTTTGCTGGGCTTTGGAACACCTCTAAGGTGTTGACGAGTAGCCTCTTCGTAAGAATTTGGTTGCAGTTCCTATTGCAGGATATCAACAGTTTTCTTGCATGGTTTCGGATGTTTGGTGTTCCTCTAATTGTTGGCATATGACTACATATTGTGGGTGTTTCTATTAGACAGTTGGTTCTATGTCAAGAATGAAAGGTTTGCTTCGAACTCCTTAGGCTTGCAGCTCTCTGTCGGTGGAATGTAATGGTTCAGATGACCTGAGAAGATCTGAAGCTAGTGATGCTATTAGGCGGCAGGATACTTGGTGGATGTCATATTGTAATATGTAGTTACTCTTTGTGGGTGGGCTTATGGCATGTATCTGGAGGTTGTAATATATCGTTCTCCTGGGTGGAGTGCATGGTCTTTAGTCGTGTTAGTCTGTTGCTCTTCTCAGAGACTGTTATCTGTTGGTCTAGTGTTTACCCCTTGCTAGGGGTTTATGGTCCTTGGTCGAGCTGTTAGCTCCTTGTGATGTAATGGGGTACTCTGTGCCCAAAGTTTTTTGGTATTATAGTAACACGTTTTTTGACTGAAAAAAAAAAATACAATAACTTCAACTAACTATCATGCCACATATTATGCCATGCAATGCAATAAAAAAGAAACAATTCAGGTTACTTGATCATCTTAAAGTGGTGGAACAAAATAGATGGAATCACATAATTAAGAGACAATGCCTTTTTAAGGTATGATATGTCCCTCTACTACTGACTTGTGTATATGGTAACCTTAGGATTTCTTTCAAAACTTCAATTTAAGGTCTGATTAATTGTTTGATCAATTTAGGCTCAAACCCCATTGTCATCCAATTTACATGGATAATTAAGATTTCCATTCATATCAAATGTCCCCAAGTTGACTAAACCATAAAATTCCTTTAGGTAGTGTCACTCAAGAAATTGCACCTCATCCAATTTTTTTTCATCATTTTTTTTCATTGCACTAACATGGAAGAACAGACTCCATGATGAAAAAGATAGAATTCATGCTTCTACTTCTCCACAGTTACACTAGATAGATGTGGATCCTACAACCCGGAATAATAAAGACTTAAAAAACAAATAAATAAAGGATAGAGTTGTTCAAACACCCCCTAAGCTTGAAGTTGACTATGTCCTCATAGTCAAAATCCAATCATAGAGGTGGAATAAATGTACTGATCAAGTTGGCAGTGGTTGTGGCATGGTCGGGTCAAAGGGGTAGAAAGTCCCTTGGAAAGTTTGGAGCAGAGGTGGCATCTCTAGAGGCTGCGGATAATGACCTAAAAAACCTTGAATCTAATAGTTGTCGATGAACTACTACTATAGTTCTCCATCCATTACAGGCACGCATGCATGTTCCCCTGGATGTCCAGGAGAAGTCGCTCATTCTCGAAGATGGCCTATTGGTTCTGATATAGCCATCCTTGGACATCTTGGATGCACGTCTACATTGTAGTATGATGTTGTTGCCCCTGTTGTATCTCATATAACATCCCATGCATACCTCCCATTGAGTATGGGTCATTATCCTAGGCAGGTGGTGGAGCAGAAGAACCAGAGGCACCCTATCCTCAAGAGAGCTTTTGGATGACTCACCTCCTCCTGAATGGGGTGGTGGCTTATTCCTCCTATTCATCAACTTGATCTTGCTCCTACTCTTGACCTTGTTCAACATTTTCCTCTTCTTCTTCATCTCCCTCCATGGCATCATCTTCTGGCCACCTCATATATCAGACTCCTCACAAGTTGAAGATGGGGTCAGGGACTTCCCACTATCGGTAATGCTCCCTAAGTGTACAACAAGCGTACACCTTCCCATGGCACTCGATGATGTGGTTAGCCCTCTCGAAGTACTTTAGATCCAACTTGGAGGATGTATTCATAGGCGTGGAGGTGGAGAGATCAAGGTTAAGATGCATCACAATGGAAGTAATGAGACCATTGAAGTGGATTAGGGGCCTCCTCTACACATGTCGCTTTACCACCACCACGTGTTGTAGAAAGAAGGCACCAAATTCAAATGTCTCTGCCCCTAAGCTTAACAAGGCCCAGAGAGCATAGAGGTCCACCTGCTATACCTTCACATGTCCCTAGTTGGACCTGGAGAATATTGCATTGGTGTAAGGAGGTGGGATCACCCCCTTACTAAAAATTTGAAGAATAAAACACCCATTCCAAACACACTCAAAGGTATGTTGGAAAAGGTGCAAAATTTTCAAACTTCAATAAATGGTATTCAAAACAACCAAAGTATAGTAGCAGAATAAAAATAATGAATATATTCAATTTATCACAAGGTTATTAGAAAAAGTACATCATAATATCCCATAAGGGTTTACATGTATGATACAACATAAGGATCTAAGTAGAGGGAAATCTAAACCATAACAGCTTTGTCTCCAAGCATTAACTCCTTAAGCTAGTCCAAAACTTCATGCCTTATCATCCAAGTCCTTCAACTAGGGTTGGAAGCATACCCCAATAAGAAGAGAAAATAGATGACATCAACAAAGGCTGGTATGTGCATACTAAATAGGAAATTGAGCAATATATATAATAAAGGACATCAAATATAAAAGGCTTCCCATAGAAAGGATAAGGACCACCCAAATGGGTATCAAGAGAAAAAGAATTGAAATCATATGATAACAAAAGAATACTTGCCATTAGTAAAACACAAATATTGTGCCACACAAGCACATGTAAAGAATTAAGGCACACACCCCATATCATCAACCTGCATGCATGTGAGATAAACATAGCCCTAGAACAATATACATACAAAGGTGACCAACTCTCATAAACTTGAAGCATGATAGAGAAAGGAATACTACCAATCTCCCAAATATATAAAACATGGGCCAAGAATCACACATCTTGCCCTGGGTATGAGGTTCCTTTCCATCCTAAAAGAGTAGGAACTATCGCAACTACTCGAAAGGAAATAACACATCTGCCATAAAAACCAATACAATTACACTACTCTAGTGCTACTGAATCACATAGCATGTTAAATGTAGATACAAGTAGAAAGTATAATCAGAATATATAAACTAGTCACCACATAAGTGACCAACATATACATCCACCTCATAAGTGGGGAAAAGACATCACATGTCATATTTTAGAATTCCATCATGAACAAAGCATAATATAAGAGTCTAAAAGAATATCCATGATCACATGATCAATATCAAATAAGGTAGTTCACATGAACCATGATTTTTAAAAGAAAAGACATTGTGTATAGGCTAATGTCCATAGGACAAAGAGAATGAATAAGCATAGGTGAATTGCTCAACATAGAAGAATAGGGGATACATCATACCTCAACTTTAGAGTCTAAACAATCTAAGTCAAGCCTAGGCCTCTGAAGAACCTCTAGGGAAGGTGGATAGGTCCAATAAGTAAGGTTCCCCATCTTAGAGAGGCTGGTTTCTCCAACAAAGCTCCTATTTCGAGCAAGAAGCACCTTCTCCACTTTAGAGGTGAAAAACCCTAACAAAAGAACATGGAGATGAGGTGTTTATGGGTTCTAGGTGGGGTTTCACCATGGAAGGCCATGGTTCTGACCTGGAGGAAGGTGGAAGGAAGACTAACAACATGAAAATAGGGAAGGAAAGGAGTATACTTACTAGTTTTTGTCAAAATCACCAAGGTGGAGCTTAAGAAATCCTAAATAGAGAAAATTTGGGACCCTGGGAGCCTTCTTCACCAAGGTAGGCACCTCCTTTTACCTTGGGACAACACCTTTGTGGAAAAATAGAGTAGGAAGGATGCTAAAAGCTATATGAAATAAAGGAGAGCAAGAGTTTTCGAATTGGGAGTTGGGAAGGGGTAGATATGGCTATATAAAGAAAGAGGTCAAGTATGAGGTGTTTATGAGACTTTCCATGTGTCATGTATAAGGGTGTCCATGGACATGCAAGTTTTTATGGATAAGGAAGAAGTCAAGCACGAGATGACAAGTTACTTTCCATGTGTCTAATGCTAAGGGTTCCTATAGATATGCAAACCTTTATGGATAAGGAAGAAGTCAAGCATGAGGTGTCCATGGAGCTTTCCATGTGTCCTTAGCTTAGGGATTTCATGGCCATGCAAGAGGATAGCTCATAGAGGCTTCTTGAATATCAAATGTCAGTTTATGGACACTTATAGGCCATCCCAACCGACCTCCAATCAAACAAATAACCCCCATGGGTTGATAGCTTCTAAAGATAAGCTCATATATAAAGAGAGTAATCCCTAAAATACCCTTGGAAAGAAATACCTTCAAACCAAGGTGCAAATACGAGCCCTATAGTTCAAAAAATATAGAATGGTAAGGGAATATATATGGATTATAATGCATGTGACAATTTGCAAAGAAAACCTCCCAATTGGGTAAGTTGCAGAAAAGTCCAGAATGTACCTAAAATTGCATAACTTGCACAAACAACATCCAAATTGGATCAAACTTCATCCACAAGTTATCTTTGATGTGTTAAATATGAATTTTTACATTCTTTCTATATTTGGAAGTTATATAATCACATTATTCAATACTTATGCCTTTTACTCATTTTCTCTCTCCTAAACTTATACTAAGATTTCAAGGGGTCCAAATTAGATGAAATTTGGCATGTAGGCTAATTTGGATATGTAGATTTCGAATTTGAAGTTTGTTTCCAATTTTGAGACTTCTTTTTATGAGATATATCATATGGCCCATTAACAACCCATTATTTAAATTATTCATCGAATTAAGTTTCTTATCTTCATATTACCACCAAAATGAGTTATGTGGCATACTTTATGTATCCATTATAAACCTAATATTAATGTTGGAACATTAGGTTGCATTAAGGTGATCTATACATGAATTAGCTCATTGAGTTTATACTATACATCTATTTAGGTCTAACCTTCAACCTTGTTTGGCTAAGTCTAAAATGTCAACTTCCAAGGTAGAGTTCGAGATCTAGTATGTTACAATTGATGAGGTAATGGTGTAGGATACGACTAGACAAGTGCTCAATGTCAGTGACAGACTTCCTATGCCAACTAATTGAAAAGACTTGAGTCAAATAAGTCAAAAGCCTCCATGTATCTGTGTATCTAAACTCATTGTTGGTGCATCACATCTCTCCAAGCGGCCACCCATAAATGGCATTGAACTCCTTCAGTGTCAAATGGTGATAGTTGTTGAAGAAGCATAACTTGACCCATCCTTCACACCATCCTTCCCCATGCTCGGGGATGTAGAAGACTTCCAAGGAAGTTAAGAACTGGAAGATGATGTCTTGATATGTGGGCCAATCACAAAAGAAGGGGTGATCACCCACCATGCCTTGGGCTGCAAGGACCCAATAGAAATTGTCAGTGAAGTCTATGGACGCAAGGAAAGAATAGTCTTTGTACCGTTTCAAGATGGGTACTCTTCTCATCATCTCTTCATAGATATTCTTATGGCTGGTGCTGAGGTCAACAATGTGTTTGGATTGGGTACCAACATGGTGTTGCCTACTGCCAAGGAGGAAGCTGATCACTTAGACGCCATCAGCCTGGTACAAGAAAGAGGTGGAGAAGAAAGAGCTCATGGAAGACTCTGAATACCCGAGAGTGCTTGCTCACTTCAGCTTGTAGAGGATGTGGTGTGGGTGTGATTTGAGCACCACCCACACCCTTCCTTTTATAGCTGCCAAATTCCCTTCAGGCATTACATCTATAGTACCGACATGGTTGTTACTAGTACCAACTTATTCCCCACCATATGTGTGAATTGGTATGGTCATTGATACTAGCACACCTTGTATGTTGATGTTGATGTACGCAAATCATCCCCCATCAGTAGTACCGATAGGTGTCAGTTAGTACAAACTTCTAAAATTGAGTGTCGGATCGGTACTACCAACCGTTGGATGGGGACAATTTTGGACCATTGATGGCACACCCATGAATTCCATTTTTTTGGATTTCGGTACTACCAACTAGGTGACAATAATACTGAGTTGATTTTATGCTTGACCCTATTGTATGTTGTTAGTAGTACTGACTTATGTGTCGATAGTACTGAGTCTTTAAAAATATCAATACTCTTAAAATGTCTCTCAGTATCCCAAACCTAGATCATGGATCAGGTGTCGGTACTACTGAGTTGTTTTTGGTAGTACTAAGCCCTATTCAGTTTACTCGTCTCATATCTGGAGAGAGTCGGTACTTGTAAGGAAAATTTTGGCCATTTCTGTTGAGAACCGTCAGTACTACAAAGTTTCTGTCGATAGTACTGGGCTTTTTTGAAACTCGTCCCTATCATCCTTGTGATTGTGTCGCTACTACCGACTATGCAATCGGTACTATCGACTATTGCTCTGTCTACACACCAAACACAAAATGATGATGGAACATTTTTATATTTGAAACTAATAAAATGCAAAGAAAGCTATGAAAACTAAAAACTCGAATGTAAAGAACAAAATCCTAAAGAAGTAAAATACGATTGGGTTGCCTGCCAATAACAGTCCTTGTTTTACATCATAGGATCTATGATCAAATCAAACAATCAGTGAAGCTCAATGTGCTTCAACTCTTTTTCTTCTCAGACCACATCTCCCTCAAAGTTGTGCTTTATCCACTAGCCATTTACAATGAATGGTGCAGCCCCATTGCTTATCTCCACTGCCCCATGGGGTAAAGCCTTAACCACTACATACAAACCACTCCATCTAGACCTCAATTTTCCAAGATGTAATTTCAACCTAGAGTTGAACAGAAGCACCTTCTGTCCTGAATTGAAGACGATGTGCATGATGTGATGGTCATGGATCTTCTTTGTTCTCTCTTTGTAGATCCAAGAGCTTTCATAGGCATCCATCCTAAGCTCATCAAATTCATTAAATTCAAACATTCTCTTCTTCCCTGCATCATCAAAATTATAATTCAGTTTCCCTAGAGCCCATTTGGCTTTATGCTCTAACTCTATGGGTAAGTCAAAATGTCTCCCATAAAAAAACCTAAAAGGAGTAGTCCCTGTAGGTGTTTTTTATAGGCTGTCCTATATGCCCATAGAGCATAATTAAGATGCATGCTCTAGTTTGTCTGATTGGTTGAGACTGTCTTCTGTAAGTTCTTATTAATGTCCCTATTTGACACCTCAACTTGTCCCTGGGTTTGTGGGTGATATGGAGTACATACCTTGTGCCTCAATATTTTCTCAATAAAGAAACAAACTTCTTATTGGTGAAGTCAGATCTACCGTCACTAATTATCACTCTTGGCACAAAAACCTAAAAAACAAAAGGTCTTTCATGAATCTGCATACCACCTGGATGTCATTAATGCGGGTTGGAATTGTTTCCACCCACTTAGATACATAGACAACGACAAGAAATATATATAGATTGGAGTTGGATGAAAGAAAAGAACCCATGAAATCTATCCCACACAAATCAAAAATCTCAACTTCTTGAAAAACATTTAAGGGAATTTTCTTTCTTTTTGATGTATTACCTGCACGTTCACACACATCATAATGAAGCACAAAATTGTATGCATCCTTAAAGAGCATTGGCCAATAAAACCCACTTTTTAAGACCTTAGCCAATGTCCTAGAGCTAGAGTGGTGTCCCCCAGTAGGTAGGCAGTGACAATGTTCTAAGATACTCTCCATATCACATTCAATCACAGACCTCCTCAAAATTCTATCTATATGTTGTTTGAGTAGAATGGGGTCATCCCACACGTAGAACCTCAAGGAATGGAAGATCTTATTTTTGTCATGATATCCCCAGTCTTTTGGAAGATTTCCACAAGCCAAGTAGCTCACAATGTTTGCAAACCAGGGATCCTGGCTTTTAATAGCAAACAACTTCTCCTTTGGAAATTCCTCCACAATTGGTATGTTTATATCCTTTTCATCCACTCTTTCAAGGATAGATAAATGATCTGCCACCACATTACCCATGCCTACTTTATCCTTGTTTTCAATATCAAACTCTTGCATTAGCAAAATGCACCTAATAAGTCTAGGCTTGGCATCCTTTTTCTATAGAAAATACTTAATTTTTGTGTGATCAGTCCTCACAATGACCCTTGCCCCTAACAAATATTGGCAAAAGTTTTTAAAAGAAAAACTACCGCCAATAATTCTTTTTCAGTGGTTTTGCATTGAAACTAGGAATCATATAGGATCGTAGATGCATAATAAATGATGGTGAAGTTCTTGTTTCAGTGTTGTCCTAAAACAGCTCCTACCACATAATCGGATGCATCGAACATCAACTCAAAAGGTTAGCTTCAATCCAGAGCTTGAACAAAAGGAGCGGAGACTAGTTTCTCCTTAAAAACCTCATATTCTTTCAAACACCACACATCAAATTTCAACATCCGTTTCCAACAATTCTGAAAGTGGTTTTGCAACTTTTGAAAAATCCTTTATGAAGCGTCGATAATTACCAAATTATCCTAAAAAAATCCTAACTCCCTTATCGAGGATGGAGGAAGCAGCTTAGAAATAACCTCAATTTTAACCAGATCGACTTTCTATACCTCTATAGGACACCTTGTATCCCACAACTCACTCACCATCATGTGCCATTTCTCCCAATTCAAAACAAAGTGAGTGTCCTTGCATCTTTGTAAGACTTTGTCAACACTGTCAAGGCATCCCTCAATCAACTCTCCATACTTTGAAAAATAGCCCATGAAAACCTCAAGACAACACTCTATTATATAAAAACAATGGAAAGAATACATATTTGGAAATTTGTCAATGCATTGCAAAGGCCGAAAGGCATCCGACAATAAGAGAATGTGCCATATGGACAAGTGAAAGTAGATTTCTCTTTGTCTTATGGCTCAATGGAAATATGATTGTACCCAGAATACCTATCCAAAAAAAGAGAGAAGCCAACAAGCCACTCAAGAATCAACGAAAGGAAGCGGAAAATGATCCTTTAGTGTGGCGACATTCAAACGACGATAGTCAATACAAACTGAACACCCTATCACCAACATAGTATAAATCAATTCACTAGCTGAATTTGGGGTGATAGTTGTCCCCACTTTCTTCAGAATCACTTGAGTAGTACTAACCCAATTTGAGTCAGAGATATCATAAATTATACCAGCCCTCAAAACTTTTACTACCTCTTTCTTCACCACCTCAGTCATGATCGGATTAAGACGCCTCTGAGGTAGCACTATTGGCCTGGCTCCTTCTTCAATGTGAATCATGTCTTGGCAAAAACTAGGGGAGATCCCCTTGATATCCGCAACAGACCACCCAAACACAGCCATATGGTTCTTCAACAACACAATCAACTACTCCTCCTTTTGGATGCTCAAGGATGTTGAGATAATCATCAGAAGCTTCTTAGTTTCTGCTAAAGGTATACTTCAAATACGGTGGAAACAACTTCAACTAAAGATTCAGAGGACTCAATAGTGATGGAATCAATGGTGTTGCAGGTGGTCCTAGGTCCTCATAGTTCTTGATGTAGTAACATGAAATTCCTTGAGAAACAAGACACACTCATCCAAGGAACTACATTGAGTGTAGTCATCCAACAAATTCATAATGCACGCCTCTAGAGGTAACTATGGATATTCTTGAACAAGGGTGGAAGAAGTTGCTTCTTCAACTGTCGCTAGGCAATCTTCCTCCTCTTCTTCATTAGGATATTGAACCTCCTTGGCCAATAAAACTTCCTTAGTATGTTCCAAAATATATGTTGCCAATGTGCCTTTTTGTACCTTGGTCATCACATGAGCCATGTCTAGGAATGGATTCCCTAGAAGTAGAGACACCACTCCTTGTACATGTTATAACATGTGACATTATGCTTTCTCCTCAGATGGTTGTGCCTAGTTGGGCATATTTATCTCCAAATGGTCATCCTTAATACCCAGTGTCAATCTACCTCTTCCCATCTCTAAAATCATATTAGCAATAGCTTGAAATGGCTTTCCAAGTAGTAGTTCATTGCCATGATCATCCTGCATCTCCATGAATAAAAAATCTATTGGAAACACAAATATGACGACATTGACAAGAACATCCTCAGAGATACCATAAGGCCTAACTATTGAATTATCTGCTAGATGTATGGCCATGTTTCTCTTTCTAGATTCCTTGAGACCCAACTTCTTGAAGGTAGTTAATGGCATGAGATTTTTTATTTCCCCTAAGTCACATAGAGCTTCTCTAAACTTTGTTTTCCTAATGTAGCATTGTATGTTGAAGAATTTTAGATCATGCCTTTTCTGTGGTAGTCTCCTCTGAATGAGATCACTAACCTCCTCTCATAGTACCACTACATCTGAATCAACTAGCCTCCTCTTTTTATTGATTATGTCATTTAGAAATTTTCCATAAGAAGGAATATGCTCAATTGCATCAGTGAGAGGCATGTTGACATCCCATTTTCTGAAAGAATCCAGAAACATATGAAATTTCTATTCAATCTTCTTTGCTTTTAGTATATTCGGGAAGGGCATTGGGGTCACCATTTCCTTTGTTCAGGTGGGACATATGCTTTCTTCCTTGCCTCCCTTGGTTCCTTAGTTTCTTCTTCATCTTCTTTGTCATGAGCTACAATGTTTATCTTCTTTGTCATGAGCTACAATGTTTGACTCAACTGGATTAGTAGTTACCATTGGTCCAATGTCACATGCATCATCCTTTGCCTCTGGAATAGTCCTCTTTTCATTCAACACTTTCTTCCCACTGTGAAGCAATACTACCTTCATCTGATGGCTCCCCTTTGGTATATCAATATTAGATGGAAACCCTTATTGTCTAGGCTTCTTCAAGGATGTGACCTCTTCTACAATTTGAGATATATGTTTCTCTATGTTGTGGATTTTTTCTCCTTAGTTCTACAATTCCTACTGGGTCTAGTCAATAATCACCTCATTTTGACTAACCAACTTGCCTAGCATGTCATCAATGCAATCTATTTTACTAGGGCCCCTGTCCTGTTCTTGTGCACCACATTGTTTTGGTTTGGCTTGTTGTGCATGGGATGGGTCTTGTTGAATGTTATTAGGATCCTTCCAAGAAAACATGGGATCCTTCCTCTAAGAGTTTTCATTGCCCCTGTAGTTCAGATGTTGCACATACATGCATTCTTCTTCCTCTCCTTCATATGAATTTCCATCCTTCTGATATCATTTCTTGGAAATAAGGTCCAACTTCTCATTCATGCAGCCATATTCTGTAGAATCTTGTGAGACCTAGATAGCTTGCTGTAATGGAAAAATATTATTCCTACACTGTCAAGTGTGGTCCTCTCTCCTTGATGCAGGATGTAATAGAAGATATTTTCCTTGTCATAAATATCGATCCCATGATGAGGGACCTTCCCCAACATATTTTGAAACCTCTCCCATGCTTCAAAATATGACTCTTCTATCTCTTGCTTGAAGTTGTAAATCTTCTTGACCAACTCATTGTCTTTGTGGTGGAAAATAATGCTCAAAGAAAATGTCTATCATCCCCTACGATGTTTCTATTAACTCAGGAGGGAGGTTAAGGAACCAAGAGTTTTCATTTTTTTCCAATGGAGAAGGGAACAATTTCAAGTACATGAATGTGGCTGGAACCCTATCAATCCTCACCATATCACAACTATCGACAAAATTATTGATGTGCTTCATTGGATCATCTGTGTTGTGGACATGGAACACTTGTGACATAACAAGTGCTGCCAAGACAGGGTATATCTTATAGCTACCCGCATAGATAGCCTTCCTTTTTATCAACCTCAAATGAATCATTCCATATGATGCCTTTATCTTCTCCCAGATGGTCTTCTCTTCTACTTCTACATCACCCATCTATGTTGGTTCAGGTCGAGTAGCCTATGGAGGTGGAGTTGAGACGAAATCTTGCACATAATTGATAATACTCTTATTCTCTACAATGAAGGTCTTCTATCTAAAGCTGGAGCTACCCCTAAGTCATAGAAGTACATAGGACGTAATACTTAGGTCTGGCCAAACTCACCCTAAGTCATAAAAGTGACTTAGGGTGTCATTAAGTCCCAACTATCAGATAAATGACTATCTTTAATATAGCATGATTGTGTCAAGTCAGTACTTCTGACATGATCTCGATAGTATCGATGCCCTCGATTACTCATGATCCTTGGTAGTTGTGGCTACTACCAAGTTGACCATCAATAGTACTGAGATTTTCATTAAATCAACCTGTTGGATTTTTGGTATGATCTGATACCACCTAGATTACCATCGGTAGTATCAATTATTCTCTTAAATGCTCCTATTGATCTGTCAGTAGTACCAATCCTCTATTTCTACTACTAAGTTTTCTCTCGAATCAACCCGTTCCTTTTTTTCCAAATGTCAGTACCACTGACAACTTGTCGGTAATACTGAGTTGATCCATTTATTGTAACTTTAACCTAAAATGTAAAAAATAAGAAACATAAATCCAAAATAAGATAGATCATTCGAAATAGTAAATATAACAATTATTTGATGCAGTTAAGTGTCATAGGCCATTGATGATAAATAAGTCACAAGTGATATCAAAGTGAACAATAAGTGCACACAAATGCATAGTAAACATCCTGTGAGAATGACAATTGTATAGTGGATCAAGTGGTAGACAAGCCTTTTTTATTCCAGGTTTCAATTTCTTACCCGATATCTCTAAATTCCCTTTTTTTACCATATTATTATTGCAACAACTACCTCTTAGACAAAATTGAGAATTTAATGCTTGTTTGTGTACATGTGCATCCCTTTTGTCTTTAGTTTTGTCTCTCCAACTCGTTTAATGCAATGTTTCCATTGTTTTGTGTTTTACACGGCCTTCAACCTGCTTCCATAACCTTTCATGATGAATGATGATTATAACGTCTCATCCCATGTTATTAGTCATGTCTTGTCTTGTTGATATTGGTAGGCAATGCCTGACCTCCATGTGTTTCCTCCTAGCACCAAGGAGAAATGAATATTCAATTTGATTTTCATAATTGGTGCACTAGATATGAGATTTTCTCCAGAGATCTTAGGGAAAACATCATATGGTCAAGTTTAACAATTATACCCCCAGTTTGTATACTTGGTTATACCAACATGGGTCATATATTAATTTTTTGTTCTTACTTTGATAATCAAAATAGGTCTTTCCTAGGTAAATTAGACCACGAGACAACTCTAGTTGGTCCATCTCGGCACAAACTCACACTTTTGATTATTTTCATAAAATGATTTTTATTGGATTTCTTTATTTATTATTGTCTCCAAACATCATAAATATACAATAAAATTATTACAATATATCAAAAATCCTTGAAATGACTTTTGAAAAGGTCTTTTAGTGGAATACATGAGCTTACCCCTAATTCTATATTATTTCATAATGACTTAATAATGACCTAGGATTATGGTTTAGGTTTACTTCAAATATATTTTCATGTAAACTATACTTTTTCCAAGATATCTAGGTTTAAACCATGATCATGAACATTGAGTTAGATTTTCTTTTCTCTAGGTAAGAAAGCCATGCCACTATATGAAAGGGGTTTGGTTAAATTACATGTTACTTATGCTATATAAATTATTCTTTACATGTCATCTTCATGAAATACAATTAATATAAAAATCATATTGCATTCACTGCAATGTGATTTCTATATTCACAAATCCCTACACATATCATCGATATTTAACACTTTAAGACTATGATCATGTATCATATTGAATAAGATAAAGTAAGCTTCATGTTGATCATGTAATTTTAATTTGAAGAGTAAGAGGGAGAAATACATCCATGATAATTTCAGTGCACTAAAGTGTGAATGATTCCTCCTTATCTTACTTTCCTTTATGAAATGATGATGCACTTTCGTGCACTTAAAATGATCATTAGTCTCTCTAATGAGCACTTTAGTGTGATTATTAGATCAAGAATAATTTAAATTGATGACAAGATGAAAATAATGATATTAATGATAATAATAGAATAATAAATTATTATATGCTTCTCACATTAAGGGACCTAAGGGTCATTATCTGATTCGTAGAAATAATGGGCTTCCTAAGAATTAGTGCCCCAGAAGGGAAAATACAAGATATGCATATAGTAATGTGTGTTAGTGGTGGACATATACGATGACTAGATGTTTGACTTAGAGAGTTCCTTCAAGGTCATGATGTGCCTTCCTTACCAAAAGTTTCTATTCACTTCCCACATACCAAATGGAGTGGCGTGAGTTTAGAGGAATGAAATCACCAGTTTGCATGACACTCGTACCATGACCTAGGGCAGTTCCTTGCCTTGCTCCCAAATATGTCACTACTACAGAAATGGCTTATAACGTCACTTTTACAGGCGTCGGTTGTATAAATACACCGACACCTAAACTATACAGCGTCGGTCGATAACATAAACCGACATCAGTCTATGAAGGGCGACCATACATGGGTATCGCTTTTATTCAGTGTCGGTTACTTAATAAAAACCGACCCCTAAAATTAACCGCCAAATCCAAAATTTTCAGCAAAAAAAATTACCTCCAAAATTTAACATATGGCATCGGTTGATAAATAATAAACCGACGACTAAAGGTTATTCATGAGACAAAAATTGGGTACATTTTGGTCGTCGGTTTTACTACAATGACCGACGCTTATGAGTTTTCCCGCGGTGTTCGCGGGGAATTTTTCACACCATTTAAGCGTCGGTTTTCAGAAGACACCGACGACTATGGTCATTAATCAAGAACAATTTTTTAATCGGCATATGTATATAGACATCGGTTGTTTTGTAGTTAAAACCGACGACTATAATTGAGAATAGGTGTCGGTTTTTGTGGAGAACCGACACCTTTAATTTTATGTGTCGGTTTTTTTGAATAACTGATGCCTATGGTACTGTTAATAGCCCCGCGAAACAGAGAACTTTTCTCCCATTGTCTCGATTTCATTGCGAACCTCTGCTAGGTATGGCGATTGTTGCCGCCGGTGCTCCCCGTCGTCATTGCCCCCCCCCCCGCCGTTGCTCCCCCGTGCCGCCACCACTCTTGGGCGACGCTCCCGTTGCTCCCCTGCACCGCCACCACTGTTGCTCTCCTCACCACTGCTCCTCTCCTTGCCGCCGCCCCCGCCGGTGGCTAGCTGCTTTGGTGCTCTCCTTGCCGGTGCCGACTGCCTGCTTCTAGGTCTCTACTCCGGCCGCTGCTCTCCAGGTCGGGCCTTCTTCCTCTTCCCTCAAGGTATACCATGCCTTCTTCCTCCTTCCTTCCTCCGCCTAGGTGGCGTCTAGTGGCCCAGGCGTTCACCTAGGGTCCCAAGCCCAGGTGCCTTGCCTAGTTAGGCCTCTGGGCAGATGCTTGGGCGGTGCCAAGGCACGCCTAGGCTGCTGCTGGGCATTTTTTTTTATTTTTTATTAAGTTATTTACTTATTTGTGTTTATTTATGTACTGATTTTGTTATGATTTAATCATCTACTTAATGAAATTTATTTATCAACTGATTTAACTTTATTTTTCAATTGATTTGTATGTATTCATCTAATGTTTGTATTTATTTGTGTACTGATTCAACAATTAATTGATCATCTACTGATTTATATTAGTTTATCAATAGATTTGTATTTATTCATCTACTTATTTTTATTTGTTTGTCTACTGTTTTTATTTAGTTATCTAATCATTTGAATTTATTTGTGTACTACTTTTGAAATTATATAATCATCTAGTGATGTAACTTTATCACAAGCTCATTATGAACCATTAGATCTGGATCTTAGGGTATCTCTACCATCCTAACTATGAAATTGGTAACTTGTTTCATTGTTGAGTATATTGAGAATCCTAATCACCCTTCTTGCTTAATGATGAACTGTAATGCACACATGTGACATGCTTGGAATGTAAATGATGAACTTTTCCCTAAATTTCCAATCATGCTTTTAAAGACATCAATAATCACCCTAACTTGAAGAACTAGGATTTTAGGTATAAGAATGACAACACATGTATTTATTGGCCTAGAAACCCCTCCAAGATTTACTCATTAGGAGTAAATCTTGGATAGTCCCCAGTTTGGGACTGTTCTTGAACACCTGATCTTGCTTAGGACGTAAGTGTATAATGTGTATTGAGTTTTCAAGAAAATTTCGGCAGCATTTCCCCATTTGTTCTCTAAGCACATATGTACTTGGAGAACAGCGGGGAAATGCTATCGAAATTTTCTTGAAAACCCAATACACATTATACACTTATTAGTGAGATTAGGTGTTCAAAAATGGGATAGGTGGTACACATTTATTATATATAAGAATGACATCACATGTATTTGTTAACCCTAGACCCTAATCTTGTTGTAATATATACTTGTTTTCTCTTTGATCATAGAATGGATAGATCATGGATGTCCATTTGCAATCGCTGCACCCCAGAGTTTATTTCTGGTCTTGACCAGTTTATTAGATTTGTCGAGGAACATAGGAAACAACCTGGAGATAGGTTTTGCTGTCCATGTAGGCATTGCGGTAACAACTTGAAAGTTAGCACTGGTGACGAAATCAAAAGTCATGTCATGTGCAATGGGATTATACAAGGCTATACAGAATGGCACTGGCATGGAGAGATTTCAAACCCGAAACCAGTGGATGTCGATAGCAGTGCTTGTGTGGAAGAAGAATTTGCCTACGATGACGTAGATGTGAATGAACCAGTTCCAGTAGACATCGTTGATGCGATGCTGGATAGTTGTGGGGTAGAGCACACCGATCCACCTCCCATTTTTAGAAACATTGTGCATGATGCTGAGATGTCGTTATACACAGGTTGTACTAAGTTTACAAAGCTTAGCGTTGTGTTGAGATTGTATAAGCTGAAAGCTAACAATAGATGTAGCGACAAAAGCTTCACGTCATTGTTGTCTTTGTTGAAAGAAATGCTTCCTGAAGGAAACGAGCTACCAATCTCGACATACCAGGTAAAGAAATTGTTGTGCCCAATGGGAATGGATGCCAAGAAGATACACGCATGCCCGAATGATTGTGTATTATTTCAAAAGGACTATGTGGATTTGAAATATTGTCCAAAATGTGGTGCGTCACGGTATAAATTGATGACTTCGGGGGAGTCCAAAACTGGTTCTCCTACCAAGGTGATGTGGTATCTACCTATAATATCATGGTTTCAACACTTGTTTGCCAATCTGATAGATGCGAAGAATTTGAGGTGGCATGCAGATGTTAAGAAAAATAATGATGGGATCCTACGACATGCGTCCGATTCCCCACAGTGGAAGAAGATTGATCTATTGTACCCTGAATTTTGTGAAGAAGTCAGGAATCTAAGACTTGGGATTTGTACAGATGGGATGAATCCGTACGGGACATTGAGCAGCCAACATAGCACTTGGCCAGTCATGCTTGTTATATATAATCTTCCTCCCTGGATGTGTATGAAAAATAAGTATGTAATGCTGTCATTGTTGATATCGGGCCCTAAACAACCTGGAAATGACATCGATGTTTATCTTGAACCTCTGATTGATGACTTAAAGAAACTCTGGGGTGAAGGTATGATGACCTATGATGCTTCACGAAGAGAGAAATTTTGTTTGCATGCTATGTTGTTTTGTACTATTAATGACTTTCCAGCATATGGGAATTTGTCTGGATATAGTATCAAAGGAGCTAAAGTGTGTCCTATATGTGAAGAGAACACTGATTCAACAAGACTAAAACATGGCGGTAAGACTTTATATCTCGGTCATCGAAGGTTTCTTACAAAATTCCATCCATATCGTAGGAAGCACAAAGCATTCAATGGATTGAATGAGGAACAGAGTGCACCTAAACCTATACCAGGGGAGGTTGTTTATGAAAGAGTAAAAGACTTTGTCAATGAATTTGGTAAGAGATCACAATGTACTATGGCCACACAGAGTGACAAATCTTTATTCAAGAAGAAGTCAATATTTTGGGATCTTCCTTATTGGAGTTCTTTGACAGTCAGGCATTGTATCGATGTCATGCACATTGAGATAAATGTCTGTGATAGTGTCATTGGTACTTTGTTGAATATACCAGGTAAGACTAAAGATGGGATAAAATCCAGACTGGACCTACGTGAAATGGGAATAAGGTCAGAATTAATAGAATTTCATGAAATGGAAAATCGGATAACATACTTACCTCCCGCTTGTTATACATTGTCTAGAAAGGAGAAGAAAGCTTTTTGTGAATGTTTGGTAAATGTTAAGGTGCCACAGGGTTACTCATCCAACATCCGTAGATTGGTATCAATGAAAGATATGAAGTTGATAGGTCTTAAATCTCATGATTGTCACACTCTAATGCAACAAATATTGCCTACGACAATTAGATCTATATTGCCGAAGCATGTAAGGTTTACAATCACCAGACTTTATTTCCTTTTCAACAGTCTATGTAGCAAAGTTATTGACCCTGATACTCTTGATAAATTTCAAAGAGAAGTGGTTGTTACCCTATGTGAGCTTGAGATGTATTTTCCTCCGTCATTCTTTGATATCATGGTACATCTTGTTGTCCACTTGACTAGGGAAGTGAAAATGTTGGGACCAGTTTTCTTGCATTGGATGTATCCCTTTGAACGATACATGAGCGTTTTTAAAAGTGATGTTCGAAACCGTTATCGGCCTGAAGGGAGTATTATCGAGGGTTATGTGGCGAGAGAGGTTATGGATTTTTGCAATGACTTTCTCAGTGGTAATGACACTCCTGATAATGACAAGAATATTGACGAGCAATTTGGCAAAGGAATTTTGGGATCACGTGTGAAAGTAATCAGCCGTGAGCAGTTGGAACAAGGTCACTTGTATATTTTACACAACATGGACGAAGTGAACATTTATATCATGGAACATACCAATTTCATCAAGAGACAATATCCTCGAGCCAATACAATGTGGCTTGCTAGAGAGCATAACAAGACATTTATTAAGTGGTTTGAAGATAAAGTCTTACATCAACTATCTCAAACACCAGATGATATTACTAAAACTATCAAATGCCTCGCCTTTAAACCAAAATTGACTGTTATGTCTTATGAAGGGTATGACATTAATGGATTCACATATTACACAAAGCGCCAAGATGATAAGAGTGTCGTCCAAAACAGTGGGGTCACCCTTCAAGCATCGACTATGTTTTTTGCAAGTGCAAAGGATAAGAGTCCACGTGAAGCTAAAATGTCATATTACGGTGTCATTGAAGACATATGGGAGTTTGACAACATAGATTTCAGAATTCCGCTCTTCAAATGTAATTGGGTTGATAACACCAAAGGATTTATAGTGGATCAATTGGGTTTCACTTTAGTGAACTTTGAAAAGATTGGCGAGAAGGGTGAACCATTCATATTGGCATCACAGGCGAAACAAGTATTTTATATCGATGATCCTGCAAATGATAAATGGTCGGTTGTTCTTCATGGTAAAAGATAGTTCATTGAAGATACTAAAGATGAAGAACAGTACTATGATAAGTATGATGACTCCAGTCCATTCTCAGTTGGGTTGCCAACACCAACAAATATTGAAGTAAATGATGACTTGTATGTGCGCGGAGATCACAATGAAGGATTGTTAATTGATAAAAAATCGCAATATTAAAGGCATGTTTATATTTTTTTATATGTTTTATTTTTTTGAATGTGAACTTTACAATGTGAATGTGAACTTTACAATGTGAATGTCAACTTTACAATGTGAGCTTTACAATTTGAATTACTTTACAATGTGAATGTGAATTTTCAGATGGCTGAGCATTCTCCTAATGATCATGCTGATGATTACCGTGAGGGTGAGGACATCAATGCGCCGCCTCACAATGTAAGTTTTAAAAATATATCATATATTTATATCTATATGTCCATTTATAGTTATATCTTGTAAATGTGTTTATTTTGTCAAATTTTAGGTTGATGATGCACATGTACCATCTGAAGCACTTGAGGCACTTGATCAGCAGCACCAAAAAGTTGACAAGAGAAGGGGCATCACTATGATGAAGAAGTTAATAGTGTAAAAGGGCAATGGACCCAAACTTGTTGTGGATTTTGATAATGCAGGAAATGCATATGGTGTGAATCGCAATTCGTTTGTTTCATATCTTGGGTATGTTACTCATAGCCATTGCGGTTGTAAGATAGATTCTTGGCATAAAGTTCCTAAGGAGAAGAAAGACGTAATATGGAAGGATTTATGTGTGAGTTATTATTAATTTGCAATTCTATTTTGTAGATTACTAATTTGTTGGATACTAGTTAATAGCAATTCTATTTTGCAGAGTATATTTGAATTGGATGAAAAGCTGCATCGTAAATGCATGATGCAACGCTGTGGGAGAGTCCTAAGGAACTATAGGACAAATCTCACCCGAGAATACATAAAAGATGGTGACAAGAGGAAGAAGACAACCACTGAACAGTGGAACTTCCTGGACAAAGAAGAATGGGACACGTTTGTTGCTTCAAGACAAACTGATGAATTCAAGGTATTAGGCGTCAGTCCCAATCTCATTAATATATGTTGTATTCACCTATTCAAGATTTACATTTACTGTTACTAACCAAATCATTAATGTGCATATTAACTAGGCCCTTGGTGAGGCACAAAAATCAAGGCGTGCACTGAATGTGCATGACCACACAATGGGTCCAAAGGGGTATGCAGGCATTCACCAAAAACTACAGTCTGAGGCTACTGCTCAGTCTGCAGCTACTCAGGAGTCCTCTACTATAGGTAGCACACCTCTGCCTCGCCATGATGTCTGGATAACTGGGAGGCAAAATAAGAAGGGTGAAATAAGGAAGCCCACAACTACTGAGGCGGCCACAAAAATGGTAAAATACAACTCTTACAGCAATCGTTCGAATATTGATTATTTGTGTTCTTTACTTAATTACAAATTTTTTTTTGGCGATTAGCGGGAGCTACACGAGCTGAGGAGACAAGGCAAGTTCATCCCTAAGGGCACAAGGGATGAATTGACAGTTTCTCTGGTTAACCCAGAGAATCCTAGACGTGTTAGGGCTGCAGGCGCTAGTGTGGGCATCAAAGCTTTTTTTGGGCCATCCCAGCAAAAACATGTCCCAAAAGTGGGACTTTCACAAGAAGAGGTAACATATTCTTTCTTTATAATGTTACTATAAAAGAGAATTCAATAATTAGAAGCTAACGTTTCTTTTATCCATGTATAGGTAGATAAGCTAGTTGATAGGAAATTCGTAGAACCACTGAAAAAGTGGCAGGCATCTTAGACTGCCACTCAGTAGACAGTACCTATTATGGCATCCCGCTCTACTCCTACTGCAGAGGTTGGGAGTAATCTTGTAGACCCACCACCTAGCACATCCACTGTAAGTATTTTTATGCCATAGTAACTAGTTTTTTAATTCAAGATGATATGTTTTCAAGATGATATGTATATATGGAATTGTAGTCGTTTCAAAAAAAGATGATATGTATATATGTATATAACATTCTTTACACAAAAATTTGTAGGGGTTGAAGCCATGCCGTCTAAAAAGTAAAGAATATGTCATTGCAGAGGCGTCGGCTTACCCATCCCTACCAGGGGAAATGTTTCACGGGTCTCCATTACCAGCTGGTTGGATTCGTGTGAGCCTGGTACATATATTCTCCAAGTGGATGGATCTTCCATTGCCATATGCCCACCCAGATTGTGAAACACTTGGTGAGGCAGAAGGCGGAGTGATATTGTGGCTAAAAGCAGATGTCCTCTTTACTGAAATTGTATGGTAAATTTACATTACGTTAAATTGTTAGTGTGTGTATATGATGTCAGTTGATCTGAAATTTAATATATATATATATATATATATATATATATATAGGTTAAAAAGAAGACACCCACAACATCTAGGCCTCCACTTCCACCTCCTACATTACCCAGTTGGGTTCCATAAGACCTACATGTCCCGTTAGGTCCTAACTGTAGGGGTATGGCAATATGGTTAGGCGAACATGATATAAATTTCCCTATAACTGTTTCTATAGATTCAGATGTTGCAGGTCAATCATACAAAAGCAAACTATTTATACAAGATATTTTGGAGTTGTTTCAATATGATTGGCTAAATACATCTGTGATAGAGCTATGGATAAGGTGAGATCTTCTTTATACAACCATATACCTTGTGTAGGATCTGGTGATCTGGTTTCTTATTTATTAATGCATGCGTAATTAATACATATTTTGTAGCTACTTAGACAAGATATGTGCAGATTTTGCATTTGAACAAGTAGGATTTTTGATTCCATCTTTGATTAGTCTAGTAGCTAAAGACCCTCCTTCAGTTCAACAATACTGCTGTGAGGCTTTTACAAATTTTGCTCAAAATAAGAAGACGGTGATAATAGCTCCATTCAATGTAGAGTAAGTTTACTTTGATTATTATAATTTGGACATAAGAAAATTACATTTTTATTGTGGATTTTGAGTTATTAATTTTTAACTTTTTTACCTCTTATGGTATGCATTGGGAGTTACTAGTTATTGTCCCCGAGACGTTCACTGTCTATTATCTAGATCCTAAGGGGAGTAAATTGAATTCAAAATATGGACACATAATGAAAATGGCATTATTCCGGTGAGAAATATTTCATTTTCATATTCGTTAACATATGTTATTACATTACTATTTAATTATGCAATGTATTGTGTTACATTAACATGTAGGGGTTTAGATGAGTTCAAATAGGCTGGAGGAAAGGTCCCCACAAAAAAGAACCAGCCAATAATTTGGAAGAATGTGAAAGTAAGTTCCCGATTGCAATATATGTATATATTATTTATGTGAACAATGCTTAATTAATTGTATTTTTTAATATTTTGTATGGAATTTATAGTGTGCTACACAAGACAACGGATGGGCCTGTGCATACTATGTGATGCGATTTATGCACATGATTATCAAATATGCCGCAGTGGACATTGATAATATTCCTGAGGTATTATATAGTCTCATTAGATAATATGAAATATATCAATCTTATTTATAGCTCATTAATTATATATATACATCATTCTCTTTACATGTGTTTAAAACTGACCACACTACAGGAAATGCCTTATCAGATGTACATGCTCCCTATACGACGGGAGAATTAAATGAAGTAAGCAAAGAATGGGAAACAACCATACAAGTAGTGGGGGTTTTAACATATAATTGGGATGTTGATAGCAAATAATGACTAAAGAATTATATTTTGTAAATGAATTTCTGAATTATAATATATGTGTGAATGTTTCTACATGTCTGGATGTTTCTACATGTGTCTGAGTGAAAATGAATGAAACTGTTGTTTGCTATATGAATGTTTCTACATGTGTGAATGTGAAAATGAATGGAACTATAGATTGCTAGCTACATGAATGTTTATAAATGTGTGAAAATCAAATGGAACTGTAGGTTTCTAAATGTGTGAATAGTTTTGTTGTTAATTTTGCAGGTTTGTGGCCTGTGGTTGGATGATATCAATGGATGTCGTAAAACCTGCATTTCATAACTGAACTATAGGTTTCTCATCCTATGACCAGCCACAGCAGGTCTGCAGACTGATAGAAAAAAAAAATAATAGGCGTCAGTTATTTGTATAAAACCGACACCACATAGTTACAGTGTCGTTTTTTACTCGTAACCGACGTCTATTTCCTTAACACCACGGTCGTGTTGGCCAGCACGGCCGTGGCAACGGATCAGACACCACGGCCGTGCTGGGAGTGATATGGCGTCGGTTATAGTGTCGGTTTCTACTCGTAACCGATGTCTATTTCCTTAACACCACGGCCGTGCTGGCCAGCATGACCATGGCAGTAGACCAGACACCATGGTCGTGCTGGGAGTGATATGGTGTCGGTTAATACTAATAAATCGACGTTGATAGTGCCCCAGATGGTGCCCTTTCTGTGGCGCGAAGGTATATGACGTTGTTTTCTAATCTAATAACCGACGTTGATAGTGCCCCGGATGGCGCCCTTTCTATGGCGCAAAGGTATATGGCGTCAATTTCTTATCTAATAACTGACGCCTATAGTCCCCTGCTGGCGCGTTTTCGGTGGCGCACGAAGGGTTTTGGCGTCGGTTTTGGAACCGACGCGTAACGGTTGGGCTTTTAGCGTCGCCCACATAGGTGTCTCTTAGGAACCGACACTAAAGGCCTTAAATAACCGACACTAAAGGTCGGTTATGTACTAGTGGTAATTCTACCACACCACCCAAAGAAAGAAAATGGTTAAGTTCTACAGTCTTAAGAAAAGATTATTCAACATCTCTTCTAATGTACATATGTTCCTCTCTTGATAAAACATGACACAAGCCTTGAATAGGAATGTTAAGCCACCCTTTTTGTAAAAGGTTTGAACTACCATGTCGGGTGTGCTTTGGTCCTACATCTCCCATCAACATTTGAAAGGATGATTGATACGGCACTCATTCTAGAGGCATATCCTATCTTATAAGTGTCACAAAATTATTTATTACCCTAACTCCACACTCCTAATGGCTATACAACCAAAGGTGATTGGACACGGGAGTCTATCCCTAGAATAGCTCACATAACATATGCATGAATAAAACCACAAAAAAGAACAAGATAAGAGATAACATGACATAAAAGGAACTAAACTAACACCTAACATAAGATCTTAAACCCATATATCAGCCCATGCGAATTCCATTTCATGTCATTAGAGATCATCAGAGTACGAGCATCATATAATAGAGAGGAAGATTTAATCATAGAGAGAGAGTCATTGTGTACCCATTACCTAAAATCATAAAAAGGGTACACATCAACATAACTGTGTTGGGTATGCTGTAAAATACATAATCTCATAGGTTTAAGAAACATATATGCCTGAAAAAACTTAATATGATAGCAAGAAGATATAAACAACACTAAAGACTTTCTTATTAACATACAATTGTGATTTAGGCACATTTCCATTATACTTGAACAACAATATATGGCCATTGACCAACTTTCTCAAAGGAAGGGTTTATAAAGGTGCTCAAGATTAGCTAACCATTTTATATGTGAGGGACCTCAAGACCTAAGTCAATGAGCTAACCCTGTTTCAACATGCCTTGTGCCCTTACCCCAAGAATACAGGTAGGTACACAAGGTTTGCATAATTGACAAGTTTAGTTATGTTCAAAGCTTGTTTAACATATTTCAAGAAAAACAAACATACTAATCATAGGGAACAAGTAGCACAAACAAGTATATACAGCCAAGTAGTTTAATAATACATTCATACAAGCAAGTTCAATACTACTAGTAAGGCCAATAGGAGGATAAACCATACCTTTAGAGGAGCACAAGATTAACAACTTGATTTAGAAAGCCTTATGCTCTGCAAGTTTGACTAGATCTTGGCAATTAAGTCATCATAGATATCCTGACATTACAAGTGAGTACAACTAGATTAATATCATCAAGATTACGTCTCTTTAATCATAATAATGGTGGTTGGATGTGTCACCTAAGCCTAGATATGATATCTTTCATCATTGATTTCAATATCTCAACTAGGTGATTCATAGGCATTATCAAGAAACATAGTACGTCATGGGTTCATTAGCACTTAGAGTGACACATCACAACTAGATCAAGGATATATTATTAGAGTTCTAAGATCTTAAATAAAGCAATCATAAGATTTGAGCAAGCTTAATCAATAGAATCATCAACATTGGCATAACTAGTCATACTGAGTTACAATCATGCAAGATTGTCATCATTAGAGTATAGATGGGGTCTACTTGAGTTACGAGTCATTAACATCACTAACATACTGACTTGAGATCATTATATAACATGGATGATCCTTAAAGAAAGACTTGCACAAGATTAGAGATTTAGACATCAACATGCACACTAGATCACATATCAAGACAAAATTAGGGTATTTAGCCACATAAGTGCACAGAAAGTTCCACAAGAGATATAGGTATACAAGGCATTTAAGGTTACCGATTTATGAGTTCACATGATCATCTTAGACATAAAAGACCAATATGTGAATTAGGTTTTAGATTCAACATTAATGAATCCATATAAGGCATGCTTCAAGGTTCAAAGAAATCGTCAAGTCAATTTAGGATGTTAGCATGGAAAATTTCAAATCTTAGTTCAACATGCATCAAAGTTTACTGATTTATATCAAGCATAGGGTTTTACAGTACAACAATCAAGGTTAGGAATTAAGGAAGTAACATATAGCATAAAAGCCCCATTTTAGGTCATTTTACCAACAGAAGATCCTTCAAAGTACAAAGATGGATAAAATTTGAATTGTGATGCATAAAGAGGTTCAAGATACTGAGATTAGGCTAACATCAAGTTTTGAGACACAAAAGATCAAGATCATGCATTCAATATCACATAACATCTGAAAAATACTTCAAAACATGTATTTTGAGATATCAGTGGAGATACGAGTATGAACATGTTATCGAAGTATTTTTATATTTCATGTCTCGTTTTTCTAATCAATATGATATTTTGGAAGTCCAATTTTGGAGCTTGCCTCAGGAAGTTATGATTTTTCTAATATTTACCTTGAAATCAGGCTCTAAGTATCATCATATTCAAATATGATGGTTGATAGGGTGTGGTAAGCCCTCTCTAGCCTTGGGCCTATGAATCTAAACCTCTCACATTTCTCTAATGCTACCATCCACTTGGCTGTAAGTTGGATACCTCATCTAACAACTCGTGCCTGTCTTTGACCCGGGTCAAAGCAGTGAGGAGGGGTAGATCTGAGTCATTTATGTTATGGTGCCCTAGGATCAAGGGCCAAGAGCATCATGCCTCCTCCACATCCACCTATGCGTGACTTGTATTGTCCATGGCGGCAAGATATAACACACCTAGTTGGAGTCAGGCCAAAGTGCAAAAAAGGGGCATTGAGAGCTTAGAACAAGTTCGGTTGGTTTTGGCCCAGCCTCATGATGACGAAGGTGGAAATAGATATTATCGAAGGATGCTAGTAAAGAAATCCTCATAGAGGTGTCTGGTGAGGCCTCCATGGCTAGGTAGGAGAAGAAGAAAGAAAAGGGGGACTTAGGGTTCATGGGTTAGATGGAAAAGAGAGATGAAAGTGAGGGGGAGAGAATGGACTCATCAATTGCTTAAAATGCAGCTAGAACATCGGTGATTGGAGGAGCCAAAGGATAGGTTAGGTGCACGTTGGTGCCATTGTCATTGGTATTCATTACAGAGAAGGAAGGTGTCACATTGGCTGTTGGATCGGAGGAGGAGATCTGAGGGAGGTGATCCAAGGGTCGAAAATGACTAAAAGAAACCAAGCTTGCTGATTGCTGAGCTAGACAAGGCAAGGGTGGTGGCTCCTATGAAATGGGATGTGTGTCCAAATAGGCCCAAAAAGGGTCAAAAATTGAGCTAAATCAAAAATTAAATCTCCAAGTTTCAAAAGGTATCTTGTCCTAGGATGGACCAAACAAGATGATTTTTGCACCACTTGAACTTCTAATTGAATCCTCTAAAATATAAAATATATATCATAGCAAGAAAAGTTATTGGATGGATTCAATAGGGACTGCAAGTTGATGACACATAAGAAGCACGATACTTAGTTCAAAATCCAAATTAGAGTCTAATAAGCACTAAGTGACACTAGATCAAAACCAACTTGTCAAATGAGAATAAAGTGACTCAGAGTCATCCAATTAGGGGTGATAGAGTTTATTGATTATGGACAAGCATCAAATGAGTCAAGATGTTGAAAGAGAGAAAATCCAGGTCATCACAATAAGCCTCAACATTAAACTATAATAAAATAAAGAGATTTGGTGATGAAAATAGGTGTGGGAACTACAGGCATTTATCACTCCACCATCCACTAAGGAAGTTCCCTTAGAGTAACCATGCGACTTAGAGAGATAGTGGATAGGTGGTTTACAATTAGCGTGTTCAAGCAAGGCACATTGAGGACATGTTCCCTCACCTCCAATGAGGTGCAATCTTGTCTCAACAACTACCCAATAATAGTAACCATAGTAACATTTGCACAAGCACTGAAGAAACAAAAACAACAACAAAGTTAGAGGACCATGTTCATCTATTGAGAGGTGCACATGGAACATCTTTGCCCTCGATGTTGTAGGGGTTGGATAATATATTAATGCAATTGAATGTATTGTGCATATGAACCAACATCATTTTAAAGATTTATATGATTTTGAATTGTCGAATACATTCATATCATCTAAGTGTTGGTATGTATGCCCTGAGAGCCAATCATGGGATGATTGGTGGGATACATTAAGATTGATTTGATAAACATCAAAGGAAATCTTCCAATTCTTTCTGGTTCAGTCATATGAGATAGTGATAGAATAGATTGAATGTCTAGAGAATGACAGTACTCAATGACGTATACCTTCAGGTTTAGGACATGAACGATGAGATCATACGGATGCTAAGAGTTTGTACATTTTCATTATGTCCCTAGTCGGATGTCATTGTGGAAGGTAGATAGACAGCAATGACACACAAGACTAGATTGTGGTGTTGGTTGATGACAGAATCTCATTAGTCATGATATAGAGATATCCAAACCAAACACATAGGTACTTGTTAGAGAAAAAGTGTACCAGACAGACCCACCGTGAGTTTGACACATGGAACCATCACGTGGTACTTACAGTCAGTACTCACAGTGATGGTGGTGAGTGTGATTCTTTGACCTGAAATCACTACACTCAACACATGTCGTTGGGCACACTTTGACATCATCAAACGCAGTCCTGAAACATGGGTTGTTATAAAGGTGATGATTGGGTGGATTTGACACATAGGGCTTTTGAGGGGTGAGTGATAGATATGGGATTTGTCCCTCCTGAGGGAGTTTGATATCCATGGCCACTTGATGAGTAGGATTGAGAAAGGCGTGCATGCATGTGTGAATCAGTATGTGATATTTATGTCATACATATCTCTTCCAATCTACTCTAAAATCAAGAATGTGAATGAACGTTGACAGGATGGCTCTTCCATGCCTCGAGTTCATTCGTGATATCAGTGACAAAGGAATTTATTGTTCATTGTAACACCATTCATGGATTTTAGGATTGAAAGTTGTTCTCCAGCTTTCTATTTCACTTGGGTAGCACTGATGTGTGACTAGGCACCGCTCTTTGCTTGTGAAGTCATAAGTGTTATGGACTTTCACTGTCAACGTGAAATGGACCTACAGGGGCACACACATAGGATTTAACCTAGAAGAGAAGTTTTGTCCACAAACAATGTTTAGATTGATTACTAAAGGAGTTTATTAGTTCAATTAAACACTCAATTAATTGATAGCTCAATGTCATAATGTTCAAGGTGTTGGACACACTGATTGGAGTATCAGATTGATTGAAACTACAATTGACTGTTTCTGCACAATTTGCACTTCCAACCGATCGGCTCATGTGATGAACCAATCGGCTAAGCTTGGTGAATCGATCGGATCAGGTGGTGAGTCAATCGACTCATGGACAGGGTGAAACGATCGGTTCAAGTGTTGAAACGATCAGTTCAACTAGTCCAACCGAGCAAGTTGGGAAAGTCAGGTTGGTGAGAAATTTCCTTTTGTTTCACTTCTCAATTTGATTGGAACAAGGATTGGTATTTGGTACCAATTCGAAACAAAAGAGGAAAAGTCAATCGGGAACTAACCAGGACCATGAACCGACCAGTTCAGAAGTGAACCGACTATTTCATGGGTCCCAACCGATCGGTTGAGGTGTCAACTGACCGGCTCAGGTCCCCAACCGACCATTTCAGAAATGAAACGATCGGTTCAAGTTGCGCGGTTGGTTGTTTTTGTGGAAAATCTCGAACCCTTCTACTCCTTCTTTAGTCCCACATTGCCCGGGATAGAGAACCCTATCACATGACCCTACTATATATAGGGGTATTGGGGGCTTCTCAAATAATAACTCAGTGCAACCAGTTGCTCTGTAAAGTTGTCATTCTCTCTAGTTTTGGTAACCGAGAGAGCCCGAGCAAGTTCTACCCGATAAGGGAGGCACAGCAAGGGAAGGACAACTGTAGAAAGCAACTGGTGGCAGGAGAGTGTGTCAGTGACTAGTATGCTGATAGGAAGGTGTGACTCCTTCCAATTCCATATGGGATAAGGAGATTGGAGTTCCAGGTGGTCCATGAGGACTACTTCAGAGGCGGGAGATTTCTGCCGCTCGGAGGATAGCTATCAATCCCGACAGTCCCAGTGAGACCAGGAGTTGTCAGTCCCGGTGCGACCAGGAGCTGCACAGACACCGTCCAAGACCAGAGGTGAAGACCGCACAAGCCACGAGGTATTGTCGCCAAGCAAGCCTCGGGACAAGGTATGATTCCACAAACCATCCTTTCCTATTGTATAGACGTTGACACGTTTCCTTGTTCTGGGTTTGGGGAGGAGAAAATTTTTGTTTCCACTGCCTTCTCTGATTCCCCTAAAACCCAACAATGGTATCTAAGCCACGTCAACTGCTCTATACTTTAGGATTATCGATATGATCGATTTTGGTTTGTCGCCTTTATTTATTGCATACAATGTGAATAAAATTGGCTTTATGCATGTCCAATCCTAAATCCACAAATCCCAATTTACATATATGATATGTATTATGAATGCACTCAATACGCGTCGCCCTTAAACGAGTTTTGTGGTAGATGTATAGTGTGGTTATGGCCAATAAACCCTATCTATGTATGGTTGTATGTGGTTGCTTGCATCTCGGTCTGCCCACCGATCTTCCTTCTCCTATTCCTGATGTAACTCGAAATAATTCGAGATTTCTTTCCTACCTTTGCTCCCCTCGAATGTAACTCGAGGTTTCTCTTTTTACAATGTAAAATAGGATAGAATTATATTTCCTGTTATGTCAAAGAACGGAGGACATCCTGACGACAGCTGAGACGATCGGTTCAAGGCGTGAACCGATTGGTTGAAGTTCGAGACGATCGGTTCAAGGAGTGAGCCGATCAGTTGATGACCGGTTCGAGGAGCAAGACGAGTGGGTGGCATCCATGATGAGATGCACGATGATCAGGCGAACCGATCGGTTGGAGGAGCCAACCGATCGGCTAGTGGCACCCATCTGACTAGTCTGATGGCGAGTCGATCATTCATATGATGAGTTGATCAAACCCAGAAAGGCAAAGCATAGAGTTCATCTTGTACAGGTTGCATGTGATGTAGACCTAGATGACCGTGATTCCTCTTGGCTCGAGGAATCACATTAGGATGGCCATAATCATCACTTTTATCGTTTTGCATGTTTTCTGTGGAATATAACATGTATATGATATGTACTATGTATTGTGGTGATTGGATATGTATATGTATATAAAAACCAAATCCCTCATTAAAATATTAAGTCTTATATGCCTTCCATTAGCGGCACACATGAAAAACTCGATCGACCAAGCGTAGGTTATGCCAAATCGTGGTGCGCCGTCTATCATGTGGAAGTGTGAAGGGTAGACATGTAGGTTCTGCCAAAGCATGGTGCATGTTTACCGTGTCGGCTTTTGGGTTAGACTTAACTGGTGATTCTTAGAGCATCTAAGCCCAGAGGCAAGGAATGTTCATGGCAAGGTGTTGCGCATGTTCATTCATCAAGAGTTTCATATGATGCAATTGGCATGATGGCCTACCGAAATAGTCAAGATTATGGGTGATCAGCCAAAGCTGACTCATGACTTGATGAAATATGGATCTTGCCCACTAGAAGGTCATACGCTGCAATCTTCCAAATTTATGGTGAGGGCTATCAATTTGAAGTAAAATAGTGGGAGTGATAATTAATTAAAGGACTAATTATATCATCAACTTTTCAAATAAATCAAATAAGTCAAAAATGAGTTTTTGGACTAAAATTGCATATTTCCTTTTGTAGCACAAATGACAACAAACAACAATCACTTTTCTTTGTGATCGGTCCTTGAAAAGGACAAGCTAAATGGGACAAACTTCCACGACTGGTATAGGACATTGAGAATTGTTCTCACTCAAGAGTGAAAGCTCTATGTCCTGGATACTCCAATTCCAAAGGAACCTACTCCTAATGCACCAAAGGCAGAAAGGGATGCTTACAAGAAGCATTCTGATGATGCCATTGATGCAGAGTGCTTGATGTTGTGCTCTATGAACCACGAGTTGCAGATACAACATGAGAACATGGGTGTCATTGAGATGATTCAGCATCTCAGGAACATGTATGAAGATCAAGCACGACAAGAGAGATACAATGTCTCAAGGGCACTATTCAAGTGCGTCATGACAGAAGGAGATCCAGTTGGTCCTCACACACTCAAGATGATTGGGTATGTGGAGAACCAGACAAGACTGGGATTTCCACTGAGCCAAGAGTTGGCTACTGACGTGATACTGCAATCGTTGCCAGAATCCTACAGTCAGTTTGTGATGAACTACAACATGAACAACTTTGATAGGCCACTGTCAGAGTTGTTGGGCATGTTGAGGACAGCTGAGATACAGATGAAGAAGGACAAGCCTAAGTCTGTGATGGTGATCATGAGAAATAAAGGCAAGTCCAAGCGTAAGGGCAAGGGAAAAGCTAAGAAAGGTTCTGATGCTAGCCAGGAGCCCAAGTCGTCTTCAGCTCTCAAGGCCAAGGGAGGCGTGACCAAGAAAGGAAATTGCAACCATTTTCAAAAACCAGGACATTGGAAAAGGAATTGTCCTCTCTATCTGGAAGAACAAAAGAAGAAGGAGGCGACTAACGTCTCTAATTAAAGGTGTCATGAAAGTAAACTTGTAACACTTTTGAGGTATATGATACCAAGATGTAAAGTGTAAAGCACTCAATAAATGGGGCAAGTGTTGCCGCCATAGATAGGAGTACTTTAGTTTATTTTCAGCCTAAAAGGCATGTAACACAGTTATGAACTGCTATTTCATATTTGCCAATAGATAGAAACACTTTATTTTTTGCATATTGTATGATAATGATGGCAATCAATAAAGAGATGTTTCAATTTCTAAAGATATGATCTTTGTGGCAATGCCTTGTTTATCTTGTGATATTTGATATGCATAAGATAAAATGATACCTAATAGTTATAGATAACTCAAACAATCGAATTAGCATCAATCATGAGAAATTCATTTCTAGTTTCCATGTGATGGATAAATCTAGACTCTTTTGGTTAGAGAACCAGTAAGAGACATGAATATCTTGGACATGATTAATCATTCTTCACTAAAGGTAGTGGGAGAATGATTATCCTATTAGGTATAATACATGTGATGTATTTACATACCTATTGGAACAAATGCAAATACTTCAAATGGTGTTTAGAGAAATACCAATATGAATATCTTGAATTGTTCAAGAATATCATAAATGAAGTACAAATTTGGTAAAGTGTTAATTCTTGATGAGATCAATGAATGAAATACTTGGACCAAATGTTTGAGATCCTTATGAGTGATTATGATAGTGTATCATAGTGAACTCATGATTAAGGCATGGTGATGTCTAAATCAAGAAGGAATCATACTCTAAGGAGTTAGAGAATGATTATCAAATAATTGAATTCTTCGTAATAAAAGAATACCCCACACTAATAAAGGACATTAAGAATCACAAGGAGTTGTGAGTTCTTATATCCTTGACGGATACACCTCGTTTATCTATGTGATGAATTGTTCATGTGATGAGTCAACTATCTAGATGAAAATGAGGAACTGAATTTTGAGTTATGGTTTGTAACCATTACATCCTAAATGACATCCATGTGAACCATAAGGTATGACCTTGATGGTAGCACTCATTGGATGAAATCCATAAGTGCAAATGAATCTTAAGTGTTAAGACACATGGATAACATTTTGAGAAGGATGATGCTTGTTGATTGCAACTTAATGACTAAAGGCATTTGGCATATGGATACTAAAATCGCATTCCTATGAGGAATAAAACAAGGATGTGTACGTGACACAACCTATAAGGTTTATGAATCCACTAATGCAAATGAAGTCTATAAGATACAATGGACTAATCAATGTGATTGATTGAATACAAGCAACTCATAATTGGATCTTTACTTTAATAATATAGTCAAAGGGTTTGACTAATATGTCAAAGATAAAGAAGGATCTGTGATTTAGTGGGAGCATATTCACATTCCACATGTTGATGTGAAATGGAAATGTTCAAGAATGGAAATCCAAAAGTGGAAATTATCTTTAAGGAAGATAGAGATGTTTCCTATGTGATAGGAATATAGATCTATAGAGATAGTTCTCGAAAACCTCTTGACCTGAAAAGAGAAAGCATACATTGGCAATCTGTACTGAAGGGTTCAGTATGCACAGATTCAGTGGGAGAAAACTTGTCCATGTTACATGGAGTTAGTATCCCAAAGCCAGGTGTCCAATTCTTATGAAGAATGGGAACACTAAGAATAGATATGGATCTATCATGTATGTAATCATCCCATTATCTTGCATGTATCGACATGGCAAGAACAAAATGCATTCATCATCTTGTATGTAGGATATGGCAATATGATGTGCTCATCCTGATAACTCATATGTGGGACATGACGAGTGGATGTCTGTCTACTTCTAGTAAGGGTTACTGGAATACCATGAGAACTTGATAAGTACTTGAGAAGTGCTAGTTCTATGGAGATAAGGAAGAGTTCAATGTCAAGAGTTACATTGATGTGAACTTCCGAAAGGACAGAAAATTAATGGCAAAATATATATAGGATATATAAAAGTGAAAGTTTGTTGATAATTGGAAGTGTTCCAATAAAACCATTTAAAAGGAAATGCCAAGTATCTATTTGTTAGAGAACAACAATGGATACTATATGGATATGGAAGTTCATGAGATGAACTTATAGATATTCTTCTCATTGATGACAAGTATGGAATCCTTGATCATGCAATGTGGCTAAAGGTTAGCAAAGGAATACTAGATCGCATATTACAGCAACTCCATCTCATATGTGTGACGTACAGTGAAGAGATGTGAAACATGCAATTTATACTGACTTTGGCAAGGTGTTGCATAACTCACTATGTTCGCACTAGAGCACAGTAACATGTGGGACATGTTTGAACATCACTATGAATATGATTCAAGGGTGATTGGCTCGCAGTGCAAGTGGGAGTCTGTTGGTATGTATGCCCTGAGAGACAATCATGGGATGATTGGTGGGATACATTAAGATTGATTTGATAAACATCAAAGGCAAGCTTCCAATTCTTTCTGGTTCAGTCATATGAGATAGTGATAGAACAGATTGAATGTCTAGAGAATGACAGTACTCAATGATGTATGCCTTCAGGTTTAGGACCTGAATGATGAGATCATACAGATGCTAAGAGTTTATACATTCTCATTATGTCCCTAGTCAGATGTCATTGTGGAAGGTAGATAGACAACAATGACACACAAGACTAGATTGTGGTGTTGGTTGATGACATAATCTCATTAGTCATGATATAGAGATATCAAACCAAACACATAGGTACTTGTTAGAGAACAAGTGTACCGGACCGACCCACCATGAGTTTGACACATGGAACAATGACATGGTAGTTATAGCCAGTACTCACAGTGATGGTGGTGAGTGTGATTGTTTGACCTGAAATCACTACACTCAACACATGTCATTGGGCACACTTTGACATCATCAAACGCAGTCCTGAAACATGGGTTGTTATAAAGGTGATGATTGGGTGTCTTTGACACATGGGGCTTTTGAGGGGTGAGTGATAGATATGGGATTTGTCCCTCCTGAGGGAGTTTGATATCCATGGCCACTTGATGAGTAGGATTGAGAAAGGCGTGCACGCATGTGTGAATCAGTATGTGATATTGATGTCATACATATCTCTTCCAATCTACTCTGAAATCAAGAAAGTGAATGAATGTTGACAGGATGACTGTTCCATTCCTCGAGTTCATTCGGGATATCAGTGAAAAAGGAATTATACGTTCACTGTAACACCATTCACGGATTGTAGGATTGAAAGTTGTTCTCCAACTTTCTATTTCATTTGGGTAGCACTGATGTGTGACTAGGCACCGCTCTTTTCTTGTGAAGTCATAAGTGTTATGGACTTTCACTGCCAACGTGAAATGGACCTACAGGGTCACACACATAGGATTTAACATGGAATAGGAGTTTTGTCCACAAACAATGTTTAGATTGATTACTAAAGGAGTTTAGTAGTTCAATTAAAAACTCAATTAATTGATAGCTCAATGTCATAATGTTCAAGGTGTTGGACACATTGATTGGAGTATCAGATGGATTGAAACTACAACTGATTGTTTCTGCACAATTTGCACTTCCAACCGATCGGCTCACGTGATGAACCGATCGGATGAGATTGGTGAACCGATCGGCTCAGATGGTGAGTCAATCAGCTCATGGACAGGGTGAAACGATCAGTTCAAGTGTTGAAAGGATCGGTTCAACTGGTCCAACCGAGCAAGTTGGGAATGTCAGATTGGTGAGAAATTTCCTTTCATTTTACTTACCCAATTTGATTGGAACAAGGATTGGTATTTGGTACCAATTCGAAACAAAATAGGAAAAGTCAATTGGGAACTGACCAGGACCACGAACCGACCGGTTCAGAAGTGAACCGACCGTTTCATGGGTCCCAACCGATCAGTTGAGGTGTCAACCGACTGGCTCAGGTCCCCAACTGACCATTTCAGAAATGAAACGATCGGTTCAAGTTGCGCAGTTGGTTGTTTTTGTGGAAAATCTTGAACCCTTCTACTCCTACTTTAGTCCCACATTGCCCGGGATAGAGAACCCTGTCCCATGACCCTCCTATATATATAGGGGTATTGGGGGCTTCTCAAAGAACAACTCAGTGCAACCAGTTGCTCTGTAAAGTTGTCGTTCTCTATGGTTTTGGAAACTGAGAGAGCCCGAGCAAGTGCTACCCGATAAGGGAGGAACAACAAGGGAAGGAAAACTACAGAAAGCAACTGGTGGTAGGAGAGTGTGTCAGTGACTAGTACACTGATAGGAGGGTGCGACTCCTTCCAATTCCTTGTGGGACAAGGAGATTGGAGTTCCAGGTGGTCCGTGTGGACTACTTCAGAGGCGGGAGATTTCTACCGCTCGAAGGATAGCTGTCAATCCCGACAGTCCCAGTGAGACTAGGAGTCGTCAGTCCCGGTGCGACCAGGAGCTGCACAGACACCGTCCAAGACCGTAGGTGAAGACCACGCAAGCCATGAGGTATTGTCACCGAGCAAGCCTCGGGACAAGGTATGATTCCACAAACCATCCTTTCCTATTGTATAAATGTTGACGCGTTTCCTTGTTGTGGGTTTGGGGAGGAGAAAATTTTTGTTTCTTCTGCCTTATCTGATTCCCCTAAAACCCAACAGATACATGTATTGCTAATTCCACATTGAAGTCCATGTGCACTGAAGAAACAAAAACAACAACAAAGTTAGAGGACCATGTTCATATATTGAGAGGTGCACATGGAACATCTTTGCCCTCGATGTTGTAGGGGTTGGATAATATATTAATGCAATTGAATGTATTGTGCATATGAACCAACACCATTTTAAATATTTATATGATTTTGAATTGTCGAATACATTCATATCATCTAAGCTAGTAACAATGACAAAATTTGAACTCAAATACATAAACTATATTTTGGAGGTTTTAATGAAACCTTTGATTTGATCTCCATCTTTTGTCTCTTTTCCCATTATTCAAAAAATATTTTCGTAATTTATTTTATTTTGAATGCACTTATGAATACTTTTATCATAGTATTATAGACAATTTGAACACAAATCAAAAGAAGGGAGAGATGGAGATTGATCATAGGTTTCCCTAATCTTGGAGAAGCTCAAAGTGATACCAAGATCACCCCAACCGACCTTATATGATCAAAGATCAAAGTCAAGATAAAATATCCATGTATGATTAAGTTCAAGACTCAAGTGCACAAGAAAGCCCTAAAACATGTATGGTATCTCCAGATTAAGGAGAAAACTTTTTTTGAAAAAGCACTATAGTAGTAGCATGTTCCATGATGTATTTAGGTAGATTAGCCTCTATCAACTATATGATCCATTATCTAGTGTTAAGGGATGTTTTTCAAATCATAATATTCACGTACCATGTTAGAGTTTAAAGTTCATATGAAAAATTTTATGTTTTTTCCCTTTCATAAATGATTGTATGAATCTAACATGTGCCAATACATGTTATTGCATTTGTCTTATTATTTTGAATATGATGTATGTGGTGTTCCACTAACCCAAGCAGATATGTGGTAAATTACATGGGTGATTGCTTCTGTTGGAATACATATACGTGGAGGGGTTTTCTATTTTAACTTGACATGTGACACTAAGATCTAAGTCAAATGTTATTTTATATTCCAACTCATTTATTTTGTAAAATAAGTTCAAACAATTTCATTAGAGGAGTTAATTTTTCGCACCATAATCTAGTGTTGCATTGTATATGGTATTCCCTCATACAGACTATTAAATATTTTATCATTTAGGTATATCCTTTCAATCTCAAAAAAAGAACTTTGACATGCATTTGAATTTACCGTCTATATTTCAAAAAATTAGAAGTTCATTTTAAATGGCCATATTAAGTTTTGGTTATGTTTTTTCTTATAGTGTCGTGTTGTTTATTTGTTTTTAAATAACATCTCAATAATAAAAAGTTCCTTTCCAATGGTGTTATGTTAACTAATAGAATTGTTGTTTTTAGTTTATTATTATTAAACAATGTCCTCTGTACACTATATAATTTCTATTCAAATCATAAATTGGGTCCAATTTCTGACCTTATCCATACCTAAGGGCCAGACAAAACTCATTATTGGATTGAAAAAAGATCCATTGAATTTTCTATCTAAAACTCTCTAATTGGGCAGTGAAGCACGTTGACTCACATTATCAGTTATATCTATCCATTTTTCTTCCTCTCCATTGAAAATTCACCCTACCATTCCCCATGTGTGCATCGATTTCCACATGCATGGGGTATTGTTTTTCTCCATACAAACTACTTAATTAGTGTAGAGTGGTGATAGAGGAGAGAGAGAGTATCAAAGATTATATATATAATTCTAGGCTATTTTTATTTCCATGGAGCTTCTAGTTCTTTAGCACATCCGTCCTTCTGATGTCTTTGTGGCACTTCATTCCCAATAAGCATCTTGCTTACCATGCATTATCGGTGTATCCCTTTCTTGATGACATTGTGCTTCTTTGTGTTTGTGCCACAATATGCATGTAGGTTGGCTATTTGATCTTCCTTACTCTAGTTATCTACCACTTGAATGTGTTTAAAGATTTCAATTACAACATCAACGCTAATGCTTTCACATTCATATGACATTATGTATGCTAGGGTAGAGCTTGTTTTGTTTATTCTAGCCTCTCATTGCCTTATCTATTAATGAGGTGTTTTTATCATTCTTGATACATTCTCATGAGATGGATGGTTGTTTCTTCACATTAGAGTTCTCATAAGCTTGTCAATTTTCTTTGTATTAATGATGGTGACTGCCATACTGGTTCCACACTTGCGATACATGAATCATAGGGGCTTGATAAGAATGAAGGGGAAGCATCCCAGAATAACCCAAGTAGATAAGTAGAAGTTCCATATCAGCAATTAGAAACAATATATGAAACTCAAAGAAGACACAAATAAAGTAGCTCGGCGATTGTAATATCTAGATGAATAAACAACCTTACAGATACATGTATTGCTAATTCCACATTGAATTTCATGTTTGTGTATCATTATGTACATATGTGGTCTTCTGTGTAAATTCTAGTTGGATACACTTCTCAGACCATCTAAAGTTACATGTATTGCTACATCGGCATTGTGCCTCTGCATATGTATTGTGTTATGTATGTGGGATGTGTTTACTGACCTTACACCACTGGCACATTCCACTCCTACGAAGATGGATTAGTCGTGGTGTTTTCAATAGACAACACCAGATTGACGGTGTCAAGTTTTTGTTGTGGCATTTAGATTTCATTTTTCATATGTTCTTCATTCCAGATGTACTTCAAAAGTCCTTCTCCAAAGCTCAAGTATTTCCAGCCTACACAACACAACTCAAAAGATGGTGTCATCAAATTTATTTTGGAGAGTAATGTTTAAGGGTGGGGTTGAAAATTTTGTAGGGGGTGACATTTTTATTTTTTGTATAGTTTATTTGAGTCATGTTAGTCCAAACTTGATATGTGTTTTACCCATACTCCATCTTGATTCCAAGTTTGCAAGTTCCCTTATACGCCTCCTCTACTATATGTAGGAGAGGAGTGTGTTATTTATCAAGAAGAAAACACTTCATTATCCTCCCATCTTATTTTTCACATTAACAATATATCTTTATACTAGTATTATTATATTTATTAGTATATTTTATATATTAAACTACTTTGATACATTGGTATAATTCATCTTGAATGATCAAAATGGTCCCTGAAACTAAGAGTAAATAAAATAAAGCTTATGAGTTTTGAGACCATACCAACTAGTAACCTCTCCAATACAAAACAAAATATTTTGTCTTGGTTTAGTCTGATTTGGTCTAGTAGTTTGTTCTAGGTTTTAACCCATCTCTAAATCATATGACATAACACATTTTCTTATTGACGAAAAAATCAAATTAAAAAAAACAAGAAAATTTTGCTTACAGTTTTTTAGGTCTCATGCTCATGTTATATCATATAGTTATTACCCATGCAATATTGCATCATTCCTCATTGTGTCACCATTTTATTTCATAATTCTCAATAGGCTTATTCTTTCTCTCACATGAGATCATTAAATTAAGGTATGTTAACACCACTAAAGGTAATAAATTAGTTTTTGAATACAATGTCTATAGCTCTCATTACTTTTGTGCTCGTGTCCATTGATTCATTGATGCCTACTTACTCCATGTTGCTTCTCTATTACTACACGAGCTCCACAAAGTAAATATCATTTAATTCCTCATGTGCACCTTGTTACAGGTGTGCTTTGAATCAAGGCTTCCATCAACATTTGTAAGTGCTGACAAATATATTGACCCTAGTCTTATGTGGGACCATAATGAGAAATAAGATCCAAGAGGTGATCAATGTGAGAGGCAGACCATCGATAACTCAGCTACACAAGTAATGTTTTTTGTGTTAAAAAAATAACAACATATATATGTACCCTTACCTCAATTCTCATATCATCTATACTCATGTCATGTTATTGTTCTTATTTCAATCAAATATATATTACTGTATACTTGTTTATATATCAGATACATGGTTTAAACTGTAACTAATAGCCATTATCATTTGTAAAATTAGACTATTCTTATCATCCCCTTATCAGATTCATTTCCTTACTAGATAAATATAGTAACAGTAATTAATATATAAACCAAGCTAACAACACACTAACATCATATTACTACTTTGTACAAGCACACTTTCACTTTATTGCACCTGACAATCATCTATAGTCTTCTATTTGTTTGCTACTCCCATTACCATTTTAGTTGAAAATAGTTAGGAGGCTAAGACATATGGAGAAGAACACAACATCTATTCGGCCTCATAGAGAACCACATGACCAACATTTTCTTGGATGACATCACACATCACATATTGGTTTTACATCTAAAGTAGGCATCACTCTTCCTCCATCCGCAACGTCAAGGTGTGTTCCTAGGAAGTTGTGAGGGTGGAAAAGTGCTCCAAGGGAGTGTATCATAGCCTCTGGCTTGACTTATATACTCATTGAGTCATTAATGTGGGTTATCAACCATCAAATTTGGGTATATATCTTATAAACTCATTCTAATGTCTATTATTCTAAAGAGTGCTATCCATGTTAAAAGCCAAATTCTACCATTTGAAGGCTTTATACTTCAATTTTTGTTTTTGTATCAATTTTTCTCTTGAATATAAATAGGCTTGTTTTTGACATATGGTATGAAAATGTCCATACTGATTGTGTGCAATCCTAAATCCTGAGTGGGACATGCATAGAGTTGATATGCCTATATTTTTTTGCTCTACAGTAACTTGGGAGAGAAATACTTGAGCTGAGATGCTTACTCAACTCCAATGAGATTCAAGAAATACAATCTTGAGGTCCCCTCTTAGCTAACCACGAAATATGCATATTTGGCCTCCAAATCTATTATGCTAGACTTACTATCTCGGTTGTGTCACAAAAAATGCTTTCCATCCATTTACCCAAAAATCCACCCATAAAAAAGATAATAAGGTGTGTGTATGAATGAAATTAATAGGGACACGTTGGGAGAGCATGTCAAGAACAACACATTTAAACCCTCATATTTGAAGGCCATGGCTATTGTAGGTGGGGTGTGGTGGGGTTGGGGGCGCATAAGACTTGTTAAATGCATAGGTCTCAATGACTTTTGTAAACCTTATTGTCTAGCAGATTATTTTGTATCACTGCTTTGTATTGTATAAACTGTCTTTATGAGCAAAGCTCCATCCAGACTAGGCACTGAGGTATAGACTAGATATGCGATAGTTTGTTAAACTTTTAGAACTAACAAATATATTTATCCTTCTATTTTTAAATTATGTGGTGCAAAATGTAACATGATTATTGAAATGGCAAGTGTGCAATTGATCAATCGTTTCTCTATCCACCAACCACACATGTTCTTGGTTGCGTAGGAACCAAATCACCCATAGATTCATCAATGACACACATTCCTTGGCATTTCCCGATTTGCATTTTTGTGAACATCATCTGCTTGCGCATTTATCGTTGTTGCTCATCTATAACACTCAAAGCTCCATTTAGCTTATTTTTCTTATCTTGTTCTTACATCTTATACTATGTAATTAAGGGAAAAATCAGTTTAGCACACTTTTGTTGAAATATTATGGATATAGCACTTCTTGTAAAATATTTCTCAAAATAGCACACTTTGTGTGAAATTTTCTACTTAAATTGGAATTTTACATGTTTTAGGTTAGAAAGTGCCACAATCAATATCAATACTATTTTCAAAAGTAGAATATTTCAATAAAATTAAGAAAAAACTAAAAGTACCACTTAAGTAGTATTTTCTAACTTGACTTTTCAAGTTGAAAGCGTACCTAAAGTGCAGATTTTAGATTCTTCTTAAATTTTTGAAATTATTTTATTTTAAATATGATAATTCCAATAATTATGTCTGTTATGAACCACAACACAAAAAACACCACACGAAGTGGCATTTTTAAGCTAAAGTGTGCCTGTTTAGAATATATTTTACAAAGAGTGCAATATTGATAATTATTTTTATAAAATTATTGTTGAGTCGGTGCAGTAAAAAGAACAATGAGCAACATGAACACAAGAAGAAGAAGGATAACAAACTGCACAAATAATAAACTCAAAATTTTTGTTGTTTGGTCTAAACGAACTACTCCATGGGAAGAGAGAGAATTTCACTATTGCAAGAAGATTACAAAGGACAAATACTCCCAAAAGAGAGAACCCAAAAGCCTTAAAAAGTTTACACCCAAAGAAGATAGAGAATTCTCTTTAGTACATTATGTACATTGGTACTTTTAGTGTAAAAAAAACTCAATGCCCAAGGGCCCTATTTATAGGCTCCATGCCATAAGGCTTCAACTAGGAATACACAATCATTACAGGAGATTAATTCACAATAGGAAACCAAGTTGAATGTAGAGAGATCCATCTACAACTCCAAATAGGAATACTAATTCAAATCCATGTAGGGACATGGGTTGGATTTAAACTAAGGAAAGACCCAAATTTGGACTGCCACACTATGTAGGATTAGGACCAGGACTAGGAGTCTTCAATTCATAATAGATCTGCACCTTGAATGAAAATAAACATCTTGTAGGAACAAATAGAAAACTTCTTGTCTGGACCCTAAGGACATCACTGTCAGTTGTGATGCCTAACCAAATCTACTCAGGTCCTGAACTTGGAAGCTGGTAATGACTTTGTTATCAAACCAACATTACTATCTTTGTTGATGATCTTCTTATCAGAAGAAGTCTTGACAAGATCCCAAATATTATTTCTATGAAGAGGCTCCATCTCTTCACTAATAGAAGCAATCCACATAGCAAAATCTGGAGATGCCACAACACCAATGTAAGTAGATGGCTCACCAACAACACCAGTCTCCTCAATAGTGGCAAAAGCATAAGAAACAATGTAATTTAAATGTCATGATGTGTCCTTGAGTGTATTATTTCTCTTCCATGATTAATACTAAAGGGTTGTGCATCAGGTACATTATCTTCAACATTAACAGAGGTATCTTGACAATTTGCAATAGAAGGTGTCAAATTGCCATATAGTGATGATGACACATCATCCACCTCTAGCTCCACCTGGTTGGTGAAACTAGGAGAAGGACATGTATCAGAATTAGTAACATCATCCCTTTTCTTTGAGAACATAGTAGATTCATCAAAGGTGATATTTCTTTAAATCAAGAATTCTAGGGATAGTACACCATAATTTGTACCCTTTTACGCCAACAACGTAATTACGAAGGATGCATTTCTTAGACCTAGGGTCAATCTTGCCATCTTTGGATTAGACATAAGCATGATAACAAAAAATACAGAGGTTAGAGTAGTTCACAAGATGATCAGACCAAACCTCTTAGGATTTTTGGAACCATGTAGAGTAGATGGAAAAGAATATAACAATGTAAGTTGTCTCGAAGTAGCTTTAGCCTAGAATTATCTCCCAAATCCAGCATAATCGTCATGCATCTTGCTTGCTCCAAGAGTGTTCTATTCATACACTTTGTAACACCATTTTATTCTGGTATATATTAAACAATGTGATGTCTGGTAATGCCTTTAGATTGGCAAAAATTTGTGAACTTAGATGAGCAAAACTCTAAATTGTTATGACTCCTCAATGTCTTGACACACTTTCCAATTTGCCTATCAATCAAAGTCCACCACTTATTAAAACTATTCAAAAGCTTCAGACTTATGCTTCAAGAAGAAGACTTAGACTTCTCATGAAAAGTTATCAATAAAAATAATCATGTATCTAGCACCACCCTTACACAGAACTTGAGAGGGACCCCAAAGATTAGAATGAATGTAGTCAACAACATCGTTCTATTTTCCCAGTACACAATATTTGTAAGAATCTAACTTCCCAATAATAATGTTTTTAAGAGTCCTCTCTTTTTTAGGATAGTAAGAAAATTCCTTTTCATGTGTCAAAGTCTCATATTCCAGAGCTTGGCGGTATCCATAAAGAAGAAACATCATATTTCCCAATGACAATTTCAACAATAAGTAAGTATATATTTGCAATCTGACTTTGACCCTTGATAAAAATTGTTTCGTCATTAGAAACAAACATGATTCCATTTTTTCAAGCATGTGGAAAACCTTTTTCTTCAAGTGTGCCTAAAGAGATGAGATTTTTAGCAAGACCTTTGACATGATGGACATTGGAGATGGTTCTAATAGCACCATCAAACATCTTGATGCAGGAAAATCTAATTCCAATAGTCTTACAGGTAGAATTATGCACCATAACAACTCTACCTTCAACTACATTATATGTGGAGAGCCATGTGAAAGAAACAACCACAGTCATGAATCTTTGAATTCTGGTATCTTGAAGGAGAGGATGCCATGAGAATAAAATTACCATCCTGTAACGTCCCATGATTTGAGTTGTCGAATAATATGATCTTAAAAGGAATGATTGGACTACCCATTACACCACGTTGTGCCTCCTTTTTAGGGAGCCCTAAATAATTCTATGGTTAAGCGTGGTCATCCCAAAGTAGTACTATCTGGGTGACCGGTCAAGAAGTTTTTCTTGGTTTACATGTGAGTGAGGACAAAGCACACAGTTGAGGCTATTGGTGCTCTGCAGGGCTAGTTGTCATTCCTAAAACTCCACTAGAGCCTTGGGTAGTGGACCTGGGTGTTACAAATGGTATTAGAGCCAAATCCCCTTTAGTAGGTGGGGCCCACATGGGCATGTGGAATGCTCATCTTGAGTTGTATGGTTTAGGCATGTTGGAAAGGGTTGTACTTTGTGATTTAGCCACCATTTCATAGGTATTGCGTGATCAAGAGTTGGGTGTCCATGTGCCATTACGGGTCTTCATTGAAATGGATAAATATTATGAGGCCATATAGTTTACCTTGATGAGGATGTCAAGATTCTATGTGGGGGATTGTAAAGTCCCATGATTTGAGGCCTCAAATAATATGATCTTGAAAGGAATAATTGGAACCCATATCACCACGATGCACCTCCATTTTAGGGAGCCCCATCACTAAAGAACTTTGTGCTTAAGTGTGCCCAACCCAGAGTAGTACTAGAATGGGTGACCAGTCGGGAATTTTTTCCTAGATTGCATGTGAATGAGGACGAAGCATGCAATTAAGGCTACTGGTGGTATGTGGGGCCAATTACCATTCCAGAATCTCTACTCTAGCATTAGGCAGTGGGCCCGAGTGTTACAGATGCCATGATAACAAAATCACCATCTTCTTGTATGATATTGGCACCACTAGGTTGTTCATGAAGATCTTTACTTTCACACTTCTACTTATTATACAACTTAAAGCATTCTTCAATTACATGACCCTTCTTTTTGCAGTATTTGCATGACTTGTTGTCATTAGGTTTGGACATTGATCGGTTGTATTCTTCATTATTGCCTTTCTCTTTTAGTAGACCCATTACATGGAGAGTCTCTACTTGGCTTCCATTATATGAAACAACTAATTCCTTGTCCATCAAGGATTTAGGCATGAGATAAGATATTACTTCTTCTATCTTGATGGAGTCTTTTCCATAGACAATGGCCTGACAAAGTTTCTTGTAAGAAAGGGGAAGAAAGCATAAAAGAACACAACTTTATCTTCATCTTCCACTTTGATGTTAATATTTTCCAAATCTATAATGATGCTTGAACTAATCAATATGATCACAAATAGATGTACCTTCATCCATGGACAATAGTTATAGATGTTTCTTATGATGCAATTTTGTCTGGAGAGTCTTTACCATGTAGAGAGATTCGATTTTCCACCACAAGTCTATAACACTCTTATCTCTAATAACCTTTCCAAGAATCATCCATGAAAGTGAAAACTAGATGGCAATTAGGACTTTCTCATCCCTCTCTTTCTTCTTCTCAACAGTCAAGGAATGTGGCATATTCTCTACTCCTAACAGTGCATTAGCGACACCCTATTTCACCAATAGACCTGGCATCTTGATCTACCATAACCCAAAGTCTATTGTGGGGTCAAACTCCTCGATGTCGTACTTGCTCATAATTTTTGTTGACCACCAAGATTTGATATCAATTTTTTGAGTTGGTGTAGTGGAAAGAACAATGAGCAACACGTGCACAACAACAAGAAGAATAACATTCTGTACAAATAATGAACACATGATTTATACATTTTTCTCTAGGTGACCCACTCCATGAGAAATGAGAGAATTTCACTATTTCAAGAATATTACAAAGGAGAGACACTCCCGAAAGAGGGAGAACCCAAAAACCATAAGAATGTTACACCCAAAGAAGAGAGATCATTCTCTTCAGTATAATTTTTTACATTGCTACTTTTCAGTACAAGAAAAACTCAATGCCCAAGGACATAATTTATAGCTTGCATGCCATAAATCTTTGGATAAGAATACACAATCCTAATAGGATTCTAGAACACAATAGGAACCCGTGTTTCATGTATAGCCATATCTAACTCAAAATAGGAATATTAATCCATTTCTACGTAGGAACATGGGTTGGATTCAATCCAAGGCAAGACCCAAATTAGAAGTGTCGCACCATGTAGGATTATGATTGGGACTAGGGGTCTTGAGTCATAAAAATTGTACTAATTGAACAAGGATGCTTCTTGAATGATGGTGGTATATTTGAGGATGTAACATTTTGGACCTTAGATACACTTTTTTAGTAAGTTAATTATATTACCTGATGCAACAATGAACATGCATTGAATGAACCTTTAATTTCCAACTTGCATAATATAATTAAAATATACACGGAAGGATATATTTTACTAATCCCACTCTATATGGAATGACAAAATATTGCACATAGATACACATGGTGCAATCGAGTAAGTCCTTCTTGCATGGCTCCACACATATTTTATTTAGGAGTAACAATGCACCAACTTCAAAACCATTGTTATGAATCACGAGGTGTATGTAGATGTTTTATACCATTAGTACTACTAAATCACAAGGTTGAATGCCATTGGAATGATATTGAAGATGTTGAACCTGGGTGTAGAGGAAGATTAGACACAAGCAAGTAACATTGACAAGGTGTTATATCTTAAGAAAAAATAGGTAAATATATTTCCAACCCCTTAAAAGGGGATAAAGTTACAATTTACATACGACATGTAGACTACAAGAAAGAGTAATGACTTTATAGTACATCTACTACTAAGCAAGAACCATAATAGATAATACATGAACTCCCAATTTATAATTTTGGTTGGAGAAATGCCTTTCATTCTAGCTTTATAAGCATTAAATAAAAGCTTCATCTCCTTCTCAAGGTGGCTGAAGATATTGAGATAATCTTGGTGTATCCCACCATGCTTCCTTGTGTTCCTTTCCATCCTGATAAGATGAACTAAGCTAGTAATTTCCCATAGTTCTACGATATCATTAGACATAGATAAATTGTCAATATTCCTGATACATTTATGAAGAAGATAAGAACTTTAGATATTCAACTTCAGTTGTGCATGATCCCACAAATAATTCAAAACTTGACAATGTCCAAATAGATGAACACTAGTTTCAATCTGTTGTTGACAAAGTAGACAAAGAGTCTTTGTATAAGGGAACCATTTTCTTATTTTCTCCAAGGTAGGGAGTAGGTCCTTGATAGCTCTATAGGATGTAAGGTTCCAACGTGGTTGCATAGAGAAGAGAAGTCTTTGTCTTTGAGCAATCTTTGTCTGCAGCTACCCCAAAGTGAGGTGTCGTATGTATCTATGTAAGCTGGCCAAAGTTTAGCTATTATTAGCCAACTAGTAGAAGTGCAAACACTATGATCACGTGAGAATGTGTTCCCATATTTGGAAATTATTGACAAATTCCAAATGCATGGTATATGTAGTACCATATTCATTCTTTTGAGAGTGTAGAATTTAGCTAGATCTTCTAGTCTACTCAGGTTCAGACCACCTTCACTTGAAGGGAAATCTATCCTTGACCAATTAAATTGGTGTGAAGGACTACCCATAAGAAGTCTAATCAAAGAATCTCCATACTCGATAGAACTAAATATGGAATATCCCCTATCTCATCTGATAATTAATAAGGCACATTGCACAATATTTAATTAGAACAACACGAGCAATCATAGACATTTTTGCACCAAGACACCTATTGATCATATCTCTCAAGTAATTAAGGCACTCATTGAAATTCTTTCTCCTGCTATTACCTCCCTACATAGGAAATCCTAGGTATTTGGTTGGCCGAGTTCCTTTTTGTTTGACCATAGAATAAACTAGATAATTTTTTTTCTTACAAGAAGCAAAAAGAAAAATGTGTGTTTTAGCTTCATTGTATACCATACCAGATCCTTCCCAAAATCTTGGAGGAGAACTTTGAGGTTGGTAAGGATTCATTGTCTACCTTTCAAAAATATAACTACATCATCCGTAAAAAGTAGTTGAGTAAGAGCTTTAGTACACCTGATAGGAAAGGATCTAATCATTTTATCTTTATAAGCTTCTTCAAGTTTTCTTCTAAAACCTTCCATGGATATGGTGAAAAGCAAGGGTGAATGAGGATCACCTTGCCTTAGACCATTCAAATTCCTAAACAAACCAACTGAAGTGCCATTGAGAAGAAGAGAGAAGGAAGGAGTACAAACACATTTTTTTACTAGATTGATCCACTTGTCACAAAAACCTTAAGATTTTGAGAGATTGCCATGACTAGGACCATCTAAATGAATCAAAAGCTTTAGCAATGTCCAATTTGACATGAGAAACAAGTGAGATATTGTTAACATTGAATCTGAGTGTATTTTGTAGCCAATTGAGAACAATCATCTGTGCTTCCTTGGATGAACACTCCTTTATTGAGAGAGATTATATTAGGAAGAACATTGAAGGGGCATTTGGTAATAGTTTTGGTGATGATTTTGTAGAGTATGGAGTAGCACAAAATAGGTTTGAAGTCAGCTGGTGACACAATGACTTCCTTCTTGGGGATGAGTGCAAGAAAAACATGATGGATTTGACGCACCATGTTGCCTCCATCAAAGAACCAGGTAACACCTTTTGAAATATTGTTTTGATCAGATTCCAAATCTCTCTATAGAACAATCCATTGAATCCATTAGGACCTAGACTCTTTTTAGGCCTAGTACTCTAGACAACATCCTTAATTTCAGTCATGTAAGTTGCAGAGTGTCAGCATCATTGACATAATCAATCCAATTATAATCAATGGGAATGTCTTCGACTTGAACCTGGTTATAAAGATTGTCAAAGAAAGAAATGGTAGTATTAGCAATATCATCTTCTTCTTGTACATAATTTCCTTGAGGATCAAAAATCTCAGTGATTAAGTTAATTTCATCTCATCTCTTGACAATGGTGTGGTACATTTTGGTGTTGCGATCACCATTAACCACCCAATTAAGTCTACACCCAATTAAGTCTAGTTGTCTACTAGTAGTACTGCTCTTATGATTTTCCAAGAAATTCCAATCTATTATATGTATACCTCTTAGCTTCAATGAGCTCAGGGTCAGGAGGTTCCTTTCTTAGTGCCTTTGAAATATCATACAACTCTATATTTTATTTTACACTAAGAATTTTGAGATTAACGTATTGCTTTGACCAGGTTTTATGGTTCAGTTTCACTTGTTAAGCTTATTGTAGAATTTATAAAGAGGGTTACCCATTTACAAGCTTGTGTCCCAGTCTCCTTGATGATGTCTCAGCAACCAGGACACCAGAAGTTAAGAAATATGAATGGTTTCTTTTTATGAATCAATTTCTTCATGTTGATGTTGATTGACGTGTGATTAGAATATGAACAAGTAATGGGTTTCATCTGGGATCCAGGGAATTTTCTAAGCCAATCCTCATTGACAAAATCTCTATCCAATTTACATACATTTTTTTCCAAAGAACCTTATTTATTATGCTAGGTAAAAATTTTGTTGCCAACAGTAGGAAGCTTAGTGAGATTTGCCTTATGAATAGAAGTATTGAAAGAATTAAGTATAAAAGAAGGAACATCACTGTCACCTACCTTTTCCTCACTCTTTTTGATATTATTTAAGCCATTGGTAACAAGCCACGACTCAGTGATAGATGCAACAAGTAGTTATAGTTTGTCCCAGAATTTAGTTCTTTGTTGTATATAATTCCTTTCATAGAAAAAAAATAAGTTTAATGAGAAGTCCACCTTTATTCATGAATGTACCAGTGACTACTTGATCATCCATGTCACAAGGAAGACCATCCCAGGACTTGGGATTCCAACCTACATATATATGACCATTATTATCTTAACTGTGATTAGATATACATTTCAAACCCTTCAGAAACATATTCTCATATGTCTGAATGAAATGAGTTTCTTTGTCTCAACCATGATAGGTATAGATGCTTTAGATTCTAAAACGTTCCTCCTTACTTCCCTTTTCTTATGCGGTGTCCCTGAACCACATACATTGGTCATGAAAGGTCATTAATGACCTTTGTTGGATCATCTATTTCACAAAACTTCACCTTTGGAAGTCCTTGGAGTCTTGTTGCAATCTTTATTATTTCCAACTTTCTTTGGGCTAGTTTTAGACTTGACATTTCCTTTATTTTTGCTAGAGAAACCTTCATTAACATTAAGACTAGGATCAACATTTCTATCAGAATCATCTTTTCCTTTGGAAGTCTTATCAACTTGACTATGTCTATCATTGATTTCATTGACGTTCTCATCCTCATCATTGATATTTTTTAACATGTTGTTGATAGGGATACTATCTTCATTAAGGGTCTTCTCACCGCTATCATTACTAGCTTTCTTCTTGCCAATGACCTTGCATTCCTATTTCTCTATTTGTTTCTTTTCGGGTGCTTCTTACACAGGATTCAAAGGGAAGCCGTGAAATTTATGACTAAAGACTTTGCACTCTGTGCAATGACTAGGAACACATTCATAATTGATGCTCACAACTATAGGCTCTCTCTTAGGCATGTTGCCCCATATCTCACTAGGCAGTTCCTCATCTGCTTCAACTTCTACGAGTGCAAGAGCTTCATTAAGTGATTCTTGGCCAATGGTGATTTGTAATCAATCCTTAGAAGTTTTAAACCCCACTGTCAAGGATGCCAACACTCTAGGTGACCATTTCCTACCCATGCTCGGTATACTAATCCATACCGAAATCGAGATAAAGAAGTCTTTCTGTAGATCATCCCCCATCTTGTAATCCTTCACCATCACTAATCTATTATTGAACCATCATGGACCTTTGTTGATTATGTTCTTCTTATTCTCAACAGAGTATAAGCACAATAGATAGAAATTGTCTAGCTTGGAGAAGAGGTCGAACCCTCCCTTGGGCTTCCAAACTCTTCTGAATGAGGCTAAAAGATGATAGTAACAAGGCCTCTTACCCATCACATACATGATCACAGTGTTCTCTCATCACTTCTCCATTGTTTCATATGTTATCTCATCAATGGTGACAAATCGTTTGCCATCTAGCTTTTTTGGCGGTGTGAAGTCATGTTGTTCAAATGTATGTGCTCGACCAAGCACTTGCTTCCAGGCCTTCTTCTTGATTATGTTATCCGGTTGAGTCTCCTTGTTTGTCTCAGAGGTTACCATGGGTGGGAGAGGAGAGGAGATCCTCCCCTCTGAGGATGTTGGAGGGCCACCTCCTAGGTCATTGCTTGGGGTGGTGCAGATCAAACCCTAAGTGTGTCTGACAAAATTGACAAGGTGTAATATCATAAACATGAATCAATGTGGAAAACATGTAACACAAATCAGAGAAGGTTGCTAGGATTTGGGTGGTCGAAAATGTATCATATTTTATTTTATTGGATATTTGTACATGTGGAAGGTAAAAAAGAGTAAATGATACTGTTCACTTGGGACAAGGTTGTTCTCTAGAAAAGTTTGTTAATACTATAAGGATTTAATCCATGGAAAAACTAATTGTGATGGTCACATATACCACAAAAGATTATCAAAGTGGACATGCGTAAGGTGGATCTGGGGGCTAGGTTACAAGGACATCATTGGCTCATGAGTTTCATATGATCATTTCTATTTACTACTAACTAATTAGTTAGTGCTATGTATTGTGTAAATGAGTTTCATATGGAATAACTAGTGTGCAATGAGTTGCTAATTTTAGTGGAATTAGGGTCTCATATGTACTAGGTTCAATTATCACCATATCATAACCAAGTAGAGTCAGATGTAGTTAATTAATATTTTGTGGGTGTACTTAAAGAAAATTAAAAGCAAAACTTTCAAGATAGGGTTTTGAGGTCATAATATATTTTAAGCTTCATTTGGGTTTAGAGAGAAAATAGGTTGTGATATTGGGAGCAGGTCCAAGACCAACTAGTGTTCTGCCAATTCTAGGGGTGGGAAAAAGACAAGCCATCATAGAAATTCATGTGACGCCATTGTTGTTCTAAGTGTGTGACTACTATAGCTTGACCGTACGTAATTGCAGGGAGTTTGGATTTGTTGTTCCTCATTTTGTTAGGTGTAGGCTACTCCTTCTCTCATCTGTCACATTAAATGTTAGGGTGGGGATTTTTTTCACATATCAAGTGGCACAATATGAAAAAAGGTGTAGTCTGATCCTTAATTAATTAGGAACAGTTGCATGCCACTCACATGTATATGTAGATTTGCATGTCTCATCAACATCGTAGCGCCTACATTCATTGTTGCTCATGTGTTGTATATTTGTATTATATATCACACTAAGTTGAAAACATGCAAGTAATCTATGTTTTTTAGTACAATAAGATATCTGAGAACCTAATTTAGATCATTTAGTAGACACATTAATTTCAAGCTTCTTCGTTATGTTGAGGTTGCATCTACTTTCATTGAGATATGTCTAGATAGCACACATCACAGAAAGTAGATATTTTTATTCATCCATTCCTAAATAGCAAGATATCACTAGGCATACATTTCCTTGGTGATGTTATTATAATAAAATATGAGAAGCATACGGTGCAAGCTCAGTAAGACTGTTATTTAGGAGTAAGAATGCACCAACTTGAAAAATATCACAACGAATATTTGTGAGGTCAAGATGTTTAATCTCGTGGATATTGTTGGATGACAAGGTTGAATACGTTGAGGAGGCCCTGGACGGTGCTACTAAGTAGGACAAGAATAGACTGGGGGGAGCGCACAAGATCTCTAAAACACAATATTTGTAAAGAGTGCGATATGTGTACTTATTTTCAACATTCATTTGTACCCATGATCCACTATCTCCAACAAATAGGGATGAGGTGTCATGTGGTAGGAAAGAGAAAGAAAAAGAGGAGGTAAAAAAGAGTTTACAAAATAAAAATAGAGAGTGAAACTTGTGTGTTTTATAATTTTCAATCCGTAATAAACATTTAAACAAAACAAGAATTATTAGAATCCTTGTAGAAATTATAACTCAACAAGACCAATGTTGACATATTTTTAAAAAATGATACATAACATAAAAATGAGTGTTACATATTACATATAGTACTCATTTCTAAATAACATACTAATTCAAAAATTAGTATTACATGCCATTTTTGTATACTACTCATTTTATGGCATTATATTTTAAAATAAATACTAAAATGAATAGTACATTATATTTTTTGGGATAATACAAATTTTTCATGTCATTATAATTTAAAATAAGTACTATTACCATCAAACAAACTTGTGTATTAAAAAACAAAGACATAAAAAATGAATACTATACCAAAAATGGACTTTCATTTAGTATTTTATTCTAAAATGAGCACTATCTCCAATTGATTTTAGAATAAACATACTTTAATGACATTGCACATATTTTTATTATTGCTTACTAAAACAAAGTATACTATATATGTTTTTGTGTATAATACTCATTTTTTTCATATATATACATAAATACTCATCTTTATATTTTTGTTATATATTTTTTTCAAATATATATTGACATTAGTCTTGTGGAATGTATTTTCATAAGTAATCTAATGGTTCTCATTTCATCAAAGAATTCATTGTGGTTTGAATATAAGCAAATAATTTTCTCTATTTTCATTTTCTCTTTTCTATACTCTCTTTTTGCTCATCTCTCTCTTGTCTTTTTTTTTGTTAAATTGGCCATTCTATTCATCCTGTTGCCTGGGCTCGATCCTGGGACCTCTCACTAACAAACCAAGTATCTAACCATTGTGGTGTCTTCTGTTAGACCTCTCTCTTGTCTTTATTGTGTACTGTTGTCCATTGGAAACATTGTGTTTTCATTGGGTCTAGGTATTTGGGAGTGGAAAGAGAGTATAAAACTAGGTACAAATGGGGTGATGGCTAGCATTTTCCATTTATAAACCTTGTTGTGTGGAACGTTATTGTGTGTCACTGCTTTACAATATAAATGTTGTTTTTGCGAGGAAAGCTCCATCTAGATTGGGCATTGAGATATACACTAACTATGTGATAATTTGATCAAATTCTAGAACTAACAAATTTTGTATATCCTCTCTGTCTTAAATTATATGTCCTTCAAGGAAAATTGATAAATAAAATGGTGTGTGTAAGACCAATCATTATTTATTTATAGGACATGCATGTTCTTGGGATGGAAAAGAACCAAATCACACATAGGCTCACCACCAAGCATGTGTTCCTTAGAATTTCCAAGTTTGCATGTTTCATCAAGATTAGATAGCCAACTTCTATATTGTTGATGCTCATGTATAGCATGTCGAAGCTCCATTTAGCTAATTTTTCTTATCTTCTTCTTCCATCTTATACTGTATAATAAAGGGAACAAACTGGTTTAGCACACTTTTGTAAAATAATTATAGATATAATATTTTTTGTAAAATATTTTCCAAAATAGCACATGTTGCATGAAATGTGACACTTAAAGTGGTGATTTGTGTTCTGAGTTAGAAAGTTAGAATCATTAGCTCTATTATTTTCAAGATAATAAAATTTCAAAAAGGGGAAAAAATTAAAAGTGACACTTAAAGAGAGTTTGGGATTATGGAGAAGGCACTCGACGCATTGGCGCTCTACTGGCAAGCATGTATTCCCACACAATACTTGTAAGGAAATATCTATGGCCGAACGTGAACTTTCGTCAAAAGAGATGGGCTAGAAATAGATAAGTTTTAGATACAAATTGAAGATGGAATCAAATAATTTATCCTAGATTCTATAAATCCTTAAAACATTTTTTTCTACGTTTAGTAATGATAGGTAGCATCTCGTAGTTTCTTTGTATTTTTATGAAACACGTACTTGGAGTCAGTTGAAGGTTTCATACTATTATATAGACATATGTTGACTTGGTTTTCCCATTTCCATTGAAAGATATCTTTAGTCGGTTCATATGAGTTTTACTTTGACTCTGTACTGTAGGATTATTTGAACACAATTCACCCAGAGTAGGTATTTATCTCTATTCAACTTCATTTTGGAGATAGAAGCACCATCATTATCAACAATGGTCTGAGGTGAACTCTTTACCATCAACCATGACTTCAAACAATATGAAAAGCCACACTGGTAGGATTGTGGTGGAGAAAGATATTAAAGTAATCACACCAGTAGAATAATGATGGAAAAGAATATCACATTAGCACACTTGTAGAATAACCAATGGATAGGGAAAATCACTAGTAAGATGAATAATGAGAGGAGAAAGATGGTAAAAAATATGGATGATGAACCATCACCTAAATGTTGCATTGTGATATGATATAAATAATAGATCTCTAATAGTTATTGCCACTCACCCATGTACATTTAGAAAATATATTAGAGATCACTCTCGGTGAGTAGAGGAAACTCAACTGGATAATACAGGAAAAAATAAATAATATAAAATACAACCAATAAACATATAGTAATTTCATCTATCTATATTGTTTATCTTTATAAAATTAATAGAACATTGGTAATATACTCATGTTTTGTGATGCACATTATAAAAAATAGCATACACAACATTTTGTGTAATTTTTTGATGTGCATGGACCAGTTGTAGTTCTTGTATCAACTCCCAATAACTCTTCTAAGAGTGATGAGCCTCTGGTTACTCTATTTAACCTAATTTCTATGGTTTTACAACCTTTAGCATTCTATAAGAATTTTGGGGTCAAAACATACTCAAATTGAAGTAAGACTTTTCCTTGTATTTTTATCCTTTCATTCAATAATTACACAATTTTATGAGGTCACCTGAATTTCCTATAAATTTCTGAAGCTCTAGTGTATCTGAAATTTGAGTAATTCAATTAATCACTTTTAATGGAAAACAAAACCTTAGCTAGCCATTAGGGTCCATGTTGAGTTGGCTGGCCATATGGCCAAGGTCCTTTCAATAAAATGTGTGGCTGGTAAGTAATAGTAGAGAGAAACTTTATTTTCTCAAATATAGAGTTGTACAATGATAGGGTTCAATGGGTGTTTCAGTAAACAGACCAATGTAATTGGTCAACCAACATAGAGAAATCTTAACTACAAAGAAACAACGTTTTATTATCAAAAGTTGCTCAAATAGAAAAATAATAAGGAATGAATTGGAGAAACATATTCCTCATTCTATATTAATGGGGCAAGCCCAAACTTGGGCTCCTGAGGATGACAAGCAAAAACAAGATCCTCTACTATGTTGGAATAGAGTAAGATTAGATGCAAGAAGGAAACATTGGCTGGGTGCAAATCATAAGTATGAAATGATGCATCAAACCTGTGAAAAGTATCTAAGAAGGTTATTGAGATTTGTGTGGTTACAAAAGTATCACAACATACTTGATTGGACATTTGCACATGTGGAGAAAGAGAGTAATTGATTTAATGTCATTTGGGATAAAATTCTTCTCAAGGATAGTTACTTGTTGCTACAAGGATTTGATCTATCACTTGAAAACTAATTGTGATGGTCACAATTACCACAAAAAACTATCAGATGGGTAGGAGTAAGGTGGAATTGGGGGTTGGGTTGCAAGTAGATTGGTGGCTCTTTGTTGCTTGGGAAACCTTTCTAAATGTTATCTAATTGTTTTGGGAAGTCTTATAATATAGGAAGTAGTTTGTGATGTCACTGGATAGTGGGTGTGCATGGAATAAGAACCTCAAGTTTGTTAGGAATTCTAGGGCACAAAATCTTATCAATTTCATGGTGTACTCACTCAATCGGATATCCATGACGGTAGAGAATTTTCTGACCTAGTGTTACAATTTATTACATAGAGAATTCCAGTCTGGAGGAGGTTGGGGGAGTGGAGTCCTTTTCCTCCCTAGAGTCAGGGTAGGAGAGATGAGCAATGGCCCATCAAAAGAGTCCTAGAATAAGTGAGATCAACACCTACGTGTCTAGCACACGTGAAAAAGTGTGAATTCATCCTATTCTTTTATGATTTCCAACATTTTAACAGTTTTTGGCTCTAAATTATTTGGGAAGTCTAGGATTATTTAAACTTTTAATTTATAGGATGGACTAATTTTGGCATGTAGATTCTAAAGATGAACTTAAATTTTAATTTTCATAAGCATGATATCTAAACTAAACGCATATAGTCAAATTATTATTATATATGTCGAATATTTCGAAGAGGTTTAGAGGCTCAAGTTTGGACGGCCGAAAGCAATCTATTATAGCATAGAACCTATATAAATTACACTTAGATCCTGATTTATGTAATAATTAGGTCAATTTCACTTTGAACCATTATGAACTTCTTATCAATCAATTAGTGCTATGTCTTGTATAAATGAGTTTTAGATGGATTAACTAGTGCGCAACAAGTTGCGGATTTTAGTAGAACTAGGGTCTCATATGTACTGGGCTTAGTTAACAGAAAATCATAACCAATTAGAGTCGTATGTAGTTAATTAATATTTTAACAGGATTTGAAGAAAATTAAATGCAAAAATTCCAAGCTAGGGTTTTGAAGTCATAATAGATTTTCAGCTTCATTACAGAAAAATTGGTTGTGACAGTAGCAACGCGGCCCAGACCAACTAGTGCTCGGGCTGGGCAAGTGCCATGACACCCACAGGCTCATTGCCGACCCCGCATTTAGATGGGATGTATTTGCAGGTTTGCAAGTTTCATCAACATTATAGATAATACCATCATTGTTGCTCATATGTCCGTAGCACTACTAAAATATAAGGCATAGGTGACATTCAAATATGTATTCTATAAGTGAAAAGGTGACACAGGAACCCATCACCAACAAAATCAATGTCACCTATTAAGAGTGGCCTTTGTGCAATGTAACCTATGTGGAATGAATGTCACCTATTGGTGGTTTTTAGATTCTATAACTAGCCAATAGATGACATCAAAATGCATCATCTATGTTCAAAATATCACATGCATTCTTGTCACCCTTTTTAGTACAATGGTGTTAAAATATCACATGCATAGATGTCACCTATTTTAGATTCTAACATTCATACAAAGACAATGCAAATGCTGCCATAAATCTGGAAACATACACCACATGCTCAAAAATATGGAAGTGCAAAAATTTTTACATAAAGTCAAAATTTTAATTTTATTAATATAGCAAATATGCATTTACAAAGGGAGGATATAGGCCTTATCCCTTGACATATTTATAGAAAAACAACTATTTTCAGTTGACCACCTTATTGTAGGCATGTTTAGCTGTGAATGCATTCAAAACATTATTGCTCAACATCCATACATCCAACTTCTGCATAAAAACGAGTCTTCTGTCCCAGATCTTGAGGGGAGGCGGTATACAACCTTTTTACCATGCATGCCCACAACTTGCTGCTGAAAAGCACATAACTAAGAACTACATGAAGAAATCTGCCATTAGAACTTTGGTACTTTTGTTGTTGTTACGTAAGAAGCATATAACCCCGTTCTGTTTCACCTCTGATTTCTGGTTGTGCTTCCCAAACTAGATTCCTAGTTGTGCTTTCCATACTAGATTCCTAGTTGTGCATTCCATTTAAGCTTGAAGGTTGTATGATGTAATTCAATCTAGAAAAAGACTAATCATACCTAGAAATCCACTTATCCAGTGACTGCATTTGATGGTTGTCACCAAGCTATCCAGTTCTAGTATGACGCAGCTTCACTTGTGCATTAAGATTAGGAAAAATACGTGATTGCCAATGGCATTCTATAGAAGAACATTGCATATCCAGCCAAGTTGAGATTTCTTGTAATAAGTCTTGCTTGATACACACAAATCCAAAAAAAAACGGTAAAGAAGTGTCAAGATCTTGGTAAAATGATATTTCTACAGAAAACAATACCATACAAATACGTTAGCACCTTGGTCAGGAAATCATATAAGGAGAAATGATCTCACGAAAAAAGATATTCTATAAAAAAATGCGACAACATTCCACAGATCAACACACACGAAATAGTAATTTAAAAGACTACAACAAAACCATAATAGCTACTTCTTGGAATATAGATTACAAGATTCTAGTAGATATTGGAAACAAGGTGATGTATTAATCTCCAATAATTAGCATAATATTCTCATCTTACTTCTTTGTGGAATAGAAATGTATAGACATACAAATAAAAATTGCTAACAGGAGGTACATAATAAGTTGCATCAGACTTTAACTTCATGATAAATTTAACTCGTGAGCTAGACAACAACTAGCTTCAAGATATAAGAATTGAGTTTTAAGAGATCAAGTAAAGCAGGTTATGGATGAAATATTATTCCCAAGATTCAAAAAATCATGCAAGTGGTAATTAATCATGAGGAAATACAGTGAACTTAATGTTACTCGATCATCCACAAGCACTAGTAGTACAAAGTTGACAAGAAACTATGTAGTTTTTCCCTAGATGCAAATGTAGCAAAATTTATCTATTCACACATTCTAGTGATCCGTTTTCAATTATAGCTTTCAATTATACTGAGATCTCAATCAAGTCTTGATTTCTTTCAATACAATCCAGCTAATTGGCAAACATGATTTTCATTATAAACCTGAGCATAATGTGAAGCAATATACTAACAACCCTCCACCATTTTCTAGATAGAGCACAACACACCATCTTAGTTTTATTCATTGTTTTTCTTCCTTATGAGAAGAAGAACAAAAGACACATGGTTGCTTCTGAAAATGCCAACAACAATTACAAACAAAAAAATTTTGATTGTTGTTTGGTTCCCTCACTATTCATGCATGGGGGCACTAAATAACGTTGAGCATGGTAGTTTAATAGTCAGTAGCTATGTGGAAAAAAATTGTTGAGAACAGGTTTTATGAACACATGATATTTGTGTTCCAAGGAAGCCATTTTCTACTCTGGAAATGGCCTCTCACATACTCCCCTCACCTACCTTACTCATTATATTTTTGTTTCTCATACTTGTATCTCTCCATCACCTCCAATTTTATGCTAGGAAAATGAGCAGACTTCCAAGTTTTAAGTCAGATTTAGATTAGAACACAGCTTCAACATCCACTCGTCATATATTGAAGATGATACATAATAGCATACACCTTGAGACAACCACTAGAGAGTGGCAATCACAAAGGAATTGCACAACTACGGGAAATGATCACTCTAGAAGCAACACCATTTATATTTCAGGAAATACCACAACTAGGAAAAATCACCTAGGTACTAAGAATTTGTTTTAGTACAATACAAGTAAACTTACCTCTGTTTTTCATGAAATATTGATCAACAAAATAGAAGATAAAGGACGACATCAGAGGTGTCAATATGCTTTTTGTGGTGAGTCTCACTATTGCAAACACAAAAGAAAATAAAAATAGTACACACAAACACACAATATCATTTCTTTGTCATGATCACAAACATAATATTTTATTTAGATCATGTGCATCATCCAAAGGGAGTATGGATATCAATGCTAAAAAGCCACACATTCAACAATCTAGAAACATACCTACAGCCAAATATAGTAACAATAGTTGCAAGTAGTCAAAGATACCACATATGGACGACCCCTTCTAGAAGATGATTCTTCTCATCATTAGAACGACATCAAAACCATCAATTATATGACTAGAATTACCTGAAACAAAGAGTACAAACACATTATACAAATGTTACAATTGGAAATATATTTTCTTTTCTGTGGTAGATATAAAAATATTAAGTCTGCAGGTAAACAAAGTCCCAATGATATCAAGTTGCTCATTACGCTAGGATTCCTTGAGACATCAGATACAAAGAACCCTTGAAATGATATTCAGATTGGGAGAGAGATGTTTATAAAACATTTCTTCAAGCACATCTCCTACGTCAGTGACACCATAAATGACAAAGAAACAAATCGACTATACTATAAATATACAGAGGAAATAGAAGGATAAGCATCGAAAACAAGAAAAAGCCCAACCTTGGGAGCCATCAAACTCGCACAGAGCTTTGTGGGTGGGGGGGGGGGGGCAGTGCCTGCACCTCCATTCCCAGGCCAAGAGGAGTTAATTTACAATGTACTAGGCTTAGAGGCATCCAGGGTGCCTGCTTCTACAGATTACCGCTATAGGTTCATATATGTCCTCTGACTCAACTGCGGAATCAATGAAGCTGTCATTACAGAGTTCACACTCGGGAAGCCTGTGCCCCCTTTGTGGATCACAAAGGACAGGAAGCAAGAATAGAAAGGGGGCGGTGGAAGCAAAACTGGAAGTGGGAGGGTGCAGAGGTCAGAAGAGAAGGCTAGGGTGGGGGCGTAGAGGCCGTAGATCCAGAACTAGGGCGGGGGCGCGAGGCCACAGAGCTCGAAAACTACGCGTTTCATACCAGTCTTCCATAGACGCGGCGGTCCTTGAGGTCAACGGTGCAGAGGAACATGTCATGGATGCTTGTGCAGGAGTCATACGCCCACAACGACCGTGAGGGAAACACCGAAACGGAGAGGAGATTCATAGAGGGGCAGTGAATTTGGGTGTGTTCCAGGGTTTGTGCAGGTGTTTCACCCGAAATGATAACATAATTTGGGGATGGGGCGTTGGAGGTGAGTCAAGGACTCGGGGGTTGCCGCTTGAAGAGCATAACCGTGTGTTTTACCTAGTGGGGTGGGGGAGTGGGATTGACTCTGAAAAATTGCACCCTCTAGCCTAGATTTTAAGTTTATTATGGTGACATTCGATATCTACACTTAAAACAGGGGTAAACCTTTTTTATCTAATACCTAATGAATACCCTTAAAAAATTATAATATCCTAGGATTCATCTCTTAATTTTTCAATATAAGTCCCTTGCGACCTGAACAAAATATTCAACATGATGTTCGTTTACCTACCTAATACTTAGTTCAATACTTTTTTATTAAACTTGAATATACGAAAACAAAATATTAATATAACTTCTTGAGGATGTATCGTATAGAACAAGAAACTACTATAAATGATGATTTGATAATTAAGATCGTGATTTGATGATTTAACAAGAGTGTTGTTTGCTATATTTTTTTCTTTCATAAGATACCATATAATGATGATGGGAACAATGATCTAAGGGTGGTTTTTGATCCAACCTTATAACCCTAATTGATTAAGAAGAACTCAAACCTTCATGATGTTATGTGAATGACATGACTCTTATTATATGGTAATGTTGATGATGTATTATTCTTCTTTTTACATGTCTCTAACCATGCAGGTAACACCAGTTGATATGCATAGCCAAGTATGAAAATGTGGTTATAATGATATGTTTGAATGTGCCTTAAGAGGCATGTGAGATGTTGATATCGTTGAAAGAGGATAAAATGGTCTTATGACCTAATGATGGCTTATCGCCTTATATGATATGATAATTTCCTCAATGATGATATGAGGGGTTGTTACCCCAAAGTATGTGGTTCTTGTGGTGAGAATTATGGTGAATGACAATATCAAGTGATGATGTGATGAGATCACACCTTACATGTTCTAATATGTTCTGGTGATGTGTTATGCCTCTCTTTTGGATAATTTGTTTGTGGTTTATACATTATTTGGGAGGTGTCACGACCCATATCTCACAATGCAACATCGTGACTGTCTCCATGACCAGTGTTACATTCATGAGCAACCCACAAGACAACGTCGTGACCCACCCTCACAGTCATAGCACAACATCGTGACCGCAACAAATGCAGTGTCATGACCAGACCAAAACAAAGTGTCACATCCAGAAGTAGAACGAACAATCACGATTGAAACAAGGACAAACATCACAACCAAAACCATCCCAAGTCCTTAAAAATACATTTGGGAGGTTCCATGGCACAAATGATGATAATTTCATCTCACAATAAGTCCTTAAAAATACATTTGGGATGTGTGAGGTCCCATATCATGACAACGTCCTCTCAAGACAAGTTAATGAAAATGCATTTGGGAGGTGTTAGGGCCCATTTTAAGACAAATGGTATCTCACATAAAGTCCCTAAAAATGCATTTGGGAGGTTCCACGACCCATATCATGATAGTGTCCTTTCACAACATGTCCATTCAAATACATTTGGGAGGTGTCAGTGCCCATTTCAAGACAATTCTTATCTCACATCAAGTTCCTAAAAATACATTTGGGAGGTTCCACGATCCATATCTCACAGTGTAACATCGTGACTGTCTCCATGACCAACTTTACACATAGACTTCACAACCAACCCACAACGTAACGTCGTGATCCACCCTTACAACACAACATTGTGACTGCAACAAATGCAACGTCACGACCATACCAAAACAAAGTGTCACGTCCAGATCAGAACGGACCATCACAATTGAAACAAGGCCAACCATCACAACTAAAACCATCTGAAGTCCTTGGAAATACATTTGGAGGTTCCATGGCACATATGATGATAATGTCATCTAACAATAAGTTCTTAAAAATGTATTTGGGAAGTTTCAGGTCCCATATCATGACAACGTCCTCTCACAACAAGTCTATGAAAATACATTTGGGAGAGGTGTCAGGGCCCATTTCAAGACAAATGTTATCTCATATCAAGTCCCTAAAAATGCATTTGGGAGGTTCCACTACCCATATCATGATAGTTTCCTTTCACAACATGTCCCTTCAAATGCATCTGGGAGGTTTTAGGGCCCATTTAAAGACAATTGTTATCTCACATCAAGTCCCTAAAAATGCATTTCGGAGGAGCCACGACCCATATCTCACAACACAACATCATAATTGTCTCCATGACCAGCGTTACACATAGGCTTCGCGACCAACCTACAACACAACATCATGACCCACCCTCATAAGGCAATGTCGCTTACGCAACAAATGCAGCGTCATAACAAGACCAAAACAAAGTGTCACGTGCAGAAGCAGAATGGACCATCACGATTGAAACAAGGCCAACCATCACAACCAAAACTGTCCCAAGTCCTTGCATGTGAGATGTTGGTATCGTTGAAAGAGGAGAAAAATGGTCTTATGACCTAATGATGGCTTATCGCCTTATATGATATGATAATTTCCTCAATGATGATATGAGCGGTTGTTACCCCAAAGTATGTGGTTTTTGTGGTGAGAATTATGGTGAAAGACAATATCAAGTGATGATGTGATGAGATCACACCTTACATGTTCTAATATGTTCTGGTGATGTGTTATGCCTCTCTTTTGGAGAATTTGTTTGTGGATTATACATTATTTGGGAGGTGTCATGACCCATATCTCACAATGCAACATTGTGAATGTCTCCACGATGAGCGTTACATTCATGAGCAACCCACAAGACAACGTTGTGACCCACCCTCACAGTCATAAAACAACGGCGCGACCGCAACAAATGTAGTGTCACGACCAGACCAAAACAAAGTGTCACGTCCAGAAGTAGAACGGACAATCACGATTGAAACAAGGCCAACCATCACAACCAAAACCATCCCAAGTTCTTGAAAATACATTTGGAAGGTTCCATGGCACAAATGATGATAATTTCATCTCACAGTAAGTCCTTAAAAATACATTTGGGAGGTGTGAGGTCCCATATCATGACAACGTCCTCTCAAGACAAGTTAATGAAAATGCATTTGGGAGGTGTTAGGGCCCATTTTAAGACAAATGTTATCTCACATAAAGTCCCTAAAAATGAATTTGGGAGGTGCCACGACCCATATCATGATAGTGTCCTTTCACAACATGTCCATTCAAATACATTTATGAGGTGCCAGAGCCCATTTCAAGACAATTCTTATCTCACATCAAGTTCCTAAAAATACATTTGGGAGGTTCCACGATCCATATCTCACAATGGAACATCGTGACTGTCTCCATGACCAACATTACACATAGGCTTCACAACCAACCCACAACACAACGCCGCGACCCACCCTCACAACACAACGTCGTGACTGCAACAAATGCAGTGTCATGACCATACCAAAACAAAGTGTCACATCCAGAAGCAGAACGGACCATCACGATTGAAACAAGACCAACCATCACAACTAAAACCATCCCAAGTCCTTGGAAATACATTTGGGAGGTGCCATGGCACATATGATGATAATGTCATCTAATAGTAAGTTCTTAAAAATGTATTTTGGAGGTGTCAGGTCCCATATCATGACAACATCCTCTCACAACAATTCTATGAAAATACATCTGGGAGAGGTATTAGGGCCCATTTCAAGACAAATGTTATCTCATATCAAGTCCCTAAAAATGCATTTGGGAGGTTCCACTACCCATATCATGATAGTTTCCTTTCACAACATGTCCCTTCAAATGCATCTGGGAGGTTTTAGGGCCCATTTCAAGACAATTGTTATCTCACATCAAGTCCCTAAAAATGCATTTCAGAGGTGCCACGACCCATATCTCACAACACAACATCATAATTCTCTCCATGACCATCATTACACATAGGCTTCATGACCAACCTACAACACAACGTCACGACCCACCCTCACAAAGCAATGTCGCTTCCGCAACAAATGCAGCGTCACGATAAGACCAAAACAAAGTGTCACGTGCAGAAGGAGAATGGACCATCACGATTGAAACAAGGCCAACCATCACAACCAAAACTATCCCAAGTCCTTGAAAATACATTTGGGAGGTACCACGACCTTAAAAATGTATTTGGGAGGTGTCAGGTCCCATATCATGACAACGTCCTCTCACAACAAGTCCATGAATATACATTTAGGAGGTGTCAGGGCCCATTTCAAGACAAATGTTATCTCACATCATGTCCCTAAAAATGCATTTGGGAGGTACCACGACCCATATCATGATAGTTTCCTTTCACAACATGTCCCTTCAAATGCATTTGGTAGGTGTCATGGCTCATTTCAAGACAATTGTTATCTCACATCAAGTCCCTAAAAATGCATTTGGAATGTGCCACGACCCATATCTCACAGTGCAACATTGTGACTGTCTCCATGACCAGTGTTAGACATAGGCTTCGCGACCAACCCACAACACAATGTCACGACCCACCCTGACAACACAACGTTGCGACCGCAACAAATGCAGCATCGCGACCAGACCAAAACAAAGTGTCACGTCCAGAAGCAAAATGGACCATCACGATCGAAATAAGGCCAACAATCACAACCAAAACCATCCCAAGTCCTTGAAAATATGCCATGGCCTTAAAAATGCATTTGGGAGGTGTCAGGTCCCATATCATGCCAACGTCATTCACAACAAGTCCATGAAAATACATTTGGGAGGTGTCAGGGATCATTTCTAGACAAATGTTATCTCACATCAAGTCCCTAAAAATGCATTTGGGAGGTGCCACAACCCATTTCATGATAGTTTTCTTTCACAACATGTCCCTTCAAATGCATTCAGGAGGTGTCAGGGCCCATTTCCAGACAATTGTAATCTCAAATCAAGTCCCTAAAAATACATTTGGGAGGTGCCACGACCCATATCTCACAATGCAACATCGTTACTGCCTCCATGACCAACGTACACTTTGTGACCAACCCGAATGTCACAACCCACCCTAACAACACAACGTCGTGAGTTCAACAAATGCAGCGTCACGACCAGACCAAAACAAAATGTCACGTCTAGAAGTAGAACGGACCATCACGGTTGAAACAAGGCCAACCATCACAACCAAAACCATCCAAAGTGCTTGAAAATATACTTGGGAGGTGCCATTGCCTTAAAATGCATTTGGGAGGTGTCAGGTCTCATATCATGACAACATCCTCTCACAACAAGTCCATGAAAACACATTTGGGAGGTGTCAAAGCCCATTTCAAGACAAATGTTATCTCACATCAAGTCCCTAAAAATGCATTTGGGAGGTTCCACGACCAATATCATGATAGTTTCCTTTTACAACATGTCCCTTAAAATGCATTTGGGAGGTGTGAAGGCCCATTTCAAGACAATTTTATCTCACATCAAGTCCCTATAAATGCATTTGGGAAGTGCCATGACCCATATTTCACAACGCAACATCGTGACTGTCTCCACGACCAGCGTTACACATAAGCTTCATGAACAACCCACAACACAACATCGTGAGCCACGCTTACAGCACAACATCGTGACCAGACCAAAACAATGTGTCATATCTAGAAGTAGAACAAACCATCACGATTGAAATAAGGCCAACCATCACAACATAAACCATCCCAAGTCCTTGAAAATACATTTGGAAGGTGTCATGGTGGAAGAAGTGAGAGCCTCACAAGATATACATGTAGGATGAGCTCTCTTACAAATCTCCTACTCACTCTAATGGATGTAGCAAGTGATTAAGCTTAGAGAGTGGAAGGAGGTGCTCAACTATAGATAGGGACCTTCATAGTGCTTGGCTAACCATGGGATGAAGCCCAAGGGGTCCTATTTATAGTTGAGGATGCCTTCTATCAAGTGGGGACACTTAAGGACAAAAAATAGTCATTTTACAACTTGCAACAGATCTATTTTGCGTCCCAACAACTCTCCAATGGTTTGATTCACTTTTTCTGCATTTCCAGTACAGTGCGGTCAGTCGAGTTTCAATTAAGTTAACTCGACCGATCCACTATCCGAAAAAGTTGATATTTGAATGATCGGTCGAGTTCTCTGAGGAAAACTCGACTGATTGTCAAAAATCAGTTTTGGCCGAATGGTCGATCAGTCAGGTTCTGTGAAGTGTAAACTTGACCGATCCACTTAGATTCCAAAATCCATACAAGATCAGTCGAGTTTATAACACGACTGACCAAGTGCCTGTAATGAATTTTAAGGAGTGAAATTTAAGTGATCAAAATGTGGATTTTTGTGTCCCTTACATTTTTGTAAGCTTAATTACAAGTCATACAATCATTACAAGTGATTTAAAACATGATTCTAATGGATATACATCATATTCCAAAAATGTGCACTTGCATGACTTTGACTTGTCTTTTCTCCAACTTGGGATGCACAAGTTAGGGAATTTGGAGTGTGTTACCTAATATGAAAACACTCAAGTAGAAGAATTAGACACCAATATGTGGAATGGTTAGTCATCATCAAAATGAGGGTTTAGTCAATTTAGACATGAGTCAATATTGACCTAATTGACCTTGAGCACTCCCTTGCAGAGCTTGCAACACTCGCATGCTGGGCTAGCAACCTAGCTTGTGGTGCTTGTAACACTCGCTTACATACTGGTAGCACACACTTATAGGGCTTGCAACACTCGCTTGTGGGTCTTGAAACACTCACTTATGAGGTTTGAAACACTTGCCACCATGGCCCATATCATGACATTGTCATCTTAGAGCAACCCCCTGAAATGCATTTGTGAGGAGCCAAGACCCATATCATGACAATGTCCTCTCACAACAAGTTCACAAAAATGCTTCTTGGAGGATCTAGGACCCATATCATGATAGTATCCTCTCACATCATGTCCTTGGAAATGCTTTGATTGGATACATTAATAAACATATTGCCCTCTTAAATGGTCATCAAGGAGACATGTATGAATTTGGAGACAGTCTGAGCATGGTTGGTCAGGTGCTTGCAACAACCATTGCCTGCTTGCAGTAGTTACTGATTGGGGGGTGGGTGGTCTCACAATCTTCTACCAAGTAGGAGTTTTTCCTCACAATAAAAAGGCCCAATACTCTTAGATTTATAAAAAACAAATATGTATGAGTTTGGTGATGATCTCCATGCTAAAGTGGTATTGGTTTGTACACAAAGTGATGACAAGTTGTGATATCTTGTCAAGGAAGGTACCCAATGACTGATACCTTACCCTTGGATTATCCACAAGATTTTTGCATGTCAAGATACATGTTATCTCACATGGACCATATATTGACAATGTCCTCTCATAATAAGCCCCTAAAAATGCATTTGGGTGAATTTTGGGCCCATATCATGACAATGCCCTCTCATGTCAAGTCCTTGAAAATACATTTGGGAGGTGTCATGGCACATATGATGATAATGTCATCCCACAGTAAGTCCTTAAAAATGCATTTGGGAGGTGTCAGGTCCCATATCATGACAACGTCCTCTCACAACAAGTCCCTGGAAATGCATTTGGGAGGTGTCATGGACCATTTCAAGACAAATGTTATCTCACATCAAGTCCCTAAAAATGCATTTGGGTGGTTCCACGACCCATATCATGATAGTGTCCATTCACAACATGTCCCTTCAAATGCATTAAGGAGGAGTCAGGTCCCATATATTAATAATGTCCTCTCATAATAAGTCCCTAAAAATACAGTTGAGGTCAAGTTTGCACCCATATCATGACAATGTACTCTCACGTCAAGTCCTTGAAAATACATTTGGGAGGTGCCATGGCACATATGATGACAATGTCATCTCATAATAAGTCCTTAAAAATGCATTTGGGAGGTGTTACACATCATATCATGAGAACGTCTTCTCACGACAAGTCCATGAAAATGCATTTGGGAGGTGTCAAGACCCATATCATGAAAATGGTATCTCACAACACATCCCTAAAAATGAATTTGGGAGGTACCATGACTCATATCATGATAGTGTCTTTTCACAACATGTCCCTTAAAATGCATTGAGGAGGAGACATGGCCCACATATTGACATTGTCCTCTCATAATAAGTCTCTAAAATGCATTTGGGTGAAGTTTGGGCCCATATCAAGACAAGGTCCTCTCACGCCAAGTCCTTCAAAATATGTTTGGGAGGTTCCATGACACATATGATGACAATGTCATCTCACAATAAGTCCTTAAAAATACATTTGGGTGATGTCGGGTCCCATATCATGACAACATCCTCTCATATCAAATCCATCAAAATGCATTTGGGAGGTGTCAGGGCCCATACCATGACAAACATTATCTCATAGCAAGTCCCTAGGAATGCATTTGGGAGGTGTCATGACCCATTTCATGATATTGTACTTTCACAACATGTCCCTTCAAATGCATTTAGGAGGAGACATGGTCCATATATTAACAATGTCATCTCATAATAAGTCAATGAAAATGCGTTTGGGAGAGGTTTGGGCCAATATCATGACAATATCCTCTCACACCAACTTCTTGAATATACATTTGGGAGGTGTCATGACACAAATGATGAGTCATCTCATAGTAAGTCCTTAAAAATGTATTTGGAAGGTGTCAGGTATCATATCATGAGAACGTCTTCTCACAATAAGTCCATGAAAATGTATTTGGGAGGTGATAGGAACCATATCATGACAAATGATATCTCACAACACATCCCTAAATATGCATTTGGGAGGCGCCATGACCCATTTCATAATAGTGTCCTTTCACAAAATGTCCTTTCAAATCATTAAGGAGGTCTCAGGGCCCATATATTGACAATATCCTCTCATAATAAGTCCCTAAAAATGCATTTGGGTGAAGTTTGGGCCCATATCAAGACAAGGTCCTCTCACACCAAGTCCTTGAAAATACGTTTGGGAGGTGCCATGGCACATATGATGACAATGCCATATCACAATAAGTCCTTAAAAATACATTTGGGTGGTGTTGGGTTCCATATCATGACAACATCCTCTTATATAAAGTCCATCAAAATGCATTTGGGAGGTGTCATGGCCCATATCATGACAAATATTATCTCATAGAAAGTCCCTAGAAATGCTGTTGGGAGGTGTCATGACCCATATCATGATATTGTCCTTCCACAACATGTCCCTTAAAATGCATTAAGGAGGAGACATGGCCCATATATTCACAATGTCATCTCATAATAAGTCCCTGAAAATGCATTTAGGTGAAGTTTGGGACCATACCATGACATTGTCCTCTCACGCCAAGTTCTTGAAAATACATTTGGGAGGTGCCACGACACATATGATGACAATGTCATTGTAACACCCCTGACCTGGGTTATGTGTTAACCCTAGATGTTTTGCCTAATAAGGTTGAGTAGATGCTTAATCTTATCTTGGGAAAAGTAATTAGGGCTCACGAGAAACTTATGTTTCAATTTTGGTCCTATTTGAACAATGTTGAAGCAAGGTTTGCTTATTTTGAACTAAAGTGCAAATTACCAAAGTTGAGGGGTTAATTTAAAAATGTTGCATGATAAGATGTTCCTCTGATGTTGAGACATCATACGAATGAAGATGATGTAGTGGTATGGTTTTCACAAGCTTGGGCACCAAGATTAAGCTTGTAAAGCAATCCTTGTGCATTAAAACCTAGTTTTGGTGTAATGTGCAATTTACCCAAAACCTAGGGTTCAAAATTCAAATTACCACTTCAATAAGGTCCCTAATGTTTCTTGGAATCATTTAGAGCAAATAAAATGAGAGGGGTGCCTCATTTGAATTAAGTTGGAGGAGAGATAATCTTGATATTAAAATAATCAAGATTTAATCCTAAGTGAAACCCTAATTCAATTTAGGGCAAAAATGAATGTATTAATTAAAGGGCTTTCAACAAAAATTAAAATGGTTGAATTCATATGTGTGTGGATGAGATTAAAGCCTTGAAAAGGCACTAGCATATCCTAAGGAGGTGAAATTCCACTCACCATTATAATAAGAAAAAGAATTTCCACTCAAATATGGATATTCTTATTATAAGGGTTATGGTGCTTAATTTCTTTTCCCTTAATTCATGGATAATGGAAGGGAACTAGGTGGGGATAGAGATTACCTTGCATGAAATAAACCAAGGGGGAAGTGGTGGCAACAATTTTGGAATTAAAAGACTTTTATAAAGAATTTTCTCTCTCATCAATTTTCTTATAAAAGTACATTTTCCAAGCCAAAACAAAGGCTTTTTCGGATTCTTTTCTTTCCCCTTGCTTGGAAAACGACCAAGGATCTGTGGAGGATCAGGAGGACGACCCCCAACCTGTTGGTAAGGTTCTTGACCTCCTTTCACCTTGAATCCATGGTGAAAATTGAAAATCAATGCATAAATTCTTCATAACTTGATCCCCTCTTCAATTCTAACCAATTCTTTTCACTCAAAGCTTGAGGACGACCCTTGGAATAGTGAAAGGATTTGCATCCACCATTGTTTCCGTGATCTTGGAGCTTTGGATCTCAATTGGAGGTGGGTTTTATAACTTGAAACCTTAACTTTTTTATTGCATTCAATTCCCCATCAAATAATGATCATTTCTCTATTTACAATTAATGATTTGGTTGATTGATGCAATTTCCATGGAAATCACAGCAGGTGTTGTGGGTCTAGAGCTTGATGATGATGACATCATCATAAAAACACACCTCCCCAAATATCTAGACCAAACGGTTTCAGTCAAATGTCCAAATGGTTTGTGTTTTGGGAGCAAACAGTTTCGAACTGTTTGGAATGAAACAGTTTCACTAAACCGCATAGAAGCAAACGGTTTAAGACTGTTTGGTGATGTTGACCAGGGTTGACCGTTTTTGGACTTGTTCATAATGATATAGGTTAATGACCCATCAATTATTATTGATTAACTCCAATTGTTTCATGAGTTGAAGGTTCATCAATCACCTAAACTCTAATCGGGTTGAATGCTGATTTCATAAGTGATTGAGTTTGAAACTTGGGTTTATTGACCCAAATGGTTTCAAAACCGTTTGGGGATCACCTAAACGGTCTCAAGACCATTTGGGGGTCACCCAAGACCGTTTGGAGGTCTAGGGTTAAGTGATGCTAAGTGTTTGAAGGTCTAAAGGTACCAAATTGATTTGCAACCAAGTGTTGATTTGATAATCAATCCAATGGTCTAAAACCCTAATTAGATGTCAACGATTTTGATGATGGAATGGGAAAACGGTCTCAAGACCATTTGGAGATTAATAAAATGGTCTCAAGACCGTTTGGTGGTCATCCAAGACCGTTTGAGGTCAGGTCATATCATGTGATGATGATAGTTTATTGATTTCAATTGATTTGGTTCCACAATGTCAACCATTGATGAATCCTCGATTTCAAACCCTAAGTGATGGTTTCTTGATTATCAAACCTAGTTCAATTGGGTTCAAAACCCTAAATTTAAATTCTAATTGAATGGTGATTCATTGGTCCAATTGATGAATACTTTAGTGGTTCAATTTGTAATTGGTCCATGGGTTGAAACATTGAGTCGATTGAGTGTTGAAGTGCCTTTGTGGTCCATGCGGTTTTGAGAAGGTTTGGACCAAACAGTCTCAAGACCGTTTGGGTCCAAATGGTCTCAAGACAATTTGGGACCAAACGATCTCAAACCATTTGGAGACCCAAAGTGCAAATGGTTTCAATACCTACCTTGTCCAATTGGTTTCAAGTATAACTTGTTCAAATGGTTTTCAATCAATTGATTTATGAGAACTAAGATCATTGAGGGTCTAAGTAATTAATTTTGTGAAGATCAACATGGTTAATCCATTTGAGTATCTCATGCAATTGAAGGTCCAATATGGTGAACCCATTTGGAAACTTAATGCAATTGAAGATTTCAATGGTTAACTTAATTGATCACTTTGTGGAATTGAAAGTTTAATTGGTCAATTCTTTTGAATTCCTTATATAATTGATGGTTTAATTGATTAGACCATTTGGACATCTAATATGATCAAAAGTCAATTAGCTATGTGATTATTAATGATGTAGACCCATGATGATTATAAAGGTTAACCCTAGCTTTGTGTACTCAAGTAAGGAGTTGACCTTGATTAATCTTGGAATAGTTAACATCCTAGAGAGGATGAGAGGGAGAGTGAATGGGAGAGTTGATTTCTTACTTACTAAGCCCTATTTCTCTCATAGTGAATAAATGTGTAATTAGGGTTTAATCCATATTATGAGATCATAAAATCTTCATTGAAAAGATTTATGTACCTTGATCCTAAATTAGAGCAAGGTTATGTGAAACCCTAATTTAAGGGCAAAGCTCAGTGAAACCATAAACTAGGGTGATGATGTAACCCAAACTTAGTGTCACAATGTAAGAAACCCTAATTTAATGGGAAATGTATATCCTAACCCTAATTTGGGTATGAAGAAAGAGAAACCCCACTTCAATGTGAATGGTAAACCCTAATCCCTAAAATGGGATAAAGGTATATGAAACCCTAATATAGGGAAGTGCAATTAATACTAATGTGAAGCCTTAACACTAGGTGATGTGTTGTGAAGTCTTAATTTCACATAATACTAGGTGAAACCCTGATATAGAAGGATTTTATATGAAACTCTAATGAAGAGTGATTCTAGGTGAAATCTATATATGTTTGTGAGATGCTAAGTGAACCTCAAATTATAATTATGGAATCATATTCCTATTGATAGAATAGTGATTAATGTATTGACAAATATAATACCTAGAGGGGTTGATTATTGATATCCTTATATGAATAGTCCCTGACTCAAGGGTGAGTCCATATCTTTGGCAATGGTTGTGTATTCTAAAATAGATGAATCATGACCACTACATTGCATAATGAATGTGATGATATAGTGCATAGGTATTAGGATGAGTGATACCCTAATACAAGCTAAGTGAATAAACTCAAGCAAGAAGAGGGTGTTGATGAAAGTGATACATCAAGGCATGATAGATATCACATCCAACACCCCAATTCTGATATACCATGATGTGTTATAAGTTCATTATAATTGGAATAGATGACACATGAAATGTGTTATGACAATTGTTACATTGAGATGTAATGCACTTTGTTAAGTGTAGGCTAACATGCCTTATGAAAAGGTCAATCCAAATCAATAGACTATGATACAATCATATTCTGATAAAGATGAGAGAGAAACTCATACTTGGTGTTGATAATACATTCAATGATGAATGATGAGGATATATAAGTATGTTTGAATACTTATGATATCTATTTTTGATTTCTAGCTTTGAGAAGCAATGGAATAGGGTTGATCATTAATAATATGATCTTAAGAACCCAAGTGGTTATTTATGGAACACCCTAATGAAGGGTGTTGATATAAAAGAGAAACCATGAACCCTAAAGAGGGAACAGTGGTATTACTTAGTGTTGTATGGTACTGATGTGAAAGAGAAATCATGAACCCTAAAAAGGGATGATACTACTTAGTGTTGTATGATACTGATATGAAAGCATTATAATTGTTACCATGAATACTAATCATGTAGGGATGATGAGATGAGAAGCATAGCTAGGTCTGGGATATGATGCTTGTTTATTGAGAATGTTTTATAGGCTTTATAAGCCTTCATATGCTTTATGTAGTAAGAATCAATGAGCTTTGTGTACTATGTAAAATACATTGTATAGAAAGAATTATGATGTCTTTGGTCAGATGATCTGAAGGTAAAAAGTTACCTAACAAGTGGTAAAAAGTATCCTATGGTGAGTTATGGGTTCACATACCCAGATGCTATAATCATGATGATGAACTTGTTAAGAAGAGGAAATGTACTTGGTGAGTTGAGGGATTAAGATCCCAACACTTTGTGAAAAGAGTATGGCTACGGGCCATGACTCCATAATGACAATGCCAGGTAGTAGATATATGATCTAATCCTGAAAATAGTTAATGCTGTGGTAATGATGTTGTAGTGAATAAATGTTATACATGTTCTTCATATTCCTTAATGAATAAGTGACATGTGGCTCTTTCAAGTTATAGCTGCAATGTTTTAGATAAGAATAATATTCTAATCTGTTAGAGATTGAATTAGCTTCTTCCAAATAAATATGATTCCTTTCTGCATATTTATCTTCTTAAGCTGCAATAATAATGTTACTGGCGAAGAGTTATATCTCTCGCTGGGGCAATTTACAATTGTCTCACCCCCGTAGGAACTACATTTTTAGGTGGACGTGGACGAGGAGACAGGAATCCTTTAGTAGGAGAAGGACAGCATCAACAGCAGCAGGGACAGCAGTGAAGTCTCATGTGGAGACACTGGCTGTTATGCCTTGTATAGATGTAGTTAGAGTCCTATGTGTCATCTTTGTACTGTCAGGTCCTCAGAGTAGTAGTTAGTGCTTTCGAGATTTTGGCTCAGTGCCTCGAGATTTTATATTACCTGTGTTTAGCTTGATCGGATAATTAATGCTTGTAATTCACAGGAAGAGATGATACAAGTTATGTACTTTTGAAAAGAAGAATGTGAATATGTTACTTTTGTTCTATGTGAGAAAGTTTTCATTTGATGGACCTCTTGGCAAAAAGGTTTTAATTTTTGGTGATTTTTGGTAATCCGCTGCTTAGTGAACGCTTCTGCATTAGTTAATCTTGTTTTCGCGAGACAGACGTTACAATTAAGTGGTTCAGAGCTCTAGGTTCGCTGAGTCTACAGAGACATAGGACTAAGGTTGTAGATTCTGTTCTAAGTGTCTTCCAGTTTATCTGACAGTATCTTCTACTCACATAGGAGAAGAAGAACTTGAAGATGTCTAGACAACATGAAGAACATGCTGCTGAGGGAAGCACTGCTGCACCAGGAGGGGGTGCAAGAGACAAGAATAGGGAAGGGCATGTACCTGAACAGCCCCAGATTGACCCAGCTGTGATAGAAAATCCATCTCTTCATGCTCTATTTGAGAAATTCCTGACAGCCATGACACATATGGCAAACAGGATGCCACCACCTACACCTAGGGTACCAGCCCATCATGAGGGTTATGGAGCCGGCAAGACTTTCGAGAGACTTCGCCGGGTTGGAGCCATAGACTATGCTGGTACATCTGATCCAACAGATGTTGATTTGTGGCTGACAGAGCTGGAAAAGGCTTTCAAGATCCTTGATATTCCTGAAGCTGAGAAGGTAAGACATGCTGTGTATCTCTTAAAAGGAAGTGCTGGTCATTGGAGGATGATAGAGGAAGATAAGAGACCAGGTGAAGAAATAGGATGGGATGTTTTCCGACGAGAGTTCATCAGTAGATACTTCCCTAAGACTTATTTAGATGAGAAGATATCTCAATTTGAGAGGATCAAACAAGGACAGATGAACGTTAGCGAATATGATGCTATGTTCACAGAGTTGTTGCGGTTTTGTCCACAAATGGTAGTGAGTGATGAGGAAAGAATTCGGTGTTTTGAGAAGGGGTTGAACACTGAACTAACCACTCCTGTGTCTGCTTTAGAGAACAGGGAGAGGTTTGCCACCTTTTTGGAGTCGGTAAGGTGGATAGAGAGGTCTGAAATTGAGAAACGAAAGACTAGTGGTAAGAAGGTGTACACCCAACCTCAAGAACAAAGGTCTGAAAGTTTTAAGAAATCGAGATTTTCTGCAACGACAACATCATCGAGATTCCATACCCAGACATAATGGATGTCAAGTAGGGATAGGGATCGTAGTAATGTTCCAAATAGATCCTCTGACATAGCATCAACATCAGTGAATGGGTCTCGTAGACAGTTTGCGCCCAAAATTTATTACCAATGTAGACAACCGGGACATCTGACAAAGGATTGTCCAGACGGGAATACGATGATGACTCAACCTTAGGGGCAGAGTCAACAAGGCTCACAAAGGAGGCGATTTTCTAGTAACAATAGAGGACGTGGACCGACGTCCCAGACAGGTTAGATGAAATAGTTTTGTTTTGATACTTCATATCATGATTCTATTTGTTAAAGATATGAAAGTAGTTGTTATTGAATTCCTTTGACTAGTCCTATAAGGACACAAGGGAGATGAGAACTTATATCTTACTCAGTGTTTCTTAAAATGTTTTATAATCTCCCTTATCTATGTGTTGAAAGATGAGATATAGAAGTGATGCTTGGAGAAAATCTAGAAATGGAAATCATGTGTGTATAATGATATGAAAAGTGAGGAATATGATAGTAAATAAAGTGCATACTACCTAATATCAATACTTGTATACCCTGGCCAGGTATATGATTATTGTAGATAAGGGAAGTATGAAACTCTTAGATTGTTATCTTTTTTATTACTCTGATCAAGTAGTCATTCCGAAACCATCTAGAGAGTATAATGAAGATAAATAGGAAGAGATAAGTGAAATTTTTCCAAACAAATTACTTAGTGAACATTCTCAGTGAACATACTCAGTGAACCTTCTCAGTGAATTTTCCCAAGAGAAATTACTTAGTGAACATACTTAGTGAATATTCTCAATGAACTTGCTTAGTGAATATTTTCAAAACAACATTCTTACTGAACATACTCAGTGAATTTGCTCAGTGAATATCTTCAAAACAAAATACTCAGTGAACATACTTAGTGAACTTGCTTAGTGAATATTTTCAAAACAACATTCTTAGTGAACATACTCAGTGAATTTGCTCAGTGAATATCTTCAAAACAAAATACTCGGTGAACATACTCAGTGAACTTGCTTAGTGAATATTTTCAAAACAACATTCTTAGTGAACATACTCAGTGAATTTGCTCAGTGAATATCTTCAAAACAAAATACTCAGTGAACATACTCAGTGAACTTGCTTAGTGAATATTTTCAAAACAACATTCTTAGTGAACATACTCAGTGAATTTGCTCAGTGAATATCTTCAAAACAAAATACTCAGTGAGCATACTCAGTGAACTTGCTTAGTGAATATTTTCAAAACAACATTCTTAGTGAACATACTCAGTGAATTTGCTCAGTGAATATCTTCAAAACAAAATAATCAGTGAACATACTCAGTGAACTTGCTTAGTGAATATTTTCAAAACAACATTGTTAGTGAACATACTCAGTGAATTTGCTCAGTGAATATCTTCAAAAAAAAATACTCAGTGAACATACTCAGTGAACTTGCTTAGTGAATATTTTCAAAACAACATTCTTAGTGAACATACTCAGTGAATTTTCTCAGTGAATATTTTCAAAACAATATTTTCAGTGAACATACTCAGTGAACTTGCTCAGTGAATATTTTCCAAAACAAATTACTCAGTGAACATACTTAGTGAACTTACTTAGTGAATTCTTCCAAGACAAACTACTCAATGAACCTTCTCAGTGAATATTTCTAAATTAATTTCTTAGTGACCTTTCTCAAAGAACTTTTCTAAACAAATAAAGGATTGTTGAGTGAATTATTTGTGTTAGATATATATGTTTCTCTTTTGGTAAATATTCTGGGGTGATGATAGAAATATGTTCTTTTATGCTTCTTCCTTTCAATAGTATGGCCATCACATGTTAGGGGTTTATGCTTTGCATAAACATAAATAGTGATAAGGAGGAATTAATGAAAGGAACTTTGTGCAAATTATAGATCCATGGTATCTCCATAATATTAATATGATATGTGGAGACTTGAGGGCATGATTAATGAATAAATCTGTTCCTCCTTTTTCCTGGGATTTCGGGGACGAAATCCTTGTAAGGGGTGGATAATTTGTAACATCCCTGACCTGGGTTATGTGTTAACCCTAGATGTTTTTCCTAATAAGGTTGAGTAGATGCTTAATCATATCTTGGGAAAAGTAATTAGGGCTCATGAGAAACTTATGTTTCAATTTTGGTCCTATTTGAACAATGTTGAAGCAAGGTTTGCTTATTTTGGACTAAAGTGCAAATTACCTAAGTTGAGGGGTTAATTTGCAAATGTTGCATGATAAGATGTTCCTCTGATGTTGAGACATCATAATAATGAAGATGATGTAGTGGTATGGTTTTCACAAGCTTGGGCACCAAGATTAAGCTTGTAAAGCAATCCTTGTGCATTAAAACCTAGTTTTGGTGTAATGTGCAATTTACCCAAAACCTAGGGTTAAAAATGCAAATTACCACTTCAATGAGGTCCCTAATGTTTCTTGGCATCATGTAGAGAAAATAAAATGATAGGGGCGCCTCATTTGAATTAAGTTGGAGGAGAGAGAATCTTGATATTAAAATAATCAAGATTTAATCCTAAGTGAAACCCTAATTCAATTTAGGGCAAAAATGAATGTATTAATTAAAAGGCTTTCAAACAAAATTAAAATGGTTGAATTCAGATGTGTTTTTATGATCTTAAAGCCTTGAAAAGGCACGAGCATATTCTAAGGAGGTGAAATTCCACTCACCATTATAATAAGAAAAAGAATTTCCACTCAAATATGGATATTCTTATTATAAGGGTTAAGGTCCTTAATTTCTTTTCCCTTAATTCATGGATAATGGAAGGTAACTCGATGGGGATATAGATGCCCTTGCATGCAAGAAACCAAGGGGGAAGTGGTGGCAATAGTTTTGGAATTAAAAGACTTTTATAAAGAATTTTCTCTCTCATCAACTTTCTTATAAAAGTACCTTTTCCAAGCCAAAACAAAGGCTTTTTTGGATTCTTTTCTTTCCCCTTGCTTGGAATACGACCAAGGAGCTGTGGAGGATCAGGAGGACGACCCCCAACTTGTTGGTAAGGTTCTTGACCTCCTTTCACCTTGAATCCATGGTGAAAATCGAAAATCAATGCATAAATTCTTCATAACTTGATCCCCTCTTCAATTCTAACCAATTCTTTTCACTCAAAGCTTGAGGACGACCCTTGGAATAGTGAAAGGAGTTTCATCCACCATTTTTCCCGTGAGCTTGGAGCTTTGGAGCTCAATTGGAGGCAGGTTTTATAACTTGAAACCTTAACTTTGTTATTGCATTCAATTCCCCATCAAATAATGATCATTTCTCTATTTACAATTAATGATTTGGTTGATTGATGCAATTTCCATGGAAATCACAGCAGGTTTTGTGGGTCTAGAGCTTGATGATGATGACATCATCATAAGCACACACTTCCCCAAATATCTAGACCAAATGGTTTCAATCAAATGTCCAAACGGTTTGTGTTTTGGGAGCAAACGGTTTCAAACCGTTTGGAATGAAATGGTTTCACTAAAGCGCATAGAAGCAAACAGTTTAAGACTGTTTGGTTATGTTGACCAGGGTTGACCATTTGGGGACTTGTTAATAATGATCTAGGTTAATGTCCCATCAATTATTATTGATTAACTCCAATTGGTTCATGAGTTGAAGGTTCATCAATCACCTAAACCCTAATCGGGTTGAATGCTGATTTCATAAGTGATTGAGTTTGAAACTTGGGTTGATTGACCCAAACGGTTTCAAAACCGTTTGGGGATCACCCAAACGGTCTCAAGACCATTTGGGGGTCACCCAAGACCGTTTGGAGGTCTAGGGTTAACTGTTTGAAGGTCCAAAGGTACCAAATTGATTTGCAACCAAGTGATGATTTGATAATCAATCCAATGGTCTAGAACCCTAATTGGATGTCATGGATTTTGATGATGGAATGGGAAAAAGGTCTCAACACCATTTGGAGATCAACCAAATGGTCTAAAGACCGTTTGGTGGTCATCCAAGACCATTTGAGGTCAGGTCATATCATGTGATGATGATAGTTTATTGATTTCAATTGATTTGGTTCCACAATGTCAACCATTGATGGATCCTCGATTTCAAACCCTAAGTGATGGTTTCTTGATTATTAAACCTAGTTAAATTGGGTTCAAAACCCTAAAGTGAAGGTCTAATTGAATGGCGATTCATTGGTCCAATTGATGAATACTTTAGTGGTTCAATTTGTAATTGGTCCATGGGTTGAAACATTGAGTCGATTGAGTGTTGAAGTGCCTTTTTGGTCCATGCAATATTGAGAAGGTTTGGAACGAATGGTCTCAAGACCATTTTGGACCAAACGGTCTCAAGACCGTTTGGGACCAAGCGATCTCAAACCGTTTGGAGACCCAAAGTGCAAACGGTTTCAATACCTACCTTGTCCAATTGGTTTCAAGTATAACTTGTTCAAATGGTTTTCAATCAATTGATTTATGAGAACTAAGATCATTGAGGTTCTAAGTAATTAATATTTTGAAGATCAACATGGTTAATCCATTTGAGTATCTCATGCAATTGAAGGTCCAATATGGTGAACCCATTTGGATACTTAATGCAATTGAAGATTTGAATGGTTAACTTAATTGATCACTTTGCGGAATTGAAAGTTTAATTGGTCAATTCTTTTGAATTCCTTATATAATTGATGGTTTAATTGATTAGACCATTTGGACATCTAATATGATCAAAAGTCAATTAGCTATGTGATTATTAATGATGTAGACCCATGTTGATTATAAAGGTTAACCCTAGCTTTGTGTACTCAAGTAAGGAGTTGACCTTGATTAATCTTAGAATAGTTAACATCCTAGAGACGATGAGAGGCAGAGTGAATGGGAGAGTTGATTGCTTACTTACTAAGCCCTATTTCTCTCATAGTGAATAAATTTGTAATTAGGGTTTGATCCATATTATGATATCATAAAATCTTCATTGAAAAGATTTATGTACCTTGATCCTAAATTAGAGCAAGGTTATGTGAAACCCTAATTTAAGGGCAAAGCTCAGTTAAACCATAAACAAGGGTGATGATGTAACCCAAAATTAGTGTCACAATGTAAGAAACCCTAATTTAATGGGAAATGTATATCCTAACCCTAATTTGGGTATGAAGAAAGAGAAACCCCACTTCAATGTGAATGGTAAACCCTAATCCCTAAAATGGGATAAAGGTATATGAAACCCTAATATAGGGAAGTGTCATTAATACTAATGTGAAGCCTTAACACTGGGTGATGTTTTGTGAAGTCTTAATTTCACATAATACTAGGTGAAACCCTGATATAGAAGGATTTTATATGAAACTCTAATGAAGAGTGATTCTAGGTGAAATCTATATATGTTTGTGAGATGCTAAGTGAACCTCAAATTATAATTATGGAATCCTATTCCTATTGATAGAATAGTGATTAATGTATTGACAAATGAAATACCTAGAGGGGTTGATTATGAATATCCTTATATGAATAGTCCCTGACTCAAGGGTGAGTCCATATCTTTGGCAATGGTTGTGTATTCTAAAATAGATGAATCATGACCAATACATTGCATAATGAATGAGATGATCTAGTGCATAGGTATTAGTATGAGTGATACCCTAATACAAGCTAAGTGAATAAACTCAAGCAAGAAGAGGGTGTTGAGGAAAGTGATACATCAAGGCATGATAGATATCACATCCAACACCCCAATTCTGATATACCATGATGTGTTATAAGTTCATTATAATTGGAATAGATGACACATGAAATGTGTTATGACAATTGCTACATTGAGATGTAATGCACTTTGTTAAGTGTAGGCTAACATGCCTTATGAAAAGGTTAATCCCAAATAATAGACTATGATACAATCATATTCTGATAAAGATGAGAGAGAAACTCATACTTGGTGTTGATAATACATTTAATGATGAATGATGAGGATATATAAGTATGTTTGAATACTTATGATATCTATTTTTAGTTTGTAGCTTTGAGAAGAAATGGAGTGGGGTTGATCATTAATAATATGACCTTAAGAACCCAAGTGGTTATTTATGGAATACCCTAATGAAGGGTGCTCATATAAAAGAGAAACCATGAACCCTAAAGAGGGAACAGTGGTATTACTTAGTGTTGTATGGTACTGATGTGAAAGAGAAATCATGAACCCTAAAAAGGGATGATACTAATTAGTGTTGTATGATACTGATATGAAAGCATTATAATTGTTACCATGAATACTAATCATGCAGGGATGATGAGATGAGAAGCATATCCAGGTATGGGCTATGATGCTTGTTTATTGAGAATGTTTTATAGGCTTTATAAGCCTTCATATGCTTTGTGTAGTAAGAATCAACGAGCTTTGTATACTATGTAAAATACATTGTATAGCAAGAATTATGATGTCTTTGGTCAGATGATCTGAAGGTAAAAAGTTACCTAACAAGTGGTAAAATGTATCCTATGGTGAGTTATGGGTTCAAATACCCAGATGCTATAATCATGATGATGAAATTGTTAAGAAGAGGAAATGTACTTGGTGAGTTGAGGGATTAAGATCCCAACACTTTGTGAAAAGAGTATGGCTACGGGCCATGACTCCACAATGACAATGCCAGGTAGTAGATATATGATCTAAGCCTGAAAATAGTTAATTTTGTGGTAATGATGCTATAGTGAATAAATGTTATACATGTTCTTCATATTTCTTAATGAATAAGTGGCATGTGGCTCTTTCAAGTTATAGCTGCAATGTTTTAGATAAGAATAATATTCTAATTTGTTAGACATTGAATTAGCTGCTGCCAAATAAATATGATTACTTTGTGCATATTTATCTTCTTAAGCTGCAATAATAATGTTACTGGTGAAGAGTTATATCTCTCGCTGGGGAAATTTACAATTGTCTCACCCCCGTGGGAACTACATTTTTAGGTGGACGTGGACGAGGAGACCGGAATCCTTCAGTAGGAGAAGGACAGCAGCAACAGCAGTAGGGACAACAGTGAAGTATCAGGTGGAGACACTGGCTGTTATGCCTTATATAGATGTAGTTAGATTCCTATGTGTCGTCTCTATACTCTCAGGTCCTCAGAGTAGTAGTTAGTGCTTTCGAGATTTTGGCTCAGTGCCTCAAGATTTTATATTACCTGTGTTTAGCTGGACATGATAATTAATGCTTGTAATTCACAGGAAGAGATGATACAAGTTATGTACTTTCGAAAAATAGAATGTAAATATGTTACTTTTGTTCTATGTGAGAAAGTTTTCATTTGGTGGACCTCTTGGCAAAAAGGTTTTAATTTTTAGTGATTTTTGGTAATATGTTGCTTCGTGAATGCTTCCACATTAGTTAATCTTGTTTTCACGAGACAGACGTTACAGTCATCTCATAGTAAGTCCTTAAAGATGCATTTAGGAGGTGTCAGGTATCATATCATGAGAATGTCTTCTCACAACAAGTCCATAAAAATGTATTTGGAAGGTGTTAGGACCCATATCATGACAAATGGTATCTCACAACACATCTCTAAAAATACATTTGGGAGGTGCCACGACCCATATCATGATAGTGTCCTTTCACAACTTGTCACTTCAAATGCATTAAGGAGGTGTCGTGGCCCATATATTGATAGTGTCCTCTCATTATAAGTCCCTAAAAATGCATTTGGGTGAAGTTTGGGCCCATATCCGGACATGATAGTATCCTCTCAGTGTAAGTCCATGAAAATGCATATGGGAGGAGCCACAACCCATATCATGACAGTATCCTCTCACAGCAAGTCCATGAAAATGCATATGGGAGGAGTCACAACCCATATCATGATTGCGTCCTCTCAGAATAAGTGCCCAAAAATGCTTTTGAGTGAATCTCATATCGATATCATGATATTGTCCTCTCACAGCAAGTCTATGAAAATGCATCAGGGAACATTTAGGGCCTATATCATGATAATCTCCTCTCACAGCAAGTCCCCAAAAATACCTCGGGGAGGAGTTGTGGTCTGTATCTTGAAATTGTCCTCTCACGACGTGTTCCCAAAAATTTATTAAGGAGGAGGCATGACCCATATCAAGATTTTTTCATCTCACGCCAAGTTACCGAAAATGCTATTGTGACGATCCATGGATGATATCATGATAGTGTCCTCTCACAACAAGTTTATGAAAATGCATCAAATATTATCATTGACAGATATCATGACAATGTCATCTACAATAAGTCCCCAAAAATGCATCTGGGATGAGCCGCAACTCATATCATGATAGTGTCCTCTCATGACAAGTCCATGAAAATGAATATCGGAGGAGCCGCAACCCATATCATGATAGTGTCCTCTCACAACAAGTCCATGAAAATGCATATGGGAGGAGCCACAACCCATATCATGATTGCGTCCTCTCTCAACAAGTGCCCAAAAATACTTTTGAGTGAATCTCATAGCAATATCATGATGTTGTCCTATCGCAACAAGTCCATGAAAATGCATCGGGGAACATTTAGGATCTACATCATGATAGTCCCCTCTCACAACAAGTCCCCAAAAATACCTCTGGGAGGAGCCGTGGCCCGTATCTTGAAATTGTCCTCTCACAGCGTGTTTCCAAAAAATTATTAAGGAGGAGGCATGACCCATATCAGATTTTGTCGTCTCATGCCAAGTTACCGAAAATGCTATTGTGAGGATCCATGGATGATATCATGATAGTGTCCTCTCACAACAAGTTATATGAAAATGTATCAAATATTATCATTGACAGATATCATGACAATATCATCTACAATAAGTCCTAAAAAATGCATCTGGGATGAGCCACAATCCATATCATGATAGTGCCCTCTCACTGTAAGTCCATGAAAAAGCATATGGGAGGAGCCGCAACCCATATCATGATAGTGTCCTCTCACAGAAAGCACTACAAAAAATAAATGATTTAACTACAATTACATTGGTTACATATATTATATATAGCTAAAACTACCTTTAGTTATAGAAATATAAAATTGTAAACAAAAAAAGTGTAGTTCATCCGATTGATTATTAATGACTATACTTACCAAATGTAAACCATGACTGTAGCTAATCTAGTTGGTTTAGCCTAATTACACTCTCTCCGCTCATATCGATTTCAAACGAAAATTATTTCCTCACGCTTCTCATCTCCCGCGCATTGTATCTTTTTTCAATCGCGCTCCCCCAATTTCAGCCTCTGCACTCTCACCCAACCCAAATAATATCTTTCCCCTGATCTACACATCGTTGGGAAACCGCATCGTGCAACGATATCGTTGGTTTCATCTTTGTGCCTTCGCCCAGCAAGGGACGGTTTTCTTCTGCGTCTCTCTGCTGGAAGGCTTCATCTATATGGTTCTTCGTCCCAGAGTCTCCGCCCAGCAGCTGAGGGCTGACTGATCTCAACAAATTTATCCCAGCGCCTCCACTCAGCAAGGGCGTCAGAAGAAGTTTCTCTTCTTGGTAGCTCCGCCCAGACCATTCTTGGCTATGGGTATTCCTCCCAACGCTTAAACAAATAGCTCCAGGTCTCGGTGGGTAGCCCTTCGTCTTTGCATCTAGTCTTAGAAGTCCAATAATCATTTCATAATGGTTTATTTCAGTTCTGAAAATTGAAAGGCAGCAGACATTTCTAGCGCTGGAACTCAGGAGATGCTTGGGCGTATTGGTTGTACCCATTGTTCCCATTACCCATTGTAATTTCTTATATAACACAAATTACAGTTATGTGTTGTATTGCTTGAATTTGAATAATATAATGAACTCTCATGAATGCTTTGTTATCACGCTATCACTGGTTGATATGTTTGGTAAGAGGTATACGTATCATTTTAAGATCATACATATACAAAAACTAATTTATGCATAACATAATTAGAGCCAACGAGGGAGTCTTTACTAATACGCTGCATGTTGTGAAATACTTGTAGGCTCCTAATTTCTTATCTGGTTTTATATCACTATTATTATAGGCATTGATTACTCTTTTTCATTTTTCATATTATTTATTGCAAATACACGACAGTAGTTATATTAACATGCTTGAACTGATGTTAATTGAATATTACTTTCCAGCTATATATGGAGACGAAGCTCCATTCCACATTGAAAAAATTCGTGATACTTGTTATGATCTGCTTAATGAATATTGGAATAGACATAAGGCACAGGAAGAATGTGATGTTGATAATGTGATTTCTGATCAGTTGGAAACTTTCCAATCACAAGAACTTGATAAAGATATGTTTGGATATGATGCTTTTTGAAAGAAACAGAAGAAAAATTAGTCCAACTTTCTCAAAACTGAACAGGATAAGTATTTGGAGGATGATGTGTTTCCAAGAACAACAGATTTTGATATATTATTGTGGAAGATAAATTGTAATACGTATCCACTTCTAGGAAAAAATTCTAGAGATTTGCTAGCAATCCATGTTTCCACTATGCCTTCCAAGTCATCCTTTCACACAAATGGAAGAACTGTTGACTTTAGCTGTAATGAACTTGATCTGATGATAACAGAAGCTTTATTTTGCACTCAAAATTGGTTAGGAGATATTTAGGGAAAAGGTATATGCTTATTCAGTGTTTTAACTTTTCCTGTATGATATATCATTTTTTTCATAATGACATAAGATTGTTGTAGATAGAGCTACATCATGGTTAAGCAATTCTGATAGCATGTGTGGTTTGTATAGGGACAACTACATTCATCTTCTTCTCAGACATGCTGACCTCTTCTTGGGTAATGGGGAAAGATTTCTATTTTGGTGGGACCCTTGGTTGGAAGAAGGGGAGAGGCTTATTAATCTGATTGATCCACATTTAATACTCAGAATGGGTAAAGGAATGAATTGTAAAGCATGTAGCTATATTTTCAAAGGTAAATGGCATGTGCCTAGTTTTAGAGGTAATGATAAGCTTTTGTATGTCTTGGAAAAGCAGAGATCACCTATGAATGATGAAGATTGTGTTCTTTACAGAGGCAATTCTATTTTCAACATGAAGGATGGCTGGAATATCTCGAGGAACAAGTGGCCTAATGTCAGATGGGGAAGATGGATTTGGGATGGGAAAATTCTAAGGAGATGTTCTCTTTTCCTCTGGAAATGCTTTCTTGGTAAGATACCAACAATCGCCTACCTAAAGATTATCGGCTATCAAATGGTTTCTAGATGTTGTCTGTGCGAGGAGAATGAGGAAGACATAGAACATATTTTGTTTTGCTACAGCTATGCCAAGTCTGTTTGGGGGCTTTTCAATAACGAGTTTCATGTGGCTCCCAGGAACTTAGATGATTTACTGGATCTGAGTAGTAGGAGTAAATATAGTGTTGTTTGGGCTATTTGCTCCTTATGGAAAGAAAGGAACATAAAGATCTTTGATGGGTGTAGCATGGAGGCTGAAGCGTTGTGGAGATTATGCAGTAGAGATTTTGTTTTGTTGTTTGATTAGATGTCCAGATAGAAGATAGATTGTATCTCTATAGAAGATAGCTAAACTGTATAGCTTCTTTCTTTTTTTGTTTTTCTTTCCTTTTTGGTGGTTATACCTTGTAACTACTTTTGCTTTTCATTTGTAAAGAGGCACACCACCCAATTGAATTTCTGAATTCTGAGTTATGAATTTTGAATTCTAACTTCTGAATTTCTAACAATTATGGAAAACGAATTCTGAATTTTAACTGAAACAAAGGAACATGCACATGCACATGCACCTACTCAACGATAAATTCAATTCATTTCCCTTGCTAACATCAAGAATTTCAGAAACAAATTTAGGAATTCTAGCAGCTTATATGGTTTTAAACTAATCTCATCAATTGTCTTTTGAGAGACATGAAGCATTGGAAATTTGCAAAATCTTTAGCCAATCCATAATGATAAATCAGAAACGGAGCAGCTTCATAAAAGAAAGAAAACTTAGAGAATCATCTAAAGCAACCCTATGCATTTTAAAAATCTACTGATCCACAAAATAAGAAATGAGATTCCTTGCATATGATTTAATGAATTCAACACATCTATAGTTCCCCTATTGTTGAACAATTCTTGACACTTCTTTGGAAGTTGACATCAGGTCGAACGTGTTTGGTTCTGATCTTTTCTAGTTCCCCTGTTGTTGAAACTGTCTTCTGAAGCTACCATCTAATTGGAGTGTGAGGAGGATTGACCTCTTGCTGGAGATTGAAGATGAGTCTGAAATTAAGTTGGAGTTGCTGCCATGGAGCATAAGAGGGGATTTAATGTGCTTGGTGTTGCTGCTTCAGAATGCAGCTTTGATATCTTCGCACTGAGGTATTGCATCTGGCTCTCCTTTTTATAAAAAAAAGCACCCTTCCTTTTGGCCAATCATTCTAACATCTGGAAGTACTGATGATGTACATATTTTTGTTGTTGAGGGTGTTCCTAATAGAACTTCTGATAGTATACATGGCCCTCCTAAGCTCTGATCAAAGAATAGATGAAACATCAACTTCATGTGTTTCCCAAAAACTATTTTCATCTGCCATTTACACAACTGGGTACAAAAAGTTATCCACTCCAAGTACTTTGAAGATTAAAATTGTCTCCGGGTATTTTATATTTACAATCTTCAAGAGTGTTGTGACTTACCATAACTATAACAAGCATGCATGTTTAATTCAATTGAAACATGGATATCACTTTTTGCTGCTTGTTTTTGCAAGGTTGCTTCCAGCAAGTTGATAAGCTAAGGACTTGAGAAAGCATTTTTCTTGATGTTTTCTCGGCAAGAACAAGAAAGGAAACTTCGGATTGTGAAGCTCAACTAGCATGCAGATGCAACATGATCAAAATGATGAATCTTTAAGTGTAATAATCAATTTCAGTTTATGCATTAATCAAATCATAGGAACAGATAGTAAGAGGGATCCTGTGGTAGATGCAGGCCACTTGACCGTTCACCAATCATATGCTCGAGTTTGTTAGTGATCTAGTGTCTAACATCCTACATCCCCCAGGCTCCTTGGTTGACTTCTCAGTGGCAGCAAGAAGACCTACATACCTGCTTGTTGATCCAAGTTTTGCATACATAGACTAGGACGCAAGTATGACTGTTGGGTTTAAAACTGGCATTCCATAGGTGAAATGCAAGGAGGATGATGCCTCAGATCTAGTACTATATGGTTATTGATGGGTACATTTTCAATTTTTGTAGGTCAATTTTTAGAACTATCCTTTTCATTGTGTGTACAAGCCCCGAGTCAGAAGTTAATACATTTCCTGGTCACTTTTCTTAAAAACCAGGTTGTAGGCTAGCTCATAATTATTATTGGTTCTGTAATTCAATTGATATATTAGTCTCCTTTCTATATGGTTGCACTTGCTAGAATTAGACTTAGAATTTTAGCATGTAACCTAATCTAATATTAAATACCAATGGACTGCATGTGACCTTCTTTACTATATATATGCCCTTGTGTAGCTCACATTTTATAAGAGTTTTTTGCATACCGTTTATATCTAGATAACCAATGTTGGCTATAGGAGACACACAAATAGTTTATTATATGTCAAGATTGCTGCTGAACATGCCTATTTGTTACCGTCTACTATTTGTCCTGTTAGATAGATGAGCAATTGTTCTTTGACTCTTGGTTAGCACGATGGGTTTTCGACAGTCTATTAAAATGAAACTGATGCAATAAGAAATGCAGAAAATGATGTGTATTGGACAATCTATTGAAATGGAACTGCTGCACTGAGAAATGCAGAAAATGGTGTGCAATCTATAAAATGGAACTGCATGTTTCCTGTTCCCAAGTGATTTCTTATTAAAATATTCGTTTTGCACATTTGCAAATACATTTCCTGCTCCCTATATTCTGATGTTCCCATCCGTGATTACTTCCTAGGAAGAAGACCATGCCTCCAGGAAGAGGACCGTGCCTTCAGGAAGCCTCTGTGATTACACGTTTTCACATTAATTTGGTAATCATATCTCGAGGCCCTGAACATGAGAATTTTGATTTTGATGTTGCTACTTCAATGACCAACGATATATGCTCAAATTGCCAAATTCTTAAGTAGAATTTTTGAAAGATTAATATGGGCTAGATTAATGGAAAGGAACACTATCATTGGGCTGACATAGTTATAAATTGCATGCCTTTTTTGTTACTGTTATCATGTCAACTTTGTTATGATCATTTTAACTAGTATTGCATATACTAGGATCTACATTGGTTTTCTTCTTAATACTTTATATGTATTGATCTTTTACGTTGTGATATAAAACTTTGTAACTTGAAAAAGGTTATGATGTCTATGGACAGGAATAGAAAGCATCTCATTAGAAACCTGCATCCAATTTGAACTATGTAGGGCTCTTCTTGAAACACTGCACTAAACATATGCAACAACAAATTCTCTAATTTTTCAAAACTACTGAGGATGCATTGGTTGCAAGGTTTATTACTAAGTCCAACAAACATGCTTATTACAAGTTTATGATCATTCACCCATTGGTTCAGGCCCAAAGCTATGATGCCAAAATTTGATGGGATATAAGTGAAAAGATCCTCATTGATTGACTTCTAGGCTGCAAGCAGAGTGATCAAATACATAATTAAGGTGTTATCTTTTGGCTCAAATACCCCTGTTATTGATCTATCTTCTATCTTTATTTGTTATCCTTATGAACAAGGTTACAAGGGAGAAACGTAGTAGCTGGTGGCTCATACAAAGTGATCAACTCAAAAGCCTCTATGGAGACTGTTATGACTTGAAGATGTTGATGTGGACTACTACTTCCTCTCACGAAGATGTTGTTATAGTCTTGAATCAAATATTTCAATTTTGCTGGTAGGTGTAAGCTTTTCCACGCCATTGATTATGTTTTCCAGGTCTCTTTGAGCTACCTCTACTTTCAGTTACCAAGTTTTACAACTTGTGTGATCCTCTCCTCTGCGTTTCCTACTGCGTTTGAGAAGCTCGACCAATCCGATTCTGTAAAACAATCCAGGAATTTAAATCTTGAGTGTGAACGGGATGAAAGGTGACACTCTTAAGAGTTCATTCACTTTTTTTTTGTAAATTTACTGGTCTCTTAAGTGTCAAGAGTTCTTATGAATCATTTTTCTTAATGCCATTGATGAAATTGTGCAGTAAACCTGGTCGACCACCAAACAAAAAGATACAGGAACGCAAGCCAATATCACACCAGAGACATGTGCCCAGCAATGAGACCATGGATATTACAGGTATCTGTATGGCCGTTCTTGTTTAATGTCTTCCAGGTTTCAAATACTTTGTTGCTAACTTTATTCAGGTGCACATTTTTCAGTAGAAAAAAGTGATGACCGTGAGGAGCTACTGGCTGCTGCAAAATTGGCATTGGCTACACGTATGTACTTCTTAGGAAAAAAATGTTGGTAAAGATCATCTCATCAACAATGTAACTTATTGTTGCAAATTTTCAGGATCTACTGGTCCCAACATTTTCTGGAAGCAATTGGACCCCACATTCTGTTTAGTATCTTCAGAGGGGGCAAAATTTTTGACACAACATGGGATAATTTGAATCTCTCAAATTCTCATCGAGGTATTTTGAGTCCTCTTAATGCTTCTGTCACTTGTTTTCAGCAATGTTAATCCTTAACTACATTTTTATGTGCTATAGAGATCATCATGTATAGGTAGGAGCTTTTCTTAAATGCACTGGGAGAAGAAAGCTTATGGAATAGGTAAGTTATGAGCAGGAGAAACTATGTTTTCTTGTTTCTTTCGTGAGCTATATCTCAAAACTTGTATGTTTCTTTATAGGTATCCATGGTGGTTCGCACAAAGTGGATGCTACCATCAACTTGATGGTGCTTGAGATCCACAACATACAAAAGTACAGAACGTATCGATTATGAGAAGAAATGCCAATATGTTTTGATATAGGGGATTCACCAACCAAAACTAACCATACATGAACCTCTACATGAGTTGCCAACAGGATATACTGCAACTCTTGTGCTCACTCCTATGTGTTGAGAGCTCTGGGAGTTGATGAGGACATGACACATACCTCGATTATGTTTGGGATTGGAAGATTCACCACTAAAGCTGAGATTCATAGGGCTGTTGAACTCATCATGAATTAGGTGGAGGAACTAAGGGAGATGAGCCCTCTTTATATTGTACTTTGTAGTCTGCAGTGTATAGATGTAGTCAGAAGAATATATTGTATACATGTGTCTTTTTTCCATGCATATTGTAAAATAGGGGCCAGGTTAATGTCCTCCCCATGTGTACTCACTGTTCAAATATAAATAAAAGTATCATTGCTGACATTGTAAGCACAACTCGATCTTGATTAACATTCACCTATTTTCTTATTTAGAACCCCTCTATATTGGAAAGTGACTGACTGGATACATAATGTCTCTGACTACATATGTATGTATAGTACATGGTGTCTTTCACTACACACTAGCTATAATTACATGTGTAGCAAGTGCTATTTTTTTCTATACATGAACTACAAATACAAATTGTAACCAATGTCATCTCTCCCTACATATCATAGGTACAAATTGAATTGTAGTCATACATTTGGCTACAATGGAAACTACATGTTTATGTGTAAGGACATTTTTTACCTACAATTACGGTTACATATGAATTTGTAGCCAGAGGCAAAACTAACTACAAGTTTGAAAAATGTAGCCTAAACAATTAGCTACACGGGTATTAGCTATATATTATAAGTGTAAGGATAATTGTAGCCAAAGCTTTTGGCTACAAATTTTGGGGTTTTCGCTACAAATTTTTTTTGTAGTTAAAGACCATATTTTTCATAGTGAAGTCCATGAAAATGTATATGCGAGGAGCCAACCCATATCATGATTGTGTCCTCTCACAACAAGTGCCTGAAAATGTTTTTGAGTGAATCTCATAGCGATATCATGATATTGTACTCTCATAGCAATTCCATGAAAATGCATCAGGAAACATTTAGGACCTATAACATGATAGTCTCCTCTCACAGCAAGTCCCCAAAAATACCTCAAAGAGGAGCTGTGACCTGTATCTTGAAATTGTCCTCGAACAACATGTTTCCAAAAATTTAATAAGGAGGAGGCATGACCCATATCAAGATTTTTTCGTCTCACGCCAAGTTCCATAAAATTCTATTGTGAGGATCCAGGAATCATATCATGATAGTGTCCTCTCACAACAAGTTTATGAAAATGCATCAAATATCATCATTGACATATATCATGACAGTGTCCTCTCACAACAAGTTTATGAAAATGCATCAAATATTATCATTGACATATATCATGACAATGTCATTTACAATAAGTCCCCAAAAATGCATCTAGGATGAGTCACAACCCATATCATGATAGTGTCCTCTCACTACAAGTCCATGAAAATGCATATGGGAGGAGCCGCAACCCATATCATGATAGTGTCCTCTCACAGCAAGTCCATGAAAATGCATATGGGACGAGCCACAACCCATATCATGATTGCGTCCTCTCTCAACAAGTGTCCAAAAATGAAAGCCGATGACTCATTGCAAAGTGGGTAAGTCCTTGGTAAGGTTGAAGACTCTTTGTATTGGATAGGTAAGTCCTTTGGTTGGTCATATATTGTATCTCTTATGATGAATATAATGAAGGTGCAAGGTTAAGAAATCCTAGATGTTGACCTCTCTAGGCAAGTGGACTAACTCACTTCTAGTTTGAAGTGTGGAACCACTCTAAATAGCTTGTCTACTTGTGTTTGCTCAATCTCTCTCATCCTTGCTATGCATGTTTTAGTTGCACTCAAATTACCTATTTAGCAACCTTATCTTGTCATATATCTTGAAGGTCTAATGATTTTTGTTTAAGTGCTTTCAGCTCATTCACCCCCCTTCTAGAGCATCCAATCACCCATCTAGGATCCAATAGGACCACAACCAGCTTGGAGATTGCGGTCACTCCTGAATCCTTACAAACCGCGACCGTATGAGAAGACCTCGACCTCTCCAAACGCAACGCTCAAGCCGACCTCAATCACGATCATCACCAGACCATGACTAAGTTCAACCACGATGAAAGGAGGAATAAAGAGTAGACCGCGACCGTGGTCTCACCACTCACCCAACCAAGACCGCGATCGTAATCTAGGCTTAAGTCGGTAGAATGTGCCTATAAATAGCACACCCACCTGTGTTGTCAAATCATCAGATCATAGATCATTCCAGATTCATTCCTTACCATCCCATCCACCAGTCTTGGATCTCCAAAGGTAGAAGTTGAGGAGAGAGAAGACTGAAGACTCCTTCTTCGAGAGAAGAAGATCATCCATGCCACCGACGTGTTAGATCTAGATCTAAAGAAGTATTGTGTCATATCATGTCTCTTCTCTATAGTTCTATCACTCCATATCACTATACTTCCCTCCTCTCTTTGTGGGACTTCATGTATCCATCTTTCTGTAACACCATTTTGCTGTCCGCAAGCATGAGTGGCTAAACACCTTAACTTGGGTTGGAGGTAGCCACTAAGGCTCTCCCAACATGTATATTGTCTCTTTATGTTGAATATATATTCTTATCAAGATTATCTCCATGCACCTATTTTAATGCTTCACTTGTATACTTAACTACCATCTTGTGATGTTTGATTATTGATATATCGAGAGAGTAATATCACTTTTATCATGTGTTATGGAGTAGTATGAATGCACGACAGTGTTGGAATGCTAAAGCTGTAAAACCATATGTTATGCGACGAGGTTTGCATGTAGTCATCTCGAGAGAGATGATGCCCTTAGACTTAGATCTTTCCTCATCTTGAGAGAGAGTGGAATAGATGCTTTTAATGGTTGCTTGTAATCTTGGTAGGTGTATGCGAGAGAGAGATGATGTTGCATGTTGGTGAGATGCTTTAGTAGGTGAACCCTAGCCCGAGTTTCCTCCCATATATTTGTTTTGTCTTGTTTCTTTTATTTTTGTTTGTACTTCTTATTCTTGTTTTTCTTGCCCAACTTAGTTTGTGTTCCATCGTTCCTAAGGGAAGACTTTTTATATACCCTCTTCGGCTAAAGTATATGAGTGTTGGATTTTGTGCACTTAACAATGCCAACCTTGTCCCTGTGTTTGACCCTGATTGCTACATCGGACCCCGTTTATTGTTGCGAGGGCCTGAGAGTCAGGTTATCTCTTAAAAAAGTCCGACTACTCAGAATCCACTCCTTTTGGAAGTGTGATTTAGGCCGGTTATGTGTATTGACAGAAACTCTGTGAAAATGCTTCTAAGTGGAGCTAGGGGTCATATCATGATAGTGTCCTCTCATAGCAAGTCTGTGAAAATGCTTAGATTTGAGACATGTATATATGTATTGTCCTCTTAACTATTCATAAAAGAGATGTGTATGAGTTGGGGACGATGGGAGCATGGTCGTTCAAGTGCTTTCGATAGACACCACTCTTTTGCAACAATTGTTGCTGGGGTGGGTGGTCTATGCAAGTTGTTGTCTAAGGAGAAATTTGCCTTGCACGACAAATAGCCATTAGCCTTAGAATGTTCACAAAAGAGACATATATGAGTTTGGGGGAAGATCTTAATGCCAATATCCCTCTATGATTGACCTTCCAGATTACTTTCTCTCTATAATAATTTCTCTCACATATCTTCCTTTATGAATTGTCAATAAATGTATTGATATATCTCCATGAAGCTTGTTGATGCTTATTATTGGTTGGGAGATGTTGAATGACTGACATGTCTATCACCTAAAGTTTAGGTGACAAGTACATGTGTCACCTAAAAATTTGGTGACATGCATGTGTGCCACCTAAATATATACCCCCTTATAGATTACATGTGACTCATATACATGTCACCTATATGGAAAACCCCCCATTAGAACATAGGTGATTCAAATGTATGTCACCTATTCAGTGTAACCCTTTCATGTATGATAAAATGTATGTCATCTATATTATGTTGGATTATACAGATTATAGATGATTTACATGTACGTCACCTAAAGTATGTAACCTTTTCAAAATACTAAAATGTATGTCATCTATTTCACACAGGTCTATACAAATTATAAGTGATGTACAAGCATGTCACCTAAAATGTGTAACCTTTTACATGGATGTCACATATAGTATATTTTTTGGTAGTGTAGTATATAAGCAATTAGCCAAAAGCATGCAAGTAACATTTGTTGTTCAGTAGATTGAGATATCTGAGAACCTACTGTAGATCCAGTTTCCAACTTGTTCATGTGTAGCAGTTGCGTGTACTCATAGAGATATGTCGCTTAAAGCAAACATCATAGAAAAGAGATATTTTTATCCATCCTTTTCTAAACGGAAGGACATCATTGCGCATAGATGTAGTTGCTGGTATTCTAAGCAAACACGAAAGGCATATGGTGCGAGCAAGTCTTGGATCCGCAAGACCGTTATTTAGGATTAACAATGCACCAACCTGAAAACCATCACAGCGAATATTCGCGGGGTCAAGATGTTTAACCCCATGGCTACTACTGGACGGCAAGTTTGAAGCCCTTGGGAACGAGGTTGAAGATAGCTGAGGAGGCCCCCGACGGTGCTACTCACCAGGGAGAGCACAGACTTGGGCGCACAAGGCCTTGGAAATGAATTGTTAAGAAGTCCCTATATCGTGACATTGTCCTCTCACTACATGTCTGTAGATATACATTTGGGAGAAATGTCGTGGCAATGTCCTCCACAACAGGTTCCTGAAAATGCATATGAGAGGAGCCAAGGTACATGTCATGAGAGTGTTCTCTCACAACAAGCCCCTAAAACTCCATATTGGGCATGGTCTATACCATGATGTCATAAAAATTTCTTTTTAATGCACTTGTGAGGACCTGGAGTCCATATCATGTCAGTGCCTTCTCACAATAAGTTCTTAAAAACACATTTCCGAGGGTCTGAGCTCATATCATGAAAATATCTTCTTACAAAAACTCTCCTAAAATTTATTTGTGAGGAGCCATGACCCGTATTATGATAGTGTCCTCTAACAACAAGTATGTGAAAATTCTTCTAGAACAAGCTAGGACCCATATTACAATAGTGTCCTCTCACAAAAAGTTTCTAGAAATAATTTGATTGAAGACGTGAATATATGTATTGTCCTCTTAAATATTCATAAAAGAGACATGTATGAGTTTGGGGATAATTGGAGCATAGTCAGCAACTACCTGTGACAATCATCACTCATTTACATCAATCGTTGTTGGTGGTGTGCGGTCTATGTGAGTCACTGTCAACGAGAAATTTGTCTTACAAGACAAAACACATTAGCCTTAGAATGGTCACAAAAGAGACATGTATGAGTTTGGAAAAGATCTTTATGTCAATATTATTTTTATAAATAACTCTCAAAATGACTTAGAATGACTCTCAACAATAATTTCTTTCACATATCTCCTTTATAAATTGTCAAATAAATGTGTTAATATATCCCCACACAACTGCATTAAAATAATTATTGATACTTATTATTAGTCGTGAGATGTTAGATGACTTACATGCCAGTCACCTAAAGATTAGGTGACAAGTATGTATGTTACCTAAAAGTTTGGTGACAGACATGTATGTCACCTAACTAATATAACCCCTTAAAGATCACATGTGACTCATATACATGTCACCCATGTGATAAACCTCCAGTAGAACACTGGTGCTTCAAGTGTATGTCACCTATCACTAGAAGAAAACCATGTTTGCGTGAAGGTTGTGCGCATACAACCTGTGAAGGTTATGCTCGACACAAAAATGCAGACACGGTTAAAACCTTCACCGAAAAATTCTGGCGGCCCAATTAGATTTCCCGCTAAGTAGTGGACGGTTTAGATTGTTAGGTATAATTGAATGGCTCAGATCACTCAGGGAAACGAAAAGCCACTTGAATAGAAATCCCCTTCGATCGGCATAAATCTGTTTCACAGACGAAACCGCTTGACGGCAAGCGCGCGCGACTCTTGGCTTTCCTTCTGTCGGGAATCATCCGAAGAGAAGCCTTCACCCGGCGGCCGGTCTCATCCCAGTGTTCCAACTGCTGTCGTTTTCTTGTCCAACTCCACCGAAGGAAGTTTTTCTCTGTGGCCTGCGCGTGCTCCGACGAGATTCTTCACGTCTGGCCATCGTTCTCTGTCCGTCGACGGCCGGGTAAGCATTTGGATTATTTCCCTGCCGTCCAACTCCACCGAAGGAAGTTTTTCTCTGTGCCTGCGCGTGCTCCGATGAGATTCTTAGCGTTTCCGACGGCCGGGTAAGCAAAGATTCACGCGGAGGATGTAAAGACCTCTCCTTTCCTCCGGTATAGATGCTTCTTGTTGTGGGTGGACGTAGGATGGGAAGTAGAGATCTGCATCTAACATTGCTACCTATATATGCCTCTCGAGTTCCTGCACAGTATATCTACCATCATGGATTAAAGGTGGTGACGCAAAGTTATGCCTCCAGTGACCTGTCTACAGCCGCCTCTGCGTTCTTCTCGCCCTCCTGTGCTTCCACCTCTTTGCTGACATTGCTTTGAGCTTGGAGACGTGGACTCTTCCTCTTGTGTTTGTATGGGGTAACTACCCTTTTTTTCATTCTGGGTCCATTCCTTTGATTTTCCTTCCCAGAGGTAGTGGTGACGGATTGATGGTCTCCGACGAGGTTTCTGTGGCACCCTCTCCGTTCATGATGTCGCACAGGGGAGTGCATATATCCGCCTCAATGGACGAACTTGTGAAGTGTCCTTCAGTGCCCATACTGATATCAACCTCCGCCCCTCATTTCTCCACCCGTGCGTTGCTTGCCTCAGCAATGTCTGCTAGTTTATCTTCAGTAATAACATCATCCTCATTGTAAATTAGTTCATGATGTCGCACAGGGGAGTGCATATACTATGATGTTAATTAGTTCATCTCCTTTTACACTCATTCATTTATTTGCATATATTTTATACATTCTATTAGTTTGTTTAATTTTTTAGATTACTTATATGAAATAAAATTGACAGAAAGGTATGCCTCCAAAGAGGAAGTTAAAGTCGATTCAAGATGTTATGCAAGATAAGAATCCAAGTTATGGAGACGTGACATCAAATAGTCTGCAGGAACCCATCTCTCAAAACTCAACACCTTCGAGAGATACTTTATCGGAACCATCTCCTGACCAACTGTTGTCTTCCATAGCAAGTAAGTAAGTATATTATTTTGTAAATAACATATTATATCTTATAACATCTTTCACAATTTTTTATTTATGTTACAGGAGCGGCTCGAGTAAAGGCAAAAATTGTCAAAGTAAATCACATAGAAAATAGAGAAGGTTAATCTCTCATTTTTTTAATTATGAAAACATAGATCAAGAAAGTTGATTTTTCTACACATTTTATTAGACTATTCTACCTTGATACGTGGTAGTAGAAGTAGAGTGAATAGATGTCTTGATATTTTATTTATAGGAATTAATGGAGTCGACAAAGGAAAAAATAGTGGACCTCAAGAAAAAAGAGAAACGGTCAATGTGAACACTGTAATATCTCAAAAAGGTAAGTTCTTTTTTATTTCATTGATATAAATCTATCTAATTATTAAATTAAAATATCCACAAATTACTTTTCAGATTATTCCACATAGGTCGGTGGGAGTAGAGAGAATTAATTTTTTGAAATTTTTATTGTAGGATTCAATAAAGTCCGAAAAGCAAACAATGATGGATCCAACCTTCAAACAACCACCACCCATAAAGATGGAACAAAAATTTCTTATCTAAAGGACACTCAAATGAGTAAGTTACTAAATTTCTAGCAAGAGTATTCTTGTGTCATACAATTTGACTTCTAAAAACTAGTTGTTATATTGTTATTTTTAAATATGTAACGTCGATCATGTAGAAGCATTTCAAAAAAGGACAAAAATGACTAATGTAAACACCATAAAATCTCAAGGAGGTAACTTCATTCTATTTTGTAAATACTCATCTAAATAATAACAAATAAAAACGTGTATGTATTACTTCTTAGACTATTCTATTCACAAAAGTAGAAAGAAAGTAAATAAATTTATTGATGTTTAATTCGTAGGAATTAATGGAGTTGAAAAAGGGAACAACAATGGCCCCAATCTTCAATTACCCATCACCAATGGAGATGGTAGAGGAATTAATGGAGTTGGTAGACAGAATAGTGGTGGACCAAATTTTCAAACACCCACCCATGGAACTGGAAGAGGAATTTCCATTCTCAAGAATGCTGAAGTTGGTAGGTTACTCTTTTTAGTTAGTGGATTAATGTCATATAATTTAGTTTCTCATAACTAATTATTATTGTTTCTAAATAAGTAATGTTGAACATACAGGGGCTCCTCAAAATAAGACAAACTCGAGCAATTTAAACACCATGATATCCCAAGATGGTAACTTTATTATATTATGCGAATAATCTAAATAATTATTATTCTATATATTACTTTTTAGACTATTCTACATAGGAAGTATAAGTAGCCCAAATAGATTTGTTGATATTTTATTTGTAGGAACTAATGGAGTTGGAAGAGGGAACAATGGTGGAAAAAATATTCAAACACCCACTCATGGATATGGTAGAGGAATTTCTATTCTCAAGAATGCTCAAGTTGGTAGGTTACTCATTTTTAACTAGTGTATTAATGACATATAATTTAGTTTCTAATAACTAATTATTGTTGTTTCTAAATAAGTAATGTTGACCATACAGGGGCTCCTCAAAAGAAGACAAACACGAGAAATTTAAACACCATGATATCCCAAGATGGTAACTTTATTATATTATGCGAATAATCTAAATAATTATTATTCTATATATTACTTTTTAGACTATTCTACATAGGAAGTAGAAGTAGCCCAAATAGATTTGTTGATATTTTATTTGTAGGAATTAATGGAGTTGGAAGAGGGAACAATGGTGGAAAAAATATTCAAACACCCACTCATGGAGATGGTAGAGGAATTTCTATTCTCAAGAATGCTCAAGTTGGTAGGTTACTCTTTTTAGCTAGTGTATTAATGTCATGTAATTTAGTTTTTTAGAACTACTTATTGTTTTTTCTAAATAAGTAATGTTGACCACACAGGGGCTCCTCAAAATAAGACAAACTCGAGCAATTTAAACACCATGATATCTCAAGATGGTAACTTTATTATATTATGTGAATAATCTAAATAATTATTATTCTATATATTACTTTTTAGATTATTCTACATATGAAGTAGAAGTAGCCCAAATAGATTTGTTGATATTTTATTTGTAGGAATTAATGGAGTTGGAAGAGGGAACAATGGTGGAAAAAATATTCAAACACCCACTCATGGAGATGGTAGAGGAATTTCTATTCTCACGAATGCTCAAGTTGGTAGGTTACTCATTTTTAACTAGTGTATTAATGACATATAATTTAGTTTCTAATAACTAATTATTGTTGTTTCTAAATAAGTAATGTTGACCATACAGGGGCTCCTCAAAAGAAGACAAACACGAGCAATTTAAACACCATGATATCCCAAGATGGTAACTTTATTATATTATGCGAATAATCTAAATAATTATTATTCTATATATTACTTTTTAGACTATTCTACATAGGAAGTAGAAGTAGCCCAAATAGATTTGTTGATATTTTATTTGTGGGAATTAATGGAGTTGGAAGAGGGAACAATGGTGGAAAAAATATTCAAACACCCACTCATGGAGATGGTAGAGGAATTTCTATTCTCCAGAATGCTCAAGTTGGTAGGTTACTCATTTTTAACTAGTGTATTAATGACATATAATTTAGTTTCTAATAACTAATTATTGTTGTTTCTAAATAAGTAATGTTGACCATACATGGACTCCTCAAAAGAAGACAAACACGAGCAATTTAAACACCATGATATCCCAAGATGGTAATTTTATTATATTATGTGAATAATCTAAATAATGATTCTTGTATATATTACTTTTTAGACTATTCTACGTAGGAAGTAGAAGTAGCCCAAATAGATTTGTTGACATTTTATTTGTAGGAATTAATGGAGTTGGAAGAGGGAACAATGGTGGAACAATAGTGTATTAATATCATAATTTAGTTTATTATGACTAATTATTACATGAAAATGGTAGAATAATTTAATATATGTTGGATCCACCATCTCTAATTTTATTTTTTCATAGATATCTAACTTCTAGTAACCCTGCAGAGAGTCATGGAAATAACGTTGTTGGTAAGGGTGGGATAAATAATTTTGTCTCTAATATTCAACAATCCAATCACCATGAATTTCAAAGAAAAAGAAATGCACATGTTAGGAATCCTCTGGCTGGTGAGACACAAAATAATTATCTTGCTTATACTTTTCATATTGCTTATATTTGTTTTGTCGTGTTAAAGTATTTATTTATCCTAATTCTTTACATATCTAATTATAAGATTCGTCTACTTTAGGAAACTCCAATGTAAAGTATACCCGAGCTGGTGAGTTACTTGTGTATTTATCAATTTTATTTAGAAAGACAATTTGTCTTTTTCTTTCCACAAACTTGTAAACATATTTAACAATAAGAATGTTATATTGTAGAAAAAGGAAAAGGGGTTGTTAATCTTGCTGATGATCCATTTTTTGGTAACCGAGAGGAGCACAATCATGTATGGAATGTCCAACAACCCATTCCCTGGGAGGATGCGAGCAGAGAAAATTTATCTATTAGAAATCCTCAAACTGGTTTGTTATTTATACTTTTTTTTAAAATATATTATATGAATCCTTTATAATATAAATATATTTCTTATGTAATGGTTTTTTTTTCAATTTTGTCCAGAATTTTCCACTTATTCTAGTGAAAATGATGGTGCCAATCTTGACTTTGACCCACTTACTAGTAAGAGAAATAAATAGGGGTCATTACATTGTATTCAAATATTTACAACTTTTGTTATTAAATCTTTATTATAGATAATCTCGGAGTAGGTGGGGAGGACATAGATGTCACTAATATTCAAACACCCAACTCTCCTGAGGTTCAAAGTAGAGTGCATTGCTCTGATATGAACTTTGAAATTGGTAATGCATTTTTTTGTTATTTCTTTTGTATTATTTAAATTTCTTTTCATATACTTATAGTTGATATGATAGGAAGAGAAGTACCTCCTATTGAAGTTGATGATTTTCATGAAGTAGAAGAAGAGATGCCTACTATGCATTGGAGATCATACAAAGCAAGGAGATCTAGCCGTAGGACTAAATCTTGTCATGGAAGAGAGCCAGATATTGCAGGTATGTGGCATTAAATATTATTTTTAGCAAAGCTTTAATTGTTGAAATTACTTTATTTTCACATGGAATACTTATTTAGAGGAAATTGAGGAACGAAAAGGCCGCGGTTGGACAACTTATGCAGCAGTGAAACTTCCGCTTGGCAAAACCCATCATGTGTGTATGACATTACGAAATATACCTGTTGGTGAAGAAGCCTCAACTTTATCAATCTTTTTAGGCTTGAAGGCTAGAGATACTGACTGTTTTCCACTCCATATGAGATGGGATGCTTTACAAGAAAAACATTTTAATAGTGTTTGGGAGGAAGTCAAGGTATCTTCTTATAACGTGTTTGTAAATATCTTATATATCATACAAAAATTGTACTAACCACTCTATTTTATCATGTGCAGAAATTTTTTGTCTTCAAGAGTCGAGAAAAGAATATGCTTCCAGTCATGTATGTGGTAAGGAAGTGGTGCAGGGAAAAGGTGAAAAATAGTAAATCAACATTTCGATATAATTTGAAGTCATACTTGAATGATTTACCTCCTGAAAAGATTCTTAAGAGTCCTGAATCAAGAGTTAGTCAAGAGCAATGGGAAGAACTACTAATCTATTGGGATAAAGAAGAAGTAAAGGTAACATATAGTTATTATATTAAAAGATCATATTATATTAATGATTGTGATAGTTGATTAGTTTTCATTCTTTGTGTGTAGTTAGAGGCAGAACAAAATGCAATAAATCGCTCAATGACTAGATCTACATATGCACTTGGGAGCAAATCTATTATGCAAAAGGAATTTGAGATGGTATATACTTCACAATATGAATTTTAACATGTTCTAATAATAATGTCTTACTAATGTGGTTTAGTTTTATTAGACATTAAATGGAGAACGGCCTTCAGTGTTGAAAACTTATATAGCTGTCCACCAAAATAAAAATGGAGAGTTTGTAGATGAAAAAACAAAGAGGCTCATGGTAAGTATTATACAATAGAAGATATTATTTCTATTGTATTTCAAACACACATGTAATGGATGTATTTACTTTGACTAATATTATTTCGATCTATATATTTATAGGAGGAAGTTGAAAATGAAGCAATACGTCGAGACGTGCAAGATAGCCATGACATTCTTGACTTGTTACCTGTATATGATCATGTACATGGTGGTCACCATGGTGGATATCAAAGAGGTTGTGGAGTTGGTGTAACAAGACAAATGTTGAAGGAGGCATCCAATATGATGATAGCACATGAAAGTTATGAAGAACTCAAAAAAGAAGCAAATTTTTATCATCAAAAACTTGCTGATGCAAAGCTTAAGATGGCACAAATGATGGACCAGGTTAGGAAATTATATTTCTATACATACTTGTTCAAGCAATAATTTTCATACCATGATAATTGATCAATTTTGTTATAGTATGTGATGGCGCATCTAATGATACATCCAACGTGTAATATAGTTTAGAAATCTTTACTAAATGGAATGAATTTTATGTGTATTTTATTTTACTCATTTGTTATGTTCATTTACAGGGTGCATCCACTTCTTCTCAAGTTCCATCTTCAAATACTGGTATTGGATTGGGTTCTAACTTTCAAGATTCAAACAATAACAGTGAGATGGGCTCTCATGGACAATATGATGATGTTGACATGATGGAATAAAGTCATGGATTGCTGCCAACAATGCAAGGATTTGTAGTGTAGTTCCTTTTCTAGTAGAACGAATGGTACTTGTGAACATATGCCTTCTTTGTAGAGACATGGCTTTTGTAGCTTTATATAATTATAAGGCTGATTAGAATTAACTTGAAAGCTTTATTTGAATACTTGGATGTTGTAGTTGTTGTTTTTGCGTAAGACATGGATTAGTTATGATGTGTTGTATGGATATTCACATTATCAATGAAAATGAAGTTGAATCATGTGGTGTTTCATGTGAGGCATATTTGGCTATTCTACATCGATAACATATTTACCTAATATTTCTATCAAAAGAGTCTAATTTCAAATGATATTGGGTAGGTTAGATGATTGTCTAAACCCACACAGATTTCGTTATGGAGATGAGTTTAACCTTCACGCAAGACTAGATCTTTATTGTATTTTGATTTCTGTAGCAATTTTTTGTGAAGGTTATCATCATAGTTTGAGCGAGGCTCTTTTGGAACACTTATTTTGCCCCACGGTTCATGCATTTGTGAAGGTGTTAATCTTCACACAATCATTACCTGTGAAGGTCATAACCTTCACGGAAAGCACATTCTGTTGCAGTGTATTGAGTGTAACCTTTTTAAGTATGATAAAATATATATTATTTATGTAACGTAGGATTATACAAACTATAGGTGATTTACATGCATGTAACTTAAAGTTTGTAATCCTTTAAAAAATGTTAAAATGTATGCCATCAATTTTACACAGATCTATACAGGTTATAAGTGATGTACAAATATGTCACCTAAAGTGTGTAACCTTTTACATGACTGTGACCAATACCGTATTTTTTGATAGTGTCTAAAAAAGATGTCGTAATGTTATGAATAGTAACGTTATTGCTCCTAAGTGTAATAATGTAGTGTTTTAAAAAATTAGTTTTGCAATTCAAAAAAGACTAGCGGCGCAACTTGTTGCCTACTTATCTTCTGTTTCGGTGTAAAATAATTTTTTAATTAAACTGACGCTAATCTTCCAAGCTAGGGTTTTTAAGTAGGTTGTGACCGTGGCAGCGTGCCCAAGGCCAACTAGTGCTCGGGCTGGGTAAGTGTCATGCCACCCACACGCTCGTTGCAGACCCCGCGTTCAAATGTATTTGCAGGTTTGCATGCATGTCTTGTCAACATTATAGATAATACAACATTGCCACTCATATGTTAGTAGTATATACGCAATTAGCCAAAAGCATGAAAATAACATTGAGCAGGCTGCTGTTGGAGCGATGATTGCAGAATTGAAGTGCTGGAGCCTAGAACATTTTAGGATCTTAGATACATGTTGTTCAGTAGATTGAGATATCCAAGAAACTACTGTAGATCCAGTAGCTAACCATTAATTTCCAACTTCTTCATGTGTGGCAGCTGCATGTACTCTCGTTGAGATATATCGATTCAAAGCACACATCATAGAAGACAGATATTTTTATTCATCCATTTATAAACGGAAGGACATCATTGCGCATACATGTTGTTGCTGGTATTCTAAGCAAATATGAAACGCATATGGTGCAAGCAAGTCTTGGCTCCGCAAGACCGTTATTTAGGAGTAACAATGCACCAACCTGAAAACCATTACAGCGAATATTCGCGAGGTGAAGATGTTTAAACCCATGGCTACTACTGGACGACAAGGTTGAAGCCCTTGGGAACGAGGTTGAAACTGCTGAGGAGGCCCTGGGCAGTGCTACTCAGCAGGGAGAGCAGACTGGAGTTGGCCGGTGGAAGGGAGGCTCGCGTTGCAGGTGGATAGCGGGGCGGTCACCACCAGCTTGCAGCTACTGAGCAGCGACGAGAGGACCGCCGACAGAGGGTTCAGGAGTATGGAGAAGGCACCCAGACTGTTGGTGCTCGCGCTGGCCAGCACGGCGATCCCGCACTGCACCTGCACAGTAGCGTCTGCGACCAAACATTAACAAAACAATGGATTCGTTAGAGATTTATCATGTGGGAAAAATCGATTATTGAGTCAACGATAGAGCGTGCCAATATCTATTTGCTTAATATAGAAACCAACGGTATCAAAGAGTACACGTCCTTAATTACTTGGGAAAGCCGGTGTGGCGCTTGTCACGGTGGTGCTGTTGACGGCGCAGGAGACAGTGCCGGATATGCGGATCCCGCCGAGGAGCGGCAGCGGGCCAGTCCGAGGTCGCGCCGCCGGCACAGCTGCAGTGGCGACGAGCACAGCCACCAACAGGCTGCAGGCCGCAGCAACCATAGACCCATTCCCCGCCATGTTTGTGTGTATCTCACGACCAACCAATTAATAACTCGTACGCTTACAGAGCTACAGTACCACTCGAGGAAGTGTCGACGAAGCTCTGGTATTTATAGAGCTAGGCCACATATCTGTGCCAATTCCATGCTTCCTAGGGTACGTAATCGTTGGTGCGTGAGGAATCTTCTTCTTTGCGGCAAGCTTTCAACGGTAGGCGATGTAGCTTTTCATTGCCAGGAGCATCGAACAAAAGCGTACATGAGGCTCTCTACTGGAGATTGGATCTTGCCATAAGCCCATAACCAGTACTGAAACATCGGTGGAGGGGTTCCGAGGAAATGGGGAGGACAGCCACTTGGCACAGCCACTGCAAGATAGCATGCAAGACTAGAGGATAACCAATCGATCGCGCATGCCTTCGGCTTTTACAGAGTGGAATGTGGGTGCACGCCATGCCCTCGGAGATTTGCATAAGTAGTCACATAAGTAGTCGCATGTAGCATAGCTAGCCGTCGTGCCAAATAGAAGGAATACTAGTAGTTACACGTGCCTTGCACGTGATATGCTTACCATTAAATTGTATATTTACATTTCTCTTTTTCTGGAAAATATGATAATGCATATGTTTAATATAAAAATCTATATGAAAATTTTGAAGTTTCGCCAAACAAAATATTGAATTTATCACCAAGAATTTAACTATGGATACACACTCATTTTATTGGTTTAAAATTTGTGTGGAAGTCATATGTCTGTTAACTTGTACAACATATTGAACGATTTAGTAATATTTACAGGTTAAATTTTCCAAACATAGCTACTATGTGGTCTATTGCCACTGACCATTACAAATAATTTTTGTTGCTTGGATCAACCTACGATGATACATACATGAGTATGCTTTACGATCCATTGATTATGAAACCAGTCAATTTTTCATGTAAAAGAATATATTCATATATAAAAGGATATGATACATGATTTACATTTTATAATATTACTTATATCATATTATTTTTATATTACTTTGTGGATATAATTTTCTAACTGTAAATACATTTCCATTTTTGAAGAAAAATATTGATAATATATCGTATTACAATTAGGAAAATCTGATAATTTAGTTATATCTTATGTTATACAATGTAAATTTTATAAAATATTCTATTATTCTTTTTTTACAACTTGCATCTTCCATGAATATGGGAGAAAGAACACGATATATATATATATATATATATATATATATATATATATATATATATATATATATATATATATATATATGTGTGTGTGTGTGTGTGTGTATCATTTGATTTAATTTGACTATTGAAAATATCTTATCATGCCACCTACCTTGATGAGATGTATATAAATGTGTATATGTGTAATGTATATAAAAAATGTATTTTTCTAACCATTTTTAAGAGTGGTGAACTCTTATTGATTGTTGTTAGTGTTGGAATATTATTGTTCCATCTTAATAACAAGAAGAAATTGTTGTCAATATGGCATGAGAATAAATTTTATACTTATGCTTAGTGAGTCAAATAGCTTAGGGCATTTTTTATTAATTAAACATCAGATTGAAATAAAAAAGAATCAATCAATTTTCGATATAAAATAATTATTTAGATTACTCTAGCAACTTTTATAAATAAAATAAAAATTAAAGTATAGTTTTTCATTTTTGTAATATCATTTAAATATCAAATATTGGTCATTTGCTTATTTTTATATATGAAATGTTTTAATATAGTTGCAAATTTACTACTTAAACTTTCTTAATTATCTAAAGCAATTTAAATCAAAACTTCCTTTGGAATTTCCAATATTTGGGTTATCATAAGAAAATAAAGTATATCTAGTGGTCATACTTTCTTATTTGACATCAAAACTTGAACATTTATGTATTGTATATAAAATTCATTGACATATTTACATATATAGAATATTTGAGGTATATATTATTGAAAAAAAAACATATAGTAAATTTACAAAAGCTAGTAAGCATGTCGATAAATTGTTTGCAATATTGAAATGATATCGAAAATCATGTGCTGATAACTTTTTAGGGTAATTAACCCTTTTGTCCATCTTCAGAGAAGTGTGTGCCTACTTCAGAGTATTGAACAACCAAGACCATTACCACTAGAGCAACTAACATGTCCCAATTAATATATCCATTCTTTTTTCAATACAACTTATCCACTCATTCATGATATGTAAATGTTGCTATAACAATAAATTATAAATGATGCATATTATATGGATCCATTCTTAACCATAAGAGAATTTTGAAAAGTCATTCACTAATGTTGATGGAAAGTTGAAAAAAAAGGTGTAGAAATTTGTTAGTATGATTTTTAAAGCATGTAGAGGATTTATAGAAGTTAAATATGACACTTTAAAAGCACCACATGTAAGTAAAAACAAGGAAATGTAATGCAATATAAACAAATTTCATTACATGTGTCACAAAAATTTATAACAATATGAGGTATAACATTGGAAAAGTGAACATGTTTAATAAGTTTACCTGTATCTATTATAAATAAAGTAAATTACGATATTCATTATAGATAAAAGAATATATTATGTATAACATTAGGATATGTGTACTATATTTTAGATAACTCAAGTTCAAGAGACGAACTTTTCTTTACCCATAGTATAAGTAAAAAAATTAGTTATTTTTTATTACTTACACTTCACATCATTGCACTCTAATTTTAGTATGTTTCAAGTGTATGCAAATAAGTGTGATGAAAGTTGTTGTCCTAGAAATGTGGGATACATATGACCAGACATAGTATATTGACATATAAGGATATAAGATTTATGGAACATGATATATATCTACATGGAAATTAACAATGTGAAATAAATATATAGAGCAGTCTAGTCACATTCATCAAGAAAAGGTAAGAACGCAGAATTTCAGATCATCCTTTGCATTTTGGCTCAGTCTTGAACTGTGCTGAGTCTAATAATTCAGCAACAAAAGAATAGTGCAGAGGTGCTTTTGTAGATTGTAAGTTAATGTTTATATAAGTAGGTCCACGTAGCAATGCAAAAGTTGACAACATTTATATATATAAATTAGAATCGAAATGATTCTAACTATGTAGTTCTATTTTATTCTAATCATTGCAAACTAATATTGCAGAAGCACTAAACATCTTTGTTAGAAAAAAATTGATATCAAATTACTTTTAGTAAAGAAAGTTTTACGAAACAATTGAAATTATATTTTGCTAAGGAGATGAAATAATAACTAAAAAAATAGCTTTTATAATTGAAACTTCAAACACTAATACCAAGCCTAAGAAGACATGGTCACCATTTGAAATGAATTTGATTCTTTTTCATAGGTAAGTGATTTGACAAAGCAATATCCATTTAATTTGTGCTAAATGTATTCTTACAAATAGGTATTTAATATAGATCGTCAGTACATAAACAAAAGTCTTTGGCAGAAACTAATATAGTGATCATGTTGGTTAAACTTTATCTATAAGTATCATATATCACAATATTAATGTTTTTAAAGTGGTGAAAAGTGACACATAGATGATTGATACAACATACCACATTGTTAGTAGTACTAAATGAATATTTTAAGAAGTACTCAAACTTGTATATAATTGAAAAGCAATTTCCTTTAGGGAATTACCATAGAAAAAGATTTGTAGTATAAAAATTTAAGATTTATTTGATGATAGATCCATACTACAATTTCAATTTATTCTATATTAATATTACTATTATTACTCGCTTATTAAGAAATAGATTACTTTCTAGAAAAGGTCCAAGTTCTTAAATCCTATGAGTTCTCTAATCAAGTTTTATAGTATAAATATATGAATATTTTATTTTGATTTATATTACCTTGATTAAGGATGCAAAGGGTCTAAACAATGGTGTGTTCATTAGATTCTACAAGGAAAATACATTTCGGTGGGGTATATTTGAAATTATCTAAATAATTTCATGATAAATTTTTAGAACATAATCTGATAAATCTTATCATATTATTATTATTAAAATTTATTCTTTTAAGTTATCAACATATAAACGAAGGGCTACATAGATATATTGTACATACATTATAATTTCATTTTGGTTCATTCAAGTTGTATAATTTTAAACATATTTTTATAAAAGTCTAAAACAAATTTATATTTCCCTAAATTTATAAAATGATTTATTGTAAAAATATGTGGATATATATGTAATCATTACAAGATCAAACAAATAGACAATTCATGAATTGTACTCATCATATTTACTATCCAAATATATTTATAATGCACAATATTACTGCATGTATGATAATAATATTAATATATAGTGTCAATACTAAAATATTACACACACACTTCACTCATAAATATCTATGTAAAATACTTTAATTATTCAAGTATATTATACAATAATAATATTATCTCTACAAAGGTACATGATTGAAAAGTAACATTTTGACAAAGTTGCAAGTATGATACACATGCTAAACTCAGGTATGGTTTATGGGTAGCTCATACATTATCATTTTACTTTGATGTGAACATTCATCTCATATGTGTTTCAATAATGTAATACACTTGTGTTTAGAACTCTTCTAAATCTTAGATCACATTTACCTAGAGCATCAGAGAAAGAGTTTATTTTCAACTATTTCCTTGAAAATGTTAAGATTGCATAAAGAGGGAGATGGGAAATGATAAAGAGATGAAAACAAATATTTACATGTTAAACAAAATCTATTACCTAGTTGTTTTGGAAAATCTTCTATCTTTCCAAGAGCTTCCTTAGTACAAGAAAAAGTCAATTTGAGATCACATAATAAAAAAAATTGGGAAACATGAGAAAGATTGGCCCTTTGATGCCAACGACCATTCTAACAAGTGGATCAATTACCTGGAGGTCCGGATGCATTAAATTATAATGAACATGTTTGTATGAATATCAAAGAAAGGACTAATTGACTTATTGGATTATAACTGATATTTTATCCTATTGCATGGATTATTTAATGTCGTACACAAATATGATAGAGTTCTCTAGACTTGACACATGAAATATAGTCTCATACACAGATCATGTACTACATGATGTTCCATTTTTCCTAGTTGTCATTAATCCTTCTTAGTAATGATGACAATCCGTGATGTTCACAACACCCATCAATTAAATATTCTGTAATCACTATAGTGGATAAAATAAATGAAAATACATTAGACACTTTCAATAAAAAGATAAATTATAAAAAATCACTAATGCCAAGGAGAAATAATGCATAAGGATGAATATTATCGTGTCTATCAAATGATCTATTTTATGACTTACATACTTCAATATTGTTCATGGGACATTGAAACAAACATGATGTATTAAAAATTTGATGAAATTCCCTACTTGCATCTTCCATTATAGTGTTACATTGAGGTTCTTTAAAAGTGTAGATGAAAATAATCTATATAGAATCTATCAGATTTCAAGAACTTATGAAATGATTTAATGCAGTGACAGTAAAAAACAAACAACAATGATGAATATAAGAATTTGTAAGGATGAAGGTATATGAATACTTACCAAGTATTCCTAGTAGCAACCCTCATTGTAAACTGTTATACTTTAGTTGATTGTTTAGAGAGTGAATCGATAGAAAAGTTTTTAAGCAGAATCAATTTCATGGGTAAAACATAGACCTGAGAAGAATAGTATAATAGGAAGAATAATCCTAAATATTAAACAGAATATAGTAGCTCCGAGATGGATAGAGCAAAATGTGTCCAAAATTTTAGACACAACCCAAGATTTAGAAATGAGTGATACACATTTTTTCCTACCATAGGGATCATCTGGTGATAACACTTTTGTCATATACGACATTAATTGTTAGATAATAAAATTCTAGAGGAGGCATGGCTTGATCCAAAGCAATAATTAAGTAAACTGATTGATGAATAAGGTTGGCTAATTCAGTTGATTCTAGCAGAAAAAATACCATGACCAACATTAGAAAGAACAACCATCCTCTTTGGCAAGGAAAGTAGAATTAGTACCAGCTTTGACCATGTTTTTGGCGCATACCAAATTTTCTCTTCAACCACATGTTGTAGTGTCGACCACCTAGGACCCATTTTTCTTATCCTAATAGATGCAACAGAATTAAACTCAATTTTATCTAATAGAATAGCCAAACCCTGTAGTACTGTGTGAAAGTTAATAACCACCCCTGTATCAGAACCATTAGGTCGGCCAAGATAGTCGACAGAAAAAACTACAAATGAGAATTACATTTAGTTTAGAATTGAAGCCCACACAAGGACGGGATGCAAGCATCCACCTTGTCTGGGACCCGTACCCCTACCCCAACTTTATTGCTTCCTCTCATCTAAATGTATATTGACGACCTCATGATCATCTATGCTCTTATTTCAGATGCATGTCAGCTCAGTACTGTAGTATCTCGTGTCAAGAACTTCCCACCCAATTATAAGTATCGTTGCACTTGCCCCCCTCCTGATACGTGGTAGATAGGGACCTGTAGTTATAGAAAAATGTACGCCACTATCTTCTACATTGTACTACATAGATAGAAGTTGAATTGAAAATTAGGAAAGACATGGCACAGAGCCAAAGCTTTCTTTTAACCTTTATACATTAAGGAACCACATATTTACTTACAAGACAATAGAGGGACAAGCTAGATTCAAAGGAAATGATTAACAATGATCACAAGGTTAGATAAAGTGAGTTTGTTTGTGATGTACTCACCATGACACATTGAAGATTGATTGATGACTGCAACAACATGAGGATGCCAAGTGGTCTGTAACTTACTTTTAACATCTTTCTGAACCCAAATTTCATGATTGTTGTTGTCCTATAATGACCTATGCCTGCAATCAATGCAACCAGACTGAAAAAAAAGGAATTCTAGCCGAACGTCCCACATATAGTATGTTTCCTCAAGATGTAGACCAGTTTCCCGAGACTTGTTGCCGATGACCCTGGAGCACATAACCATCACTAATACATAGTACAGAGGTTATCATCCTAGACTCCTCATACTAGGAGCCAGTGGCACCGGGCATAACGTGGAGGGCCACAATTCAGCAGACCACAATGGGCTGGACGTCAATGCAACATTGTGCTTTGGACAGATTCGCTGTGAGGATAACCTACAAAGTGACAAAAGGACGCAGATTGTATATAATTGTGATGTGGGTTTTGTTTATCTCAGCATTGCCACTTTCATGTGAAATAGGCTACTGGAGAAGTCTAGACGACAGAGCTGTTGTGACCTGTTATTGCATCTGGCGAAAGCAACATGGAGAAGATATGGGGCAATCTAGACGACAGAGTTGTAGTGACCTGTCATTGACAAACTGGAAGGAAGAAATGAGCATCGCTAGAACTTTGCAGAAACACATGGAGAGGATAGATAGGGCGGGGCATCTGGATGATGTGATAATCCTTACGTGGGTTGTCTACTTGGTCATAAGGACTTTGATATTTGTTTGGAGGAGTCTAATTAGTTGAGTAAATCATAATGACGGTGTAATTATAAAGAATCAGTTGTGTTTACAAAGTTAACAGAAACTGGCAAGAGTCCAACTATTATAAGGAATCAATGAGGACGGAAACGAGGAGTGGTCATACATAGATTGGTAGAATAGTAGATTTATTAGTTTAAAAAAAACTACTAAAAAACAGGACAGCCATGTAAACTGATTATAGAGTTTAGGTGATATGCATTGAAATCTCTTACAATCAGCACAAATATAGGTAAAATAGACAACCATTTTTAACAATTTCAAAGCGGTTACACCGAGTAGAGGTGACTGGGTTTTTTTTCACCTACTTTCCAAAGGGATACATTCCTTATCTAACATGAATTTGAGTCACATGTGTCTTACATGGAGGTATATTTTGTAGGTGACAAACATGTTAGTCACTCAAACTTTAAATGACATGTATTCTAGTCATCCCACATTTATGTGATAAATATGTGAGTCATTCAACTTTTAGGTGACATCTCTTACAATCAGCACAAATATAGGTAAAATAGACAACCATTTTTAACAATTTCAAAGCGGTTACACCGAGTAGAGGTGACTGGGTTTTTTTTCACCTACTTTCCAAAGGGATACATTCCTTATCTAACATGAATTTGAGTCACATGTGTCTTACATGGAGGTATATTTTGTAGGTGACAAACATGTTAGTCACTCAAACTTTAAATGACATGTATTCTAGTCATCCCACATTTATGTGATAAATATGTGAGTCATTCAACTTTTAGGTGACATAGCCAATCCCCCAATACTTTACAATTAATATTGAGCATCAATATAGATCATATTAGGTTGTGCTCATTTCAAACCAAATCTAAATTGTTTCCCAAATTACAGTATTGATACAGAGCACACTATTTACACCAATACTCCCACCCCAACCTTAGGACATACAACAAACATTAACTCCATCCGTCCACCCGTGGTACCAGGGAGGCACGCTCGCATAGTGCTAGAGAAAAATAAATATAGTGTAAGAATTCAAATAGACAATCGAGGAAACAAAACCACCCTATCCTCATTCTCTCCCTTGTTTTGGCGTGGCTCTTCTGCTCCAGCCCGTCCTTGTCTCTTTCGCTGCCGTTGCTTCCAGCCCATTTGCATCATATCCACTGCCGCTATCGCACCCACTGTTGTGACCAAGTTGACCTCACCAACCAAGCACTGTCCACCCAGCCAGTCATCATGACCTGGAGGCCATCGCGTCTAGGTTGAAGACTCATCCAGCTTGCCGCAATGACCGGGACGCCATGTGCCCTTGTAGAAGACGTGCCCAGCCCACCACGAAGTTAAGGTTGTAGTTGAGCCCCCCAGTCTTGCCCCTTCATTGTTCCATCATCATTGAAAAAATAATATGTTGTCATTGTGTCCACACAACCTCCTCCTCTACCATCAACCTTCAACACAATGGAACATCTTTTCGTTGTCATGCCCACACTGCCTCCTCTGTCGTCGAACATCTATGTAGCAATAACACCATGCCATTGTGTCCCATGAGTTCCTATCATATCTCTATTTTCACCATTAAACTTATGACGTGGGCCATCTGGATCACTAGTCGATGCTGCCATTTTTTATTATTTTTAATTTTTAGTCATTCATCTAAGTTTTGGTTTTGTCATGTACATAAATAAGACTTATGTTGAAAGAATTAAGATACTATGATATTTGCAAACTAGTTTTGATTTTGTTCCAAATGAAAAATATGAGTTTTTATTAGTTTCAACAAAACTACTAAAAATCAGGACAGCCATGTAAGCTGATTATAGAGTTTAGGTGATATGCATTGAAATCTCTTACAATCAACACAAATATAGGTAAAATAGACAACCATTTTTAACAATTTCAAAGCGGTTACACCGAGCAGAGGTGACTGGGTTTTTTGTAACCTACTTTCCAAAGGGATACATTCCTTATCTAACATGAATTTGAGTCACATGTGTCTTACATGGAGGTATATTTTGTAGGTGACAAACATGTTAGTCACTCAAACTTTAAATGACATGTATTCTAGTCATCCCACATTTATGTGATAAATATGTGAGTCATTCAACTTTTAGGTGACCGAGCCAATCCCCCAATACTTTACAATTAATATTGAGCATCAATATAGATCATATTAGGTTGTGCTCATTTCAAACCAAATCTAAATTGTTTCCCAAATTACAGTATTGATACAGAGCACACCATTTACACCAATACTCCCACCCCAACCTTGGGACATACAACAAACATTAACTTCATCCGTCATCCCGTGGTACCAGGGAGGCACGCTCACATAGTGCTAGAGAAAAATAAATATAGTGTAAGAAGTCAAATAGACAATCGAGGAAACAAAACCACCCTATCCTCATTCTCTCCCTTGTTTTGGCGTGGCTCTCCTGCTCCAGCCCGTCCTTGTCTCTTCCGCTGCCGTCGCTTCCAGCCCATTTGCATCATATCCACTGCCGCTATCGCACCCACTGTCGTGACCAAGTCGACCTCGCCGTCCAGGCACTGTCCACCCAGCCAGTCATCATGACCTGGAGGCCATTACGTCTAGGTTGAAGTCTCATCCAGCTTGCCGCAATGACCGGGACGCTATGTGCCCATGTGGAAGACGTGCCCAGCCCGCCACGAAGTCAAGGTTGTAGGTGAGCCCCACAGTCTTGCCCCTTCATTGTTCCATCGTCATTGAAACAATAATATGTTTTCGTCGTGTCCACACAACCTCCTCCTCTACCATCAACCTTCAACACAATGGAACATCTTGTCGTTGTCATGCCCAAACTGCCTCCTCTATCGTCGAACATCTATGTAGCAATAACACCATGCCATTGTGTCCCATGAGTTCCTATCGTATCTCTATTTTCACCATTAAACTTATGACGTGGGCCATCTGGATCACTAGTCGATGCTGCCATTTTTTATTATTTTTAATTGTTAGTCATTCATCTAAGTTTTTGTTTTGTCATGTACATAAATAAGACTTATGTTGAAATAATTAAGATACTATGATATTTGCAAACTAGTTTTGATTTTGTTCCAAATGAAAAATATGAGTATTTATTAAATTCAACAAAACTACTAAAAACATGACAGCCATGTAAACTGATTATAGAGTTTAGATGATATGCATTGAAATCTCTTACAATCAACACAATTATAGGTAAAATAGACAACCATTTTTAACAATTTCAAAGCGGTTACACAGAGCAGAGGTGATTGGGTTTTTTGTCACCTACTTTCCAAAGGGATACATTCCTTATCTAACATGAATTTGAGTCACATGTGTCTTACATGGAGGTATATTTTGTAGTGGACAAACATGTTAGTCACTCAAACTTTAATTGACTTGTATTCTAGTCATCCCACATTTATGTGATAAATATTTGAGTCATTCAACTTTTAGGTGACAAAGCCAATCCCCCAATACTTTACAATTAATATTGAGCATCAATATAGATCATATTAGGTTGTGCTCATTTCAAACCAAATCTAAATGTTTCCCAAATTACAGTATTGATACAGAGCACACCATTTACACCAATACTCCCACCCCAACCTTGGGACATACAACAAACATTAACTCCATCCGTCTGCCTGTGGTACCAGGGAGGCATGCTCGCATAGTGCTAGAGAAAAATAAATATAGTGTAAGAAGACAAATAGACAATCGAGGAAACAAAACCACCCAATCCTCATTCTCTCCCTTGTTTTGGTGTGGCTCTCCTGCTCCAGCCCATCCTTGTCTCTTCCGCTGCCGTCGCTTCCAGCCCATTTGCATCATATCCACTGCCGCTATCACACCCACTGTCATGACCAAGTCGACCTCGCCGTCCAAGCACTGTCCACCCAGCCAGTCATCATGACCTGGAGGCCATCGCGTCTAGGTTGAAGACTCGTCCAGCTTGCCGTAATGACCGGGACGCCATGTGCCCATGTGGAAGACGTGCCCATCCTGCCACGAAGTCAAGGTTGTAGTTGATCCCCCCAGTCTTGCCCCTTCATTGTTCCATCATCATTGAAACAATAATATGTTGTCATCGTGTCCACACAACCTCCTCCTCTACCATCAACCTTCAACACAATGGAACATCTTGTCATTGTCATGCCCACACTGCCTCCTCTGTCGTCGAACATCTATGTAGCAATAACACCATTCCATTGTGTCCCATGAGTTCCTATCATATCTCTATTTTCACCATTAAACTTATGACGTGGGCTATCTAGATCACTAGTCGATGCTGCCATTTTTTATTATTTTTAATTGTTAGTCATTCATCTAAGTTTTGGTTTTGTCATGTACATAAATAAGACTTATGTTGAAAGAATTAAGATACTATGATATTTTCAAACTAGTTTTGATTTTGTTCCAAATGAAAAATATGAGTATTTATGCGTCATACGCAATAATCTAGAGTTATGCACATATAATATAAAAACTTTGAAAAAATAGTAAATGACTATGGTGGCTTGAATTTATATTTTTCTGATAAAAATGTTATGATTGTAAGCATTGTCCCAAATTATATTTAGTCTTTTTGAGGATAATCTTTGGTAGCACAATCATTATTATTCAATATTATATTTTTATTTACAGTAAAATGTGACTATGTTGCTTGGAAGTGGAGGGAAAATGAAAAAAAAATTGATTTCAAAAGAACTTGTGCATAAAATGTTATATATGTGGGATGTGGATAAATGCAAGTGGTTGGGTTGTGGTTGGTTGATGACATTATTTTCTTTATTGTAGCAACTTCATGAATGAAACCATGCAACCATAGTAGTATATTTATCACTTTGAAATCTGTATCACACTATGCTATAATTTTTTTTGGTGTATTGTCTTTGTATATTTAGCACTGTACTAGATACATTTAAGTAATGATTTTTGTTGGATTAAGGGATGCGCCCATCTTGATGGGCCGTGCCCTTCAATTGGGCCTATAAGAGGTTAAAACAAGGTAAATCAATGATAATACAAGGGTTACGATGGCAATTTTTGAATGACCATATCATGTGCTTTATAGCTTTGATTGAGGTGATTTTTGGGACGTTGGATTCATAATTTAATCCTCTACATCATGATATGCATTTTATATCAAGGAGATTTTACTATATGGTTTAAATTTTAATTGCAAGAGGATGATACATAATGAGAATGACACTTAGTTCAAACCTCAAGTCAAAGTCATATATATGTACATAGTGATACTTAATCAAATACACACATCAATCAAGTATAAAGAGACTCTGAGTCATAAAATTGGTGGTGAGGAAGGTTATTAGGTTCAATACAAAATCTAATGAGTCAAGAGGTACATAGTTTGAGTGGGAGAAAATCTAGGTTATCACATCCTCCCCACCTTGAAAGAAATTTTATCCACAAAATTAAATCAAGACACCAATAGAGATTATATTTTTGTATTTATTATCATGATCCACTTGGTATATTTTCATCATTAGGCTATTTCAAAATTGAAAAACTGAGAACCATATCCTATGTAAAGTCACCAGATCATCGAATTCGGGAGATCATTACATAGATCACAACTTTTGAGAGATTATCCTATATATAACCAAATTTAGAGAGATCACATTTCAAGTCGATTGGGTAGAGTTCAAAATTTAGGCATGGTTTCCTTTCCCAACATTGTCAGTTCTAGATTCTACATGGGCCTAGGTGGGGTTATACATACATGATTGAGATTTCATATTTCAACAATTCTAGACAAACATCAAATTTCAACATAGTGGTTTTCATGCTCAAAATTGATGGAAGGGCCCACCCTAGTGCACATGGAGATTAACCCTAACTTATAAATTAATTAAATTAACATAACCATCATTTCTCAATTTTGAAATTTGGGAACATGAAAGTCATTAATCATATATTGAGGGTGTTCTCAAGATCCAAATGGGGTGATAATAGGATTCAAATCAATATCAAGATCATTAATTATGAGTCAAGATTTCATTATTCAATATCAAAAGTCAATTTTGTACATCAAAGTCATAGGTCCCAAAATTTTGAAGCTAAGGTCAGATTCCTACTTTAGACCTTAGGTGGGATTTAGGGCTCTACACTCCCTAAAGTTTTATTCAGATGACATACACGTTTTTCTTAATGTTTCTCTAACAATATTTGATCACATTAATTTTTGCGTAACTCTTTAACCCATGTTTTCTCCATATTTTAGGGTGTACTCATTTACATTGTGTCCCAACATTAGGCTCATGATGACTATCCCTCCTGGGCTTGGTCTTCATGGTGACCTTCTCTTAGGGTGTACTCATTTACATTGTGTTCCAATAGTAGTCGCATGTAGCATAGCTAGCCGTTGTGCCAAATAGAAGGAATATTTGTCAGTTTCAACAAAACTACTAAAAAATAGGATAGTCATGTAAACTGATTATAGAGTTTAGGTGATGTGCATTGAAATCACCTACAGGACAGGTTAACACCAAGGGTGACTAGGCTACTTAACACAAGAAGCCTTGACCTAACACTACTAGGTCAAACTCAACCTCAAAGGAGCATCTCAACCGTAGGATATCAAGGTCATGATCATCATGAGGGGAGTGTCATGACCTCCCAAGATGCACCATCTAGTTTTCCAAAATAGAACTAAAACCAAGGGTGTAACTATGGTTATCATGAGAAAAGGTCACATACAAACAGTCACCAAGACCCTAAGTCATGGGTCAAGAAACTACCAAGGAAGAGCCTTATCCAAGGAAGAGAAAACTGAGCTCAAGATAACTAAAACTGAACCTAACCTCCCTCCAACCTATAGGTATACAAGCACCATGCATGAGGGCAAGGTAAAGAGAAATACATGGAGAAAACTTTCATAAAACATCATCTACCAAAATGAGTACAAAAGATTAGGGTTTCAGATTGCATCCAACCCAAGCATAATGACTCTACCAAACGAGTTCTAGGGTTTAGCATGATATGCTAGAATGATGGAGAAACATAATAGAGGGAGGAAAGAAATAAAACAAAATGAGAGTGCAATAATAGAGAAGGTTTAGTGTTATATATCCTGCCTGAAGAAGATCACCACCAAAGTTCCAAGAACACGATCCAAGGGTTGGAAAAGCTCCACCAAAAGCTCCACACTCGGCCTCAAGAGCACCTCAAGAAAGGGTAAACACCAAGGTCAAAGGGTAGCTCAAGAAAGAGAGAAAAGACTCAAAACTAAACCAAAGAACAGAATGGGAAAAAGAGAGAAGAAACTCCCTCTCACTTGGGTGGCTCCTTGTCAAAACATGGCCTATTACCCACATGATGAGGAGTTTACTCTCAAGAACAACCACCATGTCAAAAAATAGTCTAAGGCCGAGAAAGAGAAGGATATGAAGGTAGGATATCAAAGGGACGTCAACTTAGAAGGTAAACCCTTACCAACGATGGGGGATGAACTCAGATCACCACCACCTCCATATGCAAGAGGAGATTGATTCCTCAAGATCCAAGGATGAACCTCCTTGCTCCACTAAGCTCTAAGAAGAAGAAAATGAGGAAGAAGATAGATGGACGAAAGGGTCACAAAAAAGAAGGGATAAGGGGTTATATATATGAATGGTGAGAGAGAGAACAAAGGGTAAGGTGTCAACATAGTAAGGAACCCAATGGACACTTATCCTCGCAAAAGACCAACATACATCCACATGAAACCACTTAAACATGACATACAAGACATGGTGATACACTCTAGATAGTGTCTCAACCACCTAAGCAACTCCACCCTCTATTTTGCGACTGCGACACACCAACGGATCCATGGTTGTGACACACCCTAACAACACCACTAGGTCACAACACTAAGTCCACCACAAGCAACCTAGGTCGAAACACACCTCTCCAAGCCTTTGTCTCGACCAAAACAACCTTGGTCACGACCACAACACCAAGGGGAAGTGTCTCGATAGTGAAAACCCCCTCAACAAACCCTAGGTTGTGACCTAGGTTGAGACAAACCATCAAAGGTCACAAGGTTAAAGGACACTAACCTTAGAAAACTCAATCACCACTAAGGGTGACACCAATCAACCAAGGGTCAAACAAAGTTACCCAAAGAACCACTCTCTCTCTCATGAAGCTAGGATAGAGAAGGAACACTCTAGAGGTTACAAATTGGACATAAACCTCGTACCCTATGCAAATTGCAACTTGCATCAAAACTAGTACAGAAAGCAAAAACATCATCCAAACAAGCTCAAACTTGAAACTTAAGTACACCACAAGACCTAATTACATTTCAAAAGATTAGAGAAAGATTCTAAGAACAAGATTAAGCCAAAGAAAATAGGTTTACCCCAAAACCCAAGTTAGTGTCCTTACAATGGATTTCCCTTGATAGGGAACTTCCTCATTTTACATTGAAGGGCCCTCCTATGACGGTCATCTTTGCATATCGGTCGTTTATAATGAATCTCTCTCATTTTTCATAATAAGGGACTAAAACTCATCACCAGTGGAGTTTTGGTATGTTGTTATCAGATATATCTTCCTCATCTGACATGGAAAACCCCTTTTGCTCTAGATCTCTTGGCATAATAGTCCTCTACAATTTTATTTCTCTTATTTAACAAGAGAGTGAATCTTTTTATTGGGCCTAAACTAATCCTCATGCATTTTTAGTGACTTGAAGTCAAAAGGAGGTGCACACATGTTGTCTATCCTTTGTATACATGTCATGACAACACATCATAATGTATAAATCCCATCAACACTGAGATGTGACCACATCTGCTATTCATCACATATCACATATTACTAGATCATCGGTTGTAAATGTGTCCCAAAAGAATGTAAATTCATCAAGGTATACCAACCCAATCATCCCCATATATATTGTAATATATGGTTTTGAGCATATTCTAAAAATGCATAGATTTATACAGGATTAACTCATTTCACTATATCCCTCAACGATATAGGTAGTGTATCTTTAAACTTAGAGAACCACATGATTAGGGCTTGCATGTTTCTTGTAGGTAATACATGCATCATACATTATATCACTTGCCTTACAAAAAATGGAAATGAGTCCACTTATTGGTGAAGAAGGAAAGCCTCGAGCTTCACTACACAAGATCCAACAAGTTTCAAGTCTCAAGCAAGCCACAATCTCTCCCAATATATGAGTTTTACTTCCTAAAACCTCACAACAACCCTAACTCCATGGTTTAAGAGGAACAAGAGTAAGGAAAAAGAAGGAAACTAGTATAACCACCAAGGCTGAAACCTTGAAGGAAACCTCCAAGAACAAAGCTCAAGGGATGATATAATGAAGGATAACAATGATTAGAGGGAAATAATAACTCACTTACAAGGATATATGCCCAAAAGAAGTAAGGAAATCTCATTGGCTAACATCAAATGATCATGACTTGTTGTTGCATCAAATCTTCATAGTAACTTGCACACTTGAGGTGAAAGATTTCCCCAAAGGAAAGATAAGAGAGGAGAGAAGGAGTGATCAAACCTTTAAAACCATCAGTCTCCCACACTAGCGGCATCATCAGTAAGTGACACCATTAGTAGGTGACCCCATACTCGCATTAATAGAATAAAAATAGAGTTTCAACCGTTAGAGAACAAGAAGAAATACCTTCAGTCCTCAAAACCAATTCACACACATGGATCTCATTAGTGAAGATATATTACTCATTGATAGACATTTGACCAAGGTCTCGATCAATAAGTTAATCTAATTCCTAAGAAAAAGAAAATAGGTTTAATTACTAAATGTGGACCCTTGTTTTGGACTACTAATCCAACTATACATGTCTATCTAGATCTAGATGGAACAATAGTCAGAAGAATAGTGGTTAATGTTTATGTTGTTCTTCACGAATGAGATGGTGAATTCGGGTCAAAACAACTCCTCAAGTTGGCACCACATAGGGTCATCCTTCATCTTCTCTCCTTCACACAATATCTCCTCACAAACCTAGCAATGTGGTGATGTGGACACAAGACCCCAGTTGGTAAAGTGAGAATCAAGTTGGGTTTGCTAGGGTCCTAGAGGGTTTGGGAGGTCTATTTTCATGGCTCGGCTACCCTAGGATCATTGTGCCTCTTTGCAGGTATGAGGAGTCTCTGGAGTGAGGGAGGTGGCCAAGTTCAAGGTGATTGTGGGATCCAAAAAGTACATATGTTGATCCATCAAGTCACCAAAAAGGTGGAGGACTCAACAAATATTGACTATAAGATGTTCTTTAAGGTTTTTGTAGTCAAGGTCTACTATAATGGAGGTGAAGTAGGATGGTGGCTTGGTCTAAACGCATTTGATTACTACTTTTTAAAGACTAAAGAGAGGCTTGTAGAGTTGATGAAGGTGTTTAATAGAGGTGGGTAGGTGAGGTTTCAAAAGCCTCAAATTATTTGTGTTCAGTAGGGAGAGGTGCAGGAATTAGGGAGTTGGTTCTCCCATATTTGATCACGATGGTATATGTTGATGGTTTGTTGTGTTCTTCTCAGAAAGAGGAGGTAAAATATTCATATTAATTGTAGTTAGTTGGTTGTGGAAGGCTCACACTACAAAAACTATTGCCCTTGTCTTCTAGAGGTTAAAGACAACCTACTGGTCTTTGGTTAGGAAGTTGGTGGGGGAAGGATGCAGGATGCATCATGCCCCAATTCACAATCCACGTATGATAATTGAATCCCAGTGAGACAATTATGTGTCTTATCCTAGTATTTAATCTTTTGACTTAGGTCTAGGTTGCTGAATCAATGAGATCATGTCCCAAAATGTTGATTATTAATAGTTGTTGGTTGGTAAGTGTAATTAATTTATAATTTTTGGTAGATCTTTATACTATGATAAACTTTATATTGTTAATTTTTGGAGATGAAAATGAATTGTATGATCACAATTATCTAAGTATGTGAAAATGTAGATATATCACCCTACTTATTCAACTATGGTTTTCTTTCTCTCAAAATATGCCTAAAAAAGGGTCATAATCTAAGGAGTATTGAGTTGTTAGTATCAAATTGAAGACTTTATGAACTTTTGGGAGATATTAAATTTCAAGAGTGATAAGAAAATTATGTAAAAACTACATCATCAGAGTCCCTCTTGTTTTAGGAATTTTTCCCCAAAATTCAAGAAGCTAGATTCATGACTTGAGCTCCCAGGTAGTGTCACTATAGTCAAGGTGGATTAGAAGTACATTCATAGCATCAATGCTCCATTTACTATGAAGCTCCTTCATTATTTTATCAAGAATTTTGTTGTGAGACTCAACATAATATTCATCATATTTCACTTCTATGGGTTCATAATTCAAAATATGACTACAATGTTTGGCATAATTTTCAAATTTGATAAATGGAACACATTGTGTACTACACCATATTGAGGTGTAAGAGCAAGTTGATAGACAAATTCATTTATCCATTCAAAGATTTTAAATGGTCCCAAAAAATGAGGTATGAGCTTCCCTTTGTTCCTAGACAAGGCCCAAAAAGGTCTGATTTTTAGAAAGGCATGATCACCATCCTTGATGGGTCACTCTTTTTAGTGATCTTATACATAAGATTTATGCCTATCTTGTTCTTGATTCATTGTCTTCATGTTTAATGCAACTTTATATGTATGGAGCTTCATTTCCTCTAATTTCATAAATTTTTGTTGTTCGAAATCATCATATTGCAGTATAGATCTACATGGAGTACCATAGAAACTTTTTACAGAGTCATCCAAATACTCCTTTGATGGTTGTTATTATATCCAAACTCACATAAGAGAAAATAATCATCCAACAAGCCATCCCAATCATGCACACACACTCTTAAAATATCCTCCAAAATATGCATTATATGTTTTGACTACCCATCAGTCAGTAGATGATGTGCTATACTGAAGTTCAATTTTGTACCCAACTCCTTTTGAAACTATTTCCACATATCGGATGTGAACTTCAGATCTTGGTCCAATAAATGGAGAATGGAATGTCATGCAAAATTACAATCTTCCACATATTAGTTATGAATTATACAAATTATTAAATTATTAATTATATCAATTAAAATCACTCATCATAAAACATGGGATTTAGGCAACAAAACCCTTGCCAAAAGAAAGTTTACATTTTTCTCATTTTATTGACTATTTATGCATATTTTTATGATTAGGGAGTAATTAGTTATGGATTTTCAATACTCGACCAATCAAAATTTCAAGAATTGCCAAATAGATAATTTTTAGAGAGGGTGAGAGAGAGAGAGAGAGGGCCACCACACTGACTTGGCCCAAACAAACCCGACCAAGTCAGTTGTCAAAGACATGGCTTGACTCGCCCAAACAAAAGACAACACGACTATAAGACAGTTTTGCCCTCATGTGAAAACCCAAAGAAAAAGGTGAGAAGAGGGTAGTTTGGAGAATCCAAAAAGAGGTCATCTTCCTCATGGGTTTGTTGTGCCATGGCAGCAGCAACTCAGCAGGTGATTTGGGTGAATTCGCGAGCTAGAACCAAACCCAAAGCTAAAGCTACGGAAACGAAGAGCAAGGTGCGAACAACTCACTAAAACTGCCAATTTGGTCGGAGATGCACGGAGAAGGGAGAAGGAGGTGTCACAAAGCCTGAACCAACCCTCACACATCGACAACACAAATCACATGCAAACAACCAATTGAGTGGAGATATCAATCACAAAGGTGCTAGGGAAGCTTGGTGTTTAGGTATTTATAGGCGAGGAAGGGAGAGATGGTGAGGAGGTAGGCGGTCGTGAAGCTTGGGAAGCAAGGTTTTGGGCATTTACCAAATACGCCACCAAACCATCTGAGTAAGGGTTTTTTGTATGCAGAACTTCACCAGAAATCTAAAGAAAGAAAAATCTTGAAGATTCATCAAGTGTGGAGGGAGAAAATTAAAAAAAAAATCACCACATTCAACTACTATTTCCAAAACAAGCGTGAGGTAGGCGATGAGCTGCAAACAATCGATCTGTCATCCAATGGCTAGGATTCGCATGCCAGATCTGAAAGGAAAATCTTATCCAATTCGAAATCAATCAAAGTGATACATATCGTATTAAATGAATTTCTCTCTCTTCATTTAGTGGCTCAAATGAATTCCAAATTAGATAAATTTTGCAGAGGGGCTAATATTGATATGTAGAATCCAAATATAAAATTAGATTTTCCCTTTGACAACTTTTAATGTGTTAAATAAATTAATTACTATTTTCACTTTTTGCCTTCATTAATGACATTTGGATTATCCAAAAATAATAAAACTTGACCCACAAGTCATATTTATCATGTTGGATACGAATTTGTCATCAATTTTAGATGTTGGAGTTATTTTTGTAATTATTTAATATTTTGAAGGTTCTACACACTTTCTCTCTCTTAATTTTACCTTTTAATCAAACTTTCTCCAAATTGAGTGAAAATTCACCTAAAGGAATATTTTATTATGAATATTACGAATCTAAAATTATTTTCTACTTTTGGAGTCATTTAATATTTTATTAAATATTTTTAAGGGAAAGCACCCTTTTCTATTCTAATTAAAATAGATATGGTTATTATTATTCTAAATTGGTGAAACTTGACCTCCAAGCCAAGGCATATCTCAAAAAAAAGAATACAAGGTTATTATTATCCAAGAAATTTTCCTTTTAACACATTATCTATTATTTCTCCCATTAATAATCCAATATCTCATTATTCATGTTTTAAGCATTATTTTTTATTTCCTTTTTCTCTTCCTTGCACCCTAAGGCATAGGAAGGGTCTAGAATGAATCTACACCATCATTATCCCACATAGGATTAGTTATTTCGTATTTTGTGGAATGATAACTCATTATCCTCAATTATGAGCCCTTTTCCTTTTATGCACATATCCTATATTCTTTTTATTGCTTTTATGATTAATTTGAAGGTATTGGGTAATATTAATTTAAATTATACGTTTTAATGTGACTTATGCATGCATTAATATATTCAAGGTTACCAAAGCGAATAACTTAATACTTGTTTGAATAAACCTAAAAGACTAAGGGTTCTAAGCTATTAACCCTGTAATAAGATAAATTCCTAGATTTCAGTATGTTACAAAACTAGAAGTGGTAATCTTTTTTTTTCATTGTGCTTAACTCTATTAATCCTATTGTTGGTAGATGCCTAGTAGTCAATTCAACTGATCTTTCTCTTTGGCATCGTTGTCTTGGTCATGTAAATATGCATGAATTGAAGAAGTTGAGCAAAAAGAACTCGGTCAAGGGACTTCCCAAATTGGATTTTGAAAAGGATGAGGAATGCCAACCTTTTACCCAAGGAAATCAAAACAAGTCCTCCTTCAAATCCAAAGGAGTCCTTAGTACCAAGAGAGCTATTTAACTTCTTAATATTGATCTATTTCAACCAATGACAACTCAATCACTTCATGGTTTAAAGTATTGTCTTGTTATTTTTGATGATTTCTCTATATATACTTAGACCTTCTTTCTCATTTCTAAGAGTGATACGCTTGATGTTTTCTCTATTTTTTGTAAACAGGTTGAAAATGAACCTTCTTGCCAGATCATTTCCATTAGTAGTTAACATGGGGGAGAATTTGAAAATGATCTCTTTGAACACCTTTTTGAAGAATCTGGATATGCACATACCTTCTCTTCACCTCAAACACCTCAACAAAATGGGGTTGTAGAGAGGAAGAATAGGTCACTATAGGAGATGGCTAGGGTCATGCTTTTAGAGTATGACACTCCAAAGAAGTTTTGGGCTGAGTCTGTAAGTACCTCATGTTTTGTGCAAAATCGGGTTTTTACACATCCTTCTTTGAATAAAACCCCCTATGAGCTATGGCATGGAAGGAAGCCTTGTATCGAGTATTTCCATGTTTTCAGAATGTCCTTGTTTTATCTTGAATATGAAAGATTCTCTCAGCAAGTTTGATATGAAATCTTACAAGGATTTCTTTCTTGGCTACAACACTACAAGCAACGCTTATAGAGTTTTTGATGTTGATCTTACTAAAGTAGAAGAATCCATAAATGTTAAGTTTATTGAGACTACCTCTATTCCCAAAGATATTGTTCAAAATGATGATGTTTCAGGTGAGGTTATTGCTATCTTAAAAGAACTCAACATCACCCAAAAGGGAAAAGACGTGGTCACTCAAGAAGAAGAGAAAGATGAAGAGAAGAAGGATCCAACTCCCCACTTTGCAAAGAATCATACAAAAGAGATGATCTTAGGTGACCCTTTTGAAAGAGTGAAGACACAGACTACCTTCAATAAAGAATAAGACAACACCGCCTTCATCTCACAAGTCGAGCCAATGAACATCAAAGAATCTCTTGGGGATGATGAATGGATCCTAACCATGCAAGAAGAATTTGAGCAATTCAAGAAGAACAAAGTTTGGATCCTACTACCAAGAACAAGTGATAGAAAGATCATCGACACCAAATGGGTCTAATGCAACAAGCTAGATGAAAGTGGTAAAGTGGCAAGAAACAAAGCAAGGTTAGTGGCTCAAGGCAACAATCAAAGGAAGGTATAGATTTTGATGAAACATATGCACCTATAGCTAGACCTGAGTCCATTTGTATGGTTCTTTATTTTTCTAGTTATAAGAACTTTCTTCTTTATCAAATGAATGTTAGAAGTGTGTTTTTGAATAGTACAACTGAGGAGGAAGTGTATGTTGCACAACTCCTGAGCTTTGAACATGATAGTTTACTTAACCATGTTTATTTGCTGCAAAAATCTCTCTATGGAATCAAACAAGCACCTAGAGCGTGGTATGAGAAATTAAAGAACTTTTTGTTAGATCATGGGTATATCATGGGAAAAGTAGATTCTACCTTGTTTCTAAAGAAAACTTTTAACAATTTTCTTATCATTCAAATATATGTTGATGATATTATTTTAGGCAAAACAAATATCGATCTTTGCAAGAAGTTTAGTGATCTTATGCAGAGTGAGTTTGAGATGAGCATGATAGGTGAGGTTACATTAATCCTCAGCTTTCAAATCAAGTAAGCTAATAATGGGAACTTCATCAACCAAGACAAGTAGACAAGTGAGTTGCTTAAGTGCTGTGGGATATAGAATGCCAAGTCAATGGTCACACCCATGTCAAACATCGCCAAACTTTATAAAGATGAAGAAGGTTAGAAGGTAGAAGAGAAGCTCTATAGAGGTATGATTGGAAGTTTACTTTATTTAACTGCCTATAGACCTGATATAATGCTTAGTGTTGGCTTGTGTACTTGATTTCAATCAAATCCCAAGAAATAACATCTTATAGTTGTTAAGAGGATTTTAAAGTACTTAGCTAAAACTCCAAATTTTGGACTATGGTATCCCAAGCCAAGGGACTTTACTCTTATTGATTATAGTGATGCAAATTACATAGGATGTTTGAATGATAAAAAGTGCACAAGTGGCACTTTCTTTCTCCTAGGACCATGCTTGGTGTCTTGGTTTTCCAAGAAATATATCATAGTGGCATTATAGACTACTGAGGTTGAGTACATTGCAACTGAGAGTTGTTGTGCCCAGGTCCTATGGATGAAACAAATGGTTAAAGTCTCTAACATTCATTTTGATGCTTCTCCTATATATTGTGATAATACTAGTGCAATCAACTTGTCTTACAATCCTATATTGCATAGTAGAGCTAAACATATAGAGGTTCATCATCATTTTCTTTGTGATCACATTGCCAAAAAGGATATCTATATCACGCATGTGGACACGTACAATTAGTTGGAAGACATTTTCACTAAACCTCTAGCTAGAGAGAAATTTAATTTTATTAGATGTAAACTTCTCATAACTACTTTGGATGAATCTGATATGCCTTCTAGCTTGTTTTCATCTATCCAATATGTTTTTATTATGACTTGATCACATTTTCTTGCTAAAATGCCTTTTATTGTACATTTACCTTGTTTTTCGCTTGTTTTGGGTTTTTTTTGCAAACACTTATTTTATTGCAAAATAATACCCAATGATGACTGATATGTGCCTAAGTATGTTCAATATGCAAAATGGATTAGAAAAATAAATTTAATTAGCATTCTATTGGCTAGAAATTAGAATTTCTAAAGTTGGTTCAGGTTGACCATCGGTCGAGTTGTCAACTCACCCGATCCATGGTCGAGGGATATTGTAAGATCCATTCGGTCAAGTTTCCAACTCGACTGATCCGTGGCTGAGGGATCTCGTAAGATCCATTTGGTCGAGCTTCATAGTCATAGAACTCGACTGATGGCCAGGATGGAGTAAACTTAAGTTAGGTTCTACCGACTTTTCTCCCTCTCAACTAGAGAAAAGCGACCGATCCAACCTCTATCTCCCTCAAGCTCTCAACCCTAGCCCTGACCTTCCTCTCCCTACCCTCGTTTGACATAGATCCACCTCCTTTTACCTCTAGTTTGTTAATCCTAGGTGTATGTACAATTTGTGGTGGTGTTTTCCTCATTTTTGTTCTCTCAATCCTTCTCATTTTGTTTCCATGGTGTCAAATAGGAGAAAGAGAGCCGCCCCATCTGGAGCACCATTCTCCTCCTCCAATTCATGCCTTATACCCTTTGACGATACCTTACTTATCCCCAATGAGGCTCTAAATAGGTATAAGGAGCTCCTTCCTAGGAACCCCTTTTCTTTTCGTGCCCTTTTTAGCCAACCCCACGTAGATAAAGGGTTATTAATCAAGTAGTCAAGTTGCTTTACGATCACCACCACTCCACTTTGTGTGTCAAACACACGTGCTACCACAATTCCATCAGAAGCACGAAAGTCATTCATGAATTCTATGCTAATTTGAAATGGAATTATGACACTCCCATAACCCCACCGAATACTAAAGTAGTCCTCACCTCAATGATAGCTGGGAAAAAATTGCAAGTCTCCGAGGATACCCAAAATATCTTTTTCTTGGGTACTGAGGCAATTGACACTTGGAGGAAGGACTACCCTGAGTATTTTGACCTTGTTGACCCTAAGGCATTCCACAAGAAGTATGATCTCACCCATCCTGACATTCATGAATTCTTGAAGAAGCCTCAATTTCCATATAGAAAGAAGTCTTCCCTTCCCTCCTCAGCCTTAGACCTCAAGAACCGCATACTCACCCAAGTTGTCAACTACAATATTCATCCAAAGAAAAACCAGACTGAAATTGTAGAAAACATTACTCTAATTATGTTCTGTATCTTGAAGAACATCACAGTCAAGTGGGCAAGATATGTTCTCCACCACATGACTTGTTTTGACTCAGGTAAGAACACCCATGGCACCCACCCACCCTACCAAACCCTGATGTGTGGTCTTTTGCAGATTGCCACACTACTACATTTTTGGCCAATAACGTCGCTGCCTGTAGGGTCAGTTTTTCCAAATAACTGATCTTATATGTCTAAAAAAATGTGGGCACCACTTAAGACCTCTTGGGTCGATTTTATTAAAATAACCGACCTTGTTGTGTAACTCTATAGGGTCGGTTTTCCAAATAACCGACCTTATATGTCTATAAAAAATGCGGGCACCACTTAAGACCACTTGGGTCGATTTTCTTAAAATAACTGACCTTGTAGTGTATCTCTATAGGGTCAATTTTCATAAAATAAGTGGCCTTATAGAGAATGGGATTAGAAAGCCCATTAAAGTTTCTCACGACAAAAATTTTCTCGATTTTGGCTATTCCCCTCCATCTATAGGGTCGGTTTTTCCAAATAACCGACCTTATATGTCTTCAAAAAATGTGGACACCATTTAAGACCTCTTGGGCCAGTTTTCTTAAAAAAGCAACTTCACAAGACCTCTGAGAGTATTTTCTTGATCTATATGGTCGGTTTTTCCTTATAACCGACCTTGTAGCTTGGTCAAAAAAACTCTTGACCGAGTTGAATTTTGAATCCATTTCCTTTTCCTGCATGTATAAGTACCTCTAGGGTCAATTTTTTTTCCTTTTAACCGACCTTGTAGGTCTCCTCGGTTGAAAAAATTGTCGACCAGGTTGATTTTTGGATCCAGTTTTTCCTTCGTGCATGTATAAGTACCTCTAGGGACGGGTTTTTCCTTTTAACCGACCTTGTAGGTCTCCTCAGTCGACAAAATCGTCGACCTAATTGAATTTTGGATCCAGTTTGCCTTAGTGCATGTATAAGCACCTCTAGGGTCATTTTTTTCCATTTAAATGACCCTAGAGGTCCCCTCGATCGGCGAATTTCTTGACTGAGGTTCTCTCGGTCGAAAAAATCCTCGACCGAGTTTGAGTTTGGGTGTTTAGGGTTTTGGATCTAGATTTCCTTCATGCGTGTATAAGTACCTCTAGGGTTAGGTTTTTCCATTTAACCGACCCTAGAGGTCCCCTCGGTCGCCGAATTTCTCAACTGAGGTTCCCTTGGTTGACAAAATTCTCGATCGAGTTGGAGTTTGGGTGTTTTTAATTAACCTGACATGGGCACTGCTTATCTCTTAGGTCACTTTTTTGTTTTAATCGACCGTACAGGTCAAGCGCTGGGATATACTAGAACCTTTCATTTTCACTACCGAGACCTACTATTTCACTTTCTCATGCGCCCCCAAAGCTCCATTGCCGCCAAGACCTTGTTGCCACACCACCGAGATGTCGTTGCCGCACCACCGAGACCTCTTTGCCGCACCGTCAAGACCTTGTTGCCACACCACCAAGACCTTGTTGCCGCACCGCACCGCACTAGGTCGTCGCTTCTTCCATGCTTCCACAAAGGTTTCCGCCTCTTCCACGAAGGTCGCCACCACTTCCAAGTAAGACTTTACAGAGGTAAGACCATATATAAAGTTCTATCTATGCCTGTCGTGGTACCACCGCCACGACCAAGGTAGCGTCCAGGTCCACTCTCGGTCGAGAATTCATCGACCGAGAGTCCACCTACGTGTGGCGTCCAAGTCCACTCTCGGTTGACAATTCGTCGACCAAGAGTGGACCTGGATGTCATGTGCAGGTGGACTCTCGGTCGATGAATTCTCGACCGAGAGTGGACCTGCATGCCTTTAACTAGAAAGTTATATTATTTTTCTATTTTATACGATTGGTAACCCAACCAATAATAAAAGCATGTATTTTTTCATATGTAATCATTATATAAATTCTAGAAATTAATATGAGATTAGACATGTGTACTCCCAGATTGAAACATTAGGGTTTATAGATGAGATCATCGATGCATGATGTTTAACTTAATATATAAATATGACAATAATACATTTATGCATGTATCAACTTAGAAACCCGTTCACAATTTACTCATTAGGAGTAAATTTTGGATAGTCCCCGGTCTGGGACTATTTTTGGATATTTAATCTCACTTAGGATGTAACTATATAATGTATGTTTATTTTTGAAGAAAATTTTAGTAGTATTTCCTCATTTGTTCTCTAGGTACATATGTGGGTGGTTATTTGCCATTTGCATCGATGTACTTGGAGAACGTAACAAAAATTTTGCTGGAATTTTCTTCAAAACTAAACATACATTATACAGTTACTAGTGAGATTAAATATTCAAAAATGGGATAGGTGGTACACTTTAGTATAAAAGTAATTAACTTCCTATCAATAAAAACTTACAGCTAATAGTGTCAATATTAAACACTTAGTTTTATAATTAATTTTAATGTGATTTAGAAAATGGATCGAAGTTGGATGTCTATCAAGAACCATTGCAGTCTAGAGTGTGCCAAAGGTCTTGATGAATTTATCAGATTTGCTGAGGAACATAGGAAACTACCTACAGATAGGCTATATTGTCCATGTAGAAATTGTGGTAACAATTTGAAAGTTGATACTGCTGAGGAAATTAAGAAACATGTCATATGCAATGGGATCATACAAGGTTATAATGAATGGTATTGGCATGGAGAGAAATTTAATTATGGATTAGAAAATGTCAATACTAATAGTTGTGGGATAGAATATATAGATAATGATGATAATGTCAATGATGAATCAATTCAAGATGACCCAATTCAATATGATATGGTTGATGAGATGCTACGTAGTTGTCGAGACAATGTCATTGATCCACCTTCTTTATTTGCAAACATTGTCCATGATGCTGAAAAACCATTATATAAGGGTTGTACTAAGTTCACGAGGTTGAGTGTTGTGATGCGATTATATACTCTTAAATCTCAAAATCAGTGGAGCGATAAGAGTTTCACTTCACTGTTGTCTTTGTTAAAGGAAATTCTTCCTGAAGGCAACGAGCTTCCAATTTCAACATATCAACCAAAGAAAATAATGTGCCCAATGGAAATGGAGGCTAAGAAGATTCATGCATGTACAAATGATTGTGTGTTATTTCAAAAGAACTATAGTAATTTGATAAATTGTCCAAAATGTGGTGCGTCAAGGTATAAGACCACAAATTCATTTAAGGCTAAAAATGGCTTTCCTGCAAAGGTGATGTGTTATCTACCAACAATACCACGATTTCAACACTTATTGCTAATACAGAAGATGTGCAAATTTTGTCTTGGCATGGGGAGTAAAAGGCCAATGATGATGGCATCCTACGACATGCATCTGATTCACCACAATGGAAGAAAATTGATTTATTATACCCTCAATTTGGTAAAGAACCAAGAAACTCAAGACTTGGACTCTATATAGATAGAATGAATCCCTATGGTACATTAAGCAGCCAACATAACAGGTGGCCTATTATGATTGTTATATACAATCTTCCTCCTTGGTTGTCTATGAAAAATAAGTATGTCATGTTGTCAATATTAATATCAGGGCCCAAGCAACCTGGAAATGATATTGATGTTTACCTTCAACCTCTAATTGATGACCTAATGAAACTATGGGAAGAAGGTGTTATGACATATGATGCTTCATGTAAAGAGATCTTTAGTTTGCGTGCTATGTTGTTTTGCATGATTAATGACTTTCCAGCTTATGGAAATTTGTCTGGATATAACATAAAAGGATACAAAGCATGTCCTATTTGTGAGGAAAATACTGATTTAATCTGACTGAAACATGGTGGTAAAATCGTATATCTTAGTCATCGGATATTTCTCCCACCAATGCATCCTTATCAAAGGCAACATAAAACCTTTAATGGGTCAACTGAGGAATGCAGTGCTCCTAAACCTATACTAGGAAATGTTGTATATGATCGGGTGAAACATATTGTTAATGGATTTGGAAAGAGTTCAAGTAATCATACTCTTGCATGTGACCAATCTCTATACAAGAAGAGGTCAATATTCTGGAATCTTCCTTATTGGAGATCTTTGGCAATTAGACATTGCATTGACCTCATGCATGTTGAAAAAAATGTTTGTGATAGCATCATTGGTATGCTATTGAACATACCAGGAAAGACTAAAGATGGCATCAAATTTAAAAAAGATTTAGAATTAATGGGTACAAGAAAAGAATTATTAGTGGAGATCAGGGGTCACCGCACATATTTACCACCATCTGGTTACACTTTGTCAAAGCATGAGAAAAAGACTTTCTATGAGTGCTTGTATAATATTAAGGTTCCACAATGATACTCTTCTAATATTCATAGATTGGTATCAAAGAAGGATCTGAAGTTGATAGGTCTCAAATATCATGATTGTCACACCTTAATGCAACAAATTTTACCTATGGCTATTCGATCCATATTGCCAAAGCATGTAAGGTTTGCAATTGCAAGACTCTATTTCTTCTTCATTGAAATATGCAACAAAGTGATACATCCTGATACTCTCGATAAATTACAGAAAGATGTAATTGTTACCATGTGTCAACTTGAAATGTACTTTCCTCCTTCATTTTTTGATATCATGGTTCATATTGTAGTAAATATTACAAGGGAGGTGAATATGTTGGGTCCAATTTTCTTACACTGGATGTATCCATTTGAACACTACATGAGTATTTTTAAAGGTGATGTTCAGAATCATTATCATCCTGAAGGGAGTATTATCGAGGGTTATGTGGCTAGGGAGGTGATGGACTTTGCAATGATTTTTTGAATTGCAATGAAACTTCTAGCGATCTAAAAAATTACCATCACATTGAATCTTATTATGGCAAAGGAACTCTGGGAGGATGAGTGAAAGGAATCATTCGTGAGTTGTGTGAACAAACAAATTTGTATATTTTACACAACATCGATGAAGTTAGTAGCTACATCATAGAACACAATGATCTTATCCAGAGAAATCATCTGTCATCCAGTTCAATGTGGCTTGCAAGAGAGCATAATCGAACATTTATTAGGTGGTTTGAAGAGAAAGTCTTTAATCAACTATCTGAATCACCGAATAATGTTGTTGAGAACATAAAATGGCTCGCCTTTAAGCCAAAAATGGATGTCATGTCATATGAAGGTTATTACATAAACATATTTTCATACTACACAAAGTGTCAAGATGGAAGTAGTATAGTTTAAATTAGTGGGGTCACTGTTCAAGCTTGTTCATTGTATTTTGCTAGTGCCAATGATAAAAGACCACATGAAGTTGAGATGTCACATTACGACGTCATTGAGGACATATGGGAATTGGACTATACAAATTTTAGAGTTCCTATCTTTAGGTGTAATTGGGTTGACAACAACAAAGGAGTTTTAGGGGATGGGTTAGGTTTCAAATTGGTTAATTTTGAAAAAATTGGTGAGAAAGATGAGACATTCATCATGGCAGACCAAGAAAAACAAGTATTCTATATTGATGACCCGACAAATAAAAATTGATCTGTCGTTCTTCATGAAAAAAGACAGTTTACTGTATATCCTATAAATGAAGAAGAATACTAAGAAAAGTATGATGATTCCAGCCCATTCTCAGTTGGTTTGCCAAGTGTAAATATTGAAGATAACATTGATGAATACTATAAATATCAAGACCATGTCGAAGGAAGTTTTCTTGACTAACAACTCAACCAATACTAGAGGCATGTATTCTTTGAATTATTTATTTTATTATCATTCAAGCACGTAATCTTTTAAATATACATCATATATCATTCAACCACTTGTGCTTTTATTATCACTTATGTTTCTTTTATCATGTATACTTGCAGGTTGTAAATGGCATGTGAATATGAACATTCTAAGCATGAGCACCATGAGGATGGTAGTGGTGATGCTAAGAAAAGTAGATGTCCCACATTGAAGCGTAGGCTGCAGGAGCTCAGGGCCAAAGGGGAGAAATTGGCAGTCTAGTTTGATGTCATAGGAGCACCTATTAGGGAACATGCTAGTGCTTTCAAGCATTACGTAGGGGTGACCACACGCTGTAAGGTACCAATAGATATAGAAAATTGGCATGATGTTTCTAATGCCTTAAAAGACCTCGTATGGAAAGATATATCTGTGACTGGAAGTGATATTATTTTAATATGTTTTTGTTTATTGATTCTAATTTAATTTGCTTAGAAAGACATATCCTTTTTAAGACAACATTATTGCTTCTTTTACATGTATAGGGTGTTTTTCATCTAAATGAAAAAGATCACAAGAAAAAAGTTCTACAACGTTGTGGTGTATGATGGAGGGCTTTTAAGACATCTCAAAAGGGAATTTATAGATAATCCTAAACCAAATAAGAAAGCAACATATATGTATATTTTTATAGAGCTTGAGGTGTGGGAAATATTTGTTGAAGCTAGGAACACGGAAGAGTTTCAAGTAATAAAGATTGTGATGTATTGTATGAATCTTTAATTTTATACATTAAGGAGGTGAATCTTTTTATATATGTTTGCCAAGTCTAAATTGCAATACCTCATTTTAAATGATCAGGTTATTCATGAGGCCTAAAAGGAAAGACGATCCAAAAATGTGCATGACCATCACTTGGGGCCCGGTGGTTATGCCTTCCGCCACCAACTACAAGAGAAGCAACTCTCTTCTGGACAAGAGTCTAGTACAACTCAAGCTGAGCGTCCACCCCGACACTTGCAGTGGATTGATGGTAGAAAGAATCGAGCAGGTAAAATTGTCAACCCTGCAACTAAGGAGGTGGCACAAAATATGGTAGGTTTATCCCAACTAAGTAAAGAATCACTCCCACAAACTTAGATTTATTTATATCTAATTTGTGATTTAATATTTTTATTAACTATGAATAGACACTACAACAAAAATACCCATTAGTGTCTTTCAGAAATGCCACTGAAAAAAAGCCAGTAAACAGGTTTAGCGAAATTTGTTGACATTTAAAAAAATGCCTCTAGAGCCAATGCCACTAGGAAGATAGTGGCTTAAGTTGTAAAGGCCACTAAATGTTTGTCTGTAGTGTCTTCGAATAAATGCCACATAAAGGCCACTAAACCATCATTTGGCATTTATAGAAAAGCCACTATCCATCATTTGGCTTTTATACAAATGTCACTATTTTGTATAATGTTGTTGTATAAAACGATTTTGATTGAATGTAGTGGCTTATGAAAAAATCCACTAATAACATACTAGTTCTGCATTACAAATTTTTTATGGATTTTAGTCAGTCAATTTGTAGTTCATGATCAAGTTTTCTAATTGAATGCCAATTGAAGCTTAACACATTCCAGAAGTATTGAACTTTTTTATTTATAATCAAATGACAATTACATAGGGAGGGCATTTTACCTTGCCCCTTGTATTGAATAAAACAACATCACATATGACTATATCTTGTACATATTATAGACATGAACACTAATTGGATAACAACTCATTTTGCACTTGGAGACCCCCCAAAGGAATACAAACTCATTTTCTTACAAAAACATACAACTCCATTCTAGCATTCCAAGTAGTTGTGAGCTTCTACAGGAGTAGACCAGCTACACTGCAATGAAGGTTCATCCTTCTTCTCAGCTGCAGTGATAGCATTACGGCCATATGGTCATCAGATTCCTCAGCAGGTTCTTCCTTCTTCTCTTCCACCTTGGCAGCAGAAGCAGCAGCTGCAGCTGCATAGCCTGAAGCAACAGCAGGGGCAGCAACAACTGCAAACTTGCTAGGATCCTGCAATGAAGTGAGCAAAATGTTGAGCACTTGCATGCAAATGTAAGAAAAAAACACTTACAACACTAGCATGTTTTTAAGATAGTATCAAGGAAGATAACACCATTGCAAAATTTATCAATAAGGTCATCTTCAGTAAGGTGAAGGACCTTAGGGATGAATACAAATCCACTGTCATAAACTGACAGCACAATGAGTCCATATGAGAAGGGCCTGATGCCGAGCTTGGCAAGAAGGTTAGCCTTAGAAGAACCCACCTTCTCACCTTTCCTAATAAGTTTGACAATGGTGATAATTTCAACTGTACCATTCACATTATGTCAGCTGAATAGAGTTTGCCATGCAGCAAAGCTGTAGACATTCAGCTAAGCACACAACTAAGCACATGATAAAAAGGGTGCAAAGCTGACAATCTTGACAATTATGTAAAAAGCAAAATATGGTTATCAAACTCAATGTCATCCAGGGTTCTCATAAAACTATAGTGTATACATAATAAGTTGAATGATTTTTAGTAAGGTAAGAAAGAATATAATGATTAATAAGAGCAGAACCTGGTGAAGGCCTTCATGTTGTTATAGATAGATCTCCCTTCGCCAACTGCAATAACTATTGTACTGAAGTTATCATCAGCAAGAACCATGTATGAAGCCTCATTGGTAACCTGGACTGACACATAAAAAGAGAAGAAACAATCATTATCGATAATAATTACTAAAAGACAAGAAGATAGATATACAAATTGACATATAGAGAATATACTTACCTCACTTCCAGCAATTCCCATGGCAATACCAATGTCTGCCATTTTCAGAGCAGATGCATCAATGACACCATCACCAGTCATGGCAACCACCACATGTAATAAACAATTAACAACAAAACATGCAAGTTGACTATGTAGATCAACAGGAGGCTTCTAGTCTTCAAATCTATACTAACATGGCCACTAGGAATAGATTCAATATCCCCTGATAAGCAAGAAGAGTTTCTAGAATAGATTCACTATCCCCTTCAACTGAAAAAAAGCAAAGTGAAGTAGTGAAATATACCTTATCTAGGAATCCTTAAAACAACCCAAAGCAAAACTGGAAACCAATGTTGGCTAGGCTGCAATACATCAAGAACATGTAAGCATGCACCATTTTGTTGGATTGCATGTAAGACCAGTTCTAGGGTGAGGAATCCCATCTTTGAGTCCTAACAGTAGCTCTGTTCTTGGAGATTAAAGGCCAATCACAAGAGCTGAGCTGAAGCCTTTCACAAGAGATGAGATGACAACCTTAGCTCTCGAGAATGGCCTTTAATCTCCAAAAACATACCTTTTTGAGTCCTAACAGCAGCTCTGTACTTGGATATTTAAGGTCATTCTCTGTACATGATCTTAGCAGAGGATTCTTACAATAGTTATTGGCTTTTAGGGCCTGCATCACAATCACATGTTACAGAAAGGGTATTATTGTAGATGTTGTTTTAACAATTAAGGGAACATGGAGGAACCGATATTACTAAGAGCACCCATTATTTCTTGAGGCTTCTTCCTTGACTTCTTAACCAAAGCAGAGTATGTAAATGTTGAAAATGACTTGTTGTACCATGGACATGTTGAAAATGACTTGTTGTACCTCTGTAGAGAAATTAGGATACATAGAAGCATGCGACTAAAATATCTCAGTAACATTTCAGACATGCCTTTTTGAGTCCTAACAACAACTCTGTTCTTGGAGATTAAAGGCCATTCACAAGATCTGAGCAGAAGCCTTTCACAAGAGATGAGCTGACAACCTTAGCTCTCGAGAATGGCCTCTGATCTCCAAAAATTGGCCTTTTACGCAGTGACATGTTATTTGTTGTGGAAGGCACAAAGTGCACAATTCTTTAGAGAAATATTGACTAGTAAGCTATCATGCAACATGTGATCAAGTTATGAAAGAAAAATTTACAGAGAACTATTGACTTAGGAAGCAAAAAAAGACATTCACATTCAGCAGGTCAAAACAAAATATGTTGTGTAAATGTCACACACAAGAAGGTAAGACACTACTCATAGCTAAAAGCAAAATAGGATTGTCATTTGGAAACATTGTCTACGCCAATGGACATGAAACAACAATATCTGGATTGTTATGTACTAATAAAAAAGTGGACCAAAGAAACACAACTATAGCTTTCATCTCTCTACACAGTATCCAAGAATGAAATTATCTATCTTTACACTTCATGACCTACAACAAATGGAAACGACTTTAGATACTAGTTTTGTTTTCAATTATGTCATATTATAATAAATACTATATGCTCACTTTGGCAGTAAATGTGATTTCGGCCATGCTATGACATTGCCAATAACTTCATCCATATATTGATATTGCTCAGAAGGTCTGACTAGAGGTTCGTTGGCAATCACCACAACCTCTACATAAACACCAACACATGATGAGCCTAAAATTGGACCTCCCACCATTTGCAAGGGGTCAACCTCAGATACTCAACCGATTGCAACTTTATCATCTGCATCTTCGATACTCAGCACATACACTTCCTATAAACAAAATACAATTTAAATAAAAAATTATATAAATGTAGAATGATGTGTAATTTACACAAATATAAACATACTTGTCCCTTATAAATTATTGAATGTCTCATTCTGATCTGCACAATTATTTTATCTTTGTCATAAGGCCATCAAAATTCAACATGGAAAATAATTTATACCACATATCTTGTATAAAATGTATTCATACCTGGCCCGTGCGTACATGTTGTGCTGATTGACTGTTTCCTGCTCTAGACAAGGCTAGTATCTGCTCTATTTTTGCATTTTGTTCTTGAATTTTAGCTTCAAATTCCATCTGTTGTTGTTCAAGCTGATCCTGGAAATGATTCCTTTGCACTTCATCAGCTTCTCGAGATTTATGGTTCTTTCCCCAGATATCAGAAGGTGATGGTCCAAGTCCATAACCATGAACATATCCTGGTCTCTCTTCTCCCATAACCTGCCTATAAATTTCAACTGAAGTAACATCAGGTTGGTTTCTTCACAGCTCGTCACCTACCTCAGAAATTTTTTCCTACACACAACAGAACATAGGAGATGAATTTTATACCAAACATAAAAATATTTCCATGTAGTAAATGTAACATTATACTATAGGATAGGAATCCTTATACCAAAATTTTGGCAGATTCAATATCAACTATGCTCCAATCTTTTTTACAATGAGTTTTCTCAAAAAACTCAATGGGATCAACTTCCCTGCCTGTTTCCTTCTCCAACTGTATCATTCAAACAAGGTTATTGCTAACATCATTTAAACGGATGTCTCCAAATTGTCCAATTGGATCACAATATTGACTAACTTACATCATGTTTCAGATAAGAAAATGACTTGGTTCCTGTTGTGTGGCTAACCTTTTGAAATTTTCTACTTGTCTTGTTAGTTATACACTTCCTCTGTGAAAAAAAATTGTAGTATTGTCTATAGTAATTATCTATGAGGTAAATTAAATATAAATTAATAGATACAAAAAATTACCTTTCCTTTATTGGTCCTCTAGTAATCCACAAGAAATTTCCATTGAAACGTTTCCACGCGGGGAACAACTTGTTTAAGTTGTTGTTCATATGGACTATCTTCTACGAAGTATATTTTCTATAACTCCCACTTGTGGTCCTTCCATTTCTTTCCCAGTCTCTTCATTGTCCACTCATTTAATTCTATGTCCATCATGAATTTACTCTACCGACAATAAGGATATCAATTAGACGTTTCATTTAACCATTTAAAAATAAATTTTAATATTGTACCTTCACAAAATTCCATATGAATTCTTTTTTATTTGCTGGAAATTGTCTCCAGTCCTCGTAGTTTAATGGAAAAAGATTGGGATCTCTTGCAATGGTTGTCAAAAAACTTGATAAGTGACATTGGTTTTTACCCACTGGTTGTCCAAATTGATTTATCTCAATGGGAATTTGATCACCGGGCTTTCTTTTCCAGACTTGCAAACATTGTGTTCGGCCACGTGTGCGATGTCTTTGATCTAATCATTAATTTATATATCATTAGATGCAACACTATAAATGCAATGATATGAATAAACCGAATACCTAGCACATCAGTAGGTGTTGGCGTAGCATTCAATGACTCATCATGGTGATCAGAGATGTCATTTTGGTCCATGGTTTCTTGAAATGCGTTGCTATTTTGGCTATTGCCAGCTCTACTCTCTACTCTTCTTGATTGATTGGACACGGGAACATTGACAGTAGGAACCAGGGGTTGATGTCTTTGACCTGAGCATTCATTCATAAAGGATACAACATAAATGGGAATTATATATCTTTTGATACAACACTATGAATGCAATGATATGAATTAACTGATTACCTAGCCCATCAGAAGGTGTTGTTGTAGCATTCAACGACTCTTGATGGTGATCAGAGAGGTCATTTTGCTCCATGTGGTCATGAAATGGATGGATGTTTTGGCTATTGGCATCTCTACTGTCTACTCTTCTAGAATGATTGGACACCGAAGCATTGCCATTAGGCACTCGTGGTCGATGTCTTTGACCTGAGCATTCATTCATAAAGGATACAACATAAATGGAAATTATATATCACTAAATGAAGCACTATATATGCAATGAATTAACTGATTACCTATCCCATCAGAAGGTGTTGTTGTAGCATTTAACAACTCATCATGGTGATCAGATAGGCCATTTTGCTCCATGTGATCATGAAATGCATGCCTATTTTGACTATTGGCAGCTCTACTGTCTACTCTTCTTGAATGATTGGACACCGAAGCATTGCCATTAGGCACCCGTTGTTGATGTCTTTGACCTGAGCATTCATTCATAAAGCATACAACATATATAGAAATTATATATCATTAAATGCAACACTATAAATGCGATGATATGATTACCTTGTCCATCACAAGGTGTTCTTGTAATAGCAGAGCTAGCAACAATGTTATTGAATTTCCTTGGTCTATCATTTTGAACATTAGGTGGAAGGGAAGCTAATTTTTTTTTGGAGCGATTACTGGATGATAGGTTCAAATCTTTCCAACAACCTTGTGGAGTAATGCGAGGTAAATGAGTTCCCATACAAGAGTCAATGATGATGTTCTGATAATTCCTTGTAGCTGTCTTATTATGGAAGTTGTCACTTAACTATTCTCTCATCCTGAGTATATCAAGTCACACAAAAATGAAGACACTTAAAACAAAATTGAACAACATAAAAGGTATTTACTACTCGTTCGGTCATCCTCTGCCATCCAAGAATTATCCATTCTTAAAAATAGTAAAAAATATAACATTTATGAGTAAGTTTGTCATACAAACAACATAGTTATAATAAGGATAAAAGTAGAACATCACTTTGAGGCAATCCTCAAAGAAAAACATCACTCAAAACCACACCAGAGAAAAACATTTGCAAGCCATCATCAAGATCACATTGGGTACCTTAAATTCACAGTATTTTATTGATTACTAATGTTCATTAAGTAATACAACACAAATTACATTTTTTGATTATTTCCTAATTTAAAAGTTAAAAAAATTCATCAACAATTGTGATGGCCGTTATGACTGTGGCGTGTCCGTTTTGTTGATGATGCTGTGTCGAGGATGGAGTCGCTGGAAGACGAATCTGAACTGATGGTCATGGGGTACAAGGCGGTACCGACGGGAAAGGATTGCACCTCAGGGATGCCAAATTCAGCGAATGACGTCTCCTCAGATACGGTACAGCCTGGCTCATGCATATACCATCTCAGGTGAGAAGTCAACCTATTGTTGTAGTTATGTATATAAGCCTGTATGGTATTGTCGCCAATGGGACGCAGTAAAACCTGGTCCGTACAGCCAATTCCCATTCTCCCAATCCACCCACGCCAACTGGTTGTGGATACCAGATTTCCATCACCATCATACTGAACCTCGATTACCTTTTTCGAGTTCCCAAACTTTAAGGTCATTTGACCAGCCATGTAGCGTCTTCCGTCCAGATGACGCCAATGTCTAGGAATGGTGAGTTGTGCAAGTGTACGCTCGTCTAGGGTGATGTCCAACTTTTCTGCTTCAGGGAAAAGGAGTGGGGGGTAGACGCCTAGGCTATAGTGACTGTTGTGGGTGAACAAACACTGCAAAATATTAGTACTAACAATTGTAAGTATATATAACGATATTATAAATTTTCAAAAAAAGTAGTATAAATTTGCAAAATATAGAGTAATATATTTTTTAAAGTGAAGCAAGTAGTCCATAAACATATTCCCCATGGTTTCTATCAACATCATCCGAAATGAACCCATTAGAGAACAGGTGACATCATTATCTAGTTTGATGAAACCTGGTCAGGGACCATACAAGTGTACAACTTGTATAAGATCTGAGTGTAGAAGACCCAGAACTTGGAGGAACTGGTGTGCCAGCCAGCTGATGGTTCCTGGCCCAAGGCGAGAGGTTGGAGTACATATATAGTAAAGATGTATAATTGGCTATAAAATTCTTGAGTAACAGTTAATGCCATCAAAAGACAAAATTTGATTTAGGATATGGAACTGAAGTAACCGTAATGGAACCCCTGCATTTTTTGCAATCATAGCTTGGTGTTAATAGCAACTTGTCTGCATGCCCTTGGTATCTTGCTTCATTGTTACTTAAAGACCCTAATTTTCAGGGATGGTGAAGGTTTTTGTCAATTAGTAGTGCAGAAGAATATAGACCATTCAAGTTTACGGTAATCAAAGGAAAATTGAAGAAACCACGCCCAAAAAAACATGTATACTATAAGTAATTATACAAAGGTCTTATTCTTCCTTAGGCATTTCTGAACCCTAGAATATTACACAAGAAATGACCATCTGATAAACCTTGTTCTCTACTTAGCCTCTTCCTACATACATAAAGATGAGTATCTCTCCCCTTCATTATCCCAATGGTGGGAACCCCTGTTCTCATCAGAGAGTGCCAACCCACCAAAGGTGGTGGCCTAGGTAAGGATACATTACTTGCCTATTAGTTAATGATTTACAAACAAAGATACAGGAGATGTGCAAACATCACATGAGCACCTAAGCGACCACTTTTTAAAAAGTGGATACTTTATTTTCCTTACAATTTAATACAACAATACACACATTTTTATATGAATACACTAACATTTAGCAAACTTGTATACATAACCAAAACCAATGCGACACTGTAAAATAAAACAACAGAATCATCATATTTCAAGACTGTAAAATAATCCAAGTTTAAATCTAACAAAGAAGGATGGTCGATGGCTTGATATAAATGATTAAGGAAGTGATTGTTGGATATAAAACAACAGAATCATCATTTTTCAAGACTATCTTCATAAATCGATTATCATATATACCTTGATATGTAGAATGGAAACTATGAGAATAGATGGGAAAGACCATGCATGTTTATTGTTTCGTGGGGTGTACTTACCTGTCGCGCACCGAAGTAGCAGGGTGGCAAACCGCTGCAGTCCTCACTGGCAAGTTGGGAGACTGATCTCTTCCTCAGCGTTCCCTCCAACACTTGGCAATGTCGCCGACACCTTGGAGAAGAGCAGAGAGTGTTCCAGCAGGTAGCGTCCACAGTCTGGCAGATTAAGGCAAAAAGGATAGCTAGGTTGACTTTGCGGGTTCTGTGAGCAGAGCAAATGTCGGGAGTAAATGTCTCTACCCAACACGTGGAGAAGAGGAACCGTTTTGCATGTCGGGGAAGCCGCGCGAGAACAAATGTTTTTTACTAATTGTGGCCCGCTCATTTGATTTGGCAATTTTTAAATGCCACTAATTAATTATAAAAATGCCTTAATTGGATATTCTTTTCTATAAACTCCATAATACGTGGTTTAGAGGCATTTAAATTACAAATGCCACTACATTACATAGATAGTGATGTGTTTTTAGAAAAGCCACCGGAATAAAAGCCACTAATGGGTATTTTTGCTGTAGTGAGATTGATCTCCACGAGCAAAGGAAGGAAGGAAAGTTCATCCCAACTGGCCACATGGATGAACTATCAGTTGCTCTTGGTATGAAGGAGCATCCTGGCCATGTTAGGAGATTAGCATGTGGCATAGGATTCAAGTCTTATTTTGGCCCTTCGCAATCTAAAAGAGGTTGTGCATGAGGTCTTACACAAGAGGAGGTTGAAACATTAGTAGCCTAGAAAGTAAAAGAAATAATGTCTTCATTTCAGCCTACTCAACATTCTCAACCTATTCATATTGTGCGTCTCTCAAGTGATGAGGTACAAGCCCATGCTCCAGTTGTAGAAGGTCATGGGAGCACTCCCATTGACCCACCACATCAATCTATAGTAAGTTTTTGTTCTATATGTTGTGTTATTAGTATGATATATATATGATATATATATAGTTGTAATAGGTATCTAGTTTACCACTTCATATATAACTTATATTATTTCAATTCTAGGTTGGTATGAACTGTAAACATGCAGTGGATGTTCCTATATATAATATTGTGGCAGCAGGCAAGGTATACAACCTTGGTGGTACATTGCATTGCCAACAAATTACTGATGACATTTGTCGTGTGCCCATCCATCTTGTGTATGACGGAATGGGGGACAAACCACTACCCATACCTAATCCTAAATATAGTATAGTTGAAGAATCTGAGGGTGCTATGGTGGGTTGTCCTAGACACTTGGTTATCAATGACAAGGTATACCTTAATTCTACCATATTTTTAATATTTGACTGCATATATGAACTCAAGTAATATAAGTATGTCATTTAATTAACAAGTTTGCAAACCAAAAAATAAAAATTCTACTAGTCATCCTCCTATGACCAAGCCATCTTTTACTCCAGAATCCACATTCGATGAGTTGGGAAGTAAATGTAAATGTTTGTGTCGATACTTAGCTAATCAAAGCTCTGGATTACAAATGTTGATCAATTTAACAGAAGATGCAATTTGGAGGGACTTTGAAAATTATATTTTTATTGATGATATTATAGAGTTGTTTCGGTATGATTGGATGAATACTTCATAATAGAAGTATGGATAAGGTAATGATCTATCAATATAGAAAATAACAATACACAATTTTAGCTTATTTCTATATATGGAAATAATTACAAATGTTTTACAACCATTTATATACCGAGACCACAAACTTTGATATAAGAAATGTTGGATTCTTAGTTCCTTCAATCACTAGTCAAGTGGAGACACATATTGAGGATGTGAATGAGTACTTCTCTACTGCATTCAAATATTTTGCTAGTGAGGGGAAGGAAATTATCCTAATTCCTTTTAACGTCCAGTAAGTATTATTATTCAATATAATTTTAATAATGAATAAAATTATTTATTTTAATGTTTGTTTTATTCTTACTCACAACTAGACATTGGGAATTAGTGGTGATTGTCCCAAAATTGATGACTCTTTATTATCTTAACCCAATGGGTAAAACAATAAGGGGTCACAAACTAAATTGCCAGCTATGGAGTAAGCATAAATTTAGTCAATGATTCAATATGATATTTCTACTTAGAATTTCTATTATACCAACTATCGTTTAATTGATAGGGGTATAATGGCTTTTCGTGAAGCTGGAGGACAAATACCCACAAAATTAAGGACATTGACTTTGAAAAATGTCAAGGTAGCTACTTTGACAACTGCTTAGTCTTATATGTATTCATTTTCAACTCTTATATGTCAACTCGTATAGTCTTATCTCAACTCCTATTTATAGTAGTTTACTAACAATAAGTATAATTCGTTATTTGTAGTGTCCTATAAAAAAATAATGACTGGGCTTGTGGCTACTATGTAATGAAATATATGCAAGCCATTGTGAAACAAGCATCACAATACATTCAGACTATAGATCAGGTAATAAAGAATAACATCATAAATTTACAAGTAATTGTAGTCATTTTATAAAATATTACTATGTGATTTTCTGTTACAAATCTTTACAACTCAGCCTTACACACGTGAGGACTTTAATGAATTCTGAGAAGAGTGGTCAGATGCTTTTCTAAATGAAGTCAATATAACATTGGATTAAATATGTCAGATCCATTTATGTATGTGGTTTTAGTAATCTTTCATATTTACTTTTGAATCTGACTTTTAATATCATCTTAGACTTGCAATCTATCATTTTGTAAATTATGATGTGATTATGTGTAACTCAACTGAATATATGAATCATTTTTGTTATGAATGTGTGGTTTGGAATGGTGATGGTTGAGCACCAATGCTCCCCTCTCCTAGAATATATGAATCTTCCTATTCTCTTCTGTTCTATTTCTATTTCTATAGATTTTAAAAAAAAAAATTGTAACTTCTAGCGTCAGTTTTCTTAAATAACTGACCCTAGTAATCTGGTTATCAAGCTCAATCCTACTAGCATCAGTTTTATTAAATATTCGACCTAATAGGTCGTCTATAAGGTCAGTTTTTTAAGAAAATCGACACTAGAAGGTCAATAGATTGAGCTCCAGACACTCCCTCAGTCGACAATTTTGTCAACCAAAAACCTCTCGGTCGAAAATTTTCTCGACCGAAGGTCTCTCGGTCGACAAATTTATCGACCGAATAAATCTCTGATGCTTCAGACAATACTTTCTTGGTCGACAATTTTCTCGACCGAAATAATCTCGGTCGAAATATTTCTCCACCGAGACAGTTTACAAGGTCGACTTTTTTGGAATAACTGACCTTACAGGCTCTTCTTTCTCATTTGAAATAATCTCAGTCGTAATATTTATCGACCAAGACAGTTTACATGGTCGGCCTTTTTGGAATAACCGACCTTACAGGCTCTTCTTTCTCACTTGGGTCAGATTTTTTACAACCTCTTGGGTCAGTTATAAAGTGACGCTACAGGCGTACTCTGTAAGGTCAGTTTTCTTTAGTCAAGAAAACTGACACAATAGAGAAGATTCTATATAGACGACCACTTAGGGGTCGGTTATAAAGTGACGCTACAGGCTTAAAAAAACCGACACTATAGACCATTCCTGTACTAGTGCCACTAGAAAATCTCTTTTCCATGTCCTTCATTACAAACCTTCCCATAAAAGAGTTTGTATCAGTGAGACCAAACTTTAGAAGTTTGTGCCTATTTCTTCCTCTACCACCCCTGGAGCCTCTACCTCCACCCGTGCACCTCCTCCACCTCAGCCATCCCGACCTGCTTGTGCCTCGTTCCATGTATAAAATGAAACTTTCATGAGCTACATGATGCATCAATAGGCATATAACTTTTAGGTTTAGGAGCACATGCATCAAGATCTCTGTGCTATCATGTCCAACAGGAACTATCATGTGCTCATCCCCACCCTTCCTACCATCCCTACCTAGGAGGTGACTATGCATCCTATGCATTTGATCACTTTTACCCTGCCCATCCACCTACTGCTTCTGCTGCTACACCCTCTGTTCTTTGTGGATCTACCCCTATTGTGCGACCTCTCCATGCTAGTCCTATATCTATCCTTCTTGTAGGGCTTGGCACTTCTTCTCCTGCTTATCCTCAAGCCCAGGAATTATATGACCTTGGTATGTCATGGTCTAAGCAGAATGCCAGGTGGCTCGGTTGTGGTTCGAGTTCCTCTATCGATGAGGAGATGCCAGATCTGGCTAATGAGGAAGTTGTTGTTACTGATGAGGAGGCATCTGAGGATGGTGATGGTGATGATGCATCTGATGGCTTTGCTGGTGACTCTAGTGATGAAGGTGATGTTGCTATCTCTGCTGCACCTTCAGACGAAGATGATGACTATGAGCTAGATGCTTCTGATGCTAATGTTGATGCTGATGATGCGGTGGACATAGATAACTTATATGTTTAGATGTTTTAATTTTTAGTCTATAGTTGCTAATAATATATAATTTTCTAGATTATTTTGTACTAAAAACATCTAGGCATATTATCTGAACTGTACTATTTATCATTATCTTGTTTTCATCATTTTCATTTGTAGTTTTTTTTAGGACATGCCTTATGTGTTGTAATCTTAATCATATGTACACTTACTCTATGATTTACTATATCTCATGAGTTGGTGCCATGTTTCCCATATTTTGATTATAACTTAGATTGTTTGTATCTCTCATCTCTGTTTGATGTATTATTATGAGATTGCATGTTTTCTATTGTGGATGTATGTTTTGTTGTTCTTAGAGAAGACATGTTTCAATGCTCTTCTAGCCCCCATTCCTTTTTGATAATGTCAAAAAGGGGAGAGAATTTCAATGTTTTGAAGCTCAACCATATTGTTTTTATTGTATATGTGATCCTTTTCTTGTTCATTATATGCTTTATCATGTGACTTGCTAAAGGACCATATACTATATATGTTACATTCTTTTGTGTAGAAAGACTAACTATGTAGGTAAGTGTAAGAATAAATTGAGGGGGACCAATTCACATTGTTAAAATCATGAACCCCCCTATAAATCACAAGGAAAATGTATAACTCTACATATCCTTTTAAATATGAATGAGGAATGGTTTGTCATTGTCATAAAGGGGGAGAATGTGACTTGAGAGTTATACATTGTCCATATTTTGATAATTACTTAACCATTCCATTCATATGCATCTAATATGTTTTTTCATGATTGATTTTAGGCTTCAGGTACATAAAAAAGATCAAATTACACAAGCCCTAGCTTGTGCAGGTTCAAGTCTAAAGCAATGCAAGTGTGCATTTTGGGAAATCACTCCAAATCACCTTAGAAGAATTCCATAATCACTTGTATTGATGATATGACTTGTAACTAAGATGAGAAAAAATCAGGGACAGTTAATTCTAAGGTTTGATAACTCAAAAGTCAAATTAGAAAATTTGTCACAGGCTCTTTATTTGTTGAGTTGGAAACTCGACCGATCCAATGATGGATTTTCTGAAATGACCTATCGGTTGAGTTGCACACTCACAGAACTTGATCGATCGATCAACTAAGCAAAACTAATTTTTCCTCATCGGTCGAGTTTCCCAGAACAAATTCGATCGATATTTTGAAAATTGATTTTGTCCCTTAGTGAATCGACCGAGTTACCTTTATTGAAACTCGACTAAATGTACTGTATAGAAAACACAGAAAAAGTGATTCCAACCATTAGAGAGTTGTTGTGAGAGAAAATAGATCCGTTGCAAGTTGTAAAATGGATATTTTTCATTCTTAAGTGATCCCACACTCAAAGGAACACCCCCAACTATAAATAGGACCCCTTGGAGTTCATTCTAAGTTTGCTCATTCATGCTATCCTAAGTCCTTACTATAGTTGATAGTGTTGCAACCTTTTTGTAATGACCACATTTGTGCTTAATTGGTAACTAGAGTTTACCTAAATGATTACATGCTTGATTAGTTTGAACATTGTTTAGACTTGATTAATGATAGTAGTTCAATTGTGATGTTTCAAACCTAAGAAGAAACTCTAACTATGATTTTAGTTTGAAGAATTAGGGCTTGAGAAATGTAAACCCTAATCGACAAAAATTAGGGTTTTGATAGTACATGAATATGGAATTTGATCAAGATAGCATTTTTGTAAATGATTTTTCATATTTTCTACAAATTTTGTATTTAATTGAATTTTGGATATGATATGGATAACTCAATTATGCATATTGGAGAAAAATTTCAAAATGTTTGAGTGTTCCTTGAATGTGGTTCTCAGTCAAACTATACTTCGACCAAAATGCTGACAGAGTGCTTTTTAGCAGTGTAGTGTTTTATTTTTAATTATTTATTGGTAACTCCAAATGATTCGAAATGGTGTCAAAACTTCTCCTTTTCTCACTCTTTCTTCATAATCCTCATTTTTAGGGTTTCTGAGTTGAAAGGAAGAAGAATCGGGTGAATTGCTAGGGATTTGATATGATATCAAGATTTTCAGGGATGAGATACGTTTTTAAGGTGTTTTCACACCTTAGGGTGAGTGGGAACTTCTTTTAAATAGTATATTGTACAAAAATTGGTTAAATCATCCATAATCTTTAATTGCTTAGTATGCGACTACAAACCATGAATTGTGTGTTTGATCTAACTTGTTGCAAAATGATATGAAATGGATTCTTCCTCTATTTGTATGAATTTCAGATGATAAAATTATATTAGAAATGTATACAATACATGCTAATGTGAATTCCCTAAGTATTCACAGAGGTTATAAGAGTAAACTGAAATATAGGGAATTTGCCTATGACTGAAATTGATATATAATTAAATAGAGAAATTTTTTTATCTGGATCCCCTTGGTTATGAATGATTGTTTATCTAAATGCATAGTACATATATGTCATATACTATCTTGGATTTTGTTTAAGGTGAATAGTGTTTTTTTGATATCTCAGTAAAGAGGGTGAAACCCTAGATTTGAGGAAAGTTGAATATTTGCTAATAGATATCGTAAAATCCATTTGAACAAATTTCCTTGACATGATAGAATTTATTTATTCGATTTTATTATTGATGCATGTTATCTCAGTGAATAGCATGGAAACCCAAATTTAGCTCAGTTCCAAGGTTTCATACATATATTGGTTTTATATGATTTGTTGATAGTAGTCTTTATTCAGTGATTGTTTATGTCGCATGAAATCCTTATGAGAGCCATGTGACAAGTGAATGAGTTAAATGAAACCCTAAGGATAGTGTGTTCAATGAATCAAGTATTTTGATATCAATGTTCTCAATATGAGATGTGGTGATGCATAACTCAAGATTTGGGTTGAGGTGCACATTTTCCAAGAAAGTACAAATAATTTACAGGTGTAAATGATGATTACTCATATGTCAAGTAATTAACTCTTATCAGTGTATCAAGAAGTTCAATTGCATGATTCTAGTGTATAAAGTATCAAGTGAACATGTATTCTATTATTTAAGAATTTTAGTCTGGTTGTAGATATAAAATGTTGATTTCTCAGTATATTACAGTGTTTTGAGTATATTGCTCTGCCAAGTTTAGAATGATACATGTTGTGTTATAAACTTCAAATAGATAGACATGGTACCGTAGAGATACCAGAGTCAAGTATAAGTAAGGGAAAAGATACAATATAGTAAGAGCTTTCCTAGAATAATAAAATAATACACTTAAGTGCCCTGAAAATCATAGATTCCCTATGAGAGGTCAGCGTCGTAGGGATGAAATGACCTAACCCTGGCAGTGTCTTGTATATGGGGGTCGAAACGTACTAATAGGTGGTACGGGGGACGAAGCCCGAGTGGAATTCTCCTTAATATACAACATGTAGTGTCCAACATCTACTAGAGGTCCTGGTGGCACTAGAGTACAGAAAAGCCAATAGGTGGTGTGACTCTCCGCCTGTGTGCTCAGGTTAGAGGAGGAGTCCAGTTTTTACGGCATAATAGGTGTGTCGATGCCAGAGAGCCATTTTCTTGTTGCAGACCAGTGACGTAGTTAGGCTTAGCATTCCCGGGTGTGTCAACTAAGTCTTGTACGGTGAGATCGTAGTTCACTATGAGTTTTCATATGTAGAATACACTGCATATGATCAGGGCATAAGATAAAATATGTTCATATAGGTTTAAAGAGTTTCTTATAAGTAAGAAAGGCTAAGAAAGATTCGAGTACAGTTTCCTAGAAATTATTCTTTGTATGTTTCTAAATTATTAGTTCTCTTTGAAATTAACCATGCATGCTCATATATTGATTTTCTCTTATTGATATCTAGAGTATCCTTCCATATTTATGATTGTCAACGATCAATATCATTAAAGCTTACTAATGTTATAATTGATATTAGTTGCTCAAAAGTATATCTGTAATTATATCAGTGCTTTATACTGTTTCTTTGAAGTACTCATTCACTGAGCGAGTAGGCTCACCCCTCTACTCACAATTTTTAGGGAAACCACATGGACTTGAAGATATTATTGCATCAGAGTAGATCTGCCACAAGAGTTAAGTCTGAGTATAGTTAAGTTCAGTCGGTCCTTGTCACTCTATATCCTAGTATAGATGTGAGAGTGTTATAAGTGATGTTTTGTATCATTGTTTTCTTAATAAGATAGAATGTATTTGATTATCATGTCGTGTGTACCTGAGAATGAATGTATGGATGTGTATCGTTTATGTTGAGATCATGTTAAAGTAATCAAAGTTTGATTCTCTTGCAAAGTTGTTTATGTGATTGGATGCGAGAAAAACAAAGAGTTTGAAAAAAGAAGAAAAAGTTAAGGGTGATCTTTGTATTATGTTAAATCCTCAATTTATGCCCTAATCTCATGATTAATGGTAATTGTGAGATCGGGTTGTAACACTTTTGATCACCTTTATCTCTCTCATTTGCAAAGCATTTCATGATTATGAGTAAGTTAGGTCTATTGTAAGAGAGCTATCTTCATGTGCTTGTAAAACTCTCATTCCTTCCATCTTCCCTACTCCCTTTCTTAAAGAGAAAAGGTTGAAGCAAGCTACTCCGAGCAAAGGTGACGCTATTGCTTGCCTTTTCAAGGTTGAATAAGGGTGAAGATCTTCTCTGGGTAAAGGAGAAGGACAAGGCTAGGATTCAAGAAGAGTGGGTAAATCCTTTAAGGCCAAAGACTTGATGCAAGTGTGGGTAAGTCCTTTTTGAAGGCTAAAGACATCTTGATCAAGTGGGTAAGTCTTTGTTTAGGTGGAAGCCTCTTGTCTTGAAAATGTAAGTCCTTGGATGTATGGTGGTCTCCTTGTATCTCTTATGAATGAATATAAGTATACACACATTGTAAAGTCCTAGAGGTTGACCTCTCTAGGTAGTGGACTGACTATCTCCTAGTTTGGAGATTGGAACCACTGCAAACCACCTTATCCAAGTGCATGTTTCAGTTTCTCTCATCCTTGTAATTCTTTCTTAGATAGGACTTCAAATTGATCTTAATCCATTGGTTTAAATTGATATAATTTGAAGGTCTAACTTTTCTTATGAGAATTTTGAAGGTCTATTCACCCCCCTCTAGAGCCCTAGATCCAACATGGTTGACATCCTATGGTCACCAACAGGTGGTGACAACCTATGGTCACCTCTCGAGGGAGTAGGTTGATGGTTTTTTGGTTTTGGTTCACATGGAATGGTGGTTCACTTAAAAGAGATAGTTAACCAATGGTTCACCAATTAAGTGACAAAGGGTCCAAAGACCGATGGTTCCTTTGCTTGGGGGATTACAATGGGCCTGGAGAGCCAAAAGCTAATGGCTAATCAGGTCTCCATGAGTGATGGAATATATTTTTTCATGGCCATCTAATCTATAGGCTATGGACATGTAGAGAGATGCTAAGACACCTCATGTGTTACAACCCCTGTTTTGGGTTCTTTTGGTGGGAAATGTGGTTTCTCATATTAAAGATATTTGAACAAATAAAGATATGATTTGTTTTGAATAAATGGATTTCGTTTACAATAGCCTTAATGATTGTTTAGTGGGCTTTATTGGCTATTGGTCCCAATAACAAGGAAGAGACAAAAGGAACTCCATTATTAATAAGAAATGGAGAAAATAAAAATGTAGAAACCTCTAGAAGGCAGATATATATATTCTAAAGGTGGATTTGGTGTCTCTTGGGTTCCTTGGGTCCCAAAGAGTCTAAAGTTGCAAAGATAATGCAAAAAGAAAAGAAAAGAAAAATTAAGTATTTCTTTATTAAGAAAGAAATTGAAAACAATGGAAAATATGGGAAATGAGTGAAAAGAGGTATAATTGAATTATCCTTGGTGGAATTTTGTACCCCAAGGATTGCTAATGATAAAAGTAATACCAATGAGGAAAATAAAAGAGAAATACCAATGTGACTCTTAATGGCTTTAATGGTTCGATTTCATGATTAAAGTTAAGATAAGATAACTCTAAGCTATTTCGAGCATTAAAGTTCCTAATTTGTGGATAAATGTCCTTAATATAGTAATTAGGGTTTTCTAATGAATAAAAGGTAGAATTAATGAAAAATAGAGTTCATATGTGAAGTAGGCCATGATGAACTTTGAATTGATGATAAATGAGCATAATGATCTTGTCATGGATTAAAAGGATAAAAATAGTAGCTTTAATGTAAAAGAGGCTTAATGGACTTAAGTGTGCCTTTAAATCGAAATTGGGGTTATATGCTGTTAAAAGATAACCTTAGTAACTTTCATGATGAATAGAGGAGATAATTAGGGTTTGTGAGTAATTGAATAAAATTAGGGTTTAAAATAGTAAAAGATGAAGTGAAACCCTAATTGCAATGGAAACCCTAAAAGTGAACTAGAAGCCCTAGTAAGCGAGCTAGGTTTAATAGATCTTGATGACATGAGTAATAAAAGGAAATTGTATGATTATTTCAGGATCTTGTGTGCTTGCTTGGATTTCTTACTTGCATGGATTATTTCTATCTAAACTCATCCTAACAGGTATGTGGTTACGCTTATGAATAATCGCTCTAGTTTCACGGTGATTCCCGAACATTTTATCGGTTTCTTGGAAATAAATGTTGGATGCCTATTTATTTCATGCAACTATAAAGTGACTATAATTATCACTATAAATGTGCATACATGACTGGCTCAGATCCTAGTCCACCTCTGTGGCTTTGCAAAGGCTAAAAATGGGTAACCTAGAGTAAGGTCTAGGTTATTATGAGTTAGAAATTGGGCTACCCACATGTAGTGCCATGAGACTCTTTAGCATGCCATGAGTTAATGAGTGGGCTACCTACGGGTAGTGCCATGTGACTCAACCCTAGAAACTGGTTCTCTTGTTAGGTGGGATCATGAGGGGTTTAATGGGGATCTACCATAAGGAAGGTAGCATCCAGGTAGAAGTTATGTAGAAAACATAAAGTTGTTTGTTTAAAACATAATTGACTGATTACATTGTTATCATAGTTAGATGATTATTATTTCCTCCACATACCAGCTTTATGCTGACTGACGTTTTGTTTGTCGGCATTTTAGGTACAAGCCAAAAGGACAAATAGTAAATAGTCATATCATGAAATACATGAATTAAAATACAAGGAGGATTAGTTAAAGTAAAATTCATATGTGGATAGAAGTTTGGAGATCCAAGTTTTCAAAAGGTATGCAAAATTTTTATTGTTACCATATTTTAGTATAGTTGTTAGAATTTAATAATTGTTATTGATTATTTATCGAACCTTTGATCCTATTAATTGGGATAATGGCTCTGACCTTTTGGTTTCCCTTAATTGGGGGTTACCGGGAGGTAGGGTCGTTACATTTGGTATCAGAGCATAGGTTCCTCAATTAATCCTTAATAATTATTAAATTTTACAAACTCCGTAGAACCCAAGGGAGTTATTAGAGGATTTTTTGAAGACAAAGGTGTCTAGAAAAGGATCATGTCCGGGGGCTGGCAAGATTTTCCTCTGCACCACTAGTCAGAATACAAGGACTCCCAGATTAGTGTGACTGCCTGGCCGAAGTCTCATGATTTGACTTGAAATAAGATACCTTTAGGACTTTCTCATCTTGTTCATCCCTTCTCAACTCAAATGCTGTTAAGGACCTTAAGGATTAGGGTTTTCTCTCTTTTACTAACCCTCTTGAGGTATGGGTAAGGTCGATAAGGTTTAAGGAATCTTCCACCAAATTAATAAAAAGCATGTAAAAAAGATTTCATGGACATAAGCTTAATAGATTAAGCATAGATACATGCTTAGGTCGTATGACATAAGGTGTCATGCCCTCAGGAGAGACCTGAGGCTAGACCTTCTTGTCAGGAGGATAAGTGAAGATAGTTAGTCTTGGAGGTAGAGATCTCCATTAGAAGTAGAGACCTGGTACATCCTCTGAGGATGATGTTAACCCTAACCCTAAGTGAAGGTTAGAGAGAGAGATGACATGATGATTTAGATGTCATGGTAAACCAGGTGTTTGGATGGACATGCCTTGGATGCCATATGAGGCATGAGAGGTTGGGTGACCTAGTACCTTTGGCGACCCAACCCTGGAGAGGGTCGTGCATGTTAGAGCGAAGGATAGCTCCATCATGGATGAGTTTAGAGAAGAACCTATAGAAACCCTATGAGCTTATGCAAGTAGGGAATAGATTGCACCCAGAGTACATCTGTAATATGAGCAGTAGGCTAAACCTGAGGCTAGAAGGACATGATGGATGGATTATGAGATAAGCATAAGGGGCTATGGATAACCTTGAGCAAACATAAGTTGGAGCATAGGCTTCACCATGTAGAGGTATGCTTGTGAGCTTGATCCATCTTCATGGAGAGAGGACCTTTAGTATATGGATGGTTGAGGAGTTAGCTCTAGAGAGAGAGTGGGAACCATGCAAGAAGGTCGGAAGCCTAGACTCTAAGATATGAGGAAAAGTGGGAAGTTGAGAATGATGCAACCTAAGTGGATGTTTGTGGTTGCCTCATAATTGATCCTTGGAGGCTGATGATGTCTTGGTTGCCATGAGAGGAACCAAACCCTACAGCGAGGATGAGTCAGATGGTACCTCTGTACCTTTGGTATAGATGAGAGGAAGAGTTCCTTAGACCTGAAGAGGTTTAGTAGTAGGTTGTGAGGCCTTGTACCTCGTTGGTTGTCCTTGAGGAGGACTCCACTCTGAAGTGTTGCTCGAGTAGAAGGATGATAGGAAGTGCATGCCATGCCTTGTACATGTTTGGATCATAGTTAAGAGGTCGAGCAGACAGTGGACACTACTACAGAAACATCGTTCAACGTCTCTTTTTGAGGCATCAGGTTTTTAGTAAAACCGACGCTGTTAACATTAAATGTCAGTTAATAAGGACATCCGACGTCTATATTTGAAGACCAGCCAGACACGAGTATTGCTTTTCATTCAGTGTCGGTTGAAGAAAAGAAATTGACGCCTAAAGTAGCCCGCAAAATCCAAATTTTTTGAGAAAATAAATTGTGCCAAAGTATCAGATACAACGTCAGTGTTTTACCTAATAACCGACGTTGAATGAAGATAAAATTTGCACCAAAAGTTCCAATATGGGCATCGGTTGTCTTAGCATAACCGACATGATAAGGGTGTGCGCGCTGTCCCTGCCAAAAAAATTAGGGTAAAGGAATGTCCAATTGGACGTCGGTTTCTTACTATCAACCGACACTGAAGATGTTAGGTGTCGGTTTTGTAGATAACTGACACCTTTTACAAACTTAATAGACCCGCGATCACCCGAGTCTCCCCCTTTCTTCTATTTCATCACGAGAATTCTCTTCTCCTGTTGCTCGCCTAAAATCGCCCGATGACGCCCCGCCCGCATTTAACCTGCTGCTCGCCTCCGCTACTGCTGGTGTGTCTCTGCTCGCCACCGTCGTGTCCTCCTTCTCCTGTTGCCATTCTGCTCGCCACAGTCAACCTCCACCGCCGCCGCCTTCTCTGCTCGCCGCAGTCAACCTCCACCGCCGCCTGCTATGCTCACCGCCTCCTTCTTTGCTCACCACTGTTGCTCTCACACCACCGCCGCCGCTCTTCTCCACACTCTTCTCCACACTACTAGGTAGCCCTCTTCTTCTTCCTCCCCTTCAGGCCCCTCTTCTTCTTCCTCCTGCTCCCTCTCCTTACCAAATGGATTAAAGTAAGGCCACGACTGTGTGGGCTTGCCATGGCCGTGGCCAGCCCACACGGTCATGGCCTTTCTTTTATCCATTTGGTAAGGACGGAGCAGGATACATTTGCAATTGAATACTAATGCTTGACCCAATTCTATATATTTTGATGCATGTTGAATTAAGATATTAAAACCCTAATACACATTTCACCATAATCTTGAATTAACTATATTGCTGAAATCTTGTGATCAATCTATGTATGATATTAAAATCCTAATGTTAAATCTCTGATTTTGTAGTGATGTGTCACCCTAACATCTACATGAATCCCTATTGTATGATGTAGATTGATGATAATGCATGAGCTAGTTTGAAATTTTGAAATCAATTATGAATCTCTCCATCCCTAGGTCATACTAATTTATGTGTAATCTTTATCTTGATGATGAACATTTATGGACACTCGAAATGTTGAAATCAATGTTATAGAATGTCAACACATGTATTTGTTGGCCTAGAAACCCATCCAAGATTTACTCATTAGGAGTAAACCTTGGATAGTCCCCGGTTTGGGACTGTTCTTGAACACCTAATCTCACTTAGGATGTAAGTGTATAATGTGTATTTGGTTTGCAAGAAAATTCTAGTAGCATTTCCCCGTTTGTTCTCTAAGTACATCTGTATTTGGAGAACAACGGGGAAATGATGCCGAAATTTTCTTGAAAACCCAATACACATTATACACTTACTAGTGAGATTAGGTGTTCAAGAATGGGATAGGTGGTACACATTTATTATATATAAGAATGACAACACATGTATTTGTTGGCCTAAAGTTTTAACCATGCAAAAACTCTAATCCTTGACCCTAATCTTGTTGTAATATATACTTGTTTTCTCTTTGATCATAGAATGGATAGATCATGGATGTCCATTCGCAATCGCTGCACCCCAGAGTTTAATTCTGGTCTTGACCAATTTATTAGATTTGCCGAGGAACATAGGAAACAACCTAGTGATAGGTTCTACTGTCCATGTAGGCATTGCGGTAACAATTTGAAAGTCAGCTCTGGTGACGAAATCAAAAGTCATGTCATGTGCAACGGGATTATACAAGGCTATATAGAATGTCACTGGCATGGAGAGATTTCAAACCCGAAACCAGTGGATGTCGATAGCTGTGCTTGTGTGGAAGAAGAAATTTCCTCCGATGACGTAGATGTGAATGAACCAGTTCCAGTAGACATCATTGATGCGATGCTGGATAGTTGTGGGGTAGAGCACACCGATCCACCTCCCATTTTTAGAAACATTGTGCATGATGATGAGATATCATTATACATGGTTGTACTAAGTTTACGAAGCTTAGCGCTGTGTTGAGATTGTATAAGCTGAAAGCTAACAATAGGTGAAGCGACAAAAGCTTCACGTCATTGTTGTCTTTGTTGAAAGAAATGCTTCCTGAAGGAAACGAACTGCCAATCTCAACATACCAGTTAAAGAAATTGTTGTGACCAATGGGAATGGATGCCAAGAAGATACACGCATGCCCGAATGATTGTGTATTATTTCAAAAGGACTATGTGGATTTGAAAGATTGTCTAAAATGTGGTGCGTCACGGTATAAATTGATGACTTCGGGGGAGTCCAAAATTGGTTCTCCTGCCAAGGTGATGTGGTATCTACCTATAATATCACGGTTCAACACTTGTTTGCCAATCCGATAGATGCGAAGAATTTGAGGTGGCATGCATATGTTAAGAAAAATAATGATGGGATCCTATGACATGCGTCCGATTCCCCACAGTGGAAGAAGATTGATCTATTGTACCCTAAATTTGGTGAAGAAGTCAGGAGCCTAATACTTGGGCTTTGTACAGATAGGATGAATCTGTACGGGACATTGAGCAGCCAACATAGCACTTGTCCAATCATGCTTGTTATATACAATGACTGTGTATGAAAAATAAGTACGTAATGTTGTCGTTGTTGATATTGGGCCCTAAACAACCTGGAAATGATATCGATGTTTATCTTGAACCTCTGATTGATGAATTAAAGAAACTCTGGGGTGAAGGTGTGATGACCTATGATGCTTCACGAAGAGAGACATTTTATTTGCATGCTATGTTGTTTTGCACTATTAATGACTTTCAAGCATATCGGAATTTGTCTGGATATAGTGTCAAAGGAGCTAAAGTGTGTCCTATATGTGAAGAGAACACTGATTCAACAAGAGTAAAACATAGTGGTAAGACTGTATATCTCAGTCATCGAAGGTTTCTTACAAAATTCCAACCGTGTCATAGGAAGCACAAAGCATTCAATGGATTGAATGAGGAACGGAGTGCACCTAAACCTATACTAGGGGACGTTGTTTATGAAAGAGTAAAAGACTTTGTCAATAAATTTGGTAAGAGATCACAATGTACTATGGCCACACAGAGTGACAAATCTTTATTCAAGAAGAAGTCAATATTTTGGGATCTTCCTTATTGGAGTTCTTTAACAGTCAGACATTGTATCGATGTCATGCACGTTGAGAAAAATATATGTGATAGTGTCATTGGTACTTTGTTGAATATACCAAGTAAAACTAAAGATGGGATAAAATCCAGACTGGACCTACGTGAAATGGGAATAAGGTCAGAATTAACAGAATTACGTGAAATGGGAAATCGAAGAACGTACTTACCTCCTGGTTGTTACACATTGTCTAGAAAGGAGAAGAAAGCTTTTTGTGAATGTTTGGTAAATGTTAAGGTAACACAGGGTTACTCATCCAACATCCGTAGATTGGTATCAATGAAAGATCTGAAGTTGATAGGTCTTAAATCTCATGATTGTCACACTCTAATGCAACAAATATTGCCTATGGCAATTCGATCTATATTGTCGAAGCATGTAAGGTTTCCAATCACCAGAATTTGTTTCTTTTTCAACAGTATGTGTAGTAATGTTATTGACCCTGATACTCTCGATAATTTGCAAAGAGAAGTGGTTGTTACCCTATGTCAGCTTGACATGTATTTTCCTCCATCATTCTTTGATATCATGGTACATCTTGTTGTCCACTTGACTAGGGAAGTGAAAATGTTGGGACCAATTTTCTTGCATTGGATGTATCCCTTTGAACGATACATGAGAATTTTTAAAAGTGATGTTCGAAACCGTTATCGGCCTGAAGCGAGTATTATTGAGGGTTATGTGGCGAGAGAGGTTATGGATATTTGCAATGACTTTCTCAGTGGTAATGACACTCCTGGTAATGACAAGAATATTGAGGAGCAATTTGGCAAAGGAATTTTGGGATCACGGGTGAAAGTAATCAGTCGTGAGCAGTTGGAACAAGGTCACTTGTATATTTTACACGACATGGATGGTGAGTGTTTATATCGAGGAACATACCAATTTCATCAAGAGACAATATCCTCGAGCCAATACAATGTGGCTTGCTAGAGAGCATAACAAGACATTTATTAAGTGGTTTGAAGATAAAGTTTTACATCAACTATCTCAAACACCAGATGATATTACTGAAATTATCAAATGCCTCGCCTTTAAACCAAAATTGAATGTTATGTCTTATGATGGGTATGACATTAATGGATTCACATATTACACAAAGCGCCAAGATGATAAGAGTGTCGTCCAAAACAGTGGGGTCACCCTTCAAGCGTCAACTATGTTTTTTGCAAGTGCAAAGGATAAGAGTCCATGTGAAGCTAAAATATCATATTATGGTGTCATTGAAGACATATGGGAGTTTGACTACATATATTTCATAATTCCGCGCTTCAAATATAATTGGGTTGATAACACCAAAGGAGTTATAGTGGATGAATTGGGTTTCACTTTAGTGAACTTTGAAAAGATTGGCGAGAAGGGTGAACCATTCATATTGGCATCACAGGAGAAACAAGTATTTTATATCGATGATCCTGCAAATGATAAATGGTCGGTTGTTCTTCATGGTAAAAGACACTTCATTGAAGATCCTATAGATGAAGAAGAGTACTATGATAAGTATGATGACTCCAGTCCATTCTCAGTTGGGTTGCCAACACCAGCAAATATTGAAGCTAATGATGACTTGTATGTGTGCGGAGATCACAATGAAGGATTGTTAATTGATAAAAAATTGCAATATTAGAGGCATGTTTATATTTTTATATGTTTTATTTTTCTGAATGTGAACTTTACAATGTGAATTACTTTACAATGTGAATGTGAACTTTACAATGTGAATTTTACAATGTGAATTACTTTACAATGTGAACTTTACAATGTGAATTACTTTACAATGTGAATGTGAACTTTACAATGTGAGCTTTACAATGTGAATTACTTTACAATGTGAATGTGGACTTTCATATGGCTAAGAATTCTCCTGATGACCATGTTGATGATTATCGTGAGGGTGAGGACATCAATGTGCCACCTCATAATGTAAGTTTTAAAAATATATCATATATTTATATCTACATGTCCATTTATAGTTATATCATGTAAGTGTGTTTATTTTGTGAAATTTCAGGTTGATGATGCACATGTACCCTCTGAAGCACTTGAGGCACTTGATGAGAAGCACCAAAAAGTTGACAAGAGAAGGGGCATCACTATGATCAAGAAGTTAATAGCGCAAAGGGGCAATGGACCCAAACTTGTTGTGGATTTTGATAATGCAGGAAATGCAATTAGAGTGAATCACAATTCATTTGTTTCATATCTTGGGTATGTTACTTGTAGCCATTGCGGTTGTAAGATAGATTCTTGGCATAAAGATCCTAAGGAGAAGAAAGACGTAATATGGAAGGATTTATGCGTGAGTTATTATTAATTTGCAATTCTATTTTGTAGATTACTAATTTTTTAGATACTAGTTAATAGCAATTCTATATTGCAGAGTATATTTGAATTGGATGAAATGATGCATCATAAATGCATGATGCAACGATGTGGGAGAGTCCTAAGGAATTATAGGACAAATCTCAACCGAGAATACATAAAAGAAGGTGACAAGAGGAAGAAGACAGCCACTGAACAGTGGAACTTCCTGGACCATGAAGAATGGGACACGTTTGTTGCTTCAAAACAAACTAATGAATTCAAGGTATTAGGCGTCACTCCCAATTTAATTAATATACATTGTATTTACCTATTCAAGATTAAAATTTAGTGTTACTAACCAAATCATTAATGTGCATACTAACTAGGCCCTCAGTGAGGCGTAAAATGCAAGGCGTGCACTGAATGTGCATGACCACACAATGGGTCCAAAGGAGTATGCAGGCATTCACCAAAGACTACATGTTGAGTCTACTGCTCAGTCTGCTCCTACTCAGGAGTCCTCTACTATAGGTAGCACACCTCTTCCTCGCCATGATGTCTGGATAGCTGGGAGGAAAAATAAGAAGGGAGAAATAAGGAAGCCCGCAACTACTGAGGCGGCTGCAAAAATGGTAAAATACAACTCTTAGAGAAATCATTCGAATATTGATTATTTGTGGTGTTTACTTAATTACAAATTTTGTTTTGGTGATTATCAGGAGCTACACGAGTTGAGGAAACAAGGCAAGTTCATCCCTGAGGGCACAAGTGATGAATTGACAGTTTCTCTGGGTAACCCAGAGCATCCTGGACGTGTTAGGGCTGTAGGCGCCGGTGTGGGCATCAAAGTGTTTGGGCCATCCCAACGCAAACATGTCCCAAAAGTGGGAGTTTCACAAGAAGAGGTAACCTATTCTTTCTTTATAATGTTACTGTAAAATACAGTTCAATAGTCAGAAGCTAACATTTCTTTTATCCATGTATAGGTAGATAAGATAGTTGATAGGAAACTCGAAGAAGCAATGAGCAAGTGGCAGTCAACTCTGACTGCCACTCAGCAGACAGTACCTATGGCGTCCCACTCTACTCCTACTACAGAGGTTGAGAGTAATCATGTAGACCCACCACCTAGCACATCTGCTATAAGTATTTTTATGACATAGTAACTGGTCTTTTCAAGATGATATGTATATATGTATACAACATTCTTTACACAAAAATTTGTAGGGGTTGAAGCCATGCCATCTAAAAAGTAAAGAATTTGTCATTGCAAAGGCGTCGACTTACCCATCCCTACCAAGGGAGATGTTTCATGGGTCTCCATTACTAGCTAGTTAGGTTCGTGTGAGCCCGGTACGTATATTCCCCAATTGGATGGATCTTCCATTGCCATATGCCCACCCAAATTGTGAAACACTTGGTGAGGCAGAAGGCAGAGTGATATTGTGGCCAAAAGCAGATGTCCTCTATACTGAAACTGTATGGTAAATTTACATTACATTAAATTGTTAGTGTGTGTATATGATGTCAATTGATCTGATATTATATATATATACATGTTAAAAAGAAGACACCCAGAGCACCTAGGCCTCCACCTCCACCTCCTACATTACCAAGTTGGGTTCCACATGACCTACCTATCCCGTTAGGTCCTAATTGTAGGGGTATAGAAATATGGTTAGGCAAACATGATATAAATTGCCCTATAACTATTTCTATAGATGCAGATGTTGCAGGTCAATCATACGAAAGCAAACTATTTATACAAGATATTTTGGAGTTGTTTCGATATGATTGGTTGAATACATCTGTGATAGAGCTATGGATATAGTGAGATCTTCTTTATACATCCATATACCTTTTGTAGGATCTGGTGATCTGGTTTCTTATTTATTAATGCATACATAATACATGTTTTGCAGCTACTTAGACAAGATGTGTAGATTTTTCATTCGAGCATGTAGTATTTTTGATTCCATCTTTGATTAGTCTAGTAGCTAAAGACCCTCTATCAGTTCAACAATACTGCTGTGATGCTTTTACAAATTTTTCTCAAAATAATAAGACGGTGATAATAGCTCCATTCAATGTGGAGTAAGTTTACTTTGCTTATAATTTGGACTTAAGAAAATTACATTTTTATTGTGGATTTTGAGTTATTAATTTTTAACTTTTTTACCTCTAGTGGTATGCATTGGAAGTTGCTAGTTATTGTCCCCGAGATGTTCACTCTCTATTATCTAGATCCTAAGGGGACTAAATTGAATTCAAAATATGGACACAAAATGAAAATGGCATTATTCCGGTGGGAAATATTTTATTTTCATATATGTTAACATATGTTATTACATTACTATATAATTATGCAATGTACTGTGTTACATTAACATGTAGGGGTTTAGATGAGTTCAAAAAGGCTGGAGGAAAGGTCCCCAGGAAAAAGAACTAGCAAATAATTTGGAAGAACGTGGAAGTAAGTTCCCGACTGCAATGTATATATTATTTATGTGAACAATGCTTAATTAGTTGTATTTTTTAATATTTTGTATGTTTCAATTTATAGTGTGCTACACAAGATAAAAGATGGGCATGTGCATACTATGTGATGTGATTTATGCACATGATTATCAAATATGCCGCATTGGACATCGATACCATTCCTGAGGTATTATATATAGTCTCATTAGATAATATGAAATGTATCAATCTTATTTATATATTATTAATTATATATATAGATCATTCTCTTTGCAGGTGTTTAAAACTGACCACAGTACAAGAAAGGCCTTACCAGATGTACATGCTCCCTATATGACGGAAGATTTAAATGATGTAAGAGAAGAATGGGCAATGACCATAGAAGTAGTGGGGGTTTTAACATATAATTGGGATGTTGATAGCGAATAATGACTAAAGAATGATATTTTGTAAATGAATTTCTAAATTATAATATGTGTGAATGTTTCTACATGTCTGAATGTTTCTACATGTGTCTGAATGTTTATACATGTGTGAATGTGAAAATGAATGAAACTGTTGGTTGCTATATGAATGTTTCTACATGTATGAATGTGAAAATGAATGGAACTGCAGATTGCTACATGAATGTTTCTACATGTGTGAAAATTGAATGGGACTGCAGGTTGTTAAATGTGTGAAAATTAATGTTGTTAATTTTGCAGGTTTGTGGCATGTTGTTGGCTGATATCAATGGATGTCATAAAACTTACAGTTCATAACTGAACTGCAGGTTTCTCATCCTGTGACCAGCCACAACAGGTCTGCAGACTGATAGAAAAAAAAACTTTTAATAGGCATCGATTATTTATTTAAAACCGATGACAAAAGATTACAACCTCGGATAAATAATTATAACTGACGCCTAATGCATGTGATGTGGCATCGGTTATCAATAACCGACGTCGATTTCCCTAATGAGGTCGGACACCATGGCCGTGCTGGCCAGCACGGGCGTGGCAGCGGGCTAGACAACACGATCGTGCTGGCCAGCACAACCATGGGACCGGGTGAGATGGCGCCGATTATCACTAATAAACTGATGTTGATAGTGCCCCAGATGGTGCCCTTTCTATGGCACGAAGGTTTATGACGTCGCTTTCAAAGCTAATAATCGACGCCTATACCCCTACTGGCGCATCTTCGGTGGCGCGTGAAGGGTTGTGGTGTCAGTTTGAGAACTGACGCCTAATGGTTGGCCTTTTAGCGGCGCCCACATAGGTGTCACATTAAAACTGACACTAAAGGCCTTAAATAACCGACACTAAAGGCCGATTATGTACTAGTGGGACATCAGAGAAGTGAACCTAGGCTTGTTAGGCCTAAGAGGGGAAGTGGTGTAACTGATGCTCATGATGAGATTTGCGATTCGATCATGGTACTCCTCATGGTTAGAGGAGAGGGAACCCCTTAAGTTTAAAGGTATGTTTGATGAACCCCAACGGCTAAGTTGATGGCATGGAAGGTATGATCTTGATCCAGTGTTGAGGAAAGAGAACAAGCATGACCTATCATGGTTTACTAGGTGGTCTGCTTATGCCTTAGTAGTTGTTGGGTTAAGCATGCTCATGTGTATGTAAACCCTAAGGATGGTTGTGACCTTGTTGTCAAGGGATGAAGTTTCCTCCCATCCTGGGAGAGGGACCCTTTTGTATGGTGTATACCAGTTTTGTTGGTTTAAGGTAAGCTAAAGAGGTCTCATAGGATCTTGAGAAGCTAAGTGAAAAGTACAAGGTATGAGGATGAACCTGTAGACCCATAGATAACCATCTCTAAGTGCATGTGGATGTGTTACCATGGAGGTAATTGGTATGGGGCTTGACCAAGGTACGACGGTCACCATGACCCCTATCAAAGGATGAAAGTCAACCCATGAATGCAGAGAGAGATGATGAAGGCTCTGGTAAGGTTCTAAGTTGAACATGAACTATAAGAGAATGCTAAGTCTATCCTAGGGTCAGGTAGGGATAAGACCGATAGAAGTAGGAGTTGCCTAATTCCCTAGTGGCACATGACCATATGGTCGGGAGGTAACAACTATCACTGTCTGAGGGCCATGGGTTAGGAGATTGATCACCTTCATGAACTCATGGGACCCAAAGGGCAGATGAGTAGGGCACTCTCTGGATGCATAAGGGAAGAGGGATGACCCCTGAAGTGCCGACACCCTATAGACCTAGAGGATATGACCAAGGAATGGGTGTGGACCCAAATAGGTTCGAGACCAGTTCTCCATGGAAGTAACTTCGATAACAAGATGATTGTGATGTAGAGACATATGTGGCTCGTTTCAACTTAGATTTAAATGTGTACTGGCAAGGTGGGATGTACCATCTCTACTCTTAGAATAAGAAGAACTCTGTATTTGGACTGCAACCAAATTCTTATTTCCTCTTGTTATGGGAGTGAGAGATAGGACAGTACGCATGCCATACACCAAGGATAAAAGATGATGTAAGTTGGAACACAGCTATGAGGTATGAGGACAAAGTTGATAACATACCCTGGTGGAGTGAACGATACATGGATGGTTTGCAAACACTAAGAAAAATGAGGTAGACATCTTTATCATAAGCTATGTGGAAATTGCAAGTTATACCAGGTTGAGTTTGATCATCATGATGATAAACTCAGAGTTTTTTTTAGGAAGATAGACTTAGAGTTGAGATGAGATAATACGTGGAATACATGGAGGTGTATGTCTTCAACATTACCTAACACCTACGGATGTGAAGTGGTAATAGATACTCTAGATGAGATACATTTTCCTAGTTCAGATGGAGGCTAGAAGAGGTTGTTAGCTTAACCCTCAATTGGAAAAGAGATATGTTTGGGCTAACACTCAGATGTAACGAGATATGTTGAACAATTTAGTAGTTGTTTGGATAGCCATCCTAGGCCTTGATGCAATGAAAGAAGGTTGTAAACCTCAAAAGGAAGTGATGAAACCCCGATTAGAATGGTTTAGGGTTTCTGAGGAATCGATCTTAAGGAATCATGACAATACAGGAGATCATGATTTAAGATCACCATATACCATGGTACTACCAATATAATAAGTGACAATAGTACTTTGGATGCCCAAGATAAAGTTGCATGTGGTGTGTTGCCATGCAAGCCAGAAGGTGAAGGACGAACACCAGTAACCCAGTATTTGACACAGAGGATAAAAAATTCCTGAGAAGGAATGGGAGATCATCATTATGGATGTTGTAAGGAAAGTTGAGATGCAATATGGGTTATGGTAGATCGCCTTACCTATATGACATAAGAAAGTAAGAGTACTGTCAAGGGACAGATCGGGTTGAACTACACATGAGAGAGATGGTTCAACTACACCATGATGTGAGTTAAAAAGTTCTTGAGTATGAACAAAAGGTTCACTTCCATAAGGTGGAAGTAGGTACATGAAGAACTCGATGTTAGTACCGTTTATCACCCCTAACTAATGGTTAGTGTGATCCAGACTAGAGGGTCTAATGAGAGCATGTGTGCTCGTTCAGGGTGATACATGGAGGCAGTTCTTATCTTTAGTAAGATGTGATGATTACCACCATAGCCAGTATTGGGATGTAAAGAAGCTCTGCAAGGGAGGTTGCGTCGGTCACCACTGCATTAAGATGATGTTGGTGAAGGGACCTCGTGAAGGTCAAGAAAGGACCACAATGTGTGCAAATGAAGTCGCTTTGATCATGCAATGGCTAAAAGGAGCCCAGAGACAACATGAGTTGTAAGCTGATGCAAAGTAGACTGACATGCAGTTCACTGTGGGGGAATATGTGACATGAAAATCCGACCCCTCTAAGTTATAGCTAAGAGAGAGCTGAGTCCCCGATGCATGGGTTCTTTTGACATGGTTTGGTGGGGAAGGTTAAGTTTTTCCTTACCCCTCAGGATAATGTGATGTGTGATGAGTTTCATGTGTCCAATTTAGAGCACTGTGTGAGGTACCTGGACCATGTGCAGAGCAATGAACCTAGTAAGCCTCAAGGGAGGCTGTAATGACCTGAGTCACCTATGAGGTTTATCGATGCCAAGGTGAAAGAACTCATAGAAAGGAAAATGTGATGATAAAGGTTCTTTGGGAGCGCCATGGATAGGGCAAAACCACATAGGGGCCAATGATGGACATGGAAAAGTCTTATCCTGAATTGTTTGTTTGCTTGATGGAATTTTAAGGACAAAATTTCTATAAGAGGGGAAGGATGTTACAACCCCAGTTTTGGGTTCTTTTGGTGGGAAATGTGGTTTATAATATTAAAGATATTTGAACAAATAAAGATATGATTTGTTTTGAATAAATGGATTTTGTTTACAATAGCCTTGATGATTGTTTAGTGGGCTTTATTGGCTATTGGGCCCAATAACAAGGAAGAGACAAAAGGAACTCCATTATTAATAAGAAATGGAGAAAATAAAAATGTAGAAACCTCTAGAAGGCATATATATATATTCCAATGATGGATTTCATGTCTCTTGGGTTCCTTGGGTCCCAAGGAGTCCAAAGTTGCAAAGATAATGCAAAAAGAAAAGAGAAGATCAATTAAGTATTTCTTTATTAAGAAAGAAATTGAAAACAATGAAAAATATGGGAAATAAGTGAAAAGAGGTATAATTGAGTTATCCTTGGTGGAATTTCATATCCCAAGGATTCCTAATTATAAAAGGAATACCAATGAGGAAAATAAAAGAGAAATAAAGAGAAATGCTCAAAAAGAGATATTTTAATAAGAAATAAACAAGATAATGTGTTGTAATGGAAATAGATGCATCTAGAAGGATAATAAGTATCCTTAATGAGGAATTTCAAAATCATAGAGTTTCTTGGGGTCCAAGGAGCCCCAATGGAGAAAAAGAAAAAGAAAATACCAATAATAGAAAATAAGAAGATAATATAATGATTAATGAATGAATTTTGTGTTATTATTAAAAAGGTGGTATTTTCTAATAAAAGAAAACATGATTTCATGACAAATAATTAAAAGGCAAGTACTAAGAGGATAAAGGAGGTGATTTTTGAAATTCTAACATCTAAAGGATAATGAACCTCAAAAGGTTATTTAAGAGAGAGAAAGAGACTTACTTCTCATTGAAGGAATAGGATTCCTAATAGGAGAGGACATGTTTCCTCTTAGAGGGGCACATTTGGGTGAGGATATCCTCCCCCATAAAAGGGGTAGACCCCTTAGCCTCGAGTCTAGAGAATCCCACGTTTCTTTCTTTTCTTATTCTTCCTCGTTTTGTCCATAAACCCTAACTGAGCAGTGTGGCATGACCAGGAAGAAACGGGGAGCCAACGACGAGTTTTGATGGTAGTCTGCTGTACCACGGTGCTAAGGATCATATTAGCCATCAAGGCCGTGCCCTAGAGTGTACACAATAGCAGCCGCCAAGCTGCAGTGACGACTGCAAAAACATGGCCGACGAGCAGGAATCAGCCACCTTGTCCAAGAGCTAGGGACGCCCTGTGTGCGCCAGAGCATGGCGGAGGCAGGGCGTCAACTTCTGGTGTGATTCAAGTCCTAACTTGGGAGGGAGAGTCGCGCAAAGGGCCGCCCTCAGTGGCCGCTGCTACTGATCCGAGGTTGAAGACAACTTATCGATCGATGGACAAAAGTACCCCTCGGGGGAACAAAGGGTGGGCAACTCATGCGAGGGTAAAAGTGTAACTTCGTGATGTTTTCCATGCGGCCTACAACGTTGCATGGAAGGCTCCTACGTGGCATCCCCTCATTGGCCTAAAGTAAGTCATTTTTGCAAAATTCATATCTAGTTAACTGTAGCTCGGATGGGTACAAATTATATATGTATTTTGCTCAGAAAAATGAGGGGAATACATTAAAAATGGTTTTAGAGGATAATTTCTCTTGTAATTCGGAAAGTAGTGTAAGGTATCAACTTTAATGAATTTTTTGGTCGGAAAAAAAAATTCATTAAAGTTGATACCTTACACTACTTTCTGAATTACAAGAGGAATTATCCTCTAAAACCATTTTTAATGAATTCCCCTCATTTTTGTATTTTGAGATGATTAATGTAATTAGTGGAGTTTAATGGAAGATTAAAGTTGATATTAACCTGTTAATTGCAAAAAGGTACACTAAGAACAAAAAGAATGAACTTTGCAAGTAATTAGTTTAATTTAGAGATTTCTGTGCATAATATGTGTTAATGGGCCTTGAAACCCTAATATTAGAAAATGTGACTCTTAATGGCTTTAATGGTTCGATTTCATGATTAAAGATAAGATAAGATAACTCTAAGCTATATCGAGCATTAAAGTTCCTAATTTGTGGATAAATTCCCTTATTGTAGTAATTAGGGTTTTCTAATGAATAAAAGGTAGAATTAATGACAAATAGAGTTCATATGTGAAGTAGGCCATGATGAACTTTGAATTGATGACAAATGAGCATAATTATCTTGTCATGGATTAAAAGGATAAAAATAGTAGCTTTAATGTAAAAGAGGCTTAATGGACTTAAGTGTGCCTTTAAATCAAAATTGGGGTTATATGTTGTTAAAAGATAACCTTAGTAACTTTCATGATGAATAGAGGAGATAATTAGGGTTTGTGAGTAATTGAATAAAATAAGGGTTTTAAATAGTATAAGATGAAGTGAAACCCTAATTGCAATGGAAACCCTAAAAGTGAACTAGAAACCCTAGTAAGTGAGCTAGGTTTAATAGATCTTGATGACATGAGTAATAAAAGGAAATTGTATGATTATTTCAGGATCTTATGTGCTTGCTTGGATTTCTTACTTGCATGGATTATTTCTATCTCAAATCATCCTGACAGGTATGTGGTTACGCTTATGAATAATCACTCTAGTTTCACGGTGATTCCCAAATGTTTTATCGGTTGCCTGGAAATAACTGTTGGATGCCTATTTATTTCATGCAACTATAAAGTGACTATGATTATCACTATAAATGTGCATACATGACTAGCTCAGATCCTGGTCCACCTCTGTGGCTTTGCAAAGGCTAAAAAGGGGTAACCTAGATCAAGGTCTAGGTTATCATGAGTTAGAAATTGAGCTACCCACGTGTAGTGCCATGAGACTCTTTAGCATGCCATGAGTTAAGGAGTGGGCTACCTATGGGTAGTGCCATGTGACTCAACCCTAGAAATTGGTTCACCTATTAGGTGGGATCATGAGGGGTTTAATGGGGATCTACCATAAGGAAGGTAGCATCCAGGTCCACTGCAGGGACAGTGCAGAGGCTAGGGTATGTAGGGATGGAGCAGTTATGTGGAAAATGTAAAGTTGTTTGTGTAAATCATAATTGACTGATTACATTGTTATCATAGTTGGATGATTATTGTTTCCTAAACATACAAACTTTATGCTGACTGACATTTTGTTTGTCGGCATTTTAGGTACAAGCCAAAAGGACAAATAGTAAATCGTCATATCATGAAATACGTGAATTAAAATACAAGGAGGATTAGTTAGAGTAGAATTCATATGTGGATAGAAGTTTAGAGATCCAAGTTTTCAAAAGGTATGCAAAGTTTTTTATTTTTACCATATTTCAGTATAGTTGGTAGAATTTAATAATTGTTATTGATTATTTGTCGAACCTTTGATCCTGTTAATTGGGATAATGGCTCTGACCTTTTGGTCTCCCTTAATTGGGGGTTACTGGGAGGCGGGGTCGTTACATCATGTTTCTCTCTTTCATTATCCAAAAGCTTTATATACCTATCCTTTAGCATATAAACGAAAACTTTGGACTCTTATCTCTTGTCTCCTCTCCACAACTTTATATGTCACCTAATTTGTGGCAAACAGAGTGCCCAAGGAAGAAGAAGTAGCTGACTCTCATGTTAGAGCATCTAGGGTTCATATATTCCCTCATCTAGGGTATGTGAAGCTCCCTTTAGGAGATCTTAACCTAAAATAGTAAGTTTTTTCTTCTCTACTTCATTTCTTTTTCTATTCTTCTTCCTCCTGCATTCTGCCTAGATGGAACCACTATGTTCCATGGAAAATTTTTCTTTAAAGCTCAAAGAACGTATCTTCTTACTCCATTCACCAATGGTTTACTCCCTTTCTTGGAGAGGAATCTTACTTGTCTGAGTTCAAGCCTAAATCTTGGGTTATATACCTTCTTTGTTTGAGTTTTCTTATTTCTTAGAGTCTAATCTTCTTCCTAGAGGTGATTTTAATATTATTTCTTACTACAAGCTTGATTACTCATGTTCTTGCTCTAAAATGAAGATCTATGCATATAAAGTTATTCTTTCTTAGAATTTCAATTTTTATGGTGTTCCTTGATTGGTTTCCAGGTCTATATGAACCTAAACTTATTTGCACGACCTTCCTGAGGTAGAGGAAGGCTTGTTTCTTTCTTATATACCATTTTATGGTGCTATGTACCTATCAAAGGATGGCTTATACTTAGTAAATATAGGCTGATTTTCGACTTTATACATGAACTGATGGATGACCTTATATTAGAACCGAAGGAGATACCTTTGTGGAAGCTAATGGTGATGAAAAATGGTGTCAAACTATGGTCACATATTAGGTCAGTTCTAGACTCTTTTGTAATCTCAATGATCAATGGTTTAGTGCCCTAAATATGTTATGAACCAATGGCAATTTTTAGTTCAACATTCGATGGTGTTCAATGATGGTAGTAGTGACATCAATAGCCGATGGTCACATAATGTGTTACAACCGATGGTGGTTTAGGTTACCATAACTGATGGTGAGAATAAGTCTCAAATGTTGCTTCAGTTAAACCCTAAATCGATGGTTTCTTTGTTTATATGATTCAAGGGTTATTCCTACAATTCAACCAATGGTTTTGAAATGTTAATTCTAATCCAATGGTTGTAATTGGATGCTTTCACATCCAATGGTTTAGAATGAATTATATGATATAATGAGTTGGTTCTAATAATGTGAATTTGATGGTTCAATTCCTTCAACATATAGTCTTAGCTTTGTCCTTTTATAAATATATTTTTTAGATTGCCATGATAAGTGGATGTGTAACATTAATGAGATGTAGCTTGTGATACCGATTCCTAATGAGATTAAGTGATGGTGATTGATTGCAATCAGAACTTTTAAATGATTCCTAAATTAATGAAATACTCTTTTATTATTGATTGAAGCTCTTATATGGTGACATATGGGCATCACAGTCCCTTGTTATGTTAAACTTATATGTGACCTGTGTGTTGATGACTTGTTGAGCTTTATTCTAAGCATAGAAAGATAATGATGAACTTGTAGGGATTGATGTGATAGTCTTAAAAACCATTGGGGGTGGTTGACTTCGTATTGGAGGTGTTATCATCTTTATAAACATGATAAGGGTTGGAAACCTAGATTATTGTAATGTGGAATTATACCCTATTGTAGTATGTTGATTAGTATAGTCTCATGAAATTTAGTAAACGAGTGTTTTGTGGTAATGTGATTTAGATTTATACTCAAATGTTTTATATCTTATGAAGTTACCATACTTATACCTTTGTTAGAAATGAATTAGGGTTGTATTTCCATTTGTATGATGAAGCCTTAATCCATCCATTTGACATAACCAATCAAGTGAAACCTTACTCATGCAGTGCCATGAGCCATTGTATCATCTTCATTGTTAAAATTTGCTGGATAGTGAAATGAGTGTTTGCAAGGGAAACTCAGAGCGCATATTGTTGAGTATGCAGGGTGTAAGAGACTGTGTGTGTGTCCTTAACATCCTTACTTATAGGGTATGGAGGATGGCTATGTTCATGCCTCATATATTGTGATATGTGAATGACATCAGTGGGTACAACTATAGAATGCCTCAAATAGATATGAAATGCCTGACATGTTCTCTAGCACCATGACCTATACCAAGGCAGGCTAGTTGTTTTCACTTTGACTATATGTCATTGTTGGTAGTTGAATGGTATGTCTCTGCATTGTCTCGCATACTAATCGATAATTTTTTATGAGATCATGGATTCCAACTCTTCCATAGATCTAGTATGGCTATAATTTTGACTTAGCAGTGGTCAGTTGGATTTGGGTGGTACGACTCAAATTCCATAGGGCATAATAAAAGATGTAAGATATCCATGTAGCATATCTGATAGGGTTAAATGTGTTTCACTTTGGTTGTTAACCCTTGACATATTTCTTGTACCATTGAGTTGTTATATGTTACAATTGAGTGATAAATTGTTGAAAGAATATATTTACTTGCTTTCTTATATATACTTTGATAATCATGTTTATTCCTATGCCTATCTGCATAAGTTACTTAGAGTGCTAGAATTCATTAATATTCTCAATTTCTTATTATATGCACAATCTACTCAATTTATCAACCTTTAAATAATCCTTTGTAATCAATACCTATTGGAGAGAGTTATATCTCTCGTTAGGACATGGGTTTCACCTATGGGTCACCACATCTTTTAGGTGGTCGCCAATAATGTGGTAGAGATCATATTGTAGAAGAGCGACAACCTATTGATTAATAGACATAGAAGGTTGGATATTTGTAGTTGTTAGTAGTAGACTTCTAGTGTCATCCCAGTACTCTCAGGTCTGGGTATGGGATGAGTTTTGTAGATGATATACATGTAGTGACATGAGTTTTTAGTAATGTGCCAGTGGTTGTATATATGGCAGGTGAATGTGGAACACCTCTTTTATAGAAAATAAATGGCTCACACCACTGGATATAGATGTAAACACATGTAGGATATATGATTTTATGGAAAGATGGGCCTTTATGTTAATGTTCTAGGACTTGTTTATGATGTTGAAATCTATTTTAATTATTCCAATTTTTTGGATATGGGATTAATTAATAGATGATCATGTTTTATGATTTGAGTATCCCGTTTACTAAGATGAGGTGTCACAGTTAAAGTTAGTATCAAAACATTAGGTTTTCTAAACCTGCATGGACATAGGACTTAGGCTTGAGTCTATTCTTATGTATCCAACATATCTAATTCATAGCTTATGTTTATGCAAATATGTCTAGAGGGCATGTAAAACACGCTGAGAGTAGCTATGTGGAACCAGAAGGAGGTTCTAAGAGGCATGCACGTGATGATAGAGTGCCAAAAGTGGGGCGGGAGAAACCCATGATGTCTCAGTTTGACCCAACAACTATGGCCAGCCATGCATTTCAATCCATGTTTGGACAGATGATGGCCACGATTACACATTTAATAGATAGAGCTCCAACACCTAGAGCTAGGGCAGGAGTCCCCAATATGGAATGCCATGGTGTCAAGATGATGTTTTAACATCTTAGACATGTCAGGATAAAAAGTATGCTGGTATTTCAGACCCAACAGATGCTGACATGTGGATGGCTGAGCTTGAGAAGGCATTTTAGATCTTAAACATTCCTCAAGAAGATAAAGTGAAACACATTGTTTACTTACTGAAGGATAGTGTAGGCCACTGGTGGGCCATGAAAGAAGAAAAGAGGCCAGGAATGGTAATTGCATGGGAGGAGTTTTGATGATTATTTGTCATCTGATACTTCCCAAAGACATATCTAGATGAGAAGATCTCTTAGTTTGAGAAGATTCATCGGGGAGCAATGACTATCAATGAATGATCAATAGGTTTGAGAAGGGCCTGGATACAGAGTTGACAACGACAACATCAGCCTTAGAGAATAGAGAGAGGCTTTTCACTTTTTTGGAGTGCAGATTGAGAGGTCTATTATAGAGAAGTGCGAAGCCAATGCTGAGAAGAAGACGACTCAGTTCCAAGGGTAATCATGGGAAAGCTTTAACAAGCCAATGTATTCCTTGCTACAGTCACAAAAAAGGTCTCTTTTTACCAAGCAGAGGTCACATAATCCATCCCAGTGATCCCCAAGTAGGGGCAGAGGCTACAGTTTTCCACCGAAAGGAGCCTATAACTCATCTTCAATTTTAATGACATGGTTGTCTAGGACATGGTATGAGAGCAAGACTTGCTTTAGGTGTGGACATATCATGCATATAAGGCTGTTTTACCCAATGAAGGATGATGAAGTGACCCAACAACTAAGGAAAAGTTAGCTGGGGGATGGGGAAGTGAGCCAACAACTAAGGAAAAGTGAACAGGGTTCGTAGAAGCAACAATTTAGTAGTGGTGGTGGCAGAGGATGCAGTCAGACATCACAAGAAGGTTCTTCTGAAAAGGCTATCATAGGACATGGACAAAAATAAGAGACAACTACGATCTATGCCATGATCCAACTAGAAGCAGTGGTCAATCTGTGGGTCAGGACATGTTAGATGGAGTTATTTCATTCTAATTTGTATGCTTCTTGCTTTGTATCTATACTAGTTGACTTGGGTGTGACACACTCTTTTATCACCAGATAGAAGATCGATAGTTGTTATTTTCCTATAAGTAATTGATCTGATAGCCTTCATATAGAAACCCCTCTAGTTGGATCTTCTAAGTTACGGGAGGTGTGTCCTTCGTATGTTCTTTCTTTCTCAGAACCCAACAATCAAGTGGATCTCATGCCACTTGATATGCACTGATTTGATGTTATCCTAGGAATAGATACCTTTAAAAAGTACAAGGTGGTGTTGTACTGTAGTACTAAGGTGGAGATGTTCTATGATGGTGATGTCTCATGGACCTTCCAAGGTGATATGAAGATTCTTCCTACATGTTTGATGTCAGCTATAACAAGAGAGTGGTTGATGAGACAAGGATGTGAGGATTTCTTAGCACATGTTGTGGATACCAAGGAGATAGGTCCAAGTATCCATGAGGCAATAGTGGTGTGATAATTCAAGGATATTTTTCCTGAAGAGTTTCCTGGTGTTCCCCCTCTTAGAGAGATTGATCTTGAGATCAATCTTTTTCCTGGAACACAACCCATAGCTTAGTCACCATGCAGGATGGAATCATGCAGGAGTTAAAGAAATAGTTGCATGAACTATTAGAGAAAGGTTTTATCATACCAACCACTTCCCCTTGGAATTCTCCCATAAAGTTCATTAAAATTAAGGAAAATTCAATGAGATTGAGTATAGATTACTAACAATTGAACAAGGTGACAGTTAAGAATAAGTATTGATTGCCAAGGATTGATGGCCTTTTTTTATCAGTTGAGAGGTGCCATTGTGTTTCCAAATATAGACCTAAGATTAGGTTACCACCAACTAAGGATCAAGGTGGATGACATACCTAAGTCATCTTTTAGGACTAGGTATGGTCATTACAAGTTTGTAGTTATGTCATTCAGACTAACTAATGCACCAACAACATTCATGGATCTGATGAACATCGCTTTCAGACAATATTTAGATTAGTGTGTGGGTGTGTTCATAGATTACATCCATATAAACTCTAAGGATAGCTAGCAGCATGAGTAACACCTTCGACATGCATTGACCTTGTTGAGGTAGCACCAGTTATATGCTAAGTTTAGCAAGTGTGAGTTTTAGTTGTCTGAGGTGTCTTTTATGGGTCACATCATATCAGCTATGGGATTTTTTATAGACCCTAAGAAGGTTTAGTTTGTTTGTAAATTGTAACAACCTATGAAACTAATAGATATTCACAAGTTCCTAGGTTTGGAAGGCTACTATAAGAAGTTTATAAAGAATTTCAGTTTTGTAGTGTTACCCATAACTAGGTTAACCAGGAAGGACGTTCCTTTTTCTTAGGATGACAAGTGACATCATTGTTTCCAACAGTTGAAAGAGAAGTTGATAAGTGCACTAGTGTTTGTGCTTCCAGAACAAGGGAAAGGTTATATTGTCTTTTGTGATGCTTCAAAGAACAATTTGGGATGAGTGCTGATGTAGGATAAAAATTGTATTTTTTTTGCTTCACGACAGCTTAAGAAACATGACGAGAATTACCCAACACATGATCTAAGGCTTGCAATGGTGGTTCATGCTTTGACGATTTGGATACACTACATTTATGGAGAAGGGGGATAGATTTTTACTGGTCACAAGAATCTACAATGTATCTACTCGAAGAAGGGGTTGAATATGAGGCAGAGAAGATGGATGGAGTTGATTGAAGACTATGATTGCATGATAGACCACCATATAGGAAAGGAAAACATGTTAGATGATGCACTGAGTAGGAAGTCATCTTCATCATCATATGCAGACAATGCATAGTTGTATTCCATGGTGTGCCATAACTGAGACATTTTAGTATCTCTTCTCTAAATGAATGTACAACTGGAAGTTTCTTTGTTTGTAGGTTTGTCGGCACAATTACAAGTTAAACATACCTTGATACAAGATCCATGACGGAAATCAGAAAGATAATCTGATATAGAATATCAAATCAGAGTTAGGTAGTGAGAAACATGATGGCTTCCATGAAGAAGATGACGATATAATTTGTTTCCACAACATGACAATAGTTCTTGATGTTGATGGGTTGAGGAAGATGATACATGAGGAGGCTTACTCCTAGATGTATGAAATGCATTCTAGAAGTACCAAGATGTACCAAAATCTAAAGGACTTGTATTGGTTGTCAGGTCTAAAGAATGATGTGGTAGAATTTGTTGCCAAATGTCTAGATTGATAGTAGGTTAAATTTGAGCACCAAAAAACTATAGGAACATTACAACCCTTGCCAATACTACAATAGAAGTGGGATCATATCACCATGGACTTTGTGGTTGGTCTTCCTAGTACAACCAAAGGTCATGATTCCTTTGGGTAATAGTGGATAGATTGATCATGTTAGCTCACTTCCTTCCAATCAAGATGACGTTTATAGAAGAAAAGTTGGCACATGTATATGTTGATGAGATAATTAGTTTGCATGGCATTCCAACAAATGTAGTTTCTCACAGATGTCCACAATTTACAAGTCAGTTTTTGGAATGTCTACATTTAGTAATGGGAATATAGCTGAGGTTCAACACAACTTTTCATCCGTAGATAGATGTCCAATCTGAAAGGGCTATCTAGACCTTACTATATCTTTTGAGAGAATGTGTGTTGAAGTGTCTTGGTAGTTGGGATGTACACCTGAGTCTGAAAGAGTTTGCCTACAATAAAAACTATCAGTGAATCATAGACATGGCTCCTTATGAGGCTCTATATGGGAGACGTTGTCGGACTCCACATTGCTGGCATGAGACAGGTGAGCATCAACTCTTGGGTCCTAATCTTGTACTACAGACTACAAAAAAGATTAAGGTGATACAAAAATAGTTGAAGGCAGCCAGGGACAGACAAAAATCTTATGTAGATAACCATTCCAAATTATAATTCCAAGTGGGAGACAGAGTGTATCTTAATGTTTCTCCTTGGTAAGGTGTGTTGAGGTTTGGGTGAAAGGGTAAGTTGGCTCTTAGATTTATGGGACCATACCCTATTTTATCTCATATTGGAAAGGTGGCATACAACTTAGAATTACTTCCAGAGTTTCACTGGTTGCATAATGTTTTTCATATCTCCATGTTGAGTAAATGTCATCCATATACTGAGTAGATGATCCATCTAATAGAGGTTGAGTTAGATGAGGATGATTCCAATGTTGAGGCTCCTGTCTTGATCCTAGACAGAAGGGTGAATAAGTTGAAGAAGAAATATATAGTGTAGTAAAGGTTTTGTGACATCACATTATCATAGAGTAAGCCATGTTGGAGTTAGAGGATGAGATGCATAGAAAGTATCTATCTCTCTTTTTGTAGGATTTCAGGGTGAAATCCTTCTTCAGAGTTTATAGGTGTAAGATCCCTAACCATGTCCAAAGTGTTAAAAATGCTTAATTACAATAGTTGACTTCTATAAACATTAATTTAACATTGTTATATGTTTTGGTATCATTTGAGAAGCTTAAGTTTCAAATTTGATCCAATTTGGACAGTGCTTTAGCAAGTTATGCAATTTGATGCAAATTTTGTCTTTTCTTCAATTTACCCAAATTTGGGGTTTTCGTTTCAATTTTTCATTTGCATTATTTTACTTATATATTTTTTATCATTCTTGAGCTTTTTAAGCCATGAGGCACTTAGTTGAACCTTGGTTTGAAGGTGTTTCTTTCAATGGTGACTTAGGGTTTTACCCCTTCATGGATGAGCTACCTTTAGGAGCCGTAAACTAATGGTCCCCCAGTTTGGTTGGCATCCAATGGTCCCCAATAGGTGGTGAAAACTAATTGTCACCTCTATAGGTAGTGGGTCTATGTTTTTCTAAATTTGGTTCACTTGGACCGGTAGTTCGCTTAAAGGAGATGGTCCACCAATGGTTCACTACTTAAGGGACTAAAAGTCCAAATAATCAATGGTTCCTTTACTTTGGGGCCGATGGTGGGCCTGGATAGCCAAAAACTCATGGCTAATTAGGTCTCCATGAGTGGTGGAGTAGCTTCTAGCATGGACATGAAATCTTTAGGCTATGGACACGTGGAGAGTAGCTAGGACACCTAGAGTTTCTCTCTTTCCTTATCCATAAGATTTATATACATGTCCTTTAGCTCACAAATGAAACCTTTGCACTCTTATCTCTTCCCTCTCTAGATCTTTGTCTTTCACCTACTTGGTGGTGAATAGACCCAAGGAAGAAGAAGTAGCCAACCCTCTTATTAGAGCATCTAGGGATCAGATCTACCCTCATCTAGGGTTTGTGAAGCTCCCTTTAGGTGATCTTAACCTAAATGAGTAAGTTTCTCCTTCTGTACTTCATTTCTTCAGCTATTTTTTTTCCTCCTACCTTCTTCCTAGATGGAACCATGATGGTCCATGGCAAAATTTTCTTTAATGCTCAAAGAACTTATCTTCTTCTCCCTTCACCTAGGGTTTACCCCCTTTCTTACTTGGTCGAGTTCAACCTAAAGCTATGGTTCTTTACCTTTTTTGCTCAAGTTTTCTTGCTGCTTTGAGTCTGATCTTCTTCCTAGAGGAGAGTTCTATAACCCTTTTCACTTTTATTTCTTATCACAAGCTTGATTACTCATGTTCTTGGTCTAAACGAAGATCTATGCATATAAAAGCTATTCTTGCTTAGGATTTCAATTTGTGTGGTGTTCCTTTATGAGTTTCTAGTTCTATTTGAACCTAAAATTATGTGCATGACCTTTCTTAGGTAGCATAAGACTTGTTTCTTTCTTATATACCATCTGATGGTGCTAAGTACCTATCAAACGATGGCCTATACTTAGTGTTATTAGGTTGATTTCCAACTTTATACCTGAACCTATGGATGACCTTATATTAGAACTGATGGAGATGCCTTTGTGGCAACAGATGGTGATGAAAAATTGTGTCAAACTATAGTCAAACCTTAGGTCAGTTCTAGACTATTTTGGAAGCTCAATGATCAATGAATAAGTGCCCTAAAGAATGTATGAACAAATGGCAATTTTTAGTTGAACATATGATGGTGTTCAATGATTGTAGTACTGACCCCATCAACTGATGGTAACATAATGTGCTACAAATTATGGTGGCTCATGTTACCACAAATTATGGAGAGATTAGGTCTCAAGTTCTACTTCAATTAAACCCTAAACTGATGTTTATTTAGTTATATGATTCAAGGGTTAAACCTAAATATCAACCGATGGTTTTGAAATGTTAAACTTGATCCAATGGTTGTGATTGGATGCTTTCACATCCAATGATTTGAATTAAGTCTACAATATATTGTGTTGGTTCTAATAATGTGAATTTGATGGCTTAATGCCTTTAACGTATAGTCTTACGTTTGCCCTCGTATAAATATATTTGTTAGATCACCATAATAGCTGGATGTGTAACTTTAATGACATGTAGCTTGCTATACCTAACCATGATGAGGTTAAGTTATGGTGATTGATTACAATCAGACCTTTTGAATGATTTATAAAATAATAAAATACACTTTTATTGTTGATTGGAACTCTTATATGGTGACATATGGACATCGCAGTCCCTTGTTATAATAAACTTATGTGTCACTTGTGTGTTGATGACTTGTTGAGCTTTACTCTAAAGCGTAGAAAGATAATGATGAATTTGTAAGGATTTATGTGATGGCCTTAATGACCATTGGGCATAGTTGAGCCTTGTTGGATGTGTTATCCTCTTTGTAAACATGATAACGGTTGGAAACCCAGATTCCTATAATGTGGAATTTTACCCTATGATGGTATGTTGATTCGTATGGTCACATGAAATTAACTAATGAAGTGTTTTGTGGTAATGTGATTCAGATTTACACTCAAACATTTTATAACTTATGAAGTTTACTTACCTTTATTAGAAATGAATTAGGGTTGTATGTCCCTTTGTATGATGAATCCTAAATTCATCCAATCTGAATAACTAATCAGGTGATACCCTAATCATGTAGTTCCATGTGCCATATAACCATCTTTAATGTCTGAATTTTCTGGATGGTGAAACAAGTGTTCCTACGGGAAACTCAGAGTGCATACTGTTGAGTATGTTGGGTACAAGATACCATGTGTGTGTTCTTGACATCCTTACTTATAGGGTATGGAGGATGGCTATAGTCATGCATGCCTCATATATTGGGATATGAGAAAGAAATTAGTGGGTACAACTACAGAATTCCTCAGATAGAATGGGCATGTGTGAACCATTTTTGTAACGACCCCGCCTCCCAGTAACCCCCAATAATGGGAAATGAAGAGGTCAGAGCTGTTATCGCAATTTCTGGATCAAAGGTTTGACAAATAATCAATAATAATTATCAAATTCTACCAACTAAACTGAAAGGTTGTAATGAAATTAAACTTTGCATACCTTTTTCAAAAACTTGGTTAACTATTTCTATCCACATCTGGAGTGTATTCTAACTAATTCTCCTTTGTAATTTAATTCTCATTTAATTCCACATATTCCACTATACTGTGTGTTCTTTTCATTTGTACCTAAAACGTCGACAAACAAAACATCAGTCAGCATAAAGCTGGTATGTGGGGGAAACAATTATCGTGCAATTAACTATAACAACATATTGCAGTCAATTATGATTTAACAAGAAACTTTACATTTTAAATATAACTACGTGATCCATACATACCCTATCATCTACACTGTCCCTGTAGTGGACCTGGATGCTACCTTCCTTATGGTACACCCCCATTAAACCCCTCATGATCCTACCTAACATGTGAATCAATTTCTAGGGTTGAGTTACATGGAACTACCCGTAGGTAGCCCACTCCTTAACTCATGGTGTGCTAAAGAGTCTCATGGCACTACACATGGGTAGCCCAATTTCTAACTCATGATAGCCTAGAACTTGCTCTAGGTTACCCTTTTTAGCCTTTGCTAAGCCACATAAGAGGACCCAGATCTAAGCCAGTTATATATACATATTTATAGTGATAATCATAGTCACTTTATAGTTGCATGAAATCAAAGTCATCCAAGTAGTTATTTTTAGGCAACCAATAAAAACATTCAGGAATCATCGTGAAACTAAAGCGATTATCCATAAGCATAACCACATACCTAATTTGATGATTTGAGTTAGAAATATTCCATGCAAGTAAGAAATCCAAGAAAGCAAGCACATACAACAAGATCCTGAAATATGCATACAATTTCCTATTATTGATCATGCCATCAAGATCTATTAAACCTAGCTCACTTCCTAGGGTTTATAGTCCACTTTTAGGGTTTCATTAGGGTTATTTTAGATCTTTTTACAACTTTCCTCATTTATATCCACAAAAACCCTAAAATAGCAGTTCTAGGTGCAAAACCCTAATTATTCAACTTAAACATATTAAAGCCCTTTAAAATCTATTAAGCTTGGGATTAACCTAACATCACTTTTATACAAAGGATGTTGAATTATATCTCATTAAAACCCAATAACACTCAGATTAGGATTTCTAAGCCCATTAAAGTACATTAATATATCCAAACCCTAAATTAAGCTATTAAGCATATGAATCATCTACTTAGACATTCAAAATATCTTTTTATTAACAACAGGTTAATGCGCTTGTAGATTATCCATATTAATTATCTCAATTTTATCAATCATCAAATTAGGGTTTTTCTACAATATAAAGCATCATGATTAGCAACTTTTAGATACTCTTGAACTACAATCAGATTCAGGCTCTAAGACCATTTTTATTGAATTCCTTGCCTTTTTTTGATAAAAACCATATATTATTTGTCTAGTTCTGAATTATGGTTTATTTACTATGTTATTTTCAAGTTAAATACGAAGAGACCAATCATAGGCTGACACGTCACCCTAGAACATATTTTGTTCAACAGTGGGCCGGCTAAAATAAAAATAGTCATTTTACCTTTTTACCCTTACGAGTAATGTGTAAATCTAGGGGTGCCCGCGTCCTTTTGCTCCTAGTTACCCCCAACCTTGCGATCGTCAGGTCGCATCGACCTCCGCCGCACACGACCTCTGTTCTTCGGGGTGCCGACATCGTGAGGCAGCAAGAGGGAGGCTACACCTCCACAGAACCCCTTCAGACCCAACCTGACCCTCGGCATGGTGTTCTCAGATAGGATATGGGGGAGAGAACCTTCCTATGCTCCTCCTGCTCCAGTGAGCTCAGTTCCACGGCTGACCAACTCGACCCCCCCAGGCCTCCTGGGAGTGCAAAGTCTGGTCGAGGGTGGGGAAAACCTACGTAGACCCTCCCTGATCTCCTTGGTTGTGCCACGGCTCCACCTTCTCTCCGCACTACTCCATCGGCCTACCCTGGCGATGGTCAACATGTCGTTCAAGTTTTTTGGCATGACACTGCGGCAAACCTGTCGTGTAGGTGCATCCAAACTTGTCAGTTCCACCTGTCCTTCCTCCTATGATTGTTGGAAGGGTCTTGTTTTCTATAGGCGTTGTTGTAAACCAATTCGTGATGTGGCCATGGTAAGGCGGCGCATCTCAGGACCGTCCACTTCGGGGAATAGCCTCCCATCGACCATCTTATCGAAGGAGTTTTTGGCCACAACCATGGGGAACTGCTAGGAGTTGAAAGGGAGGTATAGGGTTAAGGAGGTGGAATACGTTGAAGGGTGAAGAAGGCACTATCATCGTGACACCATGAAAAAAGAAGGAACCCTAATCTATTAAGGAATAACACAATGTGTTATGGATGGAGGCATGTCCATAATTGAGAGCCATCATATTCCATCCCTACTATCTGTATTTATATAGGACTAAGTGTGTGGGTCGGTGGTTGGGTGCCAAGTTGTACAACACATTTAGGATGTACTCGGTTCCTTTCCCCATAAATTCTTCTCATGAATACTATTATGCTTTTATTCCATAAAGCCCATTATTATGAGAACGAACCCTACATGTTTCCATAAAACAATTCTGTCCAATTCATACCATATTTAAAGTAAAGTCCTAAATGACTTTAATTGCTTGTGTGCAAAGTTTGGGACATAAATTCAAAACTATGAGAGACTTTTCTTCATATGAAAGCTATCTCTTAATAAGGAATACTTTAAGCATATTTTCTCTTTCATAATCTTTTATTTTCTTTATTTTTCTTCCTTTTAGCATTAGAACCCATGTAGAATCGAAATAACATCTAATGTGGATTCATTATCCATGTTTCCACCTATTTCTTGTAATATTATCATTATCTCACATTTCCTTCTAAATAAAGCAATATTTAATTAATCCTTTCTCTATCTTGTTGCAATATCTTTGCAAGTTGGACTCCTTGGAAACCAAGGAATCCCAAAGGTATGAAATTCACCATATGAGGATAATACTTAGACTTCTACATCTTTATTTTCTTCTTTTCTTAACTATTCATTTAATAATTGAATTTCCTTTTTCTTTTCCTTGTTTTTGGGCCCAATATCCAATAAATCCCACAAAGCAACCAACAAGGCTATTGAAAATGAAATTCATCCATTCAAATCAAATCACACCATTATTTGTTCATATATCTTTATTAAGAGAAATTACATTTTTCACCAAAAGAACCCAAAAATTGGGGTTGTAACAATTCTCTAACATCATGAAATATACAAAGGCAGGCTAGTTCTTTTCAATTTGACTATTTGTCATTGTTGGCAGTTGACTTGTTATGTCTTTGTGTTGTCTCCCATATTGACTGGGAGTTTTTGGTGAGATCATGGAGTTCGACTCTTCCATAAATATAATACAACACTAATTTCAACTTAGCAGTGATCAGCTGGATTTGGGTGGTATGGCTCAAAGTCCTCAGGGCATAATAAAAGATGTAAAACAATTGTGAAACATATCGTGTTTCACTTTGGTTATTAACCCTTGTCATATTTCTTATACTACTCAGTTGTTATTTGTTGCAATTAGAGTTATAAACTGTTAGAAGAATAAATTTACTTATTTTCTTATTTGTACTCTGATGATCACGTTTGTTGCTAATACTATTTGCTTAACTTTCTTAGCATGATAGTAGTGGTTAATATGCTCAACTAATTATTATATGCACATTCTACTCAGTTTATTTACTATTAAATAATTTGTTGTAATCAATATCTTGTGGAGAGAGTTATATCTCTCACTAGTACATGGGTCTCACCCATGGGTCACCACATCTTTTTTAGGTGGTCACCAACAACATGGTAGAGATCGTGTTGTAGAAGAGGAGCAGCCTAGTGATCAATAGACACAGAAGGTTGGATAGTTGTGGTTGTTAGTAGTACTGTAACATCCTAAAATTTCAAACCTTATAAAATGAACCCAATTTGAAACCCTATTTTTATGTTTCTTTGAAATCGATGACTAAAACATATAACTGTGATGACGGTTCCCAAATATGTTACATAATCGAATTTGACAACTTTTGCACTAAATTAAAAATCAATATCATCAAGTTAGCCCTAATTATTAAATAAGTGACATTTAGGGTTTAACATGAAATTAACCCAATCCACATTCATTTTATGACCCGATAATTATAACACAAGTTGGTCGTGGTCAGTTTGGGATTTTCCCAAAAGTATATCCTCAAATTCATTTTAAATAATCTTGTATGACAAATTAAATGTTTATCCTAAAAAGAGAAATATAAAAACCTAAGTTGGATAAATTAGAAATCTGACCCTATTTTTGAGTTCCTTGTGTCCCAATTAAGTAACACACAAAGTTTTATAAGATTTGGAGCCTCCTAGCTAATCCAATTGAACTTAACAAGAAAATAACCAAAATTTAATATATATATAACCCTAATATATCTAATTTGATCTGGACTTTGGTCTATTGTTTAAATGAGGGTCACACTGACTAGCCGAGTCAGACTCTCGCAGATCCATCCATGCGTGGGGAGGCAATATCCTCCACCCGAATCCCACACACAATGAACTCCAAAAAGCAGCTCTCCTCCTTGATCCCGATCTCTCTCACCTGTCCACCTCAGTATGAAAGAGCTGGCTTTTCATGATCCTCGCACCGAGCCAGATTCCCCCATACCAATTTTTTTCGGGCTTCATCCAGTAGATTTCCTGGTTGACTAGACTCTCCCATCCTCCCTTGTTTCCCATCTCGACAGGGACTCCAACCCTCCCTAGGGCATCACCTATATAAACAACCTTGCAAAAATGATCGAAGACCATCAGGGAACCGTTTAGCGCTGCCCCTTTATCGCCTCACTCGCTTGGGTTTGCTCCCCAACTCCACCTTGATCAGGCCATCATAGGAGGCCCAGCTTGAGTCCTCGGACCTCTGCAAGCCTACCTGAGCACCATGAACTTCCAAACAAAGTCTGAGGATCGCCTTCAACCCTGTAGACTGAGCGATTGAAGGTAATCTTCCAGTTTTTCAGTTTTCCCCCTTTTCCTATTGTTGTTGGCTTGTTTGAGAACTTCGTCTCGCTGGGCTTTGCTTGGCCTTGTTTTCTGGCTCTCTGCCTTCGACAACATGTATCGGATGCGCTCAAAGCACTAGCATCTTTCAGGATGGCCTAGTTTCTTCTCCAACCTGACTCCTTAGTCAGCCATGACGGAGAGGTCATCTGGGGCTTTCGGCCATAGAAGATTCTCATGTTTGGTTCTTTGTATTCTTCAGGCCATCACGAAAGTGCCCATCACCTAAGTTTTCCTCAATGAGAAGAAAATCGTGCTCTGGCCTTCTAGATTCATGGAACCCATACACTGTGTTCTTCTTCATTGAGGGGGAAAAGGATTGCATGCTTCATTTTCGAATTTTACCCCCCCCCCCATGTCACACCTATAATTGTAAAATAGGGTATGGGCATGTCGGTCTTTCTGGTTTTGTATTATCTGATCTCAAGGTAATTTTAAGTGCTTTTATCTTGCTCATGATTGGTCAAGCTCTAATAATTCATAACTTCTGATTGGATCGTCCTATAGAAACAAGTCCTATATGAAAGTTGATCCATTTTTCAAGATTTACAACATGGAATAACTTTCAGAGCCTATTTTTACATCGATTTTCCCTGTTTTAATTGAGAACCCCAAAAACTATAAATTAGGTTGAATATTTAGTATTAATGAAGGATAATTGCTTTAAAAGGGTAATTATGGTTTCTAAGCCTCAATAACGAGATTAGGGTTTGCTAAACCTAAGAAGAGCATCTAGGTCTTCTCTAAGAGAGAGGTAAGTGGTCCATGCACTTTGAACAAAACTATTTGATTGATTGTATATATGTATGCATAATGAATGTTGAATGTCTTATTTACTATTTTAATTGTTAAAAGTCATTCAATTTATACTAAACTGAATCCCATGTTTAATTTCAATATTATTGTATCATCTTCATGAACATTAAGAGTAAATTTAAAGTTTAGTTTTAAGAGCAAAGTAAGAGTTTTAAGAGAAAGATAATGATTAAAAGATAACTTATATAAGATCCTCACCAAGAGGCTCCTTAGAGAAAAATTAAGAGGCGCTTCAGTGCATAAGAGAAGAGGCACTCTAGTGAAACACAAGAGGCACTTCAGTGCATAAGAGAAGAGGCACTTCGGTGCAAAACCTGAGGATTCTTATACATGTCAAGATAAAAGACTTAATTTAAAAGTAATTGTATTTTCTTTTCCTTGTCTAATACTTAAAGTTTATTTTCAAGTTTACATGTTTTCTTAAATTGTAATATGTTCAATTCCACTTACCAATTGTTTGATGCATGGCTGGGGGGCGCGATGCCTGCATGAAAGGAGCAACATCGACAAATGAGACCAGACCTGGTGGGGTGTCAACTATCCATAGATTACATTTCCTTTATGTTTATGAATCGTGTGTTTTAGTTTAGTGTGAGTTTTATGAGAAAGTGTAGAATGGTTACGAGTAAACATGTTTAGTTTTATTCATGTATGGGTTATGTTGAGGACTTGACTATGAGAACTATTATTTTATCCTGTGTTGGTATATATGAATCTTATTTTTATGCAATGATAATCATGTTTGTGACATCCCAATGAGATATATGCTTCCGCTTAGTGTTGTGCATGTTTTAGAAATTGGGGTGTTACAATATGGTATCAGAGTGAGATATATAGTTGGCCACCAGGCTTTTCTCAAAATCTCATATAGTTTATGTTCCCTCTTGTAGATGGCTCCCAAGAAGAGATCTAATAAGGGCAAGGAGCATGTAGATGGATAGTGAAGCTCTTCCAATGGAGAAAGTGATCATAGTGCTTCTGGAGGGGCTAACTCTAATGGTAACCCAAATACACCTCTAAAAGTTCTTATCAAGGCTCTGACTGATGCTATCACTGGACAACAAGGAAGACCACATCAACTGAGGAACCATGAGCTGACCTTAGTTGACTTCTTGAAGATCAAGCCTGATGCTTTTGCTGGAGAAGATGAGCTAGATGTGGTTGGCAAAGCCGAAAGCTGGTTGTAGAACATGGAGCAATGTTTTCATGACCTAGATTGCCCTAACCCATCTAGGGTTCGTTTTGGGACTCACATGCTTAAAGGTGCTGCTAGGACTTGGTGGGAGAACCTGTTAGGATCTCGTGAAGCTGATGCCCCTCCACTCACATGGGAGGAATTCATAGAAGCCTTTAAAGACCATTACATATATGAGGCTATGATCGAGAAGAAAGAAGAGGAGTTTTGCAACCTTCGTCAATGTGGTGATATGACAGTCACACAATACGCCATGAAGTTCAGGATCTTACAGAAGTATGGATAAGATTATGATGAACGACGCAAGGCAAAGAAGTTCATTAGAGGTCTCAAGGAGGATCTCAACTTTGCTTTTTCTGGACGAGGACACCTCACCGTGCAAGGTGCCCTAGATGATGCCCTTGAACTAGAAGACCACCCAGGAAGAGCATGGAAGAAGGATAACCACTCCAACAACAACAACAACCACCATAATGACAAGAAGAGGAAGGCTCCAGCTGAGGTTGTTGCGAATCAACCTGCCAAGACCCAATGTGCCAAGTGCTCCAAGTATCATCTAGGAGAATGTAGGTTTGGAACCAGAGTGTGCTATGCATGTGGTGAAATAGGCCACATTAGGCCCAACTGCCCCTAGTTTCAAAAGAAAGAGTCCAAGGTCAATGAAGCACCTAGAGAGAAGCGACATGCTAGAATCTTCACCATGGTGGATGATGAAGAAGATGATAAGGAGGAACAAGGTATGGTTTAAGTTTGTTTGAGGTTATAGTTGTGATTAGTCTCATCTATTTATGAACATGTTCATATTATAAGTTAAACTTTTGATGTTAAGGATAAGCAAAACCCTAAGGTGGGTAGTACCCTGAATATTTTGAGGACAAAATTTTTATAAGGTGGGTAGAATTGTAACATCCTAAAATTTCGAACCTTATAAAATGAACCCAATTTGAAACCCTATTTTTATGTTGCTTTGAAATCTATGATTAAAACATATAAATGTGATGATGGTTCACAAATATGTTACATAAGTCGAATTTGACAACTTTTACATTAAATGGAATCAACATCATCAAGTTATCCCTATTTATTAGATAAGTGACATTTAGGGTTTAACATGAAATTAACCCAATCCACATTCTTTTTATGACCCGATAATTTTAACACAAGTTGGTCGTGGTCAGTTTGGGATTTTTCCAAAAGTTTATCCTCAAATTCATTTTAAATAATCTTGTATGACAAATTAAATGTTTATCCTAAAAAGAGAAATATAACAATCTAAGTTGGTTAAATCAGAAATCTAAACCTACTTTTGGGTTCCTTGTGTCCCAATTAAGTAAGACAGTGAGTTTTATAAGATTTGGAGCCTCCTAGCTAATCAAATTGAACTTAACAAGAACATAACCAAAATTTAATATATATAACCCTAATATATCCAATATGATCTAGACTTTGGTTTATCGTTTAAATGAGGGTCACATTGACCAGTCGGGTCAGACTCTCGTGGATCCAACTGCGTGTGGGGAGGCCGTCTCCTCCACCTGAGCCCCGCACACACTGGACTCCACAAAATGCATCTCCTCATTGATCTCGATCTCTCTCGCCTGTCCACCTCAACATGAAAGAGCTGGCTTTTCACGATCCTCACACCAAGCTAGATTCCCCCATACCAATTTTGTTCGGGATTCATCCAATAGATCTCCAAGTTGACTAGACTCTCCCATCCTCCCTTATTTCCCATATCGGTAGGGACTCCAGCCCTCCCTAGGGCATCACCGATATAAACAACCTTGCAAAAAAATCGAAGACCATCAGGGAACAGTTTTGCACTGCCCCTTTGCCGCCTCGCTCGCTTGGGTTTGCTTCCCAACTCCACCTTGCTCAGGCCATCACCGGAGGCCCAGCTTGTGACTCACCCCGACCCCACGATTAATCACTAATCACGAGATTAGAGCGTGACACGATGATTACACTTATCACAAAATCACACTTAACTTTTTCTTTCTTTATTCACTTCGAAGTAATCTTAAAGAAGAATCTTATAATTTGAACATCGCTAAAATCATACTTAACATTCGAAAGCAAACTTACTGTTTCAACTCTTACAACATACTTCAGAGTTTAAGACAACATTACATATTACTTGTGGAATATACAGTGCAACAGTTAATTAAAACTAAATTGCAAACTTCATTAAGTTTATCTTCTCTCACTCACACACATGTGTCCCAAGGACCGATGGGAAGGACTAAGAGACCACTAACTAATTATTAGCTACCTTCTATGTACTCGGGTGATACGATCCTTCAGTCTCCTCATGCTGACGTTGTCCTGAAAAATGTTTCAGTAGGTTGGTGAGCTACTGTCTCAGTGAGTAGATTTTCACTCAACCATCACTAAACAACTCATCAGTTTTATTTGATTGAAGTAAGGTATAAGAAAATGCTATACTGAGCAGTTCTAGGCAACATAATTAAATCAACAGGAGATATCAACATTTCAGTATAATAACAGTTGCCGCACAGCTATAAATACAATTTCAACAACAAAATATCTTAATCATCATTTAAAAGACAACTTATTGAAACTAACATAAAATCTTCTAAACTCATAACGTATAAAATTTACTATGAATCCTATGTGAACATATTTTATCTTATGCCCTGATCATATGCAATGTACTCTACATATGAAGACTCGTAGCGAACTACGATCCCACCGTACAAGACTTAGCCGACACCCCGGGATAGCTAAGTCTGACTGTTGTCCTGGTCTGCTGCAAGAACTCTGGCTCTCTAGCCTCGGCATCCTCTGGTGCCGTAAACTGGACTCCTCCTCTAAGCTGAGTACACAGGCGGAGAGTCAAGCTGTGCCACCAGGATGTCTAGTAAGTGCTGGACACACTTTTCTATACTCCAGTGCCACTAGGACGTCTCGTAAGTGTTGGACACTGTAAACTGCTCTCTAGTGCCACCAGGACGTCTGGTAAGTGTTGGACACTACAAACTGTACTCTCGTGCCACCGAGATGTCCGGTTATTGTTGGACACGAGTCTCCGACCTTACTGGATGCACTGCCAGGGTTAGGTCGTTTCACCCCTAAGGCACAGACCTCTCAAAGGGGTTCTACGGTGTCAGGGCCCTTATTCTAATATTTTATTATTTTAAGAAGGCTCAAACTACAATTCAATCTTTTTTTTATAGCACTACAATTCAATCTCTCTCTTAGTGTATGGTATATTTTTCTCATTCATACTTGTCTTTGGTATCTCTGTGGTACCGAGTCTATCTAATTTCAATTCAGATCACAATACAATATCTTTCTAAAACTGACAGAGCAGTATACTCAAAATCGTTGTTAATACTGAGAAATTCTCATATTATGCATTCAAGCAGATTAAAAATGCCTAAATAACCCAACTTATTTCAATTTGGCACATACATACTGAATTCATGCAATTGAATATCTAATTGCACTAATGAAAGTAATTTACTTCACATATGAGAAATCATACGTAACATTTATCAATTATCTGAAATTCTCGAAAAAACGTGCACATTAACCCAAATCCTGGTTTGTGCATCACCTAACTCAATTAAGAGTAATTTACATATCATAACACATTTTAATAACAATACTTGAGAATTTCTAGTAATATTTCAGAAAATGTGCCAATTCATGTAAATATCAATTCACACACATTAACGTAAAAGAGACATGCGATTAGGGTTGTATTTTATAATTTATTTAATCATATCTGCTTTGAAATCATACATCTGATAATTTATCAGAAATCTAAATTGTCTGGGTTCATACCCAAACCGTGCCATTTTCAGACATGTTTCAACGTTCAAAGTCAGCAATATAGGTTTTGATGAATCATATAAATTCATTGATTCAATCCACACTGACCAGATGCTAAATTAAGTCATTTAAAAATGTCCAGAAGCAATTTATGAAATAAAAAGTCGGGTGACACCAAACGCTGTCCAACGCCGTTATCAGTGTAAAACGTGCAAATAAGTGAAATTATTCAAACGCCTGAGTTAATTAATGATAAATGAACGAAACCCTACTCACTTTGATTTGGTCTATCTGGATTCGTCCGGAAATGCGTCCAAGACCTGATTCCGGGCGAAATTTGATTGTCTTTAACCTTAGATTTATTGGCTTAATGTTCCTGCAACTCGACAGCAGAACAGCTTCTTCACGCACAGATCTGAAATTGGCTCAATCAAAAGCTAGATCTTAGGCTAAGGCTGCAGATTTCCTCTCTAGGATCTTGGCCAAGCTCAAGGGCATCATCCCCTTGACAAAACCCACGCCATATCACATCTACATTTACTAACAGGTTGAAGAAGAGAATCGTTCTTGATGCTTGACACATCAATAGCTGCAAAATCGGATCCATGGCCATGAATCGGAAATAGGGAGTACCTTCCCGGAGTATCTGATTAGCCAAACGAAACCCTCCTTGGTCGTGCGCCGCGCAGCAGTTGCTGCAGGTCAGCCGACGTCTAGGCCAACTACGGCATGCGGTGGTTGGGGGAGAGAGGTAGATGAAGAAGAAAGAAGGGGGTAGCACCCTAGCTCTGTCGGAGGCGAGGAGCTCAAGAACTCCCAAGAAATCGCCTGCGCTCTGCCTTCTTTTCTCAATCGCGATTCCTGGCTGCTGTGTGAGCGTCGCTCACTGACTATTCTGTCGGGAAATAAACTAGAAAGGAAGGAGATAAAGAAATAGGTTGCCGACCCACTTAAAGAATAATTAAATGGAAAAATTACATTTCAGTCCAAGATTCTTACAATTGCCATAACTATGGCCTCGGGGGTCCAAATTGGTCGATTCTTCTTGCAATATTTCAAGTACGAAATTCTCTACGCCCTCAGAGCAATATATCATGCTAATTTTACTATTTCACTGGTTCAAAGTTTCAAATTATATCCAATCATCACTTTACTCAAATTAATCATCTTAATTATGCACTAATTGATCTTATGTGCTTGATTCAGCTAAATCAAGTTATTAATGCACTAACCATCACATGAGCACTTAGGTTAGCTCAATAACTTTAATTATGCTCAAATCATGATGCTTACCAATAAACTTTGAAACGGGTCATAATAGCTTGAGTCCTCAGACCTTTGCAAGCCTACCCGGGCACCGTGAACTTAGAAACAAAGTTCGAGGATCGCCTTCAACCCTATGGACCAAGCAATTGAAGGTAATCTTCCAATTTTTCAATTTCCCCCTTTTCCTGTTGTTGTCGGCTTGTTTGAGAACTTCGTCTCTTTTGCTTTGCTTGGCCTCATTTTCTGGATCTCCACCTTTGGCAGCATGTACCAGATGCACTCAAAGCGCTAGCATCTTTCGGGATGGCCTTGTTTCTTCTCCAACCTGACTCCTTAGTCAGCCATGGCGGAGAGGTCATTTGGGGCTTTCGGCCACAGAAGATGCTCATGTTTGGTTTTTTGTATTCATCAGGCCATCACGAAAGTGACCATCACCTAAGTTTTCCTCCACGAGAAGCAAATCGTGTTCTGGCCTTCTGGATTCACGGAACCCATACGTTGCGTTCTTCTTCATTTTGGGGGAAAAGGATCGCATGCTTCATTTTCCAGTTTTACCCCCCCCCATGTCATGCCTATAATTGCAAAATAGGGTATGGGCATATCCGTCTTTCTAGTTTTTTATTATCTGATCTCCAGGTAATTTTAAGTGCTTTTATCTTGCTCCTGATTGGTCAGACTCTAATCATTCATAACTTATGATTCGATCGTCCTATAGAAACAATTCCTATATGAAAGTTGATTATTTTTTTGAGATTTACAAGATGGAATATCTATTAGAGACTGTTTTTACATCAATTTTCCCTATTTTAGTCGAGAATCCCAAAAACCCTAGAAATTAGGTTCAATATTTATTATTAATGAAGGATAATTGCTTTAACATGGTAATTATGGTTTCTAAGACTCAAGAACGAGATTAGGGTTTCCTAAACCTAAGAAGAGCATCTAGGTCTTCTCTAAGAGAGAGGTAAGTGGTCCATGCACTTTTAACATAAATATTTGATTGATTGTATATATGTATGCATAATGAATGTTGAATGTCTTATTTACTATTTTAATTGTTAAAAGTCATTGAATTTATACTAAACTGAATGCCATGTTTAATTTCATTATTATTGTATCATCTTCATGAACATTAAGTGTAAATTTAAAGTTAAGTTTTAAGAGCAAAGTAAGAGTTTTAAGAGAAAGATAATGATTAAAAGATAACTTATATAAGATCTTCACCAAGAGGCTCCTCGAAGCAGTACTAAGAGGCACTTCGGTTCATAACAGAAGAGGCACTCCAGTGCAACCCAAGAGGCACTTCAGTGCATAAGAGAAGAGGCACTTCGGTGCAAAACCCAATGATTCTTATATAGGTCAAGATAAAAGACTTAATTTAAAAGCCATTGTGTTTTCCTTTCAATGTCAAATTCTTAAAGTTTATTTTTAGGTTTACATGCTTTCTTAAATTGTAATATGTTTAATTCCACTTACCAATTGTTTGATGCATGGCTGGGGGCGCGATGCCTGCAGGAAAGGAGCAACGTCAATGACAAAGCTAGCTGAGGATCAGTTGAAGAAGGAGCTCTAGGACATCTAAGACCAGACCTGGTGGGGTGCCAACTATCCATAGATTAGATTTCCTTTATGTTTATGAATCATGTGTTTTAGTTTAGTGTGAGTTTTGTGAGAAAGTGTAGAATGGTTAAGAGTAAACATGTTTAGTTTTATTCATGTATGGGTTATGTTGAGGACTTGAGTGTGAGAACTGTTATTTTATCCTATGTTGGTATATATGAACTTTATTTTTATGTAATGAAAATCAAGTTTGAGACATCGCAATGAGATAAATGCTTCCGCTTAGTCTTGTGCATGTTTTAGAAATTGGCGTGTTACAAGTACAGTCCTAGTGTCGTCCCTGTACTCTTAGGTTTGGGTATGAGATGTCTTTTATGGATGAAATACCTATATCCACATGAGTTTTTGGTGATGTGCCAATGGTTGTATATATGGAAGGTGAATGTGGAACATCTCTTTTATAGATAGAAAGTGACTGAGGCCATTGGATACAAATGTAAATACATGTATGATATATGAGTTTATGAAAAAGATGGGCTACTATGTAAATGTTCCATAACTTGTTTATGATGTTGAAATCAATTATGAGTAATTTGATTTTCTGGCTATGGGATTAATTAATATTTGATTGTGTTTCATTATTTGAGTATCTCGCTTAGTGTGAGGAGTGTCACATACATATAGCAGTTGAATTTGCATGACACATTTTTGTGTACGGTTAAAAAAATAATCCACAAACTTGTCTAGGTTGCTAAATCAATGAAATAACATTCCAAAACCTTGATTATTAATTACTTTTGATTGATTAGTTCCATTGATATGAAAATTAAACTTCATATTTAGATAATCATTCTGTAGTAAAATTTTAAAATTGAAAATAGGTTATATGATCAAAACAATTTAAGCAGATGAAAATGAAAATTTATCATCATAATTATTTAACTAGGATTTCATTTGTCTTAACTGTGCATAAACAAGAGTTACAATCTAAAGAGTATCATGTTAAAGTGTCAAAGTGAAGAGTTTATGAATCTAATAAAGATATTCGAATCTCAAGGGAGGGGAGAAAATATATAATATCTCAATTTATCACAAACTTGTTAGAAATTTAGGAAGTGACACAGCCATCAACACCAATAAAATAAATTTCCCATGTCTCCTACAAGCATGTTTTGTCAACAATGATGTATCCAAAAAGTGGGTGTTCAAAGTATAATTTATCATGGAGCAAGTCTAACAACATCCTCACATAGTGGTGGGTGTCATTCTTGGTGGTGCATAAATGGTCCTCAGAGACGTCCTCCCAATGCAGTCATGTAGAACCTATTTTTCTAGATAGTCTATGCGGATGGACATGAAGTCCTCATCGTGCTACTTAATCCATAGGAAAAAAATAACCACTTCATTAGAAACATTCTAGCATTTCTCTCCTTGTTTTTCTCTCCCTCTCATTTGTTAATGACAACTACGTTCTCGCGTAAGAGCGTGTAACTGATCAACTATATCATCATACCCTTTTGAATAGAAGATGTAAGAAACATGATTTCTAAAATCTTGGGAAATGAAAAGGCAATGATTGTGTTTAAATTAGCTTACAAATAATCAATCAATTGGCTAAGTTAGAACATTCTAGAATTATGCCATTAATTAATTGCTCTATTAATCACATTAATTGCTTAATTGATTTTTAGTTATCCAATTGGAAATCCCAATTGATCACTCATGGTTAGCAGATCAACTTATCATATTAGTTGATAATTTTTAAATCCTTTCAATTAACTTAGACCTTTTATCCAACTATCTAGGATTTTTGTCCAATATTGTTCTTGTTGACTACCTAAACATTTTAGTAGACAATTCAACTTGGAACATCCCAATAATGTGCACAATTATACTCCTATTCAATTGCATCCAATATGTGTGACCCTATAGTCACCAAAGTATATTGTTAGTGATGTCCACACTCATTATGAGTACATAGACAATGATTGGTATCTACCAAGACTTCATAGACACCCAAGTAATTAGAGAAATTGGAGAACAACTTTGACCTATTACCGTGACCAATGTTATAGTGAACATATAATCTCTTTGTCTTTGATATCTAGATTGAATATGAGGCATGGAAATGTCATCCTCTTAATTTTCAATCTTTGTTTCTTGATATGTACACTATTTTGGATAAATATGAGCTCAATATCATATATTCACTCATACAAGAATGGCCATATAATTCATTGTCTTACTCATCAAATGCCAGTGATATCACTCCAATGCGAGGGTCAAGTTTCATCTATGTCACTCATAGTGATCAATATGTGTCACAATGCACCTAAGCACTACTTGTATAGAAACCTTTATTCAAGGTCACGTTGAGTAATGTTAAAACATATTGAACAACATGTGATCACTATAGTGACTTTGGGTCCAAGGATTGAAATCACAACTGTCACATTGAGGTTTGATTATGACTGCCAATATTGGCTTCCATGTATCATACTCAAGGTGGGCTTTTCATGTACACTAGTTCATAACATGTACCTATGTATTTAATTTGATATCAAATAGACTGACTAATGAAATGTAGTCATCAACCACTATCTTCGTTTGTACACTCAATGTTTAATATATTTTTGAAGCAAAGTACGAAATATGACATTCCAATAGTCTCATATATAATGCGATCAAAATATGGTCTCATATATCCGTAATGTGAATTGTTCCCAAACAAAGAGAAAAGATACTCATGAACTGGCTACTTGAGTAAAAAAGTGTAATGATGCTTTCATAGAGGGTTAATATGTAGAACAAAATTTAGGTGAGATGTGGATGTCTCTACAATATCCAACAACATATTCTAGATTATCTATTGTTTGAATGCATGTGTTTTCATGGATTGTGTCATACATGAAGGGGAACGTTAATTACATGAATGTTAAATTCCATAGAGAAAATGAGTTACTAGAAGTTTGATAGTTTGATTTATCCCTTTTCACCCTCTTAGAACTTGCTTCGCTTATATTCCTTATAAATCTTTTGTCCTTTATAAGGGTAATCAAGAGTAATCCTTCATCTTAATAAATTAGGGGAGAGAGAGTTCATCTAGGCTTAAAATAATTTGATATATATTTGGCGTTAGATATGGGCAAGTAGGTAAATACAAATGAGAAAGCCCCACACCACGTAATTAAATTGGTAGTATTGTTCCAAAACCTCATATCCCACCGTCCTAGACACATCAACCACGTTTTCAACTAAATGGGAATGCCATAGGTCTATGTATGTATCTAAATAATAATTAATTAGTTGAATTCCTTTGGATTAGTGATGTGATACAATCTGCCACAACATAACTTTTTAATGCTCAATGACATCCTTAGTCCTATAGTTGTTTAGGGTGCACACATATCAAGGAGACATAAACATATGGATATGGGTTAAGATAAAACATCATGTCATCGACATCACCACCCACTAAGCTAACATATATATTAAATGATTAATTAATATTCTAGAAAATGTTTAATTGCTAAAGTTACTAGAAGAAATATTGGTCATAGTGTGTATGATCATCTCACACAATGTTAGGATGGAATGAAACTGTTTATAAAGCTCCAGGGGGATAGTGCTAAATTTGAAGTTAAGGATGTGGTGTTTGTCTCATTGGCACTATCCTGACAATAATATTTAGTTACAAACATAAAATATGAAGTAAGTCCAACCTAGTATGATCACATCAGGTTTTGGAGAAGAATGGAGACATAGCTTAAAAACTACAACTCCCAGGATCTTCATTTGTACACCCAATGTTCTGTGTATTTGTACGTAAATAATGTATGATACCATTTCTAATAACCTTCATTTGTCCACAAAACGGATGGTCCAAAATTAACGAAAAATGATCCTAAAGCAATGGGTCGGTAAACAAAAACGGTTTAGTAATGTTCTAATAGAGGGTTAGTTAATTGCTCTCATTTCTTTCTCTCTGAATATGTTTCTTCACTATTCCTCCCAAAATTTTGTCCTCCCTCTCCTCACCCATGCATCATTCGTTCTTCTCAATTGTATTGCACCTTACACAAGGATATAGATCTTAATTTCAATGAAAATGAGTGTATGGTGACCCTTGTTTGTACTAGACACTTGAATCCCATGTGTGATGTGTCTCATCTGTTTCTACACCTCTTGTGCTAAGGATTCTTATCCGCTGCCATCATGGAAGGATTCCGCGTTTTATTGCAAAAGATACTTCTCATTAGTATATTTCAACCTGGATTGAAAAGGAAAAAAGAGTAGAATATATGAAAGTCAACATATTAAAGTGACATCGAATTTGGCAATGATCGGGAAATACGGCAGAAAAGGTTCGAACGGAGGCGAGCAGTGATCCCACTAGAACCAATTATACAGACGAAAATGCAAACATGTGTCCCCGCCACCCGTTGGTGCATTTCATGATTACCACCGAAAATATAACAATAAAGCAAAGAGCTACTGAGCTTGCAAATCCGGAACAGGGTAAACCGCTGAAGATCAAGTAATTGATTATAGAAGCTTCGATGAATTGTAAGGTCAGAGGCATTAAGCTTTGCCCGCATTACGCAGGTAGATGTTGCCAATACCACAAAAATGTTGAAAGAATCTTGCCCAATTGCCAATTTGGGCAGATGTGTCAAGAAGAAAGGAAATTGGGGCACGTTGAATAACGCAGCCAAGGGCGTTCCTGACCAGTGCGTATGAGTTTTTTCCCCAGCGGGGCTTGATATTTTGAGGATGACGACGATGTTCTACGAGTACCAATCACAGTGCATCATCTTCTCTTTTCTCATATCTAAAACCCCGCCTCATAGAAAAAATAAAAAGAGAAAACTTCCTACCATTTATTATAACGGAATTTTACTAGATCCTATCAAATTATTATGGGACCCATCTTATAATAAGTATTCCTCAGCCTTCCTCAATTATGCATGTTCGTTTACCTCTAACATTCTCAATAAAATTCATTATGGACTGATTCTATAACAATTTGATAAATCCAATAAAATTTCGTCATAGTATACAATGGCGTATGTCTCTCCTTATATTTTCTAGAAGGTGGGGATTTAGAGAGGACAGAAGAGGAAATGTTGTATTATAATTGGTTGTCCCGGAAAAAAATATTGGACCTATTCTATATCAAACTTTGTCAACATTTAGAAAAATTTATTATAGAACGAGTCCAATAATAATTTGATCGGATCACATAAAAATTTGTTATAATATACAATAGGTGTTTGTCTCTGCTTGTTTTTTCTAAGAGGTGGGTTTTAGAGGAGGAGAGATGAGGAGATACTATACTGTGATTGATTTTTTTAAGAAAAGGATTGGACCCAGTGGCGTAGCCAGGATATTTGGGCTGGAGGGGCACCATTATATACATAACCATTTGCAGCCGAATAGGGTAGGGCACAATGGATATTTTCCACTAAATTCCAAATCAAATAGAGATCAAATAGTCTGAAAATACAGATCCTGGGTAGGGCACTTGCTCACCCAGGTCTATATGTGGCTACACCACTTATTGGACCCGTCTTATACTACACTTTGTCAATATTTCTAAAAAAATTATTATAGGATGGGTCCTATTATAATTTGATAGGATCTAAAAGGATTTCGTTACAATATACAATACATATTTCTCTCTCTATTTTTTTTAAGAAGTGGAATTTTAGAGAAGAGAAAAGAGGAGATACTACACTATAGTTTATTTTATTTCACAAGTTGGTTGTTCTATATAAGATATTGGACCCATCCTATATTATACTTTGCCAGAGTTCAACGTAGTTGTACCATTTGAATTTTCTTTCTCCACGCGTGTTCCTTTTTGTTTGTTTATCACGGTGCGTGTGTTGGGCCGTAGGCCGAACTCATCTATTTAGTTGTTTGAACGAATGACCTTTCTTGTGGCTACCTTAGCTGAATAAATAAACAGTAGTCTCGAAAAACGAAGTCAAACGTACACCCACCTTGCTGGAGCAACTACGCCGCCTAACATGCAGGTGCCACTATCTAAATGCGCTGACCCCCTTCCCTCTGTACACCAATGAACTACCTTCATTCGTTCATTTATCCATTCAATTTCTCCACAAGTTTCTTCACTCAGAGCTGTTGTCGATCTCCTGCAACCCGAACACAACAAGGACCCTGATTCAAGGAACCATTCACTATGCAGCGAGCAGCAGGATTACCAGTTCTGGTTCCAGGACTAGCTGCAGCTCTCGTGCTCTCGCTTCCATACGTGTTTCATGTCTTCCCCACCACCAATGCCTGGAGAACTACGCGATTTGACCAACCACTACCATAAAGAATCAACACCATGGCGGAACCAGAACTATACAAGAGGGGGACTGAGTTTACAAACAAGGGCTGGGATGTACATAACAAGAATCGAACTTGCATCATCAACACAACCAAAGGAGCAGTCCAAATCTGCTGTGACGAGAACATGTTCCACATCCTGTTGCAGGAAATCTTGACCACTCATCTATCATAAAACGCCCCCTTAAAAAAATTAGTTTGGTGTTTCTACATATTGGTGTTTCTACATATTAAAAATAGCAACTTCAGCTAGCTATTTTTTTTCTAACATATTATGAAATATATCTATATTTACATATGATAAATATTTTTCAACTAACACCACAAAATAAGCTCACCGACGGACACATCTATGAAGGAATGATCACGTTGTATTTACTTTCCTTACTTTCAACATAGCATAGCAGTATCTACGTGCGTGTTGGTGTGTGCACGGAACCAGGACAGTGTTAGATAGTGCACAAACGTAGTAGAGTTTGTTGGATCCACTTTTGTAGCTACATTTTTCTCTTCTTTTTAATATAAATAAAAAAGTAGCATCCCAATTAAGATCAAGTCTAAAAACGATAAAGTTTAAACCAAGGCAGCCACCAAAATAACATGCGCATTCTCTCTCTCATTTTTTCCAATTCACTCGTTGTCTTCCAGTTGAGTCCACTCACGTACAGTACAACTTGGCAGCGCCAGCACGACATTGCCTGCGCTAGTACAATATGACTCGGGCAGCTCGCGAATGTGATTTGGCATCTACGTCGGGGATCAAAGATGTGGGCTAACAAGTGTTATTCGAGCCACATTGTCTGCTGGATACTACAGTACATGCCGAAGCAACGCACCAGTGATTCTTCTTTGAGCCGAGACATGAAAACAATGAAGGGGAAGGAGAGTAGCGTCACACTCCAATACCCATTGCTCACAAGAAGCAACTACGCATCATGTTCCTTGAAGATGCGGGTGAACCTGCAAACACATGGCGTATGGAACACCATTGTGGACAACAACGTCTAAGAGCGCAAGGATAGAATGACTCTTGCTGCCATCCATCAAGGAGTATCAAAGGATGTTTTCCTCATGATTGCTAAGAATGACTCGACCAAGGAAGAGTGAGAGACACTCAAGTTGATGTATATGGGTGTAGATCGCGTCAAGGAGGCGAAACTCCAGACCTTGAAGAGTGACTTTGAGGTGATTCACATGAAGGACACTTAATCAGTGAATGATAGTTGACAACAATCATTAATAACATCCAAACGTGGGCGAGAAGGTGGAAGAGACAACTGTCGTAAGAAAACTCATACGTACTATACATGTGTGATTTATGCAGCTTCTATCATCAATTGAGAAGTTGATGGACCTTGAAATCATGAAGGTTGAGGAACTATTTGGTCATCTCAAAGGCCACAAAGAGTGACTTCATGGATACAACAGTAACGAGGAGCAACACCTACTGCTCACACATTTCAAATGGCTTGCTCGGTAGAGGGGTATTATTTATCATCGTGGTGACTCCCCCTCAGGATCAAAGGCACGCAACTACAATGGCAATGATAGTCGTAGGCATGCAAAGATGGGGTTACAAATGAGTAGGGGTATTGAACTTCCCATTTGTTGGAGAAGATGAAGTGGTCAAGCCTGGCCCAGGTTTGTTGGTGGCTCCATGTGTAATAGGCATTTGCAGGTTGGATATCTATCAGGTTGTGGTTTTGTAACAAATTTAAATGAAGTCATCCACCTTTTTGAAAAAAACAACTACCTCTTAAACTCTTAAACTCCACTTTGAGAAATCCTTTGATAAAAAGTGAATAGGGAATTCATCATCCAGACTCTGATTGGTTATGATTTTCTAGCAAAAGCATTGGTTGGATCCACATTTGTCTTCAACTTCCAATCCTCTAATGGTCTTTGATAGGGGCACTCTCTCTCCCCATCCCACTTTTTTTGACACCTCTATTCCATCGAATATATTCAAATAGGTTTAAGAAAAGTATATTCTTGACAAAGTCATTGAAGCTAACATTATGGATGATAAAATTATCCAATTTCATGATGACATTGTTATTTTTCTTAAGCCCTAATGATAAAATTTTTATCAATTTCATCTATATTCTAGACATCTTCCCATATCTCAAATTTAAAGATCGTTTTCACTAAATATATCCTTATAGGTATCCTCATGGATTGGACTAATCTAATTGAGTTCCTATTGATATTGTGGGTGTAACATTAAATCATTACCTATTGAATGCATGGGTCTTCCTCCCCCCAAGATACTATTGGTAGCCTAAAAATCCCATCATCTCCAAAACTACTAAAATTATTAGCCAATGCATAATATTTTCTCAGTACAGTGGGATGATTTCTCCTCCTTAATGCTTGCATTACCCTACTTTCCTCCTACTTTATGAGTTGTGTTCTACTTTCGTGTTACATCATATCTCAATTAGATAATATTTAAAGTGGTTTTCTATGGGGTGACCCCCCAAAATAAGCACAAGCTCGACTTTACCAACTATGAATCTATTTGTTGTCCTCCCAAATTGGGAGGCCATAGTATTTTGGACCTTAAGCTTCTCATTCTCTTTGTTTGTTTAGCACATTTACTACGATCCTATGTAACTTGGTTATCCATAAATATTACTCTAAACATAGGCCTTGGCATTTTTAAAATCTTCCCACCTCTCTCCTTATCGATCATATCTTCATAAATCCAACTTATATACCACTAATTATATCATCATCACTTTTGGTGTTTATCCCAATATCAATTTATGGTATGACCCTTAGCAGTCAAAGGGTCTATTGTCCAATCTTATTCCCTAATTGCATGTCTCTTGTCATCTTAGATACACTTATATTCATAAGGGACTTGAGTTCTTAAGTCCCATAGATCTAATAATGTCAAATATCTCCTTGAAGTTGAACTTGATTCCAGTGGCCTGGCGCTGATTAGTGACTTTTTAGTGGTTGGCTGGTTTAATCCAACTCACCCTGTGTTTGGAAATGGTTGTCTTCCTTTTGGTTAAACACATGCATTATTTCTTTATCAATGATGGTATTCCTGATCTCCTCACAAATTGTGTTTAAAAAATCAAATGCCTTGCTTATGTTAACATGATCGTATGGCTTCTTGTCAACAAAATAAAATATTTTTTCTCTCTTTTGATGAACAAAGGTTTTTTTGGTCATCATAGATGTCAACAAAAAATTGATTGCTTATCACCAACTTCCTATCCCACTTGGAATCTCTATCTTCTTGATTTTTCTCTCTTTATGGTGCTTCTTCTATTTTTCCTATATATGACTTTATAAAGTATATTCTTACAGTGGCCATTCTTTGGACAACCTAGAAGGAGACGAACAACCGACTCTATAAAAATAATAGTTACTCATTTACTGAACTTGTTGATACTATGTTTTAACTTTGTTCTCTAAGGACTAATATTCAAAAATGAGTTTGTGGAGGGTATTGTCACTGGCTCTATGAAGAAGATGAAGAGAAAGTGCTTTGGTGTCCCTTCTACCTCTATCATTAGGCCTGCAATGCTGACCCCACTCTTGGTTTGTCCATTTCAAGTTCATTTTGAATTCTTTTGATGATGACATATGATGCTGCTTGGGTGCCCCTAATATTATCTACAGTTTTTTTTGTTTTGACTTTTCCTTTTTCCTTTCTATGGAGGCTCACCTAAGCCCCCTTGATTTTTTTCTCTTTTTCTTTAGGGTTAGTTGTAGTACCTCTTTCTTTTCATCTGAGTGCTCTAGATGGTAATTGAACCATTGACTTGCAAGCCCATGCTTACTAGTTGAGCCAACTGACAAGTGCAAAGAAGTAGATAAATATGTCAATTCTTGAGATGTGACATCTCACATGTGCAATTAACAAGTTTATAAATACCAACTTTTCTTGTAGCTGAATAATAGATATATCATAAAGTAATAGTTCAGTCATATCAAAATGCCTTACTAAGTGATGTGAGTTATTGATGTAAACAAAAGGTTAATTACATGAAAGGTATATACTAAACAAGTGCATAAGCATGGAACTCGATCACTTTCTATCAAAAAGACTTTTTTATGTCAATTTACATATGTATATTGCATAGACAAATGAAATTCTTATTGTTGGAGAAAAGGAACCAATGATTATTTTTATGTTCGCAACTAGCCGACCCCTTAGCACTCTCCTAACTAATGCCGACTTACTATTTCTCATCGTCTATCCACATATAAGTATGTTTTTCTTTAGCTCTTATGCATATATGTACATTCCATTTGTGTACATACTACTCTGTTTGGACTTGCTTTCATAGAATCTATAGTTGTTCTTGTCAATGAGAACGTCCACACCCTTCCCTCCACAATACACCTAGCCAAACTAGAACATGTTGTAGCACATAACAATGTGGAAGAAGTCCCTTTGTGTGTCTATTAAAAGGTTCCAACAACAGTCTTGTCCAGGGCTTCATGGTGTAGAACATCTTGCGGTAGTTTGTCCATGTGTATGGCACACAAAAATAAAACGTTGCCCACAATCACTAGTCATCAGGATGTTTGAGCAACATTGGTGTGCGTGGAAATTCAACCACAAATCTCTATAATATGAAGCCACATAGAAAGGAGGAACCCTAGGTATCGAGGAAGACAAAAGAGCAATCTTCTATTTTTGCAATATGTGTGCTTAAATATAGAAAAGACCCTAATAGATCCTATCTAGGTGGCAAGCTCATTGCCATGACTTAACAAACTTGGATCACAACATAGAATTCATATTCAGTACTCAACAACATACACTCATCTGTTATAGAACAGACACATAGACACTAAGTTTTGCACCTTAGACAGAACTACTTGAAACTCGAATAAATAAAACACCTATCTAAGTCTAGATTACTTCCATCATTCTTCCATCTTAATTTTGTTTTTTATTCATAAGATCTATGACTCTAGGTTTGTCATACATTTCAACAAATTTGAGTCTGCAGAGTGACTTGGTGAGAATGTTTGCTTGTTACTCATCAATCCAGACATAATTAACAATGATCTACCACTCTTCCTCTCTTTCATGGATGAAATGAAGATTGGTTTCTATGTTCTTACTTCTCCCATGAAATACATGATTTTCCCTTGGGGAAGTCATGGAGTTATTATCCATTACATGATGAATTGGCTCACTATCCTACCCTGTGACTTTATGAAGTAGGCTTCTCAGCCATATCCCTTGGCATGATACTACAATAGCTTCAATTAACTTAACTTTACATGAGGATAAGGATACACACTTTTTTTTTGGAATGTCCATGAGTCATGTTTTGTACTCATATAACACAATACCAATTTGTTTCTTTGTTTCATCCATCTCCTGCTAATTCACTGTCTGAGTAGCCAATTATTTTGACATCATCATCTCCATTCCTATAAAATAGGTTGACTGAAAGTACCTTTCACCTAGCATAGAGTGCATTTCATGACATGTTTATGTACAAATTTAGGTTCCTCCATGTATCCACTCACCAACCTGATTGAGTAGGATAGATCTGGATGGGTGTGAGTTAAGTACCTTAGGCTTTTGACTAAGATTCTATATTATGTGGGATCCACTGCTTCACCATTTGTATCTTTCTTTAGCTTTATTTCGGATCCATGTGGAACTTACTAGGATTGCAATCACTCATTCATGCTTGCTCTAATTTCTTCTTGGCATCAACTAATTGTTTTAACTAAATGTATCCTTCCTTCTACTAAACTTGGATTCTAGGGTAGTGTTGTAGGAGTCCTAGATCACTTACCTCAAATTCCCTCATGATCCATTCCTTGAATTGACTCATTTAATAGTTCTTGGCTCGGTTATAATTAGAGCATCAATATACACTCCTACAATAAGTACATTTTCTCTAATATTTTGTTGTATACACAACTTGCTTATAAGTGCATCTCTTATACCAAAGTGCGTTCATACTTTTCTCTAACTTGGTATTCCAAGATCTAGCTGCTTGTCGTAAGTTCATACAAAGCTTTTGACAACTTGTACACCATGTATTCCTACCCATTCACCGAACCCTTTTGGTTGGGAAACATATACTTCTTCATGGAGTTCTCCATTGTCTAGACATCAAGGTAATGAACTCAAAAGCTATGATGGGATGTCAGTTCTAGTAGAAACCTCACAGTTTCCATTCTTGCTACTAGACCAAAAACCTCTATAAAACATATCCCATGTTGCTACACATAACATTTTGAAGTGAGCCTGGACTTGTGTTTGATGATATGCCCCTGTGAATCGTTCTTCAATTTGTAAACTCACTTTGATCCAATTGCCTTATGTTTGGGAACAGATTCGCCAAACAACCAAGTGTTATTCTTCTCAATTGACTCCAATTTCTTAACCACAACTTCTTTTCTAGGACAATTTGTTTATAGATTTTGTATATCTAGTAGGCTCCTCAGCATCTATCAAGTCTTTGAAAATGTCTTTAGTTTCTTGGTTGATTTTCTCGAGTGATCGGAATTTGACAAGACTTAATTCTTCTATTGAGGATCTAGAGCTTCTGACTGAACTGGGGATACTTGGGGAGTGTATAAATTGGTGTAACCAATTCATTTGACAATGAAGGTGTGGTTGATCCTTGTTATTGATTTGTTGTGGGATAACAAGAGGCATCTCTTCACCTCTCCCATGCACATGACGGAGGCCAAACGTCTGGGAGGGTGGTAAACCAAGGCGGAAGCTAGGATTCGAACACGGGTCCCTTCTTGAGGAGACACCGTGCTTGACCACTTGAGCCACTCCTTGTCGGCTTGTTATTGATTTGTTGTAGTAGAGTTGGGTGACTTTTAGCCTTTATTGATGTGGTTGGCCTCCTCCTTGTTCTTCATTGTTGAGTTCCTCCATGGTAAATGTGATTTTGATTTGTGTATTATCTTCTTTTTCATCTTTTTACTGCCACTTCATTTATTCATCAAAGATCACACCCATACACACATTTATCTTTCCTTGTCGAGGGTCATAGAGTCTATGGACCTTGCTCAGTGGTTCTACACCATGGTAGATCATATGAACACTTGGATCATCCAACTTCTTCATGTGTACACTGGGAACCTTTATGTGTGTAGTGTGGCCAAATACCCTTAGGTGCTCTTGGTGAGGCTCGTCTAGTGTGACCTCGATATGTTCCTTGGTCCACATTCAATTCGTAAAAGACACTACATATTGTATTGCCTCTCCCCACATGGTTGTAGGTGTACCCATGTTCTTGAGCAAGCCCTGCGCAATATACATCACCATTCGGTTCCTCCTATTGACCAGTCTATTTCTATGCAAAGAGTATGGGGCCATGAGGTACCTCTAGATTCCTTCCTTCTCAGAAAATGTGACAAACATGTTAGATAGGAATTCATCTCTGCGATCTATCAGCTAGACTTTTATCCCAATATTGATCTCCTTCTCTACTACGACCTTGAACTTTTAAAAATTTCAATTTCCACCCCTTTTGTTTTGATCATGAATACCACATCCTACTATAATCATAAAAAAGTATAAGGAAACACCTATCACCAGTGGGCATCAATGAAGATATATGGCTACAATGATCAGCATGGACTAGATGAAGTTACCTAATTTCCCTAAAGTTTGCATCATTGAGAAAAGGAAGCCTAGTTTGTTTTGCAAATAGACAACCTTCACAAATCTGAGTTGGATGGTTGATCCTTGGTATTCCTAGTATCATTTACTTCTTCAACATTTTTTTAAGGGATTGGAAATTAACATAACCCGGCCTAACATGCCACATCCAAGCCTAATAAATAAGTGTTATTACCATGCACACATGTGCACATCACTCAAAAGTCCACCTTACAGAGTCTATTGGTTGATCACTTCACTTTCATGAGCAATTTATCATATATTTCATATAACCATAGATGCATTCCAAGTAGCACTTGTTTTATATCGGATTTAGTCAATAGTCCAAGACTAATTACATTGTTATCAATATTGGGTATGTAGTAGACTTCAAATAATATCCTTTTATCCCTATTCTTGATTTGTAATAGCACAGATCCCTTTCCTTTGATCCAACCCCAAATTTCGTATGCCCCTAGAATATATGCCCCTAGAATATTTCATCCAGTTCCTTATATTTTCCCCACAACCCTATCATGAGTTTCTTGTGTAGTTGTCAAGGTACCACTGATCTAGATGAACTTGCTCACTTGTGTTAGTGTACCTATATGGTACAATTTTCTAATCATTCAACACAACCATATTGTGTTCTTTCTCTTCATGCTTTTCCTGCAATAAAGTTTGTTCTTCTTATGATGTCTGAGCTAGGTTTTATTGGGTTTTATGTGGTCGGAGTAGGAAACGGAAACAATAATTTACTTGACCATAAACCCATAACCAGCAAATCACATAAATATCTATGTAACGGGAAGGATGGTTTTAGCCAGTTATACCTGGTCTCAAGGTTTGCTCAGTGACTACACCTTGCACCAAGTGCGGTCTTCAACCACCTTTCTTAGACGGTGTATGTGCAACTCCTGGTCTTGACCCAAACTACAGTTGACTGTCATCCTCCTAAGTGACAGAATTCTCTCGCCTCTATAGGTAGTCCACACAGACTACCAAGAACTCTAGTCATCCTGAAGAATGGACTAGAAGGAGTTTTTCCCTTCTGGTTGTGTACTAGTCACCAACACATTCTCCCACAACCAGTTTTTGTTCTACAATTGTCTTTCCCTTGCTATGCCTCCTCCCTATTTGAGCGATACTTGCTTGGATCTCTTGGTTACCAAAACCAGAGAGGACAAAAAATTTACAGAGCAACTATTTCTCAAAAGTCATTTTGAGATGTTGTCTATTGTGTGTCAGGAGAAGCCCCTGTACCCCTCTATTTATAGTAGAGGGTAGGGTCAGGGTTCCCAATCTGTTTGGGAGTAGAAGGGTCCAAATTTTCCATGAATAATTTGTACTATGGAAGGCGCACCGGTCGGTTGGTTTTGTGAACTAGTTAGTTCACTTAGTGAACCTATCGGTTCACAAGCCAGACTTTCCTACAATTGACTTTCCTATTTTGTTTCAAATTAATGTGATGATCAATTCTTGTCCCAATTGAATTGGACTTGTGATTTAGGAAACTTTTCTCACAAACTGGGAAAACCCAACACTGCTCATTTTGTCCAGTTGAACCGGTCGTCCTATTGAACATGAACCAATTGGTTCCCTAGTGAACCGATCAGTTGGTGGTCCAGATTGTGCAAAAGTCAGTCAATTCAGTTCTCAATCAATCTGACACTCTAATTAGTTGGTTCAACACTTGAACTTGATGATTATGAGTCAAGTCTATTTATTAAATGCTTGATTGAGTAGCTAAACACATTAGTAATAAATCCAAACATCATTCATGGATAAACTCCTCTTCTAGGTTAGTCCTATGTGTGTGACCCTATAGCTCCCATGTCACTTTGACAGTAAATGTCCATAACTAGATTATGAAATCACAAGAAAAGAGTGGTACCTAGTCGCACATCAGTGCTACCCAAGTGATATTTGAAAGTTGGAGAACAACTTTCAATCTTACAGTCTGTGATTGGTATTCCAGTGAATGTATGATTCCTTTGTCTCTAATATCCTGAATGAACTCAAGGCATGGAGTTGTCATCCTTTCAACGTTCATTCATGTTTCTTGAACTAGAGTAGATTGTCTGAGATGTGTGTGACATCAATATCATATATTGATTCACATGTGCATGTGCATGCCTTTCTTAGTCTCACTTATGAAGTGGCATGGATATCATACTCCCTAAGGAGGGACAAATCCCATATCTATCACTCGTAGTCTGTCTCATGCGTCAAAGCCACCCAATCATCACCTTTATAAGAACCCATGCTTCAAGACTGTGTTTGATGATGTCAAAATGTATCCAATCAGATTCAACGAGTGCAGTGATTTTAGGTCTAAGAATCACAATCACCACCATCACTACGAGAGATGATTCTGACTACCATGTCATGGCTCCATGTGTCACTCTCATAGTGGGTCTGTCTCATACACTGTTCTCTAACATGTATCTATGTGATTGGTTTGATATCATATATCATGACTAATGAGACACTGTCATCAACCAACACACACTTTATTCTTTATGTGTCATTGTTGTCCATCGACCTTCGACAATGACATACAGCTAGGGACATAACAAGAATGTACATACTCTTATCATCCATATGATCTCATTATTCAAGTCACGTACTTGAAGTCATATGTCATTGAGTATTGTCATTCTTTAGACATTCATTCCGCTTCATCATTATCCCATAATGGATTGAAAAAGAATAAATGGAAGCTTGCCTTTGATATTTATGAAATCAATCATGATGTATGCCAATCCAAATATCATATGATTGGCTCTCAGGGCATACATACCAATAGGTTTACCTCCTCCTATCACTTCGTTCATCAACACACGGATGCATTATGACTGAGATAATTGTAGTGAAAGCATTTGACTTTGTGTGTGTGGAAATTGGCATTAGGATTTGCATCTACAACCTGACTAGGTTTATTCCCACACAAAAACATCCTCTATCATGTCCACATCCGCACCCATGTCCACACGGATCACCTTGCCCCTATGGGTGTGGTATGTTCTCAATGTAATGTGTTCATCTTAGATATAGAGTCATTCACCAACAATACTTGCTCATGTCTCCCATTGTAATCTTGATATCACTCCTCATGAGCCTTGAGGGATCTAATGACTCAATCTACCTGCATCGTCTTTAGAACCCCAAATTTCTTCATTGTTGCAGTAGTATGAAGAAACTTGGGAGGTACACTTTTGAGCAACTTCTTGGAAACATGGATTTCTTTCATCTTCTCTCCAAGAGATCAATTTTATTACTAGGATGCTCATTTTCTAGACAAACTCATCCACCTGTAGAGCATGGCCTATCCATCAATTCTCAAACTCCCATCAGAGTACCTACAACTGAACTTCCTTGACGTATTCCGCACTTGTGTGCATCATGTTGAATGCCTCCTAGACATTATGAATTGTATCTATGCTGGTGAGTTGCAACATCATCTCATTTGGAATAGCTTGATAGATGATAGCTAGTGCCATACGATTCTTCTTCTCTCCAATCTCACCATCATCATTTGAGGCTTCAACTTCTACCCACACTCCTTGAGTGCACATATTGGCCTTCATCTTCATTACCCACACTGGGTAATTTGACATTTTTAGGATAGGAAATTTTAGGGTTACTGATCCCTCCTTTTTTGTGTGTTAGCGATCTCTCCTTCCTAGAAACTTCTTAATGGTTCCATGTGCTCTAGGTCTCTAATTCCACCTGTGGAAATTCACCCAGGGATGGAAGTATGTAACAAACAACCACAGAACAAGGAGGAACCCTAGGTACCAAGTAAAAATAAAGAGCTATGTTTTATTTTATAAATATGTGTACTGAAGTAAAGGAAAGACACCTAATAGATCCTATCTAGGTGTCTAGCTAATTTCTATGATTTAACTATATCCAACAAACTAGGGTCAGAACACATGACTTTGACTTAGTGCTTAACAACATGCATTCATATGTTGCATACCAAACACCTAGGCACTAAGTTGTGACCATCATATACAGTTGCTTGAGACTCAGGCAAATCAACCGCCTAGCTAAGTCTATATTACTTCCAACAAAGAGTGCATTAGTTGTGGAGATGAGGGTGTGATAGTGTGGTGGGAAAGGATAATTTGCCCACCTTTTTTATCCCCAACGTGGATGCCAAATGACATGTGACAGCTATGCCATGTTGTATTGTACTAGTAAGGGCAATGTTGTGTTAGAACTATCGAGTCATAGTGTAAACACGTGGACTCGGCTGAAAAACAACAAGTGAATTGGGAAAAATGAGACAGAGAGAATGCTCATGATATTTTGATGGCTTGGCTTTGTTTAGACAACTTATTTTGTAGAGTTGGTCTTCATTTAGATGTTTCCTTTTAATCTTATTAATTTTAAAAAGAAGAGCACAACATGTAGCTACAAAAGTTGATCTAATATCCAACTAACTTGATACACATCAAAGGGCACACCAATTCACTAAGATGATTATCTTAGAGTTTAACCTTTTTACTTTCCAACTAAGGCTAGTATAGAAGGGTAGATCCCATAGGACAATGTTTTTAGGATAATTTTCTCTAAACCCAATTGATTTTTGAATTTTATTTCTTTTTGGAGTTTTGAATATATGAACAAGAAAGTAAATTCTGATTTGGGGGTTGATTGATTACACTAAAACAAGAATTATAGTGAAAAAGAACAAAAAGATTACACTAATGATAATGAAAGTAAAAGATTATGCTCAGGCAAGAAACAAAGAAGATTGTTAGAAAAGACAGATTATCTAAGACAAGTAGTAAACTTCAAGACAAAAAAAGAAGCAATTTGATAACAAGCATTAAATGAGACGATTGAATCAGAAGGGAAGGCATCAAGGCTAGGGGTTCCACCACCATAGCCAAAGTCAAAACAAGACCAAGAGATATACGACAACTAAAATAGAAGAAGGTATGTGAATCATTCGTAAATAAAACACAAGAGATGAACTCCATGTGAAACCATTGGTCATGGCATTCACAGATCCTAGTCCTTCATCCTAAAGAGGATTTTTCTACGATCACATACAAATCCCTGTGTAAATGGTTTAGGCATCCTAAATCCCAATTTGCACGGTCGTATCCATCGAGATTCACCAATGATGAAAATGATTAACTACTTTGTTTAAATCGATGATTCCTAAACTGAAAACCATCCATCTAAAAGGTTGGGTAAAACCTGATGCGATCAACACATGGATAAGGGGCTACTCCCCTCGTCCCAATAAAGGAACTACTCAATAGTCCTGGTGAGGAATGGAGAAACAAGGGGTAGAAGGTAGGAAGCCATAGACCAAAAGGATAGAATCTCAAAGGAGACAATGTTGGTGATTACTAAATTGATTTCTCTCTTAATCCCCCACTCTAAGAGAAAGAGCTTGAAGTAAGAACAAGAATAAAGAAGTCAAAGCTTCAATAATAAATTGCAAGTACAAAATTGTGGAATCTTTTTTTGGTGGAGTCCCCCCTCCTTTTAAAGGGGAAGCAGGGGTCAAAATCCTGAAAGGGGGGAGGAACAAGTGGGTGTGGTGGCTGCCGAAAAGTACTGCTCACGAGCCATAAAATGACTGTCTGGGTAATCTGAGATAGTGGTCTGATGCGGATGTGGCGTGGCCTAAAGGTAGTGGATCAAAACCCTAATGAGAGGGTTATGACACCCTTTGAATCTATTTCTTGGGCTCGAAGCATCATCCAAACTGGTCGTCTGATGATGCGGGATGCCCAGTTGCCTTTGGCTTGCACATGATCAAATGGTTGAAACCTGAATTGAGTGGTGGCTTGGACATTTGATCTAGCATGATCATGAGATGGCGGTCTGGAGCAGTTCAGGTGCTCGACTGGGGCCATGAGACGATCATCTAGTTGAAGTGAGACTTCCATTTGGAGTGTTGAGATATCATGTTGAGTTGAGGACCAAATGGTCATCTGGCTAGGTTGGAATTTCTCGGAGCTGAGCTAACTTTCTGGTGCTACAAGATGTCGTCTTGTGTGTTCAGTGTGTCATAAATTGATTTGAAGAAAAGCTCTACAAAAAGTGATGGAAATGATGAATATTTGTACAATAAATCGAAATTGTGAATGGTGCTAGAAATTACTAAAAAAGAGATAAGTTATAATGAAAAATACAATGAAAATTAAGTAAAAAGATAGATGAATATGCATTCACAAAAATACCCCAGACTTGAATTTTGCTCATCCTTAGAAAATAGAATCACAAATACATCCAATTTATACTCACAACATGTCATTCCTCAGTTTTGTAACATCACTTTATCATTACCTATAGTTTTGGCCAAGCATACCTATCTCCTAGAAGCACATAGCATGAAGTTCTATATTACCTATCAAAACAATTATTATATTTTGTTTCTAAATCAAGATTTTATAGAATAATAGTTTTCATCTTACTTTTGCTTTGACACTTCCATTTTATTCGTTTTGTGTGTTGTTGCACAAGAACATGACGAAGGGGGTGTGAGGAAAAATGGTGATCCCTCCTCTATTTGAGTCAGGATGTATTTAATTTATAGAGTTGTGACTACATTGGTCACAATTTTTTCTTGTTCGCTTTTGGCATCTTTTGATGGCACACCCCTTTGTGGGGGATGGAATTTTTATATGTGAAGTATGCCAACCCAGACTTGCTTTTCATCTGGATGCAATTCTTTGTTTCTCTTTTCTTAGAAAGAAAATAAGGAAGAAATATGGTGTCCTTATGCTTATAACTTCAAACTTCTTTTTTTTGAAAGTGTCATTGCATTAACAAGAGTATTCCTATAAATCACATCATACAAGTTTGATAATAAGATAATTAATTATTAAACATAGAGACATACTTGGTTCTAATTTATTCCATATGACATGCCAACTTTTCCTAAGGAGTGATATTATTTCAGGGTCCTAGGTGACATGGTGGTTTCATACATGCCAATTCGTAAAAGTTTTTTGCAATTCTTTTTTAAAATTCAATAGGGGTACAATGATAGAAGTCTACTCAACTTGGCTGACTAGATAAGGACTTTTTTGTAGCTAAGAAAAATAAAAGCATGATCGACTAGATAAAGGCCATGAACAAAGCAATGATATGCAAAAAAAATGTAAGAAATCAAACGATAGGTGGTTGGAATAGAATCATACAACCACCTCCACCCTAGACTTAGATTTTTGCTTGTCTAAAAAAACCCAAAATTAGGGATGGAGGGAAGAAGATCACTCTAGCAATGGATGAGAAGAAGAAGAAGGATTGTAGTAGTAGTTCCCTTAATATTGGGAGTTGTGATTAGGATAGGCCTGATGGGCCCCATACTCCTCATACTGGGGTCGGTTATACCAAGGTCGGTAGAAGACCTTGGTGCACATGCCAGGATTCATGTTAGTGATGCATCAAGTATATATGGTTGAGCTGGTGACCTTGGCACTGTTTCTCATGTTGGATCTCACCCAACTGAACTTGAATCTCATAAAAGCCATAAGGCTCCTTGGTGCCTTCTTTAGTGTCCTTGTGCCTCCTAGTGCAATGTCATGATGGTAGAGGTGGTGGTCCAGTCACTTCATCATCTGCCTCTAAGGAGAAAGTCCACCTATGGGTCGTGGGCTCAAGGGCATCTTCTGGGTCAGTAGGCTCCAAAAAGAATCACACATTATGCATTGACAAGTCATTCAGATCATAGACTAGGTTGGGGGTTGCAAGCCTAGCATGTCGAGGAAGCTTGAGAATGACCTATGAGTCTTTAAGAAGTAAGTAGTAGACACCAGTGACACCAGGGAGGATGAAATTACATCCCTTCAAGTATGAGAGATAGATATGATGATTCTTGAACTCCAACGGTACAAAGGATATGTGTATGTAGCCTAGAATATGCACTATATAGGTGACTATATGACCAATGCAGTAGGATGAAGAATTAGTGTGGGTTTCCTAATAGTTGAGATGATCAATCATACCACTTCCCCAGTTATAGGGCTTGTTGTTTAGAAGACACCACAATGTCAAAACTATCAAAATGCCCTGAGTACATTCCCTGACGAAGATGGTATGAGTCAGGATGCAGTGAAGGAACCAGATCACCAGGTTGTGGATGATTGATGCCTTAGGGCTTGCAGCAAGCTTGGGTAGAAGTCCCGTGATATTCACCCAGAACTTGTCAATGTTGTAATTGTTGGGGTAGTCATTGTGACTATGCCCCATAAAATGGTTGATCCAGTCAAACTCAGATTCATCCAGGATGAGAGAGGTGAGTTGATAGGTGGAGATCTCAAAGTTCTCACCAATAATTTAGGCCTTCCAGGTGGAGTTTCCTCACAAATCATGGAGTCAATGGTAGGCGGGGATGAAATCCAAGGTAAGCTCACTATACAACAAAGTGACGTGGTAAGGGAAGGAGAAAATGTTATTCTTGTGCAGGATGTTGTTGACATCTTCTTTGATGATAAGTGCATTAGGAGTGACGTTGTAGGCCCAATGTGGAAGGGAAACTCCAATCGAAGAAGTTTCCTTGAATATTTCAAAATGATGGTTAATGGAGAATTGAGCATAGTTCCCAGGGATTGGGGCTATGCAAGGTGGTTGTGACATGATTGAATTGGGGTCAAGTTGAGATGAGGCCCATCCACACACAATCTCCTGGATGAGTCTTTTAACCTCATCGATGTCCTAAAGCATCTCCTCAGCTACCTCAGGATAAGATTCACCTTTAGGCTCCTAAATGTGAATTTTGTGTGCAAAGGTGGAGCGGAGAGGCAGATCGTGGGAGGAGCCTTGCCCTTATTCTTACGGAATTCCCCAAACATGGTGAAAGATTGATGAGTGATGTGATGGGCATCTGGACATATGAGATGATCATTTGATGGAAATGAAATGATCTTCTGACAAACTGAGATGGGTTTATGGACTAGACGAAGAAGGGACTTGATGGAGGTGGGTGGTGGTGAGATAGGCATTTTGCCTGTAAGATGGGTGTTTTACCTAGGATATTATTGAAAAAGGGGAAGGGAGAAAGAAGATTGTTGGCGGTGGAGTGGTAATTTGGTAACACGAGGTAGCCGTATGGTGGTGAGACGATCGACTGGATGGTGTTGATAGCTGGGACTAAGAAGGGGCAGGTGTTGCAAATTGGGAAGGAATGGGCCAATCCAGGTGGGTTGATCATCTAGCAAGGATGCAGTGGTCGTCTAGTGAGGCTATGATGGTTGTGATGCTTGACTGAGGGCATTGAGAGTAGAAATTGGGGGGGGGGTTGTTTAAAGGTGATAATTGGGACATCTCGGTAGTGAGATGGCCAGTCCAGATCGATGAGATGGATGGATGGAGATAGTAGAGAGATAGTCGTCCTCTCTGGTGATGCAGTCTTCTAGAGATGGTGTCATTTTGGATGAAGGAAGCTAGGGCTCGGGGAGGAGGAAGAGGCGTGTGAGTGTGAGAAGCCTCCTCCCAATTTAACTTATTTTATAAGCCAACCTAAGTATGTGAGACAACCATCTTGCACAACCCAAATGAATATTTAGTATTTTGGGAAAAAGGGCTTCCATTTCACATCCCAATGTAGTTAGTGAGCTTGAATGGACGTTGAATGTGCCTCGACATAACCGTCTTGGTTGGTTCAGATGACCGGGTGGTGTGATTATGGCACCCTGTTAGATTTCAAAATTCAAATGTCTGGTATTTTTGAAAGGGTCCCTTAATGGATGACACGATTGTCTCTCCATCATCATATGGTCGTTGGGCTTGTGGGGTGAGTTTCCTTCATGAAAATGAATGTCAAAGTTGGGTAGCCGACCTTTTTTTTGAAGTGAGAAACCTAATCTAAAATTGATACACTAAGGTTAGCTAAACAATTTCAGAGATAATGCAAAAAAAAATAAAGGATTGAGTTGCCTCCCAATAAGAACCTAGTTTTATGTCGAAGACCCAACACAATTTGATCATGGAGTCGGTTCAGGCTCGGGTGCAGGAGGAGGCTCTTTTAGGTCAAGGTTTTCAAGTAAAGCCTCAAAAGTTAAAAAGTCCTCAAGGGTAATATATCGTTTCAGCCTATGCCCATTGACCTTAAAGTTATCTAACACCTTATCCCAAAGAAGAAAAATGCCATGAGGATATGCACGCTTGACAAGGTAGGGTCCATACCATCTAGATTTGTGTTGTCTAGGAAAAATCCTTAGACTGGAGTTATAAACAAGAGCTTGGTTTCCCTCTTGAATATCCTTTCTCCAAATGTGACCATCATGCCATAATTTGGTTTTGTCTTTATATATTCTAGCATTCTCATAGGCTATCATCCTGAAGTCATCTAACTCATGGAATTTCAGAAAATGTTTTTTACCTGTAGTAGATAAATCAAAATTTAGAATTTTGATGGCCCAATCAGCCTTATGTTCCATATCTATGGGCAGATGGTCATCTTTGTCATAAACAAGTTTCAATGGGGTGCTGCCTATTGGAGTTTTGTATGCGGTTATGTATGCCAAAAAGGCATCATTAAGTTTCAAATCCCAAAATCTTCTAGTGTGATTTACCGTCTTCTCTAGGATGTACTTGATTTTCCTATTTGAAACATCAACTTGACCACTAGTCTGAGGGTGGTAAGGGGTGGTGACCTTGTAATGGACTCCATATCATCTCAGTACAGATTCAAAACCTTTTTCTAAGAAATGGGAACCTCCATCAGAAACCATGGTATGAGGTACACCAAATCTTGGAAAGATAATGTATTTGAAGAGTTTCTTCACTGGTTTGGAATCACATGTTTTTGTGGGGATGGATTCAACCCATTTTGAAACATAGCCTAAAACTAGCAAGATATACTTGTACCTACAAGAGGAAGGGAATGTGCCTATATGATCTACTCCCCAAAAATTAAAGATTTCAATCTCCTACCAACAAGTCATGGGAATTTGGTCTCTCTTAGATATGTTTCTAGTCCTTTGACATTCATCACTAGTAAGGAAAAATTGGTAGGAATCTTTGAAAAGAGTGGGCCAGAAAAAACCATACTTTAATACTTTCCTATAAGTTTTCTAAGAACTAATGTGCCCTCCAGTGGGGCCAGAATGGCACTGCTCAAGAATGTCATTAGCTTCTTCCTCGGTGACAAACCTGTGATAAATCCCATCAATCCAAATAATAGTTCTTCATATCATGTAAAAATTTAGCTTTAGAATGTCCTTTATATTCAGGGTGCAATACACTTGCAGTTAGAAAATTTACATAATCGGCAAACCAAGGATATTGGGATTCCATTTTCAGAAATTTATCATCAAGAAGAGAGTCATTGATGGGTATACCATCATTATCAATCCTAATATGGTCGGTAACAACATTCTCGCAACCTTTCTTGTCAAGGATTTCTAAGTCAAACTCTTGAAGTAAAAGGAATCAATGAAGAAGATGAGGTTTGGAATCCTTTTTAGTCATCAAATATCTAATGTCCACATGGTCTGTATAAACAATAACCTTGGACCCTACCAATTAAGAGTGGAACTTGTCAAAAGAATAGACTATGGCTAGCATCTCTTTCTAAGTGGTGGTGTAATTCCGTTGGGCATCATCTAGAGTTTTGGATGCATAGTAAATCACATGGTGCTTTTTATCAACATGTTGTCCAAGAATATAACCAAGAACATAATCACTAGCATCACACATTAATTCAAAAGGCAAAGACCAATCAGGGGCCCTAATGATGGGGGTCGAAGTGAGAGCATCTTTCAAGAAAGAAAACTAGGCATGCAAGCTTTATCAAACACACAAGGGGTGTCTTTTTTATGAAGGTTGGTTAGGGGTTTGGTTATCTTTGAAAATTCACAGATGAAGCAATGGTAAAACCTACATGCCCAAGGAAGTTATGAATGTCTTTAATATTAGATGGGGGTGATAGTTTGGAGATGACCTCAATCTTTGTTTTATCTACTTCTATGTCACAGTTTCTTACTCTATGGCCTAAGACAATCCCTTCTGTCACCATGAAGTGACATTTTTCCCATTTGAGGATCAAGTGTGCTTTCTTACATTTTCCCAAAACAAGAGATAAGTGTCAGAGACAAGAGTCATAGATTTCTCCATAAATAGAGAAATCGTCCATAAACACCTCCATAATGGTCTTAGTCAATCCAAAAAAGATAGTGGACATGCATCGCTAAAATCTTCCTGGGGCATTACACAATCTGAAATACATTCATCTGAATACATAAGTGCCAAATAGGAAAATGAAGGTCATATTCTCCTAGTCGTCAGGGTGAATAGGAATCTAATAAAAACTTGAATAGCCATCAAGATAACAAAAATATTGTTGATGGGCAAGGTGCTCTAGTACTTGATCCAGAAAGGAAAGGGGGAAGTGATCTTTGCTAATGGCCTTATTCAATTTTCTATAGTCAATACACATCCTCCATCCTAAAATAGTATGGGTGGGGATGAGCTCATCCTTGTCATTACTCACAATAGTGGTTTCCTCTTTCTTGGGGAAAAATTGGACATGACTAACACAGGGGAAATTGGATATGGGGGAGATATTTCCTGAAGTCAAAACTTTGATAACCTCTAGATGCACAACCTCTTTCATGTTTGGATTCAGTTTCTTTTGAGGGTCTCTAGAAGGTTTGTATTCTTCTACCATAGGAATTTTATGCATGCAAATAGCTTGATTTATCCCTATCAAATCACCCTTTTTATATCTTAGGGTAGCTTTCCTCTTCCTAAGATCAATCATGAGCTTAGTTTCCTATTCAAAGGTAATATTGGAGTTAATGATAACATGATAAATTTGTTGCTCATCAAGAAAAACATATTTAAGTCCTTCAGGTAGGGGTTTCATCTCGGGTGCCTTGGGGGTTTAGGTTTCTCCTCTATGAGAGTGATCATTTTTAGATCTTCAAACTCTTCATAATGGGTCTCCTCAAAGGTGTCAAGATGAAATGTATATTTCTCTAGTTGGTCATCTTCAAAACCACAATCAATGGGGGTCACTAGGGCATTCTGAAGGGATCCTCAACTAGCTCCCATTCGTGTATCAACTGGTGATGCTACTCAACACAATCAAGGAGATAAACCTCTTCATAGAGGCTTGGTACTCAGATGCTTTTGAACACCCTAAAATGTAGGGTTTGTTCACGTAGATGCAAGAAGATGGTTCTGGCCTCAACATCATTCAATGTGCGATTAGTGGACAAAAAGGGACAGCTAAAGATGATGGGGTAGCGTAAGTCTTCCTTATTTTCCATGATGAAAAAGTCACTTGGGGCATAAACATCTTTCCCATCCCTTACAAGTATGTCTTTAATGATACCCATAGGTTTTGTCATGGATGAATCGGCCAACCTGATTGTCATGGAGGTGTGAAGCATATCAAAAAATTCAAGCCTCCTGTAAAGACTATAGGGCATGATGGAAATACTAGAACCTAAATTGGAAAGTCCTTTACTGCAAGCATTATTACAATTCTAAAATAACCAGGATCTTTCTTCATTTTAGGCATCTTTCTTTGAATGATATCAAAAGTGGTTCTAGCAAGCATTAAAGTCTCATGCTATTCGGTGATGTATTTCCTAGTCAATAATGCTTTCATATACTTGGGCCAGATATGCATATAAGCTAACACATCAAGAAAAGGAATATCCAAATGAAACTTTTTCATAGCATTCCTAAATTTCATGAACAAGTATCAAACCTAATTTTCTTTAGGCGAGCTTGGTATGGTGGACGAGGTTTGTAAATAGGGATTTTTGGCTCGTCAATTTGCACGTGTGGGACTGCATGAGAAGGGATGGTAGGTTCTGGTGAACGAGGGATGTCAATGACCATTGTGTCATTATCCTCAAAATCAAAAGGTACAACAATGGGTTTCTCTAGAGGAGGTGGAGCAGAGTTAGTCTTTCCCAAATGAGTTGAGACAACCTTGAGTTGTTTAGGTGTTTTTGGTCTATTCAGTAAAAGTGTCAAAAGGTGGCTTTTGTTGGGAGAAGAATTGGGCTAACTGAGCATTAGTTGCCTTTTGGTGAGCTTGTTGGGAAAGACGGATTTGATTTGTAGAAAGGATGCATTGTTTCAAGGAAGCTAACCTTTCATAAGATGAGGGTGTGGAAGCATTATGTGGTTCTTGAGGTCGGAGTGGTGACTAATTATGGTTTTGAAATTGTTGCCCTTGGTAAGGCCCATGGTTCTGGAAATTACCCCTATAATTTCCTTGGCTTCCAAAATTCCTCTGATTGTTATTACATGGGAAGCGAGGTGGTGGATGGTAGTTGTCTTGAGGGTGTGAGGGTCTTTGTGGGGGAGTTGAGAGGAGTTTTTAGCCCCTCCAAGATTTCCATATTGTAAATTGAGGTAATTTTTGGATTGGTTTGGATTGAAGTAAGATTGGCCCGAGATATTATGGATGGAGTTTAGGTCCTCTACTTGCTAGACAACTTTAGGCTGTATGGGAGTTTTATTGAGGTATCGAATTTGAAAGGTCGGATCTATTTTGTAACAAGGAGGTGGCTCAGGATGTAGGTGCTTTGAAGCCGAAGGAGCTTACAATGAAAGAAGGGGATATTGTCTATTCGAGATCGATAGCAGAGAAGAATGCTAGCAAATGGAGGATGACGGCGACTGGGTATATAGTAGATCTGAAGCCACATTGGCCTTCTCTGCAAGATCATCTTCGAGATCTGTGGAAGGTGAAAGGTACTATTGAAATAATCTCAAGAGGGAACGAATATTTTGTTATCAACTTCTCAGAGGCGGAGGATTTGGAGACATCTATTGATAAGGGGCCATGGTTTATAGCAGGGAAACCACTGATATTAAAGAAGTGGGAAAGAGGATCATCTTTGGAGAAGCTGAAGCTGATGGAGGTGCCGGTCTGGGTGAGATTGTTTGATCTACCGTTGGAGCTCTGGGATGCAGAGATATTTGGTATGGTAGGATCTTTTCTAGGAACTCCTATCAAGGTAGATAGGGCGACTTTGGAGTTCAAGCAACTGGAGTTTGCTAGGATGTTGGTGCTTATACTGGCATCCTCAGACTTCCCTGCTACTGTTCCATTGGTTAGTGACGATGGGATAGAAGATAAATTGAATGTCCACTATGAGTGGTACCCTTGTAGATGCAGAGCTTGTGGGACATTTGGGCACAAAGATGCAGGCTGTGAAAGTCAAGTGGAGAAAGGAAAGAAGAAGATGTGGGTTCCGAAGAAGATCATGGATAAATCGGAGGTAGATGGTTAGACCGAACTGGAACATTTCGAAGATGCTTCTGATGTCCCCCCTATTATGGAGATTGAAGGTAATATTGAAGTTGTTGTTCAAAGGTGTGAAGAGGTAGTGAAGGAGGTGAATGCCGTTCTAGCGAAGGAATTAATTACTCCTGTCAGTAGTATAGAGAATGATGATGGATTTATTCCTGTTACCCAGAGGAATAGAAAGAATATGAAGTCGCCCCCTAGGGGTCCATCCAAGTCTACGGAGGTGGCTTTTCATTCAAGAGTGAATATCTCTCCTAATTCTTCTCAAAATCTATTTGTTGATGAGGGAGAAAGGAGTGATGTTCCTCTGATGGGTAGTTATATAGATGGAGGTAGTACAAGTGTTCATTGAAATGTTACTGAGACTGGCAGGTTTCCAGTCACAATAGATGCTAATGGATAGTTCCTTATCTATTTTCTCCTGGAATGTGAGAGGACTGAACTATTTTGGTCGTCAGTCCGCACTCCAGGAGATGATCAGGCGGTGTGGCTGTGCTATTGTTTGTATCCTGGAGTCTAAATTGAGGAGGAAGAAGGTCAAAAAGGTGTTAAATAGGATGTTTGGCAGTGATAATTGGATCTCAAACCATGATAGTCATGCTCTAGGGCGTGTTATTATTGTTAAAACCAGTGAAGACATTGATGTGGTGAAGATTTATGAAACTGATCAGCTTGTGCATGCTAGAGTCTTTGCTCCTGGTGGTGATTTCTTACTTACTGCCATTTATGGACATAATAACTTCAGGAATAGGTGTTCTCTTTGGAATTCTCTTAAGGATTTGAGTATTGGAATTACTATGCCTTGGCTTATTTGTGGTGATTTCAACTCTGTTAGATGTGTGGAGGAAAGGTATGGTATATGTGAGCCCAACTCTCATGCTATGACTGATTTTAATGATTACGTCTTGTTTATTTCCTTGGTGGAACTGGATTTGAGGGGTTCAAGGTTCACGTGGGATAACAGACAACAAGGGGATAAATTGGTGATGTCAAAGATCGATAGAGTTTTCTATAATCTAGAGCTTCTAGATTTATTTCCTGATCTTAGAGGAGAAACTTTTGCGAGTATTCACAGTGACCATAGAGTTGTTCTAACTCATCTCAGTAGCAAGGTGAAGAAGAAGAAATCGACTTTTCATTTTGTCAATGCTTGGTGTATGACAGAAGATTTTATTCAGGTTGTGAAGAATTCTTGGGAGGTAGATGTTATTGGCAACCCTATGTATCAAGTTTGTAGAAAACTTGATAATGTTAGATTCCAGCTAGCTAAGTGGAATAAAGAGGTGGTTGGTGATCTTACTGAGGAGAGAAGGTTCAAAGAGAAAGAAGCTATTATGGCTCAACATAAGCTTGATACTAATCCATCTGATACTAAGATAGGAGAGGAAGTTAAAGTTAAAAGGAAAGAAGCTTTGGAGGGCTATAATGCTGAAGAGTCCTTTCTTAAACATAAATCTAGAGTGAACTGGCTCCGTTTGGGAGACAAGAATTTAAAGTTTTTCTATTCGTCCATCCAAACTAGAAGAATGAGGAATGCCATTAGAAGTGTGAACATCAATGGTGTTTGTCATATGGATGAGTAGGTTATACATGACACTTTTGTGAATTATTATAATGAGTTGTTTAATGCTAGTTGTAGTAATGAGATTTACTGGAATGATGAATGGGTCCTTCCGAAACTTTCTGAAGACCACATTAATGCTATGTGTGTGCTGGTTTCTAGAGAGGAAATTGAAAATGTTGTCATGAAGAATGATGGCGAGAGAGCTCCTGGACCAAATGGGTTTAACTACAGCTTCTTCAAAGCTTCTTGGAGGATTGTAGGGGATGATGTTGTTAAAGCGGTTCAAAACTTTTTCAGGAGTGGTTGTTTGCTCAAGGAGATTAACATAACTTTTATTACTCTTATCCCTAAGAACAAGAATTCTTTGGATGTTAAGGACTGGAGGCCAATCTCTCTTTGTAATATTGTCTACAAGTTAATCTCAAAAGTTCTTGCTAATAGATTGCAGGTGGTGTTACCTGACATTATTAGTAACTCTCAATGTGCTTTTATAAGGGGTAGGTCTATTTCGGATGCTACTATGTTGGTAAATGACTATCTGAACATGATGATGAAGAGTAATGCTCCTAAGGTTTGTGTTAAAGCTGATCTTATGAAAGCTTATGAATCCATTAACTGGGCTTATCTTCATAAGGTGCTTGACAAAATGGGGTTTCCTGATTGTTGGATGAGGTGGATTTTTGAGATCTTGAATACCACTAGTTTTCATATCCTTATTAATGGAAGTCCTTTGACCAATTTTCATTCTTCAAATGGGATTAGGCAGCGTGACCCCCTTGCCCCTTATCTTTTTGTGATTTCTATGGAAGGGTTCTCTGTTATGATTTCTAATTCTGTTAATAAAAGAACTTTGATTCCTCTTAGAGTTGGAAAGGATGTTGAGGTGTCTCATGTTATGTGTGATGATGATCTGATCTTGTTCGCTGAAGTGAAAGATGAATCCATGATTGAGTTGAAGAATGTGTTGAACAATTTTAGTATGATTTTTGGTTTGAACATTAGTGACAGTAAATCAACTTTTTTTGCAAATGAGGGGACTGATATTAATATGGTGGAAGACATTCAAAAAATTAGGAGGGAAAGACTCCCTGTTAAATACTTGGGGTTACCCCTTTTTTTTGGAAGACTTACTAAGAGTTTATGTTCTCCTATTCTTGATAAGATGAAGGCCAGGTTGGAAGGGTGGAAATCTAGGCATTTATCTTTTGCAGGCAGAGTTGAATTGATAAAATCTACTTTGTCTTCTTTTCAGAGATATTGGACTACCTCCTTTCCTCTTCCTATGTCTGTGACTGATGAAATCGATAAGTTGTGTAGAGACTTCTTGTGGTGAGGTGCAGAGCTTGAAAAGAAGACCCATTTGATTTCCTGGAAGCAGGTCTGTTTGCCTAAAAAGGAGGGATGTGTTGGTATTAGGAGGTCCAGAGATATTGTTTGATCTTGTCTTATTCTCAATCTATGGAAAGTTGCCACTGGAAAAGAATCTATGTGGATTCGGTGGATTCATGGAAGATACTTAAAAGGGGACTCTATTTGGAGGTGCAAGGTGCCTCATTCAGCTTCTTGGGTGTGGAAGCATATTCTTTACCTCAGAAAAGATATAGTTGATGATATTTCCTTTTCTGTGGGGAATGGTTTGTCTATTAAAGTATGGAGAGACCCTTGGATGGAGGGTCGTTACTTGGAGGATGTGCTTGGAAGTAAGGCTATGATGAAGCTTGGCATTGGAAAATATGTTGCTTTTAATAAGATGTTATATGATGGTGATTGGATTAAATCTAAATCTAGACATTAATACTATTCTATAGGTTATTAAGGAGATGGTGTCTCCTGTTCATGGGAAGGAAGATCGTATCTTGCAGAAAGGTAAAGAGGTTCATAAGTTTAAGGAGGTGTGGAATGCTATTAGGGTGAGAAATTCTAATCCCTCCTGGCATGAATGGTTATGGAGTATGAAAGGGTCTATGAGACATATTGTCCATGGATGGAGGTGTTTCCTGGATGGCTTGCTGATAGGAGACCATATGAAGAGAATGGGAATTCATATGCCCTCTAGATGCGTGTTATGCAAGAATGATGTTGAAGATCTTAACCATATTTTGTTTCATTGTGTCTATGCTAAAGATATGAGGAAACTGGCTGTTGGAGAGGAATATATCAATTCTGTTCCTGGATCCCTGTTTGATGTTCTTCTTGCAGGGGAGATGAAGTACAAGATTACAATTTTGGTGATGTTCCATTGCCTTTGGAGTGAAAGGAATGGGAGGTTATTTCAAGATGTTAGTTTATGTGCAGATAGAAATCGGAAGAGGATTAGAAAGGACACAGATACTTTAACAGAGGAAAATATGTTGCTTTCTTCTTTTTGTTTTTCATTTGGTTTTGATTCACCTTGAATCAAACCCTAGCTTGTATATATTTTACAAAAAATATATAAAAAGAAGTCCCACGCTTTTCCGATCAAAAAAAAAAACTTTGAAGGGTAGCATGATCATACCCTTGGAAAATCCCGCATAGAGATTCTATGGCTCTGATTTGTTGAGGTTGCCTCTCATACGCATTAATGGTAGACTCAAGGCGATCTTGTTTCAAAGAAATCAATTTAAGGGCTTTAACAATGTTTTTGATGTCAGGCTCTCCCTCAGCCCTAGCTACCTTGAGGACCCCACCAATACCTCATCTTGCTTGCATTTCAGAAACACGCTTCATGACTCCCAATCTTCTTCTAGACTTTGGAACATAACATTTCCTCCATATGAGGAATTAAGGAATTTCTTGGTGGCATCATCAACACCACGATAAAATATCTCAATGAGTTGAGATTGAGTGATTTCATGATGAGGGCAATGTCATATAAGTTCCCTAAATCTCTTACAAGCTTCTCCTAGAGTTTCTCCTGGGACCATCGAAAAGTGAATGATTTGTCCCCTGATTTCATAGGTCAGGGAAGGGAGAAAATATTTATCCAAGAACTTGGTTTGTAGGGACTCCCAGGTGGTGACTCATTCTTCACTCTCCATGGCATTATGTTTGTGACAACCCGACATCAAATGAAGCCGTCACCAGTAATAAATTGCAGAATCACCATAAATAGAGGATTAACAAAAATCACTAAGAATTAAAACTGTTTTGCAAAGAGATCCATTTCTAGGAAACTCTTAAAGAAAAGAACCAAAGTACTATATACGTCATGGTTCACATTGTACATACACTATACCATCTCATCTCGAGGATAACATGTAACTGTTGCTTTGCCAAAACCTATACTTAAGAAACATAAAACCTTGAGGCAATCAAGCCAAAATCTCATTTCATTCATAAAATCATTACGTTCTAACTTCCAAGAACCTAAGAGTACAGAGATGACATATAGGACTTCTATCTACAAGACACGACATACAATACACTCAACCTAAGCGGATACTGTTGTCCCTGTTGATGTTGTTCTTCATCTGCATTACGGTCTCTACCTCCGCATGCACGTCCACCTAAAAATTATGGAACCCATGGGGTGAGACAAATGTCCCAGCGAGAGATATAACTCTCCCCCAACAATATTATTATCACAGGTAAATAGTATAAAACTAAGAAGAGGATACTTTATGTAAATAAGCATGTTTATTTGCAGTGCAAAGCAATACCAATGATAAGATAGTTCAACTATCCATAACAGAGCTATAAATCATCTATTTGATTTATAGGAATATGAAGAACATGTATAACATCTATCAACTAAGATGTATAAAAGTAATGAAGCATCAACTAATGTTTTCATATTCAATCCTTAAGAAAATACACTACACTGTTGATTACATGTTCAAAATCACACTTATGCCCAGAGGAGATGATGTATATCGCTCATGCTCCAACCGACCACAGTTACGTAAAGCAATGGTACCATACAAGGTCAAAGGAAGAGCCATCTTCCAAGATCTCACCCGTCTCGGTCAGTACGAGACTACTGGAAGGACATCTTGTGTCAACTGTAGTTAGCTTACTAGGGTATACTGGCATCTTACCTATAGAGCTATAGCCACAACATGCACTCTCTTTGGGATGATCACAAAGCTCTCCCAGTGTAATTGTCATCAGGATGATCACAAAGCTTTCCTGGTTTATTTGGGGAGTTCACTAAACAACCCTTGTCTAAAGAACATTACATATTCAACAATATGCATACCCAGTTAAACTCATTTTACCATTCACTAAATCCTGAAACCAAATGGATCTATGGCATGGGAAACTACATGATAAGATTCCACTTGATTAATTAGGTGTATTACAGTATCTTTTAGCATCAACCAAGTTACAAGCAAGAATTATAATAGATGCTACAAAGAAATGTATAACACATTTATCAAGTACTTTCATGATCTTTGGAACACATACACCACTCAGGATCTCAATCCCTTATCACATTATAGGGAATTCACATCCCATAGCATTATCATCATCATGATTGCTAGATCTGGGTATTCAAACCCTTAGTTCATCACTGAACACTTTTACCACTTATCAGGTAACTATTACCTCTAGGTCATCAGACCAAGGTATACATTATACTGGTTTCTCAAGTATTTCACATAGCTCACAAAGCCCATTTAGATCTGTATCATATGAACATCATAGCCCATACCTGGCTATGCTCATCATCTCATGATACCTGCATGGTTAGTATTTCATGATAACAACAATATCAAATACATATCATCACCATGCAATAAAAGAGAAATACAACCTTCCCATTATTAGGGTTAGGGTTTATTTCCCTTACTTACCGATTAGGGTTTCAAGTGCATACCATCACCCATGATTAGGGTTAGGGTTTCCCCTTATTAACCAATTAGGGTTTCAAATCATATCATCATCCTTCATTAGGGTTAGGGTTTCCCCTATTTAACCGGTTAGGGTTTCAAGATCATATAATCAAGTATCAAACCCTAATTCATACTCCACAAGTATTAGGAGTATCAATGTATGCTCATAACACGATGATCAAACAACTTATATATTTCTCTCTCATCCCGACTAGGATGTTTCATTACATTGTACTTTATTAAAATGGCTCAAACCTTTCTTCAAGGTACATTGGCGTACTTATCAGAATACATTAATCTATTTACATCATAATGTATTATTTGACATAACACACATCATGTGTTACTCCATCAGGTGCATTGAATTGAGGTGCTTCCACATATCAAGAATAGAGGTGTGTACTTGAAACCATATAGTGCTTCCATATCGTGTTTGAGGTGTATCCTCATCACTATGTCGTGCATTCATATTAGGTTACTCAACCTTAGGGTTTGTATATCGGGTTTCACATTACCATGTTGGATTTCAACACCATATCAGGTTAGAGTTTATACTTGACTCCATGTCGTGCATAAGGTGTGGGCTTGACCCCAAATCATACACAAGGTGTATACTTGACACCATATCCTGCATAAGGTGTATACTTCATCAAAATATCATGCATAAGCTATATGATTCATCATTGTATCGTCCTAGTGGTATATTCACCTCACCATATCAGGTTAAAGGTGCTTCAACCTGATATTGGGTTGGACCATGATGATGTCATCATCATCAAGATCAAGACCTTCTTTCTTACTATTCTTGTTCATGGACAATAGGTCTATGCAATAATAGAACTCATGGATTCTTCAATTATTCAAGAAAATTCGAAATTGAAGGTAGATCATCAAGTATGGCAAGATTGAAGGTGAGTAATAACACAATTGGGTTCAAGTTATATAAACCACCTCAAGAACAACTTCAAAGATCCAAGCTCCAAAGCTTCATGTTCCCAAGTTTGAAGATGAGCTTCACAACTCCTCTATATGCAAAGAATTACCATGGATAAGTATTTGACGAAGAAAAGAAAGGAAGATCACAACACTAGATCCATGCTCAAATCCAAGGTTGAAGATGATTGTCGCTTCACCTTAGGGTTAAGACTTGAGATCCTTCTTGCTCCTTAGCTCTATGCATGATACTTCATCACTCATGAACGATATCCCTTATACTTGAAGTCGATATCCTTCACTTGTGGCCAATATTACTTCACTATGGACAATATCATCTTGCTATGGCCGATATCACTTCACTTTTGCCGATATCACTTGCTATGGCCGATATCACTTCACTTTGGCCAATAACAAGGTTGTATGCATGATTTCCCTTCAGCTATGCATGATATCTAACATAAAGAGGGTGGTAAAATTCGAAAAATTTCACTAGTAGGTGAAAGGTATGGTATATATAGTTGTGGTTCATGAAAGAGGGTAGATATGAGGTGTCATCATTTTACACTACTAGGTGCCACGTGTCCATGCATGGTTGACATGTGTCCCTGCATGGATTTTTACCTTGACATGATAAACACTTGAGGATAATCTAGGGATAATTTTTTATCCCTTAGTTATCTTGTTGAGCAAGGTATTTCAACTCAACACCACTTTATTCACAAACTGATTCACTTTTCCTAAGGAAAGTTGCAAGATGATGTCCATCACCTCCTTGAGGTTCTTAGCCTATCATGGATAAGGTCAAGAGTTCACAAACCAATACGAGACACCCTCTCTATGGCTCCTTGGTCGATAGGCACTCTCATATCAAGTCTACAACTCGTTACAACTCATATACCCTTTCTTGGTCTTTTCATCACTAAGAGTTCCATCACTCAAATATGATTCAAACATGGTGCCTCCTTCTTTATCTCTTCTCTAAATGATACTAGGAGGGAGTATGGACACTTTAGAAGAGGTAATTTGCATATCAACCCTACATTTTGAGTAATTTACAATTTGTACCAAAATTGGTATACAAGGCACTAGCATTATTCAAACAAGTTTCAATTTGAAATTTAGGCTTTGCACAAGCTGCCCCTTAGCATCATTCTCTCTCTTATGATGCTAAAACACATAAGGTACATTCAACATGGGACGTTGTGCAATATAACCCCTCATCTTGGGTAAATTGCACTTTACACCGAAACTATCATATAATGCACAAACAGTTTGCAATTAAGCTCAAACTTGAAAATTAAACTCACAAAGAGTCTTAATTACTTTTCAAAAGATTAAAACAAGTTTGTAAATAACTTAATTAAGCAAAACTTCTAGGGTAGGCAATAACCTAGGTATGGATGTTACAATTATTAACCCCTAAAAGGGATTTCGTCCCCGAAATATCAAGATAAAAGAGAAGAGTAATTCCTCCTCATATCTTCCTCTAGCTCCCATGTGGCTTCTTTAATTCCATAGTGATACTATAGAACTTTCACAAGGACTATGTCTTTCATTTTCAACTTCTTGATTCTCCTGTCAAGAATCTTCATTGGACATTCCACATAGGATATATCTTTATTTAATTTTACCTCTATAGGTTGCAACACCAACTCTGTATTAGGATGACACTTTCTCAATATAGATATATGGAATAGTGGATGTAGTCTATGTAGCTCAGGTGGCAACTCCAACCTATAAGTTACCTTTCCAATCCGTGCTGTCACTGGGTAAGGCCCCATAAATCTAGGAGCTAACTTACCCTTCTTCCCAAATCTGAGAACACCTTCCAAGGAGAGACCTTGAGATACACTCTGTCTCCAACTTGGAATTCTAAAGGTCTAGGGCGTTTATCGACATATGACTTCTGTCTATCCTATACAGACTTCAACTGTTGTTGTATTACTTTAATCTTTTCAGTTGTCTGTTGCACTAATTTAGGACCCAGAAGTTGGTATTCTCCCATCTCATACCAGCATAACAGAGATCTACAACGTCTACCATATAATGCTTCATATGGTGACATATCAATACTAGTTTGATAGCTATTGTTTTAAGCAAACTATGTTAAGCTCAAGTGTAAGTCCTAACTTCCTACAAACTGAAGAACGCATGCCATAAGCAAGTCCTCCAAAGTCTTATAGTCCTTTCAGATTGTCCATCTGTCTGAGGGAGAAAAGTTGTGCTAAACTTTAACTATGTACTAAAGGCTTTATGTAGTCACTCCCAAAAATGACTTGTAAATTGGGGACCTCTATCAAACACAATTTTAGCTGGAACTCTGTGTAACCGCAATATCTCATCTATGTAGATCTGTGTAAGTTTTTCAGTAGTATAGGTTGTTTTAACAGGAACAAAATGTGCTGACGTAGTCAACCTATCAACTATCACCCAAATGGAATCAAGACTTTTGGTTGTTCTCGGTAGACCAACCACAAAGTCCATTGTCATGTGATCCCATTTCCACTTTGGTATAAGTAAGGGTTGTAATGTTCTTGCAGGCTTCAGGTGTTTTGCTTTAACTTGCTGACACACTGGACACCGCATCACAAACTCAGCTACATCCTTCTTCTAACTAGGCCAGCAATACATATCTTTTTAAGTTATGATACATTTTGGTACTCCCTGGATGCATTACATAAATGGATGAATGACCTTACTCCATAACTATCTTTCTTAAGTCATTGGCATCAGGTACTACCATCTTACCATGGTATAATACTACTTTATCCTCTGACTCATGAAAATCGTCCTGTTTCTCACTACCATACTCTGACCTAGTCTACTGAATCACAGTATCAGCCTGTTGTGCCTCTTTAATCTATTATTTTAGAGTAGGTTTCACATGCATCTCATCCAGTAATACTTCTAACAAAGATAGTTCTAGTATACATTCATATGTTTGAAAGAAACAAAAATGTCCCATTTTAAGCATATTAAAGAGTTCAACTGTGCTTTATCTGTAGATGGAGATGAAGATTTTCTACTCAGTGCATCTACCACTACATTAGCTTTTCCTGGATGATAATCAGTTGTACAATCGTAGTCCTTAATTAACTCCATCCAACGACATTATCTCATATTCACCTCATGCTGTGAGAAGATGTACTTTAAGTTTTTATGATTTGTGAAAATTTATCATGTTACTCCATACAAATAATGCCTCCAGATCTTCAACATGTGGACCACTGCAGCTAACTCTAGATCATGCGTCAGATAATTCTCCTCGTGTTTCTTAAGTTTTCGAGAAGCAAAAATAACTACATGATCACTTTTCATCAAGACACATCCTAGACCATTCTTAGAAACGTCACAGAAAACAACATATCCTTTTCCCTGCTCAGGTAAAACCAACATAGGTGCACTAGTTAAACTTTCTTTCAAAAACTGGAAAGAATGCTGACACTTGTCATTCCAGACAAAAGGAACCTCCTTCCTCGTTAACCTAGTTAGGGGTAATGCTACAAAATTGAAGTCTTTAATAAACCTTCTATAGTAACCTGCCAAACCTAGGAAATTATGAATCTCAGTTGGTGTCTTGGGTTGTTCCCACTCTACAACTGACTCCACTTTCTTAGGATCAACATGAATACCTGAAGCATATATAACATGTCCTAGAAAAGACACTTCTGACAACCAAAACTCGTACTTGCTAAATTTAGCATATAGCTTGTGCTATCTCAACAAAGTCAAGACTTGACGAAGGTGTTGTTCATGTTTTTGACCATCTCTACTATATATCAGGATGTCGTCTATGAAGACCACTATGAACTGATCAAGGAATCGTCAGAAGATTCTATTCATCGGATCCATGAATGCATCTGGTGCATTAGTTAGTCCAAACAACATAACTACAAACTTATAATGACCATACCTTGTCTTAAAGGCTGACTTAGGTATGCCATCCTCCATGATTCGTAACTGATGGTATCCTGACCTTAGATCATCTATTCTTGGCAGAGAATATTTGTTCTATATAGTCACCTTGTTAAGCTATCTATAGTCTATGCATAATCTCATAGATCCATCCTTCTTTTTAACAAAAAGAACTAGAGCACCCCATGGCAAAGTACTTGGTCGTATGAAACCTTTTTCAAGAAACTCCTATAATTATTTCTTGAATTCCGCCATCTCAGCAGGAACCATCCTATAAGATGTTTGTGCTATGGGTTGCGTAACCATGAATTAGACTAATATAAAAATCAATTTCTCGAGGTGGAGGAATATCTGCAAATTCTTCAGGAAACATATCCTTGAATTCCCTAACAACAAGAACTTCAGAAAGACCAGGACTCTTTTCTTTTGTGTCTACCACTAGTACCAAGTGTAACATCCCTGGCCTGGGTTATGCCTTAACCCTAGATGTTTTGCTTAATAAAGTTGATTAGATGTTTGCTCTTATCTTTTTAAAAGTAATTAAGGCTCAAGAGGAACTTATGTTTCAATTTTAGTCCTTTTTGAATAATGTTGAAACATTGTTTTGCTTGTTTTGGACTAAAGTGCAAATTAACCAAGTTGAGGGGTTAACTTGAAAATGTTACATGATAAAATGTTCCTCAGATGTTGAAGCATCATAATAATGATAATGATGCAAAGTTATGGGTTGTGGTAGCCTGAGTACCAAGAAAGAGCTTGTTGAGCAATGTTGTGCATTAAAACCTAGTTTTGGTGTAATGTGCAATTTACCCAAAACCTAGGGTTCAATATGCAAAATACCACCTCTAGAGAGTCCCTCATGTTTCTTGTCATCATGTAGAGAAAATAAAATGAGAGGGGCATCTCAGTTGAATCATTTTGGAGGAGACAGAATCTTGATATTAAAATAATCATGATTAAAGCATAGTTGGAAACATAATTCAATTTAATGCAAAAATAAATATATTAATGGGAGTGCCCTTCAACAAAATATGTGAAGAATGAAATTGGATAAGTGTGGACGTCCTTGTGCCTTTCTATGTCACGGAAAATATCCCAAGTGAGTGGAGAGCCCACTCACATTAGTAAACTAAAAAGTAATATCCACTAAATATGAGATATTAGTATTATATGAATTAAGGTGCTTAATTGCTTTTCCTTTAATTCATGGATAATGAAGAGGAATTCAAAGGTGGAGTTGATAGATTCGTATGAAAGGAAGTGAGGTGGTTTAGTAGCACCGATTTGGGGAGTTTAAGGATTATTATCAGACTTTCTCTCTCTTGAAATTCCTTTATATATACCTCATTTTCCACCCACATAAGGACTCTTTTTCGGATTTTCTTTCTCTCCTTGCTTTGTCCTAGCACAAGGGAGCGTAGGAGCAACTGTAGGACGAACTCCAACCTGTAGGTAAGCTTCTTAATCATCTTCAACCTTGATTTCATGGTGGAAATCAAAAATCAATGCTTGATTTCTTCTTTTCTCCATTCAATCTTCAATCATAGCCATTTCTTTTCACTCAAAAGCTTGAGGATGAGCCTTGGGAGGTTGAGAAAGCTTCATTCACCATTGAAGGCATGAATCTTGAAGTTTGGTTTCAACTTTGAAGGCGTGTTATATAACTTAAACCATTAAATGTTATTATTACATTCAATTCTTCATCACTTATTGATCATTTTGTTCTTCTTGAAATTCCTTTGAATAATTGATAAAATTATCATAAGAATGACATTAGATTTTGAAGGATCGAAGCTTGATGATGATGACATCATCATAAGCACACACCTCAATGAATATCTTGGGAAAACTATTTCAACATTGGGACCAATCAGTTTCAAGATCGATTGAAACCAATAAGTCTCAAGACCGTTTGGGAGTAAACGGTCTCAAGACCATTTGATATCAAATGGTCTCAAACCATTTGGAGGATCAATGCTGATGTGGATGGTTGATGATCCAATGATATCAATTGATTTTATTTTAAAGTCTCCATATATGAGTGATCCACTAATTGCAAACCCTAATAGATTGAATTGAGTGAAACCCTAGTTGAGGGAATTGGTTTTGAGGTGGTTTGACCCAAACGGTCTCAAGACTGTTTGGAGGTCAAACGGCCTCAAGAGTGTTTGAGACCAAATAGTCTCAAGACCATTTGGAGGTCAATGGTTGATTATGGTGATGGTTGAAGATCCAAGGGCCACGATCTAATGTACCTTCAATAGTTCAATCGATTGATGATTCAATGAGTACAAACCCTAAATCAATTTGATTGGAGGAACCCTTTTTGGTCCATTTGGTTTCATGGTAGTTTGGACCAAACGATCTTGAGACTGTTTGTGTCCAAATGGTCTTGAGACCATTTTGGGATAAAACATTCCTCAGACCGTTTGGAGAGCAAACAATCTCAAACCATTTGAATTATCCAACCGATTTCAACACTCAATCGGTTTCAATGGTGAGATGCCCATTCGGTTTCAATGCAGATGATGATGATTCAGTTTCAAGACCAAATGGAGGATTCGGTTTCAAGACCGAATGAAGGATTTGGTTTCAAGACCGAATGGATGATTCAGTTTCAAGATCGAATAAAGGATTCAGTTTCAACACCGAATGAAGAATTCAGTTTCAAGACCGAATGAAGGATTTAGTTTCAAGACCGAATGGATTGATTCGGTTTCAAAACTGAAATAGTTGATTAAAATTAAAATTGATCTTAGAACTAAATGGGTACTATTAAAGTAACTCAAGATTAATTATAATGGTCGTACCTCTAAAGTACTTAGGTGATTAGTACCTTTAGAGTGGTTAACCATTTGATGCTCATGGAAACGATGCCTCAATACACCATGCTAACCCTAAATATATGCACTTGAACAATGGGTTAACCTAATCTAATCAAGTCTGATGTAATTAACCTCCTAGAGAGGATGAGAGAGAGAAACTTATATATGAGTGAAAATCATGTAGTGATTAATCCTCAACACTTTCTACATGAATAAAATATGTAATTAGGGTGTGATCCATGATGATAAGATCATGAAACCCAAATCGAGAAGGTTGATGAGCTCTAACCCTATTTTAAGGAAAAGTTAGGTGAAACCCTAATATAGGGTGATGGTGTAACCCTAATTTAGGGTAATGAGATGAGAAACCCTAATTCAGGGTATTTTGATGAAAAACCCTAATTTAAGGGAATGCTTCATGAAAACCCTAATCTTGGGTAGAGCTACATGAAACCCTTATTTTGGGGGAAATGGTATGAGAAACCTTAATTTAAGGTAAGAATGTAATGTGAAACCATGATACAGGGTAATGTGACATGAAACCCTAATTCAGGGTGATGTTATGTATTATGAAACCCTAATTTGAAAACCTAGCCCTAATTTGTTTAAGGTGATGACTAACCCTGACTGATATGAATTGGGAAACCCTAACCCTAATAAGGGTATAAGTGGTGTTACTTTGTATAGCATGGTGCTAAATTGTAATTGATATAACTATTATCAAGTGTACTAACCATGCAGGTATCATGAGATGATGAGCATAGCCAGGCATGAGCTATGATGTTTCATTTTATTACTGTCAATGGGCCTTGTGAGCCATAATATGCCTTATTTCTTAGTAAGATGTAACAAGAGATGAAATGGGCTTTGTGAGCCGTGTGAGATGCTTGTGTTGCAAGTATCATGTTTACCTTGGTCAGATGACCTGAAGGTGTTGAGTTACCTGATAAGTGGTAACAAGTGTTTTTTGTTGAACTGAGGGTTTAAATACCCATTTTCTATAATCATGATGATGAGTGTGAAAAGATGAGAATGCTCCTGATGAGATCAGGGATTGAGATCCCAATGCTTTGTTAAATATTTGAACAACACTTGATGAAAATATTACACATTCTTTGAAGCAATTGTTAAAATAATTAATGTTTGGAAACTTGTCTGATGCTAAAATAATATGGTAATACACTTAATTAATCAAGTGGTATCATATAATGTAGTTTCCCAGACCACAGATCCATCAACGTCAGAATTTGCTGAATGGTGAAACGAGTTAAACTCGGAGCGCATATTTTTGAATATGCGGGGGTAATTGGGCACTATATCCTTATGCCCCATAGGAATGGCTGCGGGCTATATCCTATGTACGGGATTGGTTACGGACCATACCCCAGTAAGAGTATGGATATGGGCCATGACTCCATGATATGATACCAGGCATTGGATACGGGCCATAACCCTGAAGAGAGTATATGCTGCGGGCTATAACTCTATAGCGAAGATGCCAATATACCCTGGCAAGCTAATTGCAGTTTGACACGTGATGTCTCTGCCATATAATCTCATACTGACAGAGAAGGTTGAGGTCTTGGAGTCTGGCTCTTCCATTGACCTTGTGTGGTACCGATGCTTTACGTAATCATGGTCGGTTGGAGCATGAACGATATACTTCATCTCTTCAGGGCATTAAGTTTGATTGTAAAATATAATCAACCGTGTAGCGTAATTGCTTAAGGTTAAAATACGAGAATCACTGGATGATGTTATCTTGCTTAGTTTAGTGGATAAATGATATACATGTTCTTCATATTCCTTATTGGATAAGTGACATGCTTCTTTATCAAGCTATAGTTGAAATGCTTAGAACAAGAATATTGCTCTAACATATTTAGACATTGATTTAACTGTTGTTAAATATTTATGATTTCTCTGTTTAGTTTATTCTTATTAAACTGCAATAATAACATTTCTGGTGGAGAGTTATATCTCTTGCTGGGAAAAATTACGATTGTCTCACCCCGTGGGATACAACTTTTTAGGTAGATGCGGAGGAAGAGGAAGAAACCCTACAATAGGGGAAGAACAGCAAAAACAGCAACAATAGGGACAACTGTGAATCCTCAGGTGGTGACACTGCCTGTCATATTCTGTATATAGAGTCCTATGTGTCATCTCTATACTCTCAGGTCCTCAGAGTCAGTAGTTAGTTTAATGAATCGATCTGAGATTTTGGCGTGATGCCTTAATGTCCTTATGTTGTCTATGTATAGTTTTAACAGGGCAGTTGATGCTTGTAATCCTCGAGAAGGAATGGTATAAGAGATGTATTTGTGAACCAGAATGTAATTGAATTACTTTGTTTCTTTTTGAAAGAAGTTTTCCAATGTATGGATCTCTTTGTAAAAGGTTTTAATTTTTGGTGATTTTTGTTAATCCGTTGTGAATGAACGCTTTTGCTTAAGTAAATCATGTTTTTGTGATTTGTATGCCACACCAAGAATGCTTCACATCCTTATCACATCAATCTCTCAACTACCATTGATGATACCAGACATGTTGGAAGAATCTTGTTGTCCCCCTGAAAGACCCATATCTCATCACTATCTATGAAGATAGTTTGCTTGGAACCACAATCTAAGACAACCTTATACTTTTCTATGGTATTCATCCAAAGAATTACATCAAACTCGTGCATCTCAAGTGGTATAAGATCCACCTGAATGTTGAGTTCTAATAAGGAAAGAACATAGGGATAGCATACCTCCCGCAACACTACAGATCTGCCTAACGAAGTTTCTAATAACAGATTATCTATTCTATGACTAACAGTCATATTGCAGTCATGAATCACTTCTCAAGTGATAAAGGAATGTGTATCACCCGGATCAATCAAAACAGATATGCAGCAAGAAGAAGACATATCAGAATGAAACAATTCCATATGACCTATCACGACTCATGGATTAACTACTGCCTCTGGCTGATTCATAGCATAGAATGTCATCGTTGCTTGTTGCCGACTCCGTGCTCTATTGTTTGGTGGAGATCAACCCTCTTGGGATGCCTATCCACGTCCTCGTGTGTCGCTACTGAACTATTTCCTCTGAGAGCCTTGTTGACTCTGCCTCAGTGGTTGGGTTACCTCAATGTCCCTAACTGGACAATCCTTCATCATATGCCCAATCTGCCTACACTTGTAACAGACTCTATCCTATTGTGGTTTTGATGGTCCTGACACTGACATCGATGTTGTGTTGTGGGATCCACTTGGGAGAAAACTACAACCTCTACCCCTACTTGATGTCCATTGCGTCTCTGCACTGAACCTCTATGGTTTTACTGGTACAGAAAACATTGGTTTCTTGAAACTTCCAGACCTCTATCCCTAGAATTGGGCAGGTACCTTCCTACTATTTGCCTCATGTTTCTCAATCACAGACCTCTCTATCTGCCTAACTGAATCCACAAAGGTGGCAAATCTCTCTCTATTATCTAGAGCAGATACATGTGTGGTTAATTTAGAGTTCAGACCCTTCTCAAAATGATGAATCCTCTCCTCATCTGTATTAGTGTGGACAAAATCATAAAAGATCCATAAACTTAGATTCATACTCAATAATCTTCATCCTTCCTTGTCTAATCTGCTCAAACTGTGAGAGTTTCTCATCCAGATAAGTCTTGGGAAAGTATCTACTGACAAACTCTCGTCAAAATTCCTACCATCCGACCTCAACCCCAGGTCTTTTCTTCTCATCCCGCAACATTATCATTGTCAGGATTGCAAGATCTAGGTATTCAAACATTTAGTTCATCATTGAACACTACTACCACCTATCAGGTAACCATTACCTCTAGGTCATCAGAACAAGGTATACATTATACTTGTTGCTAAAGTATTTCACATAGCTCACAAAGCCCATTTAGATTTGTATCATATAGACATCATAGCCCATACCTGGCTATGCTCATCATCTCATGATACCTTCATGGTTAGTATTTCATGATAACAACAACATCAAATACATATCATCACCATGCAATACAAGAGAAATACAGCCTTCCCATTATTAGGGTTAGGGTTTCCCTTACTTACCGATTGGGGTTTCAAGTGCATACCATCACTCATTATTAGGGTTAGGGTTTCCCCTATTAACCAATTAGGGTTTCAAATCATATGATAACCCTTCATCAGGGTTAGGGTTTCCCCTATTTAATCGATTTAGGTTTCAAGATCATATAATCAATGATCAAACCCTAATTAATACTCCACTTGTATTAGGAGTATCAATGTTTGCTCATAACATGATGATCACACAACTTATAAGTTTCTCTATCATCCTTACTAGGATGTTTGATTGTATCATACTTTATTAAAATGGCTCAACCCTTTCTTCAAGGTACATTGTCCTACTTATCAAAATACATTAAACTCCTTACATGATAATGTATTATTTGACATAACACACCTCATGTGTTACTCCATCAAGTGCATTGAATTTAGATGCTTCCACCATATTGGGCATAGAGGTGTGTACATGACACCATATCCTATTTTCATATCATGTTTGAGGTGTATCCTCATCACTATATCACACATTCATATCAATTTACTCAACCTTAGGGTTTGTATATTGGGTTTCACATTACCATGTTGGGTTTCAACACCATATCGGGTTAGAGTATATACTTGACTCCATGTCGTGCATAAGGTGTGGGCTTGGCCCCATATCGTGCACAAGGTGTATACTTGACACCATATCATGCACAAGGTGTATACTTCATCAGCATATCGTGCATAAGGTATATGCTTCATCTTTTTATCGTGCTAGTGGTATATTCACCTCACCATATCGGGTTAGAGGGGCTTCAACCTGATATCGGATGGGACCATGATGATGTCATCATCATCAAGCTGAAGACCTTCTTTCTTACTATTCTAGTTCATGGACAATAAGTGTATGCAATAATAGAGTTCATGGATTCATCAATTATTCAAGAAAATTCGAAATTGAAGGTAGATCATCAAGTATGGAAAGATTGAAGGTGAGTAATAACATAATTCAATTCAAGTTATATAACCCACCTTAAGAACAACTTTAAAGCTCCAAGCTCCAAAGCTTCATGTTACCAAGGTTGAAAATGAGCTTCACAACTCCTCTATATGCAAATAATTACCATGGTTAAGTATTTGGTGAAGAAGAAATGAAAGGAAGATCACAACCCTATATCCATGCTCAAATCCAAGGTTGAAGATGATTTTGGCTTCACCTTAGGATTAAGACTTGAGCTCCTTCTTCCTCCTTATATCTATGCAAGATAATTCATCACTCATGCATGATATCCCTTATACTTGAAGTCAATATCCTTCACTTGTGGCTGATATTACTCCACTATGGTCGATATCTCCTTGCTATGGACGATATCACTTCACTTTGGTCGATATTACTCCACTATGGTAAATATCTCCTTTCTATGGCCAATATCACTTCACTTTCACAGATATCACTTGCTATGACCGATATCACTTCACTTTGGCTGATACCAAGGTTGTATGCATGATTCCCCTTCACCTATGCATGATATCTAAGAGAAATTGGGTGGTAAAATTCAAAAAAATTCACTAGTAGGTGAAAGGTATGGTATATTTAGTTGTGGTTCATGAAAGAGAGTAGATATGAGGTGTCATCATTTTACACTATTAGGTGCAATGTGTCCATGCATGGTTGACACGTGTCCCTGCATGCATTTTTACATTGACGTGCAAAACACTTGAGGATAATCTATGGATAAGATTTCGGCCCTTCGTTATCTTGTTGAGAAAGGTATTTCAACTCAACACCCCTTTATTCACAAACCGATACACTTTTTCTAAGGAAAGTTGCAAAATGATATCCATCACCTCCTTGAGGTTATTAGCCCATCATGGATAAGGTCAAGAGTTTACAAACCAAAATGAGGCTCCCTCTATGGCTCCTTGGTCGATAGGCACTCTCATATCAAGTCTACAACTCGTTACAACACATATAAGGGCTTCACATTCAACCCTTTCTTGGTCTTTTCATCACCAAGAATTCCATCACTCAAATATTATTCAAACATGGTGCCTCATTCTATCTCTCTCCTTTAAATGATACTCAGAGGGAGTAGGGACACTCTAGAAGATGTAATTTCCATATCAACCCTACATTTTGAGTAATTTACATTTTGTACCAAAATTGGTATACAAGGCACTATCATTATTCAAACAAGTTTCAATTTCAAAATTTAGGCTTTCCACATGCTTCCCCTTAGCATTATTCTCTCTTTTATGATGCTAAAACACATAAGGTACATTCAACATGGCACATTGTGTAATATAACCCCTCATTTTGGGAAAATTTCACTCTACACCCAAACTATCATATAATGCACAAACAGTTTGCAATTAAGCTCAAACTTGAAAATTAAACTCACAAAGAGTCTTAATTACTTTTCAAAAGATTAAAAAAAGTTTGTAAATAACTTACTTAAGCAAAACTTCCAGGTTAGGCCATAACCTAGGTCAAGTATGTTACAATTCCAACTACTAGCTTGCTCTGAAGGAGAGTAATTAAACAATCTAAGTATAATGGTGTCTTTAAAAACACTTGGGATCTTGTGTAAAGAACAAAGGTCGATGAAACATTGGAGATGATCTTGAGAACTCTCACCCTTGTTCCAAGAAAATGGGTTGACTTGGAGCATGGTGATCCATTGGGTGTGGATCTCGAACTAGGGGGCTGCAATTTTGGGTGGAACAACAGGATGTTGTGCGTATTTAGTTTTAGGTGAAGAAAAATCCTTTAATTGTCTTGTTTCTCAACCTCCATATAAGTGGCTTCTAAGGCCTTTTGCTCAGCTACATAGTCTTCACGTAGAGCGGCTTCCTGAGCCGCACGTTCAGCCATCATTCGCTATCTTTGAGTAGCGAGTGCGTACTCAATCCTACGAGTAACTTCCTCCACCCATCCTAAATCTATTTTTTCTATTCAAAAGATGGAAGGTTCTCTCTGGTTTGGGATAAAAAACTGGCAGCGTGGAATCAAAATTCAGTAAGGGTCGCATGCACAATTATATAGATATATTTGAGTGTAGAAAAAATGTATTGTCGGAATGGAAACTCAGCAGAAAGAGGAGATAGCACTTCCATAATGTTACTTAGAAGGTGTAAAGAAATGAAAACAAAAACTTTCTAAAAAAAATTCAGGGTTTGAGAAAACGATCTCTTATCCTCGGCAACGGTGCCCAAATTGATAACGTCAAAGAGAACACCAATTCACTAAGACAATTATTATTGAGTTGAACCTTTTTTATTTTCCAATTAAGGCTAGTATAGAAGGGTTGATCCAACAAGACAACATTTTAAAGATTATTTTCTCTAAGCCCCATTGATTTTAGAATTTGATTTCTTTTTGATGTTTTGAATATATGAACAAGAAAGTAAATTCTGATTTGGGAGTTGATTGATTGCACTAGAACAAGAATTAAAGTATGAAAGAACAAAAAGATTACATCAATGATAAGGAAAGGAAAAGATTATTCTATGGCTAGGAATAAAGAAGATTATTAGAAAAGACATATTATCTAAGACAAGTAGTAAAGTGCAAGAAATAAAAAGAAGTAATCTAATTGCAAGCATTGAAAGAGATGATTGAATAAGAAGGGAAGGCATTGAGGCTTAGGAGTTTCACCACCTTAGCCAAAGGGCAAAAAAAAATTAAGAGATACGCAACAACTAATATACAACTAGGTATGTGAATCATTCATAAATAATGTGCAAGATACAAACTCTATGTGAATCCATTGGCTCTATCATTCACGCATCCTAGTCCTTCATCTTAAAGAGAATTTTTCTATGATCACATCCCAATCCCAATGTAAATGGTTTAGGCATTCTAAATCCCACTTTCTATAGTTGCATCCAATAGGATTAACCTATGATGAAAACCATTAATTATTTTGTTTGAATTGATGATTTCTAAATAGAAAACCATCGATCTAAAAAATAATGTAAAACTCGATCCGATCAACACATGGCTAAGGGGAAACTCCCTGTAACATCCTTGACCTAGGTTTAGGGATAAACCTATTTTTTAGCCTACATAAGTTGCTTATAACTTTAATATAATCCTATAAAGTGTTTTGTTATCTAGTGACAAACTTATGTTTCAATTTTGGTCTTATTTGAATAATGTTTGAGCAATGTTCTCTTATATAGGACCAAAATGCAATTTACCCAAGATGAGGGGTTATATTGCAATATGTCACATGTTAAATATAACTCATGTGTTTTATCATCAGAAGAGAGAGAATGATGCAAGGTGGTGTCTTGTGGAAAGCCTAAATTCCAAATTTGAACTTTTTTGAATGATGTTATTGCCTTGTGTATTAATTTTGGTATAAATTGTACCCAAAATGCAAGATTTATATGAAAATTACCCATCTAGAATATCCCCACTCCCTCCTAGTATCATTTATAGGAGAGAGAAAGAAGGAGACACCATGTTTGAATCATGTATAAGTGATAGTATTCTTGGTGATAGAAAGACCAAGAAAGGGGTTGAATGTGAAAACCTAACTTGAGTTGTATTGAGTTGTAGAGTCCATATGAGAGTGCCTATCAACCAAGGAGCCATAGGGGGAGTCTCATATTAGTTTGTGAACTCTTGGAAAAGTCCAGGACGTGCAAAGAACCTCAAGGAGGTGAAGTGTATCAGTTTACAACTTCCTTGGAAAAGTTGTATCGGGATGTGAATAAAGTGGTGATTAAGTTGAGATATCTTATCCAACAGGATAAGTGATGGCCAAAATATCATCTCTAGATTATCCTCAAGTTTTTTATATGTAAAGATAAATGTGAGTGCATGCATGTACACATGTCAACCATGCATGGACACATGGAAGATAGTAGCTTAAAATGATGACACATATACACACTTTTTCATGAACCTCAAGTATATATATCCTTCCTTTCACCTATTAGTTGAAATTTTTGAATCTTACCACCCCCTTGCTCTTAAATATCATGCATAGAGTCTTGGTATCGTGCATAGGTGAAAGATTATTGTGCATAGAGCCTTGGTATTGGCCATAACAAAGTGATATCGCCCATAGCAAAGTGATATCAGCCACAAGTGAGGGATATGGGCCACAAGTGAGCGATATCGGCCACAAGTGGTGAGGTATTGTGCATAGGGCTGAGGAGCCTAAGTCTTGGATCTTTGATAAGCTCATCATAAACCTTGGGAACGTATATATTTGCAGTTTGGAGCTTTGAAGTTTCTCTTGAGGCGGGTTATATAACTTGAACTCAATTATGTTATTATTTACCATCAATCTTGCAATAGTTGATGATTTACTTTCAATTCAAATTTTCTTGCATAATTGATGAATCCATGAGTTCTATTAGTGACCTAGGACGATTGTTCCATGAACTAGAATAGTAATAATAAGAGTCTAGAGGTTTATGATGATGACATCCTCATGGTTCAACCTGATATTGGGTTGAAGCACCTCTAAATCAATATGGTGAAGTGAACATATCACTAAAACGTTAGAATGGGGATACATACAACTTATACACGATATAATGAAGTATACACCTTGTGCATGATATGGTATCAAGAATATACCATGTGCACGATATAAGGCCAAGTATACACATCATGCTCAACATGGAGTCAAGTATATACTCAAACCTGATATGACAAACCCTAGATGAGGAAGTAACCCAATATGGTGATATGAATACACCACTAGCATGATGTAGTGATGAGTTTATACCTCATGAAGGATATGAGTGACACATACCTACATCTTGTTCATGATATGGGGTCAAGCATCCACCTTATACACGATATGGTATTAAGAAGATACCCTAACCCGATATCATGTTGAAACCCAACATGGGAAAGTGAAACCCGATATGCATTGTAACCCCACATCTTTGTCAGATTGTATACTTGAGCTAGTTGTGACGAATCAGTTGTCTAGCCTATTACTCATCACATGATGAAGAGTAGGACAATACCATGAAGGTTTTGAAGGGATACGAGTATAAGGGTCAAACCCGATATGCAAACCCTAAAGGTTGAGTAACCCGATATGAATGCACAATATGGAGATAAGGAGATATCTCATGCACGATATGGTGATGAAGATACACCTATACTCAATATGGAGGAAGCACCTCAATCTAATACACTTGATTGAGTGATACATGTAGTGAGTTATTTCGAATGATACATTAAGACATAAAGAGTTAATACATTTTGATAAGTATGGGGAAATGTACCTTGAGAGAAGGATTGAGCCAACCTAATGGAGTATGAAGTAATCAACATCCTAGTGAGGGTGAAAGAGAAACTTATAGTTGTATAATACTCATGTAACGAGTATACATTGATACTCCTAATATATGTGGAGTATAAATTAGGGTTTTGTTTCTTGATGAACATACTGGAAACCCTAATCAGTTAATAAAGGGAAACCCTAACCCTTATTATGGGAAGGTTGTATTTCTCTTGTATTGAATGGTGATGATAGGTATTTGATATTGAAACCATTTTGGTATCATGAGATAATGAGCATAGCTAAGTATGAGCTATGATGTTTCATAATACATATTATAAGGGTCCTGCAAGTCATGTGAGATACTTGTACAACAAGTATAATGTTTATATAGGTCTTATGACCTAGAGATGTATGTTGCCTAGTGAGAGGTGACAAGATGTTTGTAAAAGTCTCATGATTTAGAGATTGATGTGAGAGATGGAAATGTTCAAAATGAACTAGGGAAATGGAAACCTAATAACATCATAATAATAATAAATGGTTATAACAATAATGAAATCTTGGTCATACATGCTTTATGATTGGATCCAAATAAGGGCTATAGTGTTTTGAATATGTTTAAATAAATATGAGGAATACATGTATCACATAAAGGATGTGAATGGGTATAATGCCTAGTAAAGGTGATGTAGAATTCAGTGATGAGTTTAAGGGATTGATATCCCATAATGAAAGTGAAAGGGAAACATAAAGGTATTCCACTACTATGGAATCCTCAGCAAAATGGCCTTGATATCACGGGATTGGTATAATCCAATACCTGGATATAGTTTTACAAGATTGGTATTATCCAATACCTGGACATAATCTCACAGGATTGGTATAATCCAATACCTAGACATAATCTCACAAGATTGGTATAATCCAATACTTGGACATAACTTCATAGGATTGGTATAATCCAATACCTAGACATAATCTCACAGGATTGGTATAATCCAATACCTGGACATAACATAACATGATTGGCATAATCCAATACATGGACATAACTTCACAGGATTGGTATAATCTAATACTTGGACATAATATCACAATATTAGCATAATCCAATACCTAGACATAACTTCATAGGATTGGCATAATCCAATACCTATACATAATCTCAAAGGATTGGTATAATCCAATACCTGGATATAACTTCACAGGATTGGCATAATCCAATACCTGAACATAATTTCACAGGATTGGTATAATCCAATATCTAGACATAACTTCAAAGGATTGGCATAATCCAATACATGGACATAACTTTATAGGTTTGGCATAATCCAATACATGGACATAATCTCACATGATTAGTATATCCAATATGTGGATATAACTTCAAAGGATTGACATAATCTAATACCTGGACATAACTTTACAAGATTGGTCTAATCTAATACCGGGATATAATCTCACAGGATTGGCATAATCCAATACCAGGCTATACTTTCACAGGATTGGCATCGTCCAATACATGTCTAGGGCATATTCTCAGGATTGGTATAATCCAATACCTAGATAGAAAATGGGATGAGGCTAACAACTAGAAATGAGAATGATTCATGGATATCGTACCATGATAATATTATCACAGGATGAGCTTGAGATGTTGGTATAGTATGATGGGTAAATGATACACCTGTTCTTCATATTCCTTATAAGGTGAATAGATGATTTACTTCTCTATCATGGACAGTTACAATGCTTTAGAAGATGAGAATGTTCTAAAGTGCTTATCCACAGTGATTAACCTTGCTTATTAATATAAAAGAATCTCTACTCAATTTTATATTGTTTACATGTGATAATAACATTGTTGGTGGAGAATTATATCTCTCGCTGGGACAATTGTCTCACCCTATGGGATCCACAATTTTTAGGTGGACTTACACGAGGAGGTAGAGACTGTTCTGTAGAGGAAGGACAACAACAACAGGTACAAAAGTAACAACTCAGGTTGAGTACTCTGTCTTCCGTATCTTATAGATAGAAGTCATATGTGTCATCTCTGTATTCTCAGGTCCTCGGATTTAGTACGTGATGGATTTATGAATAATCTAAGATTTTGTCTTGTATGCCTCAAGGTTTTATGTTGCTTCAGTACATGTTTTGACAAAGAAACTGTTATATGTTATCCTCAAGATGAGATTGGTACAATGTATGTACAATGTGAAACCTGATGTATATAAAGTTTTGGTTCTTTCATTGAAAGTTTTCCAAGAAATGGATCTCTTTGCAAAATGGTTATAAATTTTTAGTGATTTTTGTTAATATGTTGTTTATGATTATTCCGCATTATTAGTGACATTTTGGTTGTCGGTTTGGTGATGTTTATTTCAAGTTTTGGTATCAGAGCGAGGTTCATTGAGTCTACATAGACACATGACTAAGGTGTTGAGTCTATTCTAGTGTTCTCTAGTGTATCTTATAGTGAATTCTGCTTATGTAGAAGGAGGGATATAGCTTAAAGATGTCTGGTAAACATGAGGATCACATTTCTAAGAGCAATGTTGCTACACCAGTAGGAGGTGCAAGGGATTAGGCAAGAGAGGAATCAGTGCCTGAGAATCCCCATTTTGATGAAGCTATAATAGAAAACCCAGCCTTTCATGCTCTTTTTGGGCAAGTCATGACCACAATGATGCATATGGCAGACTGGATGCCAGCACCAGCACCTAGGACACCAACTCCCAATGAGGGACATGTGTCTGGTAAGATTTTTGAATGACTGTGCCATGTAGGACCTATAGAATATGCTGGGAAAACTAACCCAGTAGAGGAATATCCTTTGGGGTCGAAGAGGGCAAATTGGGTTGTAGGACAGTTGGGCTTGCTTAATGCAAAGCTAGAGTTGTGGAACATCCATTTTGTGAATTGTAAATTGGGTGGGGGTTTGTGGTGACTCCTCCTCAAAATCAATCACTTAAGTTGGTGGGTCTAGCCTACCATGAACATTCAGGCCACCACATATGTGGTGGAATCTCGAGACCACAATTGTTTTGTTCATCTAAGCCATGGTAGAATCCAGGGAACACACGCTTTTTTATCAACAAGGTTGTGGTCCTAACCTTCCTTTTCTTCCATTTTCAATGTTAAACAACCTTCAATACCATGATCTCGATGAGGTATCATGATTGTTATGACCTCAAAGTAGCACATCGATTTTGATGTCCATTGTCATTTGGTTTTATTTTTTTTCATATCCTTAGATCAATTTTCAAAGATCAATCAATCCTCATTCCAAGTTGAAATTTTCATATTAATTGGCCACTTAGGGGCACTTTCTATCTTCCTTTGTCTATGTTCTTTGTTTTAAAAAAATAAAACCTTATAAAATGAGTGTGTTAGTATTTCCTCAAAAGTGAAAAAGCAAAAGTACTATGCGAAGTTGCAAAGTATCATGTCAAAAGTTTGCAAATCACGTGGGTTTCCACACAATGGTGGTAAATTTAAACCTCCATCCACGTGTCATGATCCTTGAATCATTCTTTATTTGAAAATTTCATGGACAATATTTAAGTACATGGACCTCTCATCGACATGAAAAGAATGTTCCTCATGCCAATGGTCATGCACATCCTCAAAGTTTTCTTCTTCATCTTTCGCTTCTCTTTTTACTTATGGTGTTGTGGTCTTGAAGATGTTGAGGCTCAACCTAATGTTCATGAAGGTGATTGTCAAAATGTTGGTGAACACATGGATGTTAGCATTAGTTGTTTCCAAGGATGTTCTTCCAAAGATAATGGGAATTTTCTTGTCCTCTAGACGTATCAAGAACAATAAAGTTTTCTAGGAATGTCGCCACCATTTTTGTGTCAAGCATTAGAAACACTTCATACACCCTACCTCTTGGCACCTTGATGGGTTGGTCATACAATTGGTCGGCTTTATCAATCCCAATACCAACTTGAGTTAGACACAGTAAGACATGATATTCACACTAGATCCCAAATCAATCTAGAAATTATTGAATAAGGTGTCCACCAATGTGGCAAGAGATAAGAGGGGCTCTAGGTTCCTTTTTATTTAAGGTAAGTGCACATTGCTATATGGAACTCACTTTATCTGTTAATTTCACTTTCCTAGACATCCTTAATGTTGTCTTTCTCTTAAAGGTGATATTCTACATGAGGAACTTTTCATAACCCATAATTTTCTTAGTTGCATAAAGAATGCTGCCACAAGATGTCAACATTGAGTTTTCATCTTCCTTTGTATGATGATGGTTCATCTAATGAATCATGGAAAGGTGGTGCAAAAGCATTTTCCTTGGGAGGATCAGAATAAACTTCTTGAGGAATGATAGAAACCATTTGTGGAACACCAGGAAGTGATGGTGGAACACTAGGAATTAAAAAACCAACATAGAATGTGAAAGGACTCGAAAATGGAGTGCAAAGTGGAACATTCAAACTCACATACTCAATAAGGTGAACGATAGAATGTACCAACCTCAAAGTATCACATAGTTTTCCCATATCAACTGAACTTGGAACAATATCAACATAAATTCTTTTAGAATGGATGATCTCAACATGATTTTCATCTAAATTTCATGAGTCACATGGCACTTACACTGCTCAGTCACTCCTGCACTAAATTGACTTTCATTACATTATATTGCCCATGGTGGGGAGTGGGGTTTTTTTTTTGCTACCAAGGAGGTGGAGGTGGTCTTTGGTTTTGTGGATGAGATAGATTTTGGAGAATGTAGGGCTGTTGCACATCTTGAATGGAGGTGGAACATGAATCTTTACATGACCTTGATTGGGTGGCTTTAAAAGCAGAGGAAGAGGTTTCCATTGGTATTGTGATTCTGGAGGTGCATATGGATGAGGGGGGATTTGGTATTGATGCATCTACTATAGTTGCATGTGTGGTGGGAAATAGGTTTTTTGAGGAACTCCTATTTGGCCACCCACATTGTTTGGGTTCACCATGGTTTGGGAAGGGTGCTTCCCCTCCTCATGGAAAGAAAGTGTAATAGAGAGCTCATCCAATCTTTACTCCATCCTATTTGATAATTTGACCATGAGAGAACACACATTTCCTTACCTCATCTAATCTTCTAAACCTACCAAGCACTTCATCCTCAAACTTTGAGTTGTACTTTTGGCTTCAATTTTGTTGGTGTGAATTCCCATATGTGAGTCATAACCTTATTGTCTTCAAGAGAAGTAGGGATGATTCCTCCATCCAGGGGAGCATGACTCACACATGGGAGCATTAAAATTTTGTTTCCAAATTTGAAGAGATTTTACCTCCTCATAGGCTTAATAGATTGGAAAACATTACTAGAGTAAACTCCTACTTGATTCTTCATAAGGTTGATCATATAGAATAGAATCTTCATCATGTATGAATTATCATCAGATCAAGTGGGAGGTGAAATAGTTGGAGAAACACCAATATATCTATGATAATCAAAAGGCTGCAAAGATGCTCTATAACTAGAATTCTACCAAGTCCTCAAAAAGAGGCCATGATTCTTTGTGGGGTTGGTCATTAAAGGAAATAAACAAGATGAGTGCACCAAAGTTTGACCCATTGAGACAACCCATAGTAGAATGACTGCACAAGCTTCCATAGAGGAACCTCATGATGGTGAACATCTATCAACAACTTTAAAATCTTTCTCATGTCTTGAAGAATTTCTCATTTTCCTTTTAGTTGAATTAAGTGATGGTCCTCCTCATTTGGGTTAGCTTGAAAATAGGATAAACATATTCATGAAATCATTATTCATGACCCCCTAAGTCATAGCTTTAGTTTTTGAGATATACCACTCCATATCCTTGTCTTAAACAACGAACAAAAATATTCTTAGGAACATAGAATTGTAGCAGTTGGACATATTGATTATGTATTAGGTCTCCAAGAAGTCATCCATTCTTTCAAAGCACTTGTGCTTCTTCAAAGCATAAAAAGTAGGACGTATTCCCACTATATCTGATTAGATGGGGAAGGGTTGCACATGCATTTCGTCTATCCTTGCAATCCTCAAAGAAGTTGTCCAAGGATAGAAATCGATAATCAAACATGCACTATCACCTACAAATTTCACAATCAAGAAATAAAGGACAAGTTAGATACCACAAATGCAAAATTAAAATAAGGAATAAGGAATAACAATAGTGAAAGTAACTAGAAAAGTAAAAAAGAAACAACTATCTAGGTCTAAACACCAATCCTAACAATGGCATGCAAAATCTTGAAGTGTGACCATTATTGGCCTAATAAAAATATACTAGTAGAAAAAAGACAAAGAATAATTCAAAAGTGCACAACCTTGGTATGAATTTTTAGAGGTGGCAAGTAAGGGGTCAAATCCACATGGAAAGGAGAAGGCACTAGAGCTATGTTGTTATTTAGGTTCCTATAGATAAGGGTTAAAGTTTTTAGGGTTAAGGTGGTTGGTGTGGATTACACTAACGATCATGCCAAAGAGAAGAGCAATGTTGAAATATACTTTTCCCCTAACAATTAAATCTAACAAAATAAGTAAGATAAAAATTATCACTACACTAAGTAATGGATCAATTACACTAACTAGAGTAGAAATGGAAAGAGAGAGAAATCAAATATACTAGACTGGAAATTTCACTACAATGACACATGAATACTAGTCTTAATAGCTAAATAGAAAATCTTAACAAAACCAACTAAGAACAAGAACCAATTTTCAACCAAAAAGTAACTAGGATGAATCAAACAATTAACTAGATGATTAAGAAAAAGTAGCCATTACAAGAGCAAGTTAGGATTTGAACAAATAATTAATGGATAGTGGGTTGTTCAGTTACACAACTATTAACCATGCCTAAGGGTCATAACGATGCAAACATATAAAAAAAATGCTACCAAACCAAACAACTAATAATAATTAAAATTAAAGATCCTATCCTACTAGATGGACTCAAGTGGAATATGGTGTTTGTAGAAAAACTAGTCCCTACCAAATTCTATCTAATGTTATTAGGCTCAAGTGACTAGGTAATGGGTAAAATCTAATAAAGAACACACTAGTTGAGTTTTCAAGGAATGATCCTCCTAATGTAGTTTGTGGAAAGCGATGGTATGAGGTGTAGAAGAAGGGTGTATCACCTCTTATTACCTCCCATCCATCCATTTAACATGTATTTTTCTAAGTGCATAGGGATAAAAATACATGTATACTTGGATCTTCCACCAAGGGCTAGTAGGATAGATGGATATCTAGGATCAGAGGGCACTAGCTTAGGATTCACTAGTTGGAGTTAGGAGGTTTTCATCTTTTGGTCTCCTATTACCTCTTATTTCTATGCCCTAGGTATTTTCATACAACAATCACCTTTGGAAGAGATAGGAAATGGTAAAAATCAAGAACATAGACATTCCAATAAAATCAATATGTTTTTCATAATACTTTTAAAATGTGTGTCACAATCATATATTTCCCCAAACAGCCCACCTAAAGGTTTATCTAATCATGGTAGAAGAAAGAACAAAAGAAAGGGTACAGAAAGAAAAAACTCCATGATATATGATGAAGACTTCTTCTTATTCACCTTAAGCAACAACTAGCTCTCCTCCTTCACTCCTCAAAGGGTAGAGAGCATGAAAGTATGGATGGAAATGGTCAAAACCCTATAATGCTAGTGTTTTGGGTGGTGGAATATGAAATGGTAGGTGGGAGTCAGTATGGTGACAACCTAATGGAGTAGATGAGGTGAGGAAGCACTAACACTCAACCCATTGACACCACCAATGATTATGTATTCATTAGGAAGTCTAGGATTAAGTGGGATGAGAATTGAAAAGGTAGTGTTGGGAAACACTAGGGTTTTTTAGCACATGCCTGTTCTACATATAACATCCATGGTGGGTAGGTGGGAAATGGTCATCGTAGATGAGAGTGACCATGCTGGAAGTGGATAAATTTTTGGGAAATTATGAAGGAAATGGTTTACGTGGCACAACCATGGTGGGTACCAAGACCGTGTTGCATGAAAGTGGAATGGAAATTGTGGATACATAGACTTGGTGAGGAGGATAGAAGGAGATACTAGCCATGATAAAGGACTTGGAGGGGGTTGTATTCCATGATCATAGCTGGTGGAATACTCGTGGTGGTCTCCACTAGCTATGGTCAATCTCACTAGAACATTTATACTGTTGGGTGTGTTTTATCCCTACAAGAACCTATCATTTGCCTATAACTTTGGCTTGCATATATGATTGTGGCCAAGTACCATGGTCCTTTTGAGGGTATTCTTGTGCAATTGATTATTGGATTTGATCATCCATGGAGGTTTTTTCATAACTTTGTTATTTGATCAGTTGGGTTAGGTTGGAGGTCATATTTGTATCACTTTAAGGTTCTATAAGCTTGGGTAAGTCCTAACATCGAGATTCTATGATGCCTCATCATGTTAAATAATATTACTCAAAACATAACACACGATCAACTACTAAATTACCACATAACCATGAAAGTGGGTAAATTAAAACTGATTCAAACATTACCATCACGTTCAAAGATATTTACACAAAGGTCCAACAACTCACATATTATAGCATACTCTATCAAGTGTTTACATGTATGTTCAGTGGTTGAGGACACAACCGGTATACAAAAAGATGTTCCACATGTACATGCCATATACACACATAGGAACATTGCCAAAAGCTCAAGTCAATGTACATATCATCTACAAAACATCCCCTGCCCGAACTTGAGAGTACATGGATGACTCTAGAACACACTAACTACTAGAAAACCTTCTAGTCCTATTGCTCTCCAAGCTGCTTTTCCTGACCACCACGATCTTAATTACGTCATTGATGACCACCTAAAAAGATGTGGTTACCCACGAGGTGAGACCAATGTCCTAGCGAGAGATATAACTATAAAAAATGGCTATTGATTACAACATGTTATATTATTAAGAAAATTAATCTTATTATACAAATTAAACAAGTTAGACAAGTAGGATAAGCAACATGCATGATTAGCTAGATATATATAAAGGAACAGATAAAACTATCAACTACAATTGATTACTCTTACTACAATATACAACAATGAAAGAGTATAAGAACAAGATAAGGGTTATCAACCAATGTGAATCATGTTTAACCCTACAAAAATATACTGCATGACTTGATTACATATTTTATTAAGCCCTAGGGAGTTTGAGGAACAACACTCAAAGTTCAATTGATCACTGCTAAGTGTCAGTTCCATACAAGATCTAGGAGTTCCAAAATCCTAAGATCTCACCCCCCTTGGTCAGTACGAGTCAACCGCAATGGCTAATATACTCAAGCTGCAAAATAACCTAGTCTGTCCTTGATATATATGTCACAACACTAGTAACCAGGGTATACAAAACCATATCATCTGAGGTACAACCACAATTTTCCTAGAAAACATCACATATACTAAATTCATAAACATCTAATATACAGGCTCGACCGTTCTCCTATCGAGGTATGACTACAACCATCCTCAAGAACATCCATATACTCCACAGTATACAACTATTAGCTTCCATTAGAAGAATACTTGTTTCACCATCCAACAAGTTCTAACACTAAAATGGATCTATCAAATATGGCACTACATGATTAGGGTTTCACTTGATTAGTTAATGCCAATTGGATGAGTTAATAATGCATCAATCAAGTTACATTTAAATCCTAAAATATTTCTATAAAACATGGATATATTACAACTTCTGAACATATAAAACATATGAAATGAAATTCTTATCACATAATCATAGGATACCAATCCTTGTCACATCATGAAGAGGATCACACCTCCATAATGGCTCACCCATGCCCAAGAGGTCATGAAGACCATCACATGATTACCTGTAAGAACATCGTTATCTTTCCATGCCTTACTAAAGACTCATCTACCATCACCACATGTGTCACATATAAGTTCGACATAACATTGCATTTAAGAGCTTATGATGTTCATAGGACAACATATTAGGGTTACCAAAAATATTTGGAGAGAGTATGTCCTCATCATACTGAGCCCACAAGGAATCTAAGCATGATTAACCTTCACCATTTACTTGTATTAGGGTTAGGTTTAGAATGATAAGTTGAATTGAGGTTACAAAATAGAACTCAAGGATAAACCATAGTTCTTAGCATTTCCATAGGATCATGAATGCATAAGGTTAAACGAAATGATCTGATTCAATAAAGACAAAACTCTTGACTCATACTCATAGGATTAGAAATCTCATCAACCACTAGTGTTAGAAACCATGGTGACCACTAGGGTTAGATATCTGAGTGACCACTAGGGTTAGATATCTTGGTGATGACTAGGGTTAGAAATCTTAGTGACCACTAGGGTTAGATATTTTGGAGACCAATAGGGTTAGATATCTTGGCAAACACTAGGGTTAAATATCTTGGCGACCGCTAGCGCTACAAATCTTGGTAACGACTAGGGTTAGATATCTTGGTGACCACGAGGGATAGATATCTTGGTGACCTCTAGGGTTAGATATCTTGGCCACCACTAGGGATAGATATCTTGGCGACTACTAGGGTTAGAAATCTTGACGGCTACTAGGGTTAGAAATCTTGGTGACAACTTGGGTTAGATATCTTGACGACCGCTACAGTTAGATATCTTGACTACTACTAGGGTTAGATATCTCATCGACCACCAAGGGTCAGAAAATATGGCGACCAACATGGTATTCAAAACTTGGCGACCAACATGGAATTCAAAACTTGGCGACCAACATAGAATTCAAAATCTCATCGACCACATAGACTCACACACATATGTGCAAGCTCGAGATTTTCTATATTCAAGAAAGAAAAGTGAACTAGCTTTAGAGGTGCATCAAGAAGGGTTATCAACTTAAGATCTACTATATAAGCTCAACCCTAGAGAAGATGACAACTTTCTACTTAGAACAACATTTTAGGGCAAGATCATGTACATGCAAGATAAGAGTAAGCAATAATCATGAAGAAAGTTATATAACTCACCTTAGAGATGTTGATGAAGCTCTAAACAACAAGGTAGCTCAAAGAATGAAGGGAGAAACCCTAGCTTGAGCACTCCACTCAGCCAAGCTATCTCCTTTTCCAAAGGCAAGCAAAACCCTAGGTCAAGGAAGCAAGTAAGAGGTGTTCTTCAAGATCTAACACAAGATCCACCATGAAATATCATGGATCCAACCAAGAAAAAAGAGAGAGAAGGTAGGGAAGAAAGTAAAACAAAGGAAAGGAGGGAGATTTTACTTTCTTAGGTCAAGAACAAGCTAAGGAAGATCTACAAGCTCAAAGAGAAGGTCGATCCAAACCCTAGGTGCACACGAAAGAAAGATCAGCCAAGCTTCTCCTACCTTGGATCCTTCTTCTCTACCAAGCAGGAGGGATAAGATCCAACAGAAATGAAGAAGGGAAAGAAAGATAGGAGCATAAAGAAGTTGTTTGCATGCAAGGAGGGAGGTATCTAAAGCTTAGTGTGGGAGAGAGAAAGGAAGGGAGAGGTGTCAAGATATGAATGCAACGTGTCCAAGGTCAAAACATCTCATCCATGAAAGTATATCATCCATGCAACTAGGTTGACCATGTTTCTTAGAAACCCAAACGACAACAATAAGAAAACTTGGCAAACAAGATGATCAAAAGACTAATCGACCGCCAACCCTAAGAATGTTGGCGACCAAGAGGTGTCAGAAGTCTCATCGACTGCCAATACTAGAGACCACATGAAAAATTGGTGACAAAAAAAACTAGTGTTCACATGAAAACTTGGAGATTTCCAACATTGGGTGGTCCATAGGGTCCCAACACTCTAGGTCAACCATTGAGTTAGGGCACCCATGAGAGAAAACCCTAATCTCAACACCAGGCTAGATGTCACTACTTAATCCAAGGTGTAACAAGGCAGACCAAAGCAAAACCATCTCAAGAATGAAAAGAAAACATGTGAAGCACAACAACACATGTGACAAATTGCAAGAAAACCCTAGATAAGGGTAAATTGCATAAAGCCCATAACAAGCATATAAATGAATTACTTTCTCAAGCAGTGGCCAAGCTGGACCAAACTTGAAATTTTAGCTTTTCACATGATATCACATCACATATTAGGTTTTGATTAAGGTTCTAAGAATCCAATTATGATAAGAAAGAATGTTCAATCAAAATCAAGGTCAGGGGTCATACAATCATAAACACCTAACAAGGATTTCACCCCTAAAATCCTATGCAAACAAAGATGGATACTTCCTATGCATCTCATCCTATAACTTCCATGTGGCCTCCTACACACCATGGTGATGCCAAAAAACATAACTAAGGATATATACTTCTTCTTCAGCTTCTTCAGTCTCCTATCCAATATCAACACATGACCCTTAACATAACAAACATCATCCTCCAACTCAACCTCCACTGGATATAACATCTACTCTGTATCAGGGTGACACTTCCTCAATATAGAGAAACATAAGTCATTATGCAACTCGTGAAGCTCTAGTGGTGACTCCAACTTGTACACTACCTTTTCAACACGTGCCAAGATAGAGTATGGCCCCATGCACCTAGGAGCCAACTTACCCTTCTTACTAAACCTCAGCACACCCTTCTAAGGGAACACCTTAAGGTACAAATGGTCTCCAACTTGGAACCCAAATAGTCTATAATGGTAATCAACATATGACTTCTATCTATCCTAAGATGCCTTCAACTACTATTATATCACCTTAATGGTCTCTATAGACTGTTGCACTAGCTCAGGACCCAAAAGTGATACTCTCCTCTCTCGTACCAACAAAGAGGTGACTGACAATGTTGCCTGTATAATGCTTCATACGGTGCCATGTCTATAATTATCTGATAGTTGTTGTTGTAGGTGAACTGTATCAAACTCAGATGTATATCCCAACTTCCATGAAACTGCAAGACACATGCTCTCAATAGATCTTCTAAAATTCAAATGGTCCTCTTAGACTAGCCATTTATGTATGGATGAAAAGCTGTACTAAACCTTAGTTGTGTTCCCATAGTTGTATGCATATGTTCCCAAAACCTATTCATAAACTTTGGGCCTCTATTAGATACTATGGTTACTAGAATACCCATACAAACCAACTATCTCATCAACATATACATGTGTGCACTTCTCTATTGTATATGTCATCTTGACTTGAAGGAAGTGAGATGAATTGGTCAACCTATCAACTATCACCCAAATCGAATCATGACTTTCTTTGTCCTAGGAAGACAACCACAAAGTCCATGGTAGTATGACCCCATATCCACTACAATATCAACAAAATTTGTAGTGTCCTTGTAGGCTTTTGGTGCTCTGCCTTGACTTGCTGACAAACTAGATACTTAGTAATGAACTCAGTCAAATCACGCTTTATACCTGGACACCAATATAGATCCTTTCGGTTATGATATATCTTGGTATTTCCATGGTGCATCACGTACATTGAGGAATGAGATTCCTCTACAACTATCTTCCTTAAGCCCTCAACATCTGGAACCACTGTTTGGTTATGAAAACAAACTATCACATCCTATGAGTCATGGAAGCCATCATGCTTCTCACTGCCAAACTTTGATCTAATACTATATATCCCCACACCACTCTTATGAGCACCCCTGATTTGTTGTATTAACATCAACTTCACCTACATCTATGCTATCAATCCTGCCAACAAAGAAACCTCCAACTATATGCTCATTTGGCAAAGCAATATTACCACGTACCACTTGTAACACACCACGGAGTGCAACTGTGCCTTGTCTACAGATGATGACGAAGATGAATTCCTACTTAATGCATCATCCACCACATTCACCTTCACTAGATGGTAGTCTATCATATAATCATATTACTTGATCAACTTCATCCATCTCCTGAGACCTCATGTTCAACTCTTGTTTTAAGAAGATATACTGAAGTTCATGTGGTCGGTGAAGATCTAACACTTATCCCCATACAGATAGTGCCTCCAAATCTTCAAGGCATGAAATACGACTACTAACTCTAAATCATGTGTTGGGTAGTTCTCCTCATGTTTCTTAAGTTGTCACAAAGCAAGAGAAATCATGATCTTATCCTATATCAACACACATCCCAAGCCATTTTTCAAAGCATTGCAAAAAACTATGCAACATTTCCCTTACTCTGGAAGCACTAACACCAGGGCACTTGGTCAACTTCTCCTTCAACAACTAGAAGGAATGGTGACACTTGTCATCCCAGTTAAAAGGAACACCTTTCCTAGTCATTGTGGGTTAGGGTTAACGTTGCAACATTGAAAATTCTTAATAAATCTCTTGTAGTAACCAGCCAAACCTAGGAAATTTCAAACTTCAGTTGGTGTCTTGGGTTGCTCCCATTCCAGGATAGACTCTACCTTCTTCACATATGCACAATCACCCTTAGCAAATATCACATGTCAAGAACACCTTAATTAACTGCAACTCACACTTATTAAACTTGGAATACAACCTGTGATGCCTCAACAACATCAATGCCTGGTGTAGATGTTGTTCATGCTTCTAACTATCTCTGAAGTATATCAGGATATCATCTATGAACACAACTACAAACTGGACTAGATGTGGTCTGAACACCCTATCCATCAAGTCCATGAAGGCTGTTGGTGCATTGCCTAGCCCAAGTGGCATAACCACAAACTCATAGTAACCATACCAAGTCCTAATAGTAGTCTTAGGTATGGCATGGAACTTTGATCCTCAACTGGTGATATCTTGATCTCATATATATCTTTGAGAACACTGTAGCACCTCTCAACTGATCAAACAGATCATCGATCCTCAGCAACAAATACTTGTTCTTCATTGTAACCTTGATAAACTATTGATAATCTATACAAAGTCTCATGGAACCATCCTTCTTCTTCACAAACAACAAGGGAGCACCCCAAGGGGAAGTGCTTGGTCAGATGAAACCCTTCTCCAACAACTCTTGCAACTATTTCTTCCATTCCTGCATCTCTATTGGTGCCATCCTGTAGGGTGACTGTGATATGGGTTGTGTTCCAGGAACAAGGTTGATCTCAAAATCAATCTCTCTAGGAGGGGGAACACCTAGAAACTCTTCAGGAAAGACATCCTCAAAATCTCACACTAACGACACCTCCTGGATACTAGGACTCCTCACATTGGTATATACAACATGAGCCAAGAAAGCCTCACACCCTTGTCTTATCATCCTCTCTACTGTCATAGATGACACCAAACATGTAGTAAGAATATTCCTATCTCCTTGGAAGATCCACAAAACATCTCCATCAAAAATGTCCCAACCTTGGAAATACACTCCAAAACAACCTTATACTTCTCTGAGGTATCCATCACTAGGATTACATCAAATCCATGCATGACAACTGGCATAAAATCCACTTTAATGCTGCATCCCGAAAAAGAAAGAATACAAGATGGACACACCTTCTCCAACTCAGTGGAATCAACAAGAGGGGTTTCAAGGAAATAAAATCATATCTATTATAAATAGGCAGATAACAACTACTTATCACCTTTCTACTGATAAAAGAGTGAACCACACTCGAGTCGACCAAAATAGATATGAAAGAAGAAGAAGATAAGTCAGACTGAAAAAGTTCCATCTGACCTATCATTACTTGTGGATTTACCACTCCATCTGACTAACTCATAGCATAGAATCTAGTCATTGCCTATTGTCATTCATGCCCTATGTTAGCTAGTCCAGATGAACCTGCATGTGATGCCTGACCGCATCCTCTACCACCACCATTATTGTACTATTTCTATTGGAAACCTCAATGACTTTGTCTCGACTGTTGTATCACTTCTTCATCCTTCATAGGGCACACCCACTTATATGGCCTACTTGTCTACACTTGTGACAAGTCCTTGAATTATAATGTGGCATAGATGACCCGTCACTGACACCGAGGCTGCACGGCATGCTCCTGTTGGTGGAAATATACAACCTCTACCCTTAGTCAGGGACCATTGTGACATTACTCCTGATCCCAACTAAAAAAGTTGATCTCTGATGTGGTTGCGGTGATGAGAACCTTGGCTTCATAAAGCCACTGGTTGATTTCCCTTGGAACCAAGATGGTATCTTCTTAGCATTGGCTTCACACTTCTAAATAGAAAACCTCTCTATCCTCACAGACTCCACAAAGATAGATAACCTCTCTCTATTCTCCAAAGAAAACACTTTCATAGACAACTTTATGCTCAGACCCTTCTCAAACCTCCTAATCCCATCCTTCTCTATCACTTCCATATGAGGATAAAAGCTCAAAAGCTCCATAACTTGACCTCATAATCATTGATAGACATCGAACCTTGACACAACTTCTCAAGCTATGATGTCTTCTCATATGGATATGTCTCTGGGAAGTAAATGCTCACAAACTCCCACCAAAACTCTTCCCAGCCCACAACAACTCTTTGTCTTTTCTCCTCTTCTATGTCCCACCGGTGGCCAACACTACCCTTCAATAGGTAAACGAAACACTTCACCTTGTCCTTTTCTAAGATATTAAGGATCTTGAATGCCATCTCAAGATCTGTAAACCACATATCATCGTCATCTGGGTCTTCCGTATCCACATACTCGATAGCTCCAACACGTCATAACCTCTCAAATGTCTTCCCAAAACCTTGAGATTCCGCATTAGAGATAGTTGTACTAGCTTGAGGTATGGACACTCTATCTGATAAGTGTATAATCTTCACCATGAGTTATCCAAATATGGACTAAAAAGTAGGATTTGACATGGTTGTAGTGTCATACTGAGGCATTACAAGCTATTATGGCCCTGTCACAAGCACTATTCCATCATGTACCAACCTCCTACCCCCACCTCCTAGAGAGGCATAGATACACTCCACATGATCTTCAAATTCTCCATAAATTTCTACATAAGCATAAGCTATGATCAGATATGTTGGATTACATAAGAACATACACAAACCCTATTCTTATGTCCCTATAAACTCAGTGAATATAAAGCTCTGATACCAAACAAACTTTGATGCCCCATCATGCTAAATGAGATTAATCAAAACAAAACATACAATCAACTACTAAATTACCAAATATCCACAAAAGAGGGTAAATTGAATCTGATTTAAACATTACCATCATATTCAACGATATTTATATAAATATCTAACAACTTCAATATTAAAGAATACCATATTAGGTATTTACATGTATGTCCAGTGGCTGAGGCCACAACCTATATACAAAAGACATGTTCCACATATACATGCCATATACACACCTTGACACACTACCAAAAGATAAAGTCTATATACATATCATCTAGAAAACATTCCTTGCCTAGACCTGAGTGTACAAGGGCGAATCTAGGACACACTAACTACTAGCTAACCTTCTACTCCTACTAATATAGAAGCTACTCTTCCTTACCACCATGATCCTAAAGACACCATTAATGATCACATAAAAAGATTTGGTGACCCATGAGGTGTGGCCCTACTCTCAATGATATATATAACTCCCAACAATGGTTATTTATTACAACATGTTATACTATTAAATATATTAAGATGATTAATCAAATAAACAAGTTAAATAGGTAGGCTAAGCAACATGCATGATTAACAAGGAATACATAAAGGAATAGATAAAACTGTCATTTACTATAGTGGGCTACTCTTACTACATTATATATCAATTAAGGAGTATAAGAACATCACAAGGGTTATTATCCAATGTGAATCATGTTTAACCCTAAACATATATACTACACCATTGAATGACGTCTTTTATTAAGACCTGGGGAGTTTGAGATATACCACTCAAAATCTAACTGATTACTGCTAAGTAACATTGAGTTGCATACAAGATCTAGGAGAGCTAAAATCCTAAGATCTCATCCACCCTCGCTCAATATGAGTAAACCATAGAGACATATATAGACAAGCTGCAAAATAGCCCAGTCTGTCTTTGGTATATAGGTCATGACACTAAAAAATAGGGTACACAAAACCCTATCATCTGAGGTACAACCACATGTTTCCTCAAAAACATCATGTATACTATAATCATAATCATCTAAGATACGACTTCAAGCATTCTCTTGTTGAGGTATGACCACAACCATCCTCAAGAACATGCATATACTTAAACGTATACAACTCCAAGCTTCAATTAGAGGAATACTTGTTTCACCATCCAACAAGTTCTGGCACTAGAATGGATCTTTAAAATAGGGCACTACATGATTAGGGTTTCACTTGATTAGTTAATGCCAATTGGGTGAGTTAACACTACATAAATCAAGTTACATACAAACATAAAAGAATTCTACAAAAACACTGGCACATTACAACTTCAGAAGAGATAAAATGTATGAAATGAAATTCTTGTCACATCATCACATGATACCAATCCTTGTCACATCATGAAGAGGATAACACCTCCATAATGGCTCAACCATACCCAAAAGGTCATGAAGAACATCACATTATTCCCTATAAGAACATCATTATCTTTACATTCCATAACAAAGGCTCATCAACCATCACCATACATGTGACATATAAGTTCGACATAACATTGCATTTAAGAACTTATGGTGTTCATAGGACAACATATTAGAGTTACCAAAAAGATTGAGAGAGAGAGAGAATTTCCTCATCATACTAATCACACAATGAAGCTAAGCATGATTAAACTTCATCCCTTACTTGTATTACGATTACGTTCAACATGATAAGTTGAATTGAAGTTACAAAACAAAACTCAAGGATAAACCTGAGCTCTTAGCATTTCCATCGGATCATGAATGCATAAGGTTAAACATAACCATCTAATTCCATACAACCAAAACTCTTGACTCATACTCATAGGATTAGAAATCTCATTGACCACTAGGGTTAGAAACCTTGGAAACCACTAGGGTTAGATATCTTGGAGACCACTAGGATTAGATATCTTTCCAACTAGTAGGGTTAGAATTCTTGGAGACCACTAGGGTTAGATATCTTGGTGACCACTAAGGTTTAATATCTTGGTGATCACCAGGGTTAGATTTCTGGGCGACCACTAGGGTTAGAAATCTTGGTGACAACTAGGGTTAAATATCTTGGCGACCACTACGGTTAGACTTGGCGACCACTACGGTTAGATATTTTGGTGACCACTAGGGTTAGACTTAGCGACCAGTAGGGTTAGACATCCTGGCGACCACTAAGGTTAGAAATCTTGCCGACCACTAGGGTTTGATATCTTGGTGACTACTAGGGTTAGATATCTTGGCGACCATTAGGGATAGAAATCTTCGTGACCACCAGGGTTAGAAATCTTGGTGAGCACTTGGATTAGATATCTTAGAGATCGCTAGGTTTAGATATATGTCTGATCACAAGGGTTAGATATCTCATCAACCACCAAGGGACTGAAAAATCAACATCCAACATGGAGTTGAAAACATGGCAACCGACATGGAATTCAAAAATTGGCAACCAACATGGAATTCCAAATCTCACCAACCACATAGAGTCACACACACATATGCAAGGTCTAGGTTTTCTATCTCCACAAATGAAAAGTGCACTAGGTTTAGAGATACATCAAGAAGGATTATCTACTCAAGATATACCATCTAAGATCAACCCTAGGCAAGATAACATCTTTCTACTTAGAACAATGTTTTAGGGAAAGATCATGTACATGCAAGATAAGAGTAAGCAATAATCAAGGAGACAGTTATATAACTCACCTTAGAGATGATGATGAAGATCCAAATAGTAAGGTAGCTCAAATAAAGAAGGGAGACATCCTATCTTGAGCACTCCACTCAACCAACCAAGCTCCTTTACCAAAGGTAAGCTAAACCCTAGGTCAATGAAGAAAGAAAGAGGTGTTCTTCAAGCTCTAGCACAAGATCCATCATGAAATACCATGAATCTGATCAAGAAGAGAAAGAGATAAGGTAGGGCAGCAAGGAAAATTAAGGCAGGGAGGGATATCATTGCAACACACAAACCCTAGCAAGGTTGATACACATCAACAAGGCAAATCCTAGAAACCCTATTCTCACCATGTGATATTTTCTTAGGTCAAGAACAAGCTATGGAATCTCCACAAGCTCAAAGAGACGGTAGATCCAAACCCTAGGTGAACATGCAATCAAGATCAGCTAAGCTTCTCCTACCTTAGATCCTTCTTCTCCACTGAGCAAGAGGGACGAACTCCAATAGAAAAGAAGAAGGTAGAGAAATCTAGGTCTATTAATAACTTTTTTGCGTGCAATGCGAGATGTATATAAAGCTTAGTGTGGGAGAGAGAAAGAAAGGGAGAGGTTCCTAGACATGCACGCCATGTGTCCAAGGCCAAACCATCTCTTCCATGCAAGCATCTCATCCATGCAACTAGCTTGACCATTTTTCTTACAAATTCAAATGACCACAACAAGAAAACTTGGTGACCAAGATGATCAGAAAACCAAATGACCGCCAACCCTAGGAATGTTGGCGACCAAGAGGTCTTAGAAGTCTCATCGACCACCAATATTAGAGAACACGTGAAAAATTGGTAACCACCAACACTAGAGATCACATGCAAACTTGGATATTGCCAACATTGGGTGTTCCATCGGGTCCCAACACTCAAGGTCAACCATTGAGTTAGGGCACCCTTGAGAGCAAACCCTAATCTCAACACAAGTCTAGATGCCATTGCTCAAACCATTGAGTTAGGGCACCCATGTAATAAGGCACCTTAAAGCACAAACATCTCAATCATGATAAGAAAACATGTGAGAAACAACAAGCATGTGACATATTTGTAAAGTAAACCCTAGAAATGGCTAAATTTCATATAAGCCCGAAACAAACATATAGATGCATAAATTGCTCAAATAATGTCCAAACTTTACCAAGCTTGAAACTTAAGCTTGTCACATGATATCCCAACACGTATTATTGTTTGGTTAAGATTTCAAGCATCTAATTATGATAAGAAATCATGTTCAACCAAAAGCAAGGTTAGGGGTTTTGCACATTCATTCTCCCTTCCATCAATTGTGGTCACAATACCTATAAGATCATCCAAAAAGCATCCATATACAATTTACTAGGAAATTACACACATTATGAAAATTCATGGTGTTGTGGGTGGTTTCTCCCTTGAACAACCTATACTTTTCATAAAACATTGGCTCATGTAGCATGGCCAGGAGAAGTACGACAATCATTTTAATAGAACTCTTGTGTACTTGAGTCTTGAACTTGATCACCCATTGATATTTTTTATTAACTTTGATCTTTGATCAGTTGGAGCTAGGTTGGGGGTGATATTGGTATCACTTTGAGATTCTCTAATATTGGGTAAGTCCTTGGATCAACCTTCATCTATCCCTTCCACTAGTTGTGGTCACAATACCTATAGGAGCATGCAAAAAACATCCATAAGTTCATTTGAGATAAAATACAATCTACTTGGAAATAACATCCATTAAAAACATCTTAAAGTTAGTCATGGAACGAAATAAAAAATACAAAGACCCAATTAAGGGATCCATCAAAACATACAAATATTGTCCATGTTTCATGGTTCTAGTTCTATCATTGTTATAAGCTTACAAAATATGAATGTATTTGAACAATAAAATAAAGCTTTAATATAATATTCATTTGGATGCACAATACCTTCTATTAATTCATTAACTTCTCTAGTCTCCACAACACTCAAGGGTGAAGACATACCATGTGTACTCTTGGTAGGAAGCTGTCATCCTTATTGATTACTGTTGTTGTTTCTTTGGGGCTGGTGCAGACATTGTTGTGGTTAAAACTACTAGGTACGTTATTAAACTGAGGCTAGACCTCATTGGAGTTTGGGACATGGGAGCCCGATGTACCCCACTTAACCATAATGATGGAAAACCACATATCTATCATCTCACTAATCGATGTGGTTCCTCTAAGGGAACTTCCCTAGGGGCTAGTGAAGTGATGAATTTTGAAGTTTGAACACCAATTTTGATCACATAAGCTCTTTTTCTTGTGGGTGTTGGGTCTTGTAAGCCAGGTTATGCCTCCACAATTAGTGCCTTATCAATCATCTTCTAAAACCTTAGAGGGTGTTGTAGGAGCAGGGAACACCTAAGACAATATTTCAAACTTTCTAAGAAAAGGCTAGCTCAGTGGTCCTATTAAGGGTTGGTGGCACATTGCTCCAAGAGAAGGAACCTTTGTAGAGAGTAAGAGCCACTAGGAAATTATTGTTTAATATTGTGAAACTCACCTACTTTCTTCCTTAGGTGGCAATAGTAGAATTATTTCTGGTAGAGCAAAACAAGGAACTACTCCGGGACATGGTAGAGGTGTCATGCAAATAGGATATCTTGTTCCACCAAACTCATGTCACTGTGTCCAACATGCAAGAAGTGAAGAGAAACTTTTGGTCAGGAGGGAACTCTATAAGGCCAACATACAGTAATCGAACTTGTCCATTACACCTTACTAGCTCTAATCCTTGAAACGGAGTGGCAATATTTAGATAAAAACTATTAGCAACTACTATTTGGGAGTTCAACAATAAGAGTGGCATTAAGCCTTCATCGTAGTGATCAAAAGCTAGTAAAGTAGTTCCAACTCCTTCTTAGGAGATAGACAATCATAGGAAGAACCACGACACTGAGAGGAACCACATAAAGGGGTTGTTCCTTGGGAGTGGCTTGGGAGTCCAAGGTCACTATAAGAGGGTCCATCAATGGCATGCCATACTATATAAAATGTGATGTAGAATAGACTAATAGGCTTTGAGGAGATATATAGGACCCAATTTCCATGCTATCAAATAGTTCACTCCTCTTGAAAATGGGTCAACTATAAGGAATAACACATGATATTTTTGTGATGCTAGTTTACCAATTGCTATTCTCTTATACCATACATGTCAGGAATCAAACGTAAAAGTAGATCCACTCCTTATATTTTTTATAAAACAAAATCACAACAGCATTCAAACAACCAAAAAGTTATATATGAAAGGAAAATGATGCATATTAAATACTCAATAAGTACTAACATGGACATCTTGGTATTGTATCAATATACATAAAACTAAGATAACACATAGTTTGACATGTTGTTCTACAACATTTCCTAAATGCATAAAATTTAAAGATAACTAGAAATCTAACTAAGGATATTAGATATAGTGGGAAATAATGGAATCTGAAGAAAATCCTTCATGAACTACTCTTGTGTAGACACCTCAAGATATGATCAACATGATACTCAATCTATGGGTAGATTAGGAACATATAAAAAGAAAAATCTAAAGTATTCATGTGTTTCTCAAATGCATACAAGTAAACTAGAAAGAGACGATGCTTACGGGGAGAGTCACACAATAACTAATAGGGAGCTTTGACACTTATATCCCCATCAATGATGCCCAGAAAGCTTGGTTCATTTCACCTAGGGTACACCTAACCAATGAATCATGATTAGATGCACCCTAAGTTCAAGCAAACTTGGGATCTTTTGATTTTTTAAAGCACTAATAGGCTCACTCACACAAACTAACGCACTACACCCACAAGAGCATGAGGTGTGTTGCAGTATAGGAAAGTGAAAAGTTAGGTGCCAAACCCAAGGGATCGAGGGGGCACTAGAGCTAAGTTAGTTTGGTCTAGATTCCTACTGCAGAGTGTAGGGTTGAAGGGTTTGAATTTTTAATGTGGGTCTATTATACTAAGATGGTTCAAATAAGAAATTAAATAAAAGAAAGAATAAAAAACCTAAACTAACCCTAGATAATTAATTCTAATGAGCAAGAAATGATAAGCTAAACAGGAAAAGAAAAAAATTACACTAACACAAGGAAGAAGAGATTTACAGTACACTAGGATAGAAATTTATAGAAAAAGGCAACTAAGTACCTAAATTGACAAGAACTAGGCAAGATCAAGAACAACTGACTAGGAAAGTAAAGTGATAATCTAAACAAGCATTAACTAAGCAATTAAGATGGTAAACTAGGGTTTTGATAGAATTATGGGAAGTGTGAGATGTTTTTGGAATGCACATGTCAATTGAGTTCATGATGATATCATGTAAACATTACTCTCTCATTTTAGATCACTAAACCAAAAAAAAAAATAGAACCAGATGAATTTCCCTAAACTACTATTTTTCCATGGGTTGAGTAGGGTGTATACAGGGGAACCACTTGCTATCACCTTCCATCCAACCTTATGAGGCTCACTTGGATTAGGGTTTTGGGTGGAATTCTATTAGTATCTAATCAATCCTAGGTTACTAGGATAGAATCTTTTAGGGTGACTGGGGGCTAAGGGTAGTAATGGAGGGTGTAAGTGAGAATTTTACACCTCACATCACCTACCCTCTATCCTTTAGGAAGCTTCAAGTGAATTACCCTAAATGCTTATAAACTATACTTAGACCTCTCACCTAGGTAGAGGATGATTTATTAGAATGTATAATGATGGGTAGCTATCTAGGTATTCACTAATTGGACCTAGGAGCAATTATCAAAATAAACACATATAAGTGATTTTCCTAGAATCCTAGGTGATTTCAAGAACAAACCAACACACAATTTATGGGAAACAAAATGAAAATAGAACATAATTTTATGCAAGGAAATTACAATGGTTACACATAATTCCCCACATCATGGTATCAAAGTAACATTTTTGACCCCAAACCTCCCACCTAGGGGGGCTAACTACTTTTTTTTTTTGGTCGGTCGAAAACTCGTGTTGCTTTTTTTGTATTTTTTTCTTGGTTTATGTACAATGATATCCACCGTCAAAACTAAAGACGGTGAACAAAAGAAAAGAGTAACTTTACAGGTAAGATGAGAAAGAATAAGAAACAACTGAAGATAGACAATATGACCACCCGCCTTAACACCAACAGCAGCAGACGCTAGAGCTTTTAGAACCAGGTGAACTCGAACTTCAGCAAGGACATCTTAAATATGAAGAGCATCCAATAGAGAAACCAGAAAAGTAACATCTCGGCTCTAAGAAGCAGCACAAATATGAACTAAGACCAACAAAAATTCCTGAACAAAGGATGAGAAACAATCTCCAAAACAACACCCAACCAGCAGGGAATCTTTCCAATAAAGCACCAACACTTGAAATAGCAAACTGACATGGCCAGAATAACATCCCATCAACCAAGGATCCAGCCTCAACACCCAACAACACCCAGCATCAAAAACATCAACAGCAAGCCAAAACCCGATGCACAAGCAAAAACCAACAGAGCATAAGGATACACCTATATGCACAAGCCTGATCAAAACCAACAGGTCCAACCACCATGATGGAGTGGGAAGGGACCGTCGACATCCACACAGGATGGTGACTCGACCTTCTCAACAGCCATCAAAGAGAAGGTGAGAGGGGAGCGTCGACATCCAACAAAGGATGGAGACTCGACCATCACCAGAACATGAAGGAAAAACCATCTCAAGCTTGCTTAAACATGGAAAGGAGTGCAGCATCAAAATCTTTGAATATCATAGCTCAAGCTAGCTAAAACAGGATCTGCAGAGCACTTCTTTAAACCTGATCAGTAGCAAGAAATCAAGACTTTTAGAGATAGACAAGCTTCAGCAAAGAACTAAGAGCAACCAGATAACCAAGAACTCAGTGCATCATCCATTTCAAATAGCAAAATCCATCAACCTCAGGAGCACAGAGAAGGTCCCAAACAACTAGAGAAGCCTCAAGCAGGTGCAGTTCAGGATCTGCAGAACCACTTCTTTAACCCTCGATTCATCACTCAACCATCACATTAGCTGAAGACTAGCTATGAGAGGGGAGCAAAAACCTTCTCCACCACAAAGCAGGAGCAAGAAAACTCCAAAGGAAACTACCGCCCAGCCCTTGAAGAACATAGAGAGATAGAACTGAAAACCTCATCTCCAGAAAAAACTCCATCAAGAACAAACAACTTCACTTGCTCAAAGAACCAAACTCAGACATCTTCATAAACCCAGTCAACACTGACAGAACTCGCATACCCCCACAGTAGTAGCTCACATGGATCAGACAAAACCAAGCTTAGACAACCGCAAGCAGATAATGAGGATGGAAGAGGGGAGCGTCGACACTCACCGAAGTAGTGACTCGACCCTCTCATCCAGACAACATCTGTAACTGTCAGAGTGGTGACTCCACCCTCACATCCAGACCCAGAAGGAGACCAGCCAGCAGCAGCACTAACATCCAGAGCAATATACTCCATCACCCAGACACCAGAAAAAAAACTCTTCAACAACCACCAGCAGAACAGACCAACAAAACCAACCATAACAAGGAAACCAGCAGGCAGAGAAACAGTTTTGGCAACTCCAAGAACAAGCAAAGCTATGAAAACAACATCCACCAAACATCAAACACACATCATCACAGAACTACACCATCATCTCAGTATCATTCACAATCATCTTCCAAATCTGATTCGAGGAATTAAGCTTATTGTCATGGACTCTCCTATTCCTCTCCAGCCAAACCTGATATAAGATGAAAGGAGTAATCATCCTGTCCATTGAAGATTTAAGATTCACAACATCACTCCAATTGCAGGGAATACCATCAATATAATTATCATTATAAGCCTTAGACCACAAATCTTTCGTAAAATGACAGCTAAAGCAGATATGATGGGTATCCTCATAATCATTCATACAGAGGAAACAAATTGAAACCACAGAGATACCCCTTCTTCTAGCATAATCCGAAGTGGGTAACTTATTAAGAGCAGCTTTCCACACATGAAACTTACTATTCATGCTCCCTTTAGACTTCCAAATCCAGTCATAAATGTCATCTTCAGTACCTTCCTTTCTAATCAGTTCCCAAATGAGTTTCAACTTCACAATCCTTGGCCCATTAAGAAAGAAAGTGTCAATAGTAGAATTGGAGATAGTGATATCCGAGATAATTTTAAGAATATCCTTCGACACCCTGGACTTAGAAATAGACCACTGATTATCCTTAATAATACTAGAAAGCTTGGAATCACGTGGAATTCCAGATCTGATGATCATGATACTATCCACATAGTCTCGGAGATATTTCCCTTTGACCCAAGGGTCCAACCAGGTCTTAATGTTTTCCCCAGAGCCGATACTAATCGAAAACAAAGGTCTCAACTGCTCCCTAATTTGAATGACAGAATTGAACATCCAAGAGAAATTGAAGGAAGGTTCAATACTCCAGTAAGATTCTTTTTTGAAATATTTTTCACTGATCCATTTTATCCACAGGGAATCTTTCTTGCTAGCTATGTTCCAGGCATTTATCATAAGGCAAACTCTAGTGAATTCCTTACTTTTCCTAAGCCCTAAACCACCTTCGTACTTAGGCAAAGTAACAATGTCCCATTTAACTAAATGGAGATTGTGCTTTTTCTCGGATTGACCCCATAAAAAAAATTACAATGGTTACACATAATTCCCCACATCATGGTATCAAAGTAACATTTTTGACCCCAAACCTCCCACCTAGGGGGCCTAACTACTCATAATAAAGGAATATACAAAAATGAAGAAGAATGATTAGAGGAGTGAAAAGCCATGGTAGCTCGGTGGAGACTTTGCCTTCTCCATCTCCTAGCAGCAGTAGCTCAAGCTCTTCCCTCCTCCAAGGTGGAATGGCATGGATATGTGGTGGAAAGTGATCAAAACCCTATAAAGAAGGGTTTTGGGGTGGAATATGAAGAAATGGATGTGTAATGTGGGTATGGAAGTGATAGAAAGGCTAATGGGAGAAATGGGGCGCCGAGAACTGATACCCTTGTTCTCTAGCCACCACCCAAGCATATACAAGTGGTGGAGAAGAAGTAGGTTAAGTGAGGATAAAAGGGGAAGTGCAATGCAAAATTATTCCTAGGTTTTCTGGTAGTACGGTTGGGCTGGGCTGAACGACCGCGGTGGGGTGGAATAACTATGCTTAGGAATAGATTTTGAAGTTAGTTGTTTTGGATCTTGGGGGAATGGTGGCACAGCCGTGGTGGTCTCCAAGGTCGTGGTTGGTCAATGTATACATGACCAAAATAGGTCACACAGTCGTTATGGATTGTAAAAATGTCAATCATTCTCTAGAGCACGTTCGTTATGGGGCCTTTCTACCATGCATCTGGCAGGCTACTTGACAATACTGGGTCCATCTTTATAGGATCATGCAGTATAGAATGACCATGCTTCTAAACTTGAATTCATTTTCTTCTTCTCTATGAATCTACTATGAAATTATCTTTGATAGTACAACCGTTCCTTGGAAACATGGATGTGTTGGAGCCTTTAGCATTACTTTGAACTTCAACTTTGCATTTCCATGGACTTCTTTACTAGATTTGACTCTTATCCACTAGGGGTAGGTTGGGGGAGTCTCTGAATTCTTTGTAGGCCTCTTTAGGGGTAGATAAACCAAATGATCATATCCCCTCTCTCCCATCCATACAACATGGTCCAAGTACCTGAATAACTCACAAGGAATACCCATAGGTTAATTTGATGATAATACATCTATTGAGGTGAATCACATGCATTCTAACAGATTCAAATGTGATTGAAGTGCAATAAGACACCAAAAGCAGGCATAAAATAAGGATGCATCAAGTATGCACTAGAATACACTAACATATGAATGTGAGTAATATATTCAACCTTTATAAGGATTAAAGTACAAAAACAAGGGTGTTCCAATACATAAGGGGACTATGAATAACCGGGTAAGTTTAAAGGGGGATTTTATAAGAGAATGAGGCATTAATAGGGTGCATGATTGAGTTTTAAAAATATTTCCATATAAATCAAGACAAAAATCAAATATATATATATATACACACATAGTACAAAGTAGAGTAAAAATGCATATATTAGGTCCAATAAATCATAGGATATGAGGTCAATTATTGGGTGAAAGTACTACAACATGGGTGGAAACATCACACCCTTTATAAGTATCAGTAGAAATAGAACACCCTAGACAAAGTAGCTATGCCTATATAATATTTGACATAATAAATACTACTCAAGATAGTTTAGTCTAAATAGAATACATACAAAGTAGAGTGGCATGAAAAATAGTTAATCACATTCATGATGTTTTATGATATTATAATAATCACTGAAGGGAGTTAATGAACCTAACTCATAAAAACTATTCAATCATTTGCAAAGAAATTAGTTACTTATGACATATTGTTCAAGAGGCTTCAAATAACATATACAAAAAAGATCACATAAATGAAGATTCCTTATTATAGGAATTAGGGTTCTCACTCATAATAATGCTCAAACCAAATAAGGGAATATGCATACATTCAAAGGTTTCCTGTATATCCATAATATTTCCAAAGTCAAAGTCCATGTCTTTTCTACACCTGACACCTCATTATAATATATATCCATTAGGGTTTAAAGAATTCATTTACTTAACCAAATCCTGCAAAAGACTACTAAATAGCTAAAATTTTGGAACTGAAATCTACACCAATAAAAGCAGCATATTTTTAAAATTTCAAAATAGAAATGCATAGATAAACTCTGACACACACACAATAATATATATATATATATATATATATATATATATAAATACATGTATAATTTATATTTTCATATTGTATTTTTATGATAAGATGGTTCTGTTCTTCTCACTAATTAGATTTATTCTTGGATGGAACTCATTTTCACACCTGGATACAACTTTCCCATGTGTGAGTTGCTAAAGTTTCTGGCTTGCATTGGTTTGGTCCTATTCATGATGATGATATATATATAACTCAAGTTCCTATTGCCTTATTTTTGGGTTCTTCTTTCATCGATCCTTTTCTTGGATGAAGTTCATTGCACATTTGTTTTGTCTTCCCTGGAGATGGAAGACTTACTCATTTTGAGATAGCAAACTTATAGCATATTATTTCCCTGTATGTACATAAAGCATTTCTTTTTTCTATACACTTCTCCACCTTGTACATATGTCCCAAAAAAGATATTCTCGATAAATTCTTTTTCCAGAAAATACATAAAAAGAAAATGACTTTAAGTGGCCAAAAAAATATATGTATAATTTTGTAATAAATCATCAGTAACTAAAGGAAAGCTTTCAAAGTCATTGATATACACTCACACCCAATTACTAATTAATAAGGCAATATAAAATAACATTCTCAATTAGGATATTTTATTTTCATGCATTAAGGAGGAAGTACAAACTAGTAAAAGATGTAATTTTCCTCAACCTAAAAACTCTAAAATGATACCTCACAAGAGAAAAGTGAGAAAATCATAAGAGTATGGTCCCCTTCCTCCTTGTCTCATGGAAGAAGCAACTCCATTGGGTCTTTCTCCATTGGGAAGTCAAATGGATTTAGGAAACCACATCAAGATCGTCCATCAGGAAGACACACAAAATAGAGTCTAATGCAAAAATATGTTGTGATGTCGATCAAGCATAAAGCAAGGAAGCCCAAGATCTCAAAATAATGGAAATGACCCCATAACACTAGGTAATACACCCCATAGTTTCTTCATGGACCATACAAAGGGTTTGCCATCATTTTCAAAGACTGGGTACCTCTTGTCTCTTGTCTAGAGTTTGGCAAGGGACACAAGAAAGGTGGAGCTTGGAAGAATAGTCTAGTAACAAACACAAATAATCAATGGTGGGGAAAGAAAGAGGGAAAGGAAAATATGCTGACCATGTGGTTAATTAGATTGTTATCGAATGAGTAGGAATGGTGGTACTCATGTCACCATAGAGGAAGGTTGTGCTTGGATGGTCAACAAGTAGAGTCACAAGACCAATTGAAGGTGAGGGGTGATGAAAGATGAGTTGGGAAATCTTCTTAGGTGGTTTAAACTAAGTGAGATTTAGGGTATTGGAAAGGTGAGGCTTCTATAAGGGGGCGATTAAATTCTTGAACTAAGGTTTTAGTGAACTCATAACTTTGAGAGGATTTAAGGGAAGAATAAATCAGGAGGAGATACCCAAGGAGAGGGGAGATGGAACAAAAATATTGTCCCTAATAGGGACCCAAAATGCAAGAAAGAATACAAGGTATCTACCATCCCAGTAGTTGGACACGCAACATGAGCTTTTAGATCACAATGACGTCATAAAAAATGAAATTGCATGACAAAACAACAAATTAGAACCAAGGTAAAATCAATGAAATGAATTAGATACATCAATGAATCCTATGTAATATATTCTTTTTGAATTTAATTGGTGATGCAAGCAATACCTAAATCACATGAATATTGATAGGCAGGATAATAAATATATTAGGAATCTAATTTTATATTTAATTTCTCCATTTAAACCCAAATGGTATTTTATCTCAGTACTTGGATGATAAGTATTCAATTAATGCATTTATTTTCTTTTTGATGCAATTTAATACAATATTTCATATTCAATAATTTCCTTCACCCACTAGATCTAGGAATACCTTACTGTTCTAGATTAATGCCAAAACAAATTAAATGGTGATTTTCTAAGACTAGCCTCCTAGTAGAAAACCAAGCAAAGTAATTTATCCTAAGATCTCAAATAAAAGAATATCTACTACACCATTTTAATATTAGACTCAACTAAATCCAAAATAAAAATTTATTAAAATATGCATAATAAATAGTATACTCAAAATGTCATAAGAAAAGAGATGGTTACCCTATGTAATTAGATCGGGCCCTCTTACATAACAATATACATATAAGATATGGTCATAAATAGAATGACTTATAACTCAACTTTGTTATAACGTTGTCCAAATGCACCTTTTTCATTTCCCAAATTTGGGAATGTTTTCGATGACCATGTGTTTTTTTTAATCTAGGTTGTCTCCTACTCCCTCAATTTTGGTAGAAAATTGTTTTTCTAAATATATCCCTCATATTTTAGTACATAATAACATACCTACCAAAGATCAACAATCATATAAAAGTTAGCTCAACTCAACCACACTTACCTATTATGTAGGACTCATGGTCATTTATTTTATTTGTGTTTTCCTGATATCCAATCACCCAATAAGACACAATGTTTTAGTAAACACTTATTTTTTTTTTATTTCTTTTCATTATTACCCTACCTATTATATGACCCTTGATAAAAAATTGAACTGATCAGCTCCAATCGACAAGCATCTAGATCATTACAACAAAAAATAATAAAATTGAGGGGTGCCTAGTAAGGGACATCATCTCTAAGCAATGTATACATACACTTCAAGGTGTATCCCATATTTCTACCATATATACCAAGGTAGTGAAGTTATTGATTTCTTCAATTGCTCAATTACTCCTTTTACATAAGTAGTTGGAATCCCCCATGTCCGGTAACCTCATTCTACATTCATTGTTTGTCGTTCACGCCTTTCCCTTCCACCTTAGATTTCCCCTATTGTATCATTTACAACTAGAATGTTACTTTAATTTTTTTTCTTGTCTCACCAGTTCCCATGTTTGGCCTACCCAAACTTCATCACTTCCATCCTCAACACAACATTTCTCACCAACTCTTTCCTCTCACTTTACCTCCAACAAATTCCACCCTTAGTGTAAAATTTCTAACCAACTCATTTAATTGTCTCTGAAAAATTGATCTTGGTCGGTAGATGCAATGGATGCCCCCCTCAATCCAAGGAAATAATAGATTTTCAAAATTGATGATTGGAATCACAAACCAAAACATGTCTTAGTTGTGAGTTTTTTCTTTACTCACATATATCGTGGTAATAAATCTCAATTGGTCAGCAATCCTAGTGGTATTCTGGGCCAAGAACACACAACTTTAGAGTACTAAGTGTGGTGGTAGCTCCATGTAATATTAGTGGATATCCTTTTCACATGCTTGACATGCCTGACACAAGAGTGCAGTCTCATATGCCCAATTGGGCCTCAAATCACAGAGGAAACTAGCTCTAATACCATGCATAATGCACAAATGCACATTCCAAGGATGTATTAGAATTTTCAAATTATTGACTTTCCTAAGAAACTCATACTTGGTTGTGCACTATGTACTCACTCTCACACAACACAGAAATACTTTATGACTGACCATTCATCCTAGTATTAATCCATTCCAAGCATGCTTAAATGTATAGTACCCATGATCAACTACCTATGAAAGAGGAAAACTTTATTACATGGGTATTCAAATCATTACTTTTGTCATCATTTTAGCTAAGGCCCCAGGTATTGGGATGTTATATGAAGTACATACATACATGAAAAGGTTACATCCCACAAGTAGGACTAGCTATTGAGACACAACATATCTACTAGTTTATATGCCTACACTTTATTACCCATTAGATTTTTTGCACTAGAAGATATACTGAGTGGTAATAATATTCAATTTTCTCTATTTTGCTCTCCACCATAGTGAAGAAAACATAATAAATGATTTCTGCATTGAGAAACTAACCTTAAAAGAATATTAGACTTTGTGGGTAGTTGATAAGAAACCAAAAAGAATGCATTAATTCTCCCTATGCGCCCAACTAATTTTCTAACTTATCCATCTTGTATTCTATTATATTTTGTAGGTGTATAGTTTATAGAGAGGTAGACATTTAGTAAAAGTCCTTGATGGTTCTCAGAATTTTGAGATATTAACTTGATGGAGACATGATGATTCTAAAACTTTGATTTCTTAAAAAATCACTATCTTAAGAACCAATATTAAAACTATTGAGAAATGATATTCAATGAATTTGTTTGTAGATAATTTTATAGATAAGTGGATGTGAAAACCCTTACAATCGAATCATTTTCTTTATAATTAGTTATCTAAGTAACATGATGTGCTTTTGTCTTACACTTTCTTAAAATCATGATGGTTGGATCTTTTATCAAATTTATTATATATCAATAGCAATATGGATCTTGTTTACCGTGTGATTAGTAATTTTATATCTTATTAACATAAAACTAAATTGAACTCATACACTATATTTCTATTTTTGATAGTCACCCTGTAATGTTATGAATTGTATCTTCTGTAAACGTATGGTATATAAAGCATGTTATATTTCTATTTGCTCTTTGTGGAAGGCACATGCTTGATTTGGTTTCAATATAATCTATACATGAAGATTTGTGCATAATAGACATGCTATGAAAATGACCTCAATATGGTCTCCCATTTGATAAGTTGGCTTTATCTATCTTTTTTAATTTTGGGCGAAAATAATTCATATTGTCATCATGTTCTTTATTTGCAGTTTCTAGGGTTTGGTACGCGTGACCCAGTTCATAGGTGTGATAGTTTATTAGTATTGTGTTAACTTTTTTATTTGTGTTCATTTCTTCTAACTCAACTTAGTAATGATTTGTTCTTCAAGAGTTATAACAATGTATAGAATTTTCTACATCTTCATTTATACAATCTATACAGATACTTGGGGATAGGATCCCTTCCATTTAGGTATTTTAGTGGTACATATGACTATGTAGTTAATTATTCATATCCCACATGTTGTGTTCAATTGGTTATCTCCCATATTATTTACGAGTTAGAAGTTAAATGTTTCAAATTTTTTTGTACATTGACACATTAGAATAGGGGATAATGAAAATAGAATAACCAAACAAAGGATGTAGACATGTTTTGATTTCTTTATAACATCTTAGTGTGAACATTGCTAATGTAGCATATATATCATGTTTGATGTGATTTTGTCCATCATAATACTAACAGGTTTGTATGTAAATTCATTGAACAATTATATTTTGCATCGAACACTATGTTTTGTGAATAGAAAATAGTACATTAGAGAAAGTACCGTACATAGGTCGTTGCACATTGTGTTGCATTTTTCTTAATTTTTTACTATCTATGTCATTTTGTTTGTGTAAACCTATGTAGACATATTTTTCCATGTAGAAAATGAATCTTGGAAGCTATTTCAGGAACCTTTTTATAAAATACTTGACTTTGAAATTGCTTACCTTGTGTAAAATACTATTATATTTTCATAGTTTTGATACCTATTTTAGGTATATAGTGCTTTCCAAAGAATGAATCATTAGCCAATTTACTAGTGTATCTATATAGGTTGTCATGCATAGTAATGACTCTATTTATTATATCTTAAGATAACAAAGGTAGTCACAATATAAAATAATCAAGAAAATCTATAAGGTGGAACGAAAGTAGGCAATCACATATGCAACCACGAAGTTGGAAGAAACAAAAGTAAATACTAAAGAAAGTACTTAAAGAGAACATGGAACGCAAACTAGGATATGTTAAGGGGTTAGATGTTTATAATTTTTTATAGTGGTGCTTGGAAAGTAAACATTGTGTACAATGTTGTGAAGACAAGAATGACTAGAGACATATCTATTTTTGAAGGAGACAATATTATATTTCATACGACATGGATATGACTATTGATTAGGATAACATTTTAGTAAGAAGTAATGATTGTTTGGTTATGTAAAAAATTATATTTATTTTGTGTGAAGTTTATGTGTAATTTATCATTCTATATTATTTTAGAACAATGTTTATTTGGTAAAATATAGTATTAAAAATATTAGGACTATGGCATTCATTGGTCTAAGTCTTGAATAGTAGTATTTATATAAGATGATAATATTTGTTTTAAAAAATGTAGCTCAAGGGTTTCAAACTTATTGGTAAAGGATTGACTCTGATTAGGGTTTATGGGCACATAATATTCCATCGGGGTATACCGGTTAGGGCTTGATCTCAGCATGTACCCTTTAAGGTTTAACTAATATTGGTTAGGGATTTATATTTGACCAAAAGACAGTTTTGGTGTAGTCTAGTGTAATGTGTAGTGCAATTTATTATGCAAAGAAGTTTGACTTGGAGTGACATGTACCTAGAAGTTTTGTCTGTTGAAACCTATAATTTGGCTCAATATATGATGTCGAAGCTAGAATTAAGCACAGACTTTACACTTTCTAACTTGTCCCAATAAGTACTATACAAATGTTAAGGAGTTGCATATTATTGTATATTATCATATATTTAAAGTTTTATATCGCTTTAAGTTAGTCTCAAAATATTAACATACATTTTGTGTAGACTTCCACTACTCAATCCAAATTGAATGAATATGTCAATTTAATATTATACCATCATCTTTCTAACATGGACCCAAGTCAACAAAAAGATCCAAATATGAGTCCATTAGTTTTGAGTCTGGTCAGGTCATATTCATGGGTTCATATGTAATCTTGACTAACCTAATATCTAGAGGTGTTAACCGACTTGGTAATGGATATTGTTACACAATTGACTTGTAACTACTCAAATATTACAAGAGTTTAAGAGAAAAATTGAATGTTTTTTAATCCAACCTGAATTCTAGACTATCGATCTCTAATAGGAATCCATGATCATAGACTAGAAAAATTTAAATTGATCCTAGTATGTTTCAATTTTTGAAAAAATATATTAGCTCGATCATCACCTCATTTATATCAATTTTTGTGATGATTTTAGATAGATTCAACTTTTGATATTCCTTGGGGTTTGATATATGTACATGCATGCCAAGCCGATTCTGGAGTTCAAATGCTTAGGGGTGTAGTTATCAACCCTAGGTCCGCTTTAAGATGCTAAACAAATGTCTTGATTTTATTGATAATTTGGAATGATAGTGGTTCAAATCAATGATGAAGTGCGTCAGATTTTGAGTAAAGAAAAACTCCACCTACTAACATGTCTAAGAATAAGACATTTGAAATTACATCAAACCTATAAAATAGGTTACAGTCCGACCCGGAAATCACTGGGTACATGTTTTAATTTGTTCAAAATGAGACACCCCAACTGGATTGGCGGGTGGAGGCATACATATAATTTGGATTCTAATAAAATTTCTATCATAATATGTTTGATGGTTTCAATTACTAATACTTTTTGACACAATTTTGAAATTATACGCCATGTTAAAAATGTGACGGTATACCCTATTCTAATATGAATACTAATGCTACACTTTAATAATTATTCGATAGTCATTGAAAAAGTCAGGCTCGTATCGTGGTATATACTTGTTAGTTAAAAAGAATTTGAATTGGATTTTTTTCGTCTGTGTTCATATAGTATAGAACTATTAGATAGAACTTAAATATAAATTTAAAAGAAAGTAATCTCTATATAGAACAATGTGCCTAGAATAAGGTTGGATATTACAAAATAGATGTGGTTTGATGGAGTTGTCAATTGTGGTGTGAATAAAGGTTTTCTTTAAGATTATTGAAACTTCATGGGAATGTCTTGAGGTTTTCCAGAAACACAATAAAGGCAGTTTCAGAAGAAAAAAACCCTAAAAAAAGAAGAGGAAACAATGAAGTACACAACATACTCAAGTGTCTTGGCTTAGCCCTACCGACGTGACTCACATCCGGTAATGATTCCTTGATCAATGATGTCTAACAGGAATCCATGATCATAGACTAGAAAAAATTAAATTGATCCTAGTATGTTTCAATTTTAGGAAAAATATATTCGTTCGATCACCTCATTTATATCATTTTTTGGGATGATTTTAGATAGATTCAACTTTTGATATTCCTTGGGGTTTGATACATGTTCATGCATGTCAAGCTGGTTCTGGAGTTCAAATGCTTAGGAATGTAGTTATCCACCCTAGGTCTGTTTTAAGATGCTAAACCAATGTCTTGCTTTTATTAATAATTTGGAATGGTAGTGGGTCAAATCAATGACGAAGTGTGTCAGATTTTGAGTAAAGGAAAACTCCAACCACGAACATGTCTATACATCAAACCTATAAATACATCACAGTCTGACCCAAAAATCATTGGAAGGATACAATCCTTATAACTATCTATGATTGTTTTTGTCCCTAGCATGACCACTTGATGAAATGTAGAGGAAAGCATAGTACATGGCCCCGATTCATACCCCAAGCTAGAGAGGGGACGAATCAATATAGAATGATCCAAAATCTGATTCAAATCCAATATAGTGCCTGTGGGTACCTAAGAAATGTATCTATTTTCCTTTCGTTCTCTTCTTTAGCCGCTAAATCCCCGCAAGCAAGACGTCATTCTTAGCCCGTCGTTGGAAAACTCTCTCTGGTCAATCAACTCTATTGCTGGTCAGAAAGCATTCCCTGACGCCGTAGTAAGGGAGAGGGGCCTGGACACAATCCAAATTCTCATTTGCAAATTGATGAAACCTGGTGGACGATTTTCCATCTCCACAAATCGATTGTAAGGAGAGGGATGGAAATAGCTCGAGCGTTTTGCACTGTACAAATCATGTCCCTACCCCTCCTCTCGCTTTGCTCGAGCCATCCCGTCCATGTTTGCCTCAACTGGATAAATTCACTTGTTTCACACAATTCTTCTGGTCATGTCTGGTACTCTTTACTTATTATATTCCTATATGCAATGATAGAGATGGAGTACTTGGGATCGGCAAGGAGAGGAAGCAGAGCCAAAAAAGATGATACGAATCACCCCAAACAATTTCTCGTTTAATATATCAGTTTAGTTTCCTGGAAAAAGATTATGCCACTTGGATAGAAACAAACTTATGGAGTCTTGTATAGAATATAAAAATTGATCCAAATTCGACTCCACCCACTAACATGTCTATACATCAAACCTATAAATATGTCACAGTCTGACCCGGAAATCATTGGGTACATGTTTTAATTTGTTCAAAACGAGACGATTTTGAATCTGAAAGTTGACGCCCCAACAGGATTGGCAGGCGGAGGCATACATATAATTTGGATTCTAATAAGAGTTCTATCATGATATGTTTGACAGTTTGAGTTACTAATACTTTTTGACACAATTTTGAAACTATTCACTATTTTCAAAAAGTGAATAATACTTTTTGACACAATTTTGAAATTATTCGCTATTTCAATGAATGACGATATAACATAATATGATTTGAATACCAAAGCAACACTTTAATAATTTTTCAATAGACATTGAAAAAGTCAGGCTCGTATCGTGGTATATACTTGTTAGTTGAAAAGAATTTGAATTGGAGTTTTTTTTGTTTGTGTTCATATAGTATAGAAGCATTAGAAAGAACTTAAATATACATATAAAGGAATGTAATCGCTATATAGAATAATGTGGCCTAGTAGAAGTAGAAGGTTGAATGTTACAAAATAGATGTGGTTTGACTGAGTTGTCAATGATGGTGAGTAAAGGTTTTCATTAGGATTGTTGAAACTTAATGGGAATGTCTTGAGGTTTTCAAGAAACATAATAAATGACGTTTCAGAAGAAAAAAAGACCTCGAAAAGAAAAACGAAGAAGAAACAACCAAGTACAGAGCGCACTCAAGTGTCTTGGCTTATAGCCCAACCGACGTGAGGTGATGATTTCATCCGGTCATGATTCCCCGATCAATAATAATGAAGCCATGCCTTCCTTGAAACCCAAAAGTATTCCTTCTGATTGGCACCACAGCTAGCTAAGCTACCGGCGACTACTTATGCTGCCCAAAGTAAGGTCCGAATTTCAGTCATGGCGTGCAGTGGCTGTGGTTGTCTTCTATTCTTGAATGCTATCTTGGAGTGGCTGTGGTTGTCTTCTATTCTTGATTGCTATCTTGGAGTGGCTGTGGTTGTCCTTTTCATCTCCTCGGACCCCGTCCACTGGCATCAGAAGCTAGTTTAGCTGCTTTACTTGTTAGCGGCCGCGTACGAGACCATGTTGTTTTCAGTATTGGTTATGGCAAGACTACCTCCAATGGAGAACCTCATGGAGCTATATCCGTCAAATACCTCGATCCAGTGGCATCCCGTCAACGTCGCCCACCGTTGAAATTGACTTAGGTACACACCTGCGCAAAGACAAAAGAACACTCTCGTATTCCACCTCACCTCAGGTACACACCTGCGTAGGACACCGTCCCTGCATTGCTTCAAGAGAATAAGGTCATCTCAAAAATAATATCGTAGATAATTGGAAGAATTTCTTCTTCTCTTGATACGTCCAATCATCCAGGATGATCCTGCAAGTAAGATAGTTCACAATATATGAAAACCACCGATCTTTAGAATTCACTTTCAAAAGTTGTTTATCCGGAAATGTCTCGGTAATGGGTATATATAAATCTTTTTCATCTACCCTCTCTAACCTAGACAAATGATCAGCTACAACATTTTCAATCCCCGCCTTGTCTTTGATTTCAATATCAAATTCTTATAAAAGCAAGATCCACCTAATCAATTTAGGTTTGGCATCTTTTTTCTCAATCAAATACTTAATAGCGGCGTGGTCAGTCCAAACTACGACTTTCGATCCAACTAGATATTGCCGAAATTTTTCAAAAGCGAAAAAACGGCAAACAATTCTTTTTCGGTAGTCGTGTAATTTAGTTGGGCATCGTTCAAAGTCTTAGAGGCATAAAAAATCACAGCGGGTTTATTGTCCACCCGCTGTCCCAACACAGCTCCAACAGCAAAATCAGATGCGTCACACATGAGTTCAAACGACTTGGTCCAATCTGGTGTTTGCACAACCGGTGCGAAAATCAATTTTTCCTTCAGCACGTTGAACGCGTGTAAACATTTGTCATTGAAATAAAAAACAACATCCTTTTCTAGAAGCTCAGATAAAGGTTTGGCGATTTTCGAAAAGTCTTTTATGAAACGACGATAGAAACCGGCGTGACCTAAGAAACTTCTTACCCCTTTCACCGAATTTGGTGGGGGCAATTTGGAAATTACTTCAATTTTTACCGGATCTACCTCCAAACCTTTGCTAGACACTTTATGTCCTAGCACTATCCCTTCACTCACCATCATATGACATTTTTCCCAGTTGAGGACCAAATGTGTGTCCTCGCAACGTTGTAACACCTTATCCAGATTGTAAAGGCATTCATCAAACAATGCACCATAAACCAAGAAATCACCCATAAAGACCTCTAGAGACCGTTCTACCATATCAGAAAAATGACGAGCATACAACGTTGAAAGGTCGCCGGTGCGTTACATAATCCAAAGGGCATGCGGCGGTACGCAAACGTTCCATAGGGACAAGTGAATGTGGACTTCTCTTGGTCCTTAGGATCAATTGAAATCTGATTGTACCCCGAATACCCATCCAAAAAATAGAAATGTGATCGGCCGGCTAAGCGCTCTAGAATTTGATTAATAAACGGAAGAGGAAAGTGATCCTTTAGCGTAGCGGCATTCAGTCATCGATAATCTATACAAACTCGCCACCCGGTTACCAAGCGGGTGGTGACAGGTTCATTTAAGAGATTATGAGTAACATTTATTCCCCCCTTTTTAGGGACTACCTGCGTGGGACTCACCCATGTCGAGTCTGAAATTGTATAGATGAGACCTGTGAAAAGAAGCTTAATCACCTCCTTCTTCACAACCTCCATCATGCTCGGATTTAGTCGACGTTATGGTTGAATCACCGGCTTGGCTCCCTCCTTGAGCGGAATCTTATGCTGGCACAAAGTAGGGGAAATCCCCTGGATATCTGCAACAGACCACCCAAATGCTCCCCGGTAGTTCTTCAACACTATCAGCAACTGGTCCTCCTCCTCAGCACTCAGATAAGCAGAAATAATCACAGAGGGGTTAATAAACTTAAGAAAATGATTGGTTTTGTCAACTTTAAAACTGAAAATCACAACTGTACATTCCTAATGATTCATGAAAGTGGACGGAATTGGTTGTTTGAGCCTAAACTGACCAAATGATAATGAGACTCTAATTTGAAGTAAGAGAGAGAAACCCCTTAACTAATACACAGGTCAGTAAGGAGGGACACATAATACTTTTCAAAAGTTCAGTCAATTAGTCTTGTGATTTGTCCACCTCATTGCTTTTCACAATCCACCACAAGATTTGGAAGTAAAGTACGATTTTAACCTTTTTTTTATTGCATGTCATGTAGATAGGACTTGCATTGCAACCACTTTCAAATGTTTTGCATGAAAAAAAATAGAACAGTTTTACATGCACATTATCCTAAGGTGCATGTCATTTAGTTGCATTCATAACTTTTATGCATAGAGTACATCATGTACCTCATTTCTTCCTTAATGGTGAATTAAATTGTTCCATACCTTCTAAATAGTTCAAATATTTGAGTAATGCAGAAAAAGTAAGTTCAATAAAGTATTCATTGGCAATTATGGATATAAGGGCTTGAAAAAAAAATCTGAAAAAAAAAATAAAATTGAAAAAAAGAGAAAGTCATTAAGAAGCAAGTAGAATAAGAAGGAGAAAGGAGCATAATATCACCTGCATTTTAAGATGAGTGAGTACATGATGTAGCTCAATTAGATATCCATCTCATTTTGAAATGGGATGTTAGTGCATGCATCATTCCACCCAATCTTAGGCATTAGGGCATTTTTCATGTGCATTTGCATCATTTAGGGCATTTTTGTTTTATGCATGTTGAAATCGTATAATGCTTCCACTTCTTTCATTAGCCACCCATTCCATCCACCCGTTGCTCAGATTGATAGGCTACCGTGATTTTCTCCTCACTTGTGAATATCGGGAGAACTGCTTCCATGTAGATGGTAGTTAGGGCGAGCAACGTAGTATAGGAGATCGCAAGATACATTAAGTCTGGACCGGCGAATTTTATTATGTTAACTGCCTTATGTGATAGTGTTCATCAATTTTGAGGTGGACATCTTTTACGGATGATTACTGTCGCCTTTAGGGTAATTATCATTCTGTGGTTAGCGAGGGCCTGTATGCGAATGTCCGGTGGGAGTCATATGGGATGTTTGTTGTGATGCTTTGTTCTTTAGTTGACTCTGGCAATTCTATTCTAAGGTTTAGTTGCTCGAGGGCGAGAAATGTTCAAGCTTAGGGGAGTTTGATGCGATGATTTTGAGTCGCATTTATAGACTGGTTTGATATGTGTTTTATGCATTTATTAGTCATTTTCATGGTTAATGTTGCATAATTCATCTACTTTGGTCTATGCTACTTCTTTATGTCAAATTTCCTTTATTTCAGCATTTTGAGTATTAATTATCAAAAGAATACGTTTTGTGTAGGCTTATGTGGTTCCGTGTGTTAATTTCAGGAAAAACAAGTATCTACCACTATCGATACCATCGACAGTGGTCGATACCATCGACCAGACCACAGGTTGCCAGCCGCAAGGACCAGAAGAAAGTCGATACTATCGACAGGGATGTCGATGGTATCGAGATACCATCAGGTTGCTGGCGAGAAGTGAGTCGATACTATCGACCCATATGTCGATACCATCGACTAGTGGAGCTTCAGCGACAGTAAAAGGACAAAACTGACGCCCAGTAGATTCCTCACGCACCGCCAGCGCACCAACAGTTACCTTAGGAAGCATGCAACTGGTACCGGTCGAAGGAGCAGAGCACATCGCTAGCTCTATAAATACCAGAACTCGACACGTCCTGAGCACAAAGCACCGAGCTATCCAGATATCTCGATTAGCACTGTAAAGAGTACTGAGCTACACAGAGACATGGTCGGAAATGCATCAATGGTTGCAGCTACATGTAGCTTATTGGTGGCTGTGCTTGTCACAACTGCAGCGGTGCAGACGACAAGAGCTCAGACTGGCCTGCTGCCACTCATCGGCGTGATCTGCATATCTGACACCGTCTACTGTGCCGTCAATAGCACCGCCGTGACCAGCGCCACACCTGCCTTTCCTAGTAAGGACGCGTAGTCATTGATATCGTCGCTTTCTACTATGCAAATAAGAATTGCGAACTCTGTCGTCTACTTAATTATCGATCTGCTGTAACTTCCGCTCCTTGATCGATAAATGCTAGCTGATTCTTGATTTGTTGACGTTCGGGCACAGACGCTACGGTGCAAGTACAGTGTGGGAATGCTGTGCTGGCCAGCGTGAGCACCAATGGTCTGGGTGTCTTCATCATGCTCCTGGACCCTCTGACGGTGGTTGTCTCGTAGCTGCTCAGCAGCTGCAAGCTGGTGGTGACCTCCCCGCTATCCACCTGCAACACGAGCCTCCCATCCACGGGCCAACTCCAGTCCGTGCTCTCCCTGCTGAGTAGAACCACCCAGGGCGTCCTCAACATCTTACTAGCATGAATGAGATAAATGATCTAAAGATGAGAAACAACATAAACACATGGATGAGTGAAAATAACAAAGGACGCTAAGAGTTATATAACCCGCCTCAAAGATCACAACTAAGATCCAAGCTCCAAGGTCAAGCTTCAAGCTTACGAGCTCAAGGTACAAGATGATCCACCAAACTTGATCACCACAACACCTCCAAGGAAGAAGATGAGGCCAAGGTTAAAATAGCTCAAGGTAGAAAGGAGATACCCATGATCTATGGCCGAGAAGAATAATAAATCTAGGAAACATAGCTTACCAAGGTAGAAGATGGAAGATGATCAAGGAACACCACAACTTGGAACTAATCCACCAAGCTCAAAGAGAACCTCCCTAGATCTTTAAGCTTCTCAAGATCATCCATCAGGAAGGAGTGAAAGCAAATATGGCCAAAAGGATCGTCTTGTAAGGAGAGAAAGAAGATTATATACTAGGGGAATGAGAGAGAGATCATGGAAGATGTGTCATCCCCTTAGAAGCTTAGGTGACATTTGTACAATAAAAAGAAGCCACATGCAACAGCATGCAAGATGTCATGATATGGTCATGTCTAGATCTCTCCCTCTTAGTATCCTACCAAGGTCATGCCTGATATGCCAAAACCCTACACACTCACAAACTGATAGGGCATAACCCTACACACTCACAAATTGAGATGGCATAACCCTACACACTCACAAACCAATAGGGCACAACCCTAAACACTCACAAACCGATAAGGCATAACCCTACACACTCACAAACTGATAGGGAAGCCTTTTCAAGGCTCCCTAACTCGAGATAACATATCCAAGAACAAAACACATCTCACTCATGTGTTGTACACATCATCAAGGATGTCACCATACAACCAAGACCCGCACAAGGTGTCGATCTATCTCTCTCTATCTCTCTCCTCTAGATGATTCCAAGAGAGTGAAGGAACATTCTAGAGGTGATAAATTGCACGTCAACCCCATATTTTGGGTAAATTGCAATTTGCACCAAAACTATCATATATAACACAAATAACCTTCAAACATGCTCAAACTTGAAACTTGAGATCTTACTAAGTCTGAATTAATATTAAAAATATTATGACAACGATCTAATCATCTTACTTAGGAAAAACTTATAGGGTCATCCCAAAACCCAGGTCAGGGTCCTTACAAGTCATAAACCCCTAACAAGGATTTTGCCCCCAAAATCCTAGGCAAAAGGAGATTATTATTACACATGCATTGCAATTTAAAACTTTCACATAGCTCCTTGATATTAAGGTAATCTCAGAAGACTTGAACAACAAATTGTTCTTCCATCCAAGGTTAGCACAAGATCTGTTTCACAAGGTACTACTCAACTTATCCTCTTCTATTACTGGTTGCAAAACCAACCCTATGTCAGGTGATACTTTCTTAGCCGAAGAAGAACTATACATACTTATCTTCATTCATCTCAGGTGCCAAATATTTCTTATGTATCACATTATCAACTTACCACATCATATGATAAGATTCTCAAACCTAAAGGTTTACCATACTCTTCTCAAACCTCAGCATGGCTCTTCCAAAGAAAGACTAGATATGCATTTTATCACTTACTTGAGACTACATGACCTACCATGCTTTAGCTGTGCTACTCTGATATGTTACCTCAACACAGAGTTCACTTATGACTTGTACCAACTGGCCTTCTATGATGTACACTCCCAGTAATACTTTCTTCTCAACTGATTTAGATATGTATTGGAAATTCTACTCATTAATATGCACCTCTCTTGGAACCATCCTTACTTGCAAACCGGATAGGTGTACTCCAAGGGATTGTAATCAATCTGATGAACTTTACCCAAGAAGATCTTACAACTGTCTCTTCAACCTATGCATCCTTTCCGACATCATCTTATGCGGTGGATAAACCCCTAACATGTGATACCCATACTATAGGTTGAGCACCTGTAACCAGATTGATCCCAAAGTCAATCTATTTAGGTAGTCACACACTTAATAATATTATCAGGAGACACATTATCGGGTCCACATACATATGGAACTTCTTGGATAATAGGATTCCTTACCTTGGTATCCATCACACTACCAAAAACACATCACATCCTCATCACTTCCACACTCTACAGTTACTGCCAGACCCAAACATATTATAATAATCTTTCCAAAATCTTTTAAGGTTCATAAAACCTCACTATTCTCAAATTTTACCATCTGGGAACTAAAGTCCTAGCCCTAACTGATACTTTTCAAGTATCCATCTCAAGATCACTTCAAAACCATGCATATCAAGTGATATGAAACTTACTTGAACATTACATCCCTAGAAAGGAAGTACATAGAGGAAACATACTTTTCCCTTACCACTACAGCACCATCCAGGGATTACTAATAGGGAGAAGGATATTACCAACTTTCTTTGGTTATTGTATGAATTTTCACTACTCATGTGTCATTCAATTCAGTTTTATCTTGGTTCCCTTACCATTGGCATAAGAACTATAAAGATAATTACATATCATTACTTCTTCTTTGATTTGTGTGCTTCATGTTCACAAATATTTCTTTTGTTTTTCCACATTCCTCATCTTTAGATCATGGAAAGGATCACTATTCTTTGCATATACCTATTCTTTATTGAGCAAGGATCATCTCCCTCATTCCCTTTTCTCATAACATGAAGATTATTCTTTATACTTTCTTATACTCATAGGTTGGTCTGAGATTAACTCAGGTTCCACTTTATCATAATTTAGAATGTGGTAGGAATTTCTGTGCTGCATTATGCTCTTTAGATTGCATCAAGATGACTACTTGATTAGAGTAATCAGAAAGATAACAATCTAAGAGTCTCAATAATTGAATACCTAGACAAGTATTCATGCACTGAGATTAGGTAGTATGCACTTTATTTTATATCATGTTTCTTACCTTAAACATTTCGTTTAAGTTCTAAAACTAAGTATCTCTGGTTCTCTCCAGGTGTCTCTTTTACACCTATCCCTCTTTTATATGAACAAAAGAAATTATAAAACATTTTAGAGAATATTGGATAGAATATAAATTCTAGCCCTCTTCATCTCTTTCTTACATCACCATAGGACTAACCAAAGGGAACTCAACAACAACTATTCTTCCTATGATTAGCAGGTAAAATAAGGAGAAAATAAATCACATTTGAAAAAGTTCTATCTGACATGTCACCCCTTACAGGTCATCTACCATCTCATGTTGACTCGAAGCATGGAGTCTAGTTATTTTTTGTTGTCGCTTTTGCCTTTTTTCACTATTGGGTTGTAACTCCTGTAAGCCATGCTAAGTTGACCTTGATTGTTGGGCCATCTCATCCTTTCTTTCTAGATAAAAGGGTCTAGTATGCCCAACCTGTCCACATCTGTAACATGTCTTGTCCTCGTACCATGGTCTTGTTGGTTTTATTGCTGATGTAGAAGCTAAATCAAGAGTTCTTATAGGTGGAAAGTTAGGACCTTTGCCCATACTTGGTGGCCACTATCCTGGTGCACTAGGTGTTTGTTGTACTAGTGGGACCGAAAAATTTGGCTTTTTAAAGCTACTAGACAACTTTCTTGATATTGTGTAGACATTTCCTTAATATTTTGTTTATTGCCCCTCCTTAGACATTGCCACCTCATATGTCCTATCTACCTACACTCACGATAGACTCTGTTTTCTTGCCATATTTTAGTCTTTCTTGCATTTTCCACTATTTTAACATGGCATAGCTATTCAAAGGTCTTACCAAAACCTGAAAATTCTTAATTGGGGATCAGTGCCCTAGGTTGTATTGCTAGTGTCCGGTCCACTATATGCATTACTGTTGTCATAACCTGCCTAGAGAGAGCATGAAAAGTAGGGTTTTCTAGCATAGTCTGATCCAGCTGTGGATTCTCATGCACTCTTTCTCCTCTTTCCTGATCCCTTGCCCCTCCTCCTGGTTTAGCAACACTGCTTTCAACAACATGTGCCTCATGTTCTCTAGACATATTTAGGCTTTATCCTTTCTTCTGCATGAGAAGAAGTCACTATAAGACATACTGGAGGATACTAGAATAGACTCAACAACCATAATACTATTTCCCTTTAGACTCAATGAACCTATATCTCTGATACCAAAAATTGTGACGATCGCTATCCAACTGATAATGACATCGCACAAAACCACACATAAATAACCATTAACAATGAATTACAAAAAAATAATAAAATTAAAACCATTTTTCATAAAGATTCATCTCTAAGAAATTTATTATAGAAAGGCTCAAAGCCTTTCATTTACAACATGATACATCACACAGGTGCTATCTCAGCATCATCCCTGTTTCATCTGATATTAGTTTGCTTTTACGAAAAACATGTAGATGTGCAACATTATACATCAAGGCATTCAAGACAAAATCTCATATCGATCATAAAACCAGATATGAAACTATACACGAAGAACCTGAGAGTATAGGGATGACACATATGATGTCTATCTACAACAAGACATAACTGACTAGACACCTCCTCAAAATTACAGGTCTTATTCCTACTGCTGGTCTGTCTCAACTACACGATCTCTATTACCTCATGAACGTCCACCTAAAAAGTTGTGGAACCCACAGGGTGATATAAAAGTCCCAGTGGGAGATATAACTCTCTACAAACAATATTATTATCACAAATAAATTTTTATGAAAAAGATAAGAAGAAAACTTTATTTGAATTAAATAGGTATAACCACTAGGTAAATGCAGAGTAGACTGATCTCATTATTTAAGTCGTTCAAATATCTATAACTGAGCAATAGATCATCCAATATATTTTAAAATGAATATGAAGAACATGTATAATATTTATCAACTACGATATACATAAGCAATTGTAGCCTCATTCAATGTTTCTATTTTGATCCTTAAGCAAGTATACTACACGGCTGATTACATCTTTCAACAAAAAATCTTTTTCCCTAAGGAGATGAAGTATACCGCTCATGCTCCAACCAACATAAATTAGATAGCATTAGTGCCATAAAAGGTCCATGAAAGAGTCGGACTCCATGCCCTCACCCCCTCGATTAGTCTGAGAATATTGGTAGTGACATTATGAGTCAAACTACATTTAGCTACCCTGGGTATATAGGCTCATCGCTAGAGAGATACAACCCGTAGTTGCTCCCTTATCAGGGTATGACCCGTAGTCAATCCTGATTGTGTTAGGGTATGGTCCATAACCAATCATGATAATATATTGAGTCACAACCTACAACCGCACTCCTATTATGGTATGACCCGAAGCCAATCCTAATGTTCAGGGTATGGCTTGCTGCCAATCCTGTGAGTTAAGGATACAAGGATATTCCTCAACTTGCACCCCACATTTTTAACAATATGTGCTCCGAGTTAAACTCGTTTCACCATCCAGCAAGTTCTGACACTGAATGGATCTATGTCTAGGGAAACTACATTTTTAGTTTCACTTGATAAGTTAGTGCATTACAACATCTTTTAGCATCATTCAAGTTAAAAACATGAATTGCCAATAAATGCTACCAAAAAAGGTGTAATACATTATCAAAGAATATTTTATCAATTGGAACACAACTTGTTACCCCTATCCTGGGATCTCAATTCCTTGAACATATTAGTGGGAATCTCATCCCTTCAACATTTCATTATCATGATCACATATCTTGGGTATCAAACCCTCCGTTCATATCATTGAACAATGTCACTTCTTACCAGACAACAATCATCCCTAGGTCATTAGACCCATGAATATATATATATATATATATATATATATATATATATATATCATACTTGTTGTACAAGTATCTCACATGGCTCACAAGGCCTTATATAATCTGTATCATGCTAAATCATCATACACTACTACAGAAACATCATTCAGTGTCACTTTTCTGGGCGTCGGTTATTAAGGTTAACTGACGCCTATATTAGCCAACGTCGGGTATTTAGGGAAACCAACGTCTATCATCGAAGACCATCCAGACACGGGTACCGCTTTGTATTCAGCGTCGGCTGCATATAACAAACTGACGCCTAAAATCGCCCACGAAATCCAAATTTTGAGCGAAAAAAATTTGCGTCACATACAACGTCGGTTTTTTAAATAATCACTGATGCCTATTCAAGAAGGATATTTCCGCGAAAAGATATGCTTTCGGTGTCGGTCAATCCTTTGATAACCGACGTTGATAATAGTTCCCGCCAAATAATTGAAGGCAAAGATTGTCTAATTTGGACGTCGGTTTTTTCCTATCAACCGACGCTGAAGATGAATCGGATTCGGTTATCTACATAACAACCGACACGGTTTTCTTTGGCGTCGGTTTTGTGTAATGACCAACGTCGATTGTTTACTTATTAGCACCCACGCGAAGCAGACTCTTCCCCTTTCTCTGTATCACTGCAATCGAACGTCGATTTTAGGTCTGGTGATTCCAGTGAGCAAGCACCCGCCGCCTCCGCCGCTCCTTCCCCCTGCTTGCGCGCCACCACCTGGCGCTCCTACTGCAACGGCCGACTACTTGCTCGCCGCCGACACTGTCTCCTAGTCGCCGCCGACACTGCCTCCTGGTCTCCCGACCGCTCACCGCCGATGCTCCTCTCCTCACTCTCGCTACTCTCTCCTTGCCGACGCTCTGCTCCTGGTCGCCCGCTCACCTGGTACCCTTCTTCTTCCTCTTCCTTCTTAGACAATAGGGTTTCTCTGGCTTGCTCCTTGCTCCTGCTCCTGGCCCCCTACCCCTCTTCCTGCTTCTTCCTCCTCTTCTCATTTTTAATTGAGTTGTACATGCATCAAAATCGTTCCTACTTCATATAAGCTCTATATGTATGTACTGCTGCACCCATTTACATCTTTATGTATGAACTGCTTTATGTATGAACTGCTGCACCTACATTACATATTTATCATTTGTACATACATTGATGCTCTACTATGAACTCAACCACTAATATTTACTGATACATTATGCTTGTACATATACATACAATCATACCTTAGTTTTTCTTGTATTGTTATGCATTCAACTAATGTATTATCTTTGTAGATGTACTTTGTAGTTTGCAATACATATAACGGTATAATGTACATATCATGTACTTCCTACTACTGTATAATGCATATTCTATACTATGTTTCAGGAATTAATTGATCATCTACTGCTGCCCGCCGTCTCCCTGCCTGTCGCCTGCTGACCTGCCAGCTTGCATGCCTACTCGCCTACCCTCCGTCTCGCCCTCTCTCCCTACTGATGCCTGATTGGGCTCAAACAGAGGTAAACGTCCCCCAAAAACCTGATTAAAATCACTCTTTCCTGGTCCCCTCAGTAACTAATGTTTCCTTGAGATGAGTGTTAATTGATCTAGCTTGCTTGCATTCCTTGAAATGCTATCTTTTATGTGCTATGACCCACTAGTCACCTTTAGAGTATTAAAATGATGCAACTTGTACACTTGTTAAATTTGAATTTATAAATCCTATGAAATGATATCACCCCACAAAATTAGTAGTCACTATTATGTCCTGTACACTCTAGAATCAAGATCTAATACTCTTATGCCCATTCTAGTGGATTATTATGACCTATGATGACCTAACATGAAACCATGCTCTTAATGATATGATTTTGTTGGCCTAGAAACCCGTCCAAGATTTACTCATTAGGAGTAAATCTTGGATAGTCCCCGGTTTGGGACTGTTCTTGAACACCTAATCTCACTTAGGATGTAAGTGTATAATGTGTATTGGGTTTTTGAGAAAATTTCGGCATCATTTCTCTGTTTTTTCTCTAAGTACATATGTACTTAGAGAACAGCGGGGAAATGCTGCCGAAATTTTCTCGAAAACCCAATACACATTATACACTTACTAGTTAGATTTCAAAAGTCATGTCATGTGCAACGGGATTGTACAAGGCTATGCAGAATGGCACTGGCATGGAGAGATTTCAAACTCGAAATCAGTGGATGTCGATAGCAGTGCTTTGGTGGAAGAAGAAATTTCCTCTGATGACGTAGATGTGAACGAACCAGTTCCAGTAGACATCATTGATGCGATGCTGGATAGTTGTAGGGTAGAGCACACCGATCCACCTCCTATCTTTACAAACATTATGCATGATGTTGAGATATCGTTATACACAAGTTGTGCTAAGTTTACGAAGCTTAGCGCTGTGTTGAGATTGTATAAGTTGAAAGCTAACAATAGACAGAGCGATAAAAGCTTCACTTCATTGTTGACTTTGTTGAAAGAAATGCTTCCTGAAGGAAACGAGTTGCCAATCTCAACATACCGGGTAAAGAAATTGTTGTGCCCAATGGGAATGGAGGCCAAGAAGATACACGCATGCTCGAATGATTGTGTATTATTTCAAAAGGACTATGTGGATTTGAAAGATTGTCCAAAATGTGGTGCGTCACGATATAAATTGACGACTTCGGGGGAGTCCAAAAGTAGTTCTCCTGCCAAGGTGATGTAATATCTACCTATAATATCACAGTTTCAACGCTTGTTTGCAAATCCAAAAGATGCGAAGAATTTGAGGTGGCATGCAGATGTTAAGAAAAATAATAATGGGATCCTACGACATGCGTCTGATTCCCCACAGTGGAAGAAGATTGATCTATTGTACCCAAAATTTGGTGAAGAAGATAGGAATCTAAGACTGGGGCTGTGTACATATAGGATGAATCTGTACGGGACATTGAGCAGCCAACATAGCACTTGGCTAGTCATGCTTGTTATATACAATCTTCCTCCCTGGCTGTGTATGAAAAATAAGTACGTTATGTTGTTGTTGTTGATATCGGGCCCTAAACAACCCGAAAATGATATCAATGTTTATCTTGAACCTTTGATTGATGACTTAAAGAAACTTTGGGCTGAAGGTGTGATGATCTATGATGCTTCAAGAAGAGAGACATTTCGTTTGCACACTATGTTGTTTTGCACTATTAATGGCTTTCCAGCATACGGGAATTTGTCTGGATATAGTGTCAAAGGAGCTAAAGCGTGTCCTATATGTGAAGAAAACACTGATTCAATAAGACTAAAACATGGCTGCAAGACTGTATATCTTGGTCCTCAAAGGTTTCTTTCAAAATTCCATATGTATCATAGGAAGCGCAAAGCATTCAATGGATGGAATGATGAACGGAGTGCACCTAAACCTATACCAGGGGATGTTGTTTATGAAAGAGTAAAAGACATTGTCAATGAATTTGGTAAGAAATCACAATGTAGTATGGCCACACAGAGTGACAATTCTTCATTCAAGAAGAAGTCAATATTTTGGGATCTTCCTTATTGGAGTTCTTTGACAGTCAGACATTGTATCAATGTAATGCACGTTGAGAAAAATGTCTGTGATAGCATCATTGGTACTCTGTTAAATATACCAGGTAAGACTAAAGATGGGATAAAATCCAGAATGGACCTACGTGAAATGGGAATATGGCCAGAATTAACATAATTACGTGAAATGGGTAATAAAAGAACATACTTACCTCCTGCTTGTTACACGTTGTCTAGAAAGGAGAAGAAAGCTTTTTGTGAATGCTTGGTAAATGTTAAGGTGCCACAGGGTTACTCATCTAACATCCGTAGATTGGTATCAATGAAAGATCTGAAGTTGATAGGTCTTAAATCTCATGATTGTCACACTCTAATGCAACAAATATTGCCCGTGGCAATTCGATCTATATTTCTGAAGCATGTAAGATTTGCAATCACCAGACTTTGTTTCTTTTTCAACAGTCTATGCAGCAAAGTTATTGACCCTGATACTCTCGATAATTTGCAAAGAGAAGTGGTGTTACCCTATGTCAGGTTGAGATGTATTTCCCTCCTTCGTTCTTTGATATCATGGTACATCTTGTTGTCCACTTGACTAGGGAAGTGAAAATGTTGGGACCAGTTTTCTTACATTGGATGTATCCCTTTGAACGATACATGAGCGTTTTTAAAGGTGATGTTCGAAACCGTTATAGGCCTGAAGGGAGTATTATTGAAGGTTATGTGGCGAGAGAGGTTATGGATTTTTGCAATGACTTTCTGAGTGGTAATAACACTCCTGTTAATGACAAGAATATTGAGGAGGGAAAAGGAATTTTGGGATCACAGGTGAAAGTAATCAACCATGAGCAGTTGGAACAAGGTCACTTGTATACTTTACACAACATGGAAGAAGTGAGTGTTTATATCGAGGAACATACCAATTTCATCAAGAGACAACATCCTCGAGCAAGTTCAATGTGGCTTTATAGAGAGCATAACAAGACTTCAACTATCTCAAACACCAAATGATATTATGGAAACTATCAAATGCCTCGCCTTGAAACCAAAACCGAATGTTATGTCTTATGAAGGGTTTGAAATTAATGGGTTCACATATTACACAAAGCGCCAAGATGATAAGAGTGTCGTCCAAAACAGTGGGGTCACTCTTCAAGCGTCGACTATGTATTTTGCAAGTGCAAAGGATAAGAGTCCACATGAAGCTAAAATGTCATATTACGGTGTCATTGAAGACATATGCAAATTTGACTACATAGATTTCAGAATTCCGCTCTTTAAATGTAATTGGGTTGATAACACCAAAGGAGTTATAGTGGATGAATTGGGTTTCACTTTAGTGAACTTTGAAAAGATTCGCGAGAAGGGTGAACCATTCATATTGGCATCACAGGTGAAACAAATATTCTATATCGATGATCCTGCAAATGATAAATGGTCGGTTGTTCTTCATGGTAAAAGACAGTTCATTGAAGATCCTATAGATGAAGAAGAGTACTATGATAAATACTGCAGTCCATTCTCAGTTGGATTGCCAACTCCATAAAATATTGAAGCTAATGATGACTTATATATGGGCGGAGTTCACAATGAAGGATTGTTAATTGATAAAAAATCACAATTTTAGTGGCATGCATGTTTATATTTTTTTATTGAAGCTAAATGTTTTCTTTTTTAATATCAATATCATTTTATAATTTGATGTTTCATTATCTTATAGTTAATACAAATGCTAAACGTTGTGGGAGGGTGCTAAGGAACTATAGGACCAATCTCACCCGAGATTACATACGCGATGCTGAGAATAGGTTCTTGATTGATTCCAATTCTAGACATTGATCAGTATTTCACAAACTCTACACTAATAATTTTTGTTTGTATTCTCTTTGAAAAATAAATATAGGAAGAAGGAAGCCACACAGTAATGGAACTACTTGGACCCCAAAGACTGGGAGGAGTTGTTACCCAAAGAAAAGCAAATGAATTCTAGGTATTAAGCGCCACTCCCAATTTAATTAATATACATTTTTATGTATTCACCTATTCAAGATTAACCTTTATGGTTACTAACCAAATCAATGTGCTAACTAACTAGGCTATCAGCGATGCTCAACGACAACTACATGTTACACCACACAATGGGTCCAAGAGGATATGCAGGCGTTCGCCAAAGACTACAGACTATGCAGGATGGCCATGACATAGCTATGCAGGATATGCAGGCGTTCGCCAAAGGTTATATAGATATATAGGCAGCAAGCCATGAAACAGAAAAAGAATCCACAATGAAGAGAAGTAGGATACAGATACAATACAATGTATCTACTTGTGTGAAAAGTATATTTCTTTTATTTTGTAGGTTTGTGGCCTATTTGTTGGCTGATATCAATAGATGTCGTAAACCTGCAGTTCAGAAAACTGAACTACAGGTTTACGACATCCTGCTGACTAGCCACAGTAGGCCTGCAAACTGATAAGAACAAAAAAATTAAAACGAAGGTGTCGGTTATTTATAGAAAACTGTCATCAACGTCTTACAATGTCGGTTATTGTATAAAACTGCCGCCTAATGTGACAAACAACCCGACCGTGCAGGAAAGCACGGCCATGGTGGAAAATGGTGTCAGTTATTCGTACAAAACCGACACTGATAGTACTAAACACGAATGTGCAGGGAAGCACGGACGTGGCGTCTGGGAATATGGTGACAGTTTTAATTGGTAAATCGACGCTGAAACTGTTGTAGATGCCGCCCTTTTTGTGGCGCGAACCCTTTCGGTGTCGGCTTACGAAACCTAACCGACGCCTATAGTTGCCCTGCTGGCGCATTTTCGGTGGCACGAAGTCTTTTGGCTTTGGTTGTAAAACCAACGCCGAAGAGTTTGACCTTTAGCGGCGCCCACATAGGCGTCGCTTGAGAACCGTCGCCAAAAGGGGTTAAACAACCGACGCCAAAGACGTGTTCTGTAGTAGTATTATCACATACCTGGCGATGCTCATCATCTCATAATACCTGTATTGTTAGAATGTTTATGGTAAAAGATATATCAAGTAAATATCATCACCATGCAATAACGGGAATCATTCAAATTTCAACCTTCTCATAATTAGGGTTAGGGTTTCCCTTTGTAGCCGATTAGGGTATTGAAGTTCATATTTAATAATCCAATCCCTAATTCTCATTGTAAGAGTTACATTATTGCCATAAATATTGAAGCATACTTAATTACACTCATCAATTATCATTAATTGATTATCAACATGAAATATTACCTTTCTCATATGAGTAGTATAAGTTTCTCTCTCATCCATACTCAGATATTGATTCCAACATACTTTTTACATTAGCTTAACCCTCCTTAGGGTTTATCAACCTATACTTATCAAAGGTGTATCCATCCCATTACTTCATAGTGTATCAATTGATTGCATTCATCTTGTGTCAGCCTACATTCATCAAGGTGTATTGGTTTACACTCATCAAGGTGTATCAGTTTACACTCATCAAGGTGTATTGGTTGCTAGGGTTAGGGTTTGTCATATAGACCTCTTTCTCAACCAAGGTGTCACGGTTTGACACTCCATCTCAAGACATCATGTTGTTCTTGATGGGCTAGCACCCCCAAAGCATAACAATTTAGTAACATATCGGTCTAAGAACCTCTAAGTCATGATGCTTTAGAAATCATATAAGTTTAGGCATCTCCAGGGCATGATGATTTACCCCTCTCTAGGGCATGATGAGTTAACCTCATCAAAGACTATCAGTTTAGCATCCCCAAGTCATGACGGCTTGCTACATGGAGTGTCAATATAAACACCACAATTCATGATGACCACTCACAACTTAGTGTATGTGTGTGTGGACTTGTCATCTTCAACCTTAGGAAAATCACCTACAAGTCCATCTACTATCATGGAAAGAAGGTACAAGATATGGACAGCAAACTAACATGATTCCTTCACCAAAACCATTCTAAAAAACCACCAACAACTACTAGCATGCATGAGATAAAAGATCTAAAGATGAGAAACAACATAAACACATGGAAGAGTGAAAATAACAAAGGAGGTTAAGAGTTATATAGCCCGTCTCAAAGATCACCACCAAGATCCAAGCTCCATAGTCAAGCTTCAGGCTCATGAGCTCAAGGTACAAGATAATCCACCAAACTTTCTCACCACAACACCTCCAAGGAAGAAGATGAGGCCAAGGTAAAATAGCGCAAGGTAGAAAGGAGATACCCATGATCTATGGCTGAGAAGAAGAAGAAAGCTAGGAAACATAGCTTACTAAGGTAGAAGATGGAAGATGATCAAGGAACACCACAACTTGGAACTCGTCCACCAATCTCAAAGAGAACCTCCCTAGATCTCTAAGGTTCTCAAGATCATCCATCAAGAAGGAGAGAAAGTAAAGATGGCTAAAAGGATCCTCTTGCATGGAGAGAAAGAAGATTATATACTAGGGGAATGAGGGAGAGATCATGGAAGAGGTGTCATCCACTTTGGAGCTTAGGTGACACTTGTCCACAAAAATGAATCCACATCCAACAACATGCAAGACGTGATGATATGGTCAAGGATAGATCTCACCCTCTTGGTCTCCTACCAAGGTCATGCCCAATATGCCAAAACCCTACACTCACAAACCGATAGGGCACAACTCTACACACTCACAAACCGATAGAGCAGAACCCTACACTCTCACAAAATGATAGGGCACAAATCTACACATTCAAAAACCGATAGGGCATAAGCCTACACACTCACAAACTGATAGGGCATCCTTTCCAAGCCTCCCTAACCCGAGATAACACATGCAAGAGCAAAACACTTCTGACTCATGTGTTCTACACATCACCAAGTCACTATACAACCAAGACCCAAACAAGGTGTCCATCTCTCTCTCCTCTAGATGATGCCAAGAGAGAAAATGAACATTCTAGATATGGTAAATTGCACATCAACCCCATATTTTGGGTTAATTGCAATTTGCACCAAAACTATCATATATAACACAAACAACCTTCCAACAGGCTCAAAATTGAAACTTGAGCTCTTCTTAAGTCTTAATTACTTTTCAAAAGATTAAGACATGGTCCTAATCATCTTACTTAGGAAAAAATTCTAGGATTATCCCAAAACCCAGGTCATGGTCCTTATTATAGTAGGATGAGGGCTATACCAAGAGAGAACCTATGTATAGAAGCTATATATAGCAAAAAAGATGGAAGAATATACAAACAAATACAAAAATAGTTACAAAATAGACCCTCTTAAGAATCAAGGTCCCAGAAGGCCACTCTAGAATACCTTAGCAGATAAGAATCATCACTCAACATCAATATAAATACACTTATGAAGAAGAAGGTGTATATCCGCATTAACAAGGTGCCAAAGATGATTCTTATCCACAAGGCAGTCATAAAATTTACCTTATTGTAAAACCACCATAGATAATGTTAAAATATGGCATTATATAAGGTAGCGGAAATAAAAAATAGACTTGTCATATTCCCCTATACAGTAGATCGCGTCAACAACAATGTAATGTGTAAGAATGTTGCAAGGTTTATACCTGGTCCTAAAGCAAATACAACGACTATCCCTTGCAGTAGAATGTGCATTTCTTCAAGTTCCACTTGGAAAACATTAACAACAACCTCCTGGTTGATCATCACAGATGGAAGTTGACTTGGTCCTCCTAGAGGGAGGCAATAACTGAATCACCTCTATTGTAGTCCACATGGACCAGTGGGAACTCCTGTCATTATAGATGAATATACAGGAAGGAGTTGCCTCTCCTAGTCAGTGTGCTAGAACCAACTTGCTCTCCCAATTGTCTATCCCTTGTTGTTCCTCCCTTTGACAGGTACAACTTGCTCAGGTTTTCCCATTACCAAAATCGTGAGAACACAATAACTATTAGAGATTATTTTTGTGTCTTTAGAAGGCCCCCAATACCAATCTATATATAGGAGGGTCATGGTCAGGGTGTCGAGTTCATCTCGGAGTCAAAGAGATAAAATTTCATGATTTTTTTGGAACCTGTGAATGTTGACATGGTTGGTTTACTACTAAACCAGTCGGTTCACATGTGAGCCTATCAGTTCAATCATTGAACCGGTTGTTTCACTATGCTTCCAAATGACAATTTAATATATAATTAATATTTGGTAAATGCAAAACATGACATCAACACCAATCCTTGATCCAATCAAATTGATCAACCTAACGGTCGATTCACAACCTAAATCGATCAGTTCATAGACATGAGATGATTGGTTCACTTGTTGAACAAGCCATCTCATGGTTCTAATTTCCAATGTTGGTTCAATTGACCTAACACTTGAATCGATCAGTTGAACAATTGAATCGGTCAGTTTACAATCTAGTCAATAAACTTCCAACCATTGTTGTTTAAATTGAATATCTAACACTTTAGGAATGAAGCTTAAACTACATTCATGAATAAACTCTTATTCCAAGTGTATCCTATGTGTGTGACTCTATAGGTTCCAAGTTGATAGTAAATATCCATAATTGATTTATGACGTCACAAGAACTGAGTGGAATCTAGCAAGACATCATTGCGACCCAAGTAATTGGAAAGTTAGAGAACAACTTCAACCTACAATATGTGAATGTGATTGTATGGTTCCTTTGTATCTGATATCTAGATTGAACTTGAGGCATGGAATCAATATCCTCTTCAACATTCAATCCATGTTCCTTGAATTAGAGAAGACTATGTGATATACATGGGGAATTCATCCCCATGTGTCACAGTTCACCCGAACACCACCTATATGGTAACCCTTATTCAAGGTCATGGTGGATAATGTCAAAGTACATCAAACGTCATCTGATGAATGTAGTGATTTCATGTCTAAGAACCACAATCACCACCATCACAATGAGAGATGACTTTGACTACCAATTATGGTTCCCATGTGTCACTCTCAAGGTGGGCCTATCCAATACACTATTCTCTAAGAAGTATCTATGTGTTTCGTTTGATATAACATATCATGAATAATGAGATTATGCCATCAACCAACAAACACTCTAGTCCAATGTGTTATTAATGTCTATTATACTTACATAATAACATTCAAATAGGGATATTACAAGAAAGTATATACTATTGACATACATATGATCTCATTGTTCATGTCAACAACCCAAAAACATAGTTCATTGAGTAAAATGATATTTTAGACATTTATTATGTTACATCATTATATCATAACTGAATAAATTGGAAGATTGCCTTTATCATTAATAAAATTGTTTACAAGATATACCATTACAATCATCATATGATTGGATTTATGGGCATACATACACTGATTCCTTTAGAAATGAATTCCTTTTCTAGGAATGCAACTTCTCAGGAAATAAACAATTTGTTGTCAAATGGGTTGTACAAGTAGTATCCCTTAGTTTCTTTGGGAATAACATACATGTAATCTAGAGCCCAGCTTTTCAAGAACATTTTCTTGGCATAAGCTTCACACCCCCATATCCTCATAAAAGACATTTTGGAACGGTTCCCAGTCCATATCTCATATGAAATCTTTTGAACCTATTCAAATGGTATGTGTTTAATGTAAATGATGCAGTTTCAAGAGTGTAACCCCAGAAGGAAGTTGGGAGGTCAACCCAAATCATCATTGATCGCACCATATCTAGCAATGTGTGATTCAGTCTTTCTGATATATCATTGTGATGTGTTGTTCTAGGTGGAGTCCATTGTTATACGAAACCACAGGCTTGCAGAAGGTCCTCAAACTCATGGCTTAAAAATTCTCCACCTCAATCAGAATGGAATGCCTTAATACTTTTATCAAGTTGGTTATGCTCTTCATTCATGAAATCCTTAAATTTTTCAAGAGTTTTTGACTTATGTTTCATCAAGTAAACATTACCCTAATCTCAACACAAGGCTGGATGCCATTGCTCAAACCAATGTGTAACAAGGAACCCCAAAGCACAAACATCTCAAGCATGATAAGAAAACAAGTGAGGCACACCAAGCATGTGAAAAATTGCAAGAAAAACCCTAGATATGGATAAATTTCATAAAAGCCCAGAACAAACATATAAATGTGTAACTTTCTCAAAGAATGTACAAACTTGACCAAGCTTTAAACTTAAGCTTGTCACATGATATCCCAACACATCTTAGGGTTTGGTTAAGGTCTTAAGAAACTAATTAGGATAAGAAAGAATGTTCAAACAAAATCAAGGTTAGGGGTCTTGAACCTTCATTATCCCTTCCATCAATTGTGGTCACAATACCTATAATCATCCAGAAAGAATCCATAAGTAATTTACTGGGAAATTACACACACTATGAACATTTATGGTGTTGCAGGTGATTTCTCCCTTGAACAACCTATACTTTTCATAAAAAATTGGCTCGTGTAGCATGACCAGGCAAAGTACCACAATCATTTTGAGGGAATTCTTGTGCACTTGAGTCTTGAACTTGATCACCCATGGATCGTTTTTCTTAACATTGATCTTTAATGGATTGGAGTTAGGTTGGAGGTGATATTGGTATCACTTTGAGATTCCCCAATATTGGGTAAGTCCTAGGATCAACATCCATCTATCCCTTCCATCAATTGTGGTCACAATACCTATAAGAGCATTTAAAAAACATCCATAAGCGCATTTGACATAAAATATAAACTACTGGGAAATAATATGCATTAAAAAATCTTAAAGTGAGTAACAGACGAAATACTGAGTACAGAGACCCAATTAAGGGATCCATCAAAACATACAAATATAGTCCACGTGTTAGGTTTCAAGTTCTATCACTATTACAAGCTTAGAAGATATGAATGTATTTGAACAATAAAATAATTCTTTAATATGATATTCATTTGGATGCACAATACCTTATATTACTTCATTATCTTCTCCAGCCTCCACAACATCAAGGGTGAAGACATACCATGTTTACTCTTTGTAGGTGGATGTCGTCCTTATTGATTGTTGTTGTTGTTTCTTTAGGGCTGGTGCTAACATTGTTGTTGTGAAAACTACTGGGAAGGTTATTAAGATGAGGCTAGACCTCATTGGAGTTGGGGACATTAGGACCCAATGTACCCCATTCACATGATGGTGGAAAACCACATATCTACCATCTTACTGAGCCACATGGTTCCTCTAATAGAACTTCCCTAGGGGCTAGTGAAGTGATGGATTTTGAAGTTTGAGCACCTATTTTGATCACATAAGCATTTTTGCTTTTCACTTTTGGGTGTTGGGGCTTGTAAGTCGGGTTATGCATCCATAATTAGTTCCTTATAATAATATACTAAAACCTTAAAGGGTGTTGTAGGAGCAGGGAACACCCACTACAAAAAATTTGTCCTTTATTGAAGAACATTTGTGAGGAACCGAAAATTGTGAATCATGATGTATATTTGTGAGGGATCATCCTTCAAACATGGGACCAAATCCCTCAACCGTGTTTTTTACATCCTTAGACCTTTTATGTGAACACTAATCCCTCAAAAATACATTACTCACTAATCACCCTGTGAAAAATGCCATGCCAAATATTTCCCTCCATCTCATAACCCTTCCCTCCATTCTAAAACACAACATTTGCAAATCTAAAAAAAAAAAAAGATAAACCCTCCCCTCTCACGCCGTGCACATCTCCCTCCCGCGCCATGCGTGTCATGTTTCATTTTAGAGAGGTTCACGGTAGAGAGGTTGTTCCGTTCCTCTTCCTAACCGATCGCGGTTGTTCCATTCCTTCCTCGCCCTAGCCGCCGACGCCCCCAACACCTCTACGGTCGACGCCGACAGGTGCCCTCGCCTCCATTGCGCCGATAGATACCCCCAACTCCACTACGGTCGCCACCGACAGGTTCTTGTTTTCATCTATTTCCATTTCTTTCTTAGTTCCTTCAACCTCTGGATGTCCATCATAGAAAAGACCCAGATAGCTACCATTTGATAGTTTCTCTGGACTAGTCTACTTAGTAGACCACACACAAAACATTAGTCGTTCCCGCAAAGGTTTCTTTTGCTGCTTCTTTTTGGCACTGTCTGTTCCTTTACAGTTATCCATGGTAGAGCGCTCACTATCAACCATTCCGAAAATTCTGATTTACAGCTCCATAAGTCAAATAATCATCCTACTAGGCTCAGGAAAATTATAATCTCAAATTATGTCGCAGATTATGATATCATTTTGGTTCTTAGATTGTGACAAATCCTTCCAATAAGAAGATGCAATCATAAATCTTTAACCCTGTGGCCCTGCCCTTGTGCAAACACAGAATGAAAACACAAAAACTAAGAAGCTAGTAGCAATAGGTATATCAATTCCCTACCCTGCGTCCTTTCTCATTAAGTCTAGCACATGCAAATACCTGACATCTTTATATTATTGATAATGTCTTGAAAAATAAGTCTAACAAGATCCATTAGTATTAATTTAAGCCATGTGACATATAATGGTAGCAAATATGTGCAGATACTTTGCATGGCATACCTCTTGCACTAATATCGTTAGATGCACCATTAGCTATGAATCAGATAACACTGAAGGCCAATCTTTCAAGAGAATAAGATATAAAATAGAAAAGCATAGGCACTACTTTGACTACATAATGATCTCTAGAACGTGGTCCCTTTAGGTCTATGAACCAACAAACTAGTGTGAGGTTTTGCCATTTTTTCAGCAAAGCAAATAGGGTCGTGCAACCAGAGAATTACCAACACTCTTTCATAAAGCTAATTTGAGCATCCACCTCCTTCACCTCATTTAGAAGGGGCATCCTGACTTTTTCACTACTAATTGGTTTATAGTTCGGACTGAAATTTCCAACAGTCGTGCCAATATTATAGAAAGCAGGAAGCACAAGGTGGGTGGACAAGATGGCCACATCATCGTCATTCAATCATTTTTTCAAAAAGAAGATGATTAATTATTGATATATTTTCATATATGTTTATCTTTATTGCACATGATCTCCTGTTCTTTGTGCATGTCATCTCTTTCTTTTCCTTTCTCCTCAATTTCTACAATCATTCTCCCTATTGTTTGCATCATTTCACACTAGCTGAGGAGGACTTGTTGCATAAGTTTAGGAAGTGATGTCGTTCTCTCTTCTATATATTGTACCTATGTTGTTACTGTGAGTAGGCTGGAAGTGATAAGCATATTATTAGAAGAGGGATGATGCATTTGTGCATAAAAAGTGTCAGATCGACATCCTAGTTTTTTTCCCAAGGTTGGTGGGTGTTGTTGGCATTATCTCAAAGATGTTGTTGCTACAACTGCTATTTTTTCAGAAGTCAATGGTAGTAGTTATGTGCTTGCTGCTTCTTGTTGTCTGGGATGGGTTGGTTGATTCTATTGAGCTGGCGGTGAGGGTACTTTTTGTGCCCTGTTTAGCTCTTTTTCTATTGTTTGTTTGTCCTTAATGGCTCAGGTTGATCATCTTCCCTTTCAACTATTATCTTTGGCAATATATCTTTTCCTATAGGGGTTGGGGTGGGTAGCCCAGGATTCCATGATGGCATGCTAGCTCTTCCTTGACCTTTTTTATGTTTTCATGTTCATTTGTGGGGGGCACCTAGTTGGTCACCCATTTCTACAATGGGTACTCCCGATGTTGTATTAGTGACTATGGGGGGCGATAGAGGGACACTGAATCCTTCATCATCTTGCGTTGATGCTCATTTTGTCAATGGTGGCTCTCTTGCAACTTCTTCTTCTGCTTGTTCTTGAGGTAATTGGAGTACTAGTGCTTTTGATGTGTCTTTGTGAGGTTTTATTTTCAGTTTCTTCCTCTTCTCTGACCTTGTTTGCTCAATTTCATGCACCCATTATTCATCTTGTGGGATGTTAGTAGGTGATTATGGGTCTTTAGGTCTCTGGATAGCACTAGAGTGCATTTTGTATATTTCATCCATGCTTGACCATAGTTTTTATGCATCATAATAGTGCATCTCTAGAAGGGGGAGCAACAACTTAGAGTTAGCCTGCTTGTAGAAGAATTTTTTGCCTTTCTATGCCAATATTCTATTTGTCATTTAAATTTTTATATCAATCTTTGTGTACCCCTCGGTTGACTCATATCTTCTTAATTGCTCGATGTCTAAGAAGCAGGCTTCAATGAGTGTTACCTGGCCTCCCATACAAACGTCTTTCATCTACTTCAATTTTAGCCCAACTATCACAAATAATCTTGCAATGTACAACCTTCCTATGTGTGCCAACTTTTTATTTAACATGGACCAAATGAGAAAGTGGTCCCACTTAGATACTCATACCGATTGTCACCGTGCATAGACCGTGTTTCCACAATCTTCAAAATCACTCTTACAAAACAAGAGGTGATTAGGGAAGACATCATGGGGCTGTTCATGTCTTCCCTAGTCAACATTTCCCATGTTTTGTGGCTGTTGAATCCAACTGCATTCTTCTCATCGGGAGCTGTTGCGCATGCTTGGGCTTTATCTTAGGTGCTAGAGAATATCGTGTTCAGAATAGCCTTTATTACATAATATACTTTGCCTCCAATCTATTTTCTTTCTCTGTGTCGACAAGTATCTTTTCGAGTGAGGAGATGAATTTAGCAGTCAGATTTGTCAATGAGCATTGCATTTTCATACATGTAATGTGCAAATTTACTATTGTTAGGAACTCCATAACTCTATCATAGAGTCCCAACTTTCTGAAGTCTTGGTTGTTGATGTATCATGTTGGTTTGAAGTTCTTTATCCTCATGAATAGCTCATACTAGGATTTATGTACCAGGTCCCTTAGTTTGAACATCACATTTTGTTCCTTGTAGTTGCACTCTTTCGTGCTACAGATGAGTTGGGCATCATGCTTGTCTCCAGATGATGAGCATGAGACCTTGTTTTTACTATCACCTTCTTATTTTTAGTTGTAGGTGCATCAAGTCATCATGCTTTTTGCTTCCTTTTTAGTGTTGTTACTTATTCATACGGTAAGTATTCACAAGTGTTTATCGCATCACTGCCTTGTGACTCCACTTCATCCTCAGAGACTTCTTCCCTAAGAAAGATTTCATATTTTTCATTATGGAGCTGAAGAGGAATCTTCTTCTCTTATTCATGTTTGGATGGTCTTGTAGCATTTTGTTGATTGTCTCTATTTTTTCTTAGATCCCATTCAATGATGTTGCTTGCATGTGCAAAGAATCTTCAGTAGATGATGACATCCTACAATTTGAGTAGAATTTGTTTGTCATGCCATGAATAATTTCTTAGTTTTTAATAGGTACACGTGAGTTGTACATAAAAGGTACTCTACAATGGTTGTAGCGAATGATACACATAAGGGAGGTGTAGCGATCACTATGTCTAATTTACAAGTATCAGTTGAAATGGAGGGTACCAGACTATTAGTGGTCGATATGGGAGTTTTAATGGAAAGCGGTCTCTATAAAATATGAAGAACAAATTTACTCTAAATCAGACCTATATCAGGTTAATCGATTATTTATATATATATATAATCAAGGAATTTAAATACCTAGATAGACTGAAAGGAATATAATCAATATACTATTTGAATTGCATATATATATATATATATTTCTTGTAATGTGTGCTTAACTTATTATATATTTTCCTTCATTAATATGGATTTTCTAATAGATCGGAGTTGGATGTATATGGGGAACAGAGTGCGAAGTGATGTATTCAAGGCAGGGTTACGAAAGTTCATTGAGTTTTCTCTTATCCATCAGAGACCAACTAGACAGGGGAAATTAATATATCCTTGCAAGGTATGTTTGAATAGATACCTTAAAACAGAGGAGGAGGTATTCTCACATGTATTACAAAAAGGATTTGTTAATAGCTATGATGTTTGGACATTTCATGGGGAGGTGATTGGTAGGAGCAATCCTGTTGTGGCACCAAACATGCCTAGCACCGACAATATGCATCAGATGCTGGAGGATTTGTTTGGTATGGGTGACACAACAAATGACCACTCTACTGAAGCTACAGAGGAACTTGCAAATGTAGATGCACAAAGATTTTACAAGCTACTAAAAGAGGCAGATCAACCACTCTATAGAGGTTGCATAAGTCATTCTAAGCTATTGTATTTGGTTGTCTTGCTATTTCTGAAGGAGGAATCTGGATGGTCCAACGATTCTTTCACAAAGTTGTTACAGTTGATTATTTCAGGATTTCCAGAAGAAAATTGTCTATTCCCGGAGACGTACTATGAAGCAAATGCGATCGTGAAGGATTTACGACTTGATCATTCTACTATAGATGTATGTACAAATAATTGCATGCTTTTTCGCAAAGATGCAGCTTCAAAAGAAAATTGTGATACTTGTGGTGCTTCATGATGGAATGAAAAGCAATACAAAACAAAGAGAAAGAAGGTAGCTACTAAGTTCATGTATCACTTCCCTTTGATACCTCGGTTAGAGAGGCTCTATATATATTCATCTATTGCTAAAGATATGATTTGGCCATCTGAAGGAAAAGGCAAGGATGGTCGTATTCATCATCCTTCAGACACACCAGAATGGTTGTCTATTGATGCTAGGTATCCAAACTTTGCTGCTGAACCACACAATATTAGATTGGCATTAGCAACAGATGGATTTAATGCATTTGGCAATATGAGTGCATCACATAACATCTGGCCTGTGTTGGTGACACCTCTCAATCTTCTGCCTTGGCTTCTTATGAAAGAACAATTTATTATGATGTCCCTATTAATCCCAGGTCCACATATGGTTGACAATGACCTTGATGTATACTTGGAGCCATTAATTGAGGAGCTGCAACTACTTTGGGAGCTTGGAGTCAAAGTTTATGATGCATATAGCAAAAGGAATTTCACTATGCGGGAAAAAAGGAGGAACCCTTTATCCTGGATTCTCAAGCATTGCAATGCTTTTATGTGAAGGATCCTAATGGTGATGATTGGTGCACAGTGCTAAAACATCCACATAAAGATTATTTTGAAGTACCTCTTATTGAGAATTGTTTGACTGGTTTACAATCTGAAGCTATTGATGGTGGTGTAACTAGTGATGTGTCTTGGACGAGGAGTGACACCGAGGGATCTTTTGTTGATACAACTAAAAAAAAGAATGATGGGGCTAATGTTTAGTTCATTAATCTATCTGTTTTTATCAAATTATTTTGTTTGCAAGTCTAGAATAATTCATTTGGGGAATATGTTCTACTGCATTTTTTTGGCAAACTGTTACTATATGGCATATTCTTTGCAATTTATTTAGTCTTGTTTCATATACCAGCAAGTAGGACATCATTATTATTTTTTGGGATATGAAACCAAGGTACTCTACAATTTATATGTTTTTCAAATGCTGAATATTCATATGTTGGTGTCTCATATTCTCCGCAATTTATTTGTTTTTCAAATGTAGCTACTACTTTTGTTACTGACATATCTGCACTAATAATCTAATTTTTTTTCTTGTCAGTTGAAGGATGGCAGGAAGAAGAATCACTAGATCTAGTTGTAACAACACACCTAGTCAACCTATTGCTGTCCCTCCATCCACAATTGTAGAAAATTGTGACGATGAACCTACTCTACTGTCCAACAATATTGAAAATGATGTAACAGTTGAAGAAAATGTTGAGGATGAACAGGAGAATAGGAAGTATGGATGTGGGCCTGCAAGTGAGCAAAGCCTACTCCCTAAACAAGGGGAGCCACATCACAAGGTCCAATGGGATTATGAAGGAAATGCTATTGGGGAGAATGGTGCCAAATTGAATCGTTATTGTCATATGCTAGCAAGGAAACCACACATATGGCATCTAGACTTGAAGTGGAACGAACAACCACAACAAGCTTTTGCAGATAGAAAATCATTTATTGAGGTAATCTTTTTCATAAAAAGACCAACAAATTGTATGATTGTTATATCTAAAGTAATATTTTCTATGTTTTTGTAGAAATACTTCGATTTAGGCAGTCACCCTAATGCATGGAATCACATTGATGAACACATTAGCAAAGGGATATCAGTGTGGAGGGCACGTGTAAAAAAAGATTACTATGAAAAGTACAAGATTGAACCAGAATTGATGATGAAGAAAGTTGAGAAAAATGCTTCCATAGATATGGACCAGTTTAAAAATCTTGTTAAAGAATGGGGAACCGAGAAGTCTAAGGTACAATGGTTTCATATAACTTGCATGTATACCTATCTACTTTTTCTAATTATATGTTTCTTATGGTTTAGAAAATTTCTGAGATCAACAAGGCAAACAGAGCAAAAAAGTGATGGATCATACCACAGGATCAAAACCATGGAGTTGTTATCGGGCAGAAATGGTATTAATAATGGACACTTGTCTTTCTTAGTAGGAGTTGAACATATAACATGGACAATTATTATGTTATCTATCATGTGTAGGTCAGTGAAGATCAACCTGTTGTGCCTCTTAACAAATTTTTGGAAAAAGTTTACGACAAAAGCCCACAAGTGGTTAGAAATTGGATATTTGCTTTCCTATGATGTCTACAAAGATACATATGCTTAGATATCTCAATTTAAGCTTTCCTTTTATGATGCTTTCTAATTACAACTTGAAATCTCTGATATTGTGGAAAACCAAGTAGCAAACCAAGAAGAAAAAGATCCTAGAAGTGTTGATAATCTAACACGTGATGCTTATTTGCAAGTTTTAAATCCTTCCAAAAAGACTAGGATCCGAGGTGTTGGAATTGGGCACAAAGAGATATGACATAGGGTAAAAGCTACCCGTATAAGATATGAAATCCTTCTTGAGGAAAGCAATGCAAAGGATGTATGTTGGATTATAACTAAACTTGAACTATTAGTTACAACTAGTCTATTAGATCGATGTTTGTAATTTGTTTTCTATTTCAGGATAAACTTAAGGAACTTGAAGAAATAGTAAATGGATTGAAGAACTCCGTCTTCCAAATAATGACTTGGTATAATCAATCACAGGTAACTTAGATTCAGTTGTCTATGTCAATGTAATATATAATTTTTTTTGACATTGTTGATCTGTTTGTTATAGGATGGCGGTATTAATGTTGATTGTGCAGCTGAATACCCCAATCAGAATACTGCAAGTGTCTTACACATGCAAAGTGGCACAGATAGGTCGGGTGTGGGTTCTTTTCACATACAAGACAATACAAGTAGTGGTGCAGATGTAGGCATGTTTCCCAGGCAAAATAATTCAAGCGGGGATGGCTTAGGAAGACTTTCTAGACAAAGCAATTCAAGGGAGACTGGAGTAGGCATGCTTTCCATACAAGGAAATTCAAGGGAGAATGGAGAAGGCATGCTTTCCATACAAGTCAATGGACATCCACTAATCTTTCAGACACAGGTACCTCATAACAACTATACATTATTTTCAATATTCATACACATAAGAATATTAGCATGTACACTTTATTAAAGGCGGCAGTTGAAAGTTGGTGCCCTACTTCTGGTAATAATCGAAAAAGTCATGCTCAAATGCAGAGCACACCAAGAACATCTTCATCGGTGTCTTTCACACCAAGAACTTAGCGTTTAAATCAGGTATTCAATACGTGCTTGATTAAACTTCTAGGGTATCCATCCATATATCTTGTACTTATACCAAATCTGATATATAAGGCCAAATCAAATATATAAGGCACGAATCTACTTAATGGTTAATGCCTCGGGCCAGTCGGTATCCAAACCAAAGACATGTATCTTCTTCTCAAGAAGTGTGGATAGGTCCATAATAAGGCAGGTGTTGTTGTTCTTGAAAACTTTCTAGGGAGTCTAATTGTTCTAAGAAAGGGTGTAATTTCCAACAACTCCCTTGTTGGATGCTTCCCTTCTCCATATCTAAATTTGTTTCTGAGGCAGCCTATTTTTTATCTTTTCTAGAAATTAGTTGAATATTTCCCTCCTAGGGACAACTTTGCAGATCTTGTATTTTACCTTTCTTTTTGTTGCTGGTTTTGCTACTTTCTCTGCTTTAGTCTTGTCTTGCCCGAGACACAATTGTGCTAGTATCAACCATGGACCACCACATAGGTGTGTTGGATCCATATATATAATATCATTGTTAGATAAAGTGAACTTGTCATAGTCATAATTTCTCATATCCAGGAGAGGTAGTAGGTTATTCATTCCTGCAAAACCTCTAATATTACTTTTCTCCCTTTTTGGTGATTACATATGTGGAGGTATTTTAGGTCAATAAATATAAAGGCCCTACTCTCAATAAAGTTCTTCAGGAGCTGAGTGTACTTGAGATGGAATCATATCACTATTATCTTCCATACCATGCATAATTCCTTCCAACCATCAGGGATTACCCAATATTAGCATGTTTCTTCTCCAGTATGCTTTTAATAATAGATAGCTCTGTTCTACTCATATTTCTTGGCAGCCACTTGGCATCCACTGTTGTTGTTGAACTGTCTCACTTCTTTGTCATGGTTCACTTTGTTAGACATGACTACATGTTCTTCTATCCCACACAAAATCTTGTTTAAAATTTGTTCTATTAAAATCCAATCTTTAGTGAACATGTGGACAAACAGTTTGAGCGCTCCTCTAGCCCATTCTTTTTCATTTTTCTGTATTGGGAGGTTCTTTAATGATGTCATAAACTCCATCTTAAGTTAGGTATAAGACTGTTGGTGGTAAGTGCAAGGGATGAGGAGACGGGATCCTCTTACAATATTCTCAACCCCATATGTTATCCCCAAATTCTTTATAGTTTTGCTACATGTGTATCTTATTGCTCTTTAAGACTGACTTTGCATGAACAAGTCATATTTGAACTTCTGCTCTTTATTTCTAGGCTCAAACTTGTTTCTCAGCTTCCAGATTGATACTTTGGTTGAAGTTTGTTCATTTGAGGTCACAAAAGTAGATATATTCTTTTGTAGACATAGTAGGGGTTGCTCGTTCACTTGTTGTCTCTACTAGAATCTATGACAATTCATCTTCTGGTTCACTTGTTGTCTTTTGATATATTCTTTTGTAGACTTAGTAGGGGATGTTGGTTCAAAGTCACTGCAATCGTTTTGGGGACATGTTGTACCCCTCAGCCATCCAGGCTTGTGTACACCATACAAGGGTGGTGAAGAGACTCTAGGATTTAAGATTAGGTAGAGGATGAGGAGGGGCAACACAACACTAAGTAAGGTACTGCAGATTTAAGATTAGGTGGAGGATGAACTCTACTACTGCTGCTGCTAATTTTTTCTCTGAATAAGGTACTACAGATTGACCAAGAAGTTGATGAAGTTACTAGATTACGTGGCAATAGTATGTGTGTTGGGGGGGGTATGTTTTTGCAGATACAGAAGTTAACTTTTGGCTGCAAACTTTTGGAGGATGCAAATTATGAACAAGCCCAAGTCATTAAAATGAAATTTGTTAAAAAGCTGACAGAACAAAACTGTAGCTGGATATCAGCTTCTTTAGGGACTAGGATATCAGCTTCTTTAGGTTGTATCCCACTAAGTTTTTTTTTAATTGTGTACTATTTACTAAGTTAAATCACAATTTTAGTTTACGGGTGCATGTTGCTGCTATGTTGGTTCACTTACATTTATCTCTACTTCGCACTCACTCTGATTCCTTTTTGTATTTATATTGATAGGGTAGAATTGCTTTTAATGATGGATTTCGAAGGACAATGCACCTTGGAGTAGACCAAAACCGAAATATAAGGGTAAGTTGTTTGTTGTACTATGATTTATGTATACACTTTAAATTCTATTAATATAATGATTTGTCATTTTTAGGAGAAGAATATTCAAGTACCCAACCGTATGAGGCCTGGCATTGATGAAGAGCACCACACCATTTGAAGGAATATGGAGACATTATAGATCTTAAGAGTTTCTAGCATGATATGTTGATTTTCATCAATCTCAAATTTTAGAACCATATGTACTCTTTATTTATATCAACATTGAGCACGCAATGTATGGATAATATTTTGCTTCAATAACAAAAATTGGTTTGAGGTGATTTAACATTTTTATGTGTCATTTTGGTGTTGAATCTTCTTATGATGTCATGTGAATTAGTATAAAAATATTGCTTGAGGTTATGTATACAAAGTTTTCATTTAAAATTTGATATTCACTATAGTAACAATTAATTAACATTTAATAAATCATTCAATAATCAATAACCAAATCATTTATAGTAGTCCCTCATAAATATATTGATGAAGGTCCAGATTGACCATCAAAATTGCATTGATGATGACCACATAGCCCCTCAAAAATAATATTAATGAAGGCAATATCCCTTCAAAAATATATTATCTAGGACCATCAAGTCCCTCAAAAATGTATTTATGAGAACTAAACATGCCCTCAATAATGTTATTATGAAGGCTAAATAGTCCCTCAAAAATGTATTTATGAAGGCTAAATAGTCCCTCAAAAATGTATTTATGAAGGCGAAATAGTCCCTCAATATAACATTCTTGAGGGTCAGTTGGTCCGTGACAATTGTATTCGTGAGGGCCGCTGGTATTTGTCACATGAGTTCTCTTCACGAACCATTTGTGAGGGCCAGACTCACAACCGTCCCTATTTGTGAGGGCCTATAGAGAGGGGTTTGTGACAGGATTCACTCGTGAATAATGGCCCAATTTTTACTAGTGACCTGAGACAATATTTCAAACTTTAAGGCTAGCTCATTGGGCCTGTTATGGGTTGGTGGCACATTGCACCAAGAGAAGGAACCTTTGTATAGAGTAAGAGACACTAAGAAATAATTGTTTAAGACTATAAAACTTTCCTACTTTCTTTCTTAGGCGGCAATAGTAGAATTATGTCTCATAGAGAAAAATAAGGCACTCTTCCAGGTCATGATAGAGGGGTCATGCAAATAGGAGATCTTATTCCACCAAACTCACATCACTGTGTCCAACATGCAAGAAGTGAAGAGAAACTTTTGGTCAGGAGGGAACACCATTCTCTTGAGAGAACTCTCTAAGGCCAACATACAGTCATCGAACTTGTCCATTACACCCACTTTCTCTCATCCTTGAAATGGAGTGGCAATATTTAGATTAAAACTATCAGCAACCACTCTTTGGGAGTATCAACAATGAGAGTGACATTAAACCTTCCCAACATTATAGTGATCAGAATCTAGTGAATTAGTTCCAACTCCTTCTTAGGAGATTGTTAATCATAGGAACAACCATGACACTGGAAGGAACCACATAATGTGATTGTACCTTGGGTGTGGCTTTGGAGTCCGAGTTCACTAGAAGAGGGTCCATCAATGTCTTGCCATATTGTGGCAAATGTGATGTAGAATAGCCTAATAGGATTCTAGGAGATATATAAGACCCAATTTTCAAGCTATCAGAAAGTTCAATCCTCTTGAAAATGGGTCAACTATAAGGAATAACACATGATATTTATGTGATAAATACTCTACCAATTTCTATGCTCTTATACCATACCTATTAGGAATCAGATGCAGAAGTGGATCCACTCCTTCCATTTATTTATAAAACAAAATCACAACCACATCCAAACAACCAAAAAGTTATGTGTGAAAGGAAAGTGATGTTTATGAAATACTCGATAAGAACTAACATGGACAACTTGGAATTGTATCAGTATAAAACTAAGATAACACATAGTTTGAACTGTTGTTCTAAAACATTGCCTATATGGGTAAAATTGAGAGAAAACTAGGAATGTAACTAATGATATTAGTAATAGTGGGAGATAAAGGAATATGAAGAAAATCCTTCATGAACTACTCCTGAGTAGGAACTACAAGATATGATCATCATGCTACTCCATCTCTGGGTAGATTAGGAATACATAAAAAGAAACAAACTAAAGTATTGATGTGTTTCTCAAACGCATACAAATAAACTTGAAAGAGATGATGCTTACATGGAGACTCAAACCACAACTAAAGGGAGCTTTGACACTTATATCCCCATCAACAACGCCATAAAGCTTGGTGCATTTCACCTAGGGTACACCTAACCAATTGAATCATGATCATATGCACCCTAAGTTCGAGCAAACTTGGGATCTTTTGAATTCTTAAAGCACAAATAGGCTCACTCACAAAAAGTAACACGCTACACCAACAAGCGCATGAGGTGAGTTGTAGTATAGGAAAGAAAAAATTTAGGGCCTAAATCCAAGGGAGAGAGGGGGTACTAGAGCTGAGTTAGTTATGGGTAGGTTCCTACTATGGAGTGTAGGGTTGAAGGGTTTGAAGTTTGAATTTGAGTTGATTATACTAAGATGGGTCAAACAAGCAATTAAAGAAAAGCAAGAATCAAACCAAAACTAACCCTAGGTATTTAGTTCTAACGAGCAAGAAATGACTGGCTAAGCAGGAAAAGAAGAAAATTACACTCAGGCAAGGAAGAAGAAATCTACACTACACTAAGATTGAAATTTAGAAAAAAATGAAATTAAGGACCTAAACTAATAAGAACTAAGCAAGAGCAAGCACAAGTAACTAGGAAAGTGAAGTGATTATCTAAATAAGCATTAACTAAGCAATTAAGAGGCAAAGTAGGGTTCTAATGAAATTATGGTAAGTGTGAGATTTTGGGGAATGAACTTGTCAATTGAGTTTAGGATCTCTCTCATTTTAGATCACCAAACCAAACAAAAAGATAGAACCTAATGAATTTCCCTAAACTTCTATTTGGCCATGGGTGGAGTAGGGTGTATAGGGGAACTAGTTCCTATCACCTTCCATCCAATCTTATGAGGTCACTTGGATTAAGATTTAGGTGGAATTCTATTATGATCTATTCAACCCCAGGTTACTAGGATAGAAGCTTCTAGGGTGATTGGGGGTCGAGGGTAGTAATGGAGGGTGTAAGTGAGAATTTTACACCTCAAATCAACTACCCTCTATCCTTTACGAAGATTCAAGCCAATTACACTAAATGCTTCTAAACTAGCTACTTAGACCTCTAACCTCGGTAGAGGAGAATTTATTAACATGTAGAATGATGGATATATATATATATAGGTATCTACTAGTTGGACCTAGGAGCAATTCATAAAATAAACAAATATAAGTTATTTTCCTAGAATCCAAGGTGATTTGAAGCACAAACCAACATGCATATGGGAAATGAAATGAAAGTACAACATAATTGTTATAAAAGGAAGTTATAATGGCTACACATAATTCCCCTCATCATGGTATCAAAGCAGCATATTGCCCCCAAACATCCCACCAAGGGGGCCTAGCTACTCATAATAAAGGAATATACAAAAAATAGAGAAGAATGAGTAGAGGAGTGAAAAGCCATGGTAGCTAAGTGCAGACTACCTTTCCAATCTCCTAGCCATGATACCTTAGGCTCTTCCCACCTCCAAGGTGGAATGGCATGTATATGTGGTGTAAAGTGACCAAAACCCTAAAAAGAAGGATTTTAGGGTAGAATATGAAACAATAGAGGTGAAATGGAATTATGGAAGTTATAGAAAGGGTTAGGGGAGAAATGGGCAATCTGAGAGATGATTAACAACCCTCATTCTCTAGCCACCACCCAAGCATATAGAAGTGGTGGAGAAGAAAAAGATTAAGTGAGGATAAAAGGGGAAGCACAGTGCAAAACTAATGCTAGGTTTTCGGGTAGGACGGTCATGCTGGGTAGCTGATGTGCGTCATTGTACACACAAAAACAACTAGGAAAAGTCCTAGAATTTAACCTTCTAACCCAGTTATCAACTTACTATGAACAACAAGTCAACCTAGTATAGATAGGTATCAATAAAAGGGATGGTAGAAAAGAAAAGTTGTGATCTGAATCCGATCGGAAGAACAAGAATTAAATTCCAATTTGAGAGGGTTGTCAAAACAAGGAACAAAAATAAAAGTGTTAAAATAAAGTTTAACTAATCAAGAAATAAAGATCTGGAGGTCTGAAGGATCACCACTAAAACCATGTTCCTATTCAACTAATCAAATTCTAAACTCCAAGGATGAAATCAAGAACTTGTGGTTGCATGTCCTTACAGACAAACTCACAAGGGTGGGACTTCCCATGAACCTGTTGATGCTGACATTCACAGATCATTCCCAACATCCAACATGCCACTGTCCACGGTCATATCAAGAAGCATGTGAATTTAAATTGGTGTTCAAACCCAAGGCTCATGTGGTCACATCAGCAAGGATTATAATGAGAATAAGGAAAATATGATAATCACAATTAAGGGACTGTTGTTTCATTCTTACTTATATCCATAGTCATATCACTCCATAAGAATATATTAGATCATCCAAATAACCACGCATAAACAGAGAGGAGACATTTTTGGATGGAGCAATAGAACTAATTATATTGAATAGAACTCGGCTAAGGGGCTACTCCCCATGCCCCAGAACAATCAACTCAGACATAACGAGTCTGAAAGAAATACAAACTAAAATGAGATCCAAAATTATACAATATGTGGTCTACAATTAAAAACTGGTGTCTTTTATTGTGGTCCCTCCTCCTTTTATAGGAGGAGGGGTAGAAACCCCTAGATATAAGAATCTCTAGAAAACTCCTGGATATCAGTTGAAAGCTTTCTAGATCTGGTCTATAGAGAAAACGGTTGATTACCTTTAATTATGTTGACCATTCACCTTCTTTTTGTTGCAGATTCCCGCAACAACAGTTTGGAGCAGATTTCACTCTCGTCAAAGGCTCTAAAGCGGTCAAAAGAATAGTATTTTATTTAAGAAAATTAATTTTTTTCCAATGAATACTTGTACACAAAATTTGGAGTTCATATGCAGAAGTTATTACACATTTGGTGCTAGGTATACATTAATTTCTGGTACAACGAGAATTGTATAAAACATCTTCCAAGGAAAATTAATCATTGCAGTGGTTAGACCATTTTCCTACAAAAAACCAACCAAATATAATTAACACTTCAAATAAAGAGAAAAATATAAACTAATAAAATTACTTACAAAACTAAAAAAATAAATAACAAAACAAATCCAAAAAGTTATCTAAAATATGTACATAAAAAGGATAAATATGCATTTATCAAAATACCTCAGAGTTGAATCTTTGTTGGTACTCAAACAAATAAAATTACAAATAATTCCAATTTATATAAACAACATATCTATCTACACCCTTGTAACATCACTTTATTCGCTGCCTCCAAATTTGGCCAAGCATCCCAATCTCATAAAATTACAAAATACAAAATTTTGTATTTCCTATAAAAAACAAATATCATATCTTGTTTCTCAATCAAGATTTTGTAGAAAAACATGCTTCATCTTACTTTTTATTTGACACTCTTGTTTTTATTATTGTATTTTTATGTGATTTGTTGCACAATAATAGGATGAAATTGGGGGGGGGGTGTGAAAATAAAGGAAGTGATGATCCCTCCTCTATTCAACTTGGGATATATTTGGTTTGTGGAATCATTGGTCGCACATTATTTCTTGTGCTCTTTTGAATTCTTTTTATGGTACTCCCCTTTGTGGGATATGAAATTGTTGATACGGGAAGCATGTCACCCCAGACTTGATTTTTATCTAGTGGTGATTCTTTGCTTCTCTTTTTTAGAAAGAAAATAAGGGGGAAACAAAATGTGGCCTTGTGCTTATAACTTCACAAAGTTATTTTCTCTTTTTTTCCAAAAGTGTCATTACATCGGAAAGAATATTCATGTCAATCACATTATACAAGATTTATATCAAGTTAATCCACAATTTAAAAATAGAAAAAAATTGTGTTTGGTTTTGATTGATTCCATATGACTCACCACCTTTTCCAAGGAGTAATGCTATTTTGGGGTCCTAGGTGACAAGGTGGTTTCAGACATGGCAATTTGTAATTATTTTTTACAAAAAAATTAATAAATTTAAAGAGGTACAATGATAATGTCTATTCAACATGACCGACTAGATAATGGCCAAACTAAAAAAATTGATTTATTTTCAAAATTTTGAGAAAATAAAAATAAACTATATAACTCAATGAAAATTTTCATAAAATTAAGATAGAGTGGGTGGAAGGAGTATGAACCACTCACCTCCACCCCAGACTTAAATTTTTTCTCATCTTGAGCAAACCTTAAATCCAAGATGGAGGGAAGAAGAGGGCATCTACGTGGCCCTGGTAGCTAAAAAATGTCCATCTGAAGGGGATGTGTATGAGGACTGGGACCTTTATTAGAGGAGCTTCATAGTGTACCCTATGATAGGGTAATCACGGAAGATCAGTGGGGTGTTCATATTTTCTTTCACCTAACATTCCCTCTAATAAGATACACTGATCTTCCTTTGATAGCAAGGGAAGTGTTCAAGATGGATGTGGATTGGGGGAGGATGGCGGGTACCGGGCCAGTAATGCTAGTATAGAAGGATGTGCATAGTTGGGTGGAGGATCTGGATCAAGTTTTACACCATCATAATGACCTACATATGGGAGAATTAATGCTTATACTAAATATTTGAAATTATTTATAAAAATATTTTTCTTCTTTTGAATAATAATACCATCAGCATTGGGTTTGGTAAGTTTCATTATTGATATAATATATGGATCTAATTCTTTTATACAAGGGGTCCCCAAGGATTTAAGAGGGATGAGGATGTCTTCCTTGCAAACAATATAAGGGGGTGTATGAGATTCTTCCAAGGGTGTCTCCCCTTCTACATCATCCTTATGTAGAATGAGAACTGACTGTTTCAAAATGGGAGGAATTATTTTGTCAAAGGGAGTTGGATGCTCGTTATCCAAAATATAATCATAAAAAAGAATTTTGTCTCTCATATCAATTGGTTTTATGTTAAGGATGGGAGGGGTTGTTGAATGTTCAGAATGACTCTCCTTCTTTGACTTTTCATATTCAAATAATAGAGTCTATAAAAGAAAGGTAGGGATACCAACATGCTCATCACACACAAAATATGGCTCCATGGTTTGTGCTATTTCTTTAGACTCTGATATATATGACACAAAAATAGGATCATCATCGTCATTGTCGGGAATAGATATCTTGGGTTGCTCAAGCTCTATAGGGGGAGTCAGTGATTGAGCCTCTAGTAAGGTAGCTAACAAGACTTGACTGGATTCAAGTTTTTCTTGTCCTTTTGCTGCCATTTTGTTTAGGGCCTTAAGTCTCTCTCCTAGTTCATGATAAAATTGAGTTTCACCATAGAATATGTACACCGTATAATTTTGGCCATCCTCACCATACCCCTCATGGTATTCTTGGGCCCTGTGCTCCTCATATTGATTGTGGCATTTCTCCTCATAATAATCTTCAGAAGATGGTGGATTGTAATTTTCCATTGCATTGATCTTGGTGGGAAGATTCAATATTACAATATGTCACCAAATCATGAGGGAATATATTTGAAACATCTGCGTTTTGGGATTGGGATTCCATTAAAGCGGCTAACAAAGCTTGGATGGTTTTTATTTTCACTACCATCTTCTCTAGGGACCTAAGTTTGTCTTCTTGCTGAGGATTATGATGGGTATCATAAATAGGTCCATTTCCTCCAGGTTCTGTTGGTCATATCCTCTAAAACTTTGTCGATCATACCCCCATTAAAATATGGATAGCAAGGTTCCCCATAGTTGTTCTAAAAAAATGTTGTTTCACATCATACCCACCAGGATGAAAGGGCTCATAATTAAAAGGGGTGCTACCATAAGTATAAGGTAGAGTCACGCAACCAAGAGATGTGTGGCAATAATGGCTACAATAATAACATTGTGGGGATATTGAAATGCCCACTCTATTTGAAAAAAAAGTTTCTGAAAGATATGTCAATTAACACACACGAGTAGAGAGAGATTACGAGATAAGGAGTTAGTTAAAATTAGAAAGAGAACTAAAAATTATAAAACTAAGAAATTATAGAATAAACTCTAATTATAAAAAATTAGAAAGCAGTACTGCTAGAATGGAAACTCAGTAGAAAGAGGAGATAAACTTATGGAATTGTGCTCAGAAGGCAAAAAGAAATTACAAAAAATCTAAAAAAAATTATGAAAAAGACTAAAATTATACAAGTTAGAGAATATGAAACAAGATTATACAAGATATACAAGAAACCAAATATGAAAAATAATTGTGTCATCCCAGACAACAGCGCCAAATTAATGCACGTCGTTGTACACACAACAATCACTTGGAAAAGTCCTAGAGTTTAACCTTCTAACCCAGTTGTCAACTTGCTGCGAACAACAAGTCAACTTAGTATAGATAGGTATCGATACAAAGAATGATGGAAAAGAAAGGTAGAGATCCAAATCCGATCACAAGAACAAGAATTAAATTTCAATTTGAGAGGGTTGTTAAAACTAAGAATAAAAATAAAAGTGCTGAAATAAAGTTTAACTAATCAAGAAATAAATACCTTGGGTCCAAAGGATCACCATCAAAACCACATTCCTATTCAACTAATCAAATTGTAAAATTCTAAGGATCAAATTAGGACCTTATGGTTGCACGTCCTTATGGACAAACTCACAAGGGTCGAACTTCCCCTGAACCCGTTGGCCCCGACATTCAAGGATCATTGTCCAACCGTCCAACATGCCACTATCTATGGTCATATCAAGAAGCATGTGTATTCATAATGGCATTCAAACCTAAGACTCAGGTGGCTGTATCACCAATGATTATAACAGGTATAAGATTAAAAAGATGAAAAAATGATAATCACCATTAAGGGACTATTGTTTCATTCCTACAGAGATCCACTGTCATATTACTTCATAAGAATGTATTTGATCATCCAAATAACCACGTATCAATAGAGAGATGACATTTTTTTGATGGAGTAAGAGAACTGATTATATTGAATAGAACCGGGCTAAGAGGCTACTCCACATTCCCTAAAAGAATCTACTCAAACATAACGAGATTGGAAGAAATGCAACCTAAAATGAGATCCAACATTATACAAGATTCAGTCTACAACTAAAAATTGGATTTATTTTCTTGTAGAGTCCCCCGTTCTTTTATAGGAGAAGGTGGGGTGAAAACCCTTGATACAAGACTCTCTAGAAAACTCCTTGTTGACAGTCGAAAGATTTCTAGATTTGGTCAATGGAGAAAATAGATGATTGTATTTAATTATGTTAACTGTTCACCTTCTTTTTTCTACAAATTCTCACAACAGTGATTTACAACAGATTTCACTCTAGTCAAAGGCTCTAGGAAATTAAACAAAATTTCCAAAAAATACTTGTACACGCAATTTGGAGTTCGTACGTAGAAGTTATGACACTTTTAGTGTTGGGTATACATTAATTTTAGGCACTACGGGAATTGTGCAAAACGTCTTTCAAGGAAAATTAATCATTGCAGTGGTTAGACCATTTTTCTACAAAAAACCAACCAAATATAATTAAAACTTCAAATGGAGAGAAAAATCTAAATTAATACAATTAATTATAAAATTATGAAAATAAATAATAAAATAATCCTAAAAAGATTTGTAAAAGATGTAAATCAAAAAGATAAATATACATTTATCAACACCATGACCATGGTGGGTAATAGGTGGCATGATCGTGGTGGGGTGGAATATCTATGCTGAGGAATGGATTTTGAAGTTAGGTTGTTTTGGAGCTTGGGGGAATGGTGGCACGGCTGTGGTGATCATCACAACTATGGTGGTCACCAAGGCAAGGCCGTGGTGGGTTAGTGGATACATGACCGCGGTAGGTCACACGGCCATTATGGACGGTAAAAATGATGATCATTCTCTAGAGCATGGCCTTTATGGGGCCTTTCTTGCACACATGTGGCAGGGTACATGGCTGTGCTGGGTCCATCCTGGCAGGATCATGTAGTATAGAATGGTCATGCTGCTAAACTTGAATTCATTTGTTTCTCTATTAATCTATTATAAAATTGTCTTTGATAGTACAACTGTTCCTTGGCACCATGGATGTGTTGCGGCCTTTATCATCACTTTGAACTTCAACTTTGTATTTCCATGGACTTCTTTTCTTGAATTGACTCTTATCCACTAACTGTAGGTTAGGGGAGTCTTTGAATTCTTTGTAGGCCTCTTTAGGGGTAGACAAACCATAGGATCATATTCCCTCTCTCCCATCCATACAATGTGGTCCAAGTACCTAAATAACACACAAGGAACGCCCATAAGTTCATTTGATGATAATGTACATATTGAGGTGAACAACATGCATTCTAACAGATTCAAATGTGATTGAAGTGCAGTAAGACACACGAAGGAGACCTAAAATAAAGATGCATCAAGTATGCACTAGAATACACTAGTATATGTACATGACTAATATATTCAACCATTACAAGGATTAAAGTATAAAGACAAGGGTGTTCCAATACACAAGGGGACTATGAAAAATCGGGTAAGCTTAAGGGATTTTTTTATAAGACGATGAGGCATTAATAGGGTGCATTATTGAATTTTAAAAATATATCTATATAAATCATGACAAAAATCAAATATATATACACACACATAGTACAAAATAGAGTAAAAATACATATATTAGGGCCAAGAAATCATAGGATCTGAGGTCAATTATTGGGTGGAAGTACTACAATGTCGGTGGAAACATCACACCCATTAAAAGTAGATATTCCTATTTAAGATTTGACATAAGAAATACTAATCTAGATAGTTTAGTCTAAATAGAATACATGTAAAATAGAGTGGCATGAAAAACAATTCAATGATTAATCACATTCACGATGTTTTAGGATATTACAATAATCACTGAAGGGAGTTTATGACCTAACTCATACAACCTATTTAATCACTTGCAATAAAATTTTTTTCTCATGACATATTGTTCAAGAGAATTCAAATAACATATAAAAAAGTTCACATAAATGAATATTCCTTATTATAGGAATTAGGTTCTTCATAATAATAATGCTCAAACAAAATTAGGAAAAATACTCACCTTCAATGGTATCTCATATATCCATAATATTTCCAAAGTCAATGTTCATAGATTTTCTAAACCTGACACCTCATTATAATATATATGCATTAGGGTTTAAAGAATTCATTTACTGAACCAAATCCCAGAAAAGACTTACTAAAAAGCTAAAAATTTGGAAATGAAATCTGCACCAATAAAAGCACAATATTTTTTAATTTTCAAAATAGAAACACATAGGCAGACTCTAACACACACACACACACAGAAATATATATATATATATATATAGATATATATAGATATATATATATATATATAGATAGATAGATATAAATATAGATACATGTATAATTTATATTTTCATAATGTATTTTTATGCTAAGATGATTCTATTCTTCTCGCTGATTGGATTTATTCTTGGACAAAACTCATTTTCATACCTGACTACAATTTTCCCTTCTATGAGTTGCTAAAGTTTTTGCCTTGCATTGGTTTGGTCTTGTTCATGATGATGATATATTTATAACTCAAGTTCCTGTTGCCTTCTTTTTGGGTTCTTCTTTGATTGATCATTTTCTTGGATGAAGTTTGTTGCACATTTGTTTTGTTTGTCCTAGAGATGAAAGACTTACTCGTTTTGAGATAGAAAACTTATATCACACACACACACACACAGACGCATATATATATATATATATACATATATATATATATATATATGTATGTATGTATGTATCTATATATAGATATAGATATAAATATAGATATATGTATAATTTATATTTTCATAATGTATTTTTATGCTAAGATGATTCTATTCTTCTCGCTGATTGGATTTATTCTTGGACAAAACTCATTTTCACACCTAGCTACAATTTTCCCTTCTATGAGTTGCTAAAGTTTTTGCCTTGCATTGGTTTGGTCTTGTTCATGATGATGATATATTTATAACTCAAGTTCCTGTTGCCTTCTTTTTGGGTTCTTCTTTGATTGATCATTTTCTTGGATGAAGTTTGTTGCACATTTGTTTTGTTTGTCCTAGAGATGAAAGACTTACTCGTTTTGAGATAGAAAACTTATAGCATATTATTTCCCTTGATGTACATATTGTATTTCTTTTTTCTATACACTTCTCCACGTTGTACATATGTCCTAAAAATATACTCTCTTTAAATCCTCTTTCTAGAAAATACATAAAAAGAAAGTAACTTTAAGTGACCAGAAAAAATGTTGTATAATTTTATAATAAATCACGGAACTACATTAGTAACTAAAGGAAAACTTTCAAAGTCATTGATATACACTCACACCCAATTAGAAATTAATATAGAAATATTGAATAACATTCTCAATTAGGATATTTTATTTTCATGCATCAAGGAGGATGTACAAACTAATAAAATATGTATTTTTCCTCATCCTAAAAACTCTAGAATGATACCTCATAGGAGAAAAGTAAATAAATTGCAAGAGTATTGTCCCCTTTCTCCATGTCCCATGGTAGAAGAAGCTCCATTGGGTCTTTCTTTCCTGGGTCAATCCCCTTCTATCGTTATTCCCATGTGTGATCAGATTCCCGCCACATTCGTAGGCTCGAGCTGATATTAGAGGATCATGCTCATGCCTAGGGACCACATGGAGGAAAATAATGAGTTCGACCATGAAGGAAATAGAAAGAACAAGCTTATCTAGAGGAGGGAGTTGTCACAGATGTCTGTTGGGATGTCAAATGGATTTAGGAAACCACATCAAGATTGTCCATAAAGAAGATAAACAAAATACAGTCTAATGCAAGAATATATTGTGATTCCAATCAAGCATAAATGAAGAAAACTTAAGATCTAAAAATAATGGAAGTAACCCAATCACACTAGGTAATATACCCCATAGCTTCTTCATGGACCATACGAAGGGTTTGTGATCATTTTCAATGATTGGGTACCTCTTGTCTCTTATCTAGAGTCTTGCAAGGGATACACGAAAGGTGGATCTTGAAAGAGTACTCTAGTAACAACCATAGATAAATAAAGATGGGGAAAGAAAGAGGGAAAGGAAAATATGTTAACCGAGTGCTTAATTAGATTGTCATGACATGAGTAGGCATTGTGGTACTCATGTCACCATAGAGGATGATCTTGTTTTAGTGGTCAACAAGTAGAGTCACAAGACTAATTAAATGTGAGGGGTGATGAAAGATGAGCTGGGAAATCTTCTTGGGTGGTTTAAACTAGGTGAGATTTAGGGTATAGGACATGTAAGGCTTCTATAAGGGGGTGATTAAACTCTTGAACTAAGGTTTCAGTGAACTCATAACTTTGAGAGGAATCGAGGGAAGAATAAATCTAAAGGTGATACCCATGGAGAGGGGAGATGGAACAAAAATATCGTCCCCAATAGGGACCCAAAATGCAAGGAAAAATATAAGGGATCTACCACCCAATCAGTTGGACATGCGACGTGAGCTTTCTGATCTCAATGAATCGATCAACTCCAATCACCAAGCATGTATATCATTACAACAAAAACTAATTTATTAAATTATGCTTAATAAATAACATAATCAAAGCGTCATAACAAAAGAGATGGTTACCCTATGTAACTAGATTGGGCAATCTTACATAACAATATACATAGAAGATATGGTCATAAATAGAATGAGTTATAGCTCAATTTTGTTATAACAATGTCTAAATGTGCCTTTTTAATGTCCCAAATTAGGGAATTTTTTTGATGATCATGTGTTATTTTTTTTATCTTGGTTGTCTCCTACTCCCTAAATTTTGCTAGAAAATTGTTTTTCTAAATTGATCCCTCACATTTTAGTACATAATAACATCCCTACCAAAGATCAACAATCATATAAAAGTTAGCTCATCTCACCCACACTTACTGATTATGTAGGACTCCTGGTCATTTATTTCATTTGTGTTTTCCTAATATCCAATCACCCAATAACTCACAACATTTTAGCAAACATTTATTTTATTTTTTATTTCTTTTCATTATTACCTTACCTATTATATGACCCTTGATAAAAAATTGAACCGATTAGATCCAATCACCAAGCATCTAGATCATTACAACAAAAACTAATAAGACTTAGGGGAACATAGTAAGGGACATAGTCTCTAAGCGAAATATACATACACTTCAAGGTGTATCCCATATTTCTACCATATATCTCAAAGTAGTTAAGTTATTGATTTCTTTAGTTGCTCAATTACTCCTTTTACATAAGTGGTTGGAATCCCCCACATCCGGTAACCTCATTCCACAATCATTGTTTGTAGTTCATGCCTTCCCCTTCCACCTTAGATTTTCCCTATTGTATCATTTACCAACTAGAATGTTAATTTAAACCTTTTTCTTGTCTCACCAGTTCTCATGTTTGGCCTACCCAAATTTCATCACTTCCATCCTCGACACAACATTCTCACTGACTCTTTCCTCTCACTTTACCTCCCAAAAATTCCAACCTTAGCTCAAAATTTATAATCAACTCATTTAATTGTCTCTGAAAAATCGATCTTGCTTGTTAGATGCTATGTATGCCCCCTTCAATCTAAGGAAATAATAGATTTTAAAATTGATGAATGGAAGTGGAACCAAAAACCAAAACATGTCTCAATTGTGAGATTTTTCTATACTCGCATATATATTGGTAAGACTTCTCAATTAGTCACCAATCCTAGTGGTATTTTGGACCGAGAACACACAATTTTGGAGTAATAAGTGTGGCGGTAGCTCCATATAATCTTAGTGGATATCCTTTTCACATGCTTGACATGCCTGATACAAGAGTGCAGTCTCATATGCCCAAGTAGGCCTCAATCATAGAGGGGAACTAGCTCTAATACCATACGTAATGCACAAATGCACATTCCAAGGATGTATTAGAATTTTTTAAACTATTGACTGTCCTAGGAAACTTAGACTTGGTTGTGCACTATGTACTCACTCTCACACAACTCAAAAATACTTTTTGATAGACCGTTCATCCTAGTATTAATCAATTCCAATCATGCTTAAGTGTATAGTACCCATGGTCAACTACCTACAAAAGAGGAAAACTTTGTTACATGGGTATTTAAATCATTTTTTTATCATCATTTTATATGAGGCCTCAGGTATTGGGATTTTATATGAAGTACATACATACATGAAAATGTTACCTCCCACAAATAGGAATATCTATGGAGACACAAAATATCTACTAGTCTATATGCCTACACTTTATTAGCCATTAGATTTGTTGCACAAGAAGATATAATGAGTGGTAATAATATTCAATTTTCTCTCTTTCACTCGCCACCATAGTGAAGAAAACATACTAGATGATTTTTGGATTCAGAAACTAACCTTAAAACAATATTAGACTTTGCAGGTTGTTGATAAGAAACAAAAAAGAAAGCATTAATTCTCCCTAAGTGCCCAACTAATTTTCTAACTTATCCATCTCATATTCTACTATATTTTGTAGGTGTATATTTATAGAGAAACAAACATTTAGTAAAAGGCCATAATGGGTCTCATAAGTTTGAGATATTAACTTGATGGAGACATGACAATTCTAAAACTATGATTTCTTAAAAAATTACTATCTTAAGATCCAATTGAAAACTATTTAAAAATGATATTCAATGAATCAATTTGTAGATAATTTTGTAGATAAGTGAATGCGAAAACCCTTACAATCAAATCATATTCATTATAATTTTTTATCTAAGTAACATGAATTGCTATTAACTTACACTTTCTTAAAATCATGATGTTTGGATTTTGTATCAAATTTATTATATATCAATTTCAATATGGATCTTGTTTACTCTATGAGTAATTTTATATCTTATTTTTATAAAACTAAATTGAAGTCATAGACTATATTCTATTTTTTATAGTCACCCTATAATGTTATGAATTGTATCTTCAGTAAATGTGTGATATATAAAGCATGTTATATTTCTATTTGCACTTTGTGGAAGGCACGTGCTTGATTTAGTTTCAATATAATCCATACATGAAGATTTGTGCATAACAAACATGCTATGAAAATGTAACCTGAATATAGTCTCCCATTTGATAAGTTGTCTTTATCCATCTTTTTTAATTTGGGCGAACATGATGCATATTGTCATCGCATTCTTTATTTGCAGTTTCTAGGGTTTGGTACACATGACCCAGTTAATAGTCGTGAGAGTTTTCTAGCATTGCATGAACTTTTTTATTTGTGTTAATTTCTTCTAACTCAACTTATTAATGATTTATTCTTCATGAGTTAAAACAATGTATTATATTTTCTACCTCTTCAATTACACAATATGTACATATACTCGGGGCTAGGATTCCTTCCAATTAGGTATTTTAGTGGTACATATGGTTGTGTAGTTAATTATTCATATCCCACATGTTGTGTTCATTTGGTTATCTCCCATATTATTTGCAAGTTAGAAGTTAAATGTTTGAGCTTTGTTTTTACATTGACACATTAGAATAACGGATAATGAAAATAGAATAATAGAATAAAGGATGTACACATTTTTTTTTAATTTCTTTATCACATGTTAGTGTGAAAATTGCTAGTGTTGCATATATATCATGTTTGATGTGATTTTGTCTGTCATAATACTAACACATTCAAATGTAAATGCATTGAACAGTTATATTTTTCATCGAACACTATGTTTTGGGATTAGAAAATAGTACAATAGAGAAAATACCTTACATAGGATGTTGCACATCGTGTTGCACTTCTCTCATCTTTTTGGTGTAAACCTACGTAGACATTTTTTTCCATGTAGAAAATGAATCTTGGAAGCTATTTCAGGAAGCTTTCTATAAAATACTTCACTTTGAAGTTTCTTGTCTTGCATAAAATACTATTATCTTTTTATAGTTTTGATGCCTATTTGAGGTATATAGTGCTTTCGAAAGAATGAATCATTAGCCAATTTAACTTGTGTTCTATATAGGCTGGCATGCATTATAATGACTCTATTTATTATATCTTAAGATAACAAAAGTAGTCACAACGTAAAATAAATGAAGATAATCTATAAGGTGGAAGAAAAGTAGGCAATCACATATGCAACCACTAAGTTAGAAGAAACAAAATTAAATACTAAAGGATGTACTTAAAGAAAACATGGAACTTAAAACTAGGATATGTTAAGGGGTTCTATGTTTATAATTTTTTTATTGTAGTTTTTGGAAAGTAAACATTGTATACAATGTTTTGATGACATGAATGACTAGAGACATATCTATTTTTTATGGAGACAATACTATATTTCATACGTCTTTAATTTGACTATTGATTGGGATAATATTTTAGTAAGAAGTAATGATTGTTTGATTATGTAATAATACATATTTATTTAATATGTGAAGTTTATGTGTAATTTATTATTCTATAGTATTTTAGAACAATATTTATTTGGTAAAATATAGTATTACAAATTTTAGGACTATGGCATTCATTGGTCTAAGTCTTGAATAGAACAAATGCCACTCAAGGTTTTCAAATTTATTGGTAAAGGATTGACTCTGATTAGGGTTTATGGACACCTAATATTCCATCAGGGTACACCAGTTAGGGATACCCATTATGGTTCAACTAATATTGGTTAGGGATTTATCTTTGACCAATAGACACTTTTGGTGTAGTGTAGTGTAATGTGTAGTGCAATGTATTATGCAAAGAAGTTTGACTTGGACTAACATGTACCTAGAAATTTTTTTTGTTGAAACCTAGAATTTTCCTCAATATATGATGCATACGCTTGAATTAAACACAAACATTATACTTTCTAACTTGTCCCAATATTCATTATATAAATGGTAAAGAGTTGCATATAAATACAAAATTGTTCGATTTTATAGTATATTATCATATATTTAAAGTTTTATATAGCTTTGAATTAGTCCCAAAATAGTAACATACATTTTGTGTAGACTTCAACTGCTACTCAATCTCTCAATATGTCAATGTAATATTATAACACATCATCTTACTAACATGAAATCAAGTCAACAAAAAGATCCAAACATGAGTCCATTAGTTTTGAGTCTGGTCAGGTCATATTCATGGGTTCATATGTAATCTTCACTAACCTAATATCTAGAGGTTTCAATCAATTGGGTTTTGGATATTGTTACACAATTGACTTGTAACTACTCAAACATTATAAGAGCTTAAGGAAAAAATGAAATCGTGTGTGCATCCAACCTGAATTCTAGACTATCGATGTCTAACAAGAATCCAAGATCATAGACTAGAAAATTTTAAATTGATACTAGTATGTTTCTTTTTTAGAAAAAATATATTAGTTCGATCACCTCATTTATATCATTTTTTGTGATGATTTTAGATAGATTCAACTTTTGATATTCTTTGGGGTTTGATACCTGTACATGTATGTCAAGCCGGTTCTGGAGTTCAAATACTTACGAATGTAGTTATCCACCCTAGGTCCATTTTAAGATGCTAAACCAATGTCTTGCTTTTATTAATAATTTGGAATGATAGTGGGTCAAATCAATGACGAAGCGTGTCCGATTTTGAGTAAAGAAAAACTCCACCCACTAACATGTCTATACATCAAACCTATAAATACATCACAGTCCAACCCGAAAATCATTGGGTACATCTATTAATTAGTTCAAAACGAGACAATTTTGAATCTAAAAGTTGACGCCCCAACAGGATTGGTGGGCGGAGACATACATATAATTTGGATTCTAATAAGAGTTCTATCATGATATGTTTGACGGTTTGAGTTACTAATACTTTTTGACCCAATTTTAAAATTATTTGCTATTTTTAAAAAGTGACTAATACTTTTTGACACAATTTTCAAATTGTTCACTATTTTCAAAGAATGGCGATATATCATATTAAGATATGAATACCAAAGCCACACTTTAATAATATTCAATAGACGTTGAAAAAGTCAGGCTCGTATCGTGGTATATACTTGTTAGTTGAACAGTGAATTGGATTTTTTTTGTCTGTGTTCATATAGTATAGAAGTATTAGAAAGAACTTAAATATAAATATAAAAGAAAGTAATCGTTATATAGAACAATGTGGCCTAGTAGAAGGTTGGATATTACAAAATAGATGTGGTTTGACGGAGTTGTCAATAGTGGTGTGAGTAAAGGTTTTCTTTAGGATTATTGAAACTTTATGGGAATGTCTTGACGTTTTCAAAAACATAATAAAGGACGTTTTAGAACAAAAAAAAGCTCAAAACGAAAAACGAAGAGGAAACAACGAAGTACAGAGCGCACTCAAGTGTCTTGGCTTAGCCCTACCGACGTGAGGTGATGATTTTATCCGGTCATGATTCCCCGATCAATAATATTGAAGCCATGCCTTCGTTGAAACCCAAAAGTATTCCTTCTGTTTGGTACCACAGCTAGCTAAGCTACCGGCGACTACTTATGTTGCCCAAAGTAAGGTACAAATTTCAGTCATGGCGTGCATCATTCTTGAACGCTATCTTGCAGTGGCTGTCCTCTTCATCTCCTCGGACCCCGTCCACTGGCATCAGAAGCTAGTTTAGCTGCTTTACTTGTTAGCGGCCGCGTACGAGACCATATTGTTTTCAGTACTGGTTATGGCAAGACTACCTCCAACGGAGAACCTCATGGAGCGATATCCGTCAACTTCCTCGATGTACGCTTTTGTTGAATGCTCCTGGGAAAAAGTACAGCAATCGATCCAGTGGCAGCCCGTCAACATCGCCCACCGTTGAAATTGGCTTGCCTCAAAGAAGTAGATTCCTCACGCGCCAGCTACCGCAGCAACGGTTACCTTAGGAAGCAAGCAACTGGTACCGGTCGAAAGAGCAGAGCACATCGCTAGCTCTATAAATACCAGAACTCGGCGCATCCTGAGCACAAAGCACCGAGCTAGCCAGATATCTCGATTAGCACTGTAAAGAGTACTGAGCTACACACAGATATGGCCGGCAATGCGTCAATGGTTGCAGCTACATGTAGCTTATTGGTGGCTGTGCTTGTCACAACTGCAGCTGTGCCGACGCGCGGCAAGAGCTCAGACTGGCCTGCTGCCACTCCTCGGCGTGATCCGCATATCCGGCACCGTCTCCTGCGCCGTCAATAGCACCACCGTGACCAGCGCCACACCTGCCTTTCCTAGTAAGGACGCATAGTCATTGATATCGTCGGTTTCTACTACGCAAATAAACTTTGCCAACTCTGTCGTCTACTTAGGGCACGTTTGTTTTGACGGGTTCTGCTGGATTGCACTCGGATCCTGCATTTCCACAATCCAGGTTCACGAAAATGCTGGCTGGCTGAAATTCTGTAGAATAGTAGTTTATGTTTGCTTACGATGGATACATGTGCGGTACATGAACTTTTGGTCAACGAAGACGCCCAGAAATTGCACGGGACGCAAGCTGGATTGCGGCGCCCGGCCGTTTTGAACTGAATAAGGATCTGCAGCTTTTACTTACTTAACCGTAAATGCGGGACTTTCTTGATTTTCCCGCTCCGTTAAAGCAAACGTAAAGTTTTGGCTGCCGGGTTTTTAAATGCAATCCAATACACCAATTTACAGCAAAGCAAACGTGCCCTTAATTATCGATCTGCTGTAACTTCCGCTCCATGATCGATAAATGCTAGCTGATTCTTGATTTGTTGACGTTCGGGCGCAGACGCTACGGTGCAAGTACAGTGCGGGAACGACGTGCTGGCCAGCGCGAGCACCAACGGTCTGGGTGCCTTCTCCATACTCCTGACCCTCTGACCCTCTGACGGCGGTTCTCTCGTCGCTGCTCAGCAGCTGCAAGCTGGTGGTGACTCCCCGCTATCCATCTGCAACGCTAGCCTCCCATCCACGGGCCAACTCCAGTCCGTGCTCTCCCTGCTGAGTAGCACCGCCCAGGGCGTCCTCAGCATCTTCAACCTCGTTCCAATGGGCTTCAACCTTGTCGTCCAGTAGTAGCCGCGAGACTAAGCATCTACATAGACCTCTCGATTCGCCATGAGGTTTTGAAGATGGTGCATATGGTAAATTCTAAATAAATGTCTTACGGAGTCAAGCCTTGATTGCATCATATACATTTCCTATTCTATTAGAACACTAGTAAATACCTATCCTCTCAAAGATGACGTACCTTTAAGGATGGGATGAATAAAAAATTCTCCCTTTTGCAATATGTGTTTTTTAGTTATATTTTGAAAACTTTACAACTACCTCACATTCAGAAGTTGGATCTTCATTAGGGTATTGTGCCTTATAATCACTTATTGTAAAAATAAGTATGTCAGATCCAAAACCGTTCTAGATTCAACGCTGCCATCATCATTCAAGGAGCAACCCTGTTAGTATATAATTTCACATAGAAAATTTACAATGGGAATGGAGCTAGATGGAGTTTCTACGTTCCATATAAGAGTAGCAATGATGTAGAAGCTATTAGATGTAGACTAGGCACGCAAACATGTATGGTAATAAACATGTGGGTAGCTCGGTTCTTACCCAACATCAGAATGAAAAACTGTAATATTGCTCGCAACCTATATTTTTATTTCTCCATCGGAAATGATCAACTTCTCATGGTGGTCCTGCCGATGTTGATTTGTTTGATCCTGATTTGCTCTATTGTAGTGGGTTGTTTAAGGGGGTCACACCCTCATTTTGAATCAAAATCCCAGCTCTTTGTTTAGAGTATGTTTTGGACGATGACAACTTAACCCTTCTATTTCTAGGGTTATAACACCTAGTCGGTTGTATACATTACAAGTCCTATCTCTATGTATTCTTTCCTATCTTTAAGCACTTATGTACTCTATGTGTTATCTCTACAAAATCTATGTGGGTATTTTCTATTTTTATTTAGTTAGTGCATGAATAGATTCGTCATGATAGTTTTCAAGATGGTGCATATTGTTAATCCTAAATAAATATCTTGCGGAGTCAAGCCTCGATTGCACCATATACATTTCCTATTCTCTTAGAATACTAGTAAGTGCATGTCTTCATAATGATGCCTGCCTTTAAGGACGGGATGAAGAAAACAATCTCCCTTTTGCAATGTGTGTTTTTGGTTTTATTTCGAAAACCTTACAACTACCTCACATTCAGAAGTTACAAAATATATTGGATCTTCACTATGGTATTGTGCCATATAATCACTTACCGTAAAACAAGTATGTAAGATCCAAACATTATAGCTTCAATGTTGCAATCATCGTTCAAGAAGCAGCCATGTTGGTATATACCAGTAAATGCGCATGCAAAAAGCATGTGACTTCTATGTATAACACATTCAATAGTTGAAAAACATTTTAGTAAAGGAGATGCCCCACAATAGGTGTTGCCGATGAATAGAACAATAGTTTCTGTTGGGCAAGTTGTGTGTCATCCCGCTTCAAAACCCACCTCTTTACATTCATGTGACCTTGATCTGGTTAGGGTGTAGGCTAGTCCGTGTTCACATGGGATTAGCAAATCCTAAACCAATTATAATAAGAGTTGTTCATGTGATAAAGGAGATGCCCCACAGTAGGTGTTGTCGGTGAATAAAATTGTAGTTGGTGTTGGGAATATTGCCTATCATCCCGCTTCAAAATCCACCCCCTTTATATTCACGTGGCCTTGATATAGTATGGGTGTAGGCGACTCCGTGTCCACACAGGATTAACAAATCTTTAACTAATTATAATAGAGTTGTTTATGTAATAAAGGAGATGCCTCACAAAAGGGGTTGCCTATAAATAGAACAATAGTTGATGTTGGACACGCTGTATGTCATCCCTCTTCAAAACCCACCCTCTAAAATATAAAGAGATGGAAATTATTATTGTGCACAATGTCAAAAATGAAAATGTTGGTTTTACGCACTGCAGGGGGTGACACATTTTGTGTGTTCCATGTAGTTGGTTTTGCCATCGCGGGCCCAAGGCAAGGTGGTTTTGGGTGTGGGAAGGTAGTTTTGGGGGTGAGGTGGCCTATAAATAGAACAATAGTTGATGTTGGACACGTTGTATGTCATCCCTCTTCAAAACCCACCCTCTAAAATATAAAGAGATGGAAATTATTATTGTGCACAATGTCAAAATGAAAATGTGGGTTTTACGCACTGTAGGGGGTGACACATTTTGTTCATCCCATGTAGCTGGTTTTTCCATCGTGGGCCCAAGGCAAGGTGGTTTTGGGTGGGGGCAGGTGGTTTTGGGGGTGAGGTGGCATGGGGTAGGTAAGGGGACAAGTAGACTAATTTGATAGGTTTGTGGAGAGAGAAGGAATGAAAAGATGAGAGAGAAATTCGTATTGCACATAGTGTTCAATCTGGAGTGTATTTTTTGACAAAATAAAAACCATTGAATTTGTTATAAAATATACAATCCAACATGACTAATATCCATATAGTTTGAGAAAAATAATTTGGTGAATAAAATTTATTTACACGTTACAAATTGGATGGAATATATGTACAAAATGGTGCATTACAAAAAATAGGTGCACCGATACAACACTAACTAGGTGCAATCACTTCCGAGCTGAGAGCTTCTAAGTTGAAACTAGGCACATTGAAGTTCTAATTGGGTGCAATCATGTATGAATACTAGGTGCATCGACAAAGCGTTAAATGGGCACAATCATACCCAAACTAGGTGTAATCAAGTCTGAACTGGGCGTTCAAGTCTAACCAAGGTGCAATCATGTCCAAATTGGGCACATTCAAGTCAAAAATGGGTGCATTCAATTCCAAACTGGGTGCAATCAAGACTAGACTGGGCGTTCAAGTCTAAATATAGCATAATTAAGTCCAAATTGGGCGCAATCAAATCCAAACTAGGCGCAATCAAATCCAAACTGATCACATGGGTGTAATAAAGAAGAAGAAGAAAAAGAAGCAGAAGAAGATTATGATGATGATGATGATGATGATGATGATGATGATGATGATGATGATGATGATGATGATGATGATGGTGATGATGATGATGATGATGCTGATAATGTTGATGATGATGATGATGATGATGATGATGACGACGACGATGATATTGATGACGATGATGATGATGGTGATGATTATGATGATACACTGACAATTAGGTGTATTACAACACTACCTAGGAAAAATCATGTCTGAACTGGGAGAATTCAAGTTGAAATTGGGTGCATTCAAGTTCCAATCATGCTCAAGTCCAAACTGGGGCATTCAAGTTTAAAGTGGACAGATTGGATTGATTGTGGGTGTGGTACATGTCAAGATCCATCTATTTTTATTATTTTCTTCAAAATATGGTGGGAAAGTACTTTTGTAAGGATTCTAATTTTTTTTTTTGGTGAAACGAGCTCATTGTATTACTATTTTTGAATTTTTGTGTTACATACAAGTATAGCTATCCATATAACCAGGAAAAGCTATTTACAAGGGATAAGTACTCCACTAGGAAAAGGGAAGGTGGCATCAATAGAAAACTATAGCAGTAGAAACCATTGTATCAGGAGAACTGTAGCAACTCGTCAGAAATCCAGCCTGATCAGCCTCTAAGGGAATGAACATAAGCTCCCAGAAAACATTGCACCAGAAAAACTGCAACAACTCATCAGACAACCATCCTGATCAACCTTCAAGAGATCAAATATCCTTCAAGATAAGCTCCCAGATAGTGTACCAGTCCCTTTCTCTATTCAAATGAACTATGTAATTCCTTTCATCCCAGAGCCAGTACATAATACATAAAGCTATAACATGATTTCTTTTGTTCACACAGATAGACACATCACTGCAAGAAAGTAGTTTAACAGGAAAATCTAAACAGGTGGTAGCTTTTTCCCAGACTAAGCAAGAATATCTACACTTGAACATGCAATGAATCATGTCTTTCTCATTCATTTTGCAAAGAAAGCAATAGGAAGGAGTGGCGATCCCCATTCTCCTAACATAATTGGTAGTGAGCAGTTTTCCATGCCCCACTTTCCAAGCATGAATCAAAAATCTACTGGGAGCTTTAAATCTCCAGATCCATTTGAAAAAAATATTGGGTTCACCTTTAGAATGAATGACTTCCCAAATATCCTTCAACTTGACTGATGTCAATCCGTTAAAGGTAATAACATCAGGGCCAAGAGATGGCTTATCAAGAGAGTTCAATAGATCATTCAGACCTTTATGAAGTCTAGAACTGTCTTGAACCCACACTCCATCAGAAATCAAACTAAAGACTTTGCCGAAAGGATCCAAACCAGTTTGATAATGCTTTGCCTGCCCAGAACATCCATCACCAAATGACCTCTTGGAAGCCAAGGATCTCCCCAAAAGAAAACATGTTTACCATCACCAATTCTAAAATTGTTATGTGATTTCAAAGAATTCCTTTCCTTGATAACTTTGTTAATAAGCCAGGAAAAATTGCCATTATAATTAATAGACCAGAAGGAATTCTTATTGAAGTACTTTTCATGTACCCACTTTATCTATAGAGAATCCGCTTTCCTTGCTAGGTTCCAAGAAAGATGAATGAGAGAAGAGTAGTTGATATCTCTGAAAGAATGAATATTTAGACCACCTTCATCCTTAGGTTTTGTAATAGAAGTTCACTTGTTCAAATGAACATTAGAATGATTTTTCAGAAGTGCCCCAAATAAAATCCCTAATGAGTTTTTCAATCTCATCAATAAAAGAACAAGGGAGAGGGAAGCAGTTGGACTAATAAAGGCTAATAGAGGCCAAAGTTGATTGAGCTATTTCAATCCTTCCTGCCATCAAAAGTTGCTTTGCTTTCCACCCATCAAGCCTGACTTTAACTTTATCTAAGAGAGGACAACAATGTTCCTTTTTAATTTCCCAATAAACAAAGGAATACCAAGATACTTTTGCCCAAGGAAACCTTCATTAATTCCTAGAATATTAATAAAGTTTTCTTTCTTAACTTCATAGAGGAAGATGATTGAGATTTTCTCTGTATTGCACTTCAGACCAGTGATCAAATAGAAATCATCTATCATTTTTTTAAGAGTTTGCGCACTACCTTCATCCGCCTCCATGAAGACCATAAGGTCATCAGCAAAAATTGAATGAGATATAGCCAAATTTCTAGAAGCATGAAGGGGCTTAAACTCACCACTATTAACAACTTTGTCCATTAAGACAGAAAAAACTTGCATCACCAAGACAATAAGCTAAGGAGCAAGGGGATCACCTTGCCTTATACCGTTGCTAGGTTTACAAGACTTAGTAATATCCCCATTAACCAACACTTCATAGGAAATAGTGTCAAAGATTTACCTTAACCAGATTACCTAACAATGAGGAAATCCCATGAGTTCAAGAATGCAGAATGAGGATTCCCAAGATACAAAATCATAAGCCTTTGAGATATCCATTTTGAAGCAAATTTTGTTTTCCCCCCCTTTTTTTATTGAAGTCGTGGATGATCTCATTACTTAGAAGCACTGCATCACGAATACTACGTCCTTTAATGAAAGCACATTGACTAGGACTAGTAATAGAAGAAATGACTCTGTGGAGTTTGTTAATAAGAACCGTCATGATAATCTTGAGAGTAACATTGCAAAGAGCAATCAACCTCCAATTTTTAAGATTGAGAGAGTCCTTGGATTTAGGGATCAAGGAAATAAAAAATTTATTTGACTCTCTATGCATCCTTCTAGTACTGAAGAAGTGACTAATACCTTCAATAACAGCAGACCCAATAACATCCCAACCACTTCTGAAAAACTTGCCATTGTAGCAATCTAGTCTAGGGAATTTATTAGTATTAAGAGACTTAGCAATATCCTCTATCTCATTTAAAGAGACAAATCTGTCAACATGGAGTCTATGGACCTCATTCAGCTTGACAAAATTAAGATTTTCAAGAAGAGCAACATTACAAATGTGTCCATTGTTAAAAAGATTAGCATAAAAATCCTGAATATGGTTCTTAATATCCTCAACATCTATGATCAACTGACCCTCAATATCAAGACACTTGATAAAATAGATATTCCTCCTGACCTTGAGAGAGGAGTAGAAAAAGTTTGTGTTCGAATCCCCTTCCTTCAGCCATTGGATTCAAGATTTTTGTCTCAGAAGAGACTCTTCATCTTTAAGAGCAGCTTGAGACACCTTCCTACATTGAAGTACTTTATCTCTCAAATCAATACTCATAGGATTAGCATCCAAAGAGACCTAAGCTTCAAGAAGAGCACTTTCAACATACATGGCATTGTCAAAGAGAATTCCCGCCTTCTCCTTGTTCCACTGGGATAAATGATATCTTAGATTTCTCATTTTAGAGTACACACTGAACAGAGGAAAACCCTCCTTATTAGTGGACCAACCATCTTTCACTGTATCTTGAAAATCACATATCTTCACCCATGAGTTAATAAATTTAAAAGGAGTGCATTTTTTTATTCTTTCCCCAATATTTAGCTTCATGATTTTGTGGTCACTGATAGTATTGGTGATAAGAAAACCAGCAACATTGGAGAATTTTTCGATAAACAAGTTGTTATATAGAATTTTTTCAATGCAAGAGGTAGAGAATCTTTCACCACCTTGGTGGTTGTCCCAAGAGAAAGCAGGTCCCTTTAAGTTCAATTCAAATAAACCATAGTTGAGTAGACAATTGTTGAAGTCATCCATTGATTTTTATGTGGAAGGTTCTCGACCAAGATTTTCACTTTCAAGTCTTACTACATTGAAATCACCCAACATAATCCAAGGTATGAAAACTGAAAGATTAAGAGTTTCAATATTATCCCAGAGATTGCTTCTTTCCCTATCTTCATTATGGCCATAAACAGCCAAGAGATCAAAGTCATGGTTATCCACTCTAACCAAAGTCTGGATACACTGGTCACTTTCAAATAATTTGGTTACAGAACAAACCTACTCTATCCAAAGAATAGCTACTCTCCCCATCACGTGAGAAGAGTGATTAGAGATCCACTTGAATTCAAGAAAATGTTTACTAAGCAATTTTTTAAACTTATTTTCTCTAGTTCTGGTTTCATTTAAAACAATGATGTGAGGAACCATATTATTTAAACTCTCCCGAATAGTGGCAACTTTATTATTCAAGCCCCTAACGTTCTAGGGGACAATGCACAGATTTGGATCATTCATTAGAACCTTTTTCATCCAGTACTTCACTGGGAAGATTTTCAACTTCATCAACCACTTCCTTATCAAGATTCTTGAACCTATTGTTGAATGAACCAGGACTAGCAAAGACAATAGAGGATTGGTTCTTGTTTCTTGTTTTTGCTTTCTTTGACTTCCTTGGTTTATAAAAGTCATCTGAAACCTGGCTGGACTCAACAGAGTTAGAATCTTTAGTGACATTAATCGGAGTGATATTATCAGTGACCCCTACTTCTCCTACAACATCCAAATCAAAAACATCTTCTTCAAAGTCTTCATTAGTACCATGAAAGACTTCAGTCTCTGAGGCTTCATCTGGATTCATCCCATTAGAGGTCGGGCAGTCCTTAACAGACATTTCCTCAGCCAGTTTGGACACATCATCAGAAACAGCAGTAGAAGCCACATCTTCAGAAGAAAGTGATGAAGTAACTTTGGGAACCCACACTTTTTTTATCTATTCCAGGGGTGTAGAATCCTAACATTCATGTCCAGAGAGTTTGCAAGCAGTACAGGGTTTTGGTTTCCACTCATAAATGAATTTGATTATCTTGGAATCACCTTTGTCACTCACCATTTCAAGACTCTCAGGAAAAATAGAGGTCGCGGTGATTAGAACCTACATTTTGGCATAATCCAATCTTTTGAAATCATAGGTAGCTCGATCGACTCATAGGGGATCGCCCAGGTATGAGGAAATTCAGAGCTTTCTCCTGGAGTTCAAGTGGAAGATCATGGACTTGGAACCATATCGGAACTTTTGCAAGCTTAAACTCCGTGAGTTGCTGCCTGATAACCTCCAATTTTGTGATGTTATCTTGGTAATTTTCCTCAGTTTACCACACTCTTTCTTAGATAAATTAGATAGAATATTTAAATTTCCTCTCTTATTGCAAATATACTGTTAGATTAACTTTCCTCCCTTTTTACTTACAGAAAAAGACACAAAAAAATCACGAAAGCCTCACATAGTCTCAAGACCGCATGGAGTCACACAGTCTCAAGACTGCATGAAGCCAACCGGTCTCAAGACCGCATGGAGTCACACGGTCTCAAGACCGCATGAAGCCAACCGGTCTCAAGACCGCATGAAGCCAACCGGTCCCGAGACCACATGGAGTCACACGGTCTCAAGACCGCATGAAGCCAACCAGTCTCAAGACCGCATGAAGTCACACGGTCTCAAGACCGCATGAAGCCACACGGTCTCAAGACCGCATGGAGTCACACGGTCTCAAGACCTCATGAAGCCACACACTCTCAAGAACGCATGGAGTCACACGGTCTGAAGACCGCATGAAGCCAACCGGTCTCAAGACCGCATGAGCCCAAACGGTCTCAGGGTCTAAACGGTCTCAGAGTCCAAACGGTTTCAGAGCCCAAACGGTTTCAGAGCCCAAACGGTTTCAGGATCCAAATGGTTTCAAAGTAAAATTTACCAAACCATTTGGGCTTCACTTAAAGCCTATAAATAAGGCCCGAGGGTTCCTCCCAAAGGCATAAAGTTTTAGACATCCATAGGCTGCCTCTACTACTCTAGAGATATTTCAACCTCCATCCTCTGTCGAAAGGCTGCCGGTCTGAGATCCACACCCCATCCTGAATCTGCTTCCTCTCTCTTCACAAAAGAAGGTGGGAAGAGACCTCATCATCGAGCAACCTGTGAAGTGTGAAGATCGTCATTCTTTCTCCTTCCAAGGGGTTGACTTTCCTCTCTCGTTTGTGGGGATGGCGTTCTCTCTCTTTCTTCTCACCTCCTTCTTTGTCCTAGCTACGAGCGAGTAGTCTCATTCACTAGGGTGCGGGGAGTAGCCCCGCTACCCACGTTTTCATTTCATACAATGTAATCCATAGTTTGCAATAGAGATATACTTTCTCTTCAGTTCGACATCAATCGTTTAATGAATGTTTGTTGCTTGATAACCAACTCGTGTTATCTTTTATCTTTTAGTATGAATTGTCTATGTTTGTACTATCAGATTTGAATCTCGATTGAATGTTGGTTCTTGATGCATGTATCCACCATGCATATGTTTCGGTATGTAGGAGTGTTTCTCAAGAAGTGGAGTAAACTCACTTCCATCATTGTACTTTCATACTATGAAATGGAATCAGTTGACGTATGAAAGTACAACCTTGATAAGTCAAGGAATACACTTTGTGAAGGGAAAGATGTAAAGTAGGTGACCATTCATTCGGGGATGGATGGCATTGCAACATTCCCCCACTTCTCGTAGTTAGTTCTTCGAAAGGAAACTAAATCTACAAAGATACTAACTGTTTAGACTCTTTTTGCAGGTTATGTTTTTTGTTGCATGTTTTGATCCATGTGTAGTGGTAGTGAAAGCCGATCACATCCTAGTGGCTCTTTATCATTGTTAAAATCCTTAAATTTACTTTCTTGCTCTACTTTACTTGTACTTAGTTTAAAACAACCAAACCAAACTTTTCGATCTAGATACCAACTGCTAAGAGGTTAAGTGATATTCTAACGTTTTTCATCTTGTGTCTCTCAACAAGACCGTTGTCCTATGGATTCGACCCTTAAGTATACTACGATAAGACTTCCACGTAACCTAGCATACGTGGGTGGAGTTATCAATCTAGTATAAGCAAGGCTAAACCTAAAGATTTACTATCTTTAGGATTTTTAGTGGTACGCGCAATTCCACGTGAGTGGAAGCTCCATCACTGCCCTAGTCTCTAAAGCATCATGATCAACGATTTGTCTCTTACAAAACAAGCCGCTCCATCTAAGATAGATTCAAGATCTTTGGTGTTAGTGAATCTTATCAGAAAAAACCCCTTTCCATGATTCATCACTTCAATGGAACCTTTCAAAGCCCAGATATGTCTCAGATAATGCTCTAGAGTGGGAAGATGAGGTCTAAAACCCACCACATAGCCTACGAGACAAAGCCTCCATTTCTCTGCATTCTTCTCATGTTCGACACTTGGGTATATCAGAGTCTGGCCCTTTAGATCGATGCTAACGTTTTCCAAAGAATTGTCTCCTTGGATCGCTTTCTTGAATAGGTTGCCCCAGATACTTGTCTGGTTCTGAGATGACTACCCTTCACCCTTTCCTTCTCCAGCAACAGTCACCTCTCCTACCGCCCCAGACGACATCTCTGGCCTTAGTTTTGATTAAATTTTCTTATCTTATTCTAATGATTGGGAGAGGGGAAGGAGGGGGACCATGTCTGGTAAGGGGCAGTGTCCCTACGTGTGAAACATGTGTAACTCCCCACATGTGTGTTAGGTAAGTATAGTTTTATCAAAAATATGTCACTCTAAATTAATTATTATAATAATTGTGCTACAATAAAGGAGATGCCCCAACATAGGTGTTTCCAATGAATAGAGAAGTAGTTGGTGTTGGGCACATTGCCTCCCATATTGTCAACTAATTTATCTTGAACACCACATATTTTAAAATCATGAAGATAGATAAAATGTACAATTCAAAGAATTTGACCAAATAATCAAATATTCAGTCTATATCACAAACTCAGTTGAGTCTTGGCATACCAAATGCAATGGAATGTTTGTAACAAAGACAACATTCTTGCAAAAAGTAAGTATACTTGTATTCTAGAGACCTGCTATTTTGGGGAGCCATATGTCATGCCCCCAAACACTCCCCCCCCCAATAACCACTATGGTCCCTAAAAATCTCACAATTTGTTCTAAGGAGAGCTCAATATTATATCTTATGCTCCAAATCCCATTGGACCGAGTGTGTATCCCTAAACTAATACTCCCCTCCTAAGCTATGCCAGAATGATAATCTAGGCATCTCAATTCTTTCAATGACCCACCCAAGCATCATGATTCCACATATTTCCTCTATGGTTATCTTTGAGGAAAGTGTCAGATCTATGAAAGTAGACCATAAGTGGCATAGCTGCGACGTCATGACAAAAGTTGATATGTTGTTGCTAAATTAATACATACATGAATGTGATGGAGGCATACATATTAATGAGGAAGGTGCTAAAGTGTTTATTTTGAGCCTCTTGACATGTCTAGGTGTATTGTAGAACATATTTTCATTTATTTATGTGGATGAGATTGTTCCATTATATACATACATTTTTTATTAAAAGTAATCTCACCTTATATACATGTATTTTGTGATTATATATATTATTATATAATTTCTTTTTATCCTTCATCCAAAAAATAAGCCTCAAGATAAAAACTATAAAGAATGTTATATTCAAGTAAAAACGGATACATAACTCAGAACACATATGTATGATATAAAGAATTAAAAATTAGAGTAGGGGTTCGAACATGGGTATGATTTCTTAGTTAGTATGACCTACCATTCAAAATGAAAATAAGACCCATCTATGGGTTGAGGACCCATAAAAACATACTTAAAGCATACATAAGTCAAGATTGTGGCTATGCACCCCTTTTCAGCACCTTCCCACCTTGGAAACTTCTTAAGTGTGTGCCTCAATATTCATGGAGGGTTGCTGATTGATGGCATTTTTTTAGTTGAAACTATTGGTATGTGAATTATTGATAGCAATTAGGAACACATTGGTCATATGCTGGTCTATGAGGGATGAATAGATGTGAGTCCATCTATGTTTTTTCTAACCCCCATTATTGTATGCAACTAAATTTGTGATGGAAGTTGCAAACAAGTGCAACATGGATGTTCACAACTTCTATTGCAAAAAATAGTTTAAAAATAGTAATTAATGTATGTTTTTTCAGATAATTATATATATATGTATACATATATATATATATATATATATATATATATATATATTCATGTATACATATATATATATATATATATATATATATTCATGTATACATATACATATACATATATATATATATATATATATATATATATATATATATATATATAGGTCACCAAAGTGTATTACTCCTTCTCATTAAAAGTCAAGGTGGATCAACACCACATCAGGTCCAGTTCTATACAAGGATAGTGTGACAATCACTATCCAACTGATAACGACATCTCACAAAACCACACGGAAATAACCATCAATAGTGGATTACCAAAATTCACTAAAAATGAAAACCATTTTTCATAAAGATCAATCGCCAAGAAATTCATTTAAAAAAGGCCCAAAGTTGTTCATATACAACATGATACATCACACATGTTCTATCTTGGCAACATCTCTGTTTCGACTGGTATTAGTTTGCTTTTACCAAAAAGACATACATGAGGAACATTATACATTGAGGCATTCAGGCCGAAATCTCAGATCGATCATAAAATTGGAAATGAAACTATCCCTCAAGGACCTAAGAGTACAAGAATGACACGTAGGACTTCTATCTACAATAGGACATAGTTGACAGTACACCACCTCAAAATTGTAGGTCTTCAACATGCTATTGGTCTATCTTAGCTACAAGATCTTTGCTACCTCATGCACGTCTACCTAAAAATTTGTAGAACCCATGAGGTGAGACAAAAGTCCTAGTGAGAGATATAACACTCTGTCAACAATATTATTATCACTATTAAATGTTTATGAAAAGAACAGAAGAAAACTTTATTGAATTAAACATGTATAACTACTAGTTAAATGCATAGTAGAGTGATCTCATCATTTAAGTAGTTAAATTATCTATAACTGAGCAATAGATCATCCAATCTATTTTAAAAGGAATATGAAGAATTTGTATAATATTTATCAACTATGCCATGCAGAAGCAATTGCATCCTCATTCAATGTTTCTATTTTTGATCCTTAAGCAAATATGCTACACGACCGATTACATCTTTCAACAAACACTCTTATGCCCTGAGGAGATAAGGTATACCTCTCATGCTCCAACCAACCTAAATTAGGCAGCATTGGTGCCATATAAGGTCCATGTAAGAGTCGAACTCCACAACCTCACCCCCTCAGTCAGTATGAGAATATTGGCAATGACATTATGAGTCAAACTACAATTAGCTAGAATGGGTATATAGTCTCATCTCTAGAGAGATACAACCCGTAGTTGTTCCCTTATCAGGGTATGACCCGTAGTCAATCCTGATTGTGTTAGGGTATGGTCCGTAACCAATTCTGATTATATATTGAGTCACTGCCTACAACCACACTCTTATTAGGGTATGCCCAAAGCCAATCCTAATGTTTAGGGTGTGTCCCACAACCATTCTTAATAGGATATTGATTCCAACATGCTTTTCACATTAGCTTAACCCTCCTAAGGGTTTATCAACCTATACTTATTAAAGTGTATCCATCCCATTACTTCATAGTGTATCAATTGATTGAATTCATCTTGTGTCGACCTACATTCATCAAGGTTTATTGGTTTACACTCATCAAGGTGTATCAACTTACACTCATTAAGGTGAATCGGTTTCTAGGGTTAGGTTTTGCCATATCGGCCTCTTTCTCAACCAAGGTGTTATGATTTGACACTCCAACTCAAGACATCCTCCTGATCATGATAGGATAGTATCCCCAAAGCATAACAGTTTAGCAGCATATTGATCTAAGCACCTCTAGGTCAAGATGGTTTAGCAATCATATCGGTTTTGGTATCTCTAGGACATGACCGTTCAACCCCCTCTAGGGCATGACGGGTTAACCTCATCAAAGCCTATCGGTTTAGCACATCCCCAAGTCATGAGGACTTGTACATGGGGTGTCGGGTTAAACACCACAAGTCATGACAACCACTTACAACTTAGTGTATGTGTGTGTGGACTTGTCAACATCAACCTTAGGAAGATCAGCCACAAGTCCATCTACCATCATGGTAAGAAGGTCCAAGTTATGACAACAAACTAATGTGATTCCTTCACCAAAACCATTCTAAAAAACCACCACCAACTACTAGCATGCATGAGATAAACAATCTAAATATGAGAAACAACTTAAACACATGGAAGAGTGAAAATAACAAAGGAGGTTAAGAGTTATATATCCCGCCTCAAAGAGCTCCACCAAGATCCAAGCTCCAAGGTCAAGCTTCAAGCTCACGAGATCAAGGTACAAGATGTTGCACCAAACTTGATCACTACAACACCTCCAAGGAAGAAAATGTGGCCAAGGTTAAGATAGCTCAAGGTAGAAAGGACATACCCATGATCTGTGGCTGAGAAGAAGAATAAAGCTAGGAAACATAGCTTACCAAGGTAGAAGATGGAAGATGATCAAGGAACACCACAACTTGGAACTCATCCACTAAGCTCCAAGAGAACCTCCCTATCTCTTTAAGATTCTCAAGATCATGCATCAAGAAGGAGAGAAAGCAAAGATGGCCAAAAGGATCCTATGGCATGGAGAGAAAGAAGATTATATACTAGGGGAATGAGAGAGAGATCATGGAAGAGGTGTCATCCCCTTAGGATCTTAGGTGACACTTGTACAAAAAAAAGAAGACACATGAAACAACATTAAAGATGCAGTGATATGGTCAAGGTTAGATCTTGCCCTCTTGGTTTCCTACCAAGGTCATGCCCAATATGCCAAAACCCTACATACTCACAAAACTATAGGGCATAACCCTGCACACTCACAAACTGATAGGGAATAACCATTCACACTCACAAACTGATAGGGAACTACCCTACACACTTACAAACTGATAGGGAATAACCCTACATGCTCACAAACCGATAGGGCAGCCTTTCAAGGCTTCCTAACCCGAGATAATACATCTAAGAGAAAAACACATCTCAGTCATGTGTTGTACACATCAACAAGGATGTCATCATACAACCAAGACCCAAACAAGGTGTCCATATCTCACTCTTTCTCCCCTCTAGATGATTCCAAGAGAGCGAAGGAACATATTACAGGTGGTAAATTGCACATCAAACCCATATTTTGGGTAAATTGCAATTTGCACCAAAACTATTATATATAACACAAACAACCTTCAAACATGAAAAAACTTGAAACTTGAGCTATTCCTAAGTTTGAATTACTTTTCAAAAGATTAATACAAGGTTCTAATCATCTTACTTAGCAAAAATTTCTAGGGTTATCCTCAAACCCAGGTCAAGGTCCTTACAAGTCATAGACCCCTAACATGGATTTTGCCCACGAAATCCCAAGTGAAAGGAGATTGATATTACTCATGCATTGCACTTTCAAAACTTTTACATAGCTCCTTGATATTAGGGTAATGTCATAAGAGTTGACCAAAAAATTATTCTTCCATCCAAAGTCAACACAAGATCTATTGCATGAGGTACATACTCAACTTATCCTCTTCCATTACTGGTTGCAAAGTCAACCCTATGCCAGGTGATACTTTCTTATCCATATAAGCACTATAAATACTTATCCTTATTCATCTTAGGTGCCAACTCTTTCTTATCTATCACCTTATCAACTTACCACATCATATGATAAGATTCTTAAACCTGAAGGTTTACCATACCCTTCTCAAACCTCAGCATGTCTCTTCAAAAGAAAGACTAGATATGCATTCTGTCACTTACTTGGGACTACATGAGCTACCATGCTTTCGTTATGCTACTCTGATATGCTAACTCAACACAGAGTTCACTTATGACATGCACCAACTGGCCTGCTATTATTTACACTCCCAACTATACCTTCTGCTCAACTGATCTAGATAAGTATTGGAAATTTTGCTCATCAATGTACACCTCTTTAGGAACCCTCCTTACTTGCAAACCTGATAGGTGTACTCCAAGGTATTGTACTCAACCGAATGAACTTTACCCAAGTAGACCTTACAACAATCTCTTCAACCTATGCATCCTTGTCGACGTCATATTATGCGGTGTATAAACCCATAACATGTGATACCCATAATATCGGTTGAGCACCTGTAACTAGATTGATCCCAAAGTTAATCTTTTTAGGTAGTCAAATAGTTAATAATCTTATCAAGAGACATATTCTCAGGTCCACACACAACTGACACTGCTTGGATAATAGGATTCCTTACCTTGGTATCCATCAGACGTGCCAAAAACACATCACATCCTCATCACATCCACCCTCTACTTTTACTGCCAGACCAAAACATATTAGAAGAATATTTCCAACATCTTTTAAGGTTCATAAAACATCACTATTCTCAGATTTCATTATTTGGGAACTAAAGTCCAAGTCCTAACTGATACTTTCAAGTATCCATGTCAAGATCACTTCAAAACCATGCATATCAAGTGATATGAAACTTACTTGAGCATTACATCCCTGGAAAGGAAGTACATAGAGGAAACATACATTTTCCTTATCACTACATCACCATCCAGGGATTACTAAAACGGAGAAGGAGATTACTAACTTTCTTTGGTAATTGTATGAATTTTCACTGCTCATGTGTCATTCAATTCAATTTTATCTTGGTTTCCTTACCATTGACATAATAATTATAAAGATAATTACATGTCATTACTTCTTCTTTGATTTCTTTGCTTCATGTTCACAAACATTTCTTTTGTTATTCCACATTCCTCATCTTTACATCATGGAAATGATCACTATTCTTTGCATATAAATATTCTTTATTGAGCAAGGATCATCTCCCTCATTCCCTTTTCTCATAACATGAAGATAATTATTTATACTTTCTTATACTCATAGGTTGGTCTGAGATTAAATTTGTATCCACTTTATCATAATTTAAAATGTGTTAGGAATTTCTATGCTACATTTATGATTTCATTATGCCCTTTAGATTGCATCAAAATGACTACTTGATCAGAGTAATCATAAAGATAGCAATCTAAGAGTCCCATACTTACCTTGCCTTCAATAATTGAATACCTGGATAGGTATTCAAGCATGGAGATTAGGTAGTATGCACTTTATTTTATATCATGTTTCTGACCTTAGACATTTCTTTTAAGTTCTAAAACTTAGTATCTCTGGTTCTCTCCAGGTGTCTTTTTTACACCTCTTCCTCTTTTATATCAATAGAAGAAATTATAAAACATTTAGAGAATATTGGAGATAATATAAATTCTAGTCCTCTTCATCTCTTTCTTATGTCCCCATAGGACTAACTAAAGGGAACTCAAAAACAACTATTCTTCTTATGATTAGCAGGTAAAATAAGGAGAAAACAAATTAGAATGAAAAAGTTCTATCTAACATGTCACTCCTTGTGGGTCATCTACCATTTCAGGATGACTCGAAGCATGGATTCTAGTTGTTTTCTATTTTCTCTTTTGCCTTTTTACACTATTGGGTTGCAACTTTAGTAAACCCTGCTGAGTCAGCCTCAATTGTTTGACCATCCCATCCTTTCTTTCTAGACAAAAGGGTCTAGTATGCCCAACATGTCAACATCTGTAACATGTCTTGTCCTCAGACCATGGTCTTATCAGTCTTATTGTTGATGTAGAAGCTAAATCAAGAGTTCTTAAAGGTGGAAAGTTAGGACCATTTCCCTTATTTGGTGGCCACTATCCTGGTGCACTAGGTGTTTTTTGTACTGGTGGCATAAAAAACTTTGAATTTTTAAAGCTATTAGACAACTGTCCCTGAGATTGTGTAGACCTTTCCTTAATATTCAATTTATTGCCCCTTCTTGGACATTTCCACCTCAGATGTCCTATCTACCTAAACTTATGGCAAAGTCTATTTTCTTGCCATATTTTATCCTTTCTTGCATTTTCCACTATTTTCACATCATGTAGCTATTCAAAGGTCTTACCAGAACCCAACAATTCTATATTGGGGACTGGTGCACTAGGTTATATTACTAGTATCCGGTCCACTATATGCATTACTGTTGTCATAACCAACCCAACGAGAACATGAAAATTAGGGTTTTCTAGCATAGTCTGATCCAACTGGGGATTCTCAGGCAATTGTTCTCCTCTTTCTTGATCCCTTGCACTTCCTCCTGGTGTAGTAACAATAATTTCAACAACATGTTCCTTGTGTTCTCCAGACATATTTAGGCTTTATTGTTTCTTCTGCATGAGCAGAAGTCACTATTAAGCATACTGGAGGATACCAGAACAGACTCAACAACCTTAATCCTATGTCACTATAGACTCAGTGCACCTATAGCTCTGATACCAAAAATCATGACGGCCGCTATCCAACTGATAATAACATCGCACAAAACCAAGCAGAAATAACCATTAACAACGGAGTACCAAAAATCACTAAAAATTAAAACCATTTTTCATAAAAATCTATCGCCAAGAAATTCATTTCAGAAAGGATCAAAGCCTATCATATACAACATGATACATCACATATGTGCTATCTCAATAGAATCCCAGTTTCGGCTGATATTAGTTTGCTTTTACCAAAAACATGTACATGTGCAACATCATACATCGAGGCATGCAGGACAAAATGTCATATCGATCGTAAAACCAAATATGAAACTATACCCCAACTAACTGAGAGTACATGGATGACCCATATGACTTCTATCTACAATAGGTAACAAATGACACGACACCACCTACAAATTATATGTCTTCTTCCTGCTGCTGGTCTATCTCAACTACATGATCTCTACTACCTCATTTATGTCCACCTAAAAAGTTGTGGAACCCACAGGGTGAGACAAAAGTCTGAGCGGGAGATATAACTCTCCACCAACAATATTATTATCACATATAAATTTTTATGAAAGAGAGAAGAAGAAACCTTTATTGAATTAAACAGGTATAACCGCTAGGTAAATGTAGAGTAGAGCGGTCTCATTATTTAAGTAGTTCAAATATCTAGAACTAAGAAATAGATCATCCAATCTCTTTTAAAAGGAATATGAAGAACACATATAATATTTATCAACTACAACATATAGAAGCAATTGTAGCCTCATTCAATGCTTCCACATTTTATCCTTAAGGTAATATGCTATACGGTTGATTACATCATTCAACAAACAATCTTATGCCCTGAGGAGATGAAGTGTACCACTCATGCTCCAACCAACCTAGATTAGATAGCATTGGTTCCATGCAAGGTCCATGGAAGAGTCAGACTCCACGACCTCACCCCCTCAGTCAGTATGAGAATATTGGCAGAGACATTATGAGTCAAACTAAAATTTGCTAGCTTGGGTATATAGGCTCATTGCTAGAGAGATACAACCCATAGTTATATCCTTATCAGGTAATGACCCGTAGTCAATCCTAATTGTGTCAGGGTATGGTCCGTAAACAATCATGATTATATACTGAGTCACAACCTACAACTGCACTCCTATTAGGGTATGGCCCAAAGTTAATCCTAATGTTTAGGAGATGACTCTCAGCCAATCCTTTGAGTGAAGGATACAAGGAGATACCTCAACTTGCACCCGACATTTTCAACAATATGCACTCTGGGTTAAACTTGTTTCATCATCCAACAAATTTTGACACTGAATGTTTCTATGTCTAGGGTAACTACATTTTTAGTTTCACTTGATAAGTTAATAGCATTAGAACATCTTTTGGCATCATTCAAGTTAGAAACATGAATTTTAAATGAATGCTACCACAAGAGGTGTAATACATTGTCAAAGAATCATTAATCAATTGGAGCACAAGTTGTTACCCCTATCCTGGGATCTCAATCCCTTCAACATATTACTGGGAATCTCATCCCTTCAACATTTCATTATCATGATCAGCTATCTTGGGTATCAAACCCTCTATTCATCATTGAACGATGGCACTTCTTACTAGACAAAAATCAGCCCAGGTTCATTAGACCAAACTATATATATCATACTTGTTGTACAAGTATCTCACATGGCTTCCAAGGCCTTATATAATCTGTATCATGCTAAATCATCATAGCTCATACCTGGCTATGCTCATCATCTCATAATACCTGCATTGTTAGAATTTTTATGGTAAAAGAAATATCAAGTAAATATCATAACCATGCCATAAAGGGAATCATTCAAATTGCAACCTTCTCATAATTAGGGTCAGGGTTTCCCTTTATAGGCGATTAGGGTATTGAAGTTCATATTTAATAATCCAAAACCTAACTCTCATCATAAGAGATACATTATTGCCATAAGTATTCAATCATACTTAATTACACTCATCAATTATCATTAATTGATTATCAACATGAAGTATTACCTTTTTCATATGAGTAGTATAAGTTTCTCTCTCATCCTTGCTAGGATATTGATTCCAGCATACTTTTACATTAGTTTGACCCTCGTTATGGTTTATCAACATGTACTTATCGAAGGTCTATCCATTTCATTACTTCATAGTGTATCAATTGATTGCATTCATCTTGTGTTAACCTAAATTCATCCAGGTGTCTTGGTTTACACTCATCAAGGTGTATTGATCGCTAGGGTTAGGGTTTGTTATATCAGCCTCTTTCTCAACCAAGGAATCACAAATTGACACTCCAGCTCAAAACATCCTCTTGGTCATGATGGGATAATACCCCCAAAGCATAAAGGTTTAGCATCATATCAGTCTAAGAACCTCTAAGTCATGATGATTTAGCAATCATATCAAGTTAGGCATCTTTAGGGCATGATAGTTCAACCCTCTTTAGGGCATGATGGGTTAACCTCGTCAAAGTCTATCAGTTTAGCATCCCCAAGTCAGGAAGACTTGCTATATGGTGTGTCGGGTTCAACACCACAAGTCATGATGACCACTCACAACTTCGTGTATGTGTTTGTGTACTTGTGACCTTCAACATTAGGAAAATCAGCTACAAGTCCATATACTATCATGATAAGAAGGTACAAGATATGGACAACAAACTAACGTGATTCTTTCACCAAAACCGTTCTCAAAAACCACCAACAACTACTACCATGTGTGAGATAAATGATCTAAATATGAGAAACAACATAAACACATGGAAGAGTGAAAATAGCAAAGGAGGTTAAGAGTTATATAACCCGCCTCAAATATCACCACCAAGATCCAAGCTCCAAGGTCAAGCTTCAAGCTCATGAGCTCAAGGTAGAAGATGATCCACTAAACCTGATCACCACAACACCTCCAAGGAAAAAGATGAGGCCAAGGTTAAGATAGCTCAAGGTAGAAAGGAGATACCCATGATCTATGGCCTAGAAGAAGAAAAATCTAGGAAACATAGCTTACCAAGGTAGAAAATGGAAGATGATCAAGGAACACCACAACTTGTAACTCGTCCACCAAGATCAAAGATAACCTCCCTAGCTCTTTAAGGTTCTCAAGATCATCTATCAAGAAGAAGAGAAAGCAAAGATGGCCAAAAGGATCCTCTTGCATGGAGAGAAAGAAGATTATATACTAGGGGAATGATGGAGAGATCATGGAAGAGGTGTCTTCCCCTTAGGAGCTTAGGTGACACTTGTCCATGAAAAAGAAGCCACATCTAACAACATGCAAGACGTGGTGATATGGTTAAGGCTAGATCTCACCCTCTTGTTCTCCTACCAAGGTCGTGCCCAATGTGCCAAAACTGATAGGGCACAACCCTACAAACTCACAAACTGACATGGAATAAGCCTACACACTCACAAACATATAGGGCACAACCCTACACACTCACAAACCGATAGGGCATAAGCTTACACACTCACAAACCGATAGGGGTGCCTTTATGCCTTTCAAAGGCTCCTAACCCAAGATAACACATCTAAGAGCAAAACACATGTCACTCATGTGTTCTACACATCACCAGGTCACCATACAACCAAGACCCAAACAAGATGTCCATCTTTCTCTCTCCTCTATATGATTCCAAGAGAGATAAGGAACATTCTAGCAGTGGTAAATTGCATATCCACCCCATATTTTGGGTAAATTGCATTTTGCACCAAAACTATCATATATAACACAAACAACCTTCCAACAGGTTCAAACTTGAAACTTGAGCTCTTCTTAAGTCTTAATTACTTTTCAAAAGATTAAGACAAGGTCCTAATAATCTTACTTAGGCAAAACTTTTTGGATTATCCTAAAATCTAGGTCAAGGTCCTAACTATAGTAGGATGAGGGCTATACCAAGAGAAAACATATGTATAAAATCTACATATAGCAAAAAAGATGGAAGAACATACAAACAAATACAAATATGGTTACAAAATAGACCCTCTTAAGAAAACAAGGTGTCAAAAAATCAAGGTCCCAGGAGGCCACTTTGGATTACCTTAGCAGATATGAAACATCACTCAACATGAGTATAAATAGACTTATGAAGAAGAAGGTGTATATCTGCATTAGCAAGGTGTCAAACACCATTCTTATCCACAAGTTAGTCATAAAAATTACCTTATTGTAAAACCACCATAGATAATATTAAAATATGGCATCAGATAAGCTAGCAGAAACAAAAAAATAGACTTTTCATATTCCCCTATAAAGTAGATCGTGTCAACAACTATGTAATGTGAAAGAGTTTTGCAAGGTTTATACCTGGTCCTAAAGAAAATACAACGGCTATCCCTTGTAGTAGAATGTGCATTTCTTCAAGTAACACCTAGAAAACATTAGCAACAGCTTCCTGGTTGATCATCACGGATGGAAGTTGACTTAGTCCTCCTAGAGGGAGGAAACAACCTCATCACCTCTATAGTAGTCCACATGGACCACTGGGAACTCCTATCCTCATAGATGAATGTATAGGAAGGAGTTGCCTCTCCTAGTCACTATGCTAGCACCAACTTGCTCTCCCAATTGTCTATACCTTATTGTTCCTCCCTTTGACAGGTAGAACTTGCTTGGGTTTTCATGTTACCAAAACTGTGAGAACACAACAATTATTAGAGCTTATTTTTGTGTCTTAAGAAGGAACCCGGTGCCCCTCTATATATAGGAGGGTCATTGTCAGGGCTTCCAATTCATCCGAGAGTCAAAGAGACAAAATTTCATGAATTTTCTCGAACCTGTGAATGTTGACATGGTTGGTTTACTACTGAACCAGTCAGTTTACATGTGTGCTAATCAGTTCAACCATTGAACCAGTTGTTTCATTATGCTTCCAAATGACAATTTAATTGATAATTAATATTTGATAAATGCATTATATGACGTCAGCACCAATCCCTGATCAAATCAAATTGATCAACCAAATAGTCGATTCACAACCTGAATCAGCCGGTTCATAGACATGAGTCGATTCGTTCACTTGCTGAACTGATCATCTCATGGTTTTAATTGCCAATGTTGGTTCAATTTTGACCTGACACTTGAATCAACTGGTTCAACAATTGTACCGGTCAGTTTACAATCGAGTCAGTAAACTTCCAACCATTGTTGTTTAAATTGAATACCTAACACTTTAGGAATGAAGCTTAAACTACATTCATAAATAAACTCCTATTCCAAGTGTATCCTATGTGTGTGACCCTATTGGTTCCAAGTTGGCAGTGAATGTCCATAATTGATTTATGACATCACAAGAAATGAGTGAATCTAGCAAGACATCATTGCTACTCCAGTAATTGGAAAGTTAGAAAACAACTTCAACCTACTATTGTCAATCATAGGAACAACCATGACACTAAAAGGAACCACATAAATGGGTTGTGCCTTGGGTGTGCCTTGGGAGTCCAAGTTCATAGAAGATGGTCCATCAATGGCATGCCATATTGTGGGAAATGTGATGCATAATAGGCTAATAGGATTCTAGGAGATATATAGGACCCAATTTCCATGCTATTAGAAAGTTCAATCCTCTTGAATATTGGTCTACTATAAGGAATAACACATGATATTTCTGTGATAACTACTTTACCAATTGTGATTCTCTTATACCATACCTGTTAGGAATAAAAAGAAGAAGTGGACGCACTCCTACCATTTATTTATAAAACAAAATCACAACCACATCCAAGCAACCAAAAAGTTATGTATGAAAGGAAAGTGATGCATATTAAATACTCAATAAGCACTAACATGGACAGCTTGGTACTATATCGATATACATAAAAATAAGATAACACATAGTTTGAAAAGTTGTCCTACAACATTTCCTATATAGGTAAAATTGAAAGAATACTAGAAATCTAACTAAGGATATTAGCTAAAGTGGGAAATAATGGAATCTAATGAAAATCCTTCTTAAACAACTCTTGAGTAGGCACCGCAAGATATGATCAACATGCTGCTTAATCTCTAATTAAATTAGGAATACATAAAAAGCAACAAACTAAAGTATTGATGTGTTTCTCAAACACGTACAAGTAAACTAGAAAGAGTTGATGCTTACATGGAGAGTCACACCACAACTAATAGGGAGCTTTGACACTTATATCCCCAGCAATGACACCAGAAAGCTTGGTGCATTTCACCTAGGGTACACCTAGCCAATTGAATCTTGATTAGATGCACCCTAAGTTTGAGAAAACTTAGGATCTTTTGAATTTTTAAAGCATAAATAGGCTCACTCACACAAACTAACAAACTACACCCACAAGCACATGAGGTAATTTGTAGTATAGGAAAGCAAAAATTTAGGGTCTAAACCCAAGGGAGAGAGGGGGCACTAGTGCTGAGTTAGTTTCGGCTAGGTTCCTACTATGGAGTGTAGGGTTGAAGGGTTTGAAGTTTGAATTTGGGTTAATGATAATAAGATGGGTCAAACAAGCAATTAAAGAAAAGCAAGAATCAAAACCAAAACTAACCCTAGATAATTAATTCTAATGAGCAAGAAATGATAGGGTAAGAAGGAAAAGAAGAAAATTAAACTAAGGTAAGGAAAAAGAGATCTACACTACACTAAGATAGAAATTTAGACAAAAAGGCAATTAAGGATCTAAACTAACAAGAACTAGGGAAGAGCAAGCACAACTAACTAGGAAAGTAAGGTGATTATCTAAACAAGCATTAAGTAAGCAATTAAGATGGCAAACTAGGGTTCTACTACAATTATGGGAAGTGTGAGATGTTTGGGGAATGCACTTGTAAATTGGGTTCATGATGATATCATGTAAACATAACTCTCTTATTTTAGATCATCAAACTAAACAAAAAGATAGAACCTAATGAATTTCCCTAAACTGCTATTTGGCCATGGGTGGAGTAGGGTGTATATAGGGGAACCAGTTCCTATCACCTTCCATCCAATCTTATGAGGTCACATGGATTAGGGTTTAGGTGGAATTCTATTAGAATCTATTCAACTCTAGGTTACTAGGATAGAAGCTTCTAGGGTGATTGGGGGCTGAGGGTAGTAATGGAGGGTGTAAGTGAGAATGTTACACCTCACATCACCTACCCTCTATCCTTTAGGAAGCTTCAAGCCAATTACACAAAATGCTTCTAGACTAGCTACTTAGACGTCTAACATAGGTAGAGGAGAATTTATTAACATGTAGAATGATGGGTGGCTATCTAGGTATCGACTAGTTGGAACTAGTAGAAATTTCCAAAATAAACACATACAAGTGATTTTCCTAGAATCCTAGGTGATTTGAAGCACAAACCAACATGAAATTTATGGGAAATGAAATAAAAATACAATAAAATTTTTATAAAAGGAAATTACAATGGTTAAACAGTAGTCCCCTAATCATGGTATCAAAGTAATATTTTGACCCCAAACATCCCACATAGGGGGCCTAGCTACTCGTAATAAAGGAATATACAAAAATGGAGAAGAATGAGTAGATGAGTGAAAAGCCAGGGTAGCTCGGTGGAGACTCTACCTTCCCAATCTCCTAGTATTAGTAGCTCGGGCTCTTCCCACCTCCAAGGTGGAATGACATGTATATGTGGGGGAAAGTGACCAAAACCCTAAAAAGAAATGTTTTAGGGTAGAATATGAAGAAGTAGAGGTGAAATGGGAATATGGAAGTTATAGAAAGGGTTATGGGAGAAATGGGGGAGTTGAGAGATGATTATCTACCCTCATTCTCTAGCCACCACCCAAGCATATAGAAGTGGTGGATAAGAAAGTTAAGTGAGGATAAAAGGGGAAGCGCAATGCAAAACTATTTCTAGGCTTTCTGGAAGCATGGTCATGCTTGGTAGCTAATGTGAGTCATTGTACACACAACAACAACTAGGAAAAGTCCTAGAGTTTAACCTTCTAAACCAGTTGTCAACTTGCTGCGAACAACAAGTCAACCTAGTATAGATAGGTATCGATCCGACAGAAAGTAGAAAAGAAAAGTTGAGATCTTAATCCGATCGCAAGATCAAGAATTAAATTCCATTTTGAGAGGGTTGTTAAAACTAGGAACAAAAATAAAAGAGAGGAAATAAAGCTTAACTAATCAAGAAATAAAGATCTGGATGTCTGGAGGATCACCACTAAAACAACGTTCCTATTCAACTAATCAAATTATAAACTCCAATGATCAAATCAGGACCTTGTGGTTGCATGTCCTTGTGGACAAACTCACAAGGGTCAGACTACCCAGGAACCCATTGGACCCAAAGTTCACAGATCACTATCCACGGTCATATCAAGAAGCATGTGAATATGAACTGCCATTCAAACCCAAGGCTCAGGTGGTCGCATCACCAAGGATTATAATGAGAATAAGGTTAAAAAGACAAAAAGATGATAATCACAATTAAGGGACTATTGTTTCATTCTTACATAGATCCACAATCATATCACTCCATATGAATATATTAGATCATCCAAATAACAACACATAAATAGAGAGGAGACATTTTTCGATGGATCAATAGAACTGATTATATTGAATAGAACTGGGCTAAGAGGTTACTCCCTATTCCCCAGAAGAATCTACTCAGACATAATGAGACTGAAATAAATACAAACTAAAATCTGATCCAACATTATACAAGACATGGTCTACAACTACAAACTGGATGTCTTTTATTGTGGATTCCCCCCTCCGTTTATAGGAGAAGGAGGGGTAGAAACACTTAGATATAAGAATATCTTGAAAACTCCTGGATGTCGGATGAAGGTTTTCTTGATCTGGTCAGTAGAGGAAACAATTGCTTGCCTTTAATTATGTTGACCTTTCACCTTCTTTTTGCAGTAGATTCTCGCAACAACAATTTGGCGTAGATTTCACTCTCGTAAAAGGCTATAAAGAGGTCAAAAGAGTAGTATTTTATTTTTGGAAATTAATTTTTTTCCAATGAATACTTGTACACCCAATTTGGAGTTCGTACGTAGAAGTTATGACACTTTTGGTGCTGGAGATATATAAATTTCAGGCGCTGTGGGAATTGTGCAAAACATTTTAAAAAGAAAATTAGTCATTGCAGTGGTTAGGCCATTTTTCTACAAAACAAAAAAACAAACACAATTAAAACTCCTAATAAAGAGAAAAATCTAACCTAATATAATTAGTTACAAAACTAAAAAAATAAATAACAAAACAAATCTAAAAAGATATCTAAAAGATGTAAATTAAAAGGATAAATATACATTTATCAAAATACCCCAGACTTGAATCTTTGTTGATCCTTAAACAAATAATATTACAAATAATTCCAATTTTTAATAACAACATGTCTATACTCACCCTTGTAAAACCACTTTATTCCTTACCTCCAAATTTGGTCAAGAAACCCAATCTCCTAAAATCACAAAATACGAAATTTTGTATTTCCTAACAAAAACAAATATCTTATCTTATTTCTAAATCAAGACTTTGTAGAAAAACATGCTTCATCTTACTTTCTATTTGACACTCACATTTTTATTATTGTATTTTTTAATGTGATTTATTGCATAAGAATAGGATGAAATTGGGGTGGGTGTGAATATAAAGGAAGTGATGCCCCCCTCCTCTATTCAATTTGGGATATATTTGGTTTGTGGCATCATATGTCACAAATTATTTCTTGTGATCTGTTGACATCTTTTTCTAGTATGCCCCTTTGTGGGGTATGGAATTTTTGATATGGGAAGAATGTCACCCCAGACTTGATTTTTGTCTAGTGGTGATTCTTTGCTTCTCCTTTCTAGAAAGAAAATAAGTGGGAAACAAAAGGTGTCCTTTTTCTTATAACTTCACACAGTTATATGGTCTTTTTTTCTCAAAAGTGTCATTACATCGGAAAAAATATTCATATCAATCACATTATAGAAGATTTATATCAAGTTAATCCATAATTTAAAAATAGAGAAAATTGTGTTTGGTTTTGATTGATTCAATACGACTCGCCAACTTTTCGAAGGAGTGATGCTATTTTGGGGTCCTAGGTGACATGGTGGTTTCAGACATGGCAATTTGTAAATTTGTTTTACAAAAGATTTATTAAATTTTAAGAGGTACAATGATACTGTCTATTCGACATGACTAACTAGATAACGGCCAAACTAAAAAAATGAATTATTTTAAAAATTTTGAAAAAATAAAACTAAACTATATAACATAATGAATATTTGCAAAAAACTTAGAGTGGGTGGAAGGAGTACGTACGAATCACCTCCACCCCAGACTTCAAATTTTTCTCATCCCAAGAAAAACTTAAATCTAAGATGGAGGGAAGAAGAGGGTGTCTAGGTGGCCCTGGTAAATAAAAAAAGTTCCATTTGAAGGGGATGTGTATGAGGATTGGGACATTTATCAGAGGAGCTTCATAGTGTGCTCCATGATAGGGTAATCATGGAATCTCATTGGGATGTTCATATTTTCTTTTACCTCACATTCCCTCCAATAAGATACACCAATCTTCCCTTGATAGCAAGGGGAGTGTTGAAGATGCATGTGGATTGGGGGAGGTTGGCGGGTACCCGATCAATAATTCTGGTAGAACATAATGTGCAGAGTTGGGTGGAGGATCTGGATTAGGCTTTCCACCATCATAATAACCTGCATATGGGAGAATTGATGCTTATACAAAAGATTTCAAATTATTTACATAAGTATTTTGCTTCTCCTAAACAATAATGCCATCAACATTGGGTTTGGTAAGTTTCATTATTGATATAACATATGGCTCTAATTATTTTGTAGAAGGGGTCCCCAAGGATTTAGGAGGGATTAGTATGTCTTCCTTGCAAACAACACAAGGGGGTGGATGGGCTTCTTCCAAGGGCATCTCCCCTTCTACATTGGCCTTATGTAGAATGAGGATTGACTGTTTCAAAAAGGGAGGAATTGTTTTGTCAAAGGGGGTTGGATGCCCGTTATGCAAAATAGAATCATAAAAAAGCATTTGGTCTTGGATATCAATTGGTTTTATGTTAAGGATGGGAGGGGTTGTTGAATCTTCTGAATGCATCTCCTACTTTGAATTTTCATATTCAAGTACTAGAGTCTCTAGAGGAATGGTAGGGATACAGCCATCCTCATCACATGCAAAATATGGCTCCATGGTTTGCGCTATTTCTTCAGAATCTGACATATATGACACAAAACAGGATCATCGACGTCATCGTCGGGAATAACTATCTTGGGTTGCTCAAGCTCTATAGGGGGAAGTCAGTGATTGATCCTCTAGTAAGGTAGCTAACATGAATTTACTGGATTCAAGTTTTGGTTGTCCTTTTGCTTCCATCTACTCTAGGGCCTTTAGTCTCTCTTCCAATTCATGATTAAATTGAGTTTCACCATAGAATTTGTACACCCTAAAATTTTGTCCATCCTCACCATACCCCTCATGGTATTTTTGGGCCTTGTGCTCGTCATATTGATTGTGGTATTGCTCCTCATAATAATCTTGAGAAGATGGTGGATTGTAATTTTCCATTGTATCCATCATGGGTGGGAAGAACATTGTGAGGATATTGGAATGCCCACTCCATTTGAAAAAGTATCTGAAAGATATGTAAATTAACACAGAGATTATGAGATAAGGGGTTAGTCAAAATTTGAAAGATAACTAAAAATTATAATGCTAAGAAATTATAGAATAAATTAAAATTATATAAAAAATTAGAAAGCAGTACTTTTGGAATGGAAACTTAGCAGAAAGAGGAGATACTCTTCTAGAATTGTGCTCGGAAGGCAAAATAAGATTACAAAAAATCTAAAATAAATTATGAAAAAGACTAAATTTATACAAGTTAGAGAATATGAAACTAGATTATACAAGATATACAAGAAACCAAATCTGAAAAACAATTGTGTCGTCCCGGACAACGGTGCCAAATTGATGTACATCATTGTACATGCAACAATCACCAAGAAAATAGAGTGGCATGAAAGACAGTTCAATGATTAATCACATTCATGATGTTTTAGGATATTGCAATAATCACTAAAGGGAGTTCATGAACCTAACTCATAAAAACTATTCAATCATTTGCAAAGAAATTAATTACTCATGACATACCGTTCAAGAGGCTTCAAATAACATATAAAAAAGATCACATAAATGAAGATTTGTTATTATAGGAATTAGGGTTCTTCGTCATAATAATGCTCAAACAAAATAAGGAAATATACATACTTTCAAAGGTATGTCATATGTCCATAATATTTCCAAAGTCAAATTTCATGGCTTTTCTGCACTTGACACCTCATTATAATACATATGCATTAGGGTTTAAACAATATATTTACTTAACCAAATCCCAGAAAAGACTTACTAAAAAGCTAAAAATTTGGAACTGAAATCTGCACCAATAAAAGCATCATAATTTTTAAATTTTAAAATGGAAACAAATAGACACACTCTAACACACACACATCCACACACACATACACACACACACACACACACACACACACACACATATATATATATATATATATATATATGTATAATTTATATTTTCATATTGTATTTTTATGCTAAGATGATTCTATTCTTCTCACTGATTTCGATTTATTCTTCGACATAATTTGTTTTCACACGTGGCTACAACTTACCCTTGTTTGAGTTGCTAAAGTTTCGCACTTGCATTGGTTTGGTCCTGTTCATGATGATGATATATTTATAATTCATGTTCATGTTGTCTTATTTTTGGGTTCTTCTTTGATTGATCCTTTTCTTGGATGAACTTCGTTGTACATTTCTTTTATCTGCCCTACAGATGAAAGACTTACTCATTTTGAGATAGCAAACTTATAGCATATTATTCCCCTTGATGTACATAAAGAATTTCTTTTTTCTATACGCGTATCCACCTTGCACATATGTCCCTAAAGGAAAACTTTCAAAGTCATTGATATACACTCACACCCAATTACTAATTAATAAGGAAATATTGAATAACATTCTCAATTAGGATATTTTATTTTCATGCATCAAGGAGGAAGTAAAAAATAGTAAAAGATGTATTTTTCCTCAGCCTAAAAACTCTAGAATGATACCTCATAAGAGAAAAGTTAATAAATCACAAGAGTATTGTCCCCTTCCTCCTTGTCCCATGGTAGAAGAAGCTCCATTGGGTCTTTCTTTCCTGGGTCAATTTCCCTTCTATCGTTATTCCCATGTGTGATCAGATTCCCACCACATTCGTAAGCTTGAGATGATATCATAGGATCATGCTCATGCCTAGGGACCATGGGGAGGAAAATAATGAGTTCCACCATGAAGGAAATAGAAAGAAGAAGTTTATCTAGAGGATAGAGTTATCACGAATGCCCGTTGGGATGTCAAATGGATTCAGGAAACCACATCAAGATTGTCCATCAAGAAGACACACAAAATAGAGTCTAATGCAATAATATGTTGTGATGTTGATCAATCATAAATGAAGGAAACTTAAGATCAGAAAATAACGGAAGTAACCCGATCACACTAGGTAATATACCCCATAGCTTCTTCATGGACCATACGAAGGGTTTGCAATCATTATCAAAGATTGGGTACCTCTTGTCTCTTGTCTACAGTCTGGCAAGGGATGAAAGAAAGGGGGAACTTGGAAGAATAGTCTAGTAACAACCACAGATAAATAAAGGTGGGAAAACAAAGAGGGAAAGGAAAATATGCTAACCGTGTAATTAATTAGATTGTCATGGCATGAGTTGGCATGGTGGTACTCATGTCACCATGGATGAAGGTCGTGTTTTGGTCGTCAACAAGTAGAGTCATAAGACCAATTGAAGGTGAGGGGTGATGAAAGATGAGTTGGGAAAGCTTCTTGGGTGGTTTAAACTTGGTAAGATTTGGGGTATAGAAGAGGTGAGGCTTCTGTAAGGGAGAGATTAAACTCTTGAACTAAGGTTTCAGTGAACTCATACCTTTGAGAGGTTTCAAGGGAAGAATAAATCAAAAGGTGATACCCCTGGAGAGGAGAGATGGAACAAAAATATTGTTCCCAATAGGGACTCAAAATGCAAGGAAGAATACAAAGGATCTACCGTCCCATCAGTTGGACATGCAACGTGATCTTTCACATCTTAATGACGTCAGAAAAAAATGAATTTGCATGACAAAATGAAAAATTAGAACCAAGGTAAAATCAATGCAATGAATTAGATACATCGGTAAATCCTAAGTCATGTAATTTACTCTTTTCGACTTTAATTGGTGAAGAAAACAACATCTTATTGACATGAATATTGATAGTTAGGATAATAAACATATCATGATTCTAATTTTATATTTAATTACTCCTTTTAAACCCAATTGGTATTTTATCTCTGTAATTGAATGATACATATTCAATTAATGCATTTATTTTCTTTTTTATGAAATTTAATACAACATTCCATATTCAATAATTTCCTTCATCCACTAAATCTAGGAATACCTTGTGGTGATGGATTAATGCCAGAACAAATTAAATGGTGATTTTCAAATACTATCATCCTAGTGTAAAACCAAACAAAGTAATTTATCCTAAGATCTCAAATAAAATAATATTTACTACCACATTTTAATGTTCGACTCACCTTACTCCAAAACAAAATATAATTTAAAGAAATATGCATAATAAATAACATAATCAACCTGTCATATGAAAAGAGATGGTTACCCTATGTAATTACATTGGGCAATCTTACATAACAATATACATAGAAGATATGGTCATGTATAGAGTGAGTTATAACTCAATTTTGTTCTAACACTGTCCAAATGCGCCTTTTTAGTGTCCCAAATTTGGGAATGTTTTTCATGATCATGTGCTATTTGTTTTAATCTTGGTTGTCTCCTACTCGCTCAATTTTGGTAGAAAATTGTTTTTCTAAATCGATCCCTCACATTTTAGTACATAATAACATCCCTATCAATGATCAACAATCATACAAAGGTTAGCTCAGCTCACCCACACTTACCAATTATGTAGGACTTCTGGTCATTTATTTCATTTGTCTTTTCTTGATATCCAATCACCCAATAAGTCATAATGTTTTAGCAAACACCTATTTTATTTTTTTATTTTTATTCATTATTACTCTACCTATTATATTACCCGTGATAAAAAATTGAACCGATCAGCCCCAATCGACAAGCATCTAGATCATTACAACAAAAACTAATAAGACTGGGGGGTACCTAGTAAGGGACACTATCTCTAAGCAATGTATACATACACTTCAAGGTGTATCCCATATTTCTATCGTATATCCCAAAGTAGTTAAGCTATTGATTTCTTCAATTATTCAACTACTCCTTTTACATAAGTGGTTGGAATCCCCCATCTTTAGTAACCTCATTCCACATTCATTGTTTGTAGTTCATGCCTTTCCCTTCCACCTTAGATTTTCCCTATTGTATCATTTACCAACTAGAATGATAATTTAAACTTTTTTCTTGTCTCACCAGTTCATATGTAGCCTACCCAAATTTCATTACTTCCATCCTTGACACAACATTCTCACTTACTCTTTCCTCTCACTTTATCTCCCACAAATTCTTCCCTTAGTTTAAAATTTCTAATGAACTCATTTACTACCTCTGAAAAATCGATCTTGGTTGTTAGATGCATTGTATGCCCCCCTTCAATCCAAGGAAATAATAGATTTTAAAATTGATGATTGGAACCAAAAACCAAAATATGTCTCATTTTTGAGATATTTTTTACTCAAATATATCTTGGTATGACTTCTCAATTAGTCACCAATCCTAGTGGTATTCTGGACCACGTACGCAGAAATTTGGAGTACAAAGTGTGGTGATAGCTCCATATAATCTTAGTAGATATCCTTTTCACATGCTTGACATGCCTGACACAAGAGTGTAGTCTCATATGCCCAAGTGGGCCTCAATCATAGAGGGGAACTAGCTCTAATACCATACATAGTGCACAAATGCACATTCCAATGATGTATTAGAATTTTTAAATTATTGACTTTCCTAGGAAACTCATACTTGGTTGTGCACTATGAACTCACTCTCACACAAGTCAAAAATACTTTCTAATAGACCATTCATCCTAGTATTAATCCATTCCAAGCATGCTTAAATGTATAGTTCCCAAGGTCAACTACCTTTGAAAGAGGAAATTTTTATTACGTGGGTATTCAAATCATTGCTTTTGTCATCATTTTATATGATGCCTCAGGTATTGGGATGTTATATGAAGTACATACATACATGTAAACGTTACCTCCTAGAAGTAGGACTAGCTATGGAGACTCAAAATATCTCCTAGTCTATATGCCTACACTTTACTCCCCATTAGATTTGTTGCACTGGAAGATATAATGAGTGGTAATAATATTTAATTTTCTCTATTTTACTCTCCACCATAGTGAAAAAAACATACTAGATGATTTTTGGATTTAGAAGCTAACCTTAAAACAATATTATACTTTAGTGGTTGTTGATAAGAAACAAAAAAGAATGCATTAATTCTCTCTAAGAGCCCAAATAATTTTTTAACTTTTCCATCTCATATTCTATTATATTTTTTAGGTGTATATTTATAGAGAGGTAAAAATTTAGTAAAATGCCATGATGGGTCTCAGAAGTTTGAGATATTGACTTTATGGAGACATGAAAATTCTAAAACTATGATTGCTTAAAAACTGACTATGTTAAAAACGAATATGAAAACTATTGAAAAATGATATTCAATGAATCAATTTGTAGATAATTGTTTTGATAAGTCAATGAAAAAACCATTAAAATTGAATCATTTTCATTATAATTAGTTATCTGAGTAACATGATGTGCTTTTGACTTACAATTTCTTAAAATCATGATGGTTGGCTCTTGTATCAAATTTATTATATATAAATATCAATATGGATCTTTTTTACCCTATGAGTAATTTCATATCTTATTAACATAGAACTAAATTGAAGTCATATCCTATATTTCTATTTTTGATAGTCACCCTACAATGTTATGAACTGTATCTTCAGTAAATGTGTGATATATAAAGCATGCTATATTTCTATTTGCACTTTGTGGAAGGCACATGCTTGATTTGGTTTCAATATAATCCATACATGAAGATTTGTGCATAATAGACATGCTATGAAATAGTAACCTGAACATGGTCTCCCATTTGATAAGTGGGATTTATCTATCTTTTTTAATTTTGGGCGAATAAGATGCATATTGTCATCATGTTCTTTATTTGTAGTTTCTAGGGTTTGGCACACATGACCCAGTTCATACGTGTGAGAGTTTTCTAGCATTGTGTGAAGTTTTTTATTTGTGTCTATTTCTTCTAACTCAACTTATTAATTATTTATTCTTCATGAGTTGAAACAATGTATAAGATTTTCTATCTCTTCAATTATACAATATCTACATATACTCGGGGCTAGGATTCCTTCCATTTAGGTATTTTATTGGTGCATATGGTTGTGTAGTTAATTATTCATATCACAAATATTGTGTTCATTTGATTATCTCCCATATTATTTGCAAGTTTGAAGTTAAATGTTTGATCTTTGTTTTTACATTGACACATTAGAATAAGGGATAATGAAAATAGAATAATAGAATAAAGGATGTAGACATGTTTTTTGGATTTCTTTATCACATGTTAGTGTGAACATTGCTAGTGTTGCATATATATCATGTTTGTGATTTTGTCTATCATAATACTAACACATTAAAATGTAAATGCATTGAACAATTATGTTTTGCATCAACACTATGTTTTGGCATTAGAAAATAGTACAATAGAGAAAATACCTTACATAGGTTGTTGCACATCGTGTTGCACTTTTCTTAATTTTCATAATCTATGTCACTTTTCTGGTGTAAACCTTCATAGAGATTTTTTTTCCATGTAGAAAATGAATCTTGGAAGCTATTTCAGGAACCTTTCTATAAAATACTTCACTTTGAAGTTCCTTGTGTTGTATAAAATACTATTATCTTTTTGTAGTTTTGATGCCTATTTGAGGTATATAGTGCTTTCCAAAGAATGAATCATTAGCCAATTTAACTTGTATATCTATATAGATTGGCATGCATAATAATGACTCTATTTGTTATATCTTAGCATAACAAAAGTAGTCACAATGTAAAATAAATGAAGAAAATATATAAGGTGGAAGGAAAGTAGGAAATCACATATGCAACCACTAAGTTAGAAAAAATATAGTAAATACAAAAGGAAGTACTTACAGAAAACATGGAACTGAAAACTAGTATATGTTAAGGGGTTATATGTTTATTTTTTTTTCATTGTAGTGCTTGGAAAGTAAACATTGTGTACAATGTTGCGAGGACAAGAAGGACTATAGACATCTATTTTTGAAGGAGACAATACTATATTTCATATGTCTGGGATATGACTATTGATTGGGATAATATTTTAGTAAGAAGTAATTATTGTTTGATTTTATAAAAAATTATATTTATTTATTGTGAAGTTTATGTGTAATTATCATTCTATATTATTTTAGAACAATGTTTATTTGGTAAAATATAGTATTACCAACTTTAGGACTATGGCATTCATTGGTCTAAGTCTTGAATAGTAATATTTATATAAGAATATAATATTTGTTTCTAAATAAATGCAACTCAAGATTTTCAAATTTATTGGTAAATCATTGATTCTGATTGGGGTTTTTGGGCACCTAATATTCCATCAGGGTACACCTATTCGGGCATTGATCTCATCAGCATGTACCTTTTAAGGTTTAACTCATATTGGTTAGGCATTTAGCTTTGACAATTAGGTGCTCTTGGTGTAGTGTAGTGTAATGTGTAGTGTAGTGTATTATGCAAAGAAGTTTGACTTGGACTGACATGCACCTAGAAGTTTTTTTTGTTGAAACATATCATTTTCCTTAATATATGATGCAGAAGCTAGAATTAAACACAAGCATTATACTTTCTAATTTGTCCCAATATGTAGTATATAAATGGTAAAGAGATGCATATAAATACAAAATTGTTCGATTTTATAGTATATTATCATATATTTAAAGCTTTATATAGCTTTGAATTAGTTTCAAAATATTAACATACATGTTGTGTAGACTTCCACTGCTACTCAATCCAAATTGTCTCAATATGTGAATTTAATATTATAACATCATCTTTCTGACATGACCCAAGTCAACCAAAAGATCCAAACATGAGTTGATTAGTTTTGAGTCTGGTCAGGTCATATTCATGGGTTCATATGTAATCTTGACTAACCTAATATCTAGAGGTTTCAATCGATTGGGATTTGGATATTATTACACAATTGACTTGTAACTACTCAAATATTACAAGAGCTTAAGAAAAAAAATTAAATCATCGGTGAATCCAACCTAAATTCTAGACTATCGATGTCTAACAGGAATCCACGATCATAGACTAGAGAAATTTAAATTGATCCTAGTATGTTTCTTTTTTAGAAAAAATATATTAGTTCGATCACCTCATTTATATCATTTTTTGTAATGATTTGAGATAGATTCAACTTTTGATATTCTTTGGGGTTTGATACCTGTACATGTATGTCAAGCTGGTTCTGGAGTTCAAATGCTTACGAATGTAGTTATCCACCCTAGGTCCATTGTAAGATGCTAAACCAATGTCTTGCTTTTATTAATAATTTGGAATGATAGTGGGTCAAATCAATGACGAAGCGTGTCAGATTTTGAGTAAAGAAAAACTCCACCCACTAACATGTTTATACATCAAACCTATAAATACATCACAGTCCAACCCGAAAATCATTGGGTACATCTATTAATTTGTTCAAAACGAGACAAGTTTGAATCTTAAAGTTGACACCCCAACAGGATTGGTGGGCGGAGACATACATATAATTTGGATTCTAATAAGAGTTCTATCATGATATGTTTGATGGTTTGAGTTACTAAAACATTTTGACCCAATTTTGAAATTATTTGCTATTTTTAAAAAGTGACTAATACTTTTTGACACAATTTTCAAATTGTTCACTATTTTCAAAGAACGGCGATATACCGTATTAAGATATGAATACCAAAGCCACACTTTAAAAATATTAATTTGATCACCTCATTTATTTCATTTTTGGGAAGATTTTAGATAGATTCAAATTTTGATATTCCTTGGGGTTTGATACATGTACATGCATGACAAGCCGGTTCTAGAGTTCAAATGCTTAGGAATATAGTTATCCACCCTAGGTCCATTTTAAGATGCTAAACCAATGTCTTTCTTTTATTAATAATTTGGAATGATAGTGGGTCAAATCAATGACGAAGCATGTCAGATTTTGAGTAAAGGAAAACTCCACCCACAAACATGTCTATACATCAAACCTATAAATATGTCACAGTTCGACCCTGAAATCATTGGGTACATGTTTTATTTTGTTCAAAATGAGATGATTTTGAATCTGAAAGTTGACGTCCCAACATGATTGGCAGGCAGAGACATACATATAATTTGGATTCTAGTCAGAATTATATCATGATATGTTTGATGGTTTGAGTTACTAATACTTTTTGACACAATTTAGAAATTATTTTCTATTTTCAAAAACTAACTAATACTTTTTGACACAATTTTTAAATTTCTCTCTATTTTCAAAGAATGACAATATACTATATTTTGATATGAATACCAAAGACACACTTTAATAATTATTCAATAGACATTGAAAAAGTCAGGCTCGTATTGTGGTATATACTTTTTAGTTGAAAAGAATTTGAATTGGAGTTTTTTGGTATGTGTTCATATAGTATAGAAGTATTAGAAAGAACTTAAACATAAACATAAAAGAAAGTAATCACTATATAGAACAACTAGTAGATGCACGTGCTTTGCACATGATGTTACAATCCTAAAATTTGGGTTCATATGGTTGGAAATGCAATTTCCCCAATAAATTTATGATTATGGGAATTGTATGAATTATATGTATTAATGGATCCTCTTTTCTATATTTCCTTTGTGTATGTGAATTCATGGACTATAACATGTTAATGAGTCTAATATGATTAAAAAAAGGGAGAAATCAAATATTGCTTTATTAAGAAGGAAATAAGAGATAATGTAAGAAATATGTGGTGATATGGATAATGGAATCATTATAGAGTGGTTTCAAATCCACTTGCCTTATAATTTTCATATAAATAGAAATAGAGAAAATTGGAAAGGAGAGAGAAAATATGTGTTTTGATACATAATACATGCTTTACGAGTCATTGACTTGCAAATGAATAAAAGGAGTTATTCCTTTTGATTTTCGATTTCAAACTTGGAATATAACTAGATTACTTCCTTATAGACTTTCCCATGAAATTTGGGATCAAATGGGTAAGAGGTTTGAGAGATATGAATTTTTCTAGAAATTCTAAAGTGAGTCGATTATCTTAAATGCCACAATTTGATTTCTTTTAGAAATATAATGGTCGCGCATTGGAGACCTTTGGATTGAGATTGGATGGTTGTCTATCATATCCAACCTCTAGTCCGACAACAACACTAGTGGGCGATATCCCCACATCTATGCCTCTCTCCCTGATCAATAAGGAAACTTAAAAAGTGTACATTCGAGGTCGAGAGCATAAACAGATCTAATGATCCTTGGGTAGTTTGGTTTCGTGCACCATTGGGACTTTGCCCAATGTCCAATGGAGCCTGGACTTCCATGGAACCCCGGACACATATTCCCTACCTATATAAGGGGTAGGAAACCCCAAGATCAAGGGAGGAAGGGGTCATTCGGCACACACCAACTGCGTAGGCCTAGTTACCCTACTCAATTTGTCCCAGGACATCATCAGATCTGTGGAGTTGTTCCTTGTACCCGATAGGATGGTGGTTTGGCCTATTCCCACCACCACTCTGCATCGATGGGAGGCCATATGGGCTCGGGGAGCTAGGACAGAGGCTCCAAAAGAAACAATTCCTTCTCTAGGGTCTTGTGGCCTGGAGTCCACTCGGGGGTTGACTGCCCACCCTGGCGGCGAGTTGCAGGTAGCGTGAGTAGAGAAGGAAGAAGGGAAAGAGGGAAATTACCAGCAAATCCCTCCTGTCGTAAGGACTAAACCTAGGGAAAGATGGTGAAATTGTACTTTGGTCTAGTAGAGACCCGCGTGGAGCAAGTTTAAAGGTGAGCCACTGATGGGGCGACCGACTATTGGAGGAAGGTAACTTATCTTGTAAATAATTAATGGTAACTCCAATTAGGATGACCTATATCTGAAAATTTATCAAGAGAACATGAGGAATTCAATAAAAATAGTTTTAGAGACTGAATCTAATCATAATTCTAAAAGTACTTTAAGTTAACTATGTTTATGCATTAAACCATGTTAAAACCCTAATTGTGTTTGGAAATCAGATTTAAGGTCTTAAATATGTTATTTTGAGATATAGCAACCTATCGAGAGAAAGAATAAGAATTGAATCTGATTTAGATGATAACATGCTTTCTATGGGGTTTTTACACATGAATATGTTATAATGCACATAGAAACCCTAATTTAGGGTGTAGAATGTTTAAAGTGGTTAATTCGAGATTCATTAGAAGAAAGTAGTATTGACTTGATCCTAAGCGTGTTAGGAAGATTTTAACAAGCTAATTAGGGTTTGCAACCAGTTTTGCTACTTTAGGGTTTGTAGTGATAAAGATAAAGAGGAACCCTAACAAAACCCTAAAAAGAAGTAGGAAGACCCTAGGAAGTGATTTCAAGTTGAATAGATTGAATCTTATAGTAAATAGAATACATTTACTTTTTAGGATTCTTGCTTGTGTTGATTGAACTACTTGCTTGGACTATTTCTTGCATGTATCTATTAAACAAGTATGTGGTTAAATTATGATTAATCGCTTTATGATTCACGATGTTTTCACAAAGTTGTCCGATTGCTATGCAACCTAAACTGTTTGATTATTAAATTCTGCAATCTCATAAAGTGACTATGTGTATAACAATTAATTATGAGTGTACTTCTCAAACCTACATACCACACTGATGTATGATGCAAGACCAAGCCCTAGAGGGAAGGTCTGAGTTGGTCAATCCCCATAGGGAAGACCATTGGGCACCCGAGTGGTGACCCCGGGCACCAAGCTCAGTATAGAGAAGGTGGACTTATGGCCCTTGCAAGGACAAAACCCTAAGAGAGAGTAATCCAGGGTTTAGGGTAAAAGCGGGTGAGAGGTTACATGGAAAATGTAATTTGGATTATTAATCAACTATTTGCTATATTTAGGTTGTTAGAGCCTATTTGTGATGTTTTGTTTGTCCCCATATACCAGTATAGCAATATACTGACCGACATTTTGTTTGTAGGCATTTTAGGGACCATCTAAAGTTGGACAACCGGTAGAATGAAATATGTGAAGAAAAAGTTCAATATTCAAAGGAGGATTAGATAGGTAGATTTCTTTTGCAGATAGAAGTCTTAGATCCTATTTTGACAAGGTATGCAAAAGTTTTTTTTTATTCCAACTTTTCAATTTAGTATTAGTAGAATTTGATAATTATTTTTGATTAAATTGTCAAACCATTGATCCTGAATTTTGGGATAACACCTCTGACCTCTTGGTCTCCCTTGATTAGGGGTTACTGGGAAGCGGGGTTGTCACATTTGGTATTAGAGCCAATGGTTTCTCATTTAATCCTTAATAATTATTAAATTTTACAAACTGTATAGAACCGAGGGAGTTATTAGAGGATTTTTTGATGACAGAGGTGTCTAGAAAAGGATCACGGTCTGGGGGCTCTCAATATTTTCCTCCACCCCACTAGTCAGTCATGAGGACTCCCGGATGTGGTGTGACTGCCTGTCCAAAGTCTGAGGTTCTGACTCGAAGTAAGATACCTTTAGGACTTTCACATCTATCTTCTTCCCTTCTCAACCCTAATTCAAGTAAGGTTCTAAGGTTTAGGGTTTTTCTCTATCTTCCCCACCCCTCTCAAAGTCAGGGAAGGTATGATAAGGATTAAGGAATCCTCCACCAAATCAATGAAAAGAATGTAAACAAGATGTCATGGACATAAGTTTAATAGTTTAAATGTAAACTAAGGATTAGTTACATGCTTAAGGACCTTCTTATAGGAGGATGAGGAGAGAGAGATAGCCTTGGAGGAAGAAGCCTCCAGGAAGAGGAAGAGACCTGACACATCCTCTAAGGATGATGCTAATACTAACCCTAAGTGGTAGTTAGAGAAAGAGAAGACACTATGGGTTGGATACCTCAGTTAGAGTATGTGGGTTGGACATGCATGATTTATGTAAAGGTTTTGGGTACACATGAGAAGCATGAACTATGAGTTGCCGGTTGATCCCTGGTGCCTTATGGTGACCCGACCTTGGGTGGTCGTTCCTGTTGAGGGTGAGGGATCACTTTCTCATTGAGAAGGTTGATGGTGACCGTATGGAAACCCTAACAGGCATATATGAATAGAAAAGAGGTATGTACCTACATTTAAGAGAGTGGTATCAAGGTTGGCAGTAGGTTGTAGATCTAAGCCAGATAGGTTGTGCCTAATAGTTTATGAGATGAGCATGCAAAGAGCTTTGGATGATCTTGACTAGGTATAAGTTATGATAGTACGTTTCAAGTAAGGATATATGTGTACCCATATGATCTTGATGTTGGTATGTATGCCCTGAGAGTCAATCATGGGATGATTGGTGGGATCCTTTAAGACTGATTTGATAAACATCAAAGGCAAGCTTCCAATTTTTTCTGGTTCAGTCATATGAGATAGTGATAGAATAGATTGAAAGTGTAGAGAATGACAGTACTTAATGATGTATGCTTTCAGGTTAAGGACATGGACGATGAGATCATACAGATTCTAAGAGTTTGTACATTCTTATTATGTCCCTAGTCGGATGTCATTGTGTAAGGTAGATAGACAACAATGACACACACGACTAGATTATGGTGTTGGTTGATGACAGAATCTCATTATTCATGATATGGAGATATCAAACCAAACACATAGGTACTTGTTAGAGAACAAGTGTACTAGACAGACACACCGTGAGTTTGACACATGGAACCATGACTTGGTAGTCACAGTTAGTTCTCACAGTGATGGTGGTGAATGTGATTCTTTGACCTGAAATCACTGCACTCAACACATGTCGTTGGGTACACTTTGACATCATAAAACACAGTCCTGAAACATGGGTTGTTATAAAGGTGATGATTGGGTGGCTTTGACACATGGGGCTTTAGAGGGGTGAGTGATAGATATGGGATTTGTCCCTCCTGAGGGAGTTTTATATCTATGGCCCCTTGATGAGTAGGATTGAGATAGGCGTGCATGCAAATGTGAATTAGTATGTGATATTGATGTCATTCACATCTCTTCTAATCTACTCTGAGATCAAGAAATTGAATGAACATTGAAAGGATGATTGTTCCATGCCTTGAGTTCATTTGGGATATCAGTGACAAAGGAATTATACATTCTCTGTAACACCATTCACGGATTGTAGGATTAAAAGTTGTTCTCCAACTTTCTATTTCACCTGTGTAGCACTGATTTGTGACTAGGCACCGCTCTTTGCTTGTGAAGTCATAAGTGTTATGGACTTTCACTACCAACGTGAAATGGACCTTCAGGGTCACACACATAAAATTTAACCTAGAAGAGGAGTTTATCCACAAACGATGTTTAGATTGATTACTAAAGGAGTTTAGTAGTTCAATGAAACACTCAATTAATTGATAGCTCAAAATCATAGTGTTCAAGGTGTTGGACCGATTGACTGATTTGTATAAGTCTGCTGCCCCAACCGATCAGCTTATGAGATGAACCGATTAACTCAGGTTGTTGAACCGGTCGGGTCAAGTTGTTAGTCGATCGGCTCATGTATCCGTGAGATGATCAGTTCAATTGTTGAATCGGTCAACTCATGGACCAACTGAGATCATTTGGAAAGTAAGAAGACTATTTTGCAAATACAATTTGTTTCACTTGTACAAATTCAATTTGGATAAGGATTAATATTTGATTAATCAGAGACAAATTTGAAAGTCAATTTGAGTTGGACCAGGACTACGAACCTATCGGCTCATGTGATGAACCGATCAACTCAGGTATCCCAAACGATCAGTTCAGGTGTGAACCGATCGGTTGAGGTCACCAAATGATCGTTTCAAGGTCGAAATGATCGATTCAGCTGGCGCAAGTTGCTTGTTTTGTTGAAAATATTGAACCCTTCTACTCCTATTTAATCTCGCATTCCCCGGGATAGAGAACCCTATCCCATGACCCTCCTATATATATAGGGGTAGTGGGGGCTTCTTAGGTACAAAAACTCAGAACAGTAGTTGCTCTACAAAGTTTTCGTTCTCCTTGGTTTTGGTAACCAAGAGAGAGCCCGAGCAAGTTCTACCCGATAAGGGAGGCACAACAAGGGAAAGACAACTGCAGAAAAGCAACTGGTTGCAGGAGAGTGTGTTGGTGAGTAGTACGATGATAGGAGAGTGTGACTCCTTCCGATTCCTTATGGGACAAGGAGATCAGAGTTCCAGGTGGTCTGTGTGGACTATTTCAGAGGGGGGAGACTTCTTCCACTCGGAGGACAGTTGTCAATCCCAACAGTCCCGATGAGACCAGGAGCTACACAGACACCCTCCAAGACTGGAGGTGAAGACCACGCAAGCCGTGAGGTAGAGTCAACGAGCAAGCCTCGGGACAAGGTATGCCTCTACAAACCATCCTTCCTATTGTATAGACATTGACGTGTTTCCTTTGTTCTGGGTTTGGGAGGAATTTTGTTTTTGTTTCCGCTACCTTCTCTGTCTCCCCTAAAACCCAGCAGTGGTATCAGAGCCACGTCAACTGAACTATACTTTAGGATTATTGATATGATCAATTTTGGTGTGTCACCTTTATTTATTACATACGATGTGAATAAAATTGGCTTTATGCATGTCCAATCCTAAATCCACAAATCCCAATATACATATATGATATGTAATATGAATGCACTCGATACGCGTTGCCCTTAAACGAGTTTTGTGGTGGATGTATAGTGTGGTTATGGCCAATAAACCCTCTATTTATGTGTGCTTGGTTGTATGTGGTTGCTTGAATCTCGATCTGCGCACCGATTCCCTATCTCCTCTTCCTGATGTAACTCGAGATAACTTGAGATTTATTTCCTATATTTGCTCCCCCCGAATATAACTCGGGGTTTCCTAATTCAAATGTAAAATAGGATAGATCTTTTATTTCCTGTTATGTCATAGAACGGAGGACTTCTAACGACGCCTGAGATGATCGGTTCAAGGAGTGAACCGATCGGTTGGCGATCCAGACGACCGGTTCGAGGAGCGAGATGAGCGGGTGGAAACCATGAGGAGATGCACGACGACCAGGTGAACCGATCGGTTGGAGGAGCCAACCGATCGGCTGGTGGCACCCAGACGACCGGTCAGGAAGAGCAAGTCATTCATGTGATGAGTTGATCAATTCAGATGGCTATAGCACAAAGTTCATCTTGTACAGGTTGCATGTGATGTAGACCTAGATGACCGTGATTCCTCTTAGCTTGAGGAATCACATTAGGATGGCCATAATCATCGCTTTTATCATTTCACATGTTTTCTGTGGGATATAGCATGTATACAATATGTACTATATATTGTGGTGATTGAATATGTACCTATAAACACCAAATCCCTCATCTAAATATTAAGTCTTATATGCCTTCCATTAGCGGAACACATGAAAAACTTGATCGACCAAGCATAGGTTACACCAAAGAGTGGTGCGTCGTCTATCTCAGGGAAGTGTGAAGGGTAGACATGTAGGTTCTGCCAAAGTAGGGTGCATGTTTACAGTGTCGGTTTTTGGGTTAGTCTTAACTAGTGATTCTTAGAGTGTCTAAGCCCAGAGGCATGTAATGTTCATGGCAAGGTTTTGTGCATGTTCATTCATCAAGATTTGCATATGATGCAATTGGCATGATGCCCTACCTAAATAGTGAAGATTGTGGGCGATCAGCCAAAGCTGACTCATGACTTGATGAAATATGGATCTTGACCCACTAGAAGATTGTACAATGTAATCTTATGAATTGATGGTGAGGGCTATAAATTTGATCAAAAATAGTGGGAGCGATCATTAATTAAAGTCCTAATTATATCGTCAACCTTTCAAATCAATCAAATAAGTCAAAATTGAGTTTTGGACTAAACTACATATATTTCCTTTTGTAGTACAAATGACAACAAACAACAATCACTTTTCGTTGCGATCGGTCCTTGAAAAGGAAAAGTTGAATGGGACTAACTTCCACAACTGATTTAGGACATTGAGAACTGTTCTCACTCAAGAGAGAAAGCTCTATGTCCTAGATACTCCAATTCCAGAGGAACCTGCTCCTACCGCACCAAAGGTAGAAAGGGATGCTTATAAGAAGCATTCTGATGATGCCATTGATGCAAAGTGCTTGATGTTGTGCTCCATGAACCACGATTTGCAAAGACAACATGAGAACATGGGTGTCATTGAGATGATTCTGGATCTCAAGAACATGTATGAAGATCAAGCACTGCAAGAGAGATATGATGTCTCAAGGGTGATGCTCAAGTGTGTCATGACAGAAGGAGATCTAGTTGGTCCTCACATGCTCAAGATGATTGGGTATGTGGAGAACCTGACGAGACTGGGATTTCCCCTGAGCCAAGAGTTGGCTACTAACGTGATACTACAATCGTTGCCAGAATCCTATAGTCAGTTTGTGATGAACTACAACATGAACAACTTTGACAAGTCGTTGATAGAGTTGTTGGGCATGTTGAGAACAACCAAGACACAGATGAGGAAGGAAAAACCTAAGTCTATGATGATGATCAGTAGCAAGAAAGGCAAGTCCAAGCGTAAGGGCAATGGCAAAGCTAAGAAGGGTTCTGATGCTAGCCAGGAGCCCAAGGCATCTTCAACTCTCAAGGCCAAGGGAGGCGTGACCAAGAGAGGCAATTGCCACCATTTTCAAAAGCCAGGACATTGGAAAAGGAATTGCCCACTCTATCTGGAAGAACTAGAAAAGAAGGAGGCAACAAACATCTCCACCTAAAGGTGTCATGAAATAAACTTCTAACATTTTTGAGGTATATGATACCAAGATATAAAATGTAAAGCACTCAATAAATGGGGCAAATGTTGCCGCCATAGATAGGAGTACTTTAGTTTATTTTCAGCCTTAAGGGCATGTAATAGAGTTATGAACTGCTATTTCATATTTGCCAATGGATAGAAACACATTATTTTTTACATATTGTATGACAATGATAGAAATTAATAAAGTGATGTTTCAATTCCAAAAGATATGATCTTTATGGCAATGCCTTGTTTATCTTGTGGTACTTGGTATGCATAAGATAAAATGATACCTAAAAGTTATTGATAACTCAAATAATTAAATTAGCATAAATCATGAGAAATTCATTTCTAGTTTCCATATGATGGATAAGCTAGACTCTTTTGGTTAGAGAACCAATAAAAGACATGAATCTCTTAGACATGATTAATCAATCTTCACTAAGGTAGTGGGAGAATGATTATCCTATTAGGTATAATACATGAGATGTATTAACATACCTATTAGAGTTAATGTTAATACTTCAAACACTATTTATAGAAACACCAATATGAATATCTTGAAGTGTTCAAGAATATCATATATGAAGTACGAATTTGGTAAAGTGTTAATTCTTGATGAGATCAACGAATGAAATACATAGACCAAATGTTTGAGAACCTTGTGAGTGATTATGATAGTGTAACACAGTGAGCTCGTGATTAAGGCATGGTGATGTCTAAATCGAAAGGAGTCATACTCTAAGGAGTTAGAGGGTGATTATCAAATAACCAAATTCTTCTTAAATAAAGAATACCCCACACTAATATAGGACATTAAGAATCACAAGGAGTTATGAGTTCTTATATCCTTGGTAGATACACCTCGTTTATCTATGTGATGAGTTGATCATGTGATGAGTCAACTATCTAGATGAATATGAGGAACTGGATTTTGAGTTGTGGTTTATGACCATTACTTCCTAAATGACTTCCATGTGAACCATAAGGTATGACCTTAATAGTAGCACCCATTGGGATGAAATCCATAAGTGCAAATAAGTCTTAAGCATTAAGACACATGTATAACATTTTGACAAGGATGATGCTTGTTGATTGCAACTTAATGACTTAGACATTTAGCATATGGATACTAAAACTGAATTCCTATGAGGAATAAAACAAGGATGTGTACGTGACAACCTATAAGGTTTATGAATCCATTAATGCAAATGAAGTCTATAAGTTACAATGGACTAATCAATCTAATTGATTAAGTACAAACAACTCAGAGCTGGATCTTTACTTTGATGATATGGTCAAAGGGTTTGACTGATATGTCAAAGATAAAGAAGGGATCTATGATTTAGTAGGAGCGTATTCACATTCCACATGTTGATGTGAAATGGAAATGTTCTAATATGGAAATCCAAAGTGGAAATTATCTTTAAGGGAGATAGAGATGTTTCCTATGTGATAGGAATAGAGATCTATAGAGATAGTTCTCGAAAACCTCTTGACCTAAAAAGAGAAAGCATACATTGGCAATTTGTACTGAAGGGTTCAATGTGCACAGATTTAGTGGGAGAAAACTTTTCCATGGAGTTAGTATCCCAAGGCCAAGTGTCCAATTCTTATGAAGAATGGGAATACTAATAGTAGATATGGATCTATCATGTATGTAATCATCCCATTATCTTGCATGTATGGACATGGCACGAACGAAATGCATTTATCATCTTGTATGTAGGACATGACAATATGATATGCTCATCTTGATAACTCGTATGTGGGACATGACAAGTGGATGCCTGTCTAATTCCTGTAAGGGTTACTGGAATACCATAAGAACTTGATAAGTACTTGAGAAGTACTAGTTCTATGGAAATAAGGAAGGGTTCACTATAAAGAGTTACACTGATGCGAACTTCCGAGAAGGACATAAAATTAATCGCAATATATATATGAGATATAAAAGGTGAATGTTTTTTGATAAATGGAAATGTTCCAATAAAGTCATTTTAAAAGGAAAAAGCCAAGTATCCGTGTGTTAGAGAACAATAGTGGATACTATATGGATCTGGAAGTTCATGAGATGAACTTATAGATATTCCGATCTTTGATGACAAGTAAGGAGTACTTGGTCGTGCAATGTGGATAAAGGTTAGCAAAGGAATACTAGATCGCATATTACGGGAACTCCATCTCATATGTGTGACATACAACGAGGAGATGAGAGACATGCAGTTAATACTGACTTTGGCAAGGTGTTTCCATAACTCACTGTGTTACCACTAGAGCGCAATAACATGTGGGACATGTTTGATGATCACTATGAATATGATTCAAGGGTGATTGGCTCACAGTGCAAGTGGGAGTTGATGCAGCCCTATTTTAGGGCTTCATCTTGTGTTATTTTGCTCTTCAATCACATCTATACCTGTTAGATTGCATGTCATTCCCCCTAATATGCTTATTTGTATAAAATGCACTTATGGACATCATTTGCGTGTTTTTCAGGCATTTGGACCACACTTGATGGAAGAGAGAGAGAAGGTGTGATCCTAGGGTTCCTCTACCCTTGGAGAGGCCCAAAGTGAAGTCCAAGGCTCCCTCAACCTACCCTTAGTGGCCAAAGATCGTTTGAAGCAAAGATGTCCAAGAAAATCCAAAGATCCAAGTCAAAGTGCTGCCCCAGGACTCAGCACAGCCGTGGTATAACAAAACGGCTATGCTAGGTCACTTAGAAATCGACAGGTTCAACTTCCAAATCAAGAAGAAGGCAGCACGGCCGTGGTGGAACAAAACGGCTGTGCAAGTGACAGACACCACGGCCGTGCACCACAAAATGGCCGTGGCGCAGCAGAGCAAAACGGTCGTGCAACAATACCACGACCACATCAACCAGGCCCACCACGGCCGTGCCAGCCACCACGGCCGTGGCACACCACCTCCACCACGGCCGTGTTAACCCACCACGGCCGTGGCCGCTTTGACAAAAACCATGTAACTGTGCAATTTAATTCCCACGACCGTGCCCCTACACCACGGCCGTGGCCTACCCTACCCACCACGGTCGTGGTACCCCACCACGGCCGTGCTACTCACAGAATCCAGCCATTTTTTCCACGGCTTCCCCATTTTGCCCCTAACTTAACCTAGTGCTTCCCACACACCTATATATACCTAGGTGGCGGCTCGGGCACGAGTTTGGCTACCTTCTACCCCTTCCTAGCTCCCCAAATCGCCACCCACTCCATTCCACTCCATATCCACCTCAAATCCACTCCATTTCACCATTTCCACCACATAACCCCCCATATCTAAGCCTTCCATCCACTTCCCTCCATCATTCCACACCATTTCATCCAAGGAGAAGAAGGAGGACGTCCCTGCAGCTACTGGAGAGGAGGACTTCTTCATCTACACCGAGCTCCATGGCTTCTGCTACCTCTTTCTCCTCTCTTTTTGTATTTTACTTTGTTATGAGTAGCTAGGCCCCTTGGGTGGGCTATTTGAGGGAAAATATGTTACTTTGATACCATGTTGGGGGGAAATGACATGTAAACTTTGTAATTTCATTTTTTAATGATTATATTCTATTTCTATCTCTTTCTCCATGGATTGCTTGTTGGTTTGTGTGTGAAATCACCTAGGAATTTCGGAAAATTGCTTGTATGTGTGAATTTTGGGATTTGCCCCTAGGTTTCTTCCCATCTTCCTACATCCTAATCAATCTCCCTAAACCTAAGTGAGAGACCTAAGTAGCTAGATTAGATAATTCTAGTGAAATTAGCATGGAGCCTTCTCAAGGCTAGAATGTGGGGGAATTGGGGTCCAAAACCCTAATCTCACCTCCCCATTACTACCCTCGGCCCCTAATTGCCCTAGGAATTCCTAATCTAGAAACCTAGACTTGATTAGAATCTAATTGATTTGAACCTAATCCCTAACCCAATTGAGCCTCGTAAGGGTAGTAGGGGGTGTTAGGGACTAGTTCCCCTATGCAAAACCTAGCATATTCATGGCCAGTTAGTAGCTTAGGTCAATTCATTAGACTCTAACTTGTTGTTTGGTTTGGATAATCTAAATGGAATCATAATGTTCATATGTCACCCCCCAACTTAAGTGATAAGTTAATACCCCTAAACATACCACACATCTCTTTACTTCTTAAAACCCTAGTTCTGTGCTTGGTTAGCTTAGTTAGTTCTTTTCTTGCTTAGTTAGCTTCTTGCCTTGCTCTTGCCTTGTTTATGCTAGTTTAATTCTTTAATTGATCTTTTGCTTTTCTCTTTCTTGCCTTAGCATAATTTGTCTTTTCATACCTAGCTTAGTCCTTTCTTTCCTGCTTAGTCTTAATCTAGTCTAGGGTTAACATAGATTTCATTCTTGCCTTTAACTGCTTTCTTGTTCATCCTTAGTTAACAATCAAATCAACCTTCAAACCCTTAACCCTAGTCTCCGCAGTAGGAACCTAGCTAAACTAACCTAGCTCTAGTGCCCCTTCTTTTCCCTGTGGATCAACCCTATACTTGCCACCTTCCTATACTACGACACGACCCCGTGCGCTTGCGGGTGTAGTGTTTTAGTAGACGTAGGTAGCTAGTTTAGGTTTATAAATTTTGAAAGCAATCCCCCATCCACCATGCATTCTGACCTCGTGGGGCGCATCTAGTCGGGTCAAATCAGCTAGTGTGTTTCACCTCTAGCGGAATCCCACCAGGAGTCTGTTGGTATGTATGCCCTGAGAGTCAATCATGGGATGATTGGTGGGATACATTAAGATTGATTTGATAAACATCAAAGGAAAGCTTCCAATTTTTTCTGGTTCAGTCATATGAGATAGTGATAGAATAGATTGAATGTCTAGAGAATGACAATACTCAATGACGTATGCTTTCAGGTTAAGGACATGGACGATGAGATCATACAGATGCTAAGAGTTTGTACATTCTTATTATGTCCCTAGTCGTATGTCATTGTTGAACGTAGATAGACAACAATGACACACAAGACTAGTTTGTGGTGTTGGTTGATGACAGAATCTCATTAGTCATGATATGGAGATATCAAACCAAACACATAGGTACTTGTTAGAGAACAAGTGTACTGGACAGACCCACCGTGAGTTTGACACATGGAACCATGACTTGGTAGTCACAGTCAGTTCTTACAGTGATGGTGGTGAATGTGATTCTTTGACCTAAAATCACTGCACTCAACACATATCGTTGGGTACACTTTGACATCATCAAACATAGTCCTGAAACATGGGTTGTTATAAAGGTGATGATTGGGTGGATTTGACACATGGGGCTTTTGAGGGGTGAGTGATAGATATGGGATTTGTCCCTCCTGAGGGAGTTTGATATCCATGGCCACTTGATGAGTAGGATTGAGATAGGCATGCACGAATGTGTGAATCAGTATGTGATATTGATATCATACATATCTCTTCCAATCTACTCTGAGATCAAGAAATTGAATGCACATTGAAAGGATGATTGTTCCATGCCTTGAGTTCATTCGGGATATCAGTGACAAATGAATTATACATTCACGGTAACACCATTCACGGATTGTAGGATTGAAAGTTGTTCTCCAACTTTCAATTTCACCTAGGTAGCACTGATGTGTGACTAGGCACCACTCTTTTCTTGTGAAGTCATAAGTGTTATGGACTTTCACTGCCAACGTGAAATGGACCTGCAGGGTCACACACATAGGATTTAACCTGGAAGAGGAGTCTATCCACAAATGATGTTTAGAGTGATTACTAAAGGAGTTTAGTAGTTCAATTAAACACTCAATTAATTGATAGCTCAAAATCATAGTGTTCAAGGTGTTGGACCGATTGATCGGAGTATCAGATTGATTGAAACTGCAATTGACTGATTTGCATAAGTCTGCTGCCCCAACCGATCGGCTCATGAGATGAACCAATCATCTTAGGTTGTTGAACTGGTCGACTCAAGTTGTGAGTCGATCGACTCATGTGTCAGTGAGATGATCGGTTCAATTGTTGAACCGTTCGACTCATGGACCAACCGAGATCATTTGGAAAGTCAGAAGACTATTTTGAAAATACAATTTGTTTCACTTGTACAAATTTGATTTGGACAAGGATTAATATTTGATTAATTTGAGATAAATTTGAAAGTCAATTTGAGTTGGACCAGGACTACGAACTGATCGGCTCATGTGATGAACCAATCGGCTCCAGTATCTCAAACGATTGGTTCAGGTGTGAATCGATCGGTTGAGGTCACCAAACGATCATTTCAGGGTTGAAACGATCGGTTCAGCTGACGCAAGTTGCTTGTTTTGTGGAAAATCTTGAACCCTTCTACTCCTGTTTAATCCCGCATTTCCCAAGATAGAGAACCCTGTCCCATGACCCTCCTATATATAGGGGTAGTGGGGCATTCTCAGGTACAACAACTCAAAACATCAGTTTCTTTGCAAAGTTTTCGTTCTCTCTGGTTTTAGTAACAAAGAGAGAGCCCGAGCAAGTGCTACCCGAGAAGGGAGGCACAACAAGGGAAAGACAATTGTAGAAAAGCAATTGGTTGCAGAGAGTGTGTTGGTGACTAGTACGCCGATAGGAGGGTGCGACTCCTTCCGATTTATTGTGGGACAAGGAGATTGGAGTTCCAGGTGGTCTGTGTGGACTACTTCAGAGGCGGGAGATATCTATCACTTGGAGGACAGTTGTCAATCCTGACAGTCCCGGTGAGACTACGAGCTGCACAAACACCATCTAAGACCGGAGGTGAAGACCGTGCAAGACACGAGGTAGAGTCGCCGAGCAAGCCTCGAGATAAGGTATGCCTCTACAAACCATCCTTCCTATTGTATAGACGTTGATGTGTTTCCTTTGTTCTGGGTTTGGGAGGAGAATGTTTTTTGTTTCCACTGCCTTCTCTGTCTCCCCTAAAACCCAACACTTGACCCATCTTTGGTGAGAGAACCACCAGTGGCAGGACTAGTTGTAGGGTTAGCTCTAGTGAGAGAGTGAGACGCGATAAAGAAAGTTGGAGACCTTGACTCTGAGACATAAGGAACCATGTGAAGTTGGATATAATATAACCTGGTTTAGACAACCCGTAGTAGATAGTTGTGGATGCCTCATGCATGATCCTTGGAGGCTTGTTGTACCTTGGATGCCTTTAGAGGAACCGAACCCTAGAATGAGAAAGATGATTCATGAACAAATGTACATATGTTATGAGTACCTACCTTTTAGGAGCGTGAAGAAGAGTTCCTTAGACCCTGAAAAGGCATGATAACAAGTTGTGAGGCATCATACCCAGTTGACACTAAAGGTTGTTCATGTGGAAGAGTGTTATGATGTCTATGCTCGATTCATGTTGGGACAATTGAGCATGCAGCTAGATAGCCGATGCATAAGATGTGAACCTGGGTTCTTGGACCAAAGAGGGGAAGAAGCAGTACTTGGTGCACATGATGTTCATGAGGCTAGTTGAGATCATCGTATTTGAGTATGGAACCCCTCATGTGTTATAGAAAAGGAAACCCCATTTGAACTGAGATATATGTTGATGAACCACTCACACAAGTTGGTGACATATGATATTGGTCCAACCTTGAGAAATGATGAACATGTATGTCATACCAAGGAACTCAACATGGTTTAGTAGGTTGTCTTCTTGATAGCTACATGCCTAAGTAGCACGATAGGGCTAAGCATATACCTGATTTGGTAAACCCTAGAAGTAAGAACATTTTTGACCTCTGTTACTATCAAGAGATAGTTTTCTCCCATCCTGGGAAGGGACCCTTCATGTTGGGGTGATCACCAACTCTTGTTTAGGTTTGAGGAAACCTCAAGAGGTTTCTTTTAAGAGCTTGATGAGCTAAGTGTTAGAGCACATCGTGTGAGAATGAATCTTGGACTCATTTGTGGCCATCTCTGAGGGGCATAAAGATATGTTGCCATGGAGGTAACTTGTATGGGGCCAGACCGAGTTAGGTAGATCGCCATGATTCCTATGAGGGATAACCATCAATGCCCAAAGAGAGGATGGAGATTTGGGTGAGCATTCAAGGATGAGATGTTCTTGAGTATCAACACAAAAACCATGAGCTACTGTAGAATCCTAAGTAAACACTAATCTCAAGTAGGGATAAGACCGATGGTGTAATCCTCTTATGTTGATAAGGGTTGATACCCTGTGATATTGTGAAAAGGATTTATATCTTGTGATAGTATGATGACTAGTGTGGTCTCATGAATGGAAAAGGAATAGTACCATGTGATGATGAGATGAGAAATTATGTTTTATACATTTTATATCTATTCAAAGTTTTGATATTTATATGCTTGCTAGAAGTGAATTAGGGTTTGTATGTCCACTTGTTTGATGAGCCTTAATTTACCCAATTGGCATAACTAATCAAGTGCAACTCTAATCATGTAGTGCCCTGTGCCGTAGAACCATATTCAGTGTCAGAACTTGCTGGATGGTGAAACGAGTATTCCTAAGGGAAACTCAGAGAGCATATTGTTGAATATGCGGGGGTGGCAGGTTGAGGATATATCCTTGTCATCCACAATACAAATTGTGGAGGTTGGCTATGGTCATGCCTCATACATCTGATGTGATTGATAACGGCTGTGGTCGTGTCTCTGTGGTTATAACATGATGTGATTAGAGGACAACTGCGGTTGTACCTCAGTGATTGGGTTTGAATACCCTAGTTTCTAGTGTCGTGACCTGTACCAAGGTTGGACTAGTGGTTTTCATCTTGACTATATGTCATTGTGGTGGTAGCTTTGACCGATATGTCACTGCCTTTTTACTCGTACTGACCGAGGGGAAGAGATCTTAGGATACTGACACTCCTAGATCTTGTACAGAACCGAATAGCCCTTCGCAGGGGTCGGTTGGACTTTGAATGGTACGATTCAAATTCCCTAGGGCATAATAAAAGATGTAATATAGCCGTATAGCATATCTATTTAGGGTTAATCACAACGTTTAACATTGGATGATAACCCTTGTTTGTTATCCTTACATAAAGATGAGGCGTAATGCAATTAAGAGATAGTGAATATATGTATGTTGTGGATATGCTTAGATTTTAGATGCATACATACGATATCCATGCTTATGTTGATAGCTATACTGCTACTGTTGATTATAATCATGACACTAGATATCTCATGTTGTTAGTTATGTTTAGCATGCTAGCCATGCCTTTGTAACTAGAGATGCATATACTGCTAATCATGTTTGTGCAGGTAGTTGCGCTTATGCTGTTAGCTCTTCTTATAATGTTGATATGTTCAACCAATTAGATATGCTCATGTTGTTAGCTATGCTATGTTACTATACTTGCTCATGATGCTAGAACTGCATATGCTACTGAATTGCTTATATCGTCAACAAGATAAAGGATGATAGACTGGCTAATGATGGTAGTTATTATCTGCTCCTTTATGTATTTTGTTAATCATCAATATTATTGATCTTATTTGTTATATCTGATTAAACTTCTTAACTATTTAATTACATAAAAATGTTGTAATCAATAAACGTTCTTGATGGTTATATCTCTTGCTGGGACTGGGTCTCACCCTTGTGGTTCGCCACATTTTTTTAGGTAATCGGAAGTGATGAAAACAAATATGTGGCAGAAAAGAGGAGCTATAGTAATGAATATTTGAGAAAGTTGATTAGATGTGTAGTATGTCCTAGAGTCGTCCCTGTACTCTCAGGTCCGGGCAAGACAAGTTTATATATGGTGTTTCAAACAAATCAGACTTTTGTTAGTATATAAATGCATGTTTGTGTGGCATATATGAATATTGTTCTCCTGTGTATATATGTTGTGGATAAGGCAATAGAACAATTTTATCAAATTCTTATCATAGTATGGATATAAGAGATTTTGGTCTCTCATGCAAATGTTTTTGAGTAAGTGTTGACAGTGAAATTGGTTTTAATTTACCCATATTTTTGGGTATGTGATTAATTAGTGATTGATTGTGTTTTATGTTTTGAGTAATCTCATTTAGCGTGACGGGTTCTGACACATTTGGAATAAGAGTTTATTCATGAATGTAGTTTAAGCTTCATTCCTAAAGTGTTAGGTATTCAATTTAAACAACAATGGTTGGAAGTTTATTGACTAGATTTTAAACTGACCGGATCAATTGTTGAACCGATCGATTCAAGTGTCAGGTCAATTGAACCAACATTGGCAATCATAACCATGAGATGAGTGGTTCAACAAGTGAACCAATCGGCTCATGTCTGTGAACCAAACAATTTAGGTTGTGAATCGACCATTTGGTTGATCAATTTGATTGGATCAAGGATTGGTGTTGACGTCATGTTGTGCATTTATCGAATATATATTATATATTAAATTGTCATTTGGAAGCATAGTCAAACAATCGGTTCAACGATTGAACTGATTGGCTCACATGTGAACTGACTGGTTCAATAGTAAACCAACCATGTCAACATTCATAGGTTCTAGAAAAATCATGAAATTTTATCTCTTTGACTCCCAGATGAACTCAACACCCTGACCATGACCCTCCTATATATAGAGGGGTATCGGGGGCTTTCTAAACACACAAAAATAAGCTCTAATAATTATTGTGTTCTCAGGATTTTGGTAACGTGAAAACCCGAGAAAGTTCTATCTGGTCAAAGGGAGGAACAACAAGGGATAGACAATTGGGAGAGCAAGTTGGTGCTAGCACACTAACTAGGACAGGCCACTCCTTCTTGTATATTCATATATAATGGCAGGAGTTCCCACTGGTCCATGTAGTATACTATAGAGGTGATGAGGTTGTTTTGTCCCTCTAGGAGGAGAAAGTCAACTTCCATCCATGATGATCAACCAGGAGGTTGTTGTGAATGTTTTCCAGATGTAACTTGAAGAAATGCACATTCTACTACAAGGGATAGTTGTTGTATTTGCTTTAGGACTAGGTATAAACCTTGCAACACCCTTTCACATTACATGGTTGTTGATGCGATCTAGTATAGGGGAATATGCCAAGTCTATTTTTTTTGTTTCCGCTACCTTATCTGATGCCATATTTTAACATTATCTAATGTGTTTTTACAATAAGGTAATTTTTATGAATGGCTTGTGGATAAGAATCATCTTTGGCACCTTGCTAATCCAGATATACACCTTCTTATTCATAAGTCTATTTATACTGATGTTCATTGATGTTTCTTATCTGCTAAGGTATTCTATAGTGGACTTCTGGGACCTTGATTTTTTGACAACTTGTTTTCTTAAGAGGGTCTGTTTTGTAACCATTTTTATATTTGTTTGTATTTCTTCCATCTTTTTTGCTATATATAGATTCTATACATATGTTCTCTCTTAGTATAGCCCTCATCCTACTATAATAAGGTCCCTGACCTGGGTTTTGGGATAATCCTAATTTTTTTCCTAAGTAAGATGATTAAGACCTTGTCTGAATCTTTTGAAAAGTAATTAAGATTTAAGAAGATCTCAAGTTTGAGCCTGTGGGAAGGTTGTTTGTGTTATATTTGATAGTTTTGGAGCAAATTGCAATTTACCCAAAATATGGGGTTTATTTGCAATTTACCACCTCTAGAATGTTCATTCTCTCTCTTGGCATCATCTAGAGGAGAGAGAGAAGACACCTTGTTTGGGTCTTGGTTGTATGGTGACTTGGTGATGTATAGAACGCATGAGTGAGAAGTGTTTTGCTCTTGGATGTGTTATCTCGGGTTGGGGAACCTTGCAAAGGATGCCCTATCAATTTGTGAGTGTGTAAGCTTATGATCTATTGGTTTGTGAGTGTGTAGGTTTGTGCCCTATCCGTTTCTGAGAGTGTAGGGTTCTGCCCTATCGGTTTGTGAGTGTGCATGGTTCTGCACTATCGGTTTGTGAGTGTAGGGTTTTGACATATTGGGCATGACCATGGTAGGAGACCAAGAGGGTGAGATCTATCCTTGACCATATCACCATGTCTTGCACGTTGTTGGATGTGGCTTCATTTTCATGGACAAGTGTCACCAAAGCTCCTAAGTGGATGACACCTCTTCCATGATCTCTCGCTCATTCCCCTAGTATATAATCTTCTTTCTCTCCATGCAAGAGGATCGTTTTGGCCATCACTGCTTTCTCTCCTTCTTAATGGATGATCTTGAGAACCTTAGAGATCTAGCGAGGTTCTCTTTAAGCTTGGTGGATGAGTTCCAAGTTGTGAAGTTCCTTGATCATCTTCCATCTTCTACCTTGGTAAGCTATGTTTCCTAGCTTTCTTCTTCTTCTCGGCCATAGATCTAGGGTATCTCTTTTCTACCTTGAGCTATCTAAACCTTGGCCTCATCTTCTTCCTTGGAGGTTTTGTGGTGATCAAGTTTGGTGGATCATAGTGTACCTTAAGCTCATGAGCTTGAATCTTGAGCATGGAGCTTGGATCTTGGTGGTGATCTTTGAGACGAGCTATATAACTCTTAACCTCCTTTTTTATTTTCACTCTTCCATGTGTTTATGTTGTTTCTCATCTTTAGATCATTTATCTCATGCATGCTAGTAGTTGTTGGTGGTTTTTGATAATGGTTCTGGTTAAGTAATCATGTTAGTTTGTTGCCCATATCTTGTACCTTCTTGCCATAATAGTAGATGGACTTGTAGCCAATTTTCCTAAGGTTGAAGATGACAAGTCCACACACACATACACTAAGTTGTGAGTGGTCATCATGAATTGTGGTGTTTAAATCAACACACCATGTAGAAAGTCATCATGACTTGGGGATGCTAAACTGACAGTCTTTGATGAGGTTAACTTGTCATGCCCTAAAGGGGGTTAAGCCGTCATGCCCTGGAGATGCCTAAACTGTTATGATTGCTAAAGAATCATGACTTAGAGGAGCTTAGACCGATATGTTTTGAAACCGTTATGCTTTGGGGGTGCTAGGCCATCATGACCAGTAGGATGTCTTGAGATGGAGTGTCAAATCGTGACTCATTGGTTGAGAAAGAGGTCGATATGACAAACCCTAACCCTAACAACTAATACACCTTGATGAGTGTGAACCGATACACCTTGATGAGTGTAAACCAATACAACTTGATGAATGTAGGCTGACACAAGATGAATGCAATCAATTGATACACTATGAAGTAATGGGATGGATATAACTTTGATAAGTATAGGTTGATAAACCTTAAGGAGGTTAAGTTAATGTAGAAAGTATGTTGGAATCAATATCCTAGTACGGAGGAGAGAGAAACTTATACTACTTATATGAGAAAGGAAATACTTCATGTTGATAATCATTTAATGATAATTGATGAGTGTAATTAAGTATGCTTGAATATTTATGGCAACAATGTAACTCTTATGATGAGAATTAGGGTTTGGATTATTAAATATGAAAGTCAATACCCTAATCGGCTACAAAGGGAAACCCTAACCCTAATTATGAGAAGGTTGCAATTTGAATGATTCCTTTATGGCATGGTGATGATATTTACTTGATATTTCTTTTACCATAAAAATTCTAACAATACATGTATTATGAGATGATGAGCATAGCCAGGTATGAGCTATGATGATTTAGCATGATACAACATATATAAGGTCTTTTGAGCCATGTGAGATACTTGTACAACAAGTATGATATATATATATATATATATATATATATATATATTTGGGTCATATTACCTAGGGATGATTGTTGGTGGGTAAGAAGTGACATTGTTCAATGATGAATGGAGGGTTTGATACCCAAGATATGTGATCATGATAATGAAATGTTGAAGCGATGAGATTCCCACTAATATGTTCAAGGAATTGAGATCCCAGGATAGGGGTAACAAGATGTCTTCCAATTGATAAAAGATTCTTTGATAATGTATTACACCTTTTCTGGTAGAATTTATTGGCAATTCATGTTTTTAACTTGAATGATGCTAAAAGATGTTGTAATGCACTTAACTTATCAAGTGAAACCTAAAATGTAGTTGCCCTAGCCATAGATACATTCAGTGTCAGAACTTGCTGGATGGTGAAACAAGTTTAACTCAGAGCACATATTGTTGAAAATGTGCGGTGCAAGTTGAGGAATATCGTTATATCCTTAACTCACATGATTGTCTGTGAGCCATACCCTGAACATTAGGAGTCGCTTCAGGCCATACCCTAATAGGAGTGCGGTTGTAGGCTGTGACTCAATATATAATTCGGATTGGTTACAGACCATACCCTGACTCAATTAGGATTGACTACGGGACATACCCTGATAAGGGAACTACTATGGGTTGTATCTCTCTAGCGATGAGCCTATATACCTAAGATAGCTAATTGTAATTTGACTCATATTGTCACTGCCAATATTCTCATACTAATTGAGGGGGTGAGGTTGAGGAGTCTGACTCTTCCATGGACCTTGTATCGCACCAATGCTATCTAATTTAGGTTGGTTGGAGCATGAGCGATATACTTCATCTCCTCAGGGCATAAGATTGTTTGCTAAAAGATGTAATCAGTCGTGTAGCATATTTGCTTAAGGATCAAATATAGAAACATTGAATGAGGTTGCAATTGCTTCTGTATGTCGTAGTTGATAAATATTATATGTGTTCTTCATATTTATTTTAAAATAGATTGGATGATATATTGCTCAGTTATAGATATTTGAACCACTTAAATAATGAGATCGGTCTACTCTGCATTTACAGAGTTGTTAAACATATTTAATTCAAAAAAGGTTTCTTCTTATCTCTTTCATAAAAATTTATATGTGATAATAATATTGTTTGCAGAGAGTTATATCTCCTACTAGGACTTTTGTATCACCCTGTGGGTTCTGTAACTTTTTAGGTGGATGCGCATGAGGTAACAGAGATCATGTAGCTGAGACAGACCAGAAGCAGGAAGAAGACCTATAATTTGGAGGTGGTGTCCAGTCAGTTGTGTCTTGTTGTTGATATAGGTCCTATGTGTCGTCCATGTACTCTCAGGTCCTTCGGGTATAGTTTCATATCTGGTTTTATGATCGATATGAGATTTTGTCTTGAATGCCTTGATGTATAATGTTGCACATCTACATGTTTTTGGTAAAAGAAAACTAATATCAGTCAAAATTGGGATAATGATGTGATAGCTCATGTGTGATGATCATGTTGTAAATGAAAGGCTTTGAGCCTTTCTGTAATGAATTTCTTGGAGATGGATCTTTACGAAAAATGGTTTTAATTTTAGTAGTTTTTTTTAATTCATTATTAATGGTTATTTCTGTGTGGTTTTGTGCGATGTTTTTATCAGTTGGATAGTGGTCATCACAATTTTTGGGAATAGAGCTATAGGTCCACTGAGTCTAAAGGGACATAGGATTATGGTTGTTGAGTCTATTCTATGTCCTCTAGTATGTATAATAGTGACTTCGTCTCATGCAGAAGAAAGGATAAATCCTAAAGTTGTCTAGAGAACACGAGGCACATGTTATTGAAAGCAGTGTTGCTACACCAGGAGGAGATGCAAGGGATCGGGGAAGAGGACAAAGAGTGCCTAAGAATCCCCAGCTGGATCAGACTATGCTAGAAAGCCCTACTTTTCATGCTCTCATTGGGAAAGTTATGACAGCAGTAATGCATATAGTGGACCGGACACTAACAATACAACCTAGGGAACCAATCCCCAATAAAGAATTTTTGGATTCTGGTAAGACATTTGAACAGCTACGCCATGTTAAAATAGTCGAAAATTTAAGAAAGACTAAAATATGGCAAGAAAATAGAGTCTGCCATAAGTGTAGACAGATAGGACATCTGAGGTGGCAATGTCCAAGGAGGGGCAATAAACTGAATATTAAGGAAAGGTCTACACAATAACAAGACAATTGTCTAGTAGCTTTAAAAAGACAAAGTTTTCGGTCCCACTAGTTCAACAAACACCTAGAGCACCAAGACAGTGGCCACCAAGTATGGGCAAAGGTCCTAGCTTTCCACCTATAAGAGCTTTTGATTTAGCTTCTACATCAACAATAAAACCAACAAGACCATGGTACGAGGACAAGACATGTTACAAATGTGGACATGTTGGGCATACTAGACCACGCTTTTGTCTAGAAAGAAAGGATGAGATGGCCCAAAAATGAAGGCCAATTCAGCAAGGCTTATAGAAGTTACAACCCAATAGTGAAAAAAGGCAAAAGTGACAACAAAAAACAACTAGACTCCATGCTTCGAGTCAACATGAGGCGGTAGATGACCCGCAAGGGGTGACATGTCAGATAAAACTTTTTCATTCTGATTTTTTTTCTCCTTATTTTACCTGCTAATCATAAGAAGAATAGTTGTTGTTGAGTTCCCTTTGTTTAGTCCTATGGGGACATAAGAAAGAGATGAAGAGGACTAGAATTTACATTCTTTCCAATATTCTCTAAAATGTTTTATAATTACTTTTGTTCATATAAAAGAGGAAGATATGTAAAAGAGACACCAAGAGAGAACTAGAGATACTAAGTTTTAGAACTTAAAAAAATGTTTAAGGTAAGAAACATGATATAAAATAAAGTGCACACTACCTAATCTCAGTGCTTGAATACCTGGCCAGGTATTCAATTATTGAAGGAAGGTAAGTATGTGACTCTTAGGTTGTTATCTTTATGATTACTCTGATCAAGTAGTCATCTTGATGCAGTCTAAAGAGCATAATCAAATCAGAAATGCAACACAAAAATTCCTACCACATTCTAAATTATGATAAAGTGGAACATGAGGTAATCTCAAACCAACCTATGAGTATAAGAAATTATAAAGAATAATCTTCATATTATGAGAAAAGGGAATGAGGGAGATGATCCTTGCTCAATAAAGAATATGTATATGCAAAGAATAGTGATCCTTTCAATGATGTAAAGATACGGAATATGGAAAACAAAATAAATGTATGTCAACATGAAGCACAAAAATCAAAGAAGAAGTAATGATATGTAATTATCTTTACAATTCTTATGCCAATGACAAGGGAACCAAGATAAAACCGAATTGAATGACACATGAGTAGTGAAAATTCATACAATAACCAAAGAAAGTTGGTAATCTCCTTCTCCCTATTAGTAATCCTTGGATGGTGCTGTAGTGGTAAGGGAAAGGTATGTTTCCACTATGTACTTCCTTTCTAGGGATGTAATGTTCAAGTAAGTTTCATATCACTTGATATGCATGGTTTTGAAGTGATCCTGAGATGGATACTTCAAAAGTATCAGTTAGGGCTTGGACTTTAGTTCTCAGATGGTGACATCTGAGAGTAGCGATGTTTTATGAACCTTAAAAGATTCTAAAAAGATTCTTCTAATATGTTTGGGTCTGGCAGTAACTGTAGTGTGTGGATGTGATGAGGATGTGATGTGTTTTTGGTAGTGTGATGGATACCAAGGTAAGGAATTCTATTATCTAAGAAGTTCTAGTTGTATGTCGACCCTGTAAAGACCAAGTCTCTACTGCTATTAAACATGATAAACAAATACATCAAATGTGTGGCAGCGGAAGAAATAAAACTTGACTTTATTCAAAATCTATAAAGAGTACATTACAAAATTTTCATAAAGGAACTACAAATTTATACAAAACATAGGATCAAGGTAGAGGAATACTTAGACTAAGCCAATTATGTCTCCAAACAAAAAAACTTAATATATAAAGGCAACTATGACCATGCAAGTTATATGTTCTTTTTCTTCTTGTCCTATCCTTAGCCTTAGGTTCACCATGCTTCCATGCACACTCTGATCCTAATCTGGATGGTTGGGATCATCCAGCAAGAGAGAAAGGAAAAGTATGTGTCAAACAAAAGGAATAGGTCAAGTAATAGATGACAATATTGCATAATAAAAGATTCTCTATACTACAAGATTTTAAGAGAATGAGACAAATATTCAAATAAGAAAAAGAGAACTGCCATAATCAATCACCACAATAATAATCACATAGCATGAATATATTCAGACACAAAGTCATCTCAATGTATGGTGAGGCACCTACCAGACCTCACCAGTTGGTAGGGGGACTAAAACCCCAGTGCCTATAAAAAGTGGTAGGGGGACTAAAACCCTAGTGCCTAATATAAAATGGCAGGGGGACTAAAACCCCAGTGCTCGACATGAGGACTAAAACCTCAGTGCCCTATGGGTGGTTTGTACTCATGTACACTACATTGTCATTTGTCCTAAAATACATCATGTTTAATAGTCACTTGGCAGTAGTGAGAAGTATAACAACATGGCAACATAGCATTGGGAATAAAACCCAAGAAACAATCTCAATAAATAGGCCATCATAGGAAACTACAATATCCAAGAACTCCAAGTAAATGAGCCAGCATATGTAGTAGAAAGATTCATATAATTCAAATGAATGAGTCACAACGACATAGAATCATTAAATAAGTAAAGAGCCAAATAAAGTCATGTAGAAGGATAACAAGGCTAGCAAATAATGAAGTAAGGGATGGATAAAAGCCCAACATAAGGATAGGTGTGATTTGGACATATACATTCCACATTCATCATTCATTGATAAATAATAGGATTCACATACATAGGGGTCACATACCTTAGTTTCAATTCATTACCATCACATTCACCAATCTGATTGTATCCAATTCCATATTTCCCTAGTTACAAACATTACACATGTATTAGTATTTATAAGGCTTAAAGCATAGCAATACCCTAATTTTGGAACTTTTATTCAAAACCACGATTTAAATCTCAAAACCTAGCCCAAACGATTAATCATATTCTCCTAATTAATTAAAACATCCTTTATTTCCCAATTTGGAGTTAAAATGAATTAAATACATATTTTAGATCATTTTAGGTGATTAGAATGATATTTTAAGATAAACTTCGAAAAAACATTTAGAAACAGGACCAAGTGATTCCTAATATTATTCTGATCGATAAAACATATTTATTTACCAAAAACAGAGTTAAAACACTTTAATTATCATTTTATAACACTTTATACATTTAAATAGGGGTTTGAATTAATTATCAGAGTTGGGATGGAAAACATGACTCAAAACTTGGAAATTCAGATTCGACATGATTTTAGCTTTCCAACGAGTATTTTTTTTTTCCGATAACCGAGCGATTTACTACGAATTAAACAAGATAGACCAATAAGAAAAAAGCTTTGTGGATGATAAAAAGCAATTAACCAAAAGATGATAATGCCCTCAACGAGAGAGTAGAAACATGAGGGTGGTCGAGGGTAAAATGGTCATTTGACCATTGTCTTCTTCCCCAAGCCGTGCCTTGCCTCGCGGCGAGGTGCATCCTTGCCCACTTGGGCATTTTTGCGATAGTCAACCAAATCGGCCGCAAGGGTACTCGAAACGAAGAGAATTGAACGACAAACTCATCTAGCCAATCAATTTTGATGCACGAACCGCCTAGCACGGGGGAGAAGAGCCGCAAGCACATCTGGAAAAGCTCCACACCACTGGCTACACACACGTCCTCAGACGAAATTGATGGCTTGGGCAAGTTTCTAAGGGGCCGACGGAGGTGTGGGGCTAGATATATATTGGTGTGGATCAGTGTGGATGCGGAAAGGAGGTGGTCGTGAGAGGCCTTGGCCGGCTCCGCTTGGCGTTTCTGCTATGATGTGCCTCGCTGGACGAGTGAGGGCTCAAACGAACCAGGGGGTCGCTACAAACTTGTAGGTGAAGAAAGTTCTAGAAAAGATGGAGAAATGAGGGAGAAAGGTGGAGAGGAAGCGACCCGCGTCTTCCCGGCTACTGTTTCGGTTAATCCAAGGTAGGAGACAAAGCCCCTACCGTTGGATGGGATCCACATCCAACCTGGACCATTGGGTCACAATCCATGATAGACCAGACGCGCGTGACATCCATTTAAAGGCTATACTTTAGCTTAAATGATGCAATTCAATGATATATCGATGGCTATTAAGTCACACTATATTAAAAACTTGTTTAATGCATTTGGAAGGTCAAATGAACTCCAAATGACCTCAAATGTTTACCCTAGGTTGATAATGACGTCTAGATTCATGCTATATAATTAGATTTTAGTTTCACCCAACCTTTGGCCTCCAATAATTATTTTAATTATTAAAGCATATATTAATATAATGCTTGAGCAAATAATTATGTGTTGCTTTTATAAGCAACCCTTGGTTCCAAAATCCGAGATTTGGAGTCCAAGAGTCCTCCACTCACTAATATAATGCATTTTCAAGTTTTATTAGCTCATATTAAGAGTGAGGTATGAAGGTGGGCTATTATTCACCATTTTAATTTACACTATATTAAAAGCGTATAAAATAGTTTTGAGGGGTCAAAACAACTCCAAAAGCCACCAAATGTTAACCACATGCTCATATTAAAGTCTAGAACCATTATATGCAATTATATTCTCGTTTAACCCATTATTTTTCCCTTAATAAATATATCTTGCTCATTAAAGTGTATATTAATATATTAGAATGAATGAGTTATATGAAAATACTTCTTTTAATGGATTATATGAGTGAAATTCGAGATATCCAACCTTTATTAAATTTAAGAGCAGTCTCTCACCATAATATTATTTCTTTATATATTATTATCATTTTTGAGGAGAGAGAAGGAAATTAGGTTAATTACACCCATAATTAATTCTATTACATATTTTTTCTCATATCTTATCCAAAAAGATATAAGAGCTCCAAATTAACATTATCCACTTATTATTTCTCATAAAACTCTATTTTGCATTATTAGTCCTTAATTATTTCCTTAAGTGGGTTATTTGTGCAAACATCCCTTTATAATCATAAATGGGGGTAAAAATGGAATTTCACCATCATTAATGCTCAAATTGCACATTGAGTCCAAAAATGCTTCAAAAGGATGGGAAATTTATGAAAAAAGGTCCAAATGGACTAGAAGGCAGAAAAAAGCTCAAAAGTGGGTAGATTGTAGGAAAGACCCTAGATTTCAGTATGTTACAACACTCCACCCCTTAAAGAGGATTTCATCCCCAAAATCACAACAAGAGGAAAGAGAGGGTGAGTGTGCAACTTCCCAACCTTAAACAACTAGGTGGGTATTGAAAGCTCTACACATAAGCCAAGTCTTACTAAGGTTTCCACAAAACCTATAAACTTTTATCCAACACAACATAATCAACATTTTGTCTTATTAGCATATGATCCATCATGAAGAGGCATCTTATATATTATACCATCACTTGTGCCACATTTTATTCCCAAACAATTACATTTCAATATTATATCATGTGTATTTCCCTCATCAAGGGTTTTAAGCACAATTATGGTTTACTAAGCCATTTCAACATTAATTAATGTATTAGGTCAAAAACCTTAATAACATGAATTCATTTTCCATTATCCTCTTAAAACTATCATGTAGAATTATAACAAATTATTTTGTAGAAAAAGTTAATATTATCCAACAAGTTATAAGCCTATAATAATTCCAAATAATGTCCATATTTCACATTTTCATATCATCTTTCATACTCATTTTAATGACATCATCAATTATTTTTGTCCATTACACTTCATCTTATAAATTATACATATTTACATCAAATTAGGCATTTATGAATATTTATGTGAATCCAATCATTCATTATCATGTTTGAGTGATTATATGCGTTTTAGTGAATAGGATGTAACCCATTAAATATTAATGAATTAATTCATATATCAAGTTATGATGAGGTGTTCATTAGAGAACAAGGTGATATACCTTACATATATTGATAACTTTGTGACTATAATCCATTTATATGTATCAAGGTATATTATGTGATGATGACACCTAATGTCACTAATGTATCATGAAAGGCATTAAGGGTATATATATGTATATGTTATCAAGGCTAGATGATTACATATTAAGGTTTAGGTCAACATGATCATTACATGTTAAATCATCCTTAGGGTGCATTATCCATACACATTTTACCATTAGGGTGGCACAGTCAACGTTATGTATATTCACAATTAGTAATGAGTAACTCGTTATTATGTGAATCAATAATATGTGAAGGTTCAAGCTTATGAACTATCTCTATATGACTTACTACATATTCATGTGTGTATAAACAAACAAGTTGAATTATAAGTATAATGTGTTTGGTAAATTCTTGTTCACATAAGTTATTATGTACATAAGTTCACATAGATAGGGTTTCTAACTCTAAAGGTATTTGATTTTGCTTTTAATTAGGATTCCATCCCCCTAAAAAGGGATTTCATCCTCAAAATCAGATTTGCAAAACCAAATATGGTACTAACACCTTTACCCTCACTCCACCCCTTTAAAAGGGTCAACTAAGTCAAACTAAGCTATGAGTAAAAGGGTACATAAAATTCTACACTAAGAGGATTTACAAACCAAGCATGTACTTGTAACATAGGGTACACAAACCCTAAACATAGGAGTATAAGGTATTTAAGGATGATTTTTGTATAAGAGATCAAATCATCACTTATGGTTTTCTTAAGGTATTCAACAATTAGGCAACATGCCCAAAGATAGACTATTTCGAGTTGTCTGTATCAGATCAGGCCAGGCCAGGTCATATGAGCTCAGGAGTCCTCATTACCAAGCTAGTGGGGCGGAGGAAAATATTGCCAGTCCCCAAGTTGTGACCCTTTCTAGACACCATCACTTTCAACTTCTTGCTCTAGTAGCTTCTCAATAGACAATTCACCAAAAAGTTGACAAATTTTATTTCTAATATGAAATTATTATGATCCTAAATCAAACTTTCATTATAGGTCAACTCTAAGGTGAAAAACTTACTATAGGGAAACTATATAAGATAAGGGTTCTATCTAGGAGACAATTTGAATTAGTCAACAATCCAACTACCTTGATGCTCTGATACCATGCTGTAAAGACCAAGTCTCTACTATTAAACATGATAAACAAATACATGAAATTTGTGGCAGCGGAAGAAATAAAACTTGACTTTATTCAAAATGTATAAAGAGTACATTAGAAAATATCCATAAGGGAAGTACAGCTTTATAAAAAACATAGGATCTAGGTAGAGGAAGACTTAGACTAAGCCAATATTGTCTCCAAACAAAACAACTTAATATATAAAGTCAACTATGACCATGCAAGTTATATGTTCTTTTTCTTCTTGTCCTATCCTTAGCCTTAGGTTCACCAAGCTTCCATGCACACTCTGATCCTAATCTGGATGGTTGGGATCATCCAGCAAGAGAGAAAGGAAAAGTATGTGTCAAAAAAATGGAATAGGTCAAGTAATAGACAACAATATTGCATAATAAAAGATTCTCTATACTAGAATATTTTAAGAGAATGAGACAAATATTCAAATAAGAAAAAGAGAACTACCATAATCAATCACCACAATAATAATCACATAGCATGAATATATTAAGACACAAAGTCATCACCATAATCAATCACTACAATAATAATCACATAGCATGAATATATTAAGACACAAAGTCAACTCAATGTAGGGTGAGGCACCTACCGGACCTCACCAGGTGGCAGGGAGACTAAAACCCCAGTGCCTATATAAAGTGGCAGGGGGACTAAAACCCCAATGACTAATATAAAATGGCAGGGGGACTAAAACCCCAGTGCCCGGTAGGAGGACTAAAACCTCAGTGCCCTATGGGTGGTTTGTACTCATGTACACTACATTGTCATTTGGCCTAAAATACATCATGCTTAATAGTCACTTGGCAGTAGTAAGAAGTATAACAACATTGCAACACAACATTGGTAATAAAACCCAAGAAACAATCTCAATAAATAGACCATCATAGGCAACTACAATATGCAAGAGCTCCAAGTAAATGAGTCAAGATATGTAGTAGCAAGATTCATATAATTCAAATGAATGAGTCACAATGGCATAGAAGCATTAAATAAGTAAAGAGCCAAATAAAGTCATTTAGAAGGATAACAAGGCTAGCACATAATGAAGTTAGGGATGGATAAAAGCCCAACATAAGGATAGGTGTGATTTGCACATATACATTCCACATTCATCATTCATTGATAAATAATAGGATTCACATACATAGGGGTCACATACCTTAGTTTCAATTCATTACCATCACATTTACCAATCTGATTGTATCCAATTCCATATTTCCCTAGTTGCAAACATTACACATGTATTAGTATTTATAAGGCTTAAAGCATAGGAATACCCTAATTTTGGAACTTTTATTCAAAACCATGATTTAAATCTCAAAACCTAGCCCAAACGATTAATCATATTCTCCTGATTAATTAAAACATCCTTTATTTCCCAATTTGGAGTTAAAATGAATTAAATACACATTTTAGATCATTTAAGGTGATTAGAATGATATTTTAAGATAAACTTCGAAAAAGCATTTAGAAATAGGACCAAGTGATTCCTAATATTGTTCTGATCGATAAAACATATTTATTTACCAAAAACAGAGTTAAAACACTTTAATTATCATTTTATAACACTTTATACATTTAAATTTGGGTTTGAATTAATTATCAGAGTTGGGATGGAAAACAACACTCAAAACTTGGAAATTCGGATTCTAAATGATTTTATCTTTCCAACGAGTATTTATTTATATTTTTCTGATAACCTTGCGATTTACTACGAATTAAACAAGATGGACCAATCAGAAAAAAGCTTCGTGGATGATAAAAAGCAATTAACCAAAAGATGATAATGCCCTCAACGAGAGAGAAGAAACAAGAGGGCCTTCGGGGGAAAAATGGTCATTTTACCATTGTCTTCTTCTCCAGGTCGTGCCTTGCCTCGCGGCGAGGTGCATCCTTGCCCACTTGGGCATTTTTGCGATACTCAACCAAATCGGCCGCAAGGGTACTCGAAACGAAGAGAATTGAACAACGAACTCACCTAGCCAATCAATTTTGATGCACGAGCCACCTAGCATGGGGGAGAAGTGCCAAAAACACAGCTGGAAAAGCTCCACGTTTCCGACTATACACACGTCCTCGGATGAAATTGTTGGCTTGGGCAAGTTTCTAAGGGGCCGACGGAGGTGTGGGGCTAGATATATATAGGTGTGGATCGGTGTGGACGTAGAAAGGATGTGGCCGTGAGAGGCCTTGGCCGGCGCCACCTGGCATTTTAGCTATGTTGTGCCTCGCTGGATGAGTGAGGGCTCAAACGAACTGGGGGGTCGCTACGAACTTGTAGGTGAAGAAAGTACTAGAAAAGATGGAGAAATGAGGGAGAAAGGTGGAGAGGAAGCGACCCACGTCATCCCGGCTACTGTTTCGGTTAATCCAAGGTAGGAGACAAAGCACCTACCATTGGATGGGATCCTTGTCGAACCTGGACTGTTGGGTCGCAATCCATGATAGACCAGACACGCGTGACAGCCATTTAAAGGATGGACTTTAGCTTAAATGATGCAATTCAATGATATATTGATGGCTATTAAGTCACACTATATTAAAAACTTGTTTAATGCATTTGGAAGGTCAAATGAACTCCAAATGACCTCAAATTTTAACCCTAGGTTGCTCATGACGTCTAGATTCATACTATATAATTATATTTTCATTTCACTCAACCTTTGGCCTCCAATAATTATTTTTATTATTAAAGCATATATTAATATAATGCTTGAACAAATAATTATGTGTTGCTTTTATAAGCAACCCTTGGTTCCCAAATCCGAGATTTGGAGTCCAATAGTCCTCTACTCACTACTAGCATGCATTTGCAAGTTTCATTAGCCCATATTAAGAGTGAGGTATGAAGGTGGGTTATTATTCACCATTTTAATTTACACTATATTAAAAGCATATAAAATAGTTTTGAGGGGTCAAAACAACTCCAAAAGCCACCAAATTTTAGCCACATGCTCATATTAAAGTCTAGAACCATTATTTGCAGTTAGATTTTCGTTTCACCCATTATTTGGCCCTTAATAAATATATGTTGCTCATTAAAGTGTATATTAATATTTTTTTTAGAAAGGACGGGAAACTCTATGATGGGGGTTCCCCGACAACTATAAATTATGTAGAACAAGATTTACAAGGTTCGAGCTACAAGAAAGGAAAGGTTGCATTAAACTAAATCTATCTACTTGACCTCTACGAACATAGTTAGCAACAATATGTGCTGCCCTATTGTCTAAACGATTAAGGTAGCTAAAACTACAAGACGAAAACAAAGCCTTTAATGAATGAATGTCTTCTACTACAGAGCCAAGATAGTCGCTTCTCGCCACTATGTTGCTGCAAGCTTGGACAATCGTCATGGAGTCCGATTCCACTTCCACCTGCGTAACACATTCTTTGATCGCCCACATCAGTGCCATCCTCACAACCATCACCTCGGTCATAGCTACATCTTTTCCCGAAGATACCTTCTCCCCCGCCACTCCTACCAGTTTCCCCGTACTGTCCCTCATCACAGCGCCTATGCCCGCAACACCATTTTCACCACAAGCCCCATCAACGTTTAGTTTCAAATGTCCAACAGTCGGCGCTCTCCACCTCCTTTCTTGCTGCGTGCGTCCGGTCGAGATATCCAACCATTATTAACTTTAAGAGCAAAATCTCACCATAATATTCTATCTTTATATATTATTATCATTTTTGAGGACGGAGAAGGAAATTAGGTTAATTACACCCATAATTAATTCTATTACATATTTTTGCTCATATCTTATCCAAAAAGATATAAGAGCTCCAAATTAACATTATCCACTTATTATCTCTCATAAAACTCCGTTTTGCATTATTAGTCCTTAATTATTTCCTTAAGTGGGTTATTTGTGCAAACATCCCTTTATTATCATAAATGGGGGTAAAAATGGAATTTCACCATCATTAATGCTCAAATTGCACATTGAGTCCAAAAATGCTTCAAAAGGATGGGAAATTTATGAAAAAGGTCCAAATGGACTAGAAGGCAAAGAAAAGCTCAAAAGTGGGTAAATTGCAGGAAAGACCCTGGATTTTAGTATGTTACAGACCCGATAATATGTTTCTTGATAATATTATTAAGTGTTTGACTACCTAAATAGATTGACTTTGGGATCAATCTGGTTACAGGTGTTCAACGTATAGTATGCGTATCACATGTTAGGGGTTTATCCACCGCATAAGATGATGTCGGCAAGGATGCATAGGTTGAAGATACAGTTGTAGGATCTGATTGGGTAAAGTTCATTAGGTTGAGTACAATCCCTTGGAGTACACCTATTAGGTTTGCAATTAAGGAGGGTTCTGAGAGAGGTGTACATTGACGAGTAGAATTTCCAATACTTATCTAGATCAGTTGAGGAGAAAGTATTACTAGGAGTGTACATAATAGTAGGCCAATTGGTACAAGTCATAAGTGAACTCTGTGTTGACGTAGCATATCAGAGTAGCATAGTGGATGAATGGTATGTTATGTAGTCTAAAGTAAGTGACAAAATGCATATCTAGTCTTTCTTTGGAAGAGGCAAGTTGAGGTTTGAGAAGAGTATGGTAAACCTTCAGGTTTGATAATCTTATCATATGATGTGGTAAGTTGATAAGGTGATACATAAGAAAGAGTTGGCACATGAGATGAATAATGATGAGTATTTATAGTGCTTCTATGGCTAAGAAAGTGTCACCTGACATAGGGTTGCTTTGTAGCCAGTAATAGAACATGATAAGTTGAGTATGTACCTTGTGCAACAGATCTTGTGTTGACCTTGGATGGAAGAACAGTTTGTTGGTCAAGTCTTATGACATTATCCTAATATCAAGGAGATTTGTGAAAAATTGAAATTGCACTTCATGTGTAATATCAATCTCCTTTTGCTTGGGATTTTGGGGGCGAAATCCTTGTTAGGGGTTTATGACTTGTAAGGACTCTGACTTGGGTTTTGGGATGACCCTAGAAGTTTTGCCTAAGTAAGATGATTAGAACATTGTCTTAATATTTTGAAAAGTAATTCAGACTTACGAAGAGCTCAAGTTTCAAGTTTGATCATGTTTGAAGGTTGTTTGTGTTATATATGATAGTTTTGGTGCAAATTGCAATTTACCCAAAATATGGGTTGACGTGCAATTTATCACATCTAGAATGTTCCTTCTCTCTCTTGGAATCATATAGAGGAGAGAGAGAGAGATGGACACCTTGTTTGGGTCTTGGTTGTATGGTGACATCCTTGGTGATGTGTACAACACATGAGTGAGATGTATTTTGCTCTTAGATGTGTTATCTCGAGTTAGGGAGCCTTGAAAAGGCTACCCTATCCCTTTGTGAGTGTGTAGGTTTATGCCCTATCGGTTTGTGATTGTTTGGGGTTGTGCCCTATTGGTTTATGAGTGTGTAGGGTTATGCCATATCGGTTTGTGAGTGTGTAGGTTATGCCCTATCTATTTGTGAGTGTGTAGGGTTTTGGTATATCAGGCATGACCTTGGTAGGAGACTAAGAGGGCCAGATCTATACTTTATCATATCACCACATCTTGCATATTGTTGCATGTGGATTCTTTTTCTTGTACAAATGTCACCTAAGATCCTAAGGGGATGACACATCTTCCACGATCTCTCTCTCATTCCCCTAGTATATAATCTTCTTTATCTCCATGCAAGAGGATCCTTTTGGCCATCTTTGTTGTCTCTGCTTCTTGATGGATGATCTTGAAGATTAAAGAGCTAGGGAGGTTCTTTTTTATCTTGGTGGACGAGTTCTAGGTTGTGGTGTTCCTTGATCATCTTCCATCTTCTACCTTGGTAAGCTATGTTTCCTAGCTTTATTCTTCTTCTCAGCCATAGATCATGGGTATCTCCTTTCTACCTTGAGCTATCTTAACGTTGGCTTCATCTTCATCCTTGGAGGTATTGTGGTGATCAAGTTTGGTGGATCATCTTGTACCTTGAGCTCGTGAGCTTGAAGTTTGACCTTGGAGCTTGGATCTTGGTGGTGATCTTTGAGGCGGGTTATATAACTCTTAACCTCCTTTGTTATTTTCACTCATCCATGCGTTTATGTTGTTTCTCATCTTTAGATCATTTATCCAATGCATGCTAGTAGTTGGTGGTGGTTTTTTAGAACGGTTTTGGTGAAGAAATCATGTTAGATTGTTGTCCATATCTTGTACCTTCTTTCCATGATAGTAGATGGACTTATGGCTGATCTTCCTAAGGTTGATGATCACAAGTCGACACACACATACACTAAGTTGTGAGTGGTCATCATGACTTGTGGTGTTTAACCCGACACACCATGTAGCAAGTTTTCATGACTTGGGGATGTGCTAAACCGATAGGCTTTAATGAGGTTAACCCATCATGCCCTAGAGGGGGTTGAAGCGTCATGCCCTAGAGATTCCTAAACTGATATGATTGCTAAATCGTAATGACCTAGATGTTCTTAGATCGATATGAAGCTAAACGGTTATTCTTTGGGGGTGCTAGCTTGTCATGACCAGGAGGATGTCTTGAGATGGAGTGTCAAACCATGATACCTTGGTTGTGATAGAGGCTGATATGGCAAACCCTAACCCTAGCAACTGATACACCTTCATGAATGTAGGATGACATAAGATGAATGTAATCAATTGACACACTATGAAGTAATGGGATGGATACACTTTGATAAGTATAGGTTGATAAACCCTAAAGAGGGTTAAGATAATGAAAAAGTATGTTCGAATCAATATCCTAGTAAGGACAAGAGAGATACTTATACTACTCATATGAGAAAGGTAATACTTCATGTTGATAATCAATTAATGATAATTGATGAGTGTAATTAAGTATGCTTGAATACTTATGCATTAATGTAACTCTTATGATGATAATTAGGGTTTGGATTGTTAAATATGAACTTCAATACCTTAATCGGCTACAAAGGAAAACCCTAACCCAAATTATGAGAAGGTTGCAATTTGAATGATTCCCTTTATGGCACGGTGATAATACTCACTTGATATTGCTTTTACCATAAAAATTCTAACCATGGAGGTATTATGAGATGATGAGCATATCTAGGTATGAGCTTTGATGATTTAGCATGATATAGATTATCTAATGCCTTGTGAGCCATGTGAGATACTTGTACAACAAATGTGATATATATATATATATATATATATATATATATATATATATATATATATATGTCTGTGTGTGTGTCTGATAACCTAGGGATGATTGTTTCCTGGTAAGAAGTAACATTGTTCAATGATGAATGGAGGGTTTGATACCCAAGACATGTGATCCTGATAATGAAATGTTGAAGGGATGAGAGTCCCAGTAATATGTTCAAAGGATTTAGATCCCAAGATAGCGGTAACAAGATGTGTTCCAATTGATACAAGATTCTTCAAAAAATGTATTACACCTTTTTTGGTAGCATTTATTTATCATTCATGTTTGTAACTTGAATAATGCTAAAAGATGTTGTAATGCACTTAACTAATCAAGTGAAACTAAAAATGTAACTACCCTAGCCATAGATCCATTTAGTGTCATAACTTGTTGGATGGTGAAACAAGTTTAACTCAGAGTGCATATTTTCGAATATGCGGGGTGCAAGTTGAGGTATCTCTTTATATCCTTAACTCATCTGTCGGTCAGGAGTTTTTTAGAGAGTCTTGTATCAAGGGTTTCAACCCCACCTTCCCCTATAAAAGGAGGGGAGACTCCACAAGAAAAGACATCTAGGTTTTAGTTGTATACCACATATTGTATAATGTTAGATCTCATTTTAGTTTGCATTTCTTCTAGTCTCTTTATGTCTGAGTAGATTCTTTTAGGGCATGGGGAGTAGCCCCTTAGCCTGGTTCTATTTAATATAATTGGTTCTATTGTTCCATCGAAAAAATGTCTTCTCTCTTTATATGTGTGGTTATTTGGTTGACCTGATATATTCTTATGAAGTGATATGAGCGTGGATCTGCAAAAACGAAACAATAGTCCCTTAATTGCAATTATCATTTTTTTTATCTTTTTAATCTTATTCTCATTACAATCATTAGTGATACGACCACCTGTGCCTTGGGTTTGAATGCTAGTATGAATTCACATGCTTCTTGATATGACCATGGATAGTGGCATGTTAGATGGTTGGGCAATGATCCATGAATGCTGAGACCAACGAGTTCATAGAAAATTTGACCCTTGTGTGTTTGTCCATAAAGATATGCAACCACAAGGTCATGATTTGATCCAAGAAGTTTTAGAATTTGATTTGTTGAATAGGAATGTAGTTTTTATGGTGATCCTTCAGACTCCTAGATATTTATTTCTTGATTAGTTAAACTTTATTTCAACACTTTTATTTTTATTCTTAGTTTTAACAACCCTCTCAAATTGAAATTTAATTTTTGTTCTTGTGATCAGATTTGGATCTTGCCTTTCTTATCTTCCATCCCTTGGATCGATACCTATCTATACTAAGTTTACTTGTTGTTCGCAACAAGTTGACAACTGGGTTGCAAAAAATTATTATTTATCAAAACAAACTTTATGTTTTTAGCATAACTACTCAATCCTTACATACCCTTGCATCTATGCTCTCCCTGCAGTGGACATGGATACTACATCCCATATGGTAGATCTCAACTAACCCCCATGATCCTACCTTACAGGTACATCAATACATAGGGTCGTTGAGTCATATGGTCCTACCCAATGGTAGACCAACACATCGAGTCATGATAACCTGATGATCCTACCTCATGGGTAGACCATGTCCTAGGTCATCTATCTCATTATCATCAAATCTACAGAGGAGGACCAGGATCTGAGCTAGTCATGCACGAATACTTATGGTGATAGTAATATCCACTTTATAGTTGCATGAAATAAAAGTCAACCAATTAACTATTTCCAAGCATCTGATAAAGCCTCGGGAATCACCATGAAACTAGAGAGATTTAACCATAAGCATAACCACATACATGATTTGAAGCCTCAAACATAAATAAGATATCCAAATCCAACTAGATGTCCAATCAAATAAGGTAAGCAACCAAATCAAGCAACCCTTGATCCTAAAAACATGTATAACACCTTGTTGTTACCATCACATCTCAAACAACTATTTATTGACTTGGGACACCTTTCTAAGGTTGCAGATCAGAATTAGGGTTTCATTGGTTCTTTTAATCTATTTATGACTTCCCTCTTTTATGTCCACAAAACTCTAGAATAGTAGTTATGGGTTCAAAACCATAATTATTCTCTTATTCATATTAAAACCCTCTTTTCATCAATTTGGCTTTAGAATTAGCTTAATATCATTTTTATACAAAGAATTTGGAAATATACTTCATTAAAACCCATTAAAACTTAGATTAGGGATTCTAAGCCCATTAATGCATATTCATGTACATGAAACCCTAAATTAAGCCGAATATGCATAAAGACCATCTTTTTAGATATAAATCTTCCTTTTATTAACAATGGGTTAATATTGTCTTAGATTATCCAAAGAACATTATTAAATTCACTAACCATCAAAACATAGGGGTTTCCATTAATAACACCATTAAAGGTGACATCTTTAAGTACTTTTCGATTTACAAGCAGAATCAAGCCTTCATTATATTTTTATTGAATTGCTCACATTCTCTTGATAAATTTTCATATAAGACATGTCTCAATCCAAACTACCTAGAATTAGTTATGATTTTTACAAATTAAAGATAAGTGGGTCAATTATATGTTGCCACATCAGCGATTATTGCACTATTAGCTCATTTCCTTTTCTTTCTCCCCTGGGCATGCAGATTCTTTGCCTGGATCAGTCAGCATGGAGCCCCAATTTAGGTTGGTCTCCTTGTCCCTTGACTAACGCGAAATGCAGCCCACCTCCCTCGTTCTTCCAAAAACATAGGGCTCCTCTGGCACCTGCTTACGGCAACCACCCTACCTTTGGGTTGGCTCATGAGGACACAAAAGACCAAGCTAGCAGCCCACCAATGCCCCACCATCACTACCTCACCTAGGTCAGCAGTTTGAGGGTCTCCCTTCCCCCAGGTAGACTCGGTTTCCCGTGATGGGGTTACGGACCTAGGCAGTGGTTGGCATCTTTCGCACGCACATTACACATAGAGAGAAAGGCGAGACAAGGATTAGTTGGTTTTGTCTTAGGGAGCCTCCTAGCATTGTCCCTTGTCTCCTAGTTGGGTCAATGCTCATCCCTAGGTTCCTGCTTGGGCATGGTGTTAGTCGAAGTGTTTTGGGAAACTGGCGACAACCTCTCAAGGGATCTAGGGGAACATTCTGACTTTGCTTGCAGTATAGACTCAGGATGATGTTGTTGGTTTAGGGACCAAAGCATGGAGTTATATATATACATGATATGAAGGGTTGTCAGTTTCTCATGCAACCTACTTCTCATAAGTAGTTTGGGAAAACTTAATCTTACCCCAAAATAGGGTTAACTAGGAACGATTGATAAAAAAAAGCACTCCTCAAGGTAGTCATCCCATGCAATAATCAACTTGCCAATTCGATTACTTTATTGCCATATACACGAGTCCATAACACCCCTTTCCTCATATAAATTCTTTTCTCTTCCAAAAGTATTAAAAGATGTCCCTTTTCAATCAAACAAATTAACACCAACTAAAAGGAAATACATGGTCCTAGGAAGAAATATATCCCTCCTATATTCTTTTTCATAAACTCTTTATTTCTATAATCCAAAAGTCACAAGAAGAAAGTCCCACTTCCTTATTTTGAAAAAAAAATCCAATAAGGAAAAACATTAAACTACTTGGTACTCATTGGTTAATTGACCAATTTATCACTAAAAGACCACACATTTCTTTTATCTCTCTTTTAAATGTATTTCTCCCACCAATTATCCTTAATTTTAAGGAACTCGTCAAAAAATTTTCTTTCAAGTTATATTTGTGAATTAGGGTTCATTGGGATGTCATTTTCATACAAAACTTGCTCCTTTAATTATTTTTTTAAAGTAATATCATTATCCCATGAATAATATTATTGAGGAAAATACTTATCATTTCCTGCTTATATTTATAATTCAATTTTATCAAAATTGAGGATATTACATTCACAAAGTAAATATTGCAAAGGAAATCCATCAATACAATTTCCCACATCATACATGTATTGGAGAAATTGCATTTCAAACCATACAAGCCCAAAAATTGGGGTTGTAACATCCTTCCCTCTTAAAGGAATTTTTCCCTCAAAATTCCAACTAACATACGAACAATCAGGATACCACTTTCACATGTCCATCATTTGCTCCCATGTGGCTTCATCCTCTCCATGGTGCTTCCAAAGAACCTTTATCACCTTCTATTCTTTACTCCTGAGCTCTCTCTCACCTTGGTATCTTGTACCCTCCTAGGTGCCTCAGGGTAAGTTATCCTCCCTTGGAGTTTAATAGGTTCAATGCTCAACACATGGCTCAGGTACCTCACATAGTGCTCTAGATCGGACACATCCAACACGTCATACATCATGTTATCCTGAGGGGTAAGGCTAAGCATAAGCAACTCCACCAATTTGTCTCAAATGGACCCATGTATTGGGGACTCAGCTTCCTTAGCTATAGCTCAGAGGGGTCGGGTTTATATAACACACATTCAGTGACAGTGAACTGCATGTCAGTCTGCTTTGCATCAATTCACGACTCCTATTGATCCTGGGCTTTCTTAGCCATTACTTGATCAAAGCGAGTTCATCTGCATAGATTGTGGTCTTACTAACCTACAGAAGGTCCTCTCACTGACATCATCCAAGTGAAGCGGTGACCGAAACAACCTCCCTTACAAAGCTTCACGCATCTCGATACTAGCTATGGTGGTTATCATCACAAGAAATTTCTTCAAGGGTAGGAACTGCTCCCATATATCACCCTGAATGAGCACACATGCTCTCATCAAACCCTCTAATGTTTGGATCATACTCTCTCGACTGTCCATCAGTCAGGGGTGATAAGTTGTACTCAACTTCAAACTAGCATTGAGTTCTTCTTACACCTACTTCCACAACATGGAAGTGAACTTGAGGTCATACTCAAGAACCTTTCAACTCAGATCATAGTGTAGTTGAACTATCTCTCTCTCATATATATATAGCTCAACCAAATCTATCACACTGAAAGTGCTCTCTCTTAGGAAAGGGATTAGGTCAACTTAGTAAGGCGATGTACCATAACCCATATTGCATCATGACCTCTCTTGGTCCAGGGGAGACCTACCACATTGTCCATGGTGATCTACTCTCATTCACTCTCAGGGACTCCTCATATTTGTAGCAACTCACTAGGTTATTGGTGTTCGGACTTCACTCTTTAGCATGTATGGAAACTAGCCAAATGCAACTCTATATCCTTCTTCCAAGTACCACTGTAAATCTTAACCATCTTGGTAGTACCACGGTGTACAATGTACTTGCATGACATGATTCCTCAAGGGTGACTCCTCAAAAACCATAAAACACTCTAGTGGTGGGTTTCACCAACTTCCTTTCCTGAGAGGTGTATCTGAGGTTCTTATATCAATCCTTTCATCTCATTAATCTATGGGCTAGCTAAATGAGCAACCACCAGCTTGACCGACGGTTATGGTTGTATCTGGGTGTTAGCCATACTGTCTCATCTTCTAACAAACTTAGGGTTCACTTAACAACCTCTTCCAGTCTCTCTACTGGCTATTCAAGAAAATTGTACACCTGAGTTGTATTCATCTTGAGAACATCTGGTTTCCACATAAACTTCATTATATCTAGGTGATGGTGAAAACATAAACCTTCATATACTCCACTCATCATCATTGTCTCAAATTTAAGTCTAACTAAGTCAAGAAAACATCAAGCTCTTATATCCATCATCTCAGTTATCAAACCCAAACTTTAACTCACAAAATCTAGATTGATCTTAATAAGAGCATCCTCATATGATGATTACCTTAGTTCATCTATGTTTTCATACCATCTATTCAATATACTCTCCAAAAGTGTGTGGTACTTCCTTCAATCCTCAAACATCATAGAAGGGTTTCAACTGATGTCACCTTTATGTTTAGCATATGGCATGTGTTTTGTCCTGTCTCTCACACTCATAATGAGAGGAAATAAGAATTTGGTTGTAGTCCAAATACAATGTTTATCCCATTCTAAGAGTGAGATGGTTCATCGCACATCACCATCACTCTTTCCAATCTAAGTTAAAACATAGTTCACATGTCTCCACACCATGTATATCTTAAAACTATTCTCACATCCATGGAAAGGTTGTTCCCAAAAACTTTTGGGTCTTAAACATCTCTCTTATGTACAATCCATAATCATTACCTCAAGGTCTCTAGGGTGTCGGTTCTATTGGGGTGATCCGAATCTTATGCATCTAGGGAGTGCCGCTCACATTTACCCCTTAGACCCCATGAACTCATGAAGGTGGCCAACATCCTAACCCATGGTCCTTGGGTAAAGGTAGTTGTTACCTCCCGACCCTATGGTCTCGTGCATCCAAGGAATAGACAACTCCTACTCCCATCAATCTTATACATACTTGACCTTAGTGTTGACTTAGGATTCCATCATAGCACATCTCATTCTTCAATCCTCACCCAAATCTCCATCCTCTTTCTGGGAATTTCATGGTTATCCCTCATAGGAATCATGGCGACCTACCTAACTCGGTTTGGCCCCATACAAGTTACCTTTATGGCAACATATCTTGATGCCCCTTAGAGATGGTCACACATGGGTCTATAGATTCATGCTCACAATATGTGCTCGTACACTTAGCTCATCAAGCTCTTATAAGAGACCTCTTTAGGTTATCATGAACCTAAACGAAAAAGCTAGTACTCACCCTACAGAAGGGTTCCTACCCAGGATGGGAGAAAACTATCTCTTGATAGTAACAACGGTCACCAAACGTTCTTTTCTCCAAGGTTTACATAATCACATACATGCTTATCCCTATCATGCTACTTATGCATGTAACTAGCAAGAAGACAACCTACTATGCCATGCTAAGTTCCTTGGTATGTCATTCTTGTTCCTTATTCCTCAAAGTTGGCCAATCTCATACATATGTCACCAACATGTGTGAGGGGTTCATATATCTAATTTCCAATGGGGTTTACTTTGCTCTAAAACATAAGGGTGCCATGCTCAAATACTATGAATTCAATAAGCCTTGTGAGAATCACGTGCACCAGGTACTACTTCCCCTCTTTGGTGTAGGAACCCCAGGTTCACTTCCTATGCATCAACTATCTAACAGCATGATCAGTTATTCCAACATGAACTGAACATGTACATGGTATGGCATACACTTCCTATCATCCTTCCACTTGGACAACACCTTGGAGTCCTACAAAAGGACACCCAACTGGGAGAGAGACCTCACCACTTGTTACCATGCCTCTTTAGGGTCTAAGAAACTCTTCTTCCTACACATAAGAGGTAGATACTATAACCTCTGTACCTTGGTTCAAGAAGCCTCTCTCTCTCTCTGGCTAGGGTTTGGTTCCTCTAAAAGAAACCAAATTACAACAAGCCTCTAAGGATCATGCATCAGGCAACCACATACATCCACTTAGGTCATCCATTCTAAGGCATATCAGACCCAACATCTCATGATTCTTCATGTCTCGAAGTCAAGGTCACCAACCTTCTTCATCGGGTGTTTCTCTTTCTCTCTAGAGCTAACCCTACAACTGGTCCTACCACCGGAGGTTCTTTCACCAAAAAATGGATCAAGCTCATAAGGGTATATCCGTACTTGGGTGAAGTGTACTATCAAAACTTATATCCGATCAAGATCATCCAAATCTCTTTGCATGCCCATCTCATAAACTATTAGGCACAACCTATCTGGCTTAGGTCTAAAACATATTTTCAGCCTTGACACCACTCTCTTCTATGTAGGTACATACCTATCTTCCATTCATATATGCCCGTAAGGGTTTCCATACGGTCACCATCGACCTTCTCAATGAGGGAACTATCCCTCACCCTAATAGGTCACGACCAACCCAAGGTCAGGTCACCACAAGACACCTAGAGGTCAAGCAAACACTCATAGTCTATGTGTCTCCTACATACTCAAAGCCTTTACGTAATGCATGCATGCCAAACCCACGCACATGCATGCATGGTCAACTACAATATCCAACTCATTGTATCTTCTCTTCCTCTAACTACTACTTAGGGTTAGGGTTAGCATCATCCTCAGAGGATGCTTCGAGTCTCTTCCTCTTCCTGGAGGCTTCTTCCTCCAAGGCTAACTCTCCTCGTCCTCCTACAATAAGATCTAACCTCAGGGCTCTCCTGAGTGTACGACAACACACACAATGCAACCTTAACGTGTAACTAATCTTTAGTTTATGCTTAAACTATTAAAACTTATGTCCATGATATCTTGTTTACATGATTTTCATTATTTGGTGGAGGATTCCTTAATCCATATTATACTTACCCTGAACTCAGGAGGGTGGTGGAGAGAGAAAAACACTAATCTCTAAAATTTTATTTAATGATCGGGGTAGAGAAGGGACGAAGACATATGAGAGAAGACCTAGAGGTATCTTATTTTGAGTCAAATCCTTCGATTTTATCGAAGCAGTTACACAGATCTGGGAGTCCTCATAGACTGACTAGCGGGGCAGAGGAAAATCTTGCCAGCACCCGGATCATGATCCTTTTCTAGACACCCCCATCATTATAAAATCCTCTAATAATTCCATTGCGTTCTAAAGAGATTTTAAAATTTAATAATTATTAGAGATTAAATGGAAAACCATCACTCTGATACCAAATGTAACGACCCTGCTTCCCGATAACTCCAAATTAAGGAGGAACAAGAAGTCAGAGCCGTTATCCCATAACATGATCAAGAGTTTCACAAATTATAAAAAAATAATTAATAAATTCTACCACAACTAATCTTGAAATAGGATAAAATTTTTCTTTTCTCATACCTTACAAAATATAGGATTTGATGGACTTTACCCATATGAGAACTATCTATCTACAATCCTCCAATTCTTTATTAGGCTTGATTTCATCAATGTCACTTTAAAGGAATATCCATTTTTTGATAAACCTAAAAGGTCGACAAAAAAAATGTCAGTCAGTATAATGAATTATATCGGTATGTAGGGGAGCCAAAATCTTATATTTAATTGTAACAATTATTGAAAACAATTATGATTTATCAAAACAAACTTTATGTTTTAAAAATAACTACTCAATCCTTACATACCCTTGCCTCTGTGTTGTCCCTACAGTGGACATGGATACTACCTCTCATATGGTAGATCTCAACTAACCCCCATGATCCTACCTTACAGGCAGATCAATACATAGGGTCGTGGAGTCGTCTGGTCCTACCCAATGGTAGACCAACACATTGATTCATGATAACCTGAAGATTCTACCTCATGGGTAGACCATGTACTAGGTCAACTATCTCATTATCATCAAAGCTATAGAGGAGGAGCAAGATTTGAGCTAGTCATGCATGTATACTTATGGTGATAGTCATAGACACTTTATAGTTGCATGAAATAAAAGTCAACCATGTAATTTTTTCCAAGCAACTGATAAATCCTCGGGAATCACTATGAAACTAGAGCAATTTAACCATAAGCATAACCACATACCTGATTTGAAGCCTCAAACATAAACAAGATATCCAAATCCAACTAGTTGTCCAATCAAGCAAGGTAAGCAACCAAATCAAGCAACCCTTGATCCTGAAAACATGTATAACACCTACTTGTTACCATCACATCTCAAACAACTCTTTATTGACTTGGGACACCTTTCTAGGTTTGTTGATCTGAATTAAGGTTTCATTAGGGTTCTTTTGATCTATTTACCACTTCCCTTTTTTATATCCACAAAACCCTAAAATAACAGTTCTGGGTTCAAAACCCTAATTATTCTCTTATTCATATTAAAACCCTCTTTTCATCAATTTGGTTTTGGAATTAGTTTAATATCATTTTTATACAAAGAATCTCGAAATATACTTCATTAAAACCCATTAACATTTAGATCTAAATCTTCCTTTTATTAAAAATGGGTTAATATTGGCTTAAATTATCCAAAGAACATTATTAAATTCACTAACCATCAAAACATAGGGGTTTCCATTAATAACACCATTAAAGGTGACATCTTTAAGTACTTTTCAAATTACAAGTAGAATCAGGCCTTCATTATATTTTTATTAAATTTCTTGCATTCTCGTGATCAATTTTCATATAAGACGTGTCTCAATCCAAACTGCCTACAATTAGTTATGATTTTTACAAATTAAAGATAAGTGGGCCAATTATACGCTGCCACATCAGCGATTATTGCACTATTAGCTCATTGCCTTTTCTTTCTCCCTAGGGCATGTTGATTCTTTGCCTGGATCCATCATCGTGGAGACCTGATTTATGTTGGTCTCCTTGTCCCTTGACCAGTGCGAGACGCAGCCCGCCTCACCTGTTCTTCTGGAAAAAAAGGGCTCCTCTGACACCTACTTACGGCGACCACCCTACCTTCAGTTTGGCTCATGAGGATACAAAAGACCAGGCTAGTATCCCGCTAATGCCCCACCATCTCTACCTCACCTAGGTCAACAATCCGAGGGTCTCCCTTCCCCCAGGTGGACTCAGTTTTCCGCGTCGGAGTTATGGACTTGGGCGGCGGTTGGTGTCCTTCACTTCTATTACTTTATTGCCATATACACAAGTCCATAACACCCCTTTCCTCATATAAATTCTTTTCTCTTCCTAAAGTATTAAAATATGTCCCTTTTCACTCAAACAAATTAACACCAACTAAAACGCAATACATGATCCTAGGAAGAAATATATCCCTCTTATATTCTTTTACATAAACTCTTTATTTCTATAATCCAAAGGTCGTGAGAAGAAAATACCACTTCCTTATTTTGGAAAACAAAACCAATAAGGAAAAACATTACACTACTTGGTACATATTGGTTAATTGACCAGTTTACCACTAAAAGTCCACACATTTCTTTTATCTCTCTTTTAAATGTATTCCTCCCACCAATTATCCATATTTTTAAGGAACTTATCAAAACCTTTTTCTTTCAAGTTATATTTTTTAATTGGGGTTCATTGGGATGTCATTTCCATACAAAACATGCTCCTTTAAACAATTTTAAAACAATATCATTATCCCATGAATAATATTATTGAGGAAAATACTTATGATTTCCTGCTTATATTTATAATTCAATTTTATCAAAATTGAGGATATTACATTCACAAAGAAAATATTGCAAAGGAAATCCATTCAATACAATTTCCCAAATCATACATTTATTGGATAAATTGCATTTCAAACCATACAAGCCCAAACCCTCCTCTTTCTGCTATGTTTCCATTCCAACAATATTGCATTTTTTATAATTTTAGTCTATTCTATAATTTCTTCGATTTATAATTTTTAGTTCTCTTTCTAATTTTGACTAACCCATTATCTCATAATCTCTCTGTACTTGTGTGTGTTAATTGACATATCTTTCAGAAACTTTTTTTCAAATGGAGTGGGCATTCCAATATCCCCACAATGTTATTATTGTGGCCATTACACACATACACTAAGTTGTTTGTGGTCATCATGAATTGTGGTGTTTATATCGACACACCATGTAGCAAGTCATCATGACTTGGGGATGCTAAACCGATAGGCTTTGATGAGGTTAACCCGTCATGCCCTAGAGGGAGTTAAATCGTCATGCCCTAGTGATGCCTAAACTAATATGATCACTAAACTGTCATGACTTAGAGGTGCTTAGACAGATATGGTGCAAAACTGTTATGCTTTGGGGGTGCTAGCCTGTCATGACCAGGAGGATGTCTTGAGATGGAGTGTCAAACCGTGATGCCTTGGTTGAGAAAGAGGCTGATATGACCAACCCTAACCCTAGCAAACAATACACCTTGATGATTGTAAACCGATACACCTTGATGAGTGTAAACCAATACACATTGATGAATGTAGGGTGACACAAGATGAATGCAATCAATTGATACACTATGAAGTAATGGTAGGGATACACCTTTGATAATTATAGGTTGATAAACCTTAAGGAGGGTTAATCTAATGTAAAAAGTGTGTTGGAATCAATATCTTTGTACGATTGAGAGAGAAACTTATACTACTCATATGAGAAAGCTAATACTTCATGTTGATAATCAATTAATTATAAATGATGAGTGTAATCAAGTATGCTTGAATACTTATGGCAATAATGTAACTCTTACGATGAGAATTAGAATTAGGATTATTAAATATGAACTTCAATACTCTAATCGGCTACAAATGGAAACCCTAACCCTAATTATGAGAAGGTTGCAATTTGAATGATTCCCTTCAGGGCGTGGTGATGATATTTACTTGATATTTCTTTTACCATAAAAATTCTAACAATGCATGTATTATGAGATGATGATCATAACCAGGTATGAGCTATTATGATTTAGCATGATACAGATTATATAAGGCCTTGTGAGCCATGTGAGATACTTGTACAATAAGTATGATATATATATTTGGGTCTAATGACCTAGGGATGATTGTTACCTGGTAAGAAGTGACACTGTTCAATGATGAATGGAGGGTTTGATACCCAAGATATGATATCATGATAATGAAATGTTGAAGGGATGAGATTCCCACTAATATGTTCAAGGGTTTGAGATCCCAGGATAGGGGTAACAAGATGTGTTCCAATTGATAAAAGATTATTTGACAATGTATTACACCCTTTTTGGTAGCATTTATTGGAAATTCATGTTTTTAACTTGAATGATGCTAAATGATGTTGTAATGCACTTAACTTATCAAGTGAAACTAAAAATGTAGTTTCCCTAGACATAGATCTATTTAGTGTTAGAACTTGTTGCATGGTGAAATGAGTTTAACTCGGAGCACATATTGTTGAAAATGTGGGGTGCAAGTTGAGGAATATCCTCATATCCTTAACTCACAGGATTAGCTGCGAGCCATACCCTAAGCATTAGGATTGGCTTTGGGCCATACCCTAATAGGAGTGCAGTTGTAGGTCGTGACTCAATATATAACTAGGATTGGTTACAGACCATACCCTAACACAATCAGGATTGACTACGGGTCATACCCTAATAAGGGAATAGCTATGGGTTGTATCTCTCTAGTGATAAGCCTATATACCCAGGCTAGCTAATTGTAGTTTGACTCATAATGTCACTGCCAATATTCTCATACTGACTGAGGGGGTGAGTTCATGGAATCCAGCTCTTCCATGGACCTTGTATGGAACCAATGCTATCTAATTTAGGTTGGTTGGAGCATGAGTGGTATACTTCATCTCCTCAGGGCATAAGATTGCTTGCTGAAAGATGTAATCAGCTGTGTAGCATATTTTCTAAAGGATCAAATACAGAAACATTGAATACGGCTACAATTGCTTTTGTATGTCCTAGTTGATAAATATTATACATGTTCCTCATATTAATTTTAAAAGAGATTGGATGATCTATTGAACAATTATAAATATTTGAACTACTTGAATAATTAGACCGGTCTACTAAACATTTACCTAGCAGTTATACCTATTTAATTCAAATAAATATTTCTTCTTCTCTCTTTCATAAAAATTTATAAGTGATAATAATATTGTTTGCAGAGAGTTATATCTCCCGCTAGGACTTTTGTCTCACCTTGTGGGTTCCACAACATTTTAGGTGGACATGCATGAGGTAACAGAGATTGTGTAGCTGAGACAAACCAACATTTCAAAGAAGACCTATAATTTGGAGGTGGTATCCAGTCAATTGTGTCTTGATGTAGATAGAAGTCCTATGTATCATCCCTATACTCTCAGGTCCTTTGGGTATAGTTTCATATTTAGTTTTCTGATCGATATGAGATTTTGGATTGAACGCCTTGATGTATAATGTTGCACATATACATGTTTTTGGTAAAAGAAAACTACTATCAGTTGAAACATGAATGATGCTGAGATAGAACATGTGTGATGTATCATATTGTAAATGAAAACCTTTGAGCCTTTCTGTAATGAATTTCTTGGAGACAAATCTTTAGAAAAATGGTTTTAATTTTTATTGATTTTTTGAAATCCGTTATTAATAGTTATTTTCGTGTGGTTTTGTGTAATGTTGTTATCAGTTGGATAGTGGTCGTCAAAATTTTTGGTATCAGAGCTATAGGTTCACGGAGTCTATAGGGACATAAGATTAAGGTTTTTGAATCTATTCTAGTGTCCTCCAGTATGTCTAATAGTGACTTCTTCTCATGCAGAAGAAAGGATAAAGCCTAAAGATGTCTAGATAACGCAAGAAATATGTTGTTGAAAATAGTGTTGCTACATAGGAGGTGCAAGGGGTCAGGAAAGAGGAGAAAGAGTACATGAGAATCCCAGTTCGATCAGAATATGCTAGAAAACCCTACTTTTCATGCTCTTGTTGGGCAGGTTATGACAACAATAATGCATATAGTGGACCGAACACTATCAATAGAACCTAGGGCACCCGTCCCCAATAAAGAATTTCCATGTTCTGGTAAGACCTTTGAACAACGATGCCATGTTAAAATAGTGGAAAATGCAAGAAAGACTAAATTATGGAAAGAAAATAGAGTCTGCCATAAGTGTAGGCAGATAGGACATCTGAGGTGTCAATGTCCAAGGAGGGGCAATAAATTGAATATTAAGGAAAGATCCGCACAATATTAGGATAGTTGTCTAGTAGCTTTAAAAAGCCACTACTACAGAAATAGCATTCAGTGTCGCTTTTCTGGGCGTCGGTTATTATGGAAAACCGACGCCTATAATATCAGGCATCGGTTGTTTAGGCAAACTGACGTCTATATTTGAAGACCAGCCAGACACGGGTACCGCTTTGTATTCAGCGTCGGTTGACTATAACAAACTGACGCCTAAAAGTGCCCGCGAAATCCAATTTTCGAGTGAAAAGAAAAAGTATCACCTACAACATCGGTTATTTAAATAGACACCGACGCCTATGTGTGATGAAACTTTGCACGAAAAGTGTCACTTTCAGCGTCGGTTATCCGTTGATAACTGATGCCGAAAGTGGTTCCTGCCAAATAATTTCGTGCAAATATTGTCCAATTGGACGTCGGTTGTTTCAAACAACCGACGCTGAAGAGGTTTAGGCGTCGGTTGTTTGAAACAACCGACGCTATTGGTGAACTTAATATCCCACGATCACCCGACTCTTCCCCTTTCTTCTGTTTCATCGCCTAAACTGTTCCCCGGCCCTTTCTTCTCTGCTGTCGCCCGACCCTCCACTCCTCCGCAACCACCACCATCTTCCTCCATGACAGTGCCGCCGCGCCGCCTTCTCCGCCGCCAGTGCTGATTTGTGAATGCCACCTTCTCCTCCGGTGCCTCCACGCGGCCGCCAGTGCCTCCACACCGCCGCCGCCAGGCCGACAGCTAGCTACTTCTCCACCGCCATAGCACCGCCGCAACCATCTTCTCCGCCTGCTCATTGATCGTCGCGCACTTCCGCCACGTGCCATCGTCGTCGCCCACTCTGCGTCGCCGTCTGGTTCGACCACAACTCCTCTCCAGACCGGCCGTAACTCATCTAGCCCTAGCCCTACCTTCCAGGTTTGACCACAACTCCTCTCTAGGTCAGATTCACACATTAATATTGCCAATAATATAGGAAATAAATGCTAGTTCCAATTATAGACATATTGTATATGGTTTTGATCAGAAAAATGCATAGATTGTGAATAAAATATACTTAAAGCTCTATTATTCTTCTTGTTACAAAGGTATGTTGTTAATCATGTTAATTATGATTCTTCTATATATTCTGATGTCATTATATAATTATGTGATCCCAACATATTAAAATATTGAATTAGAATGATTTCATGAATTATAGGGTTTTAAAGTTGATAAACATGTACATGCAGAAATAGGGTTATTAAACCAATGGTTATAACATAGTATGATCTTAATCTGATCTGGATGTTCATAATAATGTAGTATGTTAAATATGATGATTAGGGATACATATAGTGTCTAGTACACAAACATTAGATAATATTCAAGAAAACCCTAGTTTGATGAGCATGTTGTTAATTATGTTAATTATGATTCTTCTATATATTCTGATGTCATTATATAATTATGTGATCCCAACATATTAAATTGAATTAGAATGATTTCATGAATTATAGGGTTTTAAAGTTGATAAACATGTACATGCGGAAATAGGGTTATTAAACAAATGGTTATAACATAGTATGATCTTAATCTGATCTGGATGTTCATAATAATGTAGTATGTTAAATATGATGATTAGGGATACATATAATGTCTAGTAAAGATTCCTAGACCTTTTGTTTGAAACTATTGATTTCTTGATTTATTATTTAATAATGCTCTGTTGATTAGGATTAACAATGTTGCCTGTAGTTTATAGACATTTATTATATATAAGAATGACAACACATGTATTTGTTGCCCTAGAAACCCGTCCAAGATTTACTCATTAGGAGTAAATCTTGGATAGTCCCCGGTTTGGGACTGTTCTTGAACACCTAATCTCACTTAGGATGTAAGTGTATAATGTGTATTGGGTTTTTGAGAAAATTTCGGTAGCATTTCCCTGTTTGTTCTCTAAGTATATATGTACTTAGAGAACAACGGGGAAATGCTGCCGAAATTTTCTTGAAAACCCAATACACATTATACACTTACTAGTGAGATTAGGTGTTCACGGATGGGATAGGTGGTACACATTTATTATATATAAGAATGACATCAAATGTGTTTGTTGGCCTAGAAACCCGTCCAAGATTGACTCATTAGGAGTAAATATTAGATAGTCCCCGGTTTGGGACTGTTCTTGAACACCTAATCTCACTTAGGATGTAAGTGTATAATGTGTATTGAGTTTTCGAGAAAATTTCGGTAGCATTTCCCCGTTTGTTCTCTAAGTATATATGTACTTAGAGAACAGCGGGAAAATGCTGCCGAAATTTTCTTGAAAACCCAATACACATTATACACTTACTAGTGAGATTAGGTGTTCAAGGATGGGATAGGTGGTACACATTTATTATATATAAGAATGACATCACATTATACACTTAGGATGTAAATGTTTGCCTTTTTCTAGTTAATACAAATGCTAAATGTTTGCCTTCTTAATGACATTTTCAGATGGCTGACCATGATGAGCATGATGTCCATGATGAGCATGAAGTCCATGATGAGCATGCTGTCCATGACGAGCATGGCAAGGATACTAATGTAAGTTCTAAAAACATATCATGTATTTCTATAAAATTCGTTATCTTCTAGTTATGTCATATATCCTATATTTCTATATTGGGCTAATTCAGTGTGTTTATATTTGTCAAATTTTAGGTTGATGATGCACATGTACCCACTGAAGCATTGGAGCAACTTGATGCGCATCACCAAACACTTAACAAGAAAAGGGGCATCAATCTGTTGAAGAAGTTAATAGCGCTAAGTGGCAGTGGATCCAAATTGGTTGTGGAGTTTGATAATGGAGGAAATGCAATTGGAGTGAACCACAATAATTTTGTAAACTATCTTGGGTGTACCACTCGGAGCCATTGTGGTGTTAAGTATGATAATTGGCATAAAGTTCCTCAGGGGAAAAAAGACTTGATATGGAAGGATTTATGCATGAGTTATTATTATTTGCAATTCTATTTTGTAGATTACAAATTCTATTATTTGCAATTCTATTTTGGATACTAGTTAATAACATTTCTATTTTATAGAATTTGTTTGCATTGGATGAGAAGTTGCATCGTAAAAGTGTGATGCAACGCGCTGGAAAGATGCTTAGAAATTATAGGACAAATCTGAATAGAGAATACATAAAAGAGGGTGATAAGAAGAAGAAGTCAGCCCTTGAACAATGGAACTTCTTGGACAAAGAAGATTGGGACAATTTTGTTGCTTCAAGAAAATCTGAAGAATTCAAGGTATTAGGCGTCACTCCCAATTTAATTAATATACATTGTATTCACCTATTCAAGATTAACATTTAGTGCTACTAACCAAATCATTAATGTGCATACTAACTAGGCCCTCAGTGACGCACAAAAAGCAAGGCATGCACTGAATGTGCATGACCACACTATGGGTCCAAAAGGCTATGCAAGCGTTCACCAAAAACTACAGGCGGAGTCTGCGGCTACTCAGGAGTCTGCGGCTACTCAGGAGTCTGCTGCTACTCAGGAGTCTGCCACACCCATTCCTCACCATGATATCTGGATAGCTGTGAGGCAAAACAAGAAGGGTGAAATAAAGAAGCCCGTAACTGTTGAGGCGGCTGTGAAAATGGTAAAATACAACTCTTAGAGCAATCTTTTGAATATTGATTATTTGTGGTGTTAACTTACCAATTTCTATTGATGGTGATTAGCGGGAGCTGCACGAGCAGAGGAAACAAGGCACGTTCATCCCTCAGGGCACAAGGGATGAATTGACAGTTGCTCTGGGTAACCCAGAGCATCCTAGACGTGTTAGGGGTGCAGGCGCTGGTGTGGGCATCAAAGCATTTTTTGGGCCATCCCAGCGCAAACCCAGAGCGGGACTTTCACAAGAAGAGGTAACCTATACTTTTTTTAGAATGTTACTGCAAAAGGAAATTCAATAATAAGAAGCTAATGTTTCTTTTATCCATGTATAGAAGAATAAGAGAGTCGAGGATATAGTTGCTAAGAAGGTCAACGATGTAGTTGCTGAGAATGTCAAGCAAGAATTGCTACAGTGGCAGGCATCTCAGGCTTCCAATCAGCCTATGGCGACCCACTCTTCTCCTGATGCACAGACTGCGAGTAATCCTGGAGACCCGTCGCCTAACACTTCTGCTGTAAGTATTGTTTATGACATTGTAGCTAGTCTTTTCAAGATGATATGTTTCCAAGATGATATGTATATATGTATAACATTCTTTACGTAAATTTGTAGGCATTGAAGCCATGCCGCTTAAGAATGCAAGACTATGTTGTTGCAGAGGCGCATGCTTACTAGTCCCTTCCTGGGGCAACGTTTCATGGGACTCCAATTCCACAGGGCTACGTTCGTGTGGGCCCGATATGTGTATTACCCGATTGGAGGGAAGCTGCATTGCCATATGCCCACCCAGATATTGATACACTTGGTGAGGCAGAAGGCAGGGTGATATTGTGGCCCAAAGCAGATGTCGTCTACACTACTGAAATTGTAAGATAAATTTACATTACTTTAGATTGTTAATGTGTATATATGAGGTCAACTGATCTGAAATTATATATACAAGTTAAAAAGAAGACACCAAGAGCACCTAGGCCTCCACCTCCACTTCCCGCATTACCAAGTTGGGTTCCAACTGACCTAACATACCCGTTAGATCCTGCTTGTAGGGGAATGGTATGTTGGCTACGGGCACATAATATACATTGCCCTATAATTGTTTCTTTAGATGCAGATTATACAGGTCAATCATACGATAGCTCTTTATTTATACAAGATATTATTGAGTTGTTTATGTATGCTTGGCTGAATACATCAATGATAGAGACATGGATAAGGTGAGATCTTGTTTATACATACATATACCTTGTGTAAGATCCGGTGATCTGGTTTCTTATATATTAATGCATACGTAATACATGTTTTGCAGCTACTTAGTCGAAGATCAATGCAAACAATTTGCATTTGATCATGTGGGATTTTTGATTCCATCATTGATTAGTATGGTAGCTAAAGACCCTGATAGTGTTCAACAATACTGTATAGATTCTTTTACAATTTTTGGTCAGCAAAAGAAGACGATAATAATAGCTCCATTCAATGTCAAGTAAAGTTTACTTTATTTATAATTTGGACTTAAGAAAATTCCATTTTTATTGTGCATTTTGAGTTATTAATTGTTAACTTTTTACCTCTAGCGGTAGACATTGGGAGTTACTAGTTATTGTCCCCAAGACGTTCACTGTTTATTATCTAGATCCTGCGGGAAGTACATTAAACACTAAAATTGGACACGTAATGAGAATGCCATTATTCTGGTGAGAAATATTTCATTTTTGTATCTGTTAACATCTGTTATTACATTACTATTTACTTATGCAATTTACTGTGTTATATTAACATGTAGGGGTTTAGATGCATTCAAAAAAGCTGGAGGAACGGTCCCAAGGAAAAAGAACCAGCCAATAAATTGGCAGAACGTACAAGTAAGTTCCCGACTCCAATGTATATATTATTGATGTGAATTGTGCTTAGTTGTATTATTTTGTATGTTTCAATTTATAGTGCGCTACACAAGACAACGGCTGGGCATGCACATACTATGTGATGCGATTTATGCAGATGATTATCCGACATGCCGCATTGGATATTAATACCATACATGAGGTATTATATATATATAGTCTCATTAGTTAGTATGAAATATATCAATCTTATTTTTATATTATTACTTATATATATACATCAATCTCTTTGCAGGTGTTTAAAATCGACCACACTATAGGTAAACACTTAAAAAATGTACATGCTCCATATACGATGGAAGCATTAAATGAAGTAAGAGAAGAATGGGCAAAAGCCATACAAGCAGTGGCGATTGTAAGATATAATTGGGATGCTGATAGAGATCCTGAATGATATTTTGTAAATGAATATTTCTGAATGTTTATACAAGTCTGAATGTTTCTACATGTATTTGAATGTTTCTACATGTGTGAATGTGAGAATTGAATTGATCTGAATGTATCTACTTGTATGAAAAAATATTTGTTGATTTTGTAGGTTTGTGGTCCTGTTTGTAGGCTGATATCAAAGGATGTCGTAAACCTGCAGTTCAAGAAACTGAACTACAGGTTCTCATCCTGCTGACTAGCCACAGCAGGCCTGCAAACTGATAAGAAAAAAAAATTAAAGTATAGGCGTCGGTTATTTATAGAACATCGACACCTTAGGCCTACATCGTCGGTTATTGGATAAAAACTGATGCCTAATATGACAAACAACCCGACCGTGCAGGATAGCACGGCCGTGGTGGAAAAGGCGTCACATATTAGTATAAAACCGACGCCTATAGTACTAAGCACGGCCGTGCAGCGAAGCACGGCCGTGTCGTCTGGGAGTAAGGCGTTGGTTGTTTAGTTGTTAACCGACGCAGAAAGGGTCCTAGGTGGTGCCTTTTTTTGTGGCGCGAACCCTATAGGCGTCGGCCAACTATATATAACCGACGCCTATAGTTTAAATAGGTGTCGGTTAAAAAACCGACGCCGAAGAGGTTTACCTTTTAGCGGCGCCCACATAGGCTTCGCTTGAAAACCGACGCAAAAGGGGGTTAAACAACCGACGCCAAAGGTTGTTTCTGTAGTAGTGAGCCAAAGGTTTCGGTCCCACCAGTACAACAAACACCTAGTGCACCAGGACAATGGCCACCAAGTATGGGCAAAGGTCCTAACTTTCCAGCTAAAGAACTCTTGATTTAGCTTCTACATAAGAAATAATACCAACAAGACCATGGTATGAGGACAAGACATGTTACGGATGTGGATAGGTTAGGCATACTAGACCTTTTTGTCCAGAAAGAAAGAATGAAATGTCCCAATAATCGAGGCCAACTCAGTAGGGCTTACAGAAGTTACAACCCAATAGTGCAAAAAGGCAACAACAACAACAAAAACTAGATTCCATGCTTTGAGTCAACCTGAGACAGTAGATGATCTACAAGGGGTGACATGTCAGATAGAACTTTTCCATTCTAATTTGTTTTCTCCTTATTTTACCTACTAATCATAAGAAGAATAGTTGTTGTTGATTTCCCTTTGGTTAGTCCTATGGGGACATAAGAAAGAGATGAAGAGGACTAGAATTTATACTCTGTCCAATATTCTCTAAAATGTTTTATAATTTCTTTTGTTCATATAAAAGAGGAAGATGTGTAAAAGAGACACCTGGAGAGAACTAGAGATACTAAGTTTTAGAACTTAAAAGAAATGTTTAAGGTAAGAAACATGATATAAAATAAAGTGCATATTACCTAACCTTAGTGCTTGAATACTTGGCCAGATATTTAATTATTGAAGCCAAGGTAAGTATGGGATTCTTTGATTGCTATCTTTCTTATTAGTCTGATCAAGTACACATCTTGATGCAATCTAAAGGGCATAATGAAATCAGAAATGTAACACAGACATTTCTACAACATTCTAAATTATGATAAAGTGGACCTTGAGTTAATCTCAGACCAACCTATGAGTATAAGAAAGCATAAAGAATAATCTTCATGCTATGTGAAAAGGGAATGAGGGAGATGTTCCTTTCTCAATAAAGAATATGTATATCCAATGAATAGTGATCATTTCCATGATGTAAAGATGATGAATGTGGAAAAACAAAAGAAATGTTCGTGAACATGAAGCACAAAAATCAAAGAAGAAGTAATGACATGTAATTATCTTTACAGTTCTTATGCCAATGGCAAGGAAATTAAGATAAAACTGAATTGAATGACACATGAGCAGTGAAAATTCATACAATAACCAAAGAAAGTTGGTAATCTCCTTCTCCCTATTAGTAATCCTTGGATGGTGCTATAATGATAAGGGAAAAGTATGTTTCCTCTATGTACTTCCTTTCCAGGGATGTAATGTTCAAGTAAATGTCATATCACTTGATATGCATGGTTTTGAGATGGATACTTTAAAAGTATCAGTTAGGGCTTGGACTTTAGTTCCCAGATGGTGACATCTGAGAATAGTGATGTTTTATTAACCTTAAAAGATTCTGGAAAGATTCCTCTAATATGTTTGGGTCTGGAAGTAACTGTAGAGTGTGGATGTGATGTGTTTTTGGCAGTGTGATTAATACCAAGGTATGGAATCCTATTATCCAATAAGTTCCAGTTGTATCTAGACCCTATAATATGTCTCTTGATAAGATTAATATGTGTTTGACTACCTAAATAGATTGACATTGGAATCAATTTGGTTATAGGTTCTCAACCTATAGTATGGGTATCACATGTTATGGGTTTATCCATCGTATAAGATGACATCGACAAGGATGCATAGGTTTAAGAGACAGTTGCAAGATCTGCTTGGGTAAAGTTCATTAGGTTGAGTACAATACCTTGGAGTAAACCTATCAGGTTTGCAAGTAAGGAGGGTTCCTAGAGAGGTGTACATTGACGAGCAGAATTTCCAATACTTATCTAGATCAGTTGATGAAAAGTATTGTTGGGAGTGTACATAATAGAAGGCTAGTTAGTACAAGTCATAAGTGAACTCTTTGTTGTGGTATCATATCAGAGTAGCGCAATGGAAGCATGGTAGGTTATGTAGTCCCAAGTAAGTGACATAATGCATATCTAGTCTTTCTTTGGAAGAGGCCTGTTGAGGTTTGAGAAGGGTATGGTAAACCTTCAGGTTTGAGAATCTTATCAAATGATGTGGTAAGTTGATAAGGTGATACATAAGAAAGAGTTGGCACCTGAGATGAATAAGGATAAGTATTTATAGTGCTTCTATGGCTAAGAAAGTATCACTTGGCATAGGGTTGACTTTGCAGCCAGTAATGGAAGAGGATAAATTGATTATGTATCTTGTATAACAGATCATGTTGACCTTGGATGGAAGAATAGTTTGTTGGTCAATTCTTATGACATTTGACTGATATAAAGGAGCTATGTGAAAGTTTGAAAGTGCAATGCATGTGTAATATCAATCTCCTTTTTCTTGGGAATTCTACGACAAAATCCTTGTTAGGGATTTATGACTTGTAAGGACCCTGACTTGGGTTTTGGCATGCCCCTAGACGTTTTTCTTAAGTAAGATTATTATAACCTTGTCTTAATCTTTTGAAAAGTAATTCAGACTTAGGAAGAGATCAAGTTTCAAGTTTGAGCATGGTTGAAGGTTTTTTGTGTTATATATGATAGTTTTGGTGCAAATTGCAATTTACCCAAAATATGGGGTTGACGTGCAATGTATCCCTCTAGAATGTTCCTTCACTCTCTTAGAATAATATAGAGGAGAGAGAGAGAGAGATGGACACCTTATATGGGTCTTGGTTGTATGGTGACATCCTTGGTGATGTGTACAACACATGAGTGAGATGTGTTTTGCTCTTGGATGTGTTATCTCAAGTTAGGCATCCTTGAAAAGGCTACCCTATTAGAGCGTGAGTGTGTAGGGTTATGCCTTATTGGTTTGTGAGTGTGTAGGGTTGTGCCCTATTGGTTTTTGAGTGTGTAGGGTTATGCCCTATTGGTTTGTGAGTGTGTAGGGTTATGCCCAATCGGTTTGTGAGTGTGTAGGGTTTTGGCATATTAGGCATGACCTTAGTAGGAGACCAAGAGGGTGAGATCTAGCCTTGACCATATCACCAAATCTTTCATGTGGCTTTTTTTCTTATACAAATGGCACCTAAGCTCCTAAGGGGATGACACCTCTTCCATGATCTCTCTCTCATTATCCTAGTATATAATCTTCTTTCTCTCCATGCAAGAGGATCCTTTTGGCCATCTTTTCTTTCTCTCCTTGTTAATGAATGATCTTGAGAAGCTTAAAGAGCTAGGGAGGTTCTCTTTGAGCTTGGTGGATGAGTTCCAAGTTGTGATGTTCCTTGATCATCTTCCATCTTCTACCTTGGTAAGCTATGTTTCCTAGATTTATTCTTCTTCTTGGCCATAGGTCATGGGTATGTCCTTTATACCTTGAGCTATCTTAACCTTGGCCTTATCTTCTTCCTTGGAGGTCTTGTGGTGATCAAGTTATGTGGACCGTCATTTACCTTGAGCTTGAAGCTTGACCTTGGAGCTTGGATCTTGGTGGTGATCTTTGAGGTGGGTTATATAACTCTTAACCTCCTTTGTTATTTTCACTCAACCATGTGTTTATGTTCTTTCTTGTCTTTAGATCGTTTATCTCATGCATGGTAGTAGTTGTTGGTGGTTTTTGAGAACAATTTTGGTAAATGAATCATGTTAGTTTGTTGTCCAAAATTTGTACCTTCTTTCCATGATAGTATATGGACTTGTGGCTGATCTTCCTAAGGTTGAAGATCACAAGTCCACACACACATACACTAGGTTGTGAGTGGTCATCATGACTTGTGGTGTTTATCCCGACACACCATGTAGCAAGTTGTCATGACTTGGGGATGTGTTAAACTAATAGGCTTTGATGAGGCTAACCCGTCATGCCATAGAGGGGGTTGAACCGTCATGCCCTAGAGATTCCTAAATCGATATGATTGCAAAACCATCATGACCTAGAGGTTCTTAGACCTATATGATACTAAACCCTTATGCTCTGGGGGTGCTAGCTTGTCATGACTAGGAGGATGTCTTGAGATGGAGTGTCAAACCACGACACCTTGGTTGTGAAAAAGGTCGATATGGTAAACCCTAACCCTAGCAACTGATACACCTTGATGAGCTGATACACCTTGATGAATGTAGGCTGACACAAGATGAATGCCATAAATTGATACACTATGAAGTAATGGGATTCATACACTTTGATAAGTATAGGTTGATAAACCCTAAGGAGGGTTAATCTAATGCAAAAGTATGTTGGAATCAATATCCTAGTAAGTATCAAAGAGAAACTTATACTACTCATATGAGAAAGGTAATACTTCATGTTTTTTTTGGTCGGAAAAAAAAAAAAAAAAAAACATGAAGTATTACCTTCATGTTGATATTCAATTAATGATAATTGATGAGTGTAATTAAGTTTGCTTGAATACTTATGGAAACAATGTAACTCTTATGATGTGAATTAGGGTTTGGATTATTAAATATGAACTTCAATACCCTAATCGACTACAAAGGAAAACTCTAACCCTAATTATGAGAAGGTTGCAATTTGAATGATTCCCTTTATGGCATGGTGCTGATATTTACTTCATATTTCTTTTACCATAAAAATACTAACCATGCAGGTATTATGAGATGATGAGCACATCCAAGTATGAGCTATGATGATTTAGCATGATACAGATTATATAAGGCCTTATGGGCCATGTGAGATACTTGTACAACAAATGTGATATATATATCTGGGTCTGATAACCTAGGGATGATTGTTGCCTGGTAAGAAGTGACATTGTTCAATGATGAATGGAGGGTTTGATACCCAAGACATGTGATCATGATAATGAAATTTTGAAGGGATGAGATTCCTAGTAATATGTTAAAGGGATTGAGATCCCAGGATAGGGGTAACAAGATGTGTTCCAATTGATACAATTTTTTTTGAAAATGTATTACACCTTTTTTGGTAGCATTTATTTATAATTCATGTTGGTAACTTGAATGATGCTAAAAGATGTTGTAATGCACTTAACTAATCAAGTGAAACTAAAAATGTAGTTTCCCTGGCCATAGATCCATTTAGTGTCATAACTTGTTGGATGGTGAAACGAGTTTAACTCGGAGCGCATATTGTCAAAAATACGGGATGCGAGTTGAGGTATCTCTTTGTATCCTTAACTCATAGGATTGGCTACATACCATACCCTAAACATTAGGATTGGCTTCGGGCCATACCCTAACTAGAGTGTGGTTGTAGGCAGTGACTCAATATAAAATCATGTTTAGTTATAGACCATACGCTAAAATAATTAGGATTGAGTACGGGTCATACCCTGATGAGGGAACAACTATGGGCTGTATCTCTCTAGCAATAGGCCTATATACCCATGCTAGCTAATTTTAGTTAGACTCATAATGTCACTTCCAATATTCTCATACTAACTGAGGGGGTGAGATCTTGGAGTCTTACATGGACCTTATATGTCACCAATGATAATTTAGGTTGGTTGGAGCATGAGAGGTTTACCTTATCTCCTTAGGGCAAAAGATTTTTTGTTAATAGATATAATCGAACATGTAGCATATTTTCTTAAGGATCAAATACAAAAACATTGAATGAGGCTGCAATTGCTTCTACATGTCATAGTTGATAAATATTATGCATGTTCTTCATATTCCTTTTAAAATAGATTGGATTATATGTTGCTTAGTTATAGTTATATGAACTACTTAAATGATGAGATCACTCTACTCTGCATTTAAATAGCGGTTATACATGTTTAATTCAATAAAGGTTTCTTCTTCTCTCTTTCATAAAAATTTATTTGTGATAATAATATTGTTGGCAGAGTGTTATATCTCTCACTAGGACTTTTGTCTCACCCCGTGGGTTCTACAACTTTTTAGGTAGACGTGCACGATGTAGCAGAGATCATGTAGTTGAGGCAGACCATCAACAGGAAGAAGACCTATAATTTTTAGGTGGTGTCATGTCAGTTGTGTCCTATTGTACATATAAGTCCTATGTGTCGTCCTTGTACTCTCAAGTCCTTGGGGGATAGTTTTATTTCCAATTTTGCGATCGATCTAAGATTTTGGCTTGAATGCCTCAATGTATAATGTTCCACTTGTACATCTTTTTGGTAACAGCAAACTAATACCAACCAAAATAGAGATGTTGCTGAGATAGCATATGTGTGATGTATCATGTTGTATATGATAGGCTTTGGGCCTTTCTATAATGAATTTCTTGGCGATTGATGTTTATGAAAAATGTTTTTAATTTTTAGTGATTTTTAGTAATCCACTATTGATGGTTATTTCCGTGTGGTTTTGTGCGACATTGTCATCAGTTGGATAAAGATCATCACTCCTATCATTGTATAGAACTAGACTCTAGTGAGGTGTTGATCCATCTTGACTTTTAATGAGAAGGAGTAATACACTTTGGTGACCTATATATATAATTATATAAAAAAACATACATTAATTACTATTTTTAAACAATTTTTTATAATGGATGTTGTGAACATCCGTGTTGCATTTGTTTGCAACTTCCATCATAATTTTAGTTGCATACAATATTGGGGGTAAAAAAAATGATGAACGCACATCTATTCTTCTCTCATAGATCATCATATGACCAATGTGTTCCAAATTGCTACCAATAAGTCACATACCAATCATTTCAACTAAAAAAAGTAGCATCAATCAACATCCCTCCATAAATATTGAGGCTCACACTTAAGAAGTTTCCTAGGTGGGAAGGTGCTCAAAAGGGGTTCTTAGATTCTGTCTTGGCTTATGTACACTTTAAGTATATTTTTATGGGTCCTCAACCCATAGATAGGTCTTATTTTTATTCTGAATGGTAGGTCATACTAATTAAGAAATCATATCCATGTTTGAATCCCGACTCTACTTTTTAATTCTTTATACCATAAATATGTGTTCTGAGTTAAATATCAATTTTTACTTGAATATGACATTCTTTTTAGTTTTTATCTTGAGGCTTATTTTTAAGATCAAGGATAAAAAGAAATTATATAATAATATATATAATCACAAAATACATGTATATATGGTGAGAGTACTTGTAATACAAAATGTATGTATATCATGTAATAATATCATCCACATAAATAAATAAAAATATTCTCTATAGTACACCTAGACATGTCAAGTGGCTCAAAATAAACAGTTTAACACCTTCCTCATCAATAAGTATACCTCCATCACATTCATGTATGTATTAATTTAGCAACAACATATCAACTTTTGTTATGATGTCTCAGCTAAGCCACTTGTGGTGTCCTTTCTTAGATATGACACTAACCTCAAAGATAACCATAGAGGAAATATGTGGAGTCATCATGGTTGGGTGGATGATGGAAAGAACTGAGATGTTGAGATTATCATTCTGACATAGCTTAGGAGGGGAGTACTTGTTTAAAGACACGCACACGGTCCAATGGGATTTGGAACATAAGAAACAATATTGAGTTCTCCTTAGAACTAATTGTGAGATTTTTAGGGACCATAGTGGTTATTGGTGTCGTATTTGGGAGCACAACATATGGCTCCCCAAAATAGCAGGTCTCTAGAATACAAGTATACTTACTTTTTGCAAGAATGTTGTCTTTGTCAGAAATATTCCATTCCATTTGGTATGACAAAAATAAATTGAGTTCATGATATAGACCTAATATTTGATGATTTGGTCAAATTCTTTGAATTTTACATTTTATCTATCTTCGTGATTTTAAAATATGTGATGTTCATGATAAATTAGTTGACAATATGGGAGGCAATGTGCCCAACACCAACTACGTCTCTATTCATTGGCAACACCTATATTGGGGTATCTCCTTTATTATAGCACAACTATTATAATAATTAATTCAGAGTGATATATTTTTGATATAATGATACTTACATGGCGCACATGTGGGGAGTTACATATGTTTCACACGTAGGGACACTTCCCCCTACCAGTCATGGCCCCCCTCCTTCCCCTCTCCCATTAATTCTCTCTTTCTTAAACAACCATTTTTTATTTTTTTATATTTTTGTTTTATTATGGTTATAACTTTTGATCCCTAACTAGTTTTTTTTTATGAAATCAAAACCTTAGAATCCTTACTAAAAGTAATTTCCCTCCATATTTTGAAAAAAAAAGATGGAGTTTGACATGTACCACACCCATAATCAATCCAATGTGTCCAATTTAAACTTGAATGCCCCAGTTCGGACTTGAGCATAATTTGAACTTGAATGTGCCCATTTTGGACTTGAATTCACCCAGTTCAAGCATGATTTCTCCTAGTTAGTGTTGTAATATGCCTAATTATCAATGCATCATAATATTCATCATCATCATCATCATCATCATCATCATCATCATCGTCATCATCATCGTCCTCTTCATCATCATCATCATCATCATCATCATCATCATCATCATCATCATCATCATCATCATCATCATCATCATCATCATCATCATCATCATCATCATCATCATCATCATCATCATCATCATCATCATCATCATCATCATCATCATCATCATCATCATCATCATCATCATCATCATCATCATCATCATCATCATCATCATCATTATCATCATTGTCATCATCATCATAATCTTCTTCTTCTTCTTCTTCTTGATTACACCCATGTGATCAGTTTGGATTTCATTGCCCCCAGTTTGGATTTCATTGCCCCCAGTTTGGATTTGATTGCTCCCAGTTTGGACTTAATTGCACCATATTTAGACTTGAACACTTAGTCTAGACTTGATTGCACCCAATTTGGAATTGAATGCACCCATTTTTGACTTGAATGTGCCTAGTTTGGACATGATTGCACTCTGTATGGACTTCAACGCCCAGTTCAAACTTGATTACACCCAATTTGGGCATGATTGCGACCATTTAGTGCTTCGTCGATGCACCTAGTTTGAACTTCAATGTGCCTAGTTTCAACTTCAATGTGCCTAGTTTCAACTTGAAAGCACTCAGTTTGGATGTGATTGCACCCAGTTAGTGTTCTATCGGTGCACCTATTTTTTTAATGCACCATATTTTACATATATTTCATCCAACTTGTAAAGTGCAAATAAATTTATTCACCCAATTATTTTTCTCAAATTATATGGATATTGGTCTTGTTGGATTATATATTTTGTAACAAATTCAATGGTTTTTATTTTGTCAACAAATACACTCCAGATTGAATGTTGTGTGCGATATAAATTTCTCTCGCATCTTTTCATTCCTTCTCTCCACAAACCTTTCAACTTACTCCACTTGTTCCCTTACCTATCCCATGCCACCTCACCCCCAAAACCACCTTCCCCTACCCAAAACCACCTTGCCCTGGGTGCGGGATTCAAAAACTAGCTTTATGGGACGCATGAAATGTGTCAACCCCTATAGAAATGAAACCAACATTTTTGTTTTTGATGTTGTGCACAATAATACTTTCCATATCTTTATATTTTAGGGGGTGGGTATTAAAGAGGGATGACAGACAACGTGTCCAACACCAACTATCGCTCTATTCACAAGCAACCCCTACTATTAGGCATCTCCTTTATTACATAAACAAGTCTATTATAATTAGTTTAAGACTTGTTAATCATGTGTGAACACAGAGTAGCCTACACTCCTACTAGATCAAGGCCACATGAATATAAAGGGGGTGGGTTTTGAAGCGGGATGATAGACACTGTTCCCAACACCAACTACAGTTCTATTCACCAACAACACCTACTATGGGGCATCTCTTTTATCACATGAACAACTCTTATTAGAATTGGTTTAGGATTTTCTAGTCCTATGTGAACACGAAGTAGCCTACACCCTTACCGAATCAAGGTCACGTGAATGTACAGGGTGGGTTTTGAAGCGGGACGACACACAACTTGCCCAACAACAACTACTGTTCTACTCACCGACAACACCTATTGTGGGGTATCTCCTTTATTACAACGTTTTTCAACTGTTGAATGTGTTATACATAGAAGTCACATGTTTTTATCACGTGCATTTACTAGTATATACCAACAGGGCTGCTTCTTGAGTAGTGATTGCACCATTGAATCTAGAATGTTTGGATCTAACATACTTATTTTATGGTAAGTGATTATACAGAACAATATGTAGCATTGGTTTTTTTAAGCCTGTAACATCATTTTATAACCAACCCCTAAGTGGCCTTCGCTATAGAATTTGATCTATAGCATCAGTTTTCTTGACCAAAGAAAACTGACCTTACAGAGTAAACACCGACCCAAGAGGATGTAAAAAATATGACCCAAGAAAGAAAGAAGAGCCTGTAAGGTCGGTTATTCCAAAAAAGCCGACCCTGTAAACTGTCTCGGTCGAGAAATATTTCGACCAAGATTATTTCAAATGAGAAAGAAGAGCCTGTAAGGCTAGTTATTCCAAAAAAGTCGACCCTGTAAAATGTCTCGGTCGAGAAATATTTCGACTGAGATTATTTCGGTCAAGAAAATTGTCGACTAAGAAAGTACTGTCTGAAGCATCAGAGATTTATTTGGTCTATAAATTTGTCGACTAAGAGACCTTCAGTCAAGAAAATTGTCAACCAAGAGGTTTTCAATCGACAAAATTTTCAATCGAGGGAGTGTCTACAGTCGGTTATTCAATCTTTAGGGTCAGTTTTTTATAAATAACTGACCTTAGAGGGTCTGGAACTCAATCTATTGACTTTCTAGTGTCAGTTTTCTTAAAAAACCAACCTTATAGAGGACCTTTTAGGTTGGTTATTTTATAAAACCGACACTAGAAGGATTGCTTGATAACCAGGCCTCTAGGGTCAGTTATTTAAGAAAACTGACGCTAGAAGTTAGAATTGTTTTTAAAAATATTCTGTAGAAACAGAACAGAAGAACAAGAAGATTCATATATTTTGGGAGAGGGGAGCATTGATGCTCAACCGTCACCATTCCAAACCACACATTCATAACAAAAATGATTCATATATTTAGTTGAGTTATACATAATCACATCATAATTTACAAAATGATAGATTGCAAGTCTGAGATGATATTAAATGTCAGATACAAAAGTAAATATGAAAGAGTACTAAAACCACATACATAAATGGAGCTGACATATTTAATCCAATGCTATATTGACTTCATTTAGAAAAGCATCTGACCACTCTTCTCGGAATTCATTTAAGTCCTCACGTGTGTAAGGATGAGTTGTAAATATCTTTAACAGAAAATGTACATGCTAATATTTTATAAAATGACTACAATCACTTGTAAATTTATGATGTTAGTATTTATTACCCGATCTATAGTCTGAATGTCATGTGATGCTTGTTTGACAATAGCTTGCATATATTTCATTACATAGTAGCCACAAGCCCAATCATTATTTTGTATAGGACACTACAAATTACAAATTATACATAAACTACTATAAATACGAGATGAGATAAGACTACAAGAGTTGACATGTAAGAGTTGAAAATTAATACATATAAGACTAAGTAGTTGTCAAAGTAGCTACCTTGACATTTTTCAAAGTCAATGTCTTTAATTTTGTTGGTATTTGTCCTCCTGCTTCATGAAAAGCCTTTATACCCCTATCAATTAAATGATAGTTGGTAAAATATAAATTCTAAATAGAAATATCATGTTGAAGCATTGATTAAATTTATGCTTACTCCATAGCTAGCAATTTCAGTGTGTGGCCCCTTGTTGTTTTACCCATTGGGTCAAGATAATAAAGAGTCATCAAGTTTGGGACAATAACCACTAATTCCCAATGTCTAGCTCTGAGTAAGAATAAAACAAACATTAAAATAAATAATTTTATTCATTATTAAAATTATATTGAATAATAATACTTACTGGATGTTAAAAGGAATTAGGATAATTTCCTTCCCCTCACTAGCAAAATATTTGAATGCAGTAGAGAAGTACTCATTCACATCCTCAATATGTGTCTCCACTTGACTAGTGATTGAAGGAACTAAGAATACAACATTTCTTATATCAAAGTTTGTGGTCTCCATATATAAATGGTTGTAAAACATTTGTAATTATTTCCATATATAGAAATAAGCTAAAAATGTGTATTGGAATTTTCTATATGGATAGATCCTTACCTTATCCATACATCTATTATCGAAGTATTTATCCAATCATACTGGAACAACTCTATAATATCATCAAGAAAAATATAACTGTCAAAGTCCCTCCCAGTTGCATCTCCTGTTAAATTGATCAACATTTGTAATATAAAGCTTTGGTTGGATAAGTATCGACACAAACATTTACATTTACTTCCCAACTCATCAAATGTGGATTACGGAATAAAAGATGGCTTGGGCATAGGAGCACCACTAGTAGAATTTTTACTTTTTGGTTTGCAAACCTGTTAATTAAATTACATACTTATATTACACGAGTTCATATATGCAATCAAGTATGAAAAATATGGTAGAATTAAGGTATACCTTGTCACTGATAACCAAGTGTCTAGGCCAACCCACCATAGCACCCTCAGCTTCTTCAACTGTACTATATTCAGGATTAGGTATGGGTATTGGTTTGTCCCCCATTCTGTCATACACAAGATGGATGGACACACCACAAATGTCATCAGTAATTTATTGTCAATACAATGTACCACCAAGGTTGTATACCTTGCCCGCTGCCACAACATTATATTTTGGAACCTCCACTGCAAGTTTATAGTTCATACCAACCTAGAATTGAAATAATCTAAGTTATATACGAAGCAGTAAATCAGATACCTAATACAACTATATATATATATATATATATATATATATATATATATATCATACTAATAACACAACATATAGTACAAAAACTTACTACAGATTGTTGTGGTGGGTCATTGGGAGTGCTCCCATGACCTTCTACAACTGGAGCATGGGCTTGTACCTCATCACTTGAGAGAGGCACAGTATGAATAGGTTGAGAAGGTTGAGTAGGCTGAAATAAAGACATTATTTCTTTTACTTTTTGTGCTACTAATGTTTCAACCTTCTCTTGTGTAAGACCTCCTACATGACCTCTTTTAGATTATGAAGGGCCAAAATAAGACTTGAATCCTATGCCAGATCCTAATCCCCTAACATGGCCAGGATGCTCCTTCGTACCAAGAGAAACTAATAGTTCATCCATGTGGCCAGTTGGGATGAACTATCCTTCCTTCCTTTGCTCACAGAGATCAATCTATTCATAGTTGATAAAAATATTAAATCATAATATCAATTAGATATAAATAAATCTTAGTTTGTGGGAGTTACTCTTTACTTAGTTGGGATAAACCTACCATCTTTTGTGCCACCTCCTTAGTTGCAGGGTTGCAATTTCACCTGCTTGATTCTTTACTTAGTCGGGGTGGACGCTCAGCTTGATTTGTACTAGACTCTTCTCCAGAAGAGAGTTGCTACTCTTGTAGTTGGCAGTGGAAGGCATAACCACCGAGCCCCAAGCGATGATCATGCACATTTTTGCCTCGTCTTTCCTTTTGGGTCTTGTGAATAGCCTGATCATTTAAAATGAGGTATTGCAATTTAGACTTGGCAAACATATATAAAAATATTCACCTCCTTAATTGTATAATATTAAAGATTCATACAATACATCACAATCTTTATTACCTGAAACTCTTCCGTATTCCTAGCTACAACAAATATTTCCCACACCTCAGGATCTATAAATATATATATATATATATATATATATATATATATATATTTGTTTCTTTCTTCTTTTGTTTAGGATTATCTATAAATTCCCTTTTGAGATATGTCTTAAAAGTCCTCCATCATACACCACAATGTTGTAGCACTTTTTTCTTGTGATCTTTTTCATTTAGATGAAAAACACCCTATACATGAAAAAGAAGAAATAATGTTGTCTTAAAAAGGATATGTCTGCCCAAGCAAACTAAATTAGAATCAATAAACAAAAACATATTAAAATAATATCACTTCCAGTCACAGATACATCTTTCCATAGGAGGTCTTTTAAGGCATTAGAAACACCATGCCAATTTTCTATATCTATTGGCACCTTACTGCGCATGGTCGCCCCTACGTAATGTTTGAAAGCACTAGCATGTTCCCCAATAGGTGCTCCTGTGACATCAAACTGGACTACCAATTTCTCCCCTTTGGCCCTGAGCTCATGCAGCCTACGCATCAGTGTGGGACCTCTACTTTTCTTAGCATCACCACTACCATCCTCATGGTGCTCATGCTCAGAATGCTCATCTTCACTTGCCATTTTGGAACCTGCAAGTATACATGATAAAAGAAACATAAGTGATAATAAAAGAATGATATATGATGTATATTTAAAAGATTACATGCTTAAATGTGATATGTAATTGAAATAGGATTAAATGCTTAATAAAACCATATTCAAATCGTTTAAATTGATTTGGAGGGTCAAACATGTGTCAAATGACCTCAAATTTGAACCATGAGTCCACAATTATGTCTAGAATATTCCTATGGCTTTAAATCTCGTTTTTATTCACCTTTTGGCCATTAACCACCATGTTGTCCAATAATGTGTATATTAATGCATTTTAAAAGGGTGAATTAATACAAAGTATTTTCTTAGCAATTCCTTTAATAAACTACGAGATAAATATTATAAAGTCATTCAAGTGTCATGTCCCACTTCTTATTCTCCTTTTTAATGTTTTAATAACAATTTAGGGGAGAGAGGAGATAAGAGGGTGAATATCTCATTAATTAGATTCAATTTCACCTTAATTCTTATTTCTTATCCCAAAAAGCCACAATTAATCTAAATGAACATAATCTACTCATTATCTCTCATAATTGGCCATTTTGCATTATTAAACTCTAATTAACACATAATTTGAGATTTTTGTGCAAAAACCCATTCATGTAATGAATGTGGGTAAATATAGTTCAAGCCATCAAGTATTCCTCAATTGCAGCATTGAGGATAAAAAGGATAGAAAATATAGAAAAATTTAGGGAAAAGTCCAAAAGGATAAGAAGAAAATGAAAGGATTGAAAATGGGTAAAATTGCAAAAGAATCTTAGATTCAATATGTTACAAGATCATACTCTACTAGATGTAATGCTTGTGGGAAAAAAGGACATTCGAATGATGAATTCCTAGAACATAGAAAGAAGAAGAAAAAGAAGAAGAAGTGATGATTGTGATATGTCTCTCTCAACTTTTTCCAAAGGTGAACTTATTGAACTTGTTGAACTTACACTAATAAAGTTTGAAAAATATAAAGAAAGAGAAATAAATTGGCTATTATTGTTGAGATGTAGAAGTTAGTGAGCTAAATGATCAATATATTAGTGAAAACAAAAAGAATAGATAATCTTGTTTCTCAAAATGCTCCCTTGCAAACTCAGTTTTCTATCATTTTAGATAAGTTGAATAATATAGAGAAATAGCCTTATCGTTTCCCACATTTTGATTATGATCTTATCCTTGAAGTGAATGTTGAATTAAAAGATAAAATTTCTATTCTTGAGGATAATACTAATAGCATTATGAGATCATTAACTTTTACTATAAAGAATCATTATTGCTTGGCAAGGAAAATAAAAATCTTAAGAGTTGGATAAATTTTCAAAAAATGGAAATATGCTAAAAAATATATTGCTTTGTCACAATGATCATGTGAGTACAAATGGTCTTGGTTATATTCAAAGAAGTAAAAATAGGAAGAAGAAGTAAGGTACTATATTTTTAAAACCACTTTCTAGTTCTTCTTAGTTAATCATGTTACATTCTTTGTTTGTAGGAGATTGGGTCACTATGCTTTTTCATACCCCTTTAAGAGAAAAAGTGGCAACAACATGGTTTGGGTACTAACAACCTCTCTCTAGAGGAAGGTGTGTATGATCATAAACTTCAATGGATATATGGTTTGATTATTACATGATTTTAATTGGTTAATCTTATTGGTCTCACAACGATCATGTGAGTACAAATGGTCTTGGTTATATTCCAAGAAGTAAAAATAGGAAGAAGAAGTAATGTCCTATATTTATAAAACCACTTTCTAGTTCTTCTTAGTTAATCATGTTACATGCTTTTTTTACAGGAGATTTGGATATATGGTTTGATTATTACATGATTTGAATTGGTTAATCTTATTAGTTGATATGATATTTTCATTTGGCATTTAATATGGATTTTTTATAGAGGTTTGTATTTTTGTTGGATAAAAATTCTAGCAACTATCTCCTGATCAAAATGTACTTTGACTGTAGTTCGGTCAAAATACAGTTCACACAAAATACTAATTATCAAGTTCTATTTTAGATATCTTACAATTGTTATTTATATTCACTTTTATGAATGTATCTATGTTATTTAGAGATTGAAATCAATTATTATACAAGTATGTATGTTTTTTAAGTTATTTAACATATTAGTGGTCACTTTCTTAGTTTGAGCCCAATTTTTATGAGTATGAGAATAAGGGGGATCTCAAATCATGTCATTTATCTTGCTATCTTTATTATTTTATGTTTTTAATGGATTATTTATATCAATTGTGGGCTTTGCATCCCTTGATATTGGTCTAGAGATCCTTTTTTGCTTTATCTTTGTTTTTTATGGCATCTCTTTATTAAGGTAGACCTATCATTCCTTTCATCGATGCTGAGATGTCTTTTATAAAGATCATTATTTGTCTTCTTGGCTCTCTTTGATAATAATAGAGTTACCATTCCTTATCACCGACTTAGAGAAATTTTGTTGATCTCATTGTGTGCATAAAAGGTTCGGTTTATCATGAAGGACTCAATATTCCTCTAATTGATATTGGAACATCTTTGTCGAAATTTCCATGTTCTAAATGTGGCTTTTTGTATAGCATGCCCTTCTATATAAATTACTAATTTCATTTAGCATTCTCTTATTTCTTTGAAATGAGCCCCCTCCATATGATTATCTTTTTTTTGTGGGGGGGTAACTTTTTTAGGGGGAGTTTTGTATGTTTGCCTACCTTTTTTACTTTAATAAAAGGGGAGAAAAGTCCATGAGATAAATTTTATTTATATAGAAAATCAAAGGTATGATGCTCTTACTATAGCTGTCTAAAATTTATCTTATAGAAATAGTGTCATCATTAAAAAGAGGGAGATTGTTGACTTTGGATATGCTAAACTCTAATTTTGATGATTTTGATCTTTCCCATTTGTGTTACTGATATGTGAATTGAGTGATTAAGGTGATCAAGGAACTTAAACAACATCCAATATCAAATAATGTGGAATGATTTGTGTATTTGGGTGCTTCCACATCAAGTTGTACCTAGATGATATTTTGTATAGGTACAACTTGTACAAATGTATAGGAATGATCTAAAAAAAGTCATGAACATATCAAAATCATCCTAAAGAAAATCTTATACTTATATAAACATTTTAAATTTAGGTAGGTAGTTTTTCCATATCATTTGAGCCATCTTTCAAAATTTAGGACCTATTGGAACAGAGTATTTTTTGGTCAAACTCTAATTTGAAAAAAATGCATTCAGGTCAATCTTTCAATTGATTGGGACACTACCATTGGACTATAGGTGATCTCATTAGTGTTTCACTCAAAAATTTATAAAAATGTTTTATTGTCATATTTATATATTAAGTTAAACATCATGCACCAATGATCTCATCTATAAACCCTAAAGTGTCAATCTGGGAGTACACATCTCTAATCTCATATTAATTTCTAGAATTTATATAATAATTACATATGAAAAAAATACATGTTTTTATTAATTGGTTGGGTTACCAATCATATAAAATAGAAAAACAATATAACTGTCCAGTTAAAGGCGCACAAGTCCACTCTCAGTCGAGAATTCGTCGACCGAGAGTCCACCTACGTGTGACGTCCAGGTCCACTCTCGGTCGACGAATTGTCGACCGAGAGTTGAACTGGACGTCGTGTGTAGGTGGACTCTCGGTCGACAAATTTTCGACCGAGATTGGACCTGGACGCTACCTTAGTCATGGTGGAGGTACCACGGCGGGCATAGATAGACCTATATAAACGGCCTTACCTTTGGAACGTCTTACTTGGAAGCAGCAAAGATCTTCATGGAAGAGGCGAAAACCTTTGTGGAAGCGTGGAAGAGGCGACGACCCGGTGCGGTGCGACAACAAGGTCTTAGTGGTGCAGCAACGAGGTCTCAGTGGTGCGGCAAAGAGGTCTCGGCGGTGCAGCAACGAGGTCTCGACGGTATGACAATAAGGTCTCGGCGGCAGTGGAGCTTTGGGGGCGCGAGAGAAAGTGAAATAGTAGGTCTCGGTAGTGAAAATGAAAGGTTCTAGTATATCCCCACACCTGACCTGTAGGGTCGGTTAAAACTAAAAAGCGACCCAAGAGATAAGTGGTTCCCGTGTCGGGTTAATTAAAAACACCAAAACTCCAACTCGGTCGAGAAATTCGTCAACCAAGGGAACTTCGGTCGAGAAATTCATCGATCGAGGGGACCTCTAGGGTCGGTTAAATGGAAAAAACTGATCCTAGCGGTACTTATACATGCATGATGGAAATTTGGATCCAAAACCCTAAACATCCAAACTCAAACTCGGTCGAGAATTTTGTCGACTGAGAGAACCTCAGTCAAGAAATTCATCGACCGAGGGGACCTCTAGGGTTGGTTAAAAGGAAAAAATTGATCCTAGAGGTGCTTATACATGCACGAAGGCAAACTGGATCCAAAATTCAATTCGGTCGACAATTTTGTCGATCGAGGGGACCTACAAGGTCAGTTTAAAGGAAAAAACCGACCCTAGAGGTAATTATACATGCACGAAGGAAATCTGGATCCAAAACCCTAAACACCCAAACTCAAACTAGTTCGAGAATTTTATCAACCGAGAGAACCTCGATTGAGAAATTCATCGAATGAGGGGACCTCTACGGTCGGTTAAAAGCAAAAAAACGACCCTACAGGCACTTATACATGCACAAAAGCAACCTGGATCCAAAATTCAATTTGGTCGACAATTTTATCGACCGACGGGACTTACAATGTCAGTTAAAAGGAAAAAATCGACCCTAGAGGTACTTATACATGCACGAAGGAAAAACTGGATTAAAAAATCAACCCGTTCGACAATTTTTTCGACCGAGGAGACCTACAAGGTCAGTTAAAAGGATAAAACCGACCCTAGAGGTACATATACATGCATGAAAAGAAAATGGATTCAAAATTCAACTCAGTCGAGAATTTTTTTGACCGAGAATCCCTAGAAGGCCGGTTATAAGGAAAAAACCGACCTTATAGATCGAGAAAATACTCTCAGACGTCTTGTAAAGTCGATTTCTTAAGAAAACTGACCCAAGAGGTCTTAAATGGTGCCCACATTTTTTGAAGACAAATAAGGTCAATTATTTGGAAAAACTGACCCTATAGATCGAGGCACGAAGCCAAAATCGAGCAAATTTTTTCTACGGGAAACTGTAATGGGCTTTCTAATCTCATTGTCTATAAGATCACTTATTTTATGAAAACCGACCCTATAGAGATACACTACAAGGTCGGTTATTTTAAAAAAACCGATCCAAGTGGTCTTAAGTGGGGCCCACATTTTTTATAAACATATAAGGTCGGTTATTTGGAAAACTGACACTATAAAGTTACACTACAAGGTCGGTCATTTTAAGAAAACCGACCGAAGAGATCTTAAGCGGTGCCCGCATTTTTTGTAGACATATAAGACCGGTTATTTAGAAAAACTGACCCTACAGGCAGCGACATTATTGGCCAAAAATATAGTAGTGCATAGTGAAGATCCAGTATCTTTTCTAACTTCTTAATGTGAGGTAGTTGTAATGTTTTTGAAATAAAACTAAAAAAACACATTGCAAAAGGAGATTTTTTTATTCATCCCGTCCTTGACGGAAGGCATCATCGTGAAGACATGTACTTACAGTATTCTAAGAGAATAGGAAATGTATATTGTGTAATCAAGGCTTGACTCCGCAAGACATTTATTTAGGATTAACCATATGCACCATCTTGAAAGCTATCATGGTGAATCTATTCATGCACTAACCAAATAAAAAAAAATACCCACATAGATTTTGTAGAGATAACACACGAGTATATAAGTGCTTAAAGATAGAAAGGAGTACATAGAGATAGGACTTGTAATACATACAACCGACTGGAAGTTATAATCTTAGAAATAGCAGGGTTAAGTTGTCATCGTCCAAAACATGCTCTAAGCAAAGAGTTGGGATTTTGATTCAAAATGAGGGTGTGATCCCCTTAAACAACCCACTAGAATATAGCAAATCAGGATCAAACAAATCAACATTGGTAGGACCACCATGAGAAGTTGATCATTTCCGATGGAGAAATAAAAATATAGGTTGCGAGCTATATTACGGTTTTTTATTCTGATGGTGTGACTTATTCTCAATTTGACATAGGGATATTTTGGTCTCCCGTAACTATTCTCAATTTTCCTACACAGAAACACATTAGTCGACCCCCAACTTCTTTGTTAGTGATTCTGAACCAGATCGGAAAATTTTACAAAGATGCCCCGTTCAACCACGTCCAAGTATGAGTTGACTATGGTCAAGGAGAATATAAAAAGAAAAGAAAAAACTCAAATAGCACACTTTTGCAAAAATATTTACCGAAATAGCACATTTTCCAACTTATTTACCGAAATAGCACACTTTCAGCCATAAGCGCCACATTATTTGGCAATGATGCCCCCGCCTGCGCCACATTATTTGGGTGGCGCACGTGGAGGACCAGGAGACCAGAATATATGAAATACTGCAGAATCAATATGGACCATATGGTGCAGCTTCATCAAGGAGGACCCCGTAGCAACAGTCAAGAAATAACATCCAAAGACAAAAGAGCAAGACGATGTTCAACTACAGACCGTTGGTTGCAGTTCGTGGTAAGGTAAAAGAACGTCTTCCACCTAAATACTTGTAAAATCACACCCAACTGATTTCTCACGGAGTGAAGAAAAATGTTGGTCGAATAAACATTGTGAGACTGAGAAGATGAATTGGCCAAAAGAAGCATTGCCACGACATGTGTTGATCGGGTAAGCCTAACGAGGTTGAAATTGTTCTTCTTGGCATGTAAATTAACTTCTGTACCAGCTGAGCAACATCTTGGTATATTTGCAAGTCGGCTTCCACATCTCTTCAAAAGCCACTGGTCATATACAGGCTAGGAAGCACACTCTAATGAGATTCACAATAATGTGCAATAAGAGAAGGATCCCCTTCATGCATGCAGTCCTGAAACCTCAATGAATCTATGCCAACCCTGTTGCAGGCTTGCAGCCATTGGTCATACAAGGAAATAAAATTCCATTTTTTACTGGTGACTGCACCAACAGCCATCATGTTGTTCCCATGCAGTCGTCACACCTCCGACCATGACGTACGTAGAGGAGAGTCCCTCCATAATGCACATGGCATTTGCGATATGGGGTTTTGACAACTAGAGCAAGATGAGATAGATCATTTGAAGTAATGCATGGCCGAGAAGAACTAGCTATTGTTGCATGATGGACGGACGCCAAACAGAGTCAAAATCCTCCTGCCATATTTCAGGCATGTCTATTGGCCTCTATTATCACATGCATTTTCAAAATTGAATATGCTTCTTCACCATCTTGTGTCTATGGCATCTTCTAATCTAGGATGTAAACTCATGTAATTGTCTCTCATTTCAGCTTGTATTCCTCCTTTTTGTCTTTCTTGATATTCCCCTACCGGCGAGGGTCAGTTCTTATCAAAAGGCAGAAGCAACACATAATTTTGACCTAAAAAGCAAATCTATTTGCATCAGCTACTTCTGTTACGGCGGTGAGGAAGACTTGCAATAGTACCTCCAATGCAACATTATGACATACAAAGGACGCAAGGAAAAAATATGTATGTTCATTTATATTATTCACATGTCTTTTGCTCAAATTTATTTATATACTTAACCTTATAGAGTTAAGATTCAATTATACATCATCCAAATTGTAGAACAAATATTTCTCTTTGTATTATTAATATTTTTTAGAACAATCTCACATCATAAAATTTGTCTTTATGCAGTACAGTGTAACTGCTTTGAAACAATTATTTTGTTTTTTTTTCTTATTGAACTCACAAATTCACTTTATTCAAGTTGGTAATATAACATTCTTACTAGCGGGTGAAACATGAGCACACTTTAGTGACCTTAATATTGATCTCTTCAAAAAAAATTATGAAATCAATATAATTACTTTATTTGTTTCTAATAAATATTGCTTTAGTGGATAGATTTTACGCAAATTGATGCATTCTACTTCATGCATAAATGCTTCATTTGTCACTTTTATTTGCATTATCTTCTTATTACAAAATAAAATAGCTCAATCTAAAAATGTGCATCAGAGGTTTTATTATCAATAATCATCTAGAAAATAATGAAAACAAAGATCTCTTTGAATATGTTACCGTAAACTATAACTTGAAGCACATAACCAACTATTGGATTTATATAAATTTCTTTAAAATGACTTGAATATGCACTACTTTTCTTCCCTACAAAATAATCTTGTAATAAATCTAAAATAATATATATAATCCTAGATATCTTCTTGGTGATTTTTGAGCTTATAAATTTTTGTATCAACTTGAATATATTTAAACCCAAAAAAAAGATGAATGGAGAAAATAGTTTCATGTAGTTGACCTCAACATTAATGGGATATAGGCTTAAATGTCAAAGTAAAAATGAGTGGCTAACTTTCAAGAATAGAAAATATAATTAGCTTTCATTCAAATACAAGAGGGGATTATTTCTATTACACAATCAAAAAAAGGCTATAACATTCACATCCCTTTGTTTTCTAAGACAATTGATATTGGACAAGCTTGTCTACTTCAAAAACCCTTTTCTTCCTTTTTCTATAACTATATCATGTTACTCTAAATTAAAATTCACATATTTTAATAATGCCATATGGATATTTCTATATATTATTATTCCCAAAGTTAGTAAGCTTATATGATGTTACAATATGAAATGGGGTTTTATTATGAAATTCTAATTTTTATTTTCTTTTTCACAAACTTCAAAGTGTATATGCATATATATGATCAAAATTTATGGTTTGTGATTCTAAAAAACTTTAGCACTTTCATTTTGCACATAATCTTGTTTTAAAATTCACACATACTATGCTGAAATGTGTTGTCATGTCGATCTAACACGTCCAAGTAGAATATGTTTTATTCTAAAAGTATACAAGAACATGTAAAATTTTGTTTGTTCCTAGGTAAAATGATCTTATATTTCACAAACATTCATGTTAGATCTCATTTAAAAGCATGTTTTCACTTCTAAAATCACATGGATTAATGAGGTTTTCTTTGTATGACATTGACTCTGGCTCCCTTCATAAGTGTAAAGACACAATCTCATTAATCAAGAAAGCAAGAATGCTAAAACTTGTTGTAAAATTCTTGTTGCACTAGATTTTCTCTTCATTCAATGTTATAACTCTATCATTGCTTACAGAAACACTTATTAGTTAGATGATGATGGATTTATGATGATGTATTTTATCTCTTACATTTAAACATGAAGCAAATGATATGACTGACACATATGCCTAATTAATAATGTTAATAGTTAAATGCATTATGGAAGTCATTTAATCAACTTTCAAGAAGGGATAAGGTATATTTAGGATTCTTCCTCTTAAAAAAAGAACTATAACTAAAACTGAACCCTCAAGGAAGCACATTTTTTAAGTATGTCAAGTAATGTATGTTTCTATGTTTTTACTTGCAAGCTTAGTTAATCTTTCCTTTGTGACAAAATGACATAGTTTGAACATAAAATATTGTATAGAATGAATAACAATGCAATGTTATCAACTTGTATACAAGCTTGCATCTTTTTATGTGCAAACTTAGTTACTCTTCTCTATGTGGCGACTCAAATAGATTTTCCCTTTATCAATACCCAATGATCACAGAGAAACTAGAAACATATAGTGAGTATTTATAAGATCACTATATCAATTCTTAGTCTGATAAATTCATAAATGTATATATCTTAGATACACAAAATTGATTTATTGAATTCCAAGAAATTGTGCCAATAACCTTTTTTATTTTAGATAGTTAGAGTTTGGGAAGAAATATCTAAAAATCAATGTCCAATAGGTGCTGGAAACACAAATAAGGAATTGGAAATAAATTTCAAAACATAGCTTTAAAGCATCCTCAACATGGAAGATGTCCTTTTTACACAAAAACATTAGCTGAGATACATGACAATAGGAGATTTTTAAATATGATAAAGGAATTGGTGATTATGATAATGACGACAATGATGACCAACATCATGATGATGATGATGATGATGATGTTGATGAAATGAGTGTACAAAATCTATGAATCATCTATAATTTAAGTAATTTTTCTACTATGAAAAAAATGTTGTTTGTTTGTGTAAATTCAATAGTGTGTCTTCCTATTGAATGAAACAAGGAGATTAAGGAACAATATCATAATAACTATTTACTCAGAATAGTAAATAATAGTATATTAAAACAAATGTGGAACTAAATATATCACATAATTAGTCTTTATTGCAAACCATATCTCGATGAGTTATATTAGAACAACTTGTAACTCAATCTATATTAGGCATTGATTCGTTACAAACATATCATCGAAAGAAATCATTAATTTACACATGTGCTAAAATTTCTATCCAATATATATGAAATTTACTAGGAACAAACAAGATATTGTAAATGAGAATATACGATAGATACCCTTCTTATAACCTACCTTATAAACTACAATTATAAAAAATTCTCTATCTTCTCGCTAAACCATTATTTTCTCATAGGGAAAATGTAAGTGTGCTTTGTAACCCCACCATTAACATCTAGATGCCATCCATTAATCATTTGATGTCTGGATGGGGATCAAAGGGAGATATTCAATGTTGGAAAAGAAGAGGTGGAGCCACATACTAGCCTTGGGGCTCATACCCTGCCTAGGTCTTATTATTTAATGTTAATAATTGAACAATCACTTCATTTGTAAATAAAAAATATCTTCAACTTTCTACCTTATATTAGTCTCTTGAATTTTGCATATATGTTTCCCTAACTTAATTTTCTAGATCTACCACTGGAAAAAACAAAATTGAGGATTAAATAATAAATTTCCAAGTGACCAACTCATATACTATCATAAAACAAACATGAGAAAAGGGAACTTGAAACCCAAAAAGAAAAAGAGTGATTTACATGGTTATTCAACAAAGTGTTCCATCAAGTTATACACCACCTAATACTTCCCATACCTAACATATCAGCAGGAGCATATTCATGAACCAATATGAACTAAAATTATTACTTTTTTGTGTTGAGTACTCACTAAAATTGAATAAATTGAATTCATTATAAAAAATTCACAGTAACAATATATCAAAAATATATTGTTCACTTATTCCTTTTCTGTCTTATTATTATAGACATATTGAACCTGTCAAGAATAAGAATTAAGCTAAAAATGTAAGACAATTCAACTTATTGAACTACTTTGTTATATGTGTAATGAAATCTGAGTGACATTACATCTACCAATGTCAGAATTTTTTGTTAATGAATAGTAATTATATGCAATCTGAAAAAAATAGATTTGGTTGTTTTTGGGAACATGGTTGTCTTGGTACCCTTTTGTATGTTCTTAATTCAAAAATATTTGAAAAAGGGCTTTTTGAATAAGATGACCATGCCACATGCATATTTGTTTCACTCACAAATTAGCTTACATGATATAAAATCACAAAATTCAAAATACAATTTTAGAAGTTGATTGAGCTCATCATATTTTATTATGATGCTTTAGTTGAAGATGAGTATCAATGCTAAATAAATGGAGTTGATTATATCTTACACCATTATAATAATGACACTCTTGTGGCCATATATCTTCCACATGAGAGGTTGCTAATATGCTTTTCAATAAGTATAGTTTTTGCCAAAGATATACAAGGGTACATGTGATGGTTCAAATGCATTGAGATAAACAATTAGATAAATTTTCCCACTATATTACATCATAAATATGCTAAAACATTTACTTAAAATATATAAAACTAATGTATAATCATTACAATCTTTCCATTCAATTTCATTATGACATATAATACAACTACAATTTATGGAGAATATTAATATGAAATGTCACAAATAATAAAGTGAAATATGAAAGGTAAAAGGAAAAAGAAAGACCACATATGCATCACTACACAAGATATTGGTTACATCAAGAATCAATGGAAGACAACAAAGATCACATCACTGAAATCATAGTTTCACAATAAAGAAAAAAATGTCATTACTCATTCTATCACATTCTTATAGCATAGAGACCATTAGAAGATGAATAAAAGATATACTGGTGAGTATATCTAGTAATATATATACTAGACTTATTATTTTCTTTCATTTTTAGTTAAATTATTATCATAATCTGATCAATATTGTTACTTTTCTTATCTATAAGTCAAATTTATAGAAGTCATGTGCAGAACACGTGCATGTACTAGTTGTTCTATATAGCGATTGATTTATTTTATATTTATATTTAAGTTCTTTCTATTACCTCTATACAATATGAACACAGACAAAAAAACACCAATTCAAAAATTCTTTTCAACTAACAAGTATATACCATGATACGAGCCTGACTTTTTCAATGTCTATTGAATAATTATTAAAGTGTGGCTTTGGTATTCATATCATAATACGGTATATTGTCATTCTTTGAAAATAGAGAACAATTTCAAAATTGTGTCAAAAAGTATTAGTCTCTTTTTGAAAATAGAAAATAATTTCAAAATTATGTCAAAAAGTATTAGTAACTCAAATCGTCAAACATATCATGATAGAACTCTTATTACAATCCAAATTATATGTATGCCTCCTCCAGCCAATCGTGTTGGGGCGTCAACTTTTAGATTCAAAATTGTCTCGTTTTGAACAAATTAAAACATGTACCCAATGATTTCTGGGTCGGACTATGGCGTATTTATTTGTTTGATGTATAGACATGTTAGTGGGTGGAGTTTTCCTTTACTCAAAATTTGACACGCTTCGTCATTGACTTGACCCACTATCATTCCAAATTATTAATAAAAGTAAGACATTGGTTTAGCATCTTAAAATGGACCTAGGGTGGATAACTATATTCCTAAGCATTTGAACTCTAGAACCGGCTTGGCATGCATGTACAGGTAGAAAACCCCAACAAATATCAAAAGTTGAATCTATCTAAAATCTTCCCAAAAAATGATGTAAATGAGGTAATCGAATGAATATATTTTTTCTAAAATTGAAACATACTAGGATTAATTTAAATTTTTCTAGTCTATGATCATGGATTCCTATTAGACACCGATAGTCTAGAATTTAGGTTGGATTCACAAACCATTTAATTTTTTTTCTTAAGCTCTTGTAATATTTGAGTAGTTACAAGTCAATTGTGTAACAATATACAAAACCCAATCGATTTAAACCTCTAGATATTAGGTTAGTCAAGATTACGTATGAACCCATGAATATTACCGGACCAGACTCAAAACTAATGGACTCATGTTTGGATCTTTTTGTTGACTTGGGTCCATGTTAATAATATGATGTTATAATATTAAATTGACATATTGAGACAATTTGGATTGAGTAGCAGTGGAAGTCTACACAAAATGTATTTTAATATTTTGAGACTAATCAAAAGCTATATAAATCTTTAAATATATGATAATATACTATAAAATCAAACAATTTTGTATTTATATGCAACTCTTTACCATTTATATAGTACTTATTGGGACAAATTAGAAAGTATAATGCTTGTGTTTAATTCTAGCTTCTACATCATATATTGAGGAAAATAATATGTTTCAACAAAAAAAACTTCTAGGTGCATGTCAGTCCAAGTCAAACTTCTTTGCATAATACACTACACTACACATTACACTGCACTACACCCAAAGAGTCTATTGGTCAAAGCTAAATCCCTAACCAATATGAGTTGAACCTTAAAGGGTACATGCTCATGAGATCAAGGCCCGAATAGGTGTACCCTAATGGAATATTAGGTGCCCATTTACCCTAATTAGAGTCAATTCTTTACTAATAAATTTGAAAATCTTGAGTTCCATTTATTTAGAAACAAATATTTGTTGACCTAGAGGTTATACATTACCTATATTTTGATAATGACTTAACCATTCCATTCATATGTATCTAATATGTGCGTTTAAGATTGTTTGCAGGCATTAGGTACATGAAAAGGATCCAAAATCCAAAGCCCTAGAATGGGTCAAGTTCAAGTCAAAATAGCTACAAGTGTGCTTTTTGGGATTTCTATGTAAACGACCTTAGAACATCTATGTAATCACTTGTAATGATGAATTTACTTGTAACTTATATGAGAAAAATGTTTGGGACAAAATTCACCAAGTGCTAATCACTTTAGATGCAAATTAGAAAATTGATTACAGACACTTGGTCGGTCGAGTTTCCCTGGCTTGAAACTCGACCGATCATTCTTGGTCAATTTTCTGAAGATTGCACCGGTCGAGTTGTGCTTTCACACAACACGACCGATCATGTAACTGACTATTTCGATTTCTAATGGTCGGTCAAGTTTTGTCAGGACAAACTCGACCGATCATTTGAATATCGGCTTTGTCATTTACTTGATCGGTCGAGTTACCTTTATTGAAACTCGACTGATTGCACTATACGGAATTTGCAGTAAAAAGTGATGTGACCGTTGGTGAGTGTTTTGGGCAAAAATAGAGTCATTTCCTTGAACAAAAAATGGCTATTTTTGTATCCAAGTGTCCCACAACTTAAAGGGGCACCCTCAACTATAAATAGACCCCTTGGGCTTCATTCCAAGGCTGCTCATTCATTACAAACTTGATGCTAGCATAGTTGAGAGTGTTCTAAGCCTTTGAGCCCCTTTCTCTCTCTACCTTCAAGACAAATTCATGAGCTATGAGTGAGTTAGGTTCCTATGTATGAGAGCTATCCCTTGTATGATGTAAAGCTCTCCATTCCCTTTTCCTACCTCATATTCCCTTTGAAGATTTATTGAAGCTGCTTCTCCAAGTGAAAGAGAAGTTGATGCTGCTCTTCCCCGAGTGAAGGTGAAGATGGTTGTTGCCCTTCAAGAGTGAAGAAAGAAAGCTGCTCTAGATCTCCTACTAAAGGAGAAAGGTGTAAAAGCTCTCCAAGAGAAGGAGAGGTGCAAGGTAAAGCTCAAGTAAGATGGGTAATTCCTGCAAGGCTGAAGACTAAAGCAAGAGTGGGTAAGTCCTTTGAAGAAGGATGAAGACTACTTGCAAAGTGGGTTAGTCCTTGGTGAGGTAGAAGAACTTATCTTGAGAAACTAAGTCCTTGGATGTGTGGTTATTGTATCTTGTAATCTTATTGTGATATATAAGAGAACCAAGTTGCAAATCCTAGAGCCTAACCAACTCTAGGTAGTGGACTAACATTGCTCCTAAGTTTAGGACATGGAACAACTCTAAACCACCTGTCCAAGTGCTTGCTATTCCTTGTCTCTTATCCTTTCTTTTAATGCTAGATTAAGACTTCAAACTGCTGTTTGGTTTAGTTTCTGCACTAAATATAAATTGGTGGTCTAATTGATTTTGTGAAGTTTGTGAAGCTCTATTCACCCCCCCTCTAGAGCCCATTGATCCAACAAGTGGTATCAGAGCAGGTCTTCTCCAATCTACTTCAACAAGTAGGAGAAGATGGGTGATTCGACTCTTGGTTCACTTAACCTAGAAGGAAGCTTCTCCATGAGACCTCTAGTCTTCGACGACACAAACTTTCTCTATTGGAAGAGAAGAATGCAATTCTACCTCCAAGGTGTGAGCTATGAAATGTGGAAGATTGTCCACCTCAAATATGAAGATCCAAAAGGGGACATCACCACATGGACTGAAGCTGAAATGAAGCATGCTCAACTCAATGCCAAAGTTGTGAGCATCATCTATGCCGCTCTTACTCCATCTGAGTTCAACTGGATCTCTTCTTGGGACACCGCACATGAGATATGGCACAAATTGTGTGTCACCTATGAAGGAACTGAGCAAGTGAAGGAGGCTAAAGTCTACATGCTTGGGGGTCTTCTAGAGAACTTCAAAATGGGTAAGAATGAGAGAGTGGCTGATATGTACACTAGGCTCAATGTCATCTTGAATAGTTTGGCAGCCCTTGGGAGTGTAATGGATAGAGGTACTATCAACTCTAAGATCTTGAGATCTCTTCCTAAGAGATGGGAGCCTAAGGTTACTTCAATTGAAGAGGTGTACTAGCTAAGTGAGTTGTCAACCGAGGAGCTGGTTGGTAATCTCCAAGCCCATGAACCTAGGCTTGACAAGAATGAAGAGGAAGAGAAGAGAGAAGAAAAAGAGTCTAAGAAGATAAAGGACACAACCTTCAAAGCACAAATTGAAGAAATGGTCCAGCAACAACAACTCACATTGAAGTCTCCCAACCCTTCCTCAAGTGAAGATGAAGGTTCCAACGAGCATGAGGCAAACTACTCCAAGGGGAAACACTTCAAGAGCAAGCCCTCCTCTTCAGCTCCAAGATGCTATGAGTGTGGTCAAAAAGGCCACTACAAGAGTGACTGCCTAAAGGCCAAGAAGAACCATCAAAAGAGCAGCCACAAGAAAGACAAGGAGTACAAGAGAGAAGCCAAGTACAAGAGGAAAGACAAGAAGGAGAGAAGATCCAAAGATGTAGCTCATGCAGCATGGGAGGAGTCATCCTCAAGCTCCTCAAGCTTCGAAGATGGAGAACTCCATCTTGCCCTCATGGCCTCCACTAGTGAAGATGTAAGGGAGGTAAGTGAGGAAAGCAATGTGAATTTGCATGAGCTATATAAGGAAACTCTCATTGATATGTTAAATGAATGCAAATCCTCTTCTGCTAATTGCAAGTGTAAAAGGAAAAGATTAGTGAAGATAATTGATGATCTTTATGCTAAAATTGATATTCTTGATCAAAATGAAAAATTGCATCTTGAGAACATAGATTCCTTAAAAGGGCAATTTCTTGACCTCGAACTTCAATACAATGGATTAGAGGTTGAGAATGGTGTATATCTTAAAAATATTGAAAATCTTAAGATAGAAAACCAAAAGTGCCTAGATGATCTTGATGTTCTTAAAACTGAAAATGTGCAACTCAAACTTATTGATGATGCTAGGAGAGATGAAGTCTATGCTTATCAAAGAGGGATTGTTGTGCTTAAATCTGAAAATGCCAAGTTTCTTGCTCAAGTTAATGATTTATCTTCTAGGCCTATTTTGCTAAGAAATGAAGTTGCTAGCTTATCTTTAGAAAAGGATTTCCTTCTTACTAAATCCTTCTGTCTTGAGGTCGACCTTTTTCATGCTAGAGATGATCTTGGTAGTATTTCTACTACTGTTATAAATCTTAGTGATGATAATGCCAAGTTAAGATCTACTTTGCAAGTGTTTCTCTCAGGAAATAAATCCCTCAATGATGTCCTAGAACACTCTACCAAACATGTTGGTACTAGTGGTTTGGGATATGATGGGACTGCTCCGAAAGGTAAGAAAAAGAGCAAGAACAAGGGTAAGAAGAAGAGTGTGGAACCTCCCATTTTCCATGCAGAGACTTCTGACACTAAGAACCCTATGGTTTGTGTTCGTTGTAAATGTGATGACCACTACTCCACTTATTGTCCTTACAAGCCCAAAAGAACCAACCCAAAGATGATCCCCAAGATAACCCCGGATCCCAAAGTTTGAGTTGGGTTCCGACATCCTTCTTTCTTGCAGGTTAAAAAGAGATGGATTGTTGATATTAGCTGCTCTAAGCATATGAATGGAGAAATCAACCATTTCAACAAGTTTGTGAAAAAGAAAGGAGGATAGGTAACCTTCGGGGACAACAAGAAGGGTAAGGTCATAGATGAGGGCGATGTAGGCAATGAGCTATGTATTAAAAATGTGTTTCTTGTTGATGGCCTACATCACAATTTAATTAGTGTTAGTCAACTTTGTGACAATGGATATCTTATGTTGTTTACTTCTTTAGAATGCTTGCTTCTAGATTCCCTCTCCTACAATGTTATATATAAGGGAACTAGAATTGGTAATCTTTATGTTATTGTTCTTGATGCTCTTAAGCCCATACTAAATAGATGCTTGGTTGTGGATAAAAATGATCTTTCTCTTTGGCATCGTTGTTTGGGTCATGTGAATTTTCATCAAATGAAGAAGTTGAACAAAAAGGATTTGGTTCGAGGACTTCCTAAATTGGATTTTGATAAGGATGAGGAATGCCAACCTTGTACACAAGGGAAACAGACCAAATCCTCCTTCAAATCCAAAGGAGTCATGAGTACCAAAAGAGTTCTTGAACTTCTTCATATTGATCTATTCAGACCAATGAGAATGCAAATGCTTCGTGGTTCCAAGTATTGTCCTGTTATTGTTGATGATTTCTCTCGATATATTTAGACCTTCTTTGTCATTTCTAAAAGCGATACTCTTGATGTTTTCTCGAGCTTTTGTAAACGGGCTGAAAATGAAGATTCTTGTTGAATTGTTTCTATCCGTAGTGACTGTAACATCCCTGACCTGGGTTATGAACTAACCCTAGGTGTTTTGATTAAATATGTTAATATATGCTTTTGGTTATTTTATGACATGTAATTAAAGCTTTTGAGGAACATATATTTCTATTTCAGTCCTTTTTTAACAATGTTGTAATATTGTTTTGTTAATTTTGGACTAAAGTGCAAATTACCCAAGTTGAGGGGTTAACTTGCAAATTGCACATGTTGGTATGCCCCTATGATGGTAAGACATCATAAGAATGTATATGATGTGGTGTAATGGATTCCACAAGCTTGAGCACCAATATATAGCTTGTAGAGCAATCCTTGTGCTTTAAAACCTAGTTTTGGTGTAGAATGCAATTCACCCAAAACCTAGGGTGCAACATGTAAAATATACCCTCTAGAGTATCTTTCATGTCTCTTGGCATCAAGTAGAGTAATGAAATGAGGAGGGCGCCTCATTTGAATGATCAAATAAGAAAGATAACCTTAATATCTAAATAACCAAGTTTTAAGCAAAATGGCCTTTCATACATATAGTTTACTAAGATATATGGTTTCCTTTTCTTTAACCTTGGATAAGGGAGGATTTTTGCATATGAAAAGTAGGAAGAAACGTGTCAAAGGATGGAGTGAGCATGAGTGGATGGGTTTAAGAAATAAAAGAAATAACTATCTTTTTCTTTGCCTTGATAATACCCAAAAATATAGAAGCACCCTTTTTCCTCAAAGCAAAGGATTGTTCCTTTAGTTCTTTCTCCTTATCTTCTTGCTTTGGACCAACCAAGAGGGAGCTTTGGAACAGAATAGGACGACCAAGATGGCTTGGGTAAGCTTTGATCATCACCTAGCTCAAATTCTTGGAGGAAACCCTAATACCAGGTTGGTTTGTTAGTTTTCCTTACACAACTCTTCTTTCTAGCCATCTTCTCCATCCAAATCTTGAAGAACGGACCTTGGAAAACCTTTGGAGCTCAAGCCACCATTAAAGCTACGAAGCTTGGATCTATAGATCAGATCTAAAGGCAGGTTTTATAACTCTAACCCTTAAGTTTTGTTAATGCATCTTCTTCTCTTAGAATCGTTGTTTATTCTTCTCCTTTAGACACTTTTAAGTGTTCTTGCTAGCAATTCCGTGAAGAACAGCCCCTGTTCTTGAGGTAGAAAATGATGACGTTAATTCCAAAGTTTATCCACAATCTTTCTTTAGCAAGCGGTCTTCCACCTCTTGCACCAACGGTTTCCCAAACCGTTTGAAAGCAAACGGTTTCAACCAAGAACGCATGGAAGCAAACAGTCCAAGACCGTTTGGATGCGTTCACCAGGTGTTGACCATTTGGAGGTCTATTTTAAACATTATGGACTAATCACCCACCAAAAATCATCAAGTAATTCCAAGAGAATCACCAATTGAAGGTCCATTAGTCACCTAAACCCTAATCGGGTCTATTGCTGATTTCAATAATACAATCATGTTGAAGTTTGGATTGAGTGACCCAAACGGTTTCAAAACCGTTTGGGGATCACCCAAATGGTCTCAAGACCATTTGGTGATCACCCAAGACCGCTTGGAGGTCTAGGGTTAAGTGGAGTTGACCAATTGAGGGTCCAATGATATCAAGTTGATGAGAAATTAAGTGCTGATTTTGTGACCAAATCTAGGGTTCAACCCTTAAGACAATGACTTGTTTTTTGATGAAATAATGGGAAAACGGTCTCAAGACCGTTTGGGGGATGTCCAAATGATCCCAAGACCGTTTGGGGGTCACCCAAGACCGTTTGGAGGTCTAGGGTTGACTATGGTCAAGTGGTTGTAAATCTAAGGATAGCAAGTTGAAGTATAATTGATTAGTGACCTAATAATCAAATCAATGAGACAAACCTTAATAGGTTGAGTTAGATTTTGATGTTGACTTGATAAAACAGTCTCAAGACCATTTGGAGGACACCCAAATGATCCCAAGACCGTTCGGGGTCAGGTCATGACCAAATTGAATGATGGTTCAATGGTTTCAAATCAATTAGACTCATGTTGATACATGTTAAAGAGTAATCGATTCTAAACCCTAATTCAATTGATCCAAGCCCTAATTGGTGATCAATTGAGGGTCAATTAAGTGTCAAATCAGTATAGGGTTGACCTAATTAACTCAATTGATGAGTGGTTAACAAGTGCATGGTTGATTGAGGGGTTCACCATTGGAAACCCTAACTCAATTGAAGTGGTTGAGACACTTTTTGGTCCATGCGGTTTTGAGGTGGTTTGGTCCAAACGGTCTCAAGACTGTTTGGGACCAAACGATCCCAAACTGTTTGGTGTTCATGCATTTTCAAGATTGGTTTTGCCCATGCGGTTTCGAAGTCAAAGTTGGCCAAACGGTCTTCAAGACCAAACGGTCTTCACCTCATCTTGGGCAAACGGTCTTGAGTGTGCACTTTATCAAACGGTTTCAAAATTAAAACTAGACTAAATGGTCAACACCACCAAATGGTTTCATGGTCCATCCAAGACCGTTTGGAGGCTTAGTGTGCAAGATCATTTGAGGTCTAAAAAGGGTAAGAACGTTTGATGCTTTAGTGGTTAAGATGGTTTAGTGGTTGATTAACCTAAACCTCATAGATGCCTAAAGTGACTAAGAGGCTAAGTAATTAGTGGATTAATACAAGTTATGACCAATGGTGAACATTACAAAAGTACCCTTGATGGGATAGTGTGACTAATAGCCCTTGATCAAGTAAACCCTAATGATCATAATGGTGATGACATAACTTATGTTGTCAAGGTTTATTTGACTTAGCCTGATCAAGAGTGATGTAAACATCATCTAATAGTAACAGGAGAGAGAAGACTCCTAATATGAATTAGAATTAAGTAATATACTTCCAATATGTATGAATGTATCTAATTAGGGTATGATCCTCTATAGTGAGATCATGGAAACTCTAATTATGATGGTTAGTGAATCTTAACCTAATTTGAGGGCATTAATGAAAGTAATCCTCATACATGATGATGGTATGATCTCAATTCATTGCAAATGTGAATAGTAAACCCTAATCTAGGGTAATGTGATGTAATGTGAATAGTAAATCCTAATCTAGGGTGATGGGATGATATGAACAGTAAACCCTGAATCTGGGTTATGCTTTTAAGCATAAAACACTATACTTGATTATGGAATGAGTAATCATTATGCCTTTATAAGTTAAAGGGGTTGAATAGCCCTAATTGAATTAAAAAGGAAACCTAAGCCTAGAAACCAGCCGTGGTGATATGACACGGTCGTGGTGAATCCTCCGTGGCACGACCGTGTAATGAACCACGGCCGTGGTGGCTTACTCTTGCACGACCGTGCAAGATAGCATGGTCGTGGTATTCTATATTTAAATTGGAAAGAACTTGTATTGTCCTGATATAGTTACAATGTGCATGTTATCAGTAATGTTAACCATGCAAGTCCTTATAAAGAAGTGAGCATAACCAGGTAAGGCTTATGATGCTACATTTATTGAAAGCACTTTATAAGCTTTTAAAAAGTAAAGATATGTTATGTTGCCTAGTATGAGGTAACATATGAGATTTTATAGGCTGTATGAGCCATGAGAAATATCTATAGTGCTACAATCAAGGTCATGTTGATAAATGACTTGATGACAATATGTTACTTGTTAACAAGTGTTTTAATGATCTAAGGGTTTGAATACCCATATTCCTGAATCACAATGATGAGATGGTTAGGGATTGATATCCCAGTTTTAATAATATGTGACATAAACTTGATACAATTAGTACTCTTTCTTTATAGCAATTGTTTTAACGTTTTATGTTTGAAAACATGCTTGATGCTAAAAGAATGCCATAATGTACTTAAATAATCAAATATAATGATATCATGTAGAGCCCTAACCATAGATCCATCATTGTCAGAAGTTAAATGATGGTGAAACAGGTTTTCCTAAGGGAACTCTTGGAGAGCATACTTTTGAGTATGTGGGGGTTATGGACGCGAATATCCTTACGTCCTAATGCAGGATTTGATGTGAGATATACTTCTAATCTCTCAATCCTTCATTATATGTTTATGCCGGGATGATATATCACTAATCTCCCGATGATGTTGTTAATGTTGCATCGATGTGAGATAAACAAGAAATCCCTCGATGGCGAAGAGAGTACAGCACGGCACTGTAACTCTAATAGCGAAGTTGCCAGAATACCCTGGAGAGCTATTATGGCAGAGACACAAGATGTCCTACATGTTTTTCCTCATACTGACTGAGGAGGATGAGGTCATAGGAATCCGGCTCTTCTGATGACCTATGTATGGTACCGATTGCGATTTCGTAATGGTCGGTTGGAGTATGAGAGGTGTAACTCATCTCCTCAGGGCATAAAAATGTTTGTAAAATGTAATCAGTCGTGTAGCATATTTGCTTAGGTTGAACTACGAGAAACAATGATTGATGTTACATTGTTTATAGTAACTAGTATACATGTTCTTCGTATTCCTTATTGTTATATGTCTTGTCATTCAATTAAGTTATAATTGAAAAGATTGCTTAAAAGAAGGTTGCTTCACTTAGTTTATACAATGTTAAACCTGTTGTTGAATGCTTATAGTTCTAGTGCTCAATGTTATTCCTTTATTGCAATAACAATACTTCTGGCAGAGAGTTATAACTCTAGCTGGGACAATTATTCAATTGTCTCACCCCGTGGGATTCAACTGTTTAGGTAGACACCAAGGATGAAGGAACCCATTAGTGGGTGAGCAACAACAGCAGTAGCAACATCAGGGACAACAATGATCGTCAGGTGGAGACACTGTCTGTCAAGTCTTGTAGATAGAATGTCCTATGTGTCGTCTCTATACTCTCAGGTCCTAGGAGTCAGTAGATGTTTAAGTAGATCTGAGATTTTTGGCTTAATGCCTCGAGATTTTGTACACTGCTCATGTACAGTTTAACAGGGCAATTCATGCTTGTGACTCTCGAGATGTAATTTTACAGAGATGTAATGATGGATTAGTTTGTAAATAACTTATCATGTTTTTTTATGAAAGAGTTTTACTGTTTAAAGATCTCTTTACAAAAAGTTTTAATTTTTAGTGATTTTTAATAATTCCGCTGCTAGTTAATCGCTTTTGCATTCGTTGATCTTGTTTTCCGAGAAGTATCGTCACAGTGACCATGGGGGAGAATTTGAAAATGATATTTTTGAGCGTTTTTGTGAAAAATCTGGTTATTCACACAATTTATCTTCTCCTCGTACGCCTCAACAAAATGGGGTTGTAGAGAGGAAGAACAGGTCGCTACAAGAGATGGCTAGGACCATGCTTCTTGAGTATGACACTCCTAAGAAGTTTTGGGCTGAAGTTGTTAGCACGTCATGCTTTGTGTAAAACTGAGTTTTCACACATCCTTCTTTAAAGAAAACCCCCTATGAACTATGGCGTGGTAGAAAGCCATCTATTGATTTCTTTCATGTTTTCTGATGTCCTTGTTTTGTTTTAAACATGAAGGATTCTCTTGACAAGTTTGATCTGAAATCTTATAAGGCTTTCTTCCTAGGCTATAGCACTACTAGCAGGGCATATAGAGTATTCAACATTGAATTGTCTAAAATTGAAGAATCTATCAATGTTAAGTTTATTGAAACTAACCCTATTGTTGGCAAGCATGTTGTTGTTGATAATGTTACAGATGATTTGATTCCCATCTAAAAAGACCTCAACATCAAAAATAAAGGTAAGTAGGTGATAGAAGAAGAAGAAGAAAAGAAGGATCCCACACCCTGCTTTGCAAAGAATCATCCCAAGGAGTTGATCATTGGAAACCCTTTCGAGAGAGTGAGGACACGAGCTGCTCACAACAAAGAACAAGCAGATAGTGCCTTCATCTCCCAACTAGAGCCAAAAAATATCAAAGAAGCCCTTGGTGATGATGAGTGGATCCTAGCCATGCAAGAAGAGTTAGAGAAATTTGAGAAGAATCGTGTGTGGACTCTAGTGCCAAGACCAAGTGATAGAAAAATCATTGGCACCAAATGGGTCTACCGCAACAAGCTAGATGAGCAAGGAAAAGTGGTAAGAAACAAAGCAAGGTTAGTAGCACAAGGTTACAACTTACAGGAAGGTATTGACTTTGATGAAACTTATGCTCCTATTGCTAGATTAGAATCTATTCGTATGCTACTTGCCTTTGCTAGTTACAAAAATTTCTTGTTATATCAAATGGATGTTAAAAGTGCATTTTTTAATAGTACAATCAAGGAGGAAGGATTTGTGCTCAACCTCCGGGCTTTGAAAATGCCAAGTTACGCAATCATGTTTATTTGTTGCAAAAAGCTATGTATGGACTCAAACAAGCACCTCGAGCTTGGTAGGAGAAACTAAAGAACTTTTTGTTAGATAACGGGTATGTCATGGGCAAAGTTGATTCTACGTTGTTTCTAAAACACACTTCTAACCATTTTCTTATAATTCAAATATATGTTGATGATATCATTTTTGGCGGGATTGATCTTGATCTTTGCAAGGAGTTTAGTTCTCTTATGCAGAGTGAGTTTGAAATGAGCATGATGGGTGAGTTGACCTTCTTCCTCAGCTTTCAAATCAAGCAAACAAAAGAAGGAAACTTCATCAATCAAGGCATGTACTCAAGTGAACTCCTCAAGCACTTTGGGATGGAGAACATGAAGCCGATGGATACACCCATGTCAAACACCGCCAAACTTGACAAAGATGAAGAAGGTGAAAAGGTAGATGAGAAGCTCTATAGAGGTATGATTGGAAGTTTACTTTATTTAACTGCCTCTAGACCTGATATTATGTTTAGTGTTGGCTTGTGCGCTCGCTTTCAATGTAGCCCTAAGAAGTCGCATCTTATTGCTGTTAAGAGGATTTTGAGGTACTTAGCCAAAACCAAAAATTTTGGACTATGGTATCCTAAATCAAGGGATTTTACTCTTAGAGAATATAGTGATGCGGATTACACAGGGTGTTTGGTTGATAGAAAGTGCACAAGTGGCACTTGCTTCATTCTAGGACCATGCTTAGTATCTTGGTTCTCCAAGAAACAAAGTACAGTGGCATTATCAACTACCAAAGTTGAATACATTGCATCCGAGAGTTGTTGTGCACAGGTCCTATGGATGAAGCAAATGCTCCAAGACTTTAACATATTTTTTGATGCTTCTCCTATCTTTTGTGACAATACTAATGCAATCAATCTATCTTACAAACCTATATTGCATAGTAGAGCCAAGCATATAGAGGTTCGCCGTCATTTTCTTCGTGACCACATTGCCAAGAATGATATCTATATCACACATATGGACACAGAAAATTAGTTGGCGGATATCTTTACAAAACCTCTAGCTAGAGATCAATTTAATTTTATTTGATCTAAACTGCTTATTGTTGATTTGAATGATCTTGCCATTTGATCTAGCTAGTTGTCTTTTTCCTATATGCTTGCTCATGTCTATCTTCACCTTGTCTTGCCTATATATGTTTTTTTTGTACCTAAATTGCCTGTCAACATGCTTAGTTTTGCTTGCTTTTGGGTTTTTATCGAATTTTATGTTTTATCACTAAATAGTGCCCAATGATGAGCTAAATGTGCCTAAGTATGTTAATTATACATAATAGAATGGAAAAATGAATTTAATTGGTATGTATATGGCTAGAATCTAAGAATGTGACTGTTAGGTCAAGTTGACCTTCGGTCAAGTTTCCACCCTGGAAAACGTGACCGATCAGGAGTCGAGAGTAGTTCTTCAGTGGACCTTTCGGTCGAGTTTACCCCACTTAGAACTTGACCGATCCACTGGCTGAGCCAACTTAAAAGTCAGGATCGGCCGACTATTTTCCCTTGCAACTAGAAAATAACCGACAGATTCCTTGCCTCTAAGCCCTAAGATCTCACACCCAACCCTAAACCTCCCGTTCCTAGCCCTAGGGCGATCTAGCAACCCAATTCATAACCTCCCCGGGCGCTCGTGGTGGTGTTTCTTCGACGTTTGAGGTTTTCTTTTTCTCGTGTGCACATTTTTTCTTCTTTTTTTTGTTTCCATGGATTCCCAAAGATGAAAACGTGCTGCTCCCGGCAATGCTCAAGCCTCTTCCTCGACTAATCGCTTGATTCCTTTTGATAACACCTACTTTGTGTCTCTTGAGGTGGAAAATTGGTATAAGGATCTTCTTCCCCGAACTCCTTTTCCATTTCACCCCTTGCTTGACCCAAATCATTTTCAAGCGGTTATTACCTCTATTTTGAGGCTTCTCGCCAGCCATCACCTGTTTTCCCTTACGATCGAGCATGACTGCTTTAACAATCACATGTCTAGCACTAAGGCAATACACGAGTTCTACGCAAACTTGTATTGGAATTACGATTCATTTACCCCCCCCATCGAATACTGAAATAGTTCTTACTTCAATGATCTCCGGTCGCCGTTTCTAAATCTCTGAGGATACATTAAACGTCTTTTTTTCCAAAGACGAGGAAAACGACACTTGGCGTAAGGACTAGGGATAGTATTTCAATCTTCTTGACTCGAAAGGTTTTTACAAACACCATGAATTGACGCTACCGGACATTCATCAATTTTTAAAGAAACCCGACATGGTCTACAAGAAGAAGTCTACCCTGCCTTCATCAGCTCTTGACCTTTGGAGGCACATACTGGCTTTGGTGATTAACTGTAATGTCCATCCTAAGTGAAATCAAACGGACATTGCGGAAAACACCGCAGTCATTATGTATTGTTTGTTAAACAATATTGGTGTCAAATGGGCCAGATATATCTTACACCACATGACCTATTTCAACACCGGAAAGAACACCAAAGGCACCCATCCTCCCTACCCAGCTCTGATATGTGGTCTTTTCTAGTTCGCCACTGATAAATCCTTCTTTTCTGACTTCCATTATCCAGTTGCTAGAAAAGGTGTTTGTATTAGTGAGACCACTCTTCAGAAGGCTGTCCTTGTGTTTTCTCCCGCCTCTGGTGCTTCTGCTTCTGCCTCTGCCTCAGATGCCCCATCCTCCTCCACCGGTGCTCCACCTCTGCAACCACATCCTTGACCCAGCCGTGCGTCCTTCCGTGCATCCAATGAAACCATCCTGGGATATATGATGCATGAACATGCATACAACGGACAGGTTCAGGAACACCTACACTAGGACCTGTGTTCAATCATGTCCACCATGAACCTATCTTGTGCTTCACCCTACCCCACGTACCAGCCATACCCTGGTAGTGCCTATGCTTCTTATATATACAAGCATTACTTCCCTACTACCGAGCCTTCCGCTGTCGGTCTGCCACCGTTTGCTGCTGGTAGTTCTGCTCCCGTCTTTCTGCCATTACCTGCTGGCCCCCTGGCCACTCTGCTCGCCTCCTTGGGTGACTCTACTCCGTCCTTCCCACAGGCCAAGGAGCTTCTTTCTCTTAGTATGTCGTGGGCTGAGCAGAATGCCCACTGGCCTGGTGGTTCCTTTGCCCCTCTTGATGATGAGGAGATGCCACACTAGGCCGACGATGATGATGTTGATGCTGAGGAAGGTGATGGTGAGGATGCTTCTGATGATGATGGTGGTGATGGTACTGGATCTGATGCTGGCACTGCTGCTCCTTCTCACGGGGATGAGGACTACAACCCTGGCGATGATGATACCGTAGATATAGATAGCTTAGATGTTTAGGTGGTTTCTTAGCTTAAAATCTAGCATGCCAATCATATACATCTTTCTAGACTCTTTTGTATAAGAAACATCCTGGCAAATTCTTCTAAGTTTTACTATTCCTTATTTCTATTTTATCGCTTTATGGTTGTAGTTGCTTTCATGAGGACCTATATCAGAGCTGTAATATCCTAGCTATGCACTTTGGCTATTTACTCTATTTTATCTTATGCGTTGGTTCTATCCTGAGCTATATTTTTTTATTATGAATTGGATTGTGTGTTCTCCTATGTGGTTGTGTGCTATATGCTTTAAATTGCGGCTTACTGCCTTGCATATATGTTTTGGTTGAGTTATGGAGAAGACCTAGTTTTTTTCTTTTCTACACCCCCTATCTTTTTGATAATGTCAAAAGGGGGATAGATATTTCAAGTGATAGATCAGTCTTGAAACTCAATCATATTTCTTTCTCTTTGATAGAATATGGTTTTTTCCTCTAAGATCCTTTTCTTGTTCAAATTCAATGTTCTTTATGTGAACTTGCAAAGGACTACACATTACATGGATATTGGTATTGCTATGTGTAGAGAAACTAACCATGCAGGTTAGAGGAAGCATAGTTTGAGGGGGAGCAATTCAAAATTGTTCGTATCATGAATCCCCCTAATTCACAAGGCAAAGGTATAACTTTCATATCCTTTTCAATATGTTTGAGGAATGGTTTTCCATTGTCAAAAAGGGGGAGAATGTTGACCTAGAGGTTATACATTACCTATATTTTGATAATTACTTAACCATTCCATTCATATGTATCTAATATGTGCATTTAAGATTGTTTATAGGCATTAGGTACATTAAAAGGATCCAAAATCCAAAGCCCTAGAATGGGTCAAGTTCAAGTCAAAATAGCTACAAGTGTGCTTTTTGGGATTTCTATGTAAATGACCTTAGAACATCTATGTAATCACTTGTAATGATGAATTGACTTGTAACTTATATGATAAAAATGTTTGGGACAAAATTCACCAAGTGCTAATCACTTTAGATGCAAATTAGAAAATTGATTACAGGAACTTGGTCGGTCGAGTTTCCCTGGCTTGAAACTCGATCGATCATTCTTGGTCAATTTTCTGAAGATTGCATCGGTCGAGTTGTGCTTTCACAGAACTCGACCGATCATGTAACTGACCATTTCGAGTTCAAATGGTCGGTCGAGTTTTGTCATGACAAACTCGACCAATCATTCGAATATCGGCTTTGTCGTTTACTTGATCGGTCGAGTTACCTTTATTGAAACTCGACCGATTGCACAATATGTAATTTGTAGAAAAAAGTGATGTGACCGTTGGTGAGTGTTTAGGGCAAAAATAGAGTCATTTCCTTGAAGAACAAATGGCTATTTTTGTATCCAAGTGTCCCACAACTTAAAGGGACACCCTCAACTATAAATGGACCCCTTGGGCTTCATTTCAAGGATGCTCATTCATTGCAAACTTGATGCTAGCATAGTTGAGAGTGTTCTAAGCCTTTGAGCCCCTTTCTTTCTCTATCTTCAAGAAAAATTCATGAGCTATGAGTGAGTTAGGTTCCTATGTATGAGAGCTATCCCTTGTATGATGTAAAGCTCTCCATTCCCTCTTCCTACCTCATATTCCCTTTGAAGTTTGATTGAAGCTGCTTTTCCAAGTGAAAGAGAAGTTGATGTTACTCTTCCCCGAGTGAAGGTGAAGATGGTTGCTGCTCTTCAAGAGTGAAGAAAGCAAGCTGCTCCAAATCTCCTAGTGAAGGAGAAAGGTGCAAAACCTCTCCAAGAGAAGGAGAGGTGCAAGGCAAAGCTCAAGTAAGATGGGTAATTCCAGCAAGGCTGAAGATTAAAGCAAGAGTGGGTAAGTCCTTTGAAGAAGGATGAAGACTACTTGCAAAGTGGGTAAGTCCTTGGTGAGGTAGAAGATCTTAGCTTGAGAAACTGAGTCCTTAAATGTGTGGTTATTTTATCTTATAATCTTATTGTTATATATAAGAGAACCAAGTTGCAAATCCTAGAGCCTAACCAACTCTAGGTAGTGGACTGACATTGCTCCTAAGTTTAGGACATGGAACCATTCTAAACCACCTGTCCAAGTGCTTGCTATTACTTGTCTCTTATCCTTGCTTTGAATGATAGATTAAGACTTCAAACTGCTATTTGGTTTAGTTTCTGCACTAAATATAAATTGGTGGTCTAATTGATATTATGAAGTTTGTGAAACTCTATTCACCCCCCTCTAGAGCCCATTGATCCAAGAATATTATCTTCTTATATAAATATTATTATTCAAGACTTAGACCAATGAATGCCATAGTCCTAAAATTGGTAATACTATATTTTACCAAATAAAAATTGTTCTAAAATAATATACAATGATAAATTACATATAATCTTCACATTAAATAAATATAATTTTTTACAGAATCAAACAATCATTACTTCTTACTAAAATATTATCCCAATCAATAGTCATATCCAAGACGTATGAAATATAGTATTGTCTCCTTCAAAAATAGATGTCTGTAGTCCTTCTTGTCCTCACAACATTGCACACAATGTTTACTTTCCAAGCACTACAATAAAAAAATTATAAACATATAACCCCTTAACATATCCTAGTTTTAAGTTCCATGTTTTCTTTAAGTACTTCCTTTAGTATTTACTTTAGTTTTTTCTAACTTAGTGGTTGCATATGTGATTTCCTACTTTCCTTCCACCTTATAGATTTTCTTCATTTATTTTACATTGTGACTACTTTTGTTATGCTATGATATAATAAATAGAGTCATTATTATGCATGCCAACCTATATAGATATACAAGTTAAATTCACTAATGATTCATTCTTTGGAAAACACTATATACCTCAAATAGGCATCGAAACTATAAAAAGATAATAGTATTTTATACAAGACAAACAACTTCAAAGTGAAGTATTTTATAGAATGGTTCCTGAAATAGCTTCCAAGATTCATTTTCTACATTGAAAAAATGTCTATGTAGTTTTACACCGGAAAAAATGACATAGATAATAGAAAATTAAGAAAAGTGCAACACGATGTGCAACAACCTATGTAAATTATTTTCTCTATTGTACTATTTTCTAATCCCAAAACACAGTGTTCGATGCAAAATATAATTGTTCAATGCATTTACATTTGAATGTGATAGTATTATGACAGACAAAATGACATCAAACATGATATATATACAACACTAGCAATGTTCACACTAACATGTGATAAAGAAATCCACAAAACATGTCTACTTCCTTTATTATATTATTTTATTTTATTTTCATTATCCCTTATTTTAATGTGTCAGTGTAAAATCAAATTTCAAACATTTAACTTCTAACTTGAAAATAATGTGGGAGATAACCAAATAAACACAACAAGTGGGATATGAATAATTAACTACACAATCATATTTACCACTAAAATTACTAAATGGAAGGAATCCTAGCCCCGAGTATATGTACATATTGTATAATTAAAGAGTTACAAAATCTTATACATTGTTTTAACTCATGAAGAATAAATCATTAATAAGTTGAGTTAGAAGTAATGGACACAAATAAAAAACTTCACACAATGCTAGAAAACTCTCACACCTATGAAATGGGTCATGCGTACCAAACCCTAGAAACTACAAATAAAGAACGTGATGACAATATGCATCTTATTCGCCCAAAATTAAAAAAGATAGATAAAGCCAATTTATCAAATGGGAGACCATATTCATGTTACATTTTCATAGCATGTCTATTATGAACAAATCGTCATGTATGGATTATATTGAAACCATATCAAGCATGTGCCTTCCACAAAGTGCAAATAAAAATATAACATGCTTTATATATCACACGTTCACTGAAGATACAGTTCATAACATTGCAGGGTGACTATCAAAAATAAAAATATAGTGTATGAGTTCAATTTAGTTCTATATTAATAAGATATACAATTACTCATAGGGTAAACAACATCCATATTGATATTTATATATAATAAATTTGATACAAGAGCCAACCATCATGATTTTAAGAAAGTGTAAGTCAAAAGCACATCATGTTAATTAGAAAACTAATTATAATGAAAATGATTTGATTGTAAGGGATTTTCCATTGACTTATCTACAAAATTATCTACAAACTGATTCATTGAATATCATTTTTCAATAGTTTTCATATTGGTTCTTAAGATAGTCAATTTTTAAGCAATCATAGTTTTAGAATTGTCATATTTCCATAAATTCAATATCTCAAACTTTTGAGACCCATCATTGCCTTTTACTAAATGTTTACCTCACTATAAATATACACCTAAAAAATATAATAGAATATGAGATGGATAAGTTAGAAAATTAGTTGGGCTCTTAGAGAGAATTAATGCATTCTTTTTGGTTGCTTATCGACAACCCCTAAAGTTTAATATTGTTTTTAGGTTAATCTCTCAATCCAAAAATCATCTAGTATGTTTTCTTCACTATCATGGAGAGTAAAATAGAGAAAATTGAATATATTACCCCTCAATATATCTTCTAGTGCAACAAATCTAATGGGGAATAAAGTGTAGGGGTATAGACTAGCAGATATTTTGTGTCTCCATAGCTAGTCCTACTTCTAGGAGGTAACATTTTCATGTATGAAGGTACTTCATATAACATCCCAATACCTGAGGCCTCATATAAAATGATGATAAAAGCAATGATTTGAATACCCATGTAATAAAGTTTTTCTCTTTCATAGGTAGTTGACCATGTCTACTATATAATTAGGCATGCTTGGAATGGATTAATACTAGGATGAATGGTCTATCAGAAAGTTTTTTTGAGTTGTGTGCGAGTGAGTACATAGTGCACAACCAAGTCTGAGTTTCCTAGGAAAGTCAATAATTTAAAAATTATAATACATCCTTGGAATGTGCATTTGTGTATTACGTATGGTATTAGAGCTAGTTCCCATCTATGATTGAGGCCCACTTGGGCATATGAGACTAATCAGATAATTCCACATAATAAATTTGCATCGAAAGTGGATAACATGAGAGGGGCCCGCGTGACTTGGCCCAATCACAGCCGGCCAAGTCACCAGTCAAACCCTTGCAAGACCACGACTAAAGGAGGAAGATAGAATATGTGAAAAGATGAAAATACCCGTGGTCGTGAAATAAAGTAGAAAAGAAAAGAATGAGGGCAAAGAGGGGAATCAACCCTGGGGTTTGTTTCCCCCATGAGGACCACCTTGACAGCTTGAGAGCAACAGTTCGATCCACAACTCCAGATTGCAAGAGAGTGTGAATTAGGTGAAAAGTCCTACATGTATAAAGTTCCCGGGACTCCAACGATTTCAGAGAAACCAACCGTGAAGAAATCGGTCGACTACAGACCAAGAAAGATTCCCCGCCACAACTGAAGAAACGGAGCAACCTGGGTAGAGCAAAAGAGCCCATGAGAGGCCAAAGCAACAGCGGAGAGAGGTCTGATGATCAAAACCGAAGCGAGAAAACAAGGGAACCCATCACGAGAACCTCCATTAATGGAGAATTACAATCTGATCAATACAGGAGGGAAAAAGGGCGAAACACCATTACCTTCCGATCGCATGAACCGAGGAGCCACAAAGCTTCCCTACGCTTCCACGATCCAAACAACACCAAGAAAGAGCACCTTCATGCACCAGAACCCTCAGCCGAGGTCGCCGCCATCGAAAAAGGTAGATGGGGTAGGGGAAGATGGAAGCAGGGCAAACCAGATCAACAGAGCTAGGGCGCGTGGTCTCTGAGGGTCCAAGGATCATGGGGAAAGCCCTTTATATAGGGGCAGAGTTCAGGTTCAACGAGGAAACTTGAAAACTCAGTAAACATGGAGGGAAAAGGAGACTGCTCGTCGACCGGGTGATTGGGTGAGAGAGACCCACACAAAGTGGGGATCAACAAAGCCGGAAAGCAACACTGATGGTAAAAAGGAAAACAGAAATCACTGAGAAGGAGAGGAGTGAAAGATCGGGGGAAGATTTATTTTCTTTCTCCGTAGAGTCCCAGTAAGACAGGGACGGGTGAGGAAGACATACAGATACCATCTGATCAATCCAACTTTGAGCAGAAATAACATGGGCCATCCGATAGAGCCTGACCGTCCAAGCAAAGGAAGAAAAAATCGAGAAATTAAATTGAACAAGAGAAATCCAAATAATAAATGCATATTCTCTTTCCTCATTTAGACGTTCTCTAATTATCCAAATTAAACCAAATTTTGCACATAGTTTAAGTTTAATGTGTAGATTCCAAATATCCAATTAGATTTCACTTTTGGCAATTTTAGATATGTTATTTAATTTATTCTTTATTCCTCTTTCTAGATGCATTAATGACACATTGATTATCCAAAAATTATAAAACTTGACCCACAAGTCATATTTAATGGATTGGATACGAATTTGCCTTATTTCCAACTTTTGGTGTCATGAGTTATATTTATTTATTAATTACACCTTTTAGGAATTTTCTCTCTTATATATACCTATTAATCGAACATTATCCAAATTAATTGCAAATTGGCACAAAGGCTTATTTTTATGTTTATATTACGAATTTGGAGTTATTTTTCCAATTTGAGGGCATTAAATATTTTATTTTACTTTATTGGCTTATTTCCCATTCTCTTGTAATAAAGGCTTTTATATATTTATTTATTATCCAAATTAGATGATAATTGGCCGTTAAGTTACTTTTAGATCAAGAAAACGAATTTGCATATCAATTATTTCATGGTTTTCTATTTGTGATTTTGGAACAATATATTCAACATTATCTCCTATTATCCAATATATCCCATATTATCTCCAATTATTACATTTATCATCTCCTTTATATATATTTTGGGATTTATTTTCTTTTTCATATTCTAAAAAGCACTAGAAAGTTCTAGGACGAAATATCACATTATTTTATTACTTAGTGTACAATTTGCACTTCAAGCCCATTATTAAACACCCAACTGAAGCATTTGTGCATATAACCCTATATTAAGAATATATGGGAAATATTTATCCAATTAAGCTCTTTAATTTCTTATTATCATCCAAACAAGTCATTATTAAGTACAAAGTATTTTATATTCTCTTAATTACATGTATTAGCTTATCCTTGTTTGGCTAAGTCAAAAGGGTAAAACTTTTAGGGTAGGATTCTATTTCTGGTATGTTACAGCACACCCCCCCTTAAAGAGATTTCATCCTCAAAATCAAAACATCCATAAGAAAACTTATTCACCACCCCTTAAAAGGATTCATCTTATAACATCAAACTAATCTTCAGATAAAAAAGGTTCAACTATACTTCTTACTTCCAATTACATAAGCAATCATGAAAAAAGGAAACATAACTTGTAAAAAGTAATAGAAGGGACTATGGGTTAACTTGGTCTTGCTCAACTTCATTAACTTCTTCACCATCCAAGGCAAAAACTCTACCAGCTCTTCTTTCCACATGTTTCTTACCATTATTGTTACCATGATTCTGAGGAGGTGCTTGCTGAGGAACATATCCAGGTCCAAAACGAAGCTTGGGGCACTGAGGTCTAACGTGTCCAGGTTCATTGCAATGATGGCATACCACTGGACGAGGTTTGTCATGTGAACACTTTCCTGGAGGATGGTAACCATTGCACTTAGAACACTTATCCCTTTTCTGTTCATCACCTGAGAACTTCCTCTTCTTGTCAAACTCCCTAGGTTGGAACCCTGGGTAAGACTCCACAACCAAAGCTTTATCAACGATCTACTAAAAAGTCAAGGGAAATTGTGGGATTAGAGCACATCCTACATTGTAGTTGAGCCCTTGGAGGAAAAGGTCATCCCTACATTCCTCACCCAAGCCAACTGCATAACGCTCCAACAGCAGAAACCTTTGCACGTAAGCAGAAATGGATAATGAACCTTGCTTCAAACTATAGAACTCTGCTTCTTTCTTCTTTAGGGCAGTAGTGCAGATGAACTTCCCATGAAAGAGAGCCAAAAACTCTATCCAAGTCATGGTGGAGATATCTCTAGTCTTTGCAATTCCATTCCACCAAACTGTAGCTGGTCCATCCAATACATATTAGGCAAACCTAACCTTTTGATGTGGAGGGCATGTCATACCATCAAAAGTCCTCTCCATCGCTAACACCCAATCATCAACTTTGTCGACCATCTCTATCTCACCCTAACCCTTGAAGGATGGTGGTTGCATCTTCATGAACTCCATGATTGAGAACTCCTTAGGCTTCTCAGGTAAAATCAGGTCTTTCATCTTCCCCACCATGGAAGACGCAAAGAGTTTTCGAAACATGGCCAACTCTTACTCTGGAGTCATAGCTCCTCCCAAACTAGCAGAAGCTGAGGTCTCCTGGCCAAACCTAGTGTTTTGAGGTGTCTCATAACCGTACTGGTTGTCAGCTATTGAGTTATCTCTCACCATTAGGGTTTTTCCTACACAAGGTAAGGTACTACGTATAAGCAACCTAAGATAAAGGTAAACATCCGAAGGGAGACGAGTTTGAAATAGTTAGATAACCAACTGCTAGTGGCTTTGATACCATGTTGTAAAGAAGTGAAACCACTCCTCTACTAGAAAGAAAAGATCGCATCCCATGAACCAAACACCACATAAATGTTTTACCAACGGGATGGAGACCAATTCAATCAACATGTATGTATCATTATGCAATGTGTAGCAGTGGAAAAGAAATATTATCTAACAATTTACAAAGTTTGATTACATGATACAACAATTCACCATACATGGATGACTAGAACTAAAACTAAACATGTAAGCCAAAGATGAAGCTGAGGGTCATCTAACCACCTCTCCAAGTCTCCCAAAAGCTCAGCTACAAGGTTGATGTTGAAGTTCACTCTCCTTGATCTAACTTGGGGTTAGAAGTATACCCCACAAAAGTGAAGAAGAAAAGAAATACATCAGCAAAAAGTTGGTATGTGTATGCTAAAGAAAACTTGAGCAATATAGGGCAATATGGACATCAAGTATGAATACTTTCCATGCAAAAGAAAAGAACTACCCACACGGGGATAAAAGATAAGATTCATAACCAAAGAGATACTTGCCATATGTAAAACAATAAAGAAGTGCCACATGCACATACCATGACCAACATCCTGCATACATGTGAGATAAGCATAACACTAGAATATTATAAAAGACAAAGGCGGTCAAGAATCACACATCTTGGACCTGGTGAGACATGGGCCAAGAATCACACATCTTGCCTTGGCATGGGGAATCACACATCCACCACCCACATATATATAACATGGGTCAGGAATCACACATCCTACCCTGGCATGGGGAATCACACATCCACCACCCAAAATATTACAATGTTTCCACAAATGATAATGAGACAAAACCAATGTAATTATACTACTCTAGGGTTATTGAATCACATAGCAGGTAAATGTAAAGGCAAGTAGAAAAGTACAGTCAACATTATTCAAGATTTGCCATATCATACAATGGACAACATATGAAACCACCAATAAACCTCCACATCACAGTGGGCATATACCATCAACAAGATCATCATGTACCATATCACAAGCTAGGATCCAAAAGAATATCCAAGATCACAATCAAGATAGTTCACATGAACCATGATAACAAGAGATAAGACATATTGTGTATGCTCAATTTCAAGAAAAGATAGGTGAATTGCTCAACATCGAGTAGTAGGAGAAACAACATACCTTAAATCAGATTCCAAACTACAAATCACTCCTATATCCAAGTCTAGGTCACCAAAGGCCTAATAAACACATATACATATTTCATGTCAATTTCATAAGCCTTAATAAACCCCAAAAACTACCTTTTTATATATGTGTGAATTAGGTTATGAAAACTATTCTATATTTTAGGTTATGTTATTACGAGTCTAAAACATATTTTATTATATTTTTTTGACTTATATATAATTAGTTATGATTTTTGCAAGTTAATTTTTCATTAATTAGATCCAAAGAAAACACCTATTATTAATCTTTAGATTCAGTTATTAAAACATATACCACTAGTTAGATCTTATTTTTCTGATTCCAATGAATATTTTTCCATATTTTTTTTATCAGCCGAAAATTAGTTATACATTTTTAATTACTGACCAATCAGATAATTCCACATAATAAATTTGCATCGAAAGTGGATAATAGGAGAGGGTCCCGCGTGACTTGGCCCAATCATAGCCGTCCAAGTCACTTGTCAAACCCTCACAAGACCACGACTAAAGGAGGAAGACATAATCTATAAAAAGACGAAAATACCCCTGGTCGTGAAACAAAGCAGAAAAGAAAAGAACGAGGGCAAAGAGGGGAATCAACCCTGGGGTTTGTTTCCCCCGTGAGGACCGCCTCGACAACTTGAGAGCAACAGGTTGATCCACAACTCTAGATCACAAGAGAGTGCGAATTAGGCGAAAAGTCCTACATGAATAAAGTTCTCGGGACTCCAACGATTTCAGAGAAACCAACCATGAAGAAATCGATCAACTACAGACCAAGAAAGCTTCCCGGCCACAACTGAAGAAACGGAGCAACATGGGCAGAGAAAAAGAGCCCATGAGAGGCCAAAGCAACAACAGAGAGAGGTCTGATGATCAAAACTGAAGTGAGAAAATAAGGGAACCCATCACGAGAACCTCCATTAACGGAGAATTACAAAACGATCAATACAGGAGGGAAAAACGGCGAAACGCCATTACCTTGCAATCGCATGAACCGAGGAGCCACAAAGCTTCCCTACACTTCCACAATTCAAACAACACCAAGAAAGAGCACCTCCGTGCACCAGAACCCTCAGCCGAGGTCGCCGCCGTCGAAAAAGGCAGATGGGGTAGGGGAAGATGGAAGCAGGGCAAATCGGATCAACAGAGCTATGGCGCGTGGTCTCTGAGGGTCCAAGGATCGTGGGGAAAGCCCTTTATATAGGGGCAGAGTTCAGGTTCAACGAGGAAACTTGAAAACTCAGTAAATAGGGAGGGAAAAGGAGACTGCTCGTCGACCGGGCGATTGGGTGAGAGAGACCCATGCAAAGTGGGGATCAACAAAATCGGAAAGCAACGCTGATGGTAAAAAGGAAAATAGAAATCACCGAGAAGGAGAGGAGTGAAAGATCGGGGGCAGATTTATTTTCTTTCTCTGTAGAGTCCCAGTAAGATAGGGATGGGTGAGGAAGACATACAGATGCCGTCCGATCAATCCAGATTTGAGCAGAAATAGCATGGGTCGTCCGATAGAGCCTAACTGTCCAAGCAAAGGAAAAAAAATTGGGAAATTAAATTGAATAAGAGAAATCCAAATAATACATGCATATTCCCTTTCCTCATTTAGAGGTTCTAGAATTATCCAAATTAAACCAAATTTTGCACATAGTTTAAGTTTAATGTGTAGATTCCGAATATCCAATTAGATTTCACTTTTGGCAACTTTAGATATGTTATTTAATTTATTCTTTATTCCTCTTTCTAGGTGCATTAATGAAACATGGATTATCCAAAAATTATAAAACTTGACCCACAAATCATATTTAATGGGTTGGATACAAATTTGCCTTATTTCCAACTTTTGGTGTCATGAGTTATATTTATTTATTAATTACACCTTTTAGGCATTTTCTCTCTCCTATATATACCTATTAATCGAACATTATCCAAATTAATTGCAAATTGGCACAAAGGCTTATTTTTATGTTTATATTACGAATTTGGAGTTATTTTTCCAATTTGATGGCATTAAATATTTTATTTCACTTTATTGGCTTATTTACCATTCTCTTGTAATAAAGGCTTTTATATATTTATTTATTATCCAAATTAGATGATAATTGGCCATTAAGTTACTTTTAAATCAAGAAAACGAATTTGCATATCAATTATCTCATGGTTTTCTATTTGTGATTTTGGAACAATATATTCGACATTTTCTCCTATTATCCAATATATCCCATATTATCTCCAATTATTACATTTATCATCTCCTTTATATATATTTTGGGATTTATTTTCTTTTTCATATTCTAAAAATCACTAGAAAGTTCTAGGATGAAATATCACATTATTTTATTACTTAGTGTACAATTTTCACTTCAAGCCCATTATTACAAACCCAACTGAAGAATTTGTGCATATAACCCTATATTAAGAATATATGGGAAATATTTATCTGATTAATCTCTTTAATTTCTTATTATCATCCAAACAAGTCATTATTAAGTACAAAGTATTTTATATTCTATTAATTACATGTATTAGCTTATCCTTGTTTGGCTAAGTCAAAAGGGTAAAACTATTAGGGTAGGATTCTATTTCTGGTATGTTACATGTGTCAAGCTTTTAAAAAGGATATCTACTAAGATTATATGGAGCTACCGCTGCACTTAGTACTCCAAATTTGTGCGTGCTTGGCCCAGAATATCACTAGGATTGGTGACCAATAGAAAAGTCATACCAAGATATATTTGAGTAAAGAAAAATCTCACAAATGAGACATGTTTTGGTTTTTGGTTCCAATCATCAATTTGAAAATCTATTATTTCCTTGGATTCAGGAGGGGGCATACATTGCATCTAACAACCAAGATCGATTTTTCAGAGACAATTAAATGAGTTGATTAGAAATTTTAAATTAAGGGATGAATTTGTTGGAGATAAAGTGAGAGGAAAGAGTCAGTGAGAATGTTGTGTCGAGGATGGAAGTGATGAAATTTGGGTAGGCTAAACATGGGAACTGGTGAGATAAGAAAAAAGTTTAAATTAACATTCTAGTTGGTAAATGACACAATAGGGAAAATCTAAGGTGGAAGGGAAAGGCATGAACTAAAAACAATGAATGTGGAATGAGGTTACCAGACATGGGAGATTCCAACCACTTATGTAAAAGGAGTAGTTGAACAATTGAAGAAATAAATAAATTAACTACATGGGATATACAATAGAAATATGGGATACACCTTGAAGTCTATGTATACATTGCTTAGAGACAATGTCCCTTATTAGGTACTCCTCAGTCTTATTAGTTTTTTTTTGTAATGATCTAGATGCTTGTCGATTGGGGCTGATTGGTTCAAATTTTTATCAAGGGTCATATAGTAGGTAGAGTAATAATGAACAAAAATAAAATAGGTGTTTTCTAAAACATTGTGACTTATTGGGTGATTGGATATCAGGAAAAGACAAATGAAATAAATGACCAGGAGTCCTACATAATTGGTAAGTGTGGGTGAGCTAAGCTGACTTTTGTATGATTGTTGATCTTTGATAGGGATGCTATCATGTACTAAAATGTGAGGGATCGATTTAGAAAAATAGTTTTCTACCAAAATTGAGTGAGTAGGAGACAACCAAGATTAAAAAAGATAGCACATGATCATAAAAAACATTCCCAAATTTGGGACACTAAAAAGGTGCATTTGGACAACGTTAGAACAAAATAGAGTTATAAATCACTCTATTTATGACCATATCTTCTTTGTATATCATTATATAAGATTGCCCAATGTAGTTACATAGGGTAACCATCTCTTTTCTTATTCATTTTGATTATGTTATTTATTATGCATATTTGTTTAAATTATATTTTATTTCAGAGTAAGTTGAGTCTAACATTAAAATGTGGTAGTAAATATTATTTTATTTAAGATCTTAGGATAAATTACTTTGTTTGGTTTTCCACTAGGGGGGCGGTCTTTGAAAATCATCATTTAATTTTTTCTGGCATTAATCCAGCACCACAAGGTATTTCTAGATTTAGTGGATGAAAGAAATTATTGAATATGGAATGTTGTATTAAATTTCATAAAAAAAGAAAAAAATGCATTAATTGAATAGTTACCATTCAAGTACAGAGATAAAATACCAATTGCGTTTAAAAGGAGAAATTAAATCTAAAATTAGAATCATGATATATTTATTATCCTACCTATCAATATTCATGTCAATAAGATGTTGTTTGCTTCACCAATTAAAGTCAAAAAGAATAAATTACATAACTTAGGTTTTACTAATGTATCTAATTCATTGCATTGATTGTACCTTGGTTCTAATTTTTTGTTTTGTCATGTAATTTCATTTTTTTTGAAGTCGTTGAGATATGAAAGCTCACTTCACATGTCCAACTGATGGGATGGTAGATCCCTTGTATTATTCCTTGCATTTTGGATCCCTATTGGTAATGATATTTTTGTTCCATCTCTCCTCTCCATGGGTATCACCTTTTGATTTATTCTTCCCTCGAAACCTCTCAAAGTTATGAGTTCGCTAAAACCTTAGTTTAATAGTTTAATCACCCCCTTACAGAAGCCTCACCTCTTCTATACCCCAAATCTCACCGGTTTAAACCACCCAAGAAGCTTTCCCAACTCGTCTTTCATCACCCCTCACCTTCAATTGGTCTTATCACTCTACTTGTTGACAACCAAAACACGACCTTCATCAATGATGACATGAGTACCACCATGCCTACTCATGCCATGACAATCTAATTAACTACATGGTTAGCATATTTTCCTTTCCCTCTTTCTTTTCCCACCTTTATTTATTTGGGGTTGTTACTAGACTATTCTTCCAAGTTCCACCTTTCTTTTACCCCTTGCTAGCCTATAGACAAGAGACAAGAGGTACCCAATCTTTGAAAATGATCGCAAACCCTTCGTATGGTCCATGAAGAAGCTATGTGGTATATTACCTAGTGTGATTGGGTTACTTCCATTATTTTTTGATCTTAAGTTTCCTTGATTTATGCTTGATCAATATCACAACATATTCTTGCATTAGACTCTATTTTGTGTGTCTTCTTGATGGACGAACTTGATGTGGTTTCCTGAATCCATTTGACATCCCTACAAGCATCCGTGACAACTCTCTCCTCTAGATAAACTTATTCTTTCAATTTCCTTCATGGTGGAACTCATTATTTACCTCCCTATGGTCCCTAGGCATGAGCACGATCCTCTGATATTAGCTCAAGCCTAAAATGTGGTGGGAATCTGATCACACATGGGAATAACGATAGAAGGGAGATTGACCCAAGAAATAAAGACCCAATGGAGCTTCTTCTACCATGGGACAAGGAGGAAGGGGACAATACTCTTGCAATTTATTAACTTTTCTCTTGTGAGGTATCATTCTAGAGTTTTTAGGCTGAGGAAAAATACATCTTTTACTATTTTGTACTTCCTCCTTGATGCATGAAAATAAAATATCCTAATTGAGAATGTTATTCAATGTTTCCTTATTAATTAGTAATTGGGTGTGAGTGTATATCAATGACTTTGAAATTTTTCCTTTAGGGGCATATGTGCAAGGTGAAGACGCGTATAGAAAAAAGAAATGCTTTATGTACATCAAGGGAAATAATATGCTATAAGTTTTCTATATTGAAATGAGTAAGTCTTTCATCTACAGGGTAGAAAAAACAAATGTGCAACAAACTTCATCCAAGAAAAGGATCAATCAAATAAGAACCAAGAAATAAGGAAACATGAACTTGAGTTATAAATATATCATCATCATGAATAGGACCAAACCAACCCAAGCGAGAAACTTTAGCAACTCAGACAAGGGAAAGTTGTAGCAACGTGTGAAAATGAGTTTGTCGAAGAATAAATCAAATCAGTGAGAAGAATAGAATCATCTTAGCATAAAAATAAAATATGCAAATATAAATTATACATATATCTATATATATATAATTATATATATATATAATTATATATATATATATATATATATATATATATATATATATTTGTGTGTGTGTATGTGTATGTGGATGTGTGCATGTCAGAGTATGTCTATGTGTTTCTATTTTGAAATTTAAAAATTATGAGGCTTTTATTGGTGTAGATTTCAGTTCCAAATTTTTAGCTTTTTATTAAGTCTATTCTGGGATTTGGTTAAGTAAATAAATTCTTTAAACCCTAATGCATATGTATTATAATGATGTGTCAGGTGTAGAAAAGCCATGAACTTTGACTTTGGAAATATTATGGACATATGAGATACCTTTGAAAGTATGCATACTTCCTTATTTTTTTAGCATTATTATGACGAAGAACCCTAATTCCTATAATAACAAATCTTCATTTATGTGATCTTTTTTATATGTTATTTGAAGCCTCTTGAACGGTATGTCATGAGTAACTAATTTCTTTGCAAATGATTGAATAGTTTTTATGAGTTAGGTTCATGAACTCTCTTCAGTGATTATTGTAATATCCTAAAACATTATGAATGTGATTAATCATTGAACTGTCTTTCATGCCACTCTGTTTTGCATGTATTCTATTTGGACTAAAATATCTAGAGTAGTATTTCTTGTGTCAAATCTTATATAGGCATATCTACTTCGTCTACGGTGTGCAATTTCTAATGATACTTTTAAAGGGTGTGATGTTTCCACCCACATTGTAGTACTTCCACCCAATAATTGACCTCATATGCTATGACTTATTGGCCCTAATATATGTATTTTCACTCTATTTTATACTATGTGTGTATATATATATATATATATTTGATTTTTGTCATGATTTATATGGATATATTTTTAAAACTCAATAATGCACCCTATTAATGCCTCATTATCTTATAAAAAGCCCCTTAAACTTACCTGATTTTTCATAGTCCCCTTGTGTTTTGGAACACCCTTATTTTTGTACTTTAATCCTTGTAATGGTTGAATATATTACTCAAGCACATATACTAGTGTATTCTAGTGCATACTTGATGCATCTTTATTTTAGGGCTCCTTCTTGTGTCTTATTGCACTTCAATCACATCTAAATCTGTTAGAATGCGTGTTATTCACCTCAATATGTGTATTATCATCAAATGAACTTATGGGTGTTCCTTGTGTGCTATTTAGGTACTTGGACCACATTGCATGGATGGGAGAGAGGGAAGATGATCCTATGGTTTCTCTACCCCTAAAGAGGCCTACAAAGAATTCGAAGACTCCCCCAACCTACACCTAGAGGATAAGAGTCAAATCAAGAAAAGCAGTCCATGGAAATACAAAGTTGATGTTCAAAGTGATGCTAAAGGCTACAACATATACATGGTTCCATGCCAAGGAACAATTGTACTATCAAAGACAATTTCATAGCAGATTAATAAGAAACAAATGAATACAAGTTTAGTAGCACGACCGTTCTATATTGTACGATCCTACCAAGATGGACCGAACACAGTCGTGTACCCTACCACATGCATGCTAGAAAGACCCCATAACGGCCATGCTCTAGAGAATGGTCGACATTTTTACAATCCATAATGGTCGTATGACCTACTATGGTCCACTCCACGACATTGGTGACCATCATAGTTGTGATGATCAGAATGGTTGTGCCACCATTCCCCCAAGCTCCAAAACAACCTAACTTCAAAATCCATTCCTCAACATAGGTATTCCACCCCACCATGGTTGTGCCACCTATTACCCACCTTGGTCATGGTGATGATAAATGTTTATTTATCTTTTTTATTTACATCTTTTAGATATCTTTCTAGGATTGTTTTGTTATTTATTTTCTTAATTTTATAATTAATTGTATTAGTTTAGATTTTTCTCTTCATTTAGAGTTTTAATTATATTTGGTTGATTTTTTGTAGGAAAATGATCTAACCACTGCAATGATTAATTTTTCTTGGAAGATGTTTTGAACAATTCCCGCAGTGCCTGAAACTAATGTTTACCCAACACCAAAAGTGTCATAACTTTGCGTACAAACTCCAAATTGGATATACAAGTATTCGTTGGAAAGAAAATTTAATTTCCTAGATCCTTTGACTAAAGAGAAATCTGCTTGAAATCAATGTTGCTGGAATCTACAACAAAAAGAAGGTGAACGGTTAACATAATTAAAGGCAATCAACTATTTTCTCAATTGACCAGATCCAGAAGTCTTTCATCTGCTGACCAGGAGTTTTTAGAGAGTCTTGTATCAAGAGTTTCCACCCCTCATTTCCCTATAAAAGGATGGGAGACTCCACAAGAAAAGACATCCAATTTTTAGTTGTATACCACATCTTGTATAATGTTGGATCTCATTTTAGTTTGCATTTCCTTCTTTCTCGTTATGTCTGAGTAGATTCTTTTAGGGCAAGGGGAGTAACCCATTAACCCAGTTCTATTCAATATAATAAGTTCTTTTGTTCCATTGAAAAAATATCTTCTCTCTGTTGATGTGTGGTTATTTGGATGACCTGATATATTCTTATAAAGTGATATGAGTGTGGATCTCTGTAAGAAAAAAACAATAGTCCCTTAATTGCGATTATCATTTTTTTCATCTTTTTAATCTTATTCCCATTATAATCATTGGTAATATGACCACCTGAGCCTTGGGTTTGAATGATAATATGAATTCACATGCTTCTTTATATGACCATGGATAGTGGCATGTTAGACAGTTGGGATATGATCCATGAACGTCGGGACCAAGGGGTTCACAGAAAGTTTGACCCTTGTGAGTTTGTTTATAAGGACATGCAACAACAGGGTCTTGATTTGATCCTTAGAGTTTTAAAATTTGATTAGTTGAATAAGGAATGTAGTTTTGGTGGTGATCTTTATGACCCCTAGATATTTATTTCTTGATTAGTTAAACTTTATTCTAGCACTTTTATTTTTATTCTTAGTTTTAATAACCCTCTCAAATTGAAATTTAAATTTTATTCTTGCGATCAGATTTGGATCTCGACCATTCTTTTATTCCATCCCATAAATCGATACCTATCTATACTAAGTTGACTTGTTGTTCACAGCAAGTTGACAACTGGGTAGAAGGTTAAACTCTAGGACTTTTCCTGGTGATTGTTGCATGTACAATCATGCACATCAATTTGGCACTGTTGTCTGGGAAGACACAATTGTTTTTCAGATTTGGTTTCTTATATATCTTGTATAATCTAGTTTCATATTCTCTAACTTGTATAAATTTAGTATTTTTCATAATTTATTTTATATTTTTTGTAATCTTATTTTTCCTTCTGAGCACAATTCCAGAAGATCAACTCTTTCTACTAAGTTTCTAGTCCAGAAGTATTGCTTTCTATTTTTTTATATAATTTTAGTATATTCTATAATTTCTTAGCTTTATAATTTTTAGTTCTCTTTCTAATTTTGACTAACCCCTTATCTCGTAATCTCTTTGTTAATTGAAATATCTTTCAAAAACCTTTTTCAAATGGAGTGGGCATTCCAATATTCCCACAATGTTCTTACCACCAAGATGGATACAATGGAAAATTACAATCCACCATCTTCTGAAGATTATTATGAGGAGTAATGCCAAAACCCATATGAGGAGCACAAGGCCCAAGAATACCATGAGGGGTATGGTGAGGATGGCCAAAATTTTAGGATGTACAAATTCTATGGTGAAACTCAATTTAATCATGAACTGGAAGAGAGACTAAAAGCCCTAGAGAAGATGGAAGCAAAAGGACAAGCAAACCTAGAATCCAGTCAATTCATGTTAGCTACCTTACTAGAGGCTCAATCACTGACTCCCCCTATAGAGCTTGAGCAACCCAAGATAGTTACTCCCGACGATGATGATGAGGATCCTATTTTTGTGTCATATATGTCATATTCTGAAGAAATAGCACAAACCATGGAGCCATATTTTGTGTGTGATGAGGATGGTTGTATCCATACCTTTCCTCTAGAGACTCTATTACTTGAATATGAAAAGTTACAGTAGGAGATTCATTTGGAAGATTCAACAACCCCTCCCATCCTTATCATAAAACCAATTGCTATCTGAGACCAAATCCTTTTTTATGATTCTATTTTGGATAACTAGCATCCAACCCCCTTTGACAAAACAATTCCTCCCATTTTGAAACAGTCATTTCTCATTCTACATAAGGTCGATGTAGAAGAGGGGATGCCCTTGGAAGAAGCCCATCCACTCCCTTATGTTGTTTGCAATGAAGAGATACTAATCCCTCCTAAATCCTTGGGGACGCATTGTACAAAATAATTAGAGCCATATGTTATATCAATAATGAATCTTACCAAATCCAATGTTGACAACATTATTGATTAGGAGAAACAAAATACTTATGTAAATAATTTGAAATCTTTTGTATAAGAAACAATTATCCCATATGAAGGTCATTATGATGGTGGAAAACCTAATCTAGATCATCCACCCAACTCTGCACATCCTGCTCTACTAGAATTATTGGCCAGGTACCCGCGAACCTCCCCCAATCCACATGCATATTCAACACTCCCCTTGCTATCGAAGGAAGATTGATGTATCTTATTGGAGGGAATGTGAGGTTAAAGAAAATATGAACATCCCAATGAGCTTCCATGATTACCCTATCATGGGGCACACTATGAAACTCCTCCAATAAAGGTCCCAGTCCTCATACACATCCCCTTCAGATGAACCTTTTTTTATTTACCAGGGCCACCTGGACACCCTCTTCTTCCCTCCATCTTGGATTTAAGTTTTGCTTGGGATGAGAAAAATTTTAAGTCTGGGGTGGAGGTGAGTGGTACGTACTCCTTCCACCCACTTTATCTTAATTTTTTGCAAATTTTCATTATGTTGTATAGTTTAGTTTTATTTTTTCAAAATTTCTAAAATAATTCATTTTTTTTTGGTTTGGCCATTATCTATTCGGTCATGTTGAATAGAAATTATGATTGTACCTCTTAAAATTTAGTAAATCTTTTGTAGAAAAAATTTACAAATTTTTATGTCTGAAACAACCATGTCACTTAGGACCCCAAAATAGCATCACTCCTTGGAAAAGATGGCAAGTCATATGGAATCAATCAAAACCAAACACAAATTTTCTCTATTTTTAAATTATGGATTAACTTGATATAAATCTTGTATAATGTGATTGATATGAATATTTTTTCCGATGTAATGACACTTTCGAGAAAAAAAGACAATATAACTGTGTGAAGTTATAAGAAAAAGGACACCTTTTGTTTCCCCCTTATTTTCATTCTAAAAAGGAGAAGCAAAGAATCACCAGCAGACAAAAATCATGTCCGGGGTGACATGCTTCCCATATCAAAAATTCCATACCTGACAAAGGGGCATACTGGAAAAATATGTCAAAATATCACAAGAAATAATTCATGACCAATGATGCCACAAACCAAATATATCCCAAGTCAAATAGAGGAGGGGTCATCACTTCCTTTATTTTCACACCCACCCCAATTTCATTCTATTCTTGTGCAACAAATCACATAAAAAAATACAATAATAAAAATGAGAGTGTCAAACAAAAAGTAAGATGAAGCATGTTTTTCTATAAAGTCTTGATTTAGAAATAAGATATGATATTTGCTTTTGATAGGAAATACAAAGTTTTGTATTTTGTGATTTTAGGAGATTGGGTTGCTTGACTAAATTTGGAGGTAAGGAATAAAGTAGTTTTACAAGGGTGAGGATATACATGTTGTTAATATAAATTGGAATTATTTGTAATTTTATTTATTTAAGGATCAACAAAGATTCAAGTATAGGGTATTTTGATAAATGTATATTTATCATTTTAATTTATATCTTGTAGATATCTTTTTAGATTTATTTTGTTATTTATTTCTTAGTTTTGTAACTAATTGTATTAGTTTATATTTCTCTCTCTTTATTTGGAGTTTTAATTGTATTTGGTTGGTTTTTTGTAGGAAAATGGTCTAACCACCGCATTGATTAATTTTCCTTAGAAGATGTTTTGCACAATTCCCATAGTAATATATATCCAACACCAAAAGTGTCATAACTTCTGTGTACGAACTCCAAATTGGGTGTACAAATATTCACTAGAAAAAAAAATTAATTTTCCAAAATAAAATACTATTCTTTCGACATCTTTATAGCCTTTGACGAGAGTGAAATCTGCTCCAAATTATTGTTGCGGGAATCTTCTACAAAAAGAAGGTGAACGGTCAACATAATTAAAGGCAAGCAATTGTTTCCTCTATTGACCAGATCCAGAAAGCTTTCAGCCGAAATACAAGAGTTTTCTAGAGATTCTTATATCTAGTGGTTTCTAACCCTCCTTCTCCTATAAAAGGAGGGGGGACTCCACAATAAAAGAAATCCAGTTTCTAGTTGTAGACCATGTCTTATATAATGTTGGATCTGATTTTAGTTTGTAATTCTTTTAGTCGCATTATGTCTGAGTAGATTCTTCTGGGGAATGGGGAGTAGCCCCTTAGCCCAGTTCTATTCAATATAATCAGCCCTATTGATCCATCAAAAAATGTCTCCTCTCTATTTATGTGTGGTTATTTGGATTATCTAATATATTCTTATGGAGTGATATGATTCTGGATCTATGTAAGAATGAAACAATATTCCCTTAATTTTGATTATCATCTTGTCGTATTTTTAACCTTAATCTCATTATAATCCTTGGTGATGCAACCACTTTAGCCTTGGGTTTGAACGCCAATTTGAATTCAAATGCTTGTTGAATTGACCGTGGACAGTGTCATGTCGGATGTTGGGTAATGATATATGAACATTGGGACCAATTGGTTCATGGGAAGTCTGACCCTTGTGAGTTTTTCTATAAGGATATGCAACCACAAGGTCCTGATTTGATCCTTAGAGTTTAGAATTTGTTTAGTTGAATAGGAATGTGGTTTTAGTGGTGATCATCTAGGCCTCCAGGTCTTTATTTCTTGATTAATTAAACTTTATTTCATCTCTTTTATTATGTTCCTAGTTTTAACAACCCTCTCAAATTGGAATTCAGTTCTTGTTCTTGTGATCGGATTCAGATCTCAACTTTTCTTTGTTGTTGTCCGTTGGATCGATACCTATCTATACTAGGTTGACTTGTTGTTCGCAGCAAGTAGACAACTGGTTTAGAAGGTTAAAATCGAGGACTTTTCCTAGTTGTTGTTGTGTGTATAATGACTCACATCAGCTACCCAGCATGACCGTGCTACCAGAAAACCTAGCAATAGTTTTGCATTGCACTTCCCATTTTATCCTCACTTAACCTTCTTCTTCTCCACCACTTTTATATGCTTGGGTGGTGGCTAGAGAATGAGGGTAACTAATCATCTATCAACTACCCCATTTATCCCATAACCCTTTATATAACTTCCATATTCTCATTTCACCTCTATTTCTTCATATTCTACCCTAAAACACTTCTTTTTAGGGTTTTGGTCAGTTTCCCCCACATATACATGTCATTCCACCTTGGAGGTGGGAAGAGATCGAGCTACTACTACTAGGAGATTGGGAAGGTAGACTCTCCACTGAGCTACCCTAGCTTTTCACTCATATACTCATTCTTCTCCATTTTTGTATGTTACTTTATTATGAGTAGCTAGGCTCCCTAGGTGGGAGGTTTGGGGTCAAAATATTACTTTGATACCATGACGAGGGGAATTATGTATAACCATTGTAATTTCCTTTTATAAAAATTGTGTTGTATTTTCATTCCATTTCTCATAAATTGCATGTTGGTTTGTGCTTCAAATCACCTAGGATTCTAGGAAAATCACTTATATGTGTTTATTTTGGGAATTGCTCCTAGGTCCAACTAGTGGATACCTAGATAGCCACCCATCATTTGACATGTTAATAAATTCTCCTCTACCTATGTTAGAGTTCTAAGTAGCTAGTCTAGAAGCATTTTGTGTAATTGGCTTGAAGCTTCCTAAAGAATAGAGGGTAGGTTATGTGAGGTGTAAAATTCTCACTTACACCTTCCATTACTACCCTCGGCTCCCAATCACCGTAGAAGATTCTATCCTAGTAACCTAGGGTTGAATAGATCCTAATAGAATTCCACATAAACCCTAATCCAAGTGACCTCATAAGATTGGATGGAAGGTGATAGGAACTGGTTCCCCTATATACACCCTACTCCACCCATGGCCAAATAGAAATTTAGAGAAATGATTAGGTTCTATCTTTTTGTTTAGTTTGGTGATCTAAAATAAGAGAGTTATGTTTACATGATAACATCATGAACTCAATTTACAAGTGCATTCCCCAAACATATCACACTTCCCATAATTGTAGTAGAACCCTAGTTTGCCATCTTAATTGCTTACTTAATGCTTGTTTAGATAATCACCTTAGTTTCCTGGTTAGTTGTTCTTGCTCTTGCCTAGTTCTTGTTAGTTTAGGTCCTTAATTGCCTTTTTGTCTAAATTTATATCTTAGTGTAGTGTAGATCTCTTTTTCCTTGCCTTAGTGTAATTTTCTTCTTTTCCTACTTAGCCTATCATTTCTTGGTCATTATAATTAATTATCTAGGGTTAGTTTTGGTTTTGATTCTTGCTTTTCTTTATTTTCTTGTTTGACCCATATTATTATAATCAACCCAAATTCAAACTTCAAACCCTTCAACCCTACACTCCATTGTAGGAACCTAGCCAACATTAACTCAGCACTAGTGCCTCCTCTCTCCCTTGGGTTTAGACCCTAAATATTTTCTTTCCTATACTACAAATCACCTCATGTGCTTGTGGGTGTAGTGCATTAATTTGTGTGAGTGAGCTTATTTGTGCTTTAAAAATTCAAAAGATCTAAAGTTTGCTCAAACTTAGGGTGCATCTGATCAAGATTCAATAGGCTAGGTGTACCCTAGGTGAAATGCACCAAGCTTTCTGCCATAATTGATGGGGATATAAGTGTCAAAGCTCCCTATTATTTGTGGTGTGACTCTCCATGTAATCATCATCTCTTTCCAGTTTACTTGTAAGCATTTGAGAAACATGTCTATACTTTAAATTGTTGCTTTTTATGTATTCCTAATCTACTTAGAGATTAATCAACATATTGATCGTATCTTGCGGTGCCTACTCAAGAGTTGTTCATGAAGGATTTTCATCGGATTCCATTATTTCCCACTATAGCTAATATCCTTAGTTAGATTCCTAGTTTTCTTTCAATTTTACCTATATAGGAAATGTAGTAGAACAACATTTCAAACTATGTGTTATCTTAGTTTTTTGTATATTGATACAATACCAAGCTATCCATGTTAGTTCTTATTGAGTATTTAATATGCATCACTTTCCATTCATACATAACTTTTTGGTTGCTTGTATGTGGTTATTATTTTGTTTTATAAATAAATGGTAGGAGTGGATCCACTTCTACTTTTGATTCCTAACAAGTATGGTATAAGAGAATAGCAATTGGTAAAGTAGTTATCACAGAAATATCATGTGTTATTCCTTATAGTTGACCAATATTCAATAGGATTAAACTTTCTGATAGCATGGAAATTGGGTCCTATATATCTCCTAGAATTCTATTAGGCTATTCTACATCACATTTTCCACAGTATGTCATGCCATTGATGGACCATCTTCTAGTGAACTTGGACTCCCAAGCCACACACAAGGTACAACACCTTTATTTGGTTCCTTTCAGTGTCATGGTTGTTCCTATGATTGATAATTGTAAGTTGAAGTTGTTCTCTAACTTTCCAATTACTTGGGTAGCAATGATGTCTTGCCAGATTCACTCATTTCTTGTGATGTCATAAATCAATTATGGACATTCACTTCCAATTTGGAACCTATAGGGTCACACACATAGGATACACTTGGAATAGGATTTTATTCATGAATGTAGTTTAAGCTTCATTCCTAAAGTGTTAGGTATTCAATTTAAACAACAATGGTTGGAAGTTTATTGACTAGATTGTAAATTGATCGGTTCAATTGTTGAACCAATCGATTCAAGTGTCAGGTCAAAATTGAACCAACATTGGCAATCAGAACCATGAGATGACCGGTTCAGAAAGTGAACCAATCGGCTCATGTCTGTGAACCGACCGATTCAGATTGTGAATCGACCGTTTGGTTGATCAATTTGATTGGATCAGGGATTGATGCTGACATCATATTATGCATTTATTGAATATTTATTATCAATTAAATTGTCATTTGGAAGCATAATGAAACATCCAGTTCAACGGTTGAATTTATTGGCTCACATGTGAACCGACTCGTTCAACAGTAAACCAACCATGTCAACATTCACAAGTTCTATAAAAATAATGAAACTTTGTCTCTTGGCTCTTAGATGAACTGGAAGCCCTGACACTGACCCTCCTATATATAGAGGGGCACCAGGTTCCTTCTAAAGACACAAAAATAAGCTCTAATAATTGTTGTGTTCTCATAGTTTTGATAATGTGAAAACCCAAGCAAGTTCTACCTATCAAAGGGAGGAACAATAAGGTATAGACAATTGGCAGAGCAAGTTGGTGCTAGCACACTGACCAGGAGAGGCAAATCCTTCTTGTATATTCATATATAATGACAAGAGTTCCCAGTGGTCGATGAGGATTACTACAGAGGTGATGAGGTTGTTGCCTCCCTCTAGGAGGACCAAGTCAAATTCCATCTGTGATGATCAACCAGGAGGCTGTTGCGAATGTTTTCCAGGTGTAACTTGAAGAAATGCACATTCTACTGCATGGGATAGTCGTTGTATTTACTTTAGGACCAGGTATAAAGCTTGCAACACTCTTTCACATTACATAGTTGTTGACGCGATCTACTTTATAGGGGAATATGACAAGTCTATTTTTTGTTTCTGCTACCTTATCTGATGCCATATTTTAACATTTTCAATGGTGGTTTTACAATAAGGTAATGTTTATGACAAGCTTGTGGATAAGAGTCGTCTTTGGTACCTTGCTAATGTGGATATACACCTTCTTCTTCATAAGTCTATTTATATTGATGTTGAGTGATGTTTCTTATCTGCTAAGGTATTCCAGAGTGGCCTTCTTGGACCTTGATTTTTCAACACCTTGTTTTCTAAAGAGGGTCTACTTTTGTAACCATTTTTGTATTTGTTTGTATATTGTTCCATCTTTTTTGCTATATATAGCATCTATACATATGTTCTCTCTTGGTATAGCCCTCACCCTACTATTGTAAGGACCCTGGCCTGGGTTTTAGGATAATCCAAGAAGTTTCTCCTAAGTAAGATTAGGACCTTGTCTTAATCCTTTGAAAAGTAATTAAGACTTAAGAAGAGCTCAAGTTTCAAGTTTGAGCCTGTTGGAAGGTTATTGTGTTATATATGATAGTTTTGATGCAAATTGCAATTTACCCAAAATATGGGGTTGATGTGCAATTTACCACCTCTAGAATGTTCCTTTTCTCTCCTGGAATCCTATAGAGGAGAGAGAGATATGGACATCTTATTTGGGTCTTGGTTGTATGGTGTCCTGGTGATGTGTAGAACACATGAGTGAGATGTGTTTTTCTCTTAGATGTGTTATCTCGGGTTAGGGAGCCTTGGAAAGGAAGAAAGGAAGCCTTATCAATTTGTGAGTGTGTAGGGTTGTGACCTATATGTTTGCAAGTTTGTAGGCTTATGCCCTATCTGTTTGTGAGTTTGTAGGGTTGTGCTCTATCACACTTCCATGTGTTTATGTTGTTTCTCATCTTTAGATCATTTGTCTCATACATGTTAGTAGTTGTTGGTGGTTTTTTAGAACAGTTTTGGTGAAAGAATCACGTTAGTTTGTTGTCCATATCTTGTACCTTCTTATCATGATAGTAGATGGACTTGTAGCCTATTTCCCTAAGGTTGAAGGTGACAAGTCCACACAAACATACACTAGTTGTGAGTGGTGATCATGACTTGTGATATTGAACTCGACACACCATGTAGCAATTCATCATGACTTGGGGATGATAAATCGATAGGCTTCGATGAGGTTAACCTATCATGCCTTAAAGGGGGTTGAACTGTCATGCCCTAGAGATGCCTAAACTGATATGATTGCTAAAACATCATGACTTAGAGGTGCTTAGATCGATATGCTGCTAAACCTTTATGCTTTTGGGGGTGCTAGCCCATCATGACCAGGAGGATGTCTTGAGATGGAGTGTCAAATCCTGTTTCCTTGGTTGAGAAAGAGGCTGATATGACAAACCCTAACCCTAGTTTGATGAGTGTAAACTGATACACCTTAATTATTGTAAACCAACACACCTTGATGAATGTAAGTTGACACAAGATGAATGCAATCAATTGATACACTATGAAGTAACAAGATGGATACACCTTTGATAAGTATAGGCTGATAAACCCTAAGGAGGGTTAAGCTAATGTAAAAGTATGTTGGAATCAATATCCTAGTTAGGATGAGAGAGAAACTTATACTACTCATATGAGAAAGGTAATTCTTCGTGTTTATAATCAATTAATGATAATTGATGAGTGTAATTAAGTATGATTGAATAATTATGGCAATAATGTAACTCCTATGATGAGAGTTAGGGTTTGGATTATTATAAAAAAAATTGAATACCCTAATCGCCTACAAAGGGAAAACCTAACCCTAATTATGAGAAAGTTGCAATTTGAATGATTCCCTTTATGACATGGTTATGATATTAACATGATATTTCTTTTACCAAAATAATTCTAACAATGCAGGTATTATGAGATGATGAGCATAGCCAGGTATGAGATATTATGATTTAGCATGATACATATTATATAAGGCCTTGTGAGCCATGTGAGATACTTGTACAATAAGTATGACATATATATACATATATATATATATATTTGGGTTTGATGACCTAGGGATGATTGTTGTCTGGTAAGAAGTGGCATTTGTCAATGATGAACAGAGGGTTCAATACCCAAGATATGTGATCATGATAATTAAGTGTTGAAGGGATGAGATTTCTAGTAATATGTTGAAGGGATTGAGATCCAAGGATAGGGGTAACAAGGTTTGGTCCCATAGATAAATGATTCTTTGACAATGTATTACACCTCTTTTGGTAACATTTATTTAAAATTCATGTTTATAACTTGAATGATGCAAAAAGATGTTGTAATCCACTTAACTTATCAAGTGAAACTAAAAATGTAGTTACCCTAGACATAGATCCATTCAGTGTCAGAACTTGTTGGATGGTGAAATGAGTTTTACTCAGAGTGCATATTTTTGAAAATGTGGGGTGCAAGTTGAGGTATCTCCTTGTATCCTTAACTCACACGATTGGCTGCGAGCCTCACACTGAACATTAGGATTAGCTTTGGGTCATACCCTAACAGGAGTGCGGTTGTAGGTCGTGACTCAATATATAATCAGGATTGGTTACGGACCATACCCTAACATAATTATGATTAACTATGGGTCATACCCTGATAAGGATATTTCTATGGGTTGTATCTCTCTAGCAATGAGCCTATATACCCAATCTAGAAAATTGTAATTTGATTCATAATGTCACTGCTCATATTCTCATACTAACTGAGGGGGTGAGATCGTGGAGTCTGACTCTTCCATGGATCTTGCATGGCACCAATGCTATCTAATTTAGGTTGGTTGGAGCATGAGTGGTATACTTCATCTCCTTAGGGCATACAATTATTTGTTGAAAGATGTAATCATCCGTATAACATATTTGCTTAAGGATAAAATGTGCAAACATTGAATGAGGCTGCAATTGCTTCCGCATGTCGTAGTTGATAAATATTATATGTGTTCCTCATATTCCTTTTAAAAGAGATTGGATGATCTATTACTTGTTCTAGATGTTTGAACTACTTAAATAATGAGATCACTCTACTCTACATTTACCCATCAGTTATAGCTATTTAATTAAATAAAGGTTTCTTCTTCTCTCTTTTATAAAAATGTATACGTGATAATAATATTATTAGTGGCGAGTTATATCTCTTGTTGGGAATTTGTCTCACCCCGTGGGTCCCACAACTGTTTAGGTGGACATAAATGAGGTAGTAGAGATCATGTAGCTGAGACAGACCAGCAGCAAGAAGGAGACCTATAATTTGGAGGTGGTATCATGTCAGTTGTTACCTGTTGTAGATAGAAGTCCTATGTGTCATCCATGTACTCTCAGGTAGTTGGGGTATAGTTTCATATCTAGTTTTATGATCTATATGAGATTTTTTCTTGAATGCCCCGATGTATAATGTTGCACATGTACATGTTTTTGGTAAAAGCAAACTAATATCGGTAGAAACTGGGATGCTGCTGAGATAGCACATGTGTGACGTATCATGATGTATATGACATGCTTTGAGCCTTTCTGAAATGAATTTCTTGGTGACGGATGTTTATGAAAAATGGTTTAAATTTTTAGTCATTTTTGGGTAATCCATTGTTAATGGTTATTTCCGTGTGGTTTTGTGCGATGTTGTTATCAATTGGATAGCGGTCGTCATAATTTTTGATATCAGAGCTATAGGTTCACTGAGTCTATAGTGACATAGGATTAAGGTTGTTGAGTTTGTTCTAGTGTCCTCCAGTATGTCTAATAGTGACTTCTACTCATGCAGAAGAAAGGATAAAGCCTAAAGATGTATGGAGAACACGAGGAACATGTTGCTGTAAGCATTGTTGTTGCAACAGGAGGAAGTGCAAGGGATCATGCAAGAGGAGAACGGGTGCCTGACAATCCCCAATTGGATCAGACTATGCTAGAAAACCCTACTTTTTATGCTCTCGTTGGGTAGGTTATGATAATAGTAATGCATATAGTGGACCGGACACTAGGAATATAACCTAGGCCACCAGTCCCCAATATAGAATTTTTGGTTTTTGGTAAGACCTTTGAACAACTATGCCATGTTAAAATAGTGGAAAATGCATGAAAGACTAAAATATGGCAAGAAAATAGAGTTTGTCACAAGTGTAGGTAGATAGGAAATTTGAGGTGGCAATGTGCAAGAAGGGGCAATAAATTGAATACTAAGGAAAGGTCTATACAATCTCAGGGACAGTTGTCTAGTAGCTTTAAAAATCGAAAGTATTTTATGCCACCAGTACAACAAACACCTAGTGCACCAGGATAGTGTCCACCAAGTAAGGACAAAGGTCCTAACTTTCCACCTATAAGAACTCCTAATTTAGCTTCTACATCAACAATAAAACTGATAAGACCATGGTATAATGACAAGACATGTTACAAATGTGGACAGGTTAGGCATACTAGACCCTTTTGTCCAGAAAGAAAGGATGAGATGGCCCAACAATTGAGGCCGACTCAGTAGGGCTTACAAAAGTTGCAACCCAATAGTGCAAAAAGGGAAAAGTGTCAATAGAAAAAAATTGGGCTCCATGCTTTGAGTCAACCTGAGATGGTAGATGACCCGCAAGGAGTGACATGTTAGATAAAACTTTTTCATTCTGATTTGTCTTCTCCTTATTTTACCAACTAATCATAAGAAGAATAGTTGTTGTTGAGTTCCCTTTAGTTAGTACTGTGAGGAAATAAGAAAGAGATGAAGAGGACTAGAATTTATATTATGTCCAATATTCTCTAAAATTCTTTATAATTTCTTTTGTTGATATAAAAGAGGAATAGGTGTAAAAAAGACACCTGGAGAGAACCAGAGATACTAAGTTTTAGAACATAAAATAAATGTCTAAGGTAAGAACAAGATATAAAATAAAGTGCATACTACCTAATCTCCATGCTTGAATACCTGGCCAAGTTTCAATTATTGAAGGCAAGGTAAGTATGGGACTCTTAGATTGCTATCTTTATGATTACTCTGATCAAGTAGTCATCTTGATGCAATCTAAAGGGCATAATGAAATTAGAAATGCAGCATAGAAATTCCTACCACATTCTAAATTATGATAAAGTGGAACCTAAGTTAATCTTAGACCAACCTATGAGTATAAGAAAGTATAAAGAATTACCTTCATGTTATGAGAAAAGGGAATGAGGGAGATGATCCTTGCTCAATAAAGAATATGTACATGCAAAGAATAGTGATCCTTTCCATGATGTAAAGATGACGAATGTGGAATAACAAAAGCAATGTTTGTGAACATGAAGCACAAAAATCAAAGAAGAAGTAATGACATGTAATTATCTTTACAGTTCTTATGTCAATGGCAAGGAAACCAAGATAAACCAAATTGAATGGCACATGAGAAGTGAAAATTCATACAATAACCAAAGAAAGTTGGTAATCTCCTTCTCCCTTTTAGTAATCCCTAGATGGTGATGTAGTGATAAGGAAAATTTATGTTTCCTCTATGTACTTCCTTTCCAGGGATGTAATGTTCAAGTAAGTTTCATATCACTTGATATGCATGGTTTTGAAGTGATCTTGAGATGGATACTTGAAAAGTATCTATTTGGGCTTGGACTTTAGTTCCCAAATGATGAAATATGAGAATAGTGATGTTTTATGAACCTTAAAAGACATTGGAAAGATTCTTCTAATATGTTTTGGACTGGCAGTAAAAGTAGAGGATGGATGTGATGAGGATGTGATGTGTTTTTGGCACATTTGATGGATACCAATGTAAGGAATCCTATTATCCAAGAATTCTAGTTGTGTGTGGACCCAAGAATATGTCTCTTGATAAGATTATTAACTATTTGGCTACCTAAAAATATTAACTTTGGGATCAATCTGGTTACATGTGCTCAACCTATAGTATGGGTATCACATGCTAGGGGTTTAGACACATCATAAGATGACATCGACAAGGATGCATAGGTTGAAGAGACTGTTGTAAGATCTACTTGGGTAAATTTCATTAGGTTGAGTACAATCCCTTGGAGTACACCTATCAGGTTTGCAAGTATGGAGGGTTCCTAAAGAGGTGGACATTGATGAGCAGAATTTCCAATACTTATCTAGATCAGTTAAGGAGAAACTAGAGCAGGGAGTGTACATAATAGCAGGCCATTTGGTGCAAGTCATAAGTGAACTCTATGTTGAGTTAGCATATCAATGTAGCGCAGTGGAAGCATGGTAGCTCTGGTAGTCCCAAGTAAGTGACAAAATGCATATCTAATCTTTCTTTTGAAGAGACATGCTGAGGTTTGAGAAGGGTATGGTAAACCTTCAGGTTTGAGAATCTTATCATATGATGTGGTAAGTTGATAAGGTGATACATAAGAAAGAGTTGGCACCTCAGATGAATAAGGATAAGTATGTATAGTGCTTCTATGGCTAAGAAAGTACCACCTAGCATAGGGTTGACTTTACAAATAGTAATGGAAGAGGATAAGTTGAGTATGTACCTCATGTAATAGATCTTGTGTTGACCTTGGATGGAAGAATAGTTTGTTGGTCAAGTCTTGTGACATTACCCTGATATCAAGGAGCTATGTGAAAGTTTGAAAGTGAAATGCATGAGTAATACCAATCTCCTTTCACCTGGGATTTCTAGGGTAAAATCCATGTTAGGTGTTTATGACTTGTAAGGACCTTGACCTGGGTTTGAGGATAACACTAGAATTTTTTCCTAAGTAAGATGATTATAATTGTCTTAATCTTTTGAAAAGTAATTCAAACTTAGGAACAACTCAAGTTTCAAGTTTGAGCATGTTTGAAGGTTGTTTGTGTTATATATGATAGTTTTGGAGAAAATTGCAATTTACCCAAAATATGGGGTTGATGTGCAATTTACCACCTCTAGAATATTCCTTCACTCTCTTAGAATAATCTAGATGTAACAAAGAGAGAGAGATGGACACCTTGTTTGGGTTTTGGTTGTATGATGACATCCTTGTTGATGTGTGCAACACATGAGTGAGATGTTTTTTTGCTCTTGGATGTGTTATCTCGGGTTAGGGAACCTTTAAAGGCTGCCCTATCGGTTTGTGAGTGTGTAGGGTTATTCCCTATTAGTTTGTGAGTGTGTAGGGTTGTGCCCTATCAGTTTGTGAGTTTGTAGGGTTATTCCCTATCAGTTTGTGAGTGTGTAGGGTTATGTCCTATCATTTTGTGAGTGTGTAGGGTTTTGGCATATTGGGCATGACCTTGGTAAGGAAACCAAGAGATCGAGATCTAACCTTGACCATATCACCACATCTCCCATGTTGTTGCATGTGGCTTCTTTTTCATGTACAAGTGTCACCTAAGATCCTAAGGGGATGACACCTCTTCCATGATCTCTCTCTCATTCCTCTAGTATATAATCTTTTTTCTCTCCATGCAAGAGGATCCTTTTGGCAATCTATGCTTTCTCTCCTTCTTGATGGATGATCTTGAGAATCTTAAAGATGTAGGGAGGTTCTCTTGGAGCTTCGTGGACGAGTTCCAAGTAGTGGTGTTCCTTGATCATCTTCCATCTTCTACCTTGGTTAGCTATGTTTCCTAGTTTTATTCTTCTTCTCAACCATAGATCATGGGTATCTCCTTTCTACCTTGAGCTATTTTATCCTTGGCCACATCTTCTTCCTTGGAGGTGTTGCAGTGATCAAGTTTGGTGGATCATCTTGCACCTTCATCTCGTGAGCTTGAAGCTTGACCTTGGAGCTTGGATCTTCGTGGAGCTATTTGAGGCGGGATATATAACTCTTAACCTCCTTTGTTATTTTCACTCTTCCATGTGTTTAAGTTGTTTCTCATCTTTAGATTGTTTATCTCATGCATGCTAGTAGTTGGTGGTGGTTTTTTAGAATGGTTTTGGTGAAGGAATCACGTTAGTTTGTTGTCATATCTTGTACCTTCTTGCCATGATAGTAGATGTACTAGTGGTTGATCTTCCTAAGGTTGAAGTTGACAAGTCCACACACACATACAATAAGTTGTGAGTGGTTGTCATGACTTATGGTGTTTAACCTGACACACCATGTAGCAAGTCGTCATGACTTGGAAATGTGCTAAACTGATAGGCTTTGATGAGGTTAACCCGTCATGCCCTAGAGGTGGTTGATCTGTCATGCCCTAGAGATGCCTAAACCAATATGATTTATAAACCGTCATGACCTAGAGGTGCTTAGGCTGATATGTTGCTAAACTGTTATGCTTTGGGGGTACTATCCTATCATGATCAGGAGCATGTCTTGAGGTGGAGTGTCAAATTGTGAAGCCTTGGTTGAGAAAGAGGCTAAAATGGCAAACCCTAACCCTAGCAACGGATTCACCTTAATGAGTGTAAGACAATACACCTTGATGAGTTTAAACCGATAAACCTTGATGAACGTAGGTCGACACAAGATGAATGCAATCGATTGATACACTATGAAGTAATGGGATGGATATAATTTGATAAGTATAGGATGATAAACCCTTAAAAGGTTTAAGCTAATGTGAAAAGCATGGTGGAATAAATATCTTAGTAAGAATGGTTGTGGGTCACAGCCTAAACATTAGGATTGGCTTCGGGCATACCCTAACAGGAGTGTGGTTGTAGGCATTGACTCAATATATAATCAGGATTGGTTACAGACCATACCTTGACACAATCAGGATTGACTACGGGTCATACCCGGATAAGGGAACAACAACGAGTTGTATCTCTCTAGCGATGAGCCTATATACCCATGTAAGAAAATTGTAGTTTGACTCATGATGTCATTTCCATTATTCTCATACTAACTGAGGGGGGGGGTCGTGGAGTCTGGCTCTTACATGGACCTTATATGGCACCAATTCTACCTAATTTAGGTTGGTTAGAGCATGAGAGGTATACCTTATCTCCTCAGGGCATAAGATTGTTTGTTGAAAGATGTAATTAGTCATATAGCATATTTTCTTAAGGATCAAATACAAAAACATTGAAGGAGGATGCAATTGCTTCTTCATGTCATGGTTGATAAATATTATACATATTCTTCATATTCCTTTTAAAATAGATTGGATGATCTATTGCTCAGTTATATATATTTGAACTACTTAAATGGTGAGATCACTCTACTCTGTATTTTTTTTTGATAAAGGGTGCCTGTCACTTTTATTTATTCATATCAGAAAGAGAAAACACTACAATGTTCTCATCAAAATCCTCTAACACAATCTGAGGATCTCCTAAGCAACAGGCATGAGCGGCTAAAGCATGGGTAACCCCATTACCTTTCCTCCTAATAAAACAACAATGGAAAGAGGAAAGACGTAATGATAAGCGACAAATCTCAGTGACGATGTTGTCCTCATATCCACGTCCCCATCCGCCGGCCTTCATTGCATGAACCAACATAGCACTATCGGTCTCGACAATCAGATCCACCAAGCCTAGGTCCAGAGCTAACCGCATCCCATGTAGGACTTCCATTCCCTCCGCACTAAGGGCACGTTTGGTACGCAGCACTCTGGGTGGGATTGGACTAAAATCCTACCAAAAAATCCTAACCCATGTTTGTTTCTGATTAACTGTGAAGTGGGATCGTATAGCAGCGTCACTGGAATCCTGGTGATGTGGGACTCCTCCAACCCTCAAACCCCCCTGGTACTGGGGAGGTATAGCTCCAGAAGTTGCCTATAGTCAGGCTCTCTTTGACGCTGCTTCTTCTCCCATTGTCTCCCGTACGACTCCGGCTTGTGGTTCCTTCCAGCTTCAACATTGTGGCACTGTCTTCAATTTCTTGGCAATTTTAACAAGTTCTTGGTCAGCCATGGCTCCCGCCATTGCCATCCTTTTTAGAATTATCAAGTTTGATTCTCAAACAGTATGCAACTATTGCCCTCTGCGTTCCTGCAACTACATGCCTCCACTCTATTGCACTTTTGCTTTTGATTTCCAGCCATTCGCCGCTCTACACGAACGCGACTGTTTTCCGTAGTCCATGACCGTCACCATGCTCAACGTTCCCCTCCGTGAGCTTCATTGTTCTCTCCAGCAACAACTCGTCAGATCCAGTTGTTCGGTTAATGTTAATTGTTGTTCGCTACCAGCAGCCTCCAGCGGTGTATGGAATTGCAACTTGTCATCCTGGGCAACAGATTACATCAGAATTACGGTAGATTAAGCACAACAATCTTGCCATAGTTCTACCAGAATCAACATAATCCTATCCAAGATGTAACCAAACACAGGTTGTCATATCTAGCTTCCTTTCCTTTCTAAGTACCGGTCAATCCCATACCTCTTTATATCCTATTCATCTCCTATCCAACAAACCAAACGTGGCCTAAGCACTGAGAATGCATGGTCCAGATGGGATTGGTATGTAGCCTTGATAACCCCTAGGTGCTCCCTGAACACCGCTCCAATCCCCGCCCTGCCACCATCACAGACACTGGCATCTGCATTCATCTTGAAACACCCCTACGGGGGCGGGTTCCAAGCTGAAGAATCCAGGTCACCCTCCCTATGCGCCCCTCCATGTGACGCCGACGAGTGTCGTCTATAGTCCTCCATCAACGAAAGAAAGCTGGCTGCAAGTATTGGAATATGCGGCTACTGGGGATAAAAAATATGCTTGTTTCTGGCTGTCCACGCTGTCCAAAACAAAGTCACCCCTTCCTCCCTTCTCCTCAAATCATCCTCCCGTAATAGCTCCCTAGAAAAGTCCCTGACATCCAACCCTGCGTGGAGCGGCCAAGCAAGCTGTCTGGCTGTCCACACAGGACTTGCTGAAGCACAGAGCAAAAGTTCATGAGTAGCATCTTTTGGGTGAGATAAACAACGTGGGCATAGATCATCCTGTGTTGCATGCTTCCTGTACAGGGCTTCCTTCATCGGTAGAATGTCTCGTAGCATTGCACCAAAAAAAATGTTTCAGTTTTGGAGGCCAGTGTTTCTTCCAGACTCTTTTCCAGTCCTCCTCCTCCAAGTCATCCAGTAGGTCCTCCCCTGTGCACATCAGTCTGTAGGCGCTGCGCACTGTAAACTCTCCCTTGCTCTCACTATCCCAACATAGAGTATCGGCGTCCTCCCTGCCCCCCAAAGGAATAGCATGAATCATAGAATGTATATGAGGGGGAAACACATCCATCAAGGCATCCTCGTCCCACAGGCCCGTCACCGCATCTATCAACCCAGCCAATGAAGTATATGTAACCGGCCCCTGCATCAAATAACGGTAAACTGTCCCTCCCAGCTGTGGGATCCATCTATATCTATAAATATCAATGTTCCTCCCCGAACCCACCCTCCAGAGGAAACCCGTCATTGCCAACTACAGTGCCCCCCATATGCTCCTCCAAGTGTAGCTAGGTGATACATGTTTAACTCAATAAAGGTTTCTTCTATTCTTTTTCATAAACATTTAATAGTAATAATAATATTGTTGGCAGAGTGTTATATCTCTCACTAGGACTTTTGTGTCACCTCATGGGTTCTATAACTTTTTAGGTAGACGTGCACGAGGTAGCAGAGATCGTGTAGCTAAGACAAACCAACAACAGGTTGAAGACCTATAATTTTGAGGTGGTGTCATGTCAGTTGTGTCTTGTTGTAGATAGAAGTCCTACTCATTCTTGTACTCTTAGGTCCTTGGGGGATAGTTTAATTTCCAATTTTATGAGATTTTTTCTTGAATGCCTCAATGTATAATGTTCCACATGTACGTCTTTTTAGTAAAAGAAAACTAATAACAGTCGAAATAGAGATGTTGCTGAGATAGCACATGTGTGATGTATCATGTTTTATATGATAGGCTTTGGGCCTTTTTTTAATGAATTTCAGAGCGATTGATCCTTATGAATAATGGTTTTCATTTTTAGTGATTTTTGGTAATCTACTTTTGATGGTTATTTCCATGTGGTTTTGTGAGATGTCGTTATCAGTTAGAGAGTGATTGTCACACTATCATTGTATAGAACTGGATTCTAGTGTGGTGTTGATCCACCTTGAATTTTAATGAGAAGGATTAATACACTTTGGTGACCTATATCTATACACACATATATATATATATAATTATCTAAAAAATCATACATTAATTACTATTTTTAAACTATTTTTTGCAATAGAAGTTGTGAACATACATGTTTCACTTGTTTGCAACTTCCATCACAATTTCAGTTGCATACAATATTGGGCGTTAGAAAAAAATAGATGGACACACATCTATTCATCCCTCATAAACCAGCATATGACCAATGTGTTCCTAATTGCTATCAATAAGTCACATACCAATAGTTTCAACTAAAAAAAGCACCATCAATCAGCAACTCTCTATATATATTGAGGCACACACTTAAGAAGTTTCCAAGGTAGGAAGACGCTCAAAAGGGGTGCTTAGCCATAGTCTTGACTTATGTACGCTTTAAGTATGTTTTTATGGGTCCTCAACCCATAGATGGGTCTTATTTTCATTCTGAATGGTAGGTCATACTAACTAAAAAATCATATCCATGTTTGAATCCCTACTCTACTTTTTAATTCTTTATATCATACATATGTGTTTTGAGTTATGTATCAATTTTTACTTGAATATAGCATTTTTTTTAGTTTTTATCTTGAGGCTTATTTTTTGGATCAAGGATAAAAATAAATTTTATAATAATATATATAATCACAAAATACATGTACATAAGGTGAGATTACTTGTAATATAAAATATGTATATAATGGAATAATCTCATCCACATAAATAAATAAAAATATGCTCTATAATACCCCAGGACATGTCAAGAGGCTCAAAATAAATACTTTAGCACCTTACTCATTAATAAGTATACCTCCATCACATTCATGTATGTATTAATTTAGCAACAACATATCAACTTTTTTCATGACGTCTCAGCTAAGCAACTTGTGGTCTACTTTCATAGATTTGACACTTTCCTCAAAAATAACCATAGAGGAAATATGTGGATTCATGATGCTTGGGTGGGTCATGGAAATAAATAACATGCCTAGATTATCATTCTAGCATAGCTTAGGAGGGGAGTACTTATTTACAGACACACACTCGGTCCAATGGGATTTAGAACATAAGATACAATATTGAGTGCTCCTTAGAACAAATTGTGAGATTTTTAGGGACCATAGTGGTTATTGGTGGGGTGTTTGGGGGCATGACATATGGCTCCCCAAAATAGCAAGTCTCTAGAATACAAGTATACTTACTTTTTGCAAGAATGTTGTCTTTGTGACAAATATTCCATTGCATTTGGTATGCCAAGACTCAACTGAGTTTGTGATATAGACCAAATATTTAATGATTTGGTCAAATTCTTTGAATTGTACATTTTATCTATCTTCATGATTTTAAAATATGTGGTGTTCATGATAAATTAGTTGAAAATATGGGAGGCAATGTGCCCAACACCAACTACTTCTCTATTCATTGGAAACACCTATATTGGGACATCTCCTTTATTGTAGCACAATTATTATAATCATTAATTTAGAGTGATATATTTTTGATAGAACTATACTTACCTGATACACAAGTGGGGAGTTACACATGTTTCACAAGTAGGGACACTGCCCCCTGCCAGCCATGGTCCCCCTCCTTCCCCTCTCCCAGTCATTCTCTCTTTCTTAAACAACCCATTTTTATTTTTTTATATTTTTTTGTGCTTATAACTTTTGATTTGTAACTAGTTTTTTTATGAAATAAAAACCATTAGAATCCTTAAAAAAAGTATTTTACCACCATAATTTGAAGAAAATAATAAAAATAGATGGATCTTGACATGTACCACACCCATAATCAATATAATGTGTCCACTTTAAACTTGAATGCCCCAATTCAGACTTGAGCATAATTTGAACTTGAATGTGCCCAATTTCGACTTGAATTTTCCCAGTTCAGACATGATTTTGCCTAGTTAGTATTGTAATACACTTAATTGCTAGTGTATCATCATCATCATCATTGTCATCAATATCATCGTCGTTGTCATCATCATCATCATCAACAACATCATCATCATCATCATCATCATCATCATCATCATCATCATTGTCACCATCATCATAATCTTCTTCTCATTCATTATTACATCCATGTGATCAGTTTGGATTTGATTGCACCCACTTTGGACTTACTTGTGCTATATGTAAACTTGAACGCCCAGTCTAGTCTTGATTGCACCCAGTTTGGAATTGAATGTACCCATTTTTGACTTGAATGTGCCTAGTTTGGACATGATTGCACCCTGTTTGGACTTGAACGCTGAGTTCAGACTAGATTACGCCCAATTTGGGAATGATTGTGCCCATTTAATGCTTTGTCGATGCACCTAGTATTCAGACATGATTGCATGTAGAAGCTCTCAGCTCAGACATGATTGCACCCAATTAGTGTTGTATTGGTGCACCTATTTTTTGTAATGTGCCATGTTTTACATATATTTCATCCAATTTGTAATGTGCAAATAAATTTTATTCACCGAATTATTTTTCTCAAATTATACGAATATTAATCTTATTGGATTGTATATTTTGTAACAAATTCAATGGTTTTTATTTGGTCAAAAAATACACTCCAGATTGAACATTATGTGCAATATAAATTTCTCTCTCATCTTTTCATTCCTCTCTCTCCACAAACCTATCAAATTAGTCTACTTGTGCCCTTACCTACCCCATGCCACCTCACCCCCAAAACCACCTGTCCCCACCCAAAACCACTTTGCCTTGGGCCCACGATGGAAAAACCAGCTACATGGGACGCACAAAATATGTCACCCCCTGCAGTGCGTAAAACTAACATTTTCATTTTTGACATTGTGCAAAATAATAATTTCCATCTCTTTATATTTTAGAGGGTGGGTTTTGAAAAGGGATGGCATACAACGTGTCCAACAACAACTATTATTCTATTTACAGGCAACCCCTACTGTGAGACATCTCCTTTATTACATAAACAACTCTATTATAATTAGTTTAAGATTTGTTAATCATGTGTGGACACGGAGTAGCCTACACCCATACTAGATCAAGGCCACATGATATAAAGGGGGTGGATTTTGAAGAGGGATGATAGGCAGTGTTCCCAACATCAACTACAGTTTTATTCATTGACAACACCTACTGTGGGGCATCTCCTTTATCACATGAACAACTCTTATTATAATTGGTTTTGGATTTGCTAATCCCATGTGAACACGGACTAACCTACACCCTAACCAGATCAAGGTCACGTGAATATAAAGGGTTGGGTTTTGAAGCGGGATGACACACAAATTGCCCCACAGAAACTATTGTTCTATTCACCGGAAAAACCTATTGTGGGGTATCTCCTTTATTACAATGTTTTTCAACTATTGAATGTGTTATACATAGAAGTCACATGCTTTTCGCATGCACATTTACTAGTATATACCATCAGGGATGTTCCTTGAGTGATGATTGCAACGTTGAAGCTGTAACGTTTGGATCTTACATACTTGTCTTACGGTAAGTGATTATACGACACAATACTATAGTGAAGATCCAATATCTTTTGTATCTTCTGAATGTGAGGTAGTTGTAAAGTTTTCGAAATAAAACCAAAAACACACATTGTAAAAGGGAGATTTTTTTTGTTCATCACGTCCTTAAAGGAAGGCATCATCGTGAAGACATGTACTTACTAGTATTCTAAGAGAATAGGAAATGTATATGGTGCAATCATGGCTTGACTCCGCAAGACATTTATTTAGGATTAACCATATGCACCATCGTGAAAACTATCATGACGAATCTATTCATGTACTAACTAAATAAAAATAGAAAATACCCACATATATTTTGTAGAGATAACACATAGAGTACATAAGTGCTTAAAGTTAGAAAAGAGTACATAGATATAGAACTTGTAACGTATACAACCGACTGGATGTTATAACCCTAGAAATAGAAGGGTTAAGTTGTCATCGTCCGAAACCGGCTCTAAACAAAGAGTTGGGATTTTGATTCTAAATGAGGGTGTCAACCCACTACAATAGAGCAAATCAGGATCAAACAATCAACATCGGCAGGACCACCATGAGAAGTTGATCATTTCCGATGGCGAACTAAAAAAATAGGTTGCGAGCTATATTACGGTTTTTCATTCTGATGTTGGGCAAGAACTGAGCTACCCACATGTTTATTACCATACATGTTTGCTGTCTAGTCTACATCTAATAGCTTCTACATCATTGCTACTCTTATATAGAACATATAAACTCCATCTAGCTCCATTACCATTGTAAATTTTCTATGTGAAATTATATACTAACATGTTTGCTCCTTGAATGATGATGGCAGCGTTGAATCTAGAACGTGTTGGATCTTACATACTTGTTTTTACATAAGTGATTATAAGGCACAATACCCTAATGAAGATCCAACTTGTAAAGTTTTCAAAATATAACTAAAAAACACACATTGCAAAAGGGAGAAATTTTTTATTCATCCCATCCTTAAAGGTAGGGCATCTTTGAGAGGACATGTATTTACTAGTATTCTAAGAGAATAGGAAATGTATATGATGCAATCAAGGCATGACTCCGTAAGACATTTATTTAGAATTAACCATATGCACCATCTTGAAAACCTCATGGCGAATCGTGAGGTCTATGTAGATGCTTAGTCTCGCGGCTACTACTGGACCACAAGGTTGAAGCCCTTTGGAACCAGGTTGAAGATGCTGAGGACGCCCTGGGCGGTGCTACTCAGCAGGGAGAGCACGGATTGGAGTAGGCCCGTGGATGGGAGGCTGGCGTTGCAGGTGGATAGCGGGGAGGTCACCACCAGCTTGCAGCTGCTGAGCAGCGACGAGAGACCCGCCGTCAGAGGGTCCAGGAGTATGGAGAAGGCACCCAGACCGTTGGTGCTCGCGCTGGCCAGCACGTCGTTCCCGCACTGTACTTGCACTGTAGCGTCTGCGGCCGAACGTCAACAAATAAAGAATCAGCTAGCATTTATCGATCATGGAGCGGAAGTTACAGCAGATCGATAATTAAGTAGACGACAGAGTTGGCAATGTTTATTTGCGTAGTAGAAACCGACGATATCAATGACTACGCGTCCTTACTAGGAAAGGCAGGTGTGGCGCTGGTCACGGCGGTGCTATTGACGGCGCAGGAGACGTTGCCGGCTATGCGGATCACGCCGAGGAGTGGCAGCAGGCCAGTCTGAGCTCTTGCCGTCGGCACAGCTGCAGTTGTGACAAGCACAGCCACCAATAAGCTACATGCAGCTGTAACCATTGGCGTATTCCCGGCCATGTCTGTGTGTAGCTCAGTACTCTTTACAGTGCTAATCGAGATATCTGGCTAGCTCGGTGCTTTGTGCTCAGGATGTGCCGAGTTCTGGTATTTATAGAGCTAGGGATGTGCTCTGCTCCTTCGGCCAGTACCAGTTGCATGCTTCCTAAGGTAACCGTTGGTGCGCTAGCTGGTGCGTGAGGAATCTACTGCTTTGAGGCAAGCCAATTTCAACGGTGGGCGATGTTGACGGGCTGCCACTGGATCGATTGCTGTACTTCTTTCCCAGGAGCATTCAACAAAAGCGTACAACGAGGTAGTTGACGGATATATATAGCTCCATGAGGTTCTCCATTGGAGGTAGTCTTGCCATAACCAGTACTGAAAACAATATGGTTTCGTATGCGGCCGCTAACAAGTAAAGCAGCTAAACTAGCTTCTGATGCCAGTGGACGGGGTCCGAGGAGATGAAGAGGACAGCCACTGCCACAGCCACTGCAAGATAGCATTCAAGAATAGAAGACAACCAATCCTTCCACGCATGCCTTCCGCTTTAGATTGAGTGGACTGTGGATGCACGCCATGACTGAAATTCGTACCTTACTTTGGGCAACATAAGTAGTCGCCGGTAGCTTAGCTAGCTGTGGTACCAAACAGAAGGAATACTTTTGGGTTTCAACGAAGGCATGGCTTCAATATTATTGGTCGGGGAATCATGACCGCATGAAATCATCCCCTCACGTCGGTAGGGCTAAGCCAAGACACTTGAGTGCGCTCTGTACTTCGTTGTTTCCTCTTCGTTTTTCTTTTTGAGCTTTTTTTTCTTCTAAAACGTCCTTTATTATGTTTCTTGAAAACGTCAAGACATTCCCATGAAGTTTCAATAATCCTAAAGAAAACCTTTACTCACACCACCATTGACAACTCCGTCAAACCACATCTATTTTGTAATATCCAACCTTCTACTAGGCCACATTGTTCTATATAGCGATTACTTTCTTTTATATTTATATTTAAGTTCTTTCTAATACTTCTATATTATATGAACACATACAAAAAAACTCCAATTCAAATTCTTTTCAACTAACAAGTATATACCACGATACGAGCCTGACTTTGTCAATGTCTATTGAATATTATTAAAGTGTGACTTTGGTATTTATATCATAATACGGTACATCGTCATTCTTTGAAAATAGCGAACAATTTCAAAATTGTATAAAAAACTATTAGTCACTTTTTGAAAATAGCGAATAATTTCATATGTCAAAAAGTATTAGTAACTCAAACTGTCAAACATATCGTGATAGAACTCTTATTAGAATCCAAAATTATATGTATACCTCCGCCCGCCAATCCTATTGGGGCGTCAACTTTCAGATTCAAAATCGTCTCGTTTTGAACAAATTAAAACATGTACCCAACGATTTCCAGATCAGACTGTGATGTATTTATAGGTTTGATGTATAGACATGTTAGTGGGTGGAGTTTTCCTTTACTCAAAATCTGACACGCTTCGTCATTGATTTGACCCACTATCATTACAAATTATTAATAAAAGAAAGACATTGGTTTAGCATCTTAAAACGGACCTAGGGTGGATAACTACATTCCTAAGCATTTGAACTCCAGAACCGACTTGACATGCATGTACAGGTATCAAACCCCAAAGAATATCAAAAGTTGAATCTATCTAAAATCATCACAAAAAATGATATAAATGAGGTGATCGAACTAATATATTTTTTCTAAAAATGAAACATACTAGGATCAATTTAAAATTTTCTAGTCTATGATAATGGATTCATGTTAGACATTGATAGTCTAGAATTCAGGTTGGATTCACAGACGATTTAATTATTTTCTTAAGCTCTTGTAATGTCTGAGTAGTTACAAGTCAATTGTGTAACAATATCCAAAACCCAATCGATTGAAACCTCTAGATATTAGGTTAGTCAAGATTACGTATGAACCCATGAATATGACCTGACCAGACTCAAAACTAATGGACTCAAGTATGGATCTTTTTGTTGACTTGAGTCCATGTTAGAAAGATGATGTCTTATAATGTTACATTGACATATTGAGAGAATGAGTAGCATTTGAAGTCTACAAACAATGTAAGTTAATATTTTCAAACTAATTCAAAGCTATATAAAACTTTAAATATATGATAATATACTATAAAATCGAATAATTTTGTATTTATTTTCAACTCTTTACCATTTATATAGTACTTATTGGGACAAGTTAGAAAGTATAATGTTTGTGTTTAATTCTGGCTTCTACATCATATATTGTGGCCAATTATAGGTTTCAACAAAAAAATTTCTAGGTACATGTCAGTCCAAGTCAAACTTCTATGAATAATACACTTCACTACACATTACACTACACTATACCAAAAGTGTCTATTGGTCAAAGATAAATCTCTAACCAATATTAGTTGAACCTTAAAGGGTACATGTTGATGAGATCAAGGCCCTAACTAGTGTACCCCGAAGGAATATTAGGTGTCCATAAACCCTAATCAGAGTCAATCCTTTACCAATAAATTTGAAAACCTTGAGTTGCATATGTTCTATTCAAGGCTTAGACCAATGAATGCCATAGTCCTAAAATTTGTAATATATTATTTTTCTAAATAAATATTGTTCTAAAATAATATAGAATGATAAATTACACATAAACTTCACATATTAAATAAATATAATTTATTACAGAATCAAACAATCATTACTTCTTACTAAAATATTATCCCAATCAATAGTCATATTAAAGACGTATGAAATGTAGTATTGTCTCCTTCAAAAATTCATATGTCTCTAGTCATTCTTGTTCTCACAACATTTTACACGATGTTTACTTTCCAAACACTGCAATAAAAAAATTATAAACATAGAACCCCTTAACATATCCTAGTTTTAAGTTCCATGTTTTCTTTAAGTACTTCCTTTTGTATTTAATTTTCTTTCTTCTAACTTAGTGGTTGCATATGTGATTGCCTACTTTCCTTCCACCTTATAGATTTTCTTCATTTATTTTACATTGTAACTACTTTAGTAATCTTAAGATATGATAAATAGAGTCATTATAATGCATGCCAACCTATATAGAACACAAGTTAAATTGGCTAATGATTCATTCCTTGGAAAGCACTATATACCTCAAATAAGCATCAAAACTATAAAAAGATAATTGTATTTTATTCAAGACAAGAAACTTCAAAGTGAAGTATTTTATAGAAAGGTTCCTGAAATAGCTTCCAAGATTCATTTTCTACATGGAAAAAAATGTCTACATAGGTTTACACCAGAAAAAATGAGAGAAGTGCAACATGATGTGCAACAACCTATGTAGGGTATTTTCTCTATTATACTATTTTCTAATTTCAAAACATAGTGTTCGATGCAATATACAATAGTTCAAAGCATTTACATTTGAACGTGTTAGTATTATGACAGACAAAATCACATCAAACATGATATATATGCAACACTAGCAATGTTCACACTAACATGTGATAAAGAAATCCAAAAAACATGTCTACGTCCTTTATTCTATTATTCTATTTTCATTATCCCTTATTCTAATGTGTCAATGTAAACAAAGATCAAACATTTAACTTCAAACTTGTAAATAATATGGGAGATAACCAAATGAACACAATATGTGGGATATGAATAATTAACTACACAACCATATGTACCAATAAAATACCTAAATGGAAGGAATCCTAGCCCCGAGTATATGTAGATATTGTATAATTGAAGAGGTAGAAAATCTTATACATTGTTTTAACTCATTAAGAATAAATCATTAATAAGTTGAGTTAGAAGAAATGAACACAAATAAAAAAGTTCACGCAATGCTAGAAAACTCTCACACCTCTGAACTGGGTCATGTGTACCAAACCCTAGAAACTACAAATAAAGAACGCGGTGATAATATGCATCATGTTCGCCCAAATTAAAAAAGATAGATAAAGCCAACTTATCAAATGGGAGACTATATTCAGGTTACATTTTCATAACATGTCTATTATGCACAAATCTTCATGTATGGATTATATTGAAACCAAATCAAGCATGTGCCTTCCACAAAGTGCAAATAGAAATATAACATGCTTTATATATCACACATTTACTGAAGATACAGTTCATAACATTACATGGTGACTATCAAAAATAGAAATATACTGTATGAGTTCAATTTAGTTTTATGAAGATAAGATATAAAATTACTCACAGGGTAAACAAGATCCATATTGATATTGATATATAATAAATTTGATACAAAATCCTTGCATCATGATTTTAAGAAAGTGTACGTCAAAAGCACATCATGTTACTTAGATAACTAATTATAATGAAAATGATTCGATTGTAAGGGTTTTCTCATTCACTTATCTACAAAATTATCTACAAATCGATTCATTGAATATCATTTTTAAATAGTTTTCAATTGGATCTTAAGATAGTAAATTTTTAAGCAAGCATAGTTTTAGAATTGTCATGTCTCCATCAAGTCAATATCTCAAACTTCTGAGACCCATTAAGGCCTTTTACTAAATGTTTACCTCTCCATAGATATACACCTACAAAATATAGTAGAATACAAGATGGATAAGTTAGAAAATTAGTTGGGCACTTAGGGAGAATTAATGCATTCTTTTTTGTTGCTTATCGACAACCCACAAAGTCTAATATTGTTTTAAGGTTAGTTTCTCAATCTGGAAATCATCTAGTATGTTTTCTTCACTATGGTGGAGAGTAAAATATAGAAAATTGAATATTATTAGCACTCATTATATCTTCTAGTGCAACGAATCTAATGGGTAATAAAGTGTAGGCATACAGACTAGTAGATATTTTGTGTCTCCATAGCTAGTCCTACTTCTAGGAGGTAACATTTTCATGTATGTATGTACTTCATATAACATCTGAATACCTGAGGCCTCATATAAAATGATGATAAAATTAATGATTTAAATACCCATGTAGCAAAGTTTTCCTCTTTCGTAGGTAGTTGACCATGGGTACTATACACTTAAGCATGCTTGGACTGGAATAATACTAGGATGAACGGTCTATCAGAAAGTATTTTTGTGTTGTGTGAGAGTGAGTACATAGTGCACAACCAAGTATGAGTTTCCTAGGAAAGTCAATAGTTTAAAAAATTCTAATACATCCTTGGAATGTGCATTTGTGCATTACGTATGGTTTTAGAGCATGTTCCCCTCTATGATTGAGGCCCACTTGGGCATATGAGACTACACTCTTATGTCAGGTGTGTCAAGCATGTGAAAAGGATATCCACTAAGATTATATGGAGCTACCACTACACTTAGTACTCCAAAATTGTGTGTTCTCGGTCCAAAATACCACTAGGATTGGTGACCAATTGAGAAGTCTTACCAAGATATATGTGAGTAAAGAAAAATCTCACAATTGAGACATGTTTTTGGTTCCAATCGTCAATTTTAAAATCTATTATTTCCTTATATTAAGGGGGGCATACAATGCATCTAACAACCAAGATTGATTTTTCAGAGACAATTAAATGAGTTGGTTATAAATTTTAAAGTAAGGGCGTAATTTGTGGGAGGTAAAGTGATAGGAAAGAGTCATTGAGAATGTTGTGTTGAGGATGGAAGTGATAAAATTTTGGTAGGCCAAAAATGGGAACTGGTGAGACAAGAAAAAAGTTTAAATTAATATTCTAGCTGGTAAATGATATAATAGGGAAAATCTAAGGTGGAAGGGAAGGCATGAACAACAAATAATGAATGTGGAATGAGATTACCAGACATGGGGGATTCCAACCACTTATGTAAAAGGAGTAGTTGAATAACGAAAGAAATCAATAACTTAACTACTTTGGGGTATATGGTAGAAATTTGGGATACACCATGAAGTATATGTATATATTGCTTAGAGACTACGTCCCTTACTAGGTACCCCTCAGTCTTATTAGTTTTTATTGAATGATCTAGATGCTTGGTGATTGGAGCGGATTGGTTCATTGAGATCGGAAAGCTCACGTTGCATTTCCAACTGATGGGGTGGTAGATCCCTTGTATTCTTACTTGCATTTTGGGTCCCTATTGGGGACGATATTTTTGTTCCATCTCCCCTCTCCATGTGTATCACTTTTGATTTATTCTTCCCTCGATTCCTCTCAAAGTTATGAATTCACTGAAACCTTAGTTCAAGAGTTTAATCGCCTCCTTATGGAAGCCTCACCTCTCCTATACCCAAAATCGCACCTAGTTTAAACCACCAAAGAAGCTTTCCCAACTCGTCTTTCATCACCACTCACCTTCAATTGTTCTTGTGAATCTACTTGTTGACCACCAAAACACAATCTTACTCTATGGTGACATGAGTATCACCATGCCTACTCATGCCATGAAAATCTAATTAACCACTCGGTTAGCATATTTTCCTTTCCCTCTTTCTTTCCCCACCTTTATTTATCTATGGTTGTTACTAGACTACTCTTTCAAGCTCCACCTTTCTTGTATCCCGTGCCAGACTCTAGACAAGAGACAAGAGGTACCCAATCATTGAAAATGATCACAAACCCTTTGTATGGCACATGAAGAAGCTATGGGGTATATTACCTAGTGTGATTGGGTTACTTCCATTATTATCAGATCTTAAGTTTCCTTGATTTATGCTTGATCGACATCACAACATATTCTTGCATTAGACTCTATTTTGCATATCTTCTTGATGGACGGTCTTGATGTGGTTTCTTAAATCCATTTGACATGTGAACGAGAATCCGTGACAACTCCCTCCTCTAGATAAACTTATTCTTTCTATTTCCTTCATGGTGGAACTCGTTATTCCTTGAGGTGGTCCCTGGGCATGAGCAGATCCTCTGATATCAACTTGAGCCAATGAATGTGGCAAGAATATGATCACACATGGGAATACTGATAGAAGGAAGATTGACCCAGGAAACAATCTTGCCATAGTTCTACCAGAATCAACATAATCCTATCCAAGATGTAACCAAACACAGGTTGTCATATCTAGCTTCCTTTCCTTTCTAAGTACCGGTCAATCCCATACCTCTTTATATCCTATTCATCTCCTATCCAACAAACCAAACGTGGCCTAAGCACTGAGAATGCATGGTCCAGATGGGATTGGTATGTAGCCTTGATAACCCCTAGGTGCTCCCTGAACACCGCTCCAATCCCCGCCCTGCCACCATCGCAGACACTGGCATCTGCATTCATCTTGAAACACCCCTACGGGGGCGGGTTCCAAGCTGAAGAATCCAGGTCACCCTCCCTATGCGCCCCTCCATGTGACGCCGACGAGTGTCGTCTATAGTCCTCCATCAACGAAAGAAAGCTGGCTGCAAGTATTGGAATATGCGGCTACTGGGGATAAAAAATATGCTTGTTTCTGGCTGTCCACGCTGTCCAAAACAAAGTCACCCCTTCCTCCCTTCTCCTCAAATCATCCTCCCGTAATAGCTCCCTAGAAAAGTCCCTGACATCCAACCCTGCGTGGAGCGGCCAAGCAAGCTGTCTGGCTGTCCACACAGGACTTGCTGAAGCACAGAGCAAAAGTTCATGAGTAGCATCTTTTGGGTGAGATAAACAACGTGGGCATAGATCATCCTGTGTTGCATGCTTCCTGTACAGGGCTTCCTTCATCGGTAGAATGTCTCGTAGCATTGCACCAAAAAAAATGTTTCAGTTTTGGAGGCCAGTGTTGCTTCCAGACTCTTTTCCAGTCCTCCTCCTCCAAGTCATCCAGTAGGTCCTCCCCTGTGCACATCAGTCTGTAGGCGCTGCGCACTGTAAACTCTCCCTTGCTCTCACTATCCCAACATAGAGTATCGGCGTCCTCCCTGCCCCCCAAAGGAATAGCATGAATCATAGAATGTATATGAGGGGGAAACACATCCATCAAGGCATCCTCGTCCCACAGGCCCGTCACCGCATCTATCAACCCAACCAATGAAGTATATGTAACCGGCCCCTGCATCAAATAACGGTAAACTGTCCCTCCCAGCTGTGGGATCCATCTATATCTATAAATATCAATGTTCCTCCCCGAACCCACCCTCCAGAGGAAACCCGTCATTGCCAACTACAGCGCCCCCCATATGCTCCTCCAAGTGTAGCTAGGTGATACATGTTTAACTCAATAAAGGTTTCTTCTATTCTTTTTCATAAACATTTAATAGTAATAATAATATTGTTGGCAGAGTGTTATATCTCTCACTAGGACTTTTGTGTCACCTCATGGGTTCTATAACTTTTTAGGTAGACGTGCACGAGGTAGCAGAGATCGTGTAGCTAAGACAAACCAACAACAGGTTGAAGACCTATAATTTTGAGGTGGTGTCATGTCAGTTGTGTCTTGTTGTAGATAGAAGTCCTACTCATTCTTGTACTCTTAGGTCCTTGGGGGATAGTTTAATTTCCAATTTTATGAGATTTTTTCTTGAATGCCTCAATGTATAATGTTCCACATGTACGTCTTTTTAGTAAAAGAAAACTAATAACAGTCGAAATAGAGATGTTGCTGAGATAGCACATGTGTGATGTATCATGTTTTATATGATAGGCTTTGGGCCTTTTTTTAATGAATTTCAGAGCGATTGATCCTTATGAATAATGGTTTTCATTTTTAGTGATTTTTGGTAATCTACTTTTGATGGTTATTTCCATGTGGTTTTGTGAGATGTCGTTATCAGTTAGAGAGTGATTGTCACACTATCATTGTATAGAACTGGATTCTAGTGTGGTGTTGATCCACCTTGAATTTTAATGAGAAGGATTAATACACTTTGGTGACCTATATCTATACACACATATATATATATATAATTATCTAAAAAATCATACATTAATTACTATTTTTAAACTATTTTTTGCAATAGAAGTTGTGAACATACATGTTTCACTTGTTTGCAACTTCCATCACAATTTCAGTTGCATACAATATTGGGCGTTAGAAAAAAATAGATGGACACACATCTATTCATCCCTCATAAACCAGCATATGACCAATGTGTTCCTAATTGCTATCAATAAGTCACATACCAATAGTTTCAACTAAAAAAAGCACCATCAATCAGCAACTCTCTATATATATTGAGGCACACACTTAAGAAGTTTCCAAGGTAGGAAGACGCTCAAAAGGGGTGCTTAGCCATAGTCTTGACTTATGTACGCTTTAAGTATGTTTTTATGGGTCCTCAACCCATAGATGGGTCTTATTTTCATTCTGAATGGTAGGTCATACTAACTAAAAAATCATATCCATGTTTGAATCCCTACTCTACTTTTTAATTCTTTATATCATACATATGTGTTTTGAGTTATGTATCAATTTTTACTTGAATATAGCATTTTTTTTAGTTTTTATCTTGAGGCTTATTTTTTGGATCAAGGATAAAAATAAATTTTATAATAATATATATAATCACAAAATACATGTACATAAGGTGAGATTACTTGTAATATAAAATATGTATATAATGGAATAATCTCATCCACATAAATAAATAAAAATATGCTCTATAATACCCCAGGACATGTCAAGAGACTCAAAATAAATACTTTAGCACCTTACTCATTAATAAGTATACCTCCATCACATTCATGTATGTATTAATTTAGCAACAACATATCAACTTTTTTCATGACGTCTCAGCTAAGCAACTTGTGGTCTACTTTCATAGATTTGACACTTTCCTCAAAAATAACCATAGAGGAAATATGTGGATTCATGATGCTTGGGTGGGTCATGGAAATAAATAACATGCCTAGATTATCATTCTAGCATAGCTTAGGAGGGGAGTACTTATTTACAGACACACACTCGGTCCAATGGGATTTAGAACATAAGATACAATATTGAGTGCTCCTTAGAACAAATTGTGAGATTTTTAGGGACCATAGTGGTTATTGGTGGGGTGTTTGGGGGCATGACATATGGCTCCCCAAAATAGCAAGTCTCTAGAATACAAGTATACTTACTTTTTGCAAGAATGTTGTCTTTGTGACAAATATTCCATTGCATTTGGTATGCCAAGACTCAACTGAGTTTGTGATATAGACCAAATATTTAATGATTTGGTCAAATTCTTTGAATTGTACATTTTATCTATCTTCATGATTTTAAAATATGTGGTGTTCATGATAAATTAGTTGAAAATATGGGAGGCAATGTGCCCAACACCAACTACTTCTCTATTCATTGGAAACACCTATATTGGGACATCTCCTTTATTGTAGCACAATTATTATAATCATTAATTTAGAGTGATATATTTTTGATAGAACTATACTTACCTGATACACAAGTGGGGAGTTACACATGTTTCACAAGTAGGGACACTGCCCCCTGCCAGCCATGGTCCCCCTCCTTCCCCTCTCCCAGTCATTCTCTCTTTCTTAAACAACCCATTTTTATTTTTTTATATTTTTTTGTGCTTATAACTTTTGATTTGTAACTAGTTTTTTTATGAAATAAAAACCATTAGAATCCTTAAAAAAAGTATTTTACCACCATAATTTGAAGAAAATAATAAAAATAGATGGATCTTGACATGTACCACACCCATAATCAATATAATGTGTCCACTTTAAACTTGAATGCCCCAATTCAGACTTGAGCATAATTTGAACTTGAATGTGCCCAATTTCGACTTGAATTTTCCCAGTTCAGACATGATTTTGCCTAGTTAGTATTGTAATACACTTAATTGCTAGTGTATCATCATCATCATCATTGTCATCAATATCATCGTCGTTGTCATCATCATCATCATCAACAACATCATCATCATCATCATCATCATCATCATCATCATCATCATCATCATCATCATTGTCACCATCATCATAATCTTCTTCTCATTCATTATTACATCCATGTGATCAGTTTGGATTTGATTGCACCCACTTTGGACTTACTTGTGCTATATGTAAACTTGAACGCCCAGTCTAGTCTTGATTGCACCCAGTTTGGAATTGAATGTACCCATTTTTGACTTGAATGTGCCTAGTTTGGACATGATTGCACCCTGTTTGGACTTGAACGCTGAGTTCAGACTAGATTACGCCCAATTTGGGAATGATTGTGCCCATTTAATGCTTTGTCGATGCACCTAGTATTCAGACATGATTGCATGTAGAAGCTCTCAGCTCAGACATGATTGCACCCAATTAGTGTTGTATTGGTGCACCTATTTTTTGTAATGTGCCATGTTTTACATATATTTCATCCAATTTGTAATGTGCAAATAAATTTTATTCACCGAATTATTTTTCTCAAATTATACGAATATTAATCTTATTGGATTGTATATTTTGTAACAAATTCAATGGTTTTTATTTGGTCAAAAAATACACTCCAGATTGAACATTATGTGCAATATAAATTTCTCTCTCATCTTTTCATTCCTCTCTCTCCACAAACCTATCAAATTAGTCTACTTGTGCCCTTACCTACCCCATGCCACCTCACCCCCAAAACCACCTGTCCCCACCCAAAACCACTTTGCCTTGGGCCCACGATGGAAAAACCAGCTACATGGGACGCACAAAATATGTCACCCCCTGCAGTGCGTAAAACTAACATTTTCATTTTTGACATTGTGCAAAATAATAATTTCCATCTCTTTATATTTTAGAGGGTGGGTTTTGAAAAGGGATGGCATACAACGTGTCCAACAACAACTATTATTCTATTTACAGGCAACCCCTACTGTGAGACATCTCCTTTATTACATAAACAACTCTATTATAATTAGTTTAAGATTTGTTAATCATGTGTGGACACGGAGTAGCCTACACCCATACTAGATCAAGGCCACATGATATAAAGGGGGTGGATTTTGAAGAGGGATGATAGGCAGTGTTCCCAACATCAACTACAGTTTTATTCATTGACAACACCTACTGTGGGGCATCTCCTTTATCACATGAACAACTCTTATTATAATTGGTTTTGGATTTGCTAATCCCATGTGAACACGGACTAACCTACACCCTAACCAGATCAAGGTCACGTGAATATAAAGGGTTGGGTTTTGAAGCGGGATGACACACAAATTGCCCCACAGAAACTATTGTTCTATTCACCGGAAAAACCTATTGTGGGGTATCTCCTTTATTACAATGTTTTTCAACTATTGAATGTGTTATACATAGAAGTCACATGCTTTTCGCATGCACATTTACTAGTATATACCATCAGGGATGTTCCTTGAGTGATGATTGCAACGTTGAAGCTATAACGTTTGGATCTTACATACTTGTCTTACGGTAAGTGATTATACGACACAATACTATAGTGAAGATCCAATATCTTTTGTATCTTCTGAATGTGAGGTAGTTGTAAAGTTTTCGAAATAAAACCAAAAACACACATTGTAAAAGGGAGATTTTTTTTGTTCATCACGTCCTTAAAGGAAGGCATCATCGTGAAGACATGTACTTACTAGTATTCTAAGAGAATAGGAAATGTATATGGTGCAATCATGGCTTGACTCCGCAAGACATTTATTTAGGATTAACCATATGCACCATCGTGAAAACTATCATGACGAATCTATTCATGTACTAACTAAATAAAAATAGAAAATACCCACATATATTTTGTAGAGATAACACATAGAGTACATAAGTGCTTAAAGTTAGAAAAGAGTACATAGATATAGAACTTGTAATGTATACAACCGACTGGATGTTATAACCCTAGAAATAGAAGGGTTAAGTTGTCATCGTCCGAAACCGGCTCTAAACAAAGAGTTGGGATTTTGATTCTAAATGAGGGTGTCAACCCACTACAATAGAGCAAATCAGGATCAAACAATCAACATCGGCAGGACCACCATGAGAAGTTGATCATTTCCGATGGCGAACTAAAAAAATAGGTTGCGAGCTATATTACGGTTTTTCATTCTGATGTTGGGCAAGAACTGAGCTACCCACATGTTTATTACCATACATGTTTGCTGTCTAGTCTACATCTAATAGCTTCTACATCATTGCTACTCTTATATAGAACATATAAACTCCATCTAGCTCCATTACCATTGTAAATTTTCTATGTGAAATTATATACTAACATGTTTGCTCCTTGAATGATGATGGCAGCGTTGAATCTAGAACGTGTTGGATCTTACATACTTGTTTTTACATAAGTGATTATAAGGCACAATACCCTAATGAAGATCCAACTTGTAAAGTTTTCAAAATATAACTAAAAAACACACATTGCAAAAGGGAGAAATTTTTTATTCATCCCATCCTTAAAGGTAGGGCATCTTTGAGAGGACATGTATTTACTAGTATTCTAAGAGAATAGGAAATGTATATGATGCAATCAAGGCATGACTCCGTAAGACATTTATTTAGAATTAACCATATGCACCATCTGGAAAACCTCATGGCGAATCGTGAGGTCTATGTAGATGCTTAGTCTCGCGGCTACTACTGGACCACAAGGTTGAAGCCCTTTGGAACCAGGTTGAAGATGCTGAGGACGCCCTGGGCGGTGCTACTCAGCAGGGAGAGCACGGATTGGAGTAGGCCCGTGGATGGGAGGCTGGCGTTGCAGGTGGATAGCGGGGAGGTCACCACCAGCTTGCAGCTGCTGAGCAGCGACGAGAGACCCGCCGTCAGAGGGTCCAGGAGTATGGAGAAGGCACCCAGACCGTTGGTGCTCGCGCTGGCCAGCACGTCGTTCCCGCACTGTACTTGCACTGTAGCGTCTGCGGCCGAACGTCAACAAATAAAGAATCAGCTAGCATTTATCGATCATGGAGCGGAAGTTACAGCAGATCGATAATTAAGTAGACGACAGAGTTGGCAATGTTTATTTGCGTAGTAGAAACCGACGATATCAATGACTACGCGTCCTTACTAGGAAAGGCAGGTGTGGCGCTGGTCACGGCGGTGCTATTGACGGCGCAGGAGACGTTGCCGGCTATGCGGATCACGCCGAGGAGTGGCAGCAGGCCAGTCTGAGCTCTTGCCGTCGGCACAGCTGCAGTTGTGACAAGCACAGCCACCAATAAGCTACATGCAGCTGTAACCATTGGCGTATTCCCGGCCATGTCTGTGTGTAGCTCAGTACTCTTTACAGTGCTAATCGAGATATCTGGCTAGCTCGGTGCTTTGTGCTCAGGATGTGCCGAGTTCTGGTATTTATAGAGCTAGGGATGTGCTCTGCTCCTTCGGCCAGTACCAGTTGCATGCTTCCTAAGGTAACCGTTGGTGCGCTAGCTGGTGCGTGAGGAATCTACTGCTTTGAGGCAAGCCAATTTCAACGGTGGGCGATGTTGACGGGCTGCCACTGGATCGATTGCTGTACTTCTTTCCCAGGAGCATTCAACAAAAGCGTACAACGAGGTAGTTGACGGATATATATAGCTCCATGAGGTTCTCCATTGGAGGTAGTCTTGCCATAACCAGTACTGAAAACAATATGGTTTCGTATGCGGCCGCTAACAAGTAAAGCAGCTAAACTAGCTTCTGATGCCGGTGGACGGGGTCCGAGGAGATGAAGAGGACAGCCACTGCCACAGCCACTGCAAGATAGCATTCAAGAATAGAAGACAACCAATCCTTCCGCGCATGCCTTCCGCTTTAGATTGAGTGGACTGTGGATGCACGCCATGACTGAAATTCGTACCTTACTTTGGGCAACATAAGTAGTCGCCGGTAGCTTAGCTAGCTGTGGTACCAAACAGAAGGAATACTTTTGGGTTTCAACGAAGGCATGGCTTCAATATTATTGGTCGGGGAATCATGACCGCATGAAATCATCCCCTCACGTCGGTAGGGCTAAGCCAAGACACTTGAGTGCGCTCTGTACTTCGTTGTTTCCTCTTCGTTTTTCTTTTTGAGCTTTTTTTTCTTCTAAAACGTCCTTTATTATGTTTCTTGAAAACGTCAAGACATTCCCATGAAGTTTCAATAATCCTAAAGAAAACCTTTACTCACACCACCATTGACAACTCCGTCAAACCACATCTATTTTGTAATATCCAACCTTCTACTAGGCCACATTGTTCTATATAGCGATTACTTTCTTTTATATTTATATTTAAGTTCTTTCTAATACTTCTATATTATATGAACACATACAAAAAAACTCCAATTCAAATTCTTTTCAACTAACAAGTATATACCACGATACGAGCCTGACTTTGTCAATGTCTATTGAATATTATTAAAGTGTGACTTTGGTATTTATATCATAATACGGTACATCGTCATTCTTTGAAAATAGCGAACAATTTCAAAATTGTATAAAAAACTATTAGTCACTTTTTGAAAATAGCGAATAATTTCATATGTCAAAAAGTATTAGTAACTCAAACTGTCAAACATATCGTGATAGAACTCTTATTAGAATCCAAAATTATATGTATACCTCCGCCCGCCAATCCTATTGGGGCGTCAACTTTCAGATTCAAAATCGTCTCGTTTTGAACAAATTAAAACATGTACCCAACGATTTCCAGATCAGACTGTGATGTATTTATAGGTTTGATGTATAGACATGTTAGTGGGTGGAGTTTTCCTTTACTCAAAATCTGACACGCTTCGTCATTGATTTGACCCACTATCATTACAAATTATTAATAAAAGAAAGACATTGGTTTAGCATCTTAAAACGGACCTAGGGTGGATAACTACATTCCTAAGCATTTGAACTCCAGAACCGACTTGACATGCATGTACAGGTATCTAACCCCAAAGAATATCAAAAGTTGAATCTATCTAAAATCATCACAAAAAATGATATAAATGAGGTGATCGAACTAATATATTTTTTCTAAAAATGAAACATACTAGGATCAATTTAAAATTTTCTAGTCTATGATAATGGATTCATGTTAGACATTGATAGTCTAGAATTCAGGTTGGATTCACAGACGATTTAATTATTTTCTTAAGCTCTTGTAATGTCTGAGTAGTTACAAGTCAATTGTGTAACAATATCCAAAACCCAATCGATTGAAACCTCTAGATATTAGGTTAGTCAAGATTACGTATGAACCCATGAATATGACCTGACCAGACTCAAAACTAATGGACTCAAGTATGGATCTTTTTGTTGACTTGAGTCCATGTTAGAAAGATGATGTCTTATAATGTTACATTGACATATTGAGAGAATGAGTAGCATTTGAAGTCTACAAACAATGTAAGTTAATATTTTCAAACTAATTCAAAGCTATATAAAACTTTAAATATATGATAATATACTATAAAATCGAATAATTTTGTATTTATTTTCAACTCTTTACCATTTATATAGTACTTATTGGGACAAGTTAGAAAGTATAATGTTTGTGTTTAATTCTGGCTTCTACATCATATATTGTGGCCAATTATAGGTTTCAACAAAAAAATTTCTAGGTACATGTCAGTCCAAGTCAAACTTCTATGAATAATACACTTCACTACACATTACACTACACTATACCAAAAGTGTCTATTGGTCAAAGATAAATCTCTAACCAATATTAGTTGAACCTTAAAGGGTACATGTTGATGAGATCAAGGCCCTAACTAGTGTACCCCGAAGGAATATTAGGTGTCCATAAACCCTAATCAGAGTCAATCCTTTACCAATAAATTTGAAAACCTTGAGTTGCATATGTTCTATTCAAGGCTTAGACCAATGAATGCCATAGTCCTAAAATTTGTAATATATTATTTTTCTAAATAAATATTGTTCTAAAATAATATAGAATGATAAATTACACATAAACTTCACATATTAAATAAATATAATTTATTACAGAATCAAACAATCATTACTTCTTACTAAAATATTATCCCAATCAATAGTCATATTAAAGACGTATGAAATGTAGTATTGTCTCCTTCAAAAATTCATATGTCTCTAGTCATTCTTGTTCTCACAACATTTTACACGATGTTTACTTTCCAAACACTGCAATAAAAAAATTATAAACATAGAACCCCTTAACATATCCTAGTTTTAAGTTCCATGTTTTCTTTAAGTACTTCCTTTTGTATTTAATTTTCTTTCTTCTAACTTAGTGGTTGCATATGTGATTGCCTACTTTCCTTCCACCTTATAGATTTTCTTCATTTATTTTACATTGTAACTACTTTAGTAATCTTAAGATATGATAAATAGAGTCATTATAATGCATGCCAACCTATATAGAACACAAGTTAAATTGGCTAATGATTCATTCCTTGGAAAGCACTATATACCTCAAATAAGCATCAAAACTATAAAAAGATAATTGTATTTTATTCAAGACAAGAAACTTCAAAGTGAAGTATTTTATAGAAAGGTTCCTGAAATAGCTTCCAAGATTCATTTTCTACATGGAAAAAAATGTCTACATAGGTTTACACCAGAAAAAATGAGAGAAGTGCAACATGATGTGCAACAACCTATGTAGGGTATTTTCTCTATTATACTATTTTCTAATTTCAAAACATAGTGTTCGATGCAATATACAATAGTTCAAAGCATTTACATTTGAACGTGTTAGTATTATGACAGACAAAATCACATCAAACATGATATATATGCAACACTAGCAATGTTCACACTAACATGTGATAAAGAAATCCAAAAAACATGTCTACGTCCTTTATTCTATTATTCTATTTTCATTATCCCTTATTCTAATGTGTCAATGTAAACAAAGATCAAACATTTAACTTCAAACTTGTAAATAATATGGGAGATAACCAAATGAACACAATATGTGGGATATGAATAATTAACTACACAACCATATGTACCAATAAAATACCTAAATGGAAGGAATCCTAGCCCCGAGTATATGTAGATATTGTATAATTGAAGAGGTAGAAAATCTTATACATTGTTTTAACTCATTAAGAATAAATCATTAATAAGTTGAGTTAGAAGAAATGAACACAAATAAAAAAGTTCACGCAATGCTAGAAAACTCTCACACCTCTGAACTGGGTCATGTGTACCAAACCCTAGAAACTACAAATAAAGAACGCGGTGATAATATGCATCATGTTCGCCCAAATTAAAAAAGATAGATAAAGCCAACTTATCAAATGGGAGACTATATTCAGGTTACATTTTCATAACATGTCTATTATGCACAAATCTTCATGTATGGATTATATTGAAACCAAATCAAGCATGTGCCTTCCACAAAGTGCAAATAGAAATATAACATGCTTTATATATCACACATTTACTGAAGATACAGTTCATAACATTACATGGTGACTATCAAAAATAGAAATATACTGTATGAGTTCAATTTAGTTTTATGAAGATAAGATATAAAATTACTCACAGGGTAAACAAGATCCATATTGATATTGATATATAATAAATTTGATACAAAATCCTTGCATCATGATTTTAAGAAAGTGTACGTCAAAAGCACATCATGTTACTTAGATAACTAATTATAATGAAAATGATTCGATTGTAAGGGTTTTCTCATTCACTTATCTACAAAATTATCTACAAATCGATTCATTGAATATCATTTTTAAATAGTTTTCAATTGGATCTTAAGATAGTAAATTTTTAAGCAAGCATAGTTTTAGAATTGTCATGTCTCCATCAAGTCAATATCTCAAACTTCTGAGACCCATTAAGGCCTTTTACTAAATGTTTACCTCTCCATAGATATACACCTACAAAATATAGTAGAATACAAGATGGATAAGTTAGAAAATTAGTTGGGCACTTAGGGAGAATTAATGCATTCTTTTTTGTTGCTTATCGACAACCCACAAAGTCTAATATTGTTTTAAGGTTAGTTTCTCAATCTGGAAATCATCTAGTATGTTTTCTTCACTATGGTGGAGAGTAAAATATAGAAAATTGAATATTATTAGCACTCATTATATCTTCTAGTGCAACGAATCTAATGGGTAATAAAGTGTAGGCATACAGACTAGTAGATATTTTGTGTCTCCATAGCTAGTCCTACTTCTAGGAGGTAACATTTTCATGTATGTATGTACTTCATATAACATCTGAATACCTGAGGCCTCATATAAAATGATGATAAAATTAATGATTTAAATACCCATGTAGCAAAGTTTTCCTCTTTCGTAGGTAGTTGACCATGGGTACTATACACTTAAGCATGCTTGGACTGGAATAATACTAGGATGAACGGTCTATCAGAAAGTATTTTTGTGTTGTGTGAGAGTGAGTACATAGTGCACAACCAAGTATGAGTTTCCTAGGAAAGTCAATAGTTTAAAAAATTCTAATACATCCTTGGAATGTGCATTTGTGCATTACGTATGGTTTTAGAGCATGTTCCCCTCTATGATTGAGGCCCACTTGGGCATATGAGACTACACTCTTATGTCAGGTGTGTCAAGCATGTGAAAAGGATATCCACTAAGATTATATGGAGCTACCACTACACTTAGTACTCCAAAATTGTGTGTTCTCGGTCCAAAATACCACTAGGATTGGTGACCAATTGAGAAGTCTTACCAAGATATATGTGAGTAAAGAAAAATCTCACAATTGAGACATGTTTTTGGTTCCAATCGTCAATTTTAAAATCTATTATTTCCTTATATTAAGGGGGGCATACAATGCATCTAACAACCAAGATTGATTTTTCAGAGACAATTAAATGAGTTGGTTATAAATTTTAAAGTAAGGGCGTAATTTGTGGGAGGTAAAGTGATAGGAAAGAGTCATTGAGAATGTTGTGTTGAGGATGGAAGTGATAAAATTTTGGTAGGCCAAAAATGGGAACTGGTGAGACAAGAAAAAAGTTTAAATTAATATTCTAGCTGGTAAATGATATAATAGGGAAAATCTAAGGTGGAAGGGAAGGCATGAACAACAAATAATGAATGTGGAATGAGATTACCAGACATGGGGGATTCCAACCACTTATGTAAAAGGAGTAGTTGAATAACGAAAGAAATCAATAACTTAACTACTTTGGGGTATATGGTAGAAATTTGGGATACACCATGAAGTATATGTATATATTGCTTAGAGACTACGTCCCTTACTAGGTACCCCTCAGTCTTATTAGTTTTTATTGAATGATCTAGATGCTTGGTGATTGGAGCGGATTGGTTCATTGAGATCGGAAAGCTCACGTTGCATTTCCAACTGATGGGGTGGTAGATCCCTTGTATTCTTACTTGCATTTTGGGTCCCTATTGGGGACGATATTTTTGTTCCATCTCCCCTCTCCATGTGTATCACTTTTGATTTATTCTTCCCTCGATTCCTCTCAAAGTTATGAATTCACTGAAACCTTAGTTCAAGAGTTTAATCGCCTCCTTATGGAAGCCTCACCTCTCCTATACCCAAAATCGCACCTAGTTTAAACCACCAAAGAAGCTTTCCCAACTCGTCTTTCATCACCACTCACCTTCAATTGTTCTTGTGAATCTACTTGTTGACCACCAAAACACAATCTTACTCTATGGTGACATGAGTATCACCATGCCTACTCATGCCATGAAAATCTAATTAACCACTCGGTTAGCATATTTTCCTTTCCCTCTTTCTTTCCCCACCTTTATTTATCTATGGTTGTTACTAGACTACTCTTTCAAGCTCCACCTTTCTTGTATCCCGTGCCAGACTCTAGACAAGAGACAAGAGGTACCCAATCATTGAAAATGATCACAAACCCTTTGTATGGCACATGAAGAAGCTATGGGGTATATTACCTAGTGTGATTGGGTTACTTCCATTATTATCAGATCTTAAGTTTCCTTGATTTATGCTTGATCGACATCACAACATATTCTTGCATTAGACTCTATTTTGCATATCTTCTTGATGGACGGTCTTGATGTGGTTTCTTAAATCCATTTGACATGTGAACGAGAATCTGTGACAACTCCCTCCTCTAGATAAACTTATTCTTTCTATTTCCTTCATGGTGGAACTCGTTATTCCTTGAGGTGGTCCCTGGGCATGAGCAGATCCTCTGATATCAACTTGAGCCAATGAATGTGGCAAGAATATGATCACACATGGGAATACTGATAGAAGGAAGATTGACCCAGGAAACAATCTTGCCATAGTTCTACCAGAATCAACATAATCCTATCCAAGATGTAACCAAACACAGGTTGTCATATCTAGCTTCCTTTCCTTTCTAAGTACCGGTCAATCCCATACCTCTTTATATCCTATTCATCTCCTATCCAACAAACCAAACGTGGCCTAAGCACTGAGAATGCATGGTCCAGATGGGATTGGTATGTAGCCTTGATAACCCCTAGGTGCTCCCTGAACACCGCTCCAATCCCCGCCCTGCCACCATCGCAGACACTGGCATCTGCATTCATCTTGAAACACCCCTACGGGGGCGGGTTCCAAGCTGAAGAATCCAGGTCACCCTCCCTATGCGCCCCTCCATGTGACGCCGACGAGTGTCGTCTATAGTCCTCCATCAACGAAAGAAAGCTGGCTGCAAGTATTGGAATATGCGGCTACTGGGGATAAAAAATATGCTTGTTTCTGGCTGTCCACGCTGTCCAAAACAAAGTCACCCCTTCCTCCCTTCTCCTCAAATCATCCTCCCGTAATAGCTCCCTAGAAAAGTCCCTGACATCCAACCCTGCGTGGAGCGGCCAAGCAAGCTGTCTGGCTGTCCACACAGGACTTGCTGAAGCACAGAGCAAAAGTTCATGAGTAGCATCTTTTGGGTGAGATAAACAACGTGGGCATAGATCATCCTGTGTTGCATGCTTCCTGTACAGGGCTTCCTTCATCGGTAGAATGTCTCGTAGCATTGCACCAAAAAAAATGTTTCAGTTTTGGAGGCCAGTGTTGCTTCCAGACTCTTTTCCAGTCCTCCTCCTCCAAGTCATCCAGTAGGTCCTCCCCTGTGCACATCAGTCTGTAGGCGCTGCGCACTGTAAACTCTCCCTTGCTCTCACTATCCCAACATAGAGTATCGGCGTCCTCCCTGCCCCCCAAAGGAATAGCATGAATCATAGAATGTATATGAGGGGGAAACACATCCATCAAGGCATCCTCGTCCCACAGGCCCGTCACCGCATCTATCAACCCAGCCAATGAAGTATATGTAACCGGCCCCTGCATCAAATAACGGTAAACTGTCCCTCCCAGCTGTGGGATCCATCTATATCTATAAATATCAATGTTCCTCCCCGAACCCACCCTCCAGAGGAAACCCGTCATTGCCAACTACAGCGCCCCCCATATGCTCCTCCAAGTGTAGCTAGGTGATACATGTTTAACTCAATAAAGGTTTCTTCTATTCTTTTTCATAAACATTTAATAGTAATAATAATATTGTTGGCAGAGTGTTATATCTCTCACTAGGACTTTTGTGTCACCTCATGGGTTCTATAACTTTTTAGGTAGACGTGCACGAGGTAGCAGAGATCGTGTAGCTAAGACAAACCAACAACAGGTTGAAGACCTATAATTTTGAGGTGGTGTCATGTCAGTTGTGTCTTGTTGTAGATAGAAGTCCTACTCATTCTTGTACTCTTAGGTCCTTGGGGGATAGTTTAATTTCCCATTTTATGAGATTTTTTCTTGAATGCCTCAATGTATAATGTTCCACATGTACGTCTTTTTAGTAAAAGAAAACTAATAACAGTCGAAATAGAGATGTTGCTGAGATAGCACATGTGTGATGTATCATGTTTTATATGATAGGCTTTGGGCCTTTTTTTAATGAATTTCAGAGCGATTGATCCTTATGAATAATGGTTTTCATTTTTAGTGATTTTTGGTAATCTACTTTTGATGGTTATTTCCATGTGGTTTTGTGAGATGTCGTTATCAGTTAGAGAGTGATTGTCACACTATCATTGTATAGAACTGGATTCTAGTGTGGTGTTGATCCACCTTGAATTTTAATGAGAAGGATTAATACACTTTGGTGACCTATATCTATACACACACATATATATATATAATTATCTAAAAAATCATACATTAATTACTATTTTTAAACTATTTTTTGCAATAGAAGTTGTGAACATCCATGTTTCACTTGTTTGCAACTTCCATCACAATTTCAGTTGCATACAATATTGGGCGTTAGAAAAAAATAGATGGACACACATCTATTCATCCCTCATAAACCAGCATATGACCAATGTGTTCCTAATTGCTATCAATAAGTCACATACCAATAGTTTCAACTAAAAAAAGCACCATCAATCAGCAACTCTCTATATATATTGAGGCACACACTTAAGAAGTTTCCAAGGTAGGAAGACGCTCAAAAGGGGTGCTTAGCCATAGTCTTGACTTATGTACGCTTTAAGTATGTTTTTATGGGTCCTCAACCCATAGATGGGTCTTATTTTCATTCTGAATGGTAGGTCATACTAACTAAAAAATCATATCCATGTTTGAATCCCTACTCTACTTTTTAATTTGTTATATCATACATATGTGTTTTGAGTTATGTATCAATTTTTACTTGAATATAGCATTTTTTTTAGTTTTTATCTTGAGGCTTATTTTTTGGATCAAGGATAAAAATAAATTTTATAATAATATATATAATCACAAAATACATGTACATAAGGTGAGATTACTTGTAATATAAAATATGTATATAATGGAATAATCTCATCCACATAAATAAATAAAAATATGCTCTATAATACCCCAGGACATGTCAAGAGGCTCAAAATAAATACTTTAGCACCTTACTCATTAATAAGTATACCTCCATCACATTCATGTATGTATTAATTTAGCAACAACATATCAACTTTTTTCATGACGTCTCAGCTAAGCAACTTGTGGTCTACTTTCATAGATTTGACACTTTCCTCAAAAATAACCATAGAGGAAATATGTGGATTCATGATGCTTGGGTGGGTCATGGAAATAAATAACATGCCTAGATTATCATTCTAGCATAGCTTAGGAGGGGAGTACTTATTTACAGACACACACTCGGTCCAATGGGATTTAGAACATAAGATACAATATTGAGTGCTCCTTAGAACAAATTGTGAGATTTTTAGGGACCATAGTGGTTATTGGTGGGGTGTTTGGGGGCATGACATATGGCTCCCCAAAATAGCAAGTCTCTAGAATACAAGTATACTTACTTTTTGCAAGAATGTTGTCTTTGTGACAAATATTCCATTGCATTTGGTATGCCAAGACTCAACTGAGTTTGTGATATAGACCAAATATTTAATGATTTGGTCAAATTCTTTGAATTGTACATTTTATCTATCTTCATGATTTTAAAATATGTGGTGTTCATGATAAATTAGTTGAAAATATGGGAGGCAATGTGCCCAACACCAACTACTTCTCTATTCATTGGAAACACCTATATTGGGACATCTCCTTTATTGTAGCACAATTATTATAATCATTAATTTAGAGTGATATATTTTTGATAGAACTATACTTACCTGATACACAAGTGGGGAGTTACACATGTTTCACAAGTAGGGACACTGCCCCCTGCCAGCCATGGTCCCCCTCCTTCCCCTCTCCCAGTCATTCTCTCTTTCTTAAACAACCCATTTTTATTTTTTTATATTTTTTTGTGCTTATAACTTTTGATTTGTAACTAGTTTTTTTATGAAATAAAAACCATTAGAATCCTTAAAAAAAGTATTTTACCACCATAATTTGAAGAAAATAATAAAAATAGATGGATCTTGACATGTACCACACCCATAATCAATATAATGTGTCCACTTTAAACTTGAATGCCCCAATTCAGACTTGAGCATAATTTGAACTTGAATGTGCCCAATTTCGACTTGAATTTTCCCAGTTCAGACATGATTTTGCCTAGTTAGTATTGTAATACACTTAATTGCTAGTGTATCATCATCATCATCATTGTCATCAATATCATCGTCGTTGTCATCATCATCATCATCAACAACATCATCATCATCATCATCATCATCATCATCATCATCATCATCATCATCATCATCATTGTCACCATCATCATAATCTTCTTCTCATTCATTATTACATCCATGTGATCAGTTTGGATTTGATTGCACCCACTTTGGACTTACTTGTGCTATATGTAAACTTGAACGCCCAGTCTAGTCTTGATTGCACCCAGTTTGGAATTGAATGTACCCATTTTTGACTTGAATGTGCCTAGTTTGGACATGATTGCACCCTGTTTGGACTTGAACGCTGAGTTCAGACTAGATTACGCCCAATTTGGGAATGATTGTGCCCATTTAATGCTTTGTCGATGCACCTAGTATTCAGACATGATTGCATGTAGAAGCTCTCAGCTCAGACATGATTGCACCCAATTAGTGTTGTATTGGTGCACCTATTTTTTGTAATGTGCCATGTTTTACATATATTTCATCCAATTTGTAATGTGCAAATAAATTTTATTCACCGAATTATTTTTCTCAAATTATACGAATATTAATCTTATTGGATTGTATATTTTGTAACAAATTCAATGGTTTTTATTTGGTCAAAAAATACACTCCAGATTGAACATTATGTGCAATATAAATTTCTCTCTCATCTTTTCATTCCTCTCTCTCCACAAACCTATCAAATTAGTCTACTTGTGCCCTTACCTACCCCATGCCACCTCACCCCCAAAACCACCTGTCCCCACCCAAAACCACTTTGCCTTGGGCCCACGATGGAAAAACCAGCTACATGGGACGCACAAAATATGTCACCCCCTGCAGTGCGTAAAACTAACATTTTCATTTTTGACATTGTGCAAAATAATAATTTCCATCTCTTTATATTTTAGAGGGTGGGTTTTGAAAAGGGATGGCATACAACGTGTCCAACAACAACTATTATTCTATTTACAGGCAACCCCTACTGTGAGACATCTCCTTTATTACATAAACAACTCTATTATAATTAGTTTAAGATTTGTTAATCATGTGTGGACACGGAGTAGCCTACACCCATACTAGATCAAGGCCACATGATATAAAGGGGGTGGATTTTGAAGAGGGATGATAGGCAGTGTTCCCAACATCAACTACAGTTTTATTCATTGACAACACCTACTGTGGGGCATCTCCTTTATCACATGAACAACTCTTATTATAATTGGTTTTGGATTTGCTAATCCCATGTGAACACGGACTAACCTACACCCTAACCAGATCAAGGTCACGTGAATATAAAGGGTTGGGTTTTGAAGCGGGATGACACACAAATTGCCCCACAGAAACTATTGTTCTATTCACCGGAAAAACCTATTGTGGGGTATCTCCTTTATTACAATGTTTTTCAACTATTGAATGTGTTATACATAGAAGTCACATGCTTTTCGCATGCACATTTACTAGTATATACCATCAGGGATGTTCCTTGAGTGATGATTGCAACGTTGAAGCTATAACGTTTGGATCTTACATACTTGTCTTACGGTAAGTGATTATACGACACAATACTATAGTGAAGATCCAATATCTTTTGTATCTTCTGAATGTGAGGTAGTTGTAAAGTTTTCGAAATAAAACCAAAAACACACATTGTAAAAGGGAGATTTTTTTTGTTCATCACGTCCTTAAAGGAAGGCATCATCGTGAAGACATGTACTTACTAGTATTCTAAGAGAATAGGAAATGTATATGGTGCAATCATGGCTTGACTCCGCAAGACATTTATTTAGGATTAACCATATGCACCATCGTGAAAACTATCATGACGAATCTATTCATGTACTAACTAAATAAAAATAGAAAATACCCACATATATTTTGTAGAGATAACACATAGAGTACATAAGTGCTTAAAGTTAGAAAAGAGTACATAGATATAGAACTTGTAATGTATACAACCGACTGGATGTTATAACCCTAGAAATAGAAGGGTTAAGTTGTCATCGTCCGAAACCGGCTCTAAACAAAGAGTTGGGATTTTGATTCTAAATGAGGGTGTCAACCCACTACAATAGAGCAAATCAGGATCAAACAATCAACATCGGCAGGACCACCATGAGAAGTTGATCATTTCCGATGGCGAACTAAAAAAATAGGTTGCGAGCTATATTACGGTTTTTCATTCTGATGTTGGGCAAGAACTGAGCTACCCACATGTTTATTACCATACATGTTTGCTGTCTAGTCTACATCTAATAGCTTCTACATCATTGCTACTCTTATATAGAACATATAAACTCCATCTAGCTCCATTACCATTGTAAATTTTCTATGTGAAATTATATACTAACATGTTTGCTCCTTGAATGATGATGGCAGCGTTGAATCTAGAACGTGTTGGATCTTACATACTTGTTTTTACATAAGTGATTATAAGGCACAATACCCTAATGAAGATCCAACTTGTAAAGTTTTCAAAATATAACTAAATAACACACATTGCAAAAGGGAGAAATTTTTTATTCATCCCATCCTTAAAGGTAGGGCATCTTTGAGAGGACATGTATTTACTAGTATTCTAAGAGAATAGGAAATGTATATGATGCAATCAAGGCATGACTCCGTAAGACATTTATTTAGAATTAACCATATGCACCATCTTGAAAACCTCATGGCGAATCGTGAGGTCTATGTAGATGCTTAGTCTCGCGGCTACTACTGGACCACAAGGTTGAAGCCCTTTGGAACCAGGTTGAAGATGCTGAGGACGCCCTGGGCGGTGCTACTCAGCAGGGAGAGCACGGATTGGAGTAGGCCCGTGGATGGGAGGCTGGCGTTGCAGGTGGATAGCGGGGAGGTCACCACCAGCTTGCAGCTGCTGAGCAGCGACGAGAGACCCGCCGTCAGAGGGTCCAGGAGTATGGAGAAGGCACCCAGACCGTTGGTGCTCGCGCTGGCCAGCACGTCGTTCCCGCACTGTACTTGCACTGTAGCGTCTGCGGCCGAACGTCAACAAATAAAGAATCAGCTAGCATTTATCGATCATGGAGCGGAAGTTACAGCAGATCGATAATTAAGTAGACGACAGAGTTGGCAATGTTTATTTGCGTAGTAGAAACCGACGATATCAATGACTACGCGTCCTTACTAGGAAAGGCAGGTGTGGCGCTGGTCACGGCGGTGCTATTGACGGCGCAGGAGACGTTGCCGGCTATGCGGATCACGCCGAGGAGTGGCAGCAGGCCAGTCTGAGCTCTTGCCGTCGGCACAGCTGCAGTTGTGACAAGCACAGCCACCAATAAGCTACATGCAGCTGTAACCATTGGCGTATTCCCGGCCATGTCTGTGTGTAGCTCAGTACTCTTTACAGTGCTAATCGAGATATCTGGCTAGCTCGGTGCTTTGTGCTCAGGATGTGCCGAGTTCTGGTATTTATAGAGCTAGGGATGTGCTCTGCTCCTTCGGCCAGTACCAGTTGCATGCTTCCTAAGGTAACCGTTGGTGCGCTAGCTGGTGCGTGAGGAATCTACTGCTTTGAGGCAAGCCAATTTCAACGGTGGGCGATGTTGACGGGCTGCCACTGGATCGATTGCTGTACTTCTTTCCCAGGAGCATTCAACAAAAGCGTACAACGAGGTAGTTGACGGATATATATAGCTCCATGAGGTTCTCCATTGGAGGTAGTCTTGCCATAACCAGTACTGAAAACAATATGGTTTCGTATGCGGCCGCTAACAAGTAAAGCAGCTAAACTAGCTTCTGATGCCGGTGGACGGGGTCCGAGGAGATGAAGAGGACAGCCACTGCCACAGCCACTGCAAGATAGCATTCAAGAATAGAAGACAACCAATCCTTCCGCGCATGCCTTCCGCTTTAGATTGAGTGGACTGTGGATGCACGCCATGACTGAAATTCGTACCTTACTTTGGGCAACATAAGTAGTCGCCGGTAGCTTAGCTAGCTGTGGTACCAAACAGAAGGAATACTTTTGGGTTTCAACGAAGGCATGGCTTCAATATTATTGGTCGGGGAATCATGACCGCATGAAATCATCCCCTCACGTCGGTAGGGCTAAGCCAAGACACTTGAGTGCGCTCTGTACTTCGTTGTTTCCTCTTCGTTTTTCTTTTTGAGCTTTTTTTTCTTCTAAAACGTCCTTTATTATGTTTCTTGAAAACGTCAAGACATTCCCATGAAGTTTCAATAATCCTAAAGAAAACCTTTACTCACACCACCATTGACAACTCCGTCAAACCACATCTATTTTGTAATATCCAACCTTCTACTAGGCCACATTGTTCTATATAGCGATTACTTTCTTTTATATTTATATTTAAGTTCTTTCTAATACTTCTATATTATATGAACACATACAAAAAAACTCCAATTCAAATTCTTTTCAACTAACAAGTATATACCACGATACGAGCCTGACTTTGTCAATGTCTATTGAATATTATTAAAGTGTGACTTTGGTATTTATATCATAATACGGTACATCGTCATTCTTTGAAAATAGCGAACAATTTCAAAATTGTATAAAAAACTATTAGTCACTTTTTGAAAATAGCGAATAATTTCATATGTCAAAAAGTATTAGTAACTCAAACTGTCAAACATATCGTGATAGAACTCTTATTAGAATCCAAAATTATATGTATACCTCCGCCCGCCAATCCTATTGGGGCGTCAACTTTCAGATTCAAAATCGTCTCGTTTTGAACAAATTAAAACATGTACCCAACGATTTCCAGATCAGACTGTGATGTATTTATAGGTTTGATGTATAGACATGTTAGTGGGTGGAGTTTTCCTTTACTCAAAATCTGACACGCTTCGTCATTGATTTGACCCACTATCATTACAAATTATTAATAAAAGAAAGACATTGGTTTAGCATCTTAAAACGGACCTAGGGTGGATAACTACATTCCTAAGCATTTGAACTCCAGAACCGACTTGACATGCATGTACAGGTATCTAACCCCAAAGAATATCAAAAGTTGAATCTATCTAAAATCATCACAAAAAATGATATAAATGAGGTGATCGAACTAATATATTTTTTCTAAAAATGAAACATACTAGGATCAATTTAAAATTTTCTAGTCTATGATAATGGATTCATGTTAGACATTGATAGTCTAGAATTCAGGTTGGATTCACAGACGATTTAATTATTTTCTTAAGCTCTTGTAATGTCTGAGTAGTTACAAGTCAATTGTGTAACAATATCCAAAACCCAATCGATTGAAACCTCTAGATATTAGGTTAGTCAAGATTACGTATGAACCCATGAATATGACCTGACCAGACTCAAAACTAATGGACTCAAGTATGGATCTTTTTGTTGACTTGAGTCCATGTTAGAAAGATGATGTCTTATAATGTTACATTGACATATTGAGAGAATGAGTAGCATTTGAAGTCTACAAACAATGTAAGTTAATATTTTCAAACTAATTCAAAGCTATATAAAACTTTAAATATATGATAATATACTATAAAATCGAATAACTTTGTATTTATTTTCAACTCTTTACCATTTATATAGTACTTATTGGGACAAGTTAGAAAGTATAATGTTTGTGTTTAATTCTGGCTTCTACATCATATATTGTGGCCAATTATAGGTTTCAACAAAAAAATTTCTAGGTACATGTCAGTCCAAGTCAAACTTCTATGAATAATACACTTCACTACACATTACACTACACTATACCAAAAGTGTCTATTGGTCAAAGATAAATCTCTAACCAATATTAGTTGAACCTTAAAGGGTACATGTTGATGAGATCAAGGCCCTAACTAGTGTACCCCGAAGGAATATTAGGTGTCCATAAACCCTAATCAGAGTCAATCCTTTACCAATAAATTTGAAAACCTTGAGTTGCATATGTTCTATTCAAGGCTTAGACCAATGAATGCCATAGTCCTAAAATTTGTAATATATTATTTTTCTAAATAAATATTGTTCTAAAATAATATAGAATGATAAATTACACATAAACTTCACATATTAAATAAATATAATTTATTACAGAATCAAACAATCATTACTTCTTACTAAAATATTATCCCAATCAATAGTCATATTAAAGACGTATGAAATGTAGTATTGTCTCCTTCAAAAATTCATATGTCTCTAGTCATTCTTGTTCTCACAACATTTTACACGATGTTTACTTTCCAAACACTGCAATAAAAAAATTATAAACATAGAACCCCTTAACATATCCTAGTTTTAAGTTCCATGTTTTCTTTAAGTACTTCCTTTTGTATTTAATTTTCTTTCTTCTAACTTAGTGGTTGCATATGTGATTGCCTACTTTCCTTCCACCTTATAGATTTTCTTCATTTATTTTACATTGTAACTACTTTAGTAATCTTAAGATATGATAAATAGAGTCATTATAATGCATGCCAACCTATATAGAACACAAGTTAAATTGGCTAATGATTCATTCCTTGGAAAGCACTATATACCTCAAATAAGCATCAAAACTATAAAAAGATAATTGTATTTTATTCAAGACAAGAAACTTCAAAGTGAAGTATTTTATAGAAAGGTTCCTGAAATAGCTTCCAAGATTCATTTTCTACATGGAAAAAAATGTCTACATAGGTTTACACCAGAAAAAATGAGAGAAGTGCAACATGATGTGCAACAACCTATGTAGGGTATTTTCTCTATTATACTATTTTCTAATTTCAAAACATAGTGTTCGATGCAATATACAATAGTTCAAAGCATTTACATTTGAACGTGTTAGTATTATGACAGACAAAATCACATCAAACATGATATATATGCAACACTAGCAATGTTCACACTAACATGTGATAAAGAAATCCAAAAAACATGTCTACGTCCTTTATTCTATTATTCTATTTTCATTATCCCTTATTCTAATGTGTCAATGTAAACAAAGATCAAACATTTAACTTCAAACTTGTAAATAATATGGGAGATAACCAAATGAACACAATATGTGGGATATGAATAATTAACTACACAACCATATGTACCAATAAAATACCTAAATGGAAGGAATCCTAGCCCCGAGTATATGTAGATATTGTATAATTGAAGAGGTAGAAAATCTTATACATTGTTTTAACTCATTAAGAATAAATCATTAATAAGTTGAGTTAGAAGAAATGAACACAAATAAAAAAGTTCACGCAATGCTAGAAAACTCTCACACCTCTGAACTGGGTCATGTGTACCAAACCCTAGAAACTACAAATAAAGAACGCGGTGATAATATGCATCATGTTCGCCCAAATTAAAAATGATAGATAAAGCCAACTTATCAAATGGGAGACTATATTCAGGTTACATTTTCATAACATGTCTATTATGCACAAATCTTCATGTATGGATTATATTGAAACCAAATCAAGCATGTGCCTTCCACAAAGTGCAAATAGAAATATAACATGCTTTATATATCACACATTTACTGAAGATACAGTTCATAACATTACATGGTGACTATCAAAAATAGAAATATACTGTATGAGTTCAATTTAGTTTTATGAAGATAAGATATAAAATTACTCACAGGGTAAACAAGATCCATATTGATATTGATATATAATAAATTTGATACAAAATCCTTGCATCATGATTTTAAGAAAGTGTACGTCAAAAGCACATCATGTTACTTAGATAACTAATTATAATGAAAATGATTCGATTGTAAGGGTTTTCTCATTCACTTATCTACAAAATTATCTACAAATCGATTCATTGAATATCATTTTTAAATAGTTTTCAATTGGATCTTAAGATAGTAAATTTTTAAGCAAGCATAGTTTTAGAATTGTCATGTCTCCATCAAGTCAATATCTCAAACTTCTGAGACCCATTAAGGCCTTTTACTAAATGTTTACCTCTCCATAGATATACACCTACAAAATATAGTAGAATACAAGATGGATAAGTTAGAAAATTAGTTGGGCACTTAGGGAGAATTAATGCATTCTTTTTTGTTGCTTATCGACAACCCACAAAGTCTAATATTGTTTTAAGGTTAGTTTCTCAATCTGGAAATCATCTAGTATGTTTTCTTCACTATGGTGGAGAGTAAAATATAGAAAATTGAATATTATTAGCACTCATTATATCTTCTAGTGCAACGAATCTAATGGGTAATAAAGTGTAGGCATACAGACTAGTAGATATTTTGTGTCTCCATAGCTAGTCCTACTTCTAGGAGGTAACATTTTCATGTATGTATGTACTTCATATAACATCTGAATACCTGAGGCCTCATATAAAATGATGATAAAATTAATGATTTAAATACCCATGTAGCAAAGTTTTCCTCTTTCGTAGGTAGTTGACCATGGGTACTATACACTTAAGCATGCTTGGACTGGAATAATACTAGGATGAACGGTCTATCAGAAAGTATTTTTGTGTTGTGTGAGAGTGAGTACATAGTGCACAACCAAGTATGAGTTTCCTAGGAAAGTCAATAGTTTAAAAAATTCTAATACATCCTTGGAATGTGCATTTGTGCATTACGTATGGTTTTAGAGCATGTTCCCCTCTATGATTGAGGCCCACTTGGGCATATGAGACTACACTCTTATGTCAGGTGTGTCAAGCATGTGAAAAGGATATCCACTAAGATTATATGGAGCTACCACTACACTTAGTACTCCAAAATTGTGTGTTCTCGGTCCAAAATACCACTAGGATTGGTGACCAATTGAGAAGTCTTACCAAGATATATGTGAGTAAAGAAAAATCTCACAATTGAGACATGTTTTTGGTTCCAATCGTCAATTTTAAAATCTATTATTTCCTTATATTAAGGGGGGCATACAATGCATCTAACAACCAAGATTGATTTTTCAGAGACAATTAAATGAGTTGGTTATAAATTTTAAAGTAAGGGCGTAATTTGTGGGAGGTAAAGTGATAGGAAAGAGTCATTGAGAATGTTGTGTTGAGGATGGAAGTGATAAAATTTTGGTAGGCCAAAAATGGGAACTGGTGAGACAAGAAAAAAGTTTAAATTAATATTCTAGCTGGTAAATGATATAATAGGGAAAATCTAAGGTGGAAGGGAAGGCATGAACAACAAATAATGAATGTGGAATGAGATTACCAGACATGGGGGATTCCAACCACTTATGTAAAAGGAGTAGTTGAATAACGAAAGAAATCAATAACTTAACTACTTTGGGGTATATGGTAGAAATTTGGGATACACCATGAAGTATATGTATATATTGCTTAGAGACTACGTCCCTTACTAGGTACCCCTCAGTCTTATTAGTTTTTATTGAATGATCTAGATGCTTGGTGATTGGAGCGGATTGGTTCATTGAGATCGGAAAGCTCACGTTGCATTTCCAACTGATGGGGTGGTAGATCCCTTGTATTCTTACTTGCATTTTGGGTCCCTATTGGGGACGATATTTTTGTTCCATCTCCCCTCTCCATGTGTATCACTTTTGATTTATTCTTCCCTCGATTCCTCTCAAAGTTATGAATTCACTGAAACCTTAGTTCAAGAGTTTAATCGCCTCCTTATGGAAGCCTCACCTCTCCTATACCCAAAATCGCACCTAGTTTAAACCACCAAAGAAGCTTTCCCAACTCGTCTTTCATCACCACTCACCTTCAATTGTTCTTGTGAATCTACTTGTTGACCACCAAAACACAATCTTACTCTATGGTGACATGAGTATCACCATGCCTACTCATGCCATGAAAATCTAATTAACCACTCGGTTAGCATATTTTCCTTTCCCTCTTTCTTTCCCCACCTTTATTTATCTATGGTTGTTACTAGACTACTCTTTCAAGCTCCACCTTTCTTGTATCCCGTGCCAGACTCTAGACAAGAGACAAGAGGTACCCAATCATTGAAAATGATCACAAACCCTTTGTATGGCACATGAAGAAGCTATGGGGTATATTACCTAGTGTGATTGGGTTACTTCCATTATTATCAGATCTTAAGTTTCCTTGATTTATGCTTGATCGACATCACAACATATTCTTGCATTAGACTCTATTTTGCATATCTTCTTGATGGACGGTCTTGATGTGGTTTCTTAAATCCATTTGACATGTGAACGAGAATCCGTGACAACTCCCTCCTCTAGATAAACTTATTCTTTCTATTTCCTTCATGGTGGAACTCGTTATTCCTTGAGGTGGTCCCTGGGCATGAACAGATCCTCTGATATCAACTTGAGCCAATGAATGTGGCAAGAATATGATCACACATGGGAATACTGATAGAAGGAAGATTGACCCAGGAAACAAAGACCTAATGGAGCTTCTTCTACCGTGGGACAAGTAGAAAGGGGACAATACTCTTGTGATTTTTTTTTACTTTTCTCCTATGAGCTATTTTTCTAGAGCTTTTAGGCTGAGGAAAAATACATCTTTTACTAGTTTGTACTTCCTCCTTGATGCATGAAAATAAAATATCCTAATTGAGAATGTTATTCAATATTTCCTTATTAATTAGTAATTGGGTGTGAATGTATATCAATGACATTGAAAGTTTTCCTTTAGTTACTAATGTAGTTTTGTGATTTATTATAAAATTAGACATATATTTTTCTGGTCACTGAAAGTTACTTTCTTTTTATGTATTTTCTGGAAAGAGGATTTAAAGAGAGTATATTTTTGGGACATATGTATAAGGTGGAGAAGTTTATAAAAAAAAGAAATGCTTTATGTACATCAAGGGAAATAATATGCTATAAGTTTGCTATCTTAAAATGAGTAAGTATTTCATCTCTAGGACAGACAAAACAAATGTCCAACGAACTTCATCCAAGAAAAGGATCAATCAAAGAAGAACCCAAAAATAAGGCGATAGGAACTTAAGTTATAAATATATCATCATCATGAATAAGACTAAACCAACGCAAGCCAGAAACTTTAGCAACTCAGACAAGGGAAAATTGTATCTAGGTGTGAAAATGAGTTATGTCCAAGAATAAATCCAATCAGTGAGATGAATAGAATCATCTTAGCATAAAAATACAATATGAAAATATAAATTATACATGTTTCTATATTTATATCTATATCTATCTATACATACATACATATATGCGTGTGTGTGTCGGAGTGTGCCTATGTGTTTCTATTTTGAAATTTAAAAAAATATGATGATTTTATTGGTGCAAATTTCAGTTCCAAATTTTTAGCTTTTTATTAAGTCTTTTCTGGGATTTGGTTCAGTAAATGAATTCTTTGAACCCTAATGTATTTATATTATAATGAGGTGTCAGGTGTAGAAAAGACATAAACATTGACTTTGGAAATATTATGGATATATGAGATACCTTTGAAGGTATGTATATTTCCTTATTTTATGTGAGCATTATTATTACAAAGAACCCTAATTCCTATAATAAGGAATATTCATTTATGTGAACTTTTTTTATATGTTATTTGAATCCTCTTGAACAATATGTCATGAATAACTAATTTCTTTGCAAACGATTGAATAGGTTGTATGAGTTAGGTTCATGAACTCCCTTCAGTGATTATTGTAATATCCTAAAACATCGTCAATGTAATTAATCATTGAACTATTTTTCATGCCACTCTATTTTACATGTATTCTATTTAGACTAAACTATCTAGATTAGTATTTCTTGTGTTAAATCTTATATAGGCATATCTCTACTTCATCTAGGGTGTGTTATTTCTAATGACACTTTTAAAGGGTGTGATATTTCCACCCACGTTGTAGTACTTCCACCGAATAATTAACCTCAGATCCTATGATTTCTTGGCCCAAATACATGTATTTTACTCTATTTTGTACTATGTGTGAATATGTATTTGATTTTTGTCGTGATTTATATGGATATATTTTTAAAACTCAATAATGCACTCTATTAATGCCTCATTGTCATAATGGTTGAAATTATTACTCATGTACATATACTAGTGCATACTTGATGCATCTTTATTTTAGGGCTCCTTCGTGTGTCTTATTACACTTCAATCACATTTGAATCTGTTAAAATGCATGCTATTCACTTCAATATGTATATTATCATCAAATGAACATATGGGCGTTCCTTGTGTGTTATTTAGGTACTTGGACCATGTTGTATGGATGGGAGAGAGGGAAGATGATCATATGTTTTCTCTACCCATAAAGAGGCCTACAAAGAATTCAAAGACTCTCCTAACCTAAAATTAGTGGATAAGAGTCAATTTAAGAAAAGAAGTCAATGGAAATACAAAGTTGAAGTTCAAAGTGATGCTAAAGGCCGCAACACATCCATGGTGCCAAGGAACAATTGTACTATCAAAGACAATTTTACAATAGTTTAATAGAGAAATAAATGAATTCAAGTTTAGCAGCACGACCATTCTATACCGCACGATCTTGCCAAGATGGACCCAACACACTCATGTACCCTACAACATGCATGCTAGAAAGGCCCCATAAAGGCCATGCTCTAGAGAATGATCAACATTTTTACAATCCACAATGGTCGTGTGACCTACCGCACCCGTGTATCCATAGACCCACCATAGCTTTGGTGACCACCATAGTTGTGATGATCACCACAGTTGTGCCACCATTCCCCCAAGCTCGAAAATAACCTACCTTCAAAATCCATTCCTCAGCATAGATATTCCACCCCACCACGATCGTGCAACCTATTACCCACCATGGTCGTGGTGCTGATAAATGTATATTTACATTTTTTATTTACATCTTTTACATATCTTTTTAGGATTTTTTTATTTATTTTTGTAATTTTATAATTAATTGTATTAGTTTCGATTTTTCTCTTCATTTGAAGTTTTAATTATATTTGGTTGGTTTTTTGTAGGAAAATAGTCTAACCACTGCAATGATTAATTTTCCTTGAAAGATGTTTTGCACAATTCCCCCAGTGCCTAAAATTTATGTATACCCAACACTAAAAGTGTCATAACATCTACGTACGAACTCCAAATTGGGTGTACAAGTATTCGTTGGAAATTTAGTTTAATTTCCTACAGCCTTTGACTAGAGTGAAATCTGTTCAAAATTGTTGTTGCGCGAATTCGTAGAAAAAAGAAGGTGAACAATTAACATAATTAAAGACAATCAGCTATTTTCTCTATTGACTAGATCCAGAAATCTTTCAGCCGTCAACAAGGAGTTTACTAGAGAGTCTTGTATCAAGGGTTTCCACCCCTCCTCCTATAAAGGAGGGGGGACTCCACAAGAAAATACATCCATTTTTTAGTTGTAGACCACATTTGGTATAATGTTAGATCTCATTTTAGTTTGCATTTCTTCCAGTTTCATTATGTCTGAGTAGATTCTTTTGGAGCATTGGGAATAGCCCCTTAGCCCGGTTCTATTCAATATAATTAGTTCTATTGCTCCATCGAAAAATGTCTTCTCTCTGTTGATATGTGGTTATTTGGATGACCTGATACATTCTTATGAAGTGATATGACCGTAGATCTCTGTAATAATGAAACAATAGTCCCTTAATGGTGATTATCATTTTTTCATTTTTTTATCGTATTCCTGGTATAATCATTGGTGATACGACCACCTAAGCCTAGGGTTTGAACGCCAGTATGAATTCACATGCTTCTTGATATGACCATTGATAGTGGCATGTTGGACAGTTGGGCAATGATCCTTGAATACCGGGACCAACGAGTTCAGGGGAAGTTTGACCCTTGTGAGTTTGTCCATAAGGACGTGCAACCATAAGGTCCTAATTTGATCCTTAGAATTTTAGAATTTGATTAGTTGAATAGGAACATGGTTTTGGTGGTGATCCTTTGGACCCCAAGATATTTATTTCTTGATAGTTAAACTTTATTTCCACACTTTTATTTTTATTCTTAGTATTAACAACCCTCTCAAATTGAAATTTAATTCTTGATCTTACGATCGGATTTGGATCTCTACCATTCTTTTCCACTGTCCCTTGGATCGATACCTATCTATACTAAGTTGACTTGTTGTTTGTAGCAAGTTGACAACTGGGTTAGAAGGTTAAACTCTAGGACTTTTCCTAGTGATTGTTGTGTGTGCAATGACATGCATTAATTTGGCACCATTGTCTAGGATGACACAATTATTTTTTATATTTGGTTGCATGTATATCTTTTATAATCTTGTTTCATATTCTCTAACTTTTTCATACTTTATTTTAGATTTTTTGTAATATATTTTTGTCTTCCATAAGTGTATCTCCTCTTTCTGTTGAGTTTTCATTCTAGCAGTACTGCTTTCTAATTTTGTATAATTTTGTTTATTCTATAATTGCTTAGCTTTATAATTTTTAGTTCTCTTTCTAATTTTAACTAACCCTTATCTCGTAATCACTATCTACTCATGTGTGTTAATTGACATATCTTTCAGAAACATTTTTTTCTAATAGAGTGGGCATTCCAATATCCCCATAATGTTATTATTGTGGTCATTATCACCACACATCTCTTGGCTTCCTAACTCTACCTTATAGTTATGGTAGCACCCCTTTTAATTATGAGCCCTTTCATCCTGGTGGGTACGATGTAAAACAACATTTTTTTAGAACAATTATGGGGAACCTTGTTATCCATATTCTAATGGGGGTTATGATCAACAATGTTTTAGAGGATATGACCAACAGAACTTGGAGGAAATGGACCTATTTATGATACTCATCATAATCCTCAGTAAGAAGAGAAACTAGGGTCCTAGAGAAGATGGTAGTGAAACTGAAAACCAGCCTAGATTTGTTAGCCACTCTAATGGAATCCCAATCCCAAAACCCAGATGTTCCAAATATATTCCCCCATGATTCAGTGACAGCTTGTCATATTGAATCTTCCCTCCAATATGGATGCAATGGCAAATTACAATCCACCATCTTCTGAAGATTATTATGAGGAGCAATGTCGCAATCAATATGAGGAGCACAAGGACCAAGAATACCATGAGGGGGGTATGGTGAGGATGGACAAAATTATAGGGTGTACATATTCTATGGTGAAACTCAATTTAATCATGAACTGGAAGAGAGACTTAAGGCCCTAGACAAAATGGAAACAAAAGGACAAGAAAAACTTGAATCCAGTCAAGTCATGTTAGCTACCTTACTAGAGGCTCAATCATTGACTCCTCCTATAGAGCTTGAGTAACCCAAGATAGCTATTCCCGATAATGATGATGATGATCCTATTTTTGTGTCATATATATCAGAGTCTAAAGAAATAGCGCAAACCATGGAGCCATATTTTTGGTGTGATGAGGATGTTGGTATCCCTACCTTTCTTTTATAAACTCTATTATTTGAATATGAAAAGTAAAAGAAGGTGAGTTATTCTGAATATTCAACAGCCCCTTCCATCCTTAACATAAAACCAATTGATATGATAGACCAAATTCTTTTTTATGATTCTATTTTGGATAATGAGCATCCAACCCCCCTTTGACAAAACAATTCCTCTCATTTTGAAATAGTTAGTTCTCATTCTACATAAGGTTGATGTAGAAGGGGATACACCCTTGGAAGAATCCCATACACCCCCTTCTGTTGTTTATAAGGAATAAATCCTCATCCCTCCTATATCCTTGGGGACCCCTTGTACAAAAGAATTAGATCCATATGTTATATCAATAATGAAACTTACCAAACCCAATGTTGATGGTATTATTTTTTTAAAGAAGCAAAATATTTTTATAAATGATTTGAAATCTTTTGTATAAGCATCAATTATCCCATATGTAGGTCATTATGATGATGGAAAACCTAATCCAGATCCTCCACCCAATTATGCACATCCTTCTCTACCAGCATTACTGGCCCGATACCCGCCAACCTCCCCCAATCCACATCCATCTTCAACACTTCCCTTGCTATCGAAGGAAGATCGGTGTATGTTATTGGAGAGAATGTTAGGTGAAAGAAAATATGAACACCACATTGATCTTCCATGATTACCCTATCATAGGGTACACTATGAAGCTCCTCTAACAAAGGTCCCAGTCCTCATACACATCCCCTTTAGATGGAAATTTTTTGAGCTACCAGGGCCACCTAGACGCCCTCTTCTTCCCTCCATCTTGGATTTAAAGTTTTCTCAAGATGAGAAAAATTTTAATTCTTGGGTGGAGGTGAGTGGTACGTACTCCTTCCACCCAGTCTATCTTAATTCTCTGCAAATTTTCATTATGTTATATAGTTTAGTTTTATTTTTTCAAAATTTTGAAAATAATTCATTTTTTTTTAGTTTGGCCATTATGTAGTCGGTCATGTTGAATTGACATTATCATTATACCTCTTTAAATTTATTAAATATTTTGTAGAAAATAATTACAAATTGCCATGTCTGAAACCACCATGTCACCTAGGACCCCAAAATAGCATCACTCCTTGGAAAAGTTGGCGAGTCGTATAGAATCAATCAAAACCAAATAAAATTTTTCTCTATTTTTAATTTGTGGATTTACTTGATATAAATATTGTATAATGTGATTGACATGAATATTCTTTCCGATGCAATGAAACTTTTGGAAGAAGAAAAAATAACAGTGTGAAGTTATAAGCACAAGGACACATTTTGTTTCCCCCTTATTTTCTTTCTAAAAAAGAGAAGCAAAGAATCACCACCAGATAAAAATGAAGTCACGGGTGACATGCTTCCCATATAAAAAATTTCATACCCCACAATGGGGAGTACCATAAAAATATTTCAAAAGAGCACAAGACATAATTTGTGACCAATGATGCCACAAACCAAATATATCCCAAGTCAAATAGAGGAGGGATCATCACTTCCTTTATTTTCACACCCCCCCTCAATTTCATCCTATTATTGTGCAACAAATCACATAAAAATACAATAATAAAAACAAGAATGACAAAGAAAAAGTAAGATGAAGAATGTTTTTATATAAAATCTTGATTTAGAAACAAGATATACTACTTTTTTATAGGAAATACAAAATTTTATATTTTGTAATTTTAGGAGATTGGGTTGCTTGGCCAAATTTGGAGGTAAGGAATAAAGTGATGTTACAAGGGTGAGGATAGACATGTTGTTAGTATAAATTGGAATTATTTGTAATTTTATTTGTTTGATGACCAACATATATTCAAGTCCGGGTTTTTTTTATAAATGTATATATATCCTTTTTATTTACATCTTTTAGATATCTTTTTAGATTTGTTTTGTTATTTATTTTGTTAGTTTTATAAGTAATTTAAGTAGTATAGATTTTTCTCTTTATTTGAAGTTTTAATTATATTTGATTGGTTTTTTGTAGGAAAATGGTCTAACCACTGTAATGATTAATTTTCCTTGGAAGATGTTTTATACAATTCCCGCAATATCTAAAATTTATGTATACCTAGCACCAAAAATGTTATAATTTCTGCATATGAACCCCAAAATTGGTGTACAAGTATTTGTTGAGAAAAAATAATTTTCTAAAATAAAATACTATTCTTTCGACCGCTTTAGAGCCTTTGACGAGAGTAAAATCTGCTCCAAACTGTTGTTGCGGGAATCTGCACCAAAAAGAAGGTGAATGGTCAACATAATTAAAGGTAATAAACCATTTTCTCTATTGACCAGATCCAAAAAGCTTTCAGTCGACATCTAGGAGTTTTCTAGAGAGTCAATATCTAGAGGTTTCTACCCCTCCTTCTCCTATAAAAGGAGGGGGGACTCCACCACAAAAGACATGCAGTTTTTAGTTGTAGACCACATCTTGTATAATGTTGGATCTCATTCTAATTTGTATTTCTTTCAATCTCGTTATGTATGAGTAGATTATGCTGGGGCATGGGGAGTAGCCCCTTAGCTCGATTTTATTCAATATAATCAGTTCTATTGCTCCATCGAAAAATGTCTCTTCTTTGTTTATGCACGGTTATTTGGCTCGGTTCTATTCAATATAATCATTTCTATTGGTCCATTGAAAAGCGTCTCCTCTCTATTTATGCATGGTTATTTGGATGATCTAATATATTCTTATAGAGTGATATGATTGTGGATCTATGTAAAAATGAAACAATAGTCCCTTAATTGTGATTATCATATTTTCGTCTTTTTAACCTTATTGTCATTATAATCCTTGCTGATGTGACCACATGAGCCTTGGGTTTGAACGCCAGTTTAAATTCACATGCTTCTTGATATGACCATGGATAGTTGCAAGTTGGATGTTGGGAATGATCTGTGAATGTCAGGACCAACGGGTTCATGGGAAGTCCCACCCTTGTGAGTTTGTCTGTAAGGACATGCAACCACAAGTTCCTAATTTCATCCTTGGAGTTTAGAATTTGATTAGTTGAATAGGAACATGGTTTTAGTGGTGATCCTCTAGACCTCCAGATCTTTATTTCTTGATTAGTTAAACTTTATTTTAGCACTTTCAGTTTTGTTCCTTATTTTAACAACCCTCCCAAATTGGAATTTAATTCTTGTTCTTTCGATCGGATTCAGATCTCAACTTTTCTTTTCTACTGTCCCTTTTATCGATACCTATCTATACTAGGTTGACTTGTTGTTTGCAACAAGTTGATAACTGGGTTAGAAAGTTAAACTCTAAGCCTTTTCCTAGTTTTTGTTGTGTGTACAATGACGCATCAGCTACCCAACATGACCATCCTACCAGAAAACCTAGCAATAGTTTTGCATTGTGCTTCCCCTTTTATCCTCGCTTAATCTACTTCTTCTCCACCACTTCTATATGCTTGGGTGGTGGCTAGATAATGAATGTAGTTAATCATCTCTCGGACCGCCCATTTCTCCCCTAACCCTTTGTATAACTTCCATAATCCCATTTCACCTCTATTTCTTCATATTCTAGCCTAAAACCCTTATTTTTAGGGTTTTGGTCACTTTCCATCACATATACATGCCATTCCACCTTGGAGGTGGGAAGAACCTGATGTACTGCTACTAGGAGATTGGGAAGGTAGAGTCTCCACTTAGCTACCATGGCTTTTCACTCCTCTACTAATTCTTCTCCATTTTTTGTATATTCCTTTATTATGAGTAGCTAGGCCCCCTTGGTGGGATGTTTGGGGTCAAATGTTGCTTTGATACCATGATGAGGGGAATTATGTGTAACCATTGTAACTTCCTTTTATAACAATTATGTTGTATTTTCATTTCATTTTCCATAAATTGCATGTTGGTTTGTGCTTCAAATCACGTAGGATTCTAGTAAAATCACTTATATGTGCTTATTTTGGGAATTGCTCCAAGGTCCAACTAGTGGATACATATATATCTACTCATCATTCTACATGTTAATAAATTCTCCTCTACCTAGGTTAGAGGTATAAGTAGCTAGTTTAGAAGAATTTAGTGTAATTGTCTTGAAGCTTCCTAAAGGATAGAGGGTAGGTGATGTGAGGTGTAAAATTCTCACTTACACCCTCCATTACTACCCTCAGACCTCAATCACCCTAGAAGATTCTATCCTAGTAACCTGGGTTTGATAAGATCATAATAGAATTCTACCTAAACCCTAATCCATGTGACCTCATCAGATTGGATGGATGGTGATAGGAACTGGTTCCCCTATATACGCCCTACTCCACCCATGGACAAATAACAATTTAGGGAAATTCATTAGGTTATATCTTTTTGTTTGGTTTGGTTATCTAAAATGAGAGAGATCCTGAACTCAATTAACAACTGTATTCCCCAAACATCTCACACTTACCATAATTGCATTAGAACCCTAGTTAATGCTTGTTTAGATAATCACTTTACTTTCCAAGATAGTTGTGCTTGCTCTTGCCTAGTTCTTATTAGTTTAGGTCCTTAATTGCCTTTTTGTCTAAATTTCTATCTTAGTGTAGTTTAGATCTCTTCTTCCTTGCCTTAGTGTAATTTTCTTATTTTCCTGCTTAGCCAGTGATTTCTTGCTCATTAGAATTAATTATCTAGGGTTAGTTTTGGTTTTGATTCTTGCATTTCTTTAATTGCTTGTTTGACCCATCTTAGTATAATCAACTTAGGGTGCATCTGATCAAGATTCAATTGGTTAGGTGTACCTTAGGTGAAATGCACCAAGCTTTATGGTGTTGTTGATGGGGATATAAGTGTTAAAGCTCCCTATTAGTCGTGGTTTGACTCTCCATGTAAACATCGTCTCTTTCCAGTTTACTTGTATGCGTTTGAGAAACACATCAATACTTTAGTATGTTTCTTTTTATGTATTCCTAATCTACCCAGAGATTGAGTACCATGATGATCATATCTTGTGGTGCCTACTCAAGAGTAGTTAATGAAGGATTTTCTTCGTATTCCATTATCTCCCACTATTACTAATATCCTTAGTTACATTCATAGTTTTTACTCAATTTTACCCATATAGGCAATGTTGTAGAACAACATTTCAGACTATGTGTTATCTTAGTTTTATGTATACTGAAACAGTACCAAGCTTTCCATGTTAGTTCTTATTGAGTATTTCATAAGCATCACTTTCCTTTCATACATAACTGTTTGGTTGTTTGGATGTTGTTGTGATTTTGTTTTATAAATAAATGGAAGGAGTGGATCCACTTTTGCATCTGATTCCTAATAGGTATGGTATAAGAGCATAGAAATTGGTAAAGTATATATCATAGAAATATCATGTGTTATTCCTTATAGTTGTCCCATTTTCAAGAGGATTGAACTTTCTGATAGCATGGAAATTGGGTCCTATATATCTCCTAGAATCCTATTAGGCTATTCTACATCATATTTTCCACAGTATGGCATGCCATTGATGGACCCTCTTCTAGTGAACTTGGACTCCCAAGCCACACCCAAGATACAACCCCTTTATTTGTTTCCTTCCAGTGTCATGGTTGTTCCTATGATTGACAATCTCCTAGGAAGGAGTTGGAACTACTTCACTAGCTTCTGATCACTATAATGTTGGGAAGGCTTAATGTCACTCTTATTGTTGATACTCCGAAAGAGTAGTTTCTAATAGTTTTTATCTAAATATTGCCACTCCATTTCAAGGATGAGAGAGAGTGGGTATAATTGAAAAGTTCAATGACTGTGTGCTATCCTTAGAGACTTCCCTTAAGAGAATGGTGTCCCCTTTTGACCAAAACTTTCTCTTCACTTCTTGCATGTTGGACATAGTGACATGAGTTTGGTGGAATAAGATCTCCTATTTGAATGACACCTCTACCATGACCTGGAAGAGTGCCTTGTTTTTCTCTATGAGACATAATTCTACTACTGCCACCTAAGAAAGAAAGTATGTGCACTTTATAGTCTTAAACAATAATTTCTTAGTGTCTCTTACTCTGTACAAAGGTTCCTTGTGGCAACACATCCCACTATCAAACAGACAACGAGGTGTTACGCGAAATCGTGCGGAAAACACCATAAACCACATATTACCAAAAACACGGGTTAATTAAAACCGATTGTAGAAAGCAGATAAACTAAGAAACTATTACATTTCGATCCACATCATGTAAGAAAATAGGTCATATACACATTTACAAGCCTTGATACGTGTTCACAGCTTAGGAGATCAGCTGTCCTGTCATCACATGAGTTCATCACATGTTTATACATACAGAACGGCCCACATCCGGCCAGCAGCAGGATATACAAAATGTCATCGGCTATACATCGTGAAACAATGTCAAAACACCTCCAAGGACCTGAGAGTACAGGGATGATTCTAAGACTCTACTACAAAATGACCAAAACAGCAGCATATCCATCTCTTGCCTTCTACTGCTCTTCTTGCTGCTCGACCGCAACTCTGCGACCACCACCACGTCTAGCTCGAACACCTAAAAAGGTTGTAAACCAGCGGGGTGAGACACATAGTCCCAGTGAGAAACATAACTCCCTGCCAAAACTATAAAACCAAAGGAAGATGAAAGCAACAACATCAGATAACGGATGAAAGGTACAACAAGAGCAGTTTATATAACAAGACTATTCTTACCATCAAGCTTACCAGACTGTACAGAAGGCATATACCCAAGTATTTCTTTATGGAGCATGATTAACAAGATAAGATTTATAAGATCTTACCTCATAACATAAGGAACGTATAAGTAACTGCAAGTATAATGAGATTAACTACACAAGCAAGGCCTCAATCAATGTTACGTGTTTTGTCTTAAGCAGTAAATACTATTCGGCTGAATTACGTGTTGTTATGCCATGAGGAAGTGAGCCGTACCGCTCAAATCCAACCTTCAGTTGTGAAACCCAAGACGGTGCCATACAAGGTCAATGGGAGAGTCGGACTCCACGACCTCTTCGCCTCGTGGTCAGTGCACGAGTACAACACAAGCAGGACCATAGTCTCATGCTTAAGTGGCCTTAGCCACAGGGTCAAGCTACCCTCTACCTAGCTCGCCTTGGTATAGGCATCGACGCTAGTGATACTGAGCCACGGGCCTGTTCACCGTGCTCTAAGCCATGAACGCATTCATGGTCCCATATCACACATCCTGAGCCATGGGCCTGTTCACCATGCTCTTATGATATTGAGCTACGGGCCTGAATCCGCACTCTAGTGTCTACAACTAAAGTTGCACACATACCTCCTCACTTTAGGCCAGGAGCAACCTCGCATATTCAACAATATGCACTCCGTGTTAACCAACAGGAGAACCCGTTTCACCATCACCAGCTCCTGACGATGATGGATCTATGGCCAGGGTAAACTATGTGATATGTTCCACTATTATTAGTTGGTATATTTTAAGTGGATTGTTGAGGCAATCAAGGTAGTAACACATTCATAACATAAATCTACCTTATTGTTACCACCATCACAAAGTCCTGGGATCTTCATCCCTCATCACAGGAAACCACTCCCTCATAAGGCATTCTCATCACTTGGGATAACAATCCCAGATCATTATCAGAGGTTAACACCTCAACTAGGCACTTTAGCCAAACTCAGGTCCTCAGACCCAAAACACATCATGCATGTTATCTGATCATCAAGAGTAACCATCAAGCAGTGTTACTCAAGCATATATATATATATATATATATATACCTCATAGCCCTTTCTCCTGGCTATGCATTTGTATGAATCACTTGCATGGTTAGTATGTGCAATCATCATGGATTAATAGAAAGACCATATTATCAAACATAGGCAACATTGATGATTATATACTTTATCATCCATGCCTCAACCTGTGACTGCAGACATAGGCCATAACATCATGCAAGGCATCTTATATGCTTATCATTTACTCAACATTCTATCTATAATTCAAGGTGATCATAACCATATGAAATGTCACGTCAAGATACATAGGTGTGATCTATTATATCAAACACCTCACTATTATTGAGCATATCAAGGGTCACCATCATAACCACACGTGACAGCATGAAACAAGATCTAGCATATCGATTTCCATATAAGGAACAAGATCCTCACTAGAAACACCAACTACCCTCACCAAAGGTAGTATCGGGCAGGGTACTCTCCCCTATCGCCCAACAATCTAGCCTCTTATCGGCCAAGCCAAACCAGCAAGGAAAAACAGCTATCACCCTAGGGTGTACCAGGCAACCCTAGGCGCCGCGCACCTCATGTGTCATGCAACGGTGCGTTGTGCACCCACAAGTGTAATGGGCAACAAAGTCTATCGTGCAACCGAGCCCAAGGGGCATATCGTGCAAAGTGTAACGTGCACCAGGGTATCGTACAACGTCCATCATGTGCCGTGCATCACCAAGATGCCATGATGCCCAACACGCACCTAACCACTGAGCCCCATATCGTCCACAGGTGTAACGACTAATGGGCAAACAGAGCGTGCAGCTCAGCCAAAGGGTATCTCATGCAATGACCACAAGGCTTGTCGGGCAACAGAGCCTAGGCATGTCGTGCATCAGGTGTAACGTGCACCATATGTATCGGGCAGGGCTTTAGACATAGTGTGACGCCCGACACACAAAGTTTAAGGTCCAGAGTATATCACCCAACACAGCTACAACAACATAACTTCCAAGGCTCTAAGTCAAGAGGGGTATCTGGCAACACCAGCTCCAAGCCATATCGGCCAAGATGCAACTCCACAAGGTCGTCACCAACCTCAAGAACAAGGGCACCAAAACCCTAATGGATCGAGAAGAAGGCTCACCTCTCAACAACCAAGAGAGAGGGGTCTTGCCTAGCTTCTTATCATCAATCGGGCAACACAAGGACCAACCCTAACCAAGGTTCACAACCACCACATAGCTCACCTTTCAAGTCCATGGTGAGAGGAGGGTGTTACTCAAGACACTAGAACACAAGATCACCTATGAACTTAAATGAGAGAGGAGTACTGCCCATATTAATAGAACTCAAGCTCACTCCTCTAGACCTAGGAGAGAAAGGGGTGTTTCTCAACAAGAAACCCTAGAACATGGTTCGGCCAACAAGGTACAACTAAGCAAGAAACTAAGCTAGCAACATACATATCCGATCATAGGAAACATACAAAAAAGAACATAGAAGATCGTAATGCAGTTACGGTTAGGAGTTATGTAACCCGCCTTAAGCAAGCCCCAAGCTCCAAGCTCCAAGCACCACCAAAAGAAGGAGAGCAAGGCACTCTAGGGTTCGGCCACCACTAGAGGAAGAAGGAGACTCCAAGGAAAGGATCGGCCACCAAGCTTGCAAAGGAAGAGGGTGTCGTGCACCAAGGAGAGGGAGACTAAGGAACTAAAGGGATCCTTAACAAAAGAAAGGAAGCACATATATATAGGAGAGGATGGAGGAGAAACCAAGGAAAGACAAGGCAAGGTGTTGCCCACCTAGGGACACTTGTCCATGTGCAAAGCCACCACTCTAACATGTCCTAAACACATGTCCAAGGCCATTGCCACATGCAAGCATCAAGCACCAAGTGTCCACTAGTGGTGATACAAATGAGGTCAAAGAGAGTCAAAGGGTCCATCGGCAACACACCTCCACACCATGGCTAACACACCCACACCATGACCGACACACCCACACTATGGCCAACACACACCCTGGGCGACACACCACAGGCTGACACAAGCACAGGCCGACACACCTAGGCCGACACAAGGCACTCTTCCCCGACAAAAGGTCCAAAGAGGTAAAGGCAATGTACCACAAGGCCCAACAAGCCCAAAGGAACTCAAGCAACGAGCCCCAACCTTCCTCTCAACACTAGAGGAAGCAATGAGAGGGAGGAACACCTCACAAGGTGACAAACTTGCCCAAAAACCCTAACCTTGGGTATATTGCAAGTAGCACCTCCAGCTCCCAACAAAACACCAACAAACCCTAATCACCACTAAAGGTGATTAGCAAGCAACCAAGCATCAGGGTTAAGCAAAGCAAACAGGATAAGCCCTAAACAGAGGTCAGGGTCCTTACAAACTAACCCTCTACAAAGGGATTTTGTCCTCGAAATCCGAAGAGAAAAGCAAGGGATACTTCCTCCTCATCTCTTCCTCAAGCTCCCACGTGGCCTCCTCAACACCACAATGATGCCAAAGAACCTTCACAAGAACCAGGTCCTTCCTCTTCAGCCTCTTAACTCTCTTGTCAAGGATCATCACATGACCTTCCTCGTAGGTCACATCTTTATCAAGCTCAACTTCGTCTGGCTATATCACTGTCCCTGTACCCGAATGATTTTTCTTCAGCATACTGACATGGATCCTGGGTGTAACCTGTGCAACTCTGGCGGTAGCTCCAACTTGTAAGCTACCTTGCCAACTCATGCTATGACCGGGTATGGCCCCATATATCTGGGTGCTAGCTTACCCTTCCGGCCAAACCTTAGAACACATTTCCACGGTGAGACTTTAAGATATACTTTGTCTCCTACCTAGAACTCCAAAGGTCGTCAGTGATTGTCTGCGTAAGACTTCTGTCTGTCCTGTGCCACTTTCCACTGTTGTTGTATCACCTTGATCTTTTCTGTTGTCTATTGTACTAACTCAGGACCCAAAAGCTGATATTCACCAGACTCATACCAACACAACGGAGATCTGCAATTCCTGCCATATAAGGCCTCATAAGGAGCCATGTCAATGCTCCGCTGATAACTATTGTTGTAGGCAAACTCTATCAGACTGAGATGCATGTCCCAATAGCCTAGGAACTGCAAAACACAAGCTCGAAGGAGATCCTCCAAAGACTGAATAGTCCTCTCAGACTGTCCATCTTTCTGTGGGTGGAAAGCGGTATTGAACCTCAACTGAATTCCCAATGCTTTGTGCAACTGTTCCCAGAAACAACTCGTGAACTGCAGACCTCTGTCAGAAACTATCGTTGCTGGCACACTGTGCAAACATACTATCTCATCCACATATATCCGGGCGAGCTTCTCGGCTGTATACGTTGTCTTTACAGGTATGAAATGGGCAGACTTCGTCAATCTGTCCACTATTACCCAAATGGAATCATGATTCCTAGTTGTCCTGGGCAGACCAACTACGAAATCCATGGTTATATGATCCCATCTCCACTACGGTATCGGTAAGGGTTGCAATGTACCTGTCGGCTTCTGATGTTCAGCCTTGACTTGCTGACATACCGCACACCTAGCCAAAAACTCAGCTACATCTTTCTTCAAACTGGGCCACCAATACAAGTCCTTCAGATTATGATACATCTTGGTGACTCCTGGATGCATAACATACATCGATGTGTGCGCTTCCTCGAGCACTAGCTTCCTCAGTTCATCAGCATCGGGGACCGCCATCCTATCTTGATAGCAAACTATTCCATCCTCGAATTCACGGAACCCATCATGCGTTTTGTTGCCAAACTCTGATCTGATCAACTGTACTGTATCATCTGTCTGTTGTGCATCTTTGATTTGCTGTCTCAGTGTAGGCTTGACTTGCATAAGTGCTAAAAGTCCACCTAACAAGGAAACTTCCATCTACATATTCATCTATCGCAAAGAGACAAACATATCTCGTCTATGGCATCCCAAGTAACTCAATTGTGCCTTTTTGTAGGAGAAGAAGAAGACTTTCGGCTAAGCGCACCAGCTACCACATTCGCCTTACCAGGATGATAATCGATGGTGCAATCATAATCATTGATTATCTCCATCCATCGATGTTGTCGCATGTTCAACTCGTTCTGCAAAAAGATGTACTTCAGATTCTTATGATCTGTGAAGATCTGACATACTTCCCCATAGAGGTAGTTTCTTCAAATCATTAATGCATGAACCACTGCTGCCAACTCCAAATCATGAGTTGGATAGTTCTCCTCATGTTTCTTAAGCTGTCGCGAAGCAAAAGAAACCACATGATCTTCATGCATCAGCACACAACCTAAACCTTTCTTGGAAGCATCACAGAAAACAACATAGCCCTTCCCAGGCTCTGGCAGCACTAGTACTGGAGAACTAGTCAGCTTTTCCTTCAAACTTTTGAAGGCTTGTTGGCAACGATCATCCCAGACAAAAGGTACATCCTTTCTGGTCAACTTTGCCATCAGTAATACAATCGTACTGAAGTCCTTGATAAACCTCTGGTAGTATCCTTCCAAACCCAAGAAACTATGAACTTCCGTCGGCGTCTTCAGCTGTTCCCATTCTGCAACAGACTCCACCTTTTTTGGGTCCACTTTGACTCCTTCTACAAATATCACATGACCCAAGAAAGTTACTTATTCCAACCAGAACTCACACTTACTAAACTTGGCGTACAACTGATGTTGACAAAAAAGAGTCAACGCTAGTCGAAGATGTCACTCATGCTCTTGCAAGTCCCGACTATAAATCAAGATGTCCTCTATAAAGACCACAACAAAAATAGACGGAACACTCTGTTCATCAAATCCATGAAAGCAGCAGGCGCATTGGTTAGCCCAAACGGCATAACCACAAACTCGAAGTGACCATACCTCGTCCAAAAAGTTGACTTTGGTATGTCATCCACCTTAATCCTCAACTGATGATATCCGGACCGTAGATCGGTCTTTGAAAACACTGTAGCACCACGTAACTGATCAAATAGATCGTCTATCCTTGGCAACAGGTACTTGTTCTTGATCGTGACCTTGTTCAATTGTCGGTAATCTATACATAACCACATTGATCCATCTTTCTTCTTAACGAACAACACTGGAGCACCCCAAGGCGACATACTCGGTCAGATGAAACCTTTCTCCAACAACTCTTGCAACTGCTTCTTAAGCTCTGCCATCTCTACTGGATCCATCCTATACGGTGTATGTGCAACTGGTTGCATTCCTGGAACCAGATTGATCTTGAAATCAATCTCTCGGGGTGGAGGAACACCAGGGAACTCATCAGGAAACACATCCGCAAACTCTCGAACAACTGACACCTCCTCAAGGCTAGGACCCTTCGCCTTGATATCCACCACGTGAGCTAAGAACGCCTCACATCCTTGTCGTAACAACTTCTCTGCCACCATAGTGGATACTAGACATGTCATAAGAATCTTCCTATCTCCTTGGAAGATCCACTTCTCTCCATCATCATCAAACACAACCTGGTTGGAACCACAGTCCAAAACAACCTTATACTTCTCTAAGGTATCCATCCCAAGGATCACATTGAAACCATGCATATCAAGTGGTATAAGATCCACTTATATACTGCGTCCCGAAAAAGATAAGACACAAGATTGACACTCTTCTCGAAGAATCAAGGAACCATTAAGAGGGGTTTCTAACCACAAGCTATCCTTCTTACAACTAACAGGTAAACGACAGTTCTCAAGCATACTATAGGCGATAAAAGAGTGTGTAGAACCCAGGTCAACCAGAACAGATATAAAGCAAGAAGAAGACATATCAGAATGAAATAACTCTATCTGACATGTCACCACTCATGGGTTGACTATCGCCTCCGGCTGACTCATAGCATAGAATCGAGCCGTTGCTTGCTGTCCACGTCCTCTGCTCCCTTGAGCAGACGATCCCACTTGCAACGCTTGACTGTGTCCTCGCCCTCTGCTACTACTGGGCTGCTGTCTATCTGACCCTCGTTGATTCTGCCTTGGTTGTTGTGTCACTTCAACATCTCTATTTGGGCAGTTTGACCTCCAATGCCCGATCTACCCACACAGATGGCATGACTAGTCTCGCTGTTGTGGCCTAGACGGCCCTGTCACTACCACAAAAGCCGTACTATGTGCCTTTGATGGTGAAGAACATAACCTCTTTCCTTACTCGGAGACCACTGCGATGGTACACTGGAACCTCTCATCATGGAAGGTGTTGAAAACCTTGAATTCTTGAAGCCACCAAACCTCTGTCCCTGGAACTGAGCAGGCCTCTTCTTAGACATGGATTCTCTTTTCTCCCTAACTGACCGTTCAATCCTCCAGATAGATTCCAAAAACATAGCAAACCATTCACAGTTCTCCAACGCAGAAATAGGTGTTGTCAGCTCAACATTCAGACCCTTCTCAAAACGTCTGATCCGCTCCTCATATGTTGCCGCCATGTGAGGACAAAACCTCAACAGATCCATGAACTTGGCCTCATACTCGGTGATGTTCATCATTCCTTGTCGCAGGCTCTCAAACTGACTGATCTTCTCATCTAGATACGTCTTCGGAAAGTATCTGCTGACGCACTCGTGCCGAAAGGCCTCCCAACTGATCGTCTCACCGCGTCGCTTCTCCTCCTCACTGGTCCACCAGTGACCAACACTACCTTTCAAAAGGTAGACAACGTGCTTGACTTTGTCTACTTCGGGGATGTCGAGGATCTGGAAAGCCTTCTCAAGACTTGTCAGCCAAAAATCTGCATCCGCTGGATCAGCCATTCCAGCATAATCCGAAGCTTCGACTCGGCAAAGCCGCTCAAAGGTCTTCCCAATACCCAATGTTTCTCCATGGGGAGCCTGTGCTCTTGGCGGAGGCACTGGCAATCTTTCTACCATGAGATTCATCGTAGCCATCATCTGCCCCATAAGCTGTTGCTAGGTAGGGTTTCAAGAATAGCTGGGTCAAGTTGGGGGACCCCAGGCACCCGATCTTCATGTGCCTGCCCTATAGCTCCATCAATTGATGTAGTATCACTGTTCTCGGCAGCATGTTCTTCATGGTTTCTAGACTTCTTCGCTTTTCTTCTACTGAGGGCAGAAGATGATTGCAAGAAAATCTGGAAAACTCACAAGAACAAACACAACCTAGTCCTAAATCCCTGTAGACTCAGTGAACCTAGAGCTCTGATACCAAACTTGTGGCAACACATCCCACTATCACACAGACAACGAGGTGTTATGCGAAAATGTGTGGAAAACACCTTAAACCACAAATTACCAAAAACATGGGTTAATTAAAATAGATTGCAGAAAGCAGATAAACTAAGAAACTATTACATTCCGATCCACATCCTGCAAGAAAATAGGTCATATAAACATTTACAAGCCTTGATACACATTCACAGCTTAGGAGATCAGTTGTCCAGTCATCACATGAGTTCATCACCTGTTTATACATACAGAACGACCCACATCCGGCCAACAATAGGATATATAAAATGTCATTGTCTATACATCATGAAACAATGTCAAAACACCTCCAAGGACGTGAGAGTACAGGGATGACTCTAAGACTCTACTACAAAATGACCAAAACAACAACTTATCCATCTCTTGCCTTCTAATGCTCTTCTTGTTGTTCGGCCATAACTCTGCGACCACCACCACATCTAGCTCGAACACCTAAAAAGGTTGTAAACCAGCGGGGTGAGACACACAGTCCCAGTGAGAAACATAACTCCCCACCAAAACTATAAAACCAAAGGAATATTAAAGCAACTACAACAGATAATGGATAAAAGGTACAACAAGAGCAGTTTATATAACAAGACTATTCTTACCATCAAGCTTACCAGACTGTACGGAAGGCATACACCCAAGTATTTATTTATGGAACATGATTAACAAGATAAGATTTATAAGATCTTACATCATAACATAAGGAACGTATAAGTAACTGCAAGTATAACAAGATTAACTACACAAGCAACTCCTCAATCAATGTTACATGTTTTGTCTTAAGCAGTAAATACTATTCGGCTGAATTACGTATTCTTATGCCCTGAGGAACTGAGCCGTACCGCTCAAATCCAACGTTCGGTTGCGAAACCCAAGCCGGTGCCATACAAGGTCAATGGAAGAGCCGGACTCCACGACCTCTCCGCCTCGTGGTCAGTGCACGAGTACAACACACGCAGGACCACATTCTCATGCTTAAGTGGCCTTAGCCACATGGTCATGCTACCCTCTGCCTAGCTCGCCTTGGTACAAGCATCGTCGCTAGTGAAACTGAGCCACAAGCCTATTCATCGTGCCCTGAGCCATGAATGCATTCATGCTCCCATATGACACATCCTGAGCCATGGGCCTGTTCACCATGCTCTTATCATATTGAGCCACGGGCCTGAATCTGCACTCTGGAGTCTACAATCAAAGTTGCACTCATACCTCCTCACTTTAGGCTAGGAGCAACATCACATATTCAACAATATGCGCTCCGGGTTAACCTGCAGGAGAACCCATTTCACCATCACCAGCTCCTGACGATGATGGATCTATGGCCAGGGAAAACTACGTGATATGTTCCACTGTGATTAGTTAGTATATTTTAAGTGGATTGTTTAGGAAATCAAGGTAGTAATACATTCATAACATAAATCTACAGTATTGTTACCACCATCACAAAGTCCTGGGATCTTCATCCCTCATCACAAGAAACCACTGCCTCATAAGGCATTCTCATCACTTGGGATAACAATCCCATATCATTATCAGAGGTTAACACCTCAACTAGGCACTTTAGCCAAACTCAGGTCCTCATACCCAAAACACATCATGCATGTTATCTCATCATCAAGAGTAACCACCAAGCAGTGTTACTCAAGCATATATATATATATATATATATATATATATATATATATATATATATATATATATATATATATATATATATATATATATATATATATATATATATATATATATATATATATATATATATATATATATACTTCATAGCCCTTTCTCCTGGCTATGCATTTGTATGAATCACCTGCATGGTTAGTATACGCAATCATCATGGATTAATAGAAAGACCATATTATCAAACGTAGGCAACATTGATTATTATATACTTTGTCATCCATGCCTCAACCTATGACTACAGACATAGGCCATAACATCATGCAAGGCATCTTATATGCTTATCATTTACTCAAAATTCTATCTATAATTCAAGGTGATCATAACCATATGAAATGTCACGTAAAGATACATAGGTGTGATCTATTATATCAAACACCTCACTATTATTGAGCATATCAAGGGTCACCATCATAACCACATGTGACATCATGAAACAAGATCTAGCATATCGATTTCCATATAAGGAACAAGATCCTCACTAGAAACACCCACTACCCTCACCAAAGTTAGTATCAGGTAGGGTACTCTCCCCTATCGCCCAACACTCTAACCTCTTATCGGCCAAGCCAAACCAACAAGGAAAAACGACTATCACACCAGGGTGTACCAGGAAACCCTAGGCGTCGCGCACCTCAGGTGTCGTGCAATAGTGCGTTGTGCACCCACAAGTGTAATGGGCAATAAGGTCTATCATGCAACTGAGCCCAAGCGGCGTATCGTGCAAGGTGTAACGTGCACCATGGTATCGTACAATGTCCATCATGTGTCGTGCATCACCAAGATGCCATGACGCCCAGCACGCAGCTAACCACTGAGCCCCATATCGTCCAAAGGTGTAACAGCTAACGGGAAAATAGAGCATGCAGCTCAACCAAAGGTTATCTCACGCAACGACCACAAAGCTTGTCAGGCAGCAGAGCCTAGGGGTGCCGTGCATCAGGTGTAACATGCACCATATGTATCAGGCAGGGCTTTCGACATAGTGTGACGCCCGACACACAAAGGTTATGGTCTAGAGTGTATCGCCCAACACAGCTACAACAACATAACATCCAAGGCTCTAAGTCAAGAGGGGTATCGGGCAACACCAGCCCCAAGCCATATCGGCCAAGATGCAACTCCACAAGGTCATCACCAACCTCAAGCACAAGGGCACCAAAACCCTAATGGATCGAGAAGATGGCTCACCTCTCAACAACCAAGAGATAGGGGTCTTGCCTAGTTTCTTATCACCAATCGGGCAACACAAGGACCAACCCTAACCAAGGTTCACAACCACCACATAGCTCACCTTTCAAGTCCATGGTGAGAGGAGGGTGTTTCTCAAGCCACTAGAACACAAGCTCACCTCTCAACTTAAACGAGAGAGGAGTATTGCCCATATTGCTAGAACTCAAGCTCACTCCTCTAGACCTAGGAGAGAAAGGGGTGTTGCTCAAAAAGAAACCCTAGAACATGGTTCGGCCAACAAGGTAAAACTAAGCAAGAAACTAAGCTAGCAACATACATATCCGATCATAGGCAACATACAAACAAGAACATAGAAGATGGTAATGTAGTTATGGTTAGGAGTTATGTAACCCACCTTAAGCAAGCCCCAAGCTCCTAGCTCCAAGCACCACCACAAGAAGGAGAGAAAGGCACTCTAGGGTTTGGCCACCACTAGAGGAAGAAGGAGACTCCAAGGCAAGGATCGGCCACCAAGCTTGCAAAGGAAGAGGGTGTCGTGCACCAAGGAGAGGGAGACTAAGGAACTAAAGGGATCCTTAGCAAAAGAAAGGAAGCACATATATAGGAGAGGATGGAGGAAAAACCAAGGAAAGACAAGGCAAGGTGTTGCCCACCTAGGGACACTTGTCCATGTGCAAAGCCACCACTCTAGCATGTCCTAAACACATGTCCAAGGCCATTGCCACATGCAAGCACCAAGTGTCCACTAGTGGTAACACAAACGAGGTCAAAGAGAGGCAAAGGGTCCATGGGCGACACATCTGCACACCATGGCCGACACACCCACACCATGGCCGACACACACCCTGGGTGACACTCCATAGGTGGACACAAGCACAGGCCGACACACCTAGGCTCACACAAGCGCAGGGCGACACACCTAGGCTGACACAAGGCACTCTTGCGCGACACAAGGTCCAAAGAGGCAAAGGCAACACACCACAAGGCCCAACAAGCCCAAAGGAACTCAAGCAATGAGCCCAAACCTTCCTCTCAACACTAGAGGAAGCAAGGAGAGGGAGGAACACCTCACAAGGTGACAAACTTGCCCACAAACCCTAAACTTGGGTATATTGCAAGTAGCACCTCCAGCTCCCAACAAAACACCAACAAACCCTAATCACCACTAAAGGTGATTAGCAAGAAACCAAGCATCAGGGTTAAGCAAAGAAAATAGGATAAGCCCTAAATGGAGGTCAGGGTCATTACATTCCTTTTCTTGGAGCAATGTGCCACCAACCCTTAACAGGCCCACTGAGCTAGCCTTTTCTTAGAAAGTTTGAAATATTGTCTCAGGTGTTCCCTGCTCCTACAACACCCTCTAAGGTTTTAGTATATTATTATATGGAACTAATTATTGATTCATAACCCAACTTAAAAGCCCCAACACCCAAAAGTGATAAACAAAAATGCTTATGTGACCAAAATAGGTGCTCAAACTTCAAAATTCATCACTGCAGTAGCCCCTAGGGAAGTTCCCTTAGAGGAACCACGTGGCTCAGTGAGATGGTAGAAATGTGGTTTGCCACTATCGTGTGAATGGGGTGCATAGAGTCCTAATGTACCCAACTCCAATGAGGTATAGCCTCAACTTAATAACCTTCCCAGTAGTTTTCACAACAACAATGTTTGCACTAGCCCCAAAGAAACAAAAAAAACAATCAATAAGGATGACATCCACCTACAAAGAGTAAATATGGTATGTATTCACCCTTGATGATGTGGAGGCTGGAGAAGATAATGAAGTAATATAAGGTATTATGCATCCAAATGAATATCTTATTAAAGAATTATTTTATTGTTCAAATACATTCATATCTTCTAAGCTTGTAATAGTGATAGAACTAGAAACCTGACACGTGGACTATATTTGTATGTTTTGATGGATCCCTTAATTGGGTCTCTGTATTCAGTATTTTGGTCCATTACTCACTTTAAGATTTTTTAATGCATATTATTTCCCAATAGATTATATTTTATGTCCAATGTGCTTATGGATGTTTTTTGCGTGCTCCTATAGGTATTGTGACCACAATTGGTGGAAGGGATAGATGGAGGTTGATCCTAGGACTTACCCAATATTGGGGAATCTCAAAGCGATACCAATATCACCCCCAACCTAACTCCAATCAATTAAAGATCAATGTTAAGAAAAAAGATCCATGGGTGATCAAGTTCAAGACTTAAGTGCACACAAATTCCTTCAAAATGATTGTGGTACTTCACCTGGTCATGCTATACAAGCCAATGTTTATGAAAAGTATAGGTTGTTCAAGGGAGAAATCACCCATAACACCGTGAATTTTCATAATGTGTGTAATTTCCCTATAAATTGCTTATGGATTCTTTTTTGATGATTTTATAGGTATTGTGAACACAATTTATGGAAGGGATAATGAAGGTTCAAGACCCCTGACCTTGATTTTGGTTGAACATGCTTTGTTATCCTAATTAGATTCTTAAGACCTTAACCAAACCCTAAGATGTGTTGGGATATCATGTGACAAGCTTAAGTTTCAAGCTTGGTCAAGTTTGGACATTGTTTGAGCAAGTTATACATTTATATGTTTGTTATGGGCTTTTATGAAATTTATCCATATCTAGGGTTTTTCTTGCAATTTGTCACATGCTTGTTGTACCTCACTTGTTTTCTTATCATTCTTGAGATTTTTGTGCTTTGGAGATCCTTGTTACACCTTGGTTTGAGCAATGGCATCTAGCCTTGTGTTGAGATTAGGGTAATGTTTACTTGATGAAACATAACTCAGAAACTCTTAAAAAATTCAAGGATTTCATGAATGAAGAGAATAACCAACTTGATAAAAGTATTAAGGCATTCCATTCTGATTGAGGTGGAGAATTTTTAAGCCACGAGTTTGAGGACCTTCTGCAAGTCTGTGGATTCGTATAACAATGGACTCCACCTGGAACAACACATCACAATGGTGTATGAGAAAGACTGAATCACACATTTCTAGATATGGTGCGATCAATGATGATTTGTGCTGACCTCCCAACTTCCTTCTAGGATTATGCTCTTGAAACTGCATCATTTACATTAAACAGATACCATTTGAATTGGTTCAAAAGATTCCATATGAGATATGGACTGGGAAGCGTTCCAAAATGTCTTTTATGAGGATATGGGGGTCTTGGAGCTTATGCCAAGAAAAAATTCCTGAAAAGCTTGGCTCTAGATTACATATATGTTATTCCCAAAGAAACTAAGGGATACTACTTGTACAACCCATCTGAAAACAAAGTGTTTATTTCTAGAGAAGTTGCATTCCTAGAAAAGGAATCCATTGCTAAAGGAATCAATGTATGTATGCCCATATATCCAATCATATGATGATTGTAATGGCATATCTTGTAAACAATTTGATTAAAGATAAAGGCAATCTTCCAATTTATTCAATTATGAGATAATGATGTAACATAATAAATGTCTAAATATGATTTTACTCAATGACCTATGTTTTTGGGTTGTTGACGTGAACAATGAGATCATATGGATGTTAATAGTGTACACTTTCTTGTTATATCCCTATTCAAATGTATTTCTACAAGGCTAATAGACATTAATAACAAATTGGACTAGAGTGTTTGTTGGTTGATGACATAATCTCATTAGTCATGATATGTTATATCAAACCAAACACATATATACATCTTAGAGAATAATGTATTGGATAGACCCACCTTGAGAGTGACACATGGGAACCATAATTGGTAGTCAATGTCATCTCTCATTGTGGTGGTGGTGATTGTGGTTCTTAGACATGAAATCACTACATTCATCAGATGATGTTTGATGTACTTTGACATCATCCGCCATGACTTTTAATAAGGGTTTCCATATAGGTTGTTCTTGACCGGCCTAAATCGCGCGTCCAAAAGTGGAGGCGGATTTGAGGTAGTCAAGCTTTTACATTTATAAACCCGAATCCTTCTAGGCCCCCACAACTTTGCTTACGGGGTCGAAGTAGATATACGGGGTCGAACACAGGGACAAGGGGGGTAGTGTTGAGAACCCAGAATCGACACGCTACACTCCGGCAGGTATAAAAGAGATAATAAATTCCCCAGAAGGGAAATAGTAAGATGTCACATACAAAACAAGAAAACTATCTCCAAGTGGAGCTACTAGAAAGATTTAAGGTTTTAGTCATTTAGCAGTTTTTAGGGATTTTCATGCAACAGAAACAGAAAGATAAAACTAGAGCTAGAGCAAGGCACGAAGGATAAGACTTCAGTAAAACAAGCGGCACCAGTAACATCCTGCACCCCTCCTCTCAGAGCGGGTACACCTAGCCAAGCATCAACACCCCTCTCGAGGTTGCTGGGCTTTAAGTTAGGGTGGAGTGTTACTGAAACAACTCCATTCCAGGCACTCTCGTACTCCAGAATTGGATCAAACGCTAGAGCCACAACACAACTCTCGAAGTTGTTGCGACGAGAAAACACAATTCGGTAGCTAAGCGAAACGCGATCCAAACATGCAAGCTAGGTTTCAGATATCAAACATAGCAGTCATCCAACACATTGCACCAAGCATAGAGCAGCAAGTAATTAAGATTTTCTATTTCTATAAACATTAAGGGTCTTAATACATTACGTAAGAAAGGAATTTAATACCATAATTAAAGATAGAGGTCACCTTCTTGATGTAGAAGGGCGACAGACTACTGCGGCTCTCCCGCCCGATACCGGACGGGACCTATCCCGATACAGCAGTGTCAGGCGGCACACTCTCTCGGGTAGCACGCCGTGACGGCCGACTGTATCACTCAAGGACCTGGCCGATACGCTCAAGTCGGGCGGCACGCATGACGGGCAATCGTATCGGGTTCGGTATCGTGTCGGGCATGGAGCGACGCGTTCATCGTGTCGGGCACTTATGTCGCTCATCGTCGTGGCCGATATCGGCCCGCAGTGTCACCCGAGACGGTTCTAAGTGAATCATCCCCTCCCTCTCGGGATGAGGAAGAGCTCACCTAGTGTCGCCCGATACGAGCACTGGGGCGCGATACTCCTGCTCTCACAGTTTCCTCCGAAGATCACTCAAAGCTCCCAACTGTCTGAATTCCAAACTGTCTGAACTATCTTTTCGACTTCCTATAGCTTCTATTTATAGGCAGCGGTTGGGGGAAGTTATGGTGCTCGAAGCACCACGTTTCCTCCTTATTTGTTGGTTTGATGGATGGCTGATACACATATCGCCCGACGCAGGGATGTTGGCCGTCAGTCACGTGATGGGCGGCGCCCGCCGGTGGGTGGCATGTGTCGCGCGACAAGCTTGGGTTGTCGTGGCGAGCTCGGCTCCCTGTAGGGTAAGAGGCGTGTCATCTGTTAGTTTATTCTTGCGCAACATCCCTTTGTCGTGCGTCATTGTGTTGCTCCACCATGTCGGGCAGAGATCGTATCGGGCGTCAGGAAGGCCGAAACAGACTTGGATTTATTTGTGGGCCGGGACGGCCTTACTGTACCAAAATGAGGAAAAACTCTACAAAAGATGGAAATATTGGATTAAGAGCGTTGCTTGGCCAATTATTACGAAAGTACTAATAAAATAGAGGAAAACAGCAGAAAAGGGCAGTTTTGATAACAGAATAAAGGGCAAAAACATCACAAAAATTGGTGTTATCAGTGCTCAAGTGAACTGTGACACATGGGGATGAATGTCAGCGATGTAGATGGGATTTGTCCCTCCTATAAGAGTATGATATAATAGCCACTTGATAAGAGAGACTGAGAAATGCATGGCCATGTTGGTGTGAGTCAATATGTGATATTGAACGTACATGTATATCACACAGTCTTCTCTAATTCAAGGAACGTGGATTGAATGTTGATTCCATGCCTCGAGTTCAATCTAGATATCAGAGACAAAGGAACCATACAATAATAGTCATAGATTGTAGGTTGAACTTGTTCTCTAACTTTTCAATTACTTGGGTAGCAATGATGTCTTGCTAGATTCCACTCATTTCTTGAGATTTCATAAATCAATTATAGACATTCACTACCAACTTTGAACCTATAGGGCCACACACATAGGATAAACTTGGAATAAGAGTTTATTCATGAATGTAGTTTAAGCTTCATTTCTAAAGTGTTAGGTATTCAATTTAAACAACAATGGTTGGAAGTTTATTGACTAGATTGTAAACTGACTGGGTCAATTGTTGAACCGATCGATTCAAGTGTCAGGTCAATTGAACCAACATTGGCAATCAGAACCATGAGATGACTGGTTTAGCAAGTGAACCAATCGGTTCATGTCTGTGACCCAAAAAATTTAGGTTGTGAATCGACCGTTTGGTTGATCAATTTGTTTGGATCAAGGATTGGTGTTGACGTCATGTTGTGCATTTATCGAATATATATTATATATTAAATTGTCATTTGGAAGCATAGTGAAACAATCGGTTCAACGATTGAATCGATTGGCTAACATGTGAACCGACTGGTTCAACAGTATACCAACCATGTCAACATTCACATGTTCTAGAAAAATCATGAAATTTTATCTCTTTGACTCACAGATGAACTCAACACCCTGATTATGACCCTCTTATATATAGAGGGTTATCGGGGGCTTTCTAAAGACACAAAAATAAGCTCTAATAATTATTGTGTTCTCATGATTTTGGTAACGTGAAAACCCGAGAAAGTTCTACCTGTCAAAGGGAGGAACAACAAGGGATAGACAATTGGGAGAGCAAGTTGGTGCTAGCACACTAACTAGGACTAGTCACTCCTTCTTATATATTCATCTATAATGGTAGGAGTTCCCACTGGTCCATGTGGTATACTACAGAGGTGACAAGGTTGTTGCCTCCCTCTAGGAGGAGAAAGTCAACTTCCATCCATGATGATCAACCAGGAAGTTGTTGTGAATGTTTTCCAGGTGTGACTTGAAGAAATGCACATTGTACTACAAGGGATAGTCGTTGTATTTGCTTTAGGACTAGGTATAAACCTTGCAAGCACATTACATGGTTGTTGATGCGATCTAGTATAGGGGAATATGACACGTCTATTTTTTTGTTTCCGCTACCTTATCTGATGCCATATTTTAACATTATCTAACATGGTTTTACAATAAGGTAATTTTTATGACTGCCTTGTGGATAACAATCATCTTTGGCACCTTGCTAATGCAGATATACACATTCTTCTTCATAAGTCTATTTATACTGATGTTCATTGATGTTTCTTATCTGCTAAGGTATTCTAGAGTGGACTTCTGGGACCTTGATTTTTTGACAACTTGTTTTCTTAATAGGGTGTTTTTTGTAACCATTTTTATATTTGTTTGTATTTCTTCCATCTTTTTTGCTATATATAGCTTCTATACATATGTTCACTCTTAGTATAGCCCTCATCCTACTATAATAAGGTCCCTGACCTGGGTTTTGGGATAATCATAAATTTTTTTCCTAAGTAAGATGATTAGGACCTTGTCTTAATCTTTTGAAAAGTAATTAAGATTTAAGAAGAGCTCAAGTTTTAAGTTTGAGCCTGTGGGAAGGTTTTTTTTTTTTGGATCTGCATGGGCCGAAGCCCACCCCCTCTCCAAACAGGTGCCAGAGCCCGGATGACCCAAGAGGTTGGTAGCCTGTGGGAAGGTTGTTTGTGTTATATTTGATAGTTTTGGAGGAAATTGTAATTTACCCAAAATATGGGGTTTATGTGCAATTTACCACCTCTAGAATGTTCATTCTCTCTCTTGGCATCATCTAGAGGAGAGAGAGAAGGATACCTTGTTTGGGTCTTGGTTGTATGGTGACTTGGTGATGTGTAGAACGCATGAGTGAGAAGTGTTTTGCTCTTGGATGTGTTATCTCGGGTTAGGGAGCCTCGGAAAGGATGCCCTATCAATTTGTGAGTGTGTAAGCTTATGATCTATTAGTTTTTTAGTGTGTAGGTTTATGCCCTATTAGTTTCTGAGAGTGTAGGGTTCTACCCTATCAGTTTGTGAGTGTGCATGGTTCTGCACTATCGGTTTGTGAGTGTAGGGTTTTGGCATATTGGGCATGACCTTCGTAGGAGACCAAGAGGGTGAGATCTAGCCTTGACCATATCATCATGTCTTGCATGTTGTTGGATGTGGCTTCATTTTCATGGACAAGTGTCACCAAAGCTCCTAAGTGGATGACACCTCTTCCATGATCTCTCCCTCATTCCCCTAGTATATAATCTTCTTTCTCTCCATGCAAGAGGGTCTTTTTGGCCATCTCTGCTTTCTCTCCTTCTTAATGGATGATCTTGAGAACCTTAGAGATCTAGGGAGGTTCTCTTTAAGCTTGGTGGACGAGTTCCAAGTTATGAAGTTCCTTGATCATCTTCCATCTTCTACCTTGGTAAGCTATGTTTCCTAGCTTTCTTCTTCTTCTCCGCCATAGATCTGGGGTATCTCTTTTCTACCTTGAGCTATCTTAACCTTGGCCTCATCTTCTTCCTTGGAGGTTTTGTGGTGATCAAGTTTGGTGGATCATATTGTACGTTGAGCTCATGAGCTTAAAGCTTGACCATGGAGCTTGGATCTTGGTGGTGATCTTTGAGATGAGCTATATAACTCTTAACCTCCTCTGTTATTTTCACTCTTCCATGTGTTTATGTTGTTTCTCAACTTTAGATCATTTATATCATGCATGCTAGTAGTTGTTGGTGGTTTTTGATAATGGTTCTGGTTAAGGAATCATTTTAGTTTGTTGTCCATATCTTGTACCTTCTTTCCATAATAGTAGATGGACTTCTAGCCAATTTTCCTAAGGTTGAAGATGACAAGTCCACACACACATACACTAAGTTGTGAGTGGTCATCATGAATTGTGGTGTTTAAATCGACACACCATGTAGCAAGTCATCATGACTTGGGGATACTAAATTGACAGTCTTTGATGAGGTTAACTTGTCATGCCCTAAAGGGGGTTAAGCCGTCATGCCCTGGAGATGCCTAAACTGTTATGATTGCAAAAGCATCATGACTTAGAGGAGCTTAGACTGATATGTTTCTAAACCGTTATGCTTTGTGGGTGCTAGGCCATCAAGACCAGTAGGATGTCTTGAGATGGAGTGTCAAACCGTGACTCCTTGGTTGAGAAAGAGGTCGATATGACAAACCCTAACCCTAGCAACTGATACACCTTGATGAGTGTAAACCGATACACCTTGATTAGTGTAAACCAATACAACTTGATGAATGCAATCAATTGATACACTATGAAGTAATGGGATGGATACAACTTTGATAAGTATAGGTTCATAAACCTTAAGGAGGGTTAAGTTAATGTAGGAAGTATGTTGGAATCAATATCCCAGTACGGATGAGAGAGAAACTTATACTACTCATATGAGAAAGGAAATACTTCATGTAGATAATCATTTAATGATAATTGATGAGTGTAATTAAGTATGCTTGAATATTTATGGCAATAATGTAACTCTTATGATGAGAATTAGGGTTTGGATTATTAAATATGAACTTCAATACCCTGATCGGCTACAAAGGGAAGCCCTAACCCTAATTATGAGAAGGTTGCAATTTGAATGATTCTCTTTATGGCATGGTGATGAGATTTACTTGATATTTCTTTTACCATAAAAATTCTAACAATACATGTATTATGAGATGATGTGCATAGCCAGGTATGAGCTATGATGATTTATCATGATACAAATTATATAAGGTCTTGTGAGCCATGTGAGATACTTGTACAACAAGTATGATATATATATATATATATATATATATATATATATATATATAGGTCTAATTACCTAGGGATGATTGTTGGTGGGTAAGAAGTGACATTGTTCAATGATGAACGGAGGGTTTGATACCCAAGATATGTGATCATGATAATGAAATGTTGAAGCGATGAGATTCCCACTAATATGTTCAAGGAATTGAGATCCCAGGATAGGGGTAACAAGATGTCTTCCAATTGATAAAATATTCTTTGATAATGTATTACACCTTTTTTGGTAGAATTTATTGGCAATTCATGTTTTTAACTTGAATGATGCTAAAAGATGTTGTAATGCACTTAACTTATCAAGTGAAACCTAAAATGTAGTTGCCCTATCCATAGACACATTTAGTGTCAGAACTTGCTGGATGGTGAACCAAGTTTAACTCGGAGCACATATTGTTGAAAATGTGCAGTGCAAGTTGAGGAATCTCCTTGTATCCTTAACTCACATGATTGGGTGTGAGCCATACCCTAACCATTAGGATTGGCTTCGGGCCATACCCTATTAGGAGTGCGGTTGTAGGCCGTGACTCAATATATAATCAGGATTGGTTACAGACCATACCCTGACACAATTAGGATTGACTATGAGACATACCTTGATAAGGGAACTACTACGAGTTGTATCTCTCTAGCGATGAGCCTATATACCTAAGCTAGCTAATTGTAATTTGACTCATACTGTCACTACCAATATTCTCATACTAATCGAGGGGGTGAGGTTGTGGAGTCGGGCTCTTCCATGGACCTTGTATGGCACCAATGCTATCTAATTTAGGTTGGTTGGAGCATGAGCGATATACTTCATCTCCTCAGGGCATAAGATTGTTTGGTGAAAGATGTAATCAGTCGTGTAGCATATTTTCTTAAGGATCAAATCCAAAAACATTGAATGAGGCTGCAATTGCTTCTGTATGTCGTAGTTGATAAATATTATGTGTGTTCTTCATATTCATTTTAAAATAGATTGGATGATATATTGCTCAGTTATAGATATTTGAACCATTTAAATAATGAGATCGGTCTACTCAACATTTACAGAGCGGTTAAACCTATTTAAATCAAAAAAGGTTTCTTCTTATCTCTTTCATAAAAATTTATATGTGATAATAATATTGTTTGCAGAGAGTTATATCTCCTACTAGGACTTTTGTATCACGTTGTGGGTTCTGCAACTTTTTAGGTGGATGTGCATGAGGTAACAGAGATCATGTAGATGAGACAGACCAGAAGTAGGAAGAAGACCTGTAATTTGGAGGTGGTGTCCAGTCAGTTGTGTCTTGTTGTTGATAGAAGTCTTATGTGTCGTCCATGTACTCTCAGGTACTTCGGTTATAGTTTCATATCTGGTTTTATGATCGATATGAGATTTTGTCTTGAATGCCTTGATGTATAATGTTGCACATCTACATGTTTTTGGTAAAAGAAAACTAATATCAGTCAAAATTGGGATGATGATGAGATAGCACATGTGTGATGTATCATGTTGTAAATGAAAGGCTTTGAGCCTTTCTGTAATGAATTTCTTGGAGACGGATCTTTATGAAAAATGATTTTAATTTTAGTAGTTTTTTGTAATTCGCTGTTAATGGTTATTTCTGTGTGGTTTTGTGCGATGTTGTTATCTGTTGGATAGTGGTCATCACAATTTTTGGGAATAGAGCTATAGGTTCACTGATTCTAAAGGGACATAGGATTATGGTTGTTGAGTCTATTCTATGTCCTCTAGTATGTATAACAGTGACTTCGTCTCATGCAGAAGAAAGGATAAATCCTAAAGTTGTCTAGAGAAAATGAGGCACATGTTATTGAAAGCAGTGTTGCTACACCAGGAGGAGATGCAAGGGATCGGGGAAGAGGACAAAGAGTGCCTGAGAATCCCCAGCTGGATCAAACTATGCTAGAAAACCCTACTTTTCATGCTCTCATTGGGAAGGTTATGACAACAACAATGCATATAGTGAACCGGACACTAACAATACAACCTAGGGCACCAATCCCCAATAAAGAATTTTTGGGTTCTGGTAAGACATTTGAACAGCTACGCCATGTTAAAATAATGAAAAATGCAAGAAAGACTAAAATATGGCAAGAAAATAGAGTCTTCCATAAGTGTAGGCAGATTGGACATCTGAGGTGGCAATGTCCAAGGAGGGGCAACAAACTGAATATTAAGGAAAGGTCTACACAATAACAGGACAATTGTCGAGTAGCTTTAAAAAGACAAAGTTTTCGGTCCCACTAGTTCAACAAACACCTAGACCACCAAGACAGTGGCCACCAAGTATGTGCAAATGTCCTAACTTTCCACCTATAAGAGCTTTTGATTTAGCTTCTACATCAGCAATAAAACCAACAAGACCATGGTACGAGGACAATACATGTTATAGATGTGGACATGTTGGGCATACTAGACCACCCTTTTATCTAGAAAGAAAGAATGAGATGGACCAAAAATCAAGGCCAATTCAGCAAGGCTTATAGAAGTTACAAACCAATAGTGAAAAAAGGCAAAAGTGACAATAAAAAACAACTAGACTCCATGCTTTGAGTCAACATGAGGCAGTAGATGACCCGCAAGGGGTGACATGTCAGATAAAACTTTTTCATTCTAATTTTTTTCTCCTTATTTTACCTACTAATCATAAGAAGAATAGTTGTTGTTGAGTTCCCTTTGTTTAGTCCTATGGGGACAGAAGAAAGAGATGAAGAGGACTAGAATTTACATTATGTCCAATATTCTCTAAAATGTTTTATAATTAATTTTGTTCATATAAAAGAGGAAGATGTGTAAAAGAGACACCAAGAGAGAACTAGAGATACTAAGTTTTAGAAATTAAAAAAAATGTTTAAGGTAAGGAACATGATATAAAATAAAGTGCATACTACCTAATCTCAGTGCTTCAATACCTGGCCATGTATTCAATTATTGAAGGAAGGTATGTATGGGACTCTTAGGTTGTTATCTTTCTGATTACTCTAATCAAGTAGTCATCTTGATGTAGTCTAAAGAGCATAATCAAATTAGAAATACAACACAAAAATTCCTACCACATTCTAAATTATGATAAAGTGGAACCTGAGGTAATCTCAAACCAACCTTTGAGTATAAGAAATTATAAAGAATAATCTTCATATTATGAGAAAAGGGAATGAGGGATATGATCCTTGCTCAATAAAGAATATGTATATGCAATGAATAGTGATCCTTTCAATGATGTAGAGATGCAGAATGTGGAAAACAAAAGAACTGTTCGTCAACATGAAGTACAAAAATCAAAGAAGAAGTAATGATATGTAATCATCTTTACAATTCTTATGCCAATGACAAGGGAACCAAGATAAAACCGAATTGAATGACACATGAGCAGTGAAAATTCATACAATAACCAAAGAAAGTTGGCAATCTCCTTCTCCCTATTAGTAATCCTTGGATGGTGCTGTAGTGGTAAGGGAAAGGTATGTTTCCACTATGTACTTCCTTTCTAGGGATGTAATGTTCAAGTAAGTTTCATATCACTTGATATGCATGGTTTTGTGGTGATCCTGAGATGGATACTTCAAAAGTATCAGTTAGGGCTTGGACATTAGTTCCCAGATGGTGACATCTGAGACTAGTGATGTTTTATGAACCTTAAAAGATTCTAAAAAGATTCTTCTAATATGTTTGGGTCTGGCAGTAACTGTAGTGTGTGGATGTGATAAGGATGTGATGTGTTTTTGGTAGTGTGATGGATACCAAGGTAAGGAATTCTATTATCCAAGAAGTTCTAGTTGTATGTGGACCCTGTAAAGATCAAGTCTCTACTATTAAACATGATAAACAAATATATCAAATGTCTGGCAGCGGAAGAAATAAAACTTGACTTTATTCAAAATCTATAAAGAATACATTACAAAATTTTCATAAAGGAATTACAACTTTACACAAAACATATGATCAAGGTAGAGGAAGACTTAGACAAAGCAAATATTGTCTCAAAACAAAACAACTTAATATATAAAGACAATTATGACCATTCAAGTTATATGTTCTTTTTCTTCTTGTCCTATCCTTAGCCTTAGGTTCACCAAGCTTCCATGCGCACTTTGATCCTAATCTGGATGGTTGGGATCATCCAGCAAGAGAGAAAGGAAAAGTATGTGTCAAACAAAAGGAATAGGTCAAGTAATAGACAACAATATTGCATAATAAAAGATTCTCTATACTATATGATTTTAAGAGAATGAGACAAATATTCAAATAAGAAAACGAGAACTGCCATAATCAATCACCACAATAATAATCACATAGCATGAATATATTAAGACACAAAGTCATCTCAATGTAGGGTGAGGCACCTACCGGACCTCACCAGGTGGCAGGGGGACTAAAACCCCAGTGCCTATATAAAGTGGCAGGGGAACTAAAACCCGAGTGCCTAATATAAAATGGCAGGGGGACTAAAACCCCAGTGCTCGACAGGAGAACTAAAACCTCAGTGCCCTATGGGTGGTTTTTACTCATGTACACTACATTGTCATTTGGCCTAAAATACATCATGCTTAATAGTCACTTGGCAGTAGTGAGAAGTATAACAACATTGCAACATAGCATTGGGAATAAAACCCAAGAAATAATCTCAATAAATAGGCCATCATAGGCAACTACGATATCCAAGAACTCCAACTAAATGAGCCAACATATGTAGTAGCAAGATTCATATAATTCAAATGAATGAGTCACAATGGCATAGAATTAGTAAATAAGTAAAGACCCAAATAAAGTCATGTAGAAGGATAACAATGCTAACACATAATGAAGTAAGGGATGGATAAAAGCCCAACATAAGGATAGGTGTGATTTGCACATATACATTCCAAATTCATCATTCATTGATAAATAATAGGATTCACATACATAGGGGTCACATACCTTAGTTTCAATTCATTACCATCACATTCACCAATCTGATTGTATCCAATTCCATATTTCCCTAGTTGCAAACATTACACATGTATTAGTATTTATAAGGCTTAAAGTATAGGAATACCCTAATTTTGGAACTTTTATTCAAAACCACGATTTAAATCTCAAAACCTAGCCAAAACAATTAATCATATTCTCCTGAATAATTAAAACATCATTTATTTCCCAATTTGGAGTTAAAATGAATTAAATACACATTTTAGATCATTTAAGGTGATTAGAATGATATTTTAAGATAAACTTCAGAAAAGCATTTAGAAATAGGACCAAGTGATTCCTAATATTATTCTGATCGATAAAACATATTTATTTAGCAAAAACAGAGTTAAAACACTTTAATTATTATTTTATATCACTTTATACATTAAAATTGGGGTTTGAATTCATTATCAGAGTTGGGATGGAAAACATGACTCAAAACTTGGAAATTCGGATTCTACATGATTTTAGCTTTCCAAGAGTATTTATTTATATTTTTCCAATAATTGAGCGATTTACTATGAATTAAACAAGAAGGACCAATCAGAAAAAAGCTTCATGGATGATAAAAAGCAATTAACCAAAAGACGATAATGCCCTCAGCGAGAGAGCAGAAACATGAGGGTGCTCGGGGGAAAAATGGTCATTTGACCATTGTCTTATTCTCCAGGTCGTGCCTTGCCTCGCGGTGAGGTGCATCCTTGCCCACTTGGGCATTTTTGCGATACTCAACCAAATCGGCCGCAAGGGTACTCGAAACGAAGAGAATTGAACGACGAACTCACCTAGCCAATCAATTTTGATGCACGAGCCGCCTAGCATGGGGGAGAAGTGCCGCAAGCACACCTGGAAAAGCTCCACGTTTCCAGTTACACACACGTCCTCAGATGAAATTATTGGCTTGGGCAAGTTTCTAAGGGGCCGACGGAGGTGTGGGGCTAGATATATATAGGTGTGGATCGGTGTGGATGCGGAAAGGAGGTGGCTGTAAGAGGCCTTGGCCGGCGCCGCTTGGTGTTTCGGCTACATTGTGCCTCGCTGGACGAGTGAGGGCTCAAACGAACTGGGGGGTCACTACGAACCTGTAGGTGAAGAAAGTACTAGAAAAGATGGAGAAACAAGGGAGAAAGGTGGAGAGGAAGCGACCCACGTCATCCCGGCTACTGTTTCGGTTAATCCAAGGTAGGAGACAAAGCGCCTACCATTGGATGGGATCATCGTCCAACCTGGACCATTGGGTCGTGATCCATGATAAACCAGGCATGCGTGACAGTCATTTAAAGGCTGGACTTTAGCTTAAATGATGCAATTCAATGATATATCGATGGCTATTAAGTGACACTATATTAAAAACTTATGTAATGCATTTAGAAGGTCAAATGAACTCCAAATGACCTAAAATTTTAACCCTTGGTTGCTAATGATATATAGATTCATACTATATAATTAGATTTTCGTTTCACCCAACCTTTGGCCTCCAATAATTATTTTGATTATTAAAGCATATATTAATATAATGCTTGAACAAATAATTATGTGTTACTTTTATAAGCAACCCTTGGTTCCCAAATCTGAGATTTGGAGTCCAAGAGTCCTCCACTCACTAATAGCATGCATTTGCAAGTTTTATTAGCCCATATTAAGAGTAAGGTATGAAGGTGGGTTATTATTCACCATTTTAATTTACACTATATTAAAAGCGTATAAAATAGTTTTGAGGGGTCAAAACAACTCCAAAAGCCACCAAATTTTAACCACATGCTTATATTAAAGTCTAGAACCATTATATGCAATTAGATTCTCGTTTCACCCATTATTTGGCCCTTAATAAATATATCTTTCTCATTAAAGTGTATATTAATATATTAGAATGAATGAGTTATATGAAAAGACTTCTTTTAATGGATTATATGAGTGAAATTCGAGAAATCAAACCATTATTAACTTTAAGAGCAAAATCTCACCATAATATTCTATCTTTATATATTATTATCATTTTTGAGGATGGAGAAGGAAATTAGGTTAATTACACCCATAATTAATTCTATTACATATTTTTGCTCATATCTTATCCAAAAAGATATAAGAGCTCCAAATTAACATTATCCAATTATTATCTCTCATAAAACTCCGTTTTGCATTATTAGTCCTTAATTTTTTCCTTAAGTGGGTTATTTGTGCAAACATCCCTTTATAATCATAAATGGGGGTAAAAATGGAATTTCACCATCATTAATGCTCAAATTGCACATTGAGTCCAAAAATGCTTCAAAAGGATGGGAAATTTATGAAAAAGGTCCAAATGGACTAGAAGGAAAAGAAAAGCTTAAAAGTGGGTAAATTGCAGGAAAGACCCTGGATTTCAGTATGTTACAGACCCGATAATATGTTTCTTGATAATATTATTAAGTGTTTGACTACCTAAATAGATTGACTTTGGGATCAATCTGGTTACAGGTGCTCAACCTATAGTATGCGTATCACATGTTAGGGTTTATCCACCGCATAAGATGATGTCAGCAAGGATGCATAGGTTGAAGATACAGTTGTAGGATATGATTGGGTAAAGTTCATTAGGTTGAGTACAATCCCCTGGAGTACACCTATTAGGTTTGCAATTAAGGAGGGTTCTGAGAGAGGTGTACATTGATGAGTACAATTTCCAATACTTATCTAGATCAGTTGAGGAGAAAGTATTACTTGGAGTGTACATAATAGTAGGCCAGTTGGTACAAGTCATAAGTGAACTCTGTGTTGACGTAGCATATCAGAGTAGTGTAGTGGATGAATGGTAGGTTATGTAGTCTGATGTAAGTGACAAAATGCATATCTAGTCTTTCTTTGGAAGAGGCAAGTTGAGGTTTGAGAAGAGTATGGTAAACCTTCAGGTTTGAGAATCTTATCATATGATGTGGTAAGTTGATAAGGTGATACATAAGAAAGAGTTGGTACCTGAGATGAATAAGGATGAGTATGTATAATTATTCTATGGCTAAGAAAGTATCACCTGGCATAGGGTTGCTTTGCAGCCAGTAATAGAACATGATAAGTTGAGTATGTACCATGTGCAACAGATCTTGTGTTGACCTTGGATGGAAGAACAGTTTGTTGGTCAAGTCTTATGACATTATCCTAATATCAAGGAGATTTGTGAAAGTTTGAAATTGCACTTCATGTGTAATATCAATCTCCTTTTGCCTGGGATTTTGGGGGCGAAATCCTTGTTAGGGGTTTATGACTTGTAAAGACTCTGACCTGGGTTTTGGGATGACCCTAGAAGTTTTTCCTAAGGAATATGATTAGAAACTTGTCTTAATATTTTGAAAAGTAATTCAGACGTAGGAAGAGCTCAAGTTTCAAGTTTGAGCATGTTTGAAGGTTGTTTGTGTTATATATGATAGTTTTGGTGCAAATTGCAATTTACCTAAAATATGGGGTTGACGTGCAATTTATCACCTCCAGAATGTTCCTTAACTCTCTTGGAATCATATAGAGGAGAGAGAGAGAGAAAGAGATGGACACCTTGTTTGGGTCTTGGTTGTATGGTGACATCCTTTGTGATGTGTACAACACATGAGTGAGATGCATTTTGCTCTTGGATGTGTTATCTCAAGTTAGGGAGCCTTGAAAAGGCTGCCCTATCAGTTTGTGAGTGTGTAGGTTTATGCCCTATCGGTTTGTGATTGTTTGGGGTTGTGCCCTATTGGTTTGTGAGTGTGTAGGGTTATGCCATATCGGTTTGCGAGTGTGTAGGTTATGCCCTATCTATTTGTGAGTGTGTAGGGTTTTGGTATATCAGGCATGACCTTGGTAGGAGACTAAGAGGGCCAGATCTCGACTTGATCATATCACCACATCTTGCATATTGTTGCATGTGGATTCTTTTTCTTGTACAAATGTAACCTAAGATCCTAAGGGGATGACACATCTTCCATGATCTCTCTCTCATTCCCTTAGTATATAATCTTCTTTCTCTCCATGCAAGAGGATCCTTTTGGCAATCTTTTCTTTCTCTCCTTCTTGATGGATGATATTGAAGATTAAAGAGCTAGGGAAGTTCTTTTTGATCTTGGTGGACGAGTTCTAAGTTGTGGTGTTCCTTGATCATCTTCCATCTTCTACCTTGGTAAGCTATGTTTCCTAGCTTTATTCTTCTTCTCAGCCATAGATCATGGGTATCTCCTTTCTACCTTGAGCTATATTAACCTTGGCCTCATCTTCATCCTTGGAGGTATTGTGGTGATCAAGTTTGGTGGATCATCTTGTACCTTGAGCTCGTGAGCTTGAAGTTTGACCTTGGAGCTTGGATCTTGGTGGTGATCTTTGAGGCGGGTTATATAACTCTTAACCTCCTTTGTTATTTTCACTCATCCATGTGTTTATGTTGTTTCTCATCTTTAGATCATTTATCTCATGCATGATAGTAGTTGGTGGTGGTTTTTTAGAATGGTTTTGGTGAAGGAATCACGTTAGATTGTTGTCCATATCTTTTACCTACTTTCCATGATAGTAGATGGACTTATGGCCGATCTTCCTAAGGTTGATGATCACAAGTCCACACACACATACACTAATTTGTGAGTGGTCATCATGACTTGTGGTGTTTAACCCGACACACCATGTAGCAAGTTTTCATGACTTGGGGATGTGCTAAACCGATAGGCTTTGATGAGGTTAACCCATCATGCCCTAGAGGGGGTTGAACAGTCATGCCCTAGAGATTCCTAAACCAATATGATTGCTAAATTATCATGACCTAGACGTGCTTTGATTGATATGAAGCTAAATGGTTATTCTTTGGGGGTTCTAGCTTGTCATGACCAGGAGGATGTTCTGAGATGGAGTGTCAAACCATGATACCTTGGTTGTGATAGAGTCTGATATGGCAAACCCTAACCCTAGCAACTGATACACCTTCATGAATGTAGGCTGACATAAGATGAATGTACTAAATTGACACACTATGAAGTAATGGGATGGATACACTTTGATAAGTATAGGTTGAAAAACCCTAAAGAGGGTTAAGATAATGAAAAAGTATGTTGGAAACAATATCCTAGTAAGGACAAGAGAGATACTTATACTACTCATATGAGAAAGGTAATACTTCATGTTGATAATCAATTAATCATAATTGATGAGTGTAATTAAGTATGCTTGAATACTTATGCATTAATGTAACTCTTATGATGATAATTAGGGTTTGGATTGTTAAATATGAACTTCAATACCTTAATCGACTACAAAGGAAAACCCTAACCCTAATTATGAGAAGGTTGCAATTTGAATGATTCCCTTTATGGCATGGTGATAATATTCACTTGATATTTCTTTTACCATAAAAATTCTAACCATGGAGGTATTATGAGATGATGAGCATATCCAGGTATGAGCTTTGATGATTTAGCATGATATAGATTATCTAATGCCTTGTGATCCATGTGAGATACTTGTACAACAAATGTGATATATATATATATATATATATATATATATATATATATATATATATATATATATCTGTGTGTGTGTGTGTGTGTGTCTGATAACCTAGGGATGATTGTTTCCTGGTAAGAAGTAACATTGTTCAATGATGAATGGAGGGTTTGATACCCAAGACATGTGATCATGATAATGAAATGTTGAAGGGATGAGAGTCCCAGTAATATGTTCAAGGGATTGAGATCCCATGATAGCGGTAATAAGATGTGTTCCAATTGATACAAGATTCTTTGAAAAATGTATTACACCTTTTTTGGTAGCATTTATTTATAATTCATGTTTGTAACTTGAATAATGCTAAAATATGTTGTAATGCACTTAACTAATCAAGTGAAACTAAAAATGTAACTACCCTAGCCATAGATCCATTTCGTGTCATAACTTGTTGGATGGTGAAACAAGTTTAACTCGGAGCGCATATTTTTGAATATGCGGGGTGCAAGTTGAGGTATCTCTTTATATCCTTAACTCACACGATTGGTTGTGGGCCATACCATAATCATTAGGATTGGCTTCGGTCCATACCCTAACACGAGTGTGGTTGTAGGCAGTGACTCAATATATAATCATGTTTAGTTAAGAACCATACGCTGACACAATCATGATTGATTATGGGTCATACCCTGATAAGGGAGCATCTACGGGTTGTATCTCTCTAGCAATGAGCATGTATACCCGTGCTAGCTAATTGCAGTTTGACTCATAATGTCATTGCCAATATTCTCATACTAACTGAGGGTGTGAGGTCATGGAGTTCAGCTCTTACATGGACCTTATATGGCACCAATGCTACCTAATTTAGGTTGGTTGGAGCATGAGAGGTATACCTTATCTCCTTAGGGAATAAGATTGTTTGTTGAAAGATGTAATCAACCGTGTAGCATATTTTCTTAAGGACCAAATACAAAAACATTGAATGAGGCTGCAATTTATTCTGCATGTCATAGTTGACAAATATTATGCATGTTCTTCATATTCCTTTTAAAATATATTGGATTCTCTATTTCTCAGTTATAGTTATTTGAACTACTTAAATGATGAGATCACTCTACTCTGCATTTAACTAGCAGTTATACATGTTTAATTCAATAAAAGTTGCTTCTTCTCCCTCTCATAAACATTTATCTGTGATAATAATATTGTTGGAAAAGTGTTATATCTCTCACGGGCGCCTTTGTCTCACGATATGGGTTCTACAACTTTTTAGGTAGACGTGCATGAGGTAGCAGAGATTGTGCAGCTGAGACAGACCAACAACAGGAAGAAGACTTGTAATTTTAAGGTGGTGTCATGTCAACTTTGTCCTATTGTAGATAGAAGTCCTTTGTGTCATCCATGTACTCTCAGGTCCTTAGTGGATAGTTTCATTTCCAATTTTACGATCGATCTGAGATTTTGTCTTGAATGCCTCAATGTATAATGTTCCACATGTACATATTTTTGGTAAAAGCAAACTAATACTAGTCAAAATAGAGATGTTGCTGAGATAGCACATGTGTGATGTATCATGTTGTATATGACAAGCTTTGGGCCTTTTTGTAATGAATTTCTTGGCGAATGATCTTTATGAAAAATTGTTTTATTTTTTAGTGATTTTTGATAATCCACTATTGATGGTTATTTCTGTGTGGTTTTGTGTGATGTCATTATCAGTTGGATAGCGATTGTCACTCCTATCCTTGTACAGAACTAGACTCTAGTGTGGTGTTGATCCACCTTGACTTTTAATGAGAAGGAGTAATACACTTTGGTGACCTATATATATATAATTATCTAAAAAAGCATACATTAATTACTATTTTTAAACTATTTTTTATAATAGAAGTTGTGAACATTCATGTTGCACTTTTTGCAACTTCCATCACAATTTTAGTTGCATACAATATTGGGGGTCAGAAAAAACATAGATGGACACACATTTATTTGTCCCTCATAGACCATCATATGACCAATGTGTTCCTAATTGCTATCAATAAGTCACATACCAATAGTTTTAACTAAGAAAAGCACCATCAATCAGCATCCCTCCATAAATATTGAGGTACACACTTAAGAAGTTTCCTAGGTGGGAAGGCACTCAAAAGGGGTGCTTAGCCTCCGTCTTGGCTTATGTACACTTTAAGTATATTTTTATGGGTCCTCAACCCATAGATGGGTCTTATTTTCATTCTGAAAGGTAGGTCATACTAACTAAGAAATCATATCCATGTTCGAATCTCTACTCTACTTTTTAATTCTTTATATCATAAATATGTGTTCTGAGTTAAGTATCAGTTTTTACTTGAATATAACATTCTTTTCTATTTTTATCTTGAGGAGGATAAAAATAAATTATATAATAATATATATAATAAAAAATACATGTATATTTGGTGAGAGTACTCCTAATACAAAATGTATGTATATAATGAAATAATCTCATCCACATAAATAAATAAAAATATACTCTATAATACACCTAGACATGTCAAGAGGCTAAAAAAAACACTTTATCACCTTCGTCATTAATAAGTATACCTCCATCACATTCATGTATGTATTAATTTAGCAACAACATATCAACTTTTGTCATGATGTCTCAGCTAATCCACTTGTGGTGTGCTTTCTTAGATATGACACTAACCTCAAAGACAACCATAGATGAAATATGTGGAGTCATGACGCTTGGGTGGGTCATGGAGAGAATTGAGATGCCTATATTATCATTCTGGCACAGCTTAGGAGGGGAGTACTTTTTTAGAGAGACACACTCGATCCAATGGGATTTGGAACATAAGATACAATATTGATTTCTACTTAGAACTAGTTGTGAGATTTTTAGGGACCATAGTGGTTATTGGTGGGGTGTTTGGGGGCACGACATATGGCTCCCCAAAATAGCAGGTCTCTAAAATACAAGTATAATTACTTTGTGAAAGAATGTTGTCTTTGTGAGAAATATTCCATTCCATTTGGTTTGCCAAGACTCAATTGAGTTCGTGATATCGACCAAATATTTAATGATTTGGCTAAATTCTTTGAATTGTACATCTTATCTATCTTCATGATTTCAAAATATGTGATGTTCATAATAAATTAGTTGATCATATGGGAGGCCATGTGCCCAACACCAACAACTTTTCTATTCATTAGCAACACCTATATTGGGGCATCTCCTTTATTGTAGCACAACTATTATAATAATTAATTCAGAGTATTATATTTTTGATATAATGATACTTACCTGACGCAGTGTGGGGAGTTATGCATGTTTCACACATAGGGACACTGCCCCCTGCCAGCCATGGTCCCCCTCCTTCCCCTGTCCCAATCATTCTCTCTCTTTCATAAACAACCATTTTATATATATTTTTTGTGGTTATAACTTTTGATCCATAACTAGTTTTTTATGAAATAAAAACTATTAAAATCCTTACAAAAAGTACTTTCCCACAATGTTTTGAAAAAAATAATAAAAAAAGATGGAGTTTGACATGTACCACACCCATAATCAATCCAATGTGTCATGTTAAAACTTGAATGCCCCAGTTCGGACTTGAGCTTAATTTGAACTTGAATGCCCCCAATTTGGACTTGAATTCACCCAGTTCAAGAATGATTTCTCATATTTAGTGTTGTAATAAACCTAATTATCAGTGCATCATCATATTCATCATCATCATCGTCATCGTCGTCATCATTATTATCATCACCATCATCACCATCATCATCATCATCATCATCATCATCATCAACATTGTTACCATCATCATAATCTTCTTCTTTTCTTCTTCTTCTTAATTGCACCCATGTGATCAGTTTGGATTTGACTATGCCCAGTTTGGATATGATTTCTCCCAATTTGAACTTAATTGCTCTGTATTTAGACTTGAGCGCCCAGTCTAGACTTGATTGCACCCAGTTTGGAATTGAATGCAGCCATTTTTTAGTTGAATGTGCCGAGTTTGGACATGATTGCACCTTGTTTGGAATTGAATGCCCAGTTTAGACTTGATTACATCTAGTTTGGGCATGATTGCGCTCATTTAGTTCTTCGTCGATGCACCAAGTATTCAGACTTGATTGCACCCAGTTTGAACTTCAATGTGCCTAGTTTCAACTTGAAAGCGCTCAGTTTGGACGTGACTGCACCCAGTTAGTGTTGTATCGGTGCACCTATTTTTTGTAATGCACCATGTTTTACATATATTTCATCCAATTTGTAATGTACAAATAAATTTACTCACCCAATTATTTTTCTCAAATTATACGGATATTGGTCTTGTTGAATTGTATATTTTGTAACAAATTGAATGGTTTTTATTTTTTCAAAAAATACACTCGAGATTGAACGTTGTGCACGATATAAATTTCTCTCTCATGTTTTCATTCCTTCTCTCTCCACAAACCTATCAAATTAGTCCACTTGTCCCCTTACCTACCCCATGCAACCTCACCCCCAAAACCACCTGCCCCCAATCAAAACCACCTTGCCCTGGGCCCGGGATGGCAAAACCAGCCACATGGGACACATGAAATGTATCAACCCCTACAGCGCGTGAATCCAACATTTTCATTTTGGATATTGTGCACAATAATACTTTCCATCTCTTTATATTTTAGGGGGTTGGTTTTGAAGAGCGTTGATAGACAACGTGTCCAACACCAACTACTGCTCTATTCACAAGCAACCCCTAGTGTGAGGCATCTCCTTTATTACATTAATAACTCTATTATAATTAGTTTAAGATTTGTTAATCCTGTGTGAACATAGAGTAGCCTACACTCCTACTAGATCAAGACCACGTGAATATAAAGGGGGCGGGTTATGAAGCGTGATGATAGGCAGTATTACCAACACCAACTACAGTTATATTCACCGACAACACCTATTATGGGGCATCTCCTTTATCACATGAACAACTCTTATTATAATTGGTTTAGGATTTGGTAGTCCCATGTGAACACGGAGTAGCCTACACCCTTACCAGATCAAGGTCACATGAATGTAAAGGGTGAGTTTTGAAGCGGGATGACACGCAACTTGCCCAACAACAACTATTGTTCTATTCACCAGCAACACCTATTGTGGGGCATCTCCTTTATTACCATGTTTTTCAACTATTTAATGTGTTATACATAGAAGTCACATTCTTTTTGCATGTGCATTTACTAGTATATACCAACAGGGCTGCTTCTTGAGCGATGATTGCAGCGTTGAAGCTAGAACGTTTGGATCTTACATACTTATTTTACGGTAAGTGATTATACAACACAATACCATAGTGAAGATCCATTATCTTTTCTAACTTCTGAATGTGAGGTAGTTGTAAAGTTTTTGAAATAAAACCAAAAACACACATTGCAAAAGGGAGATTTTTTTATTCATCTCGTCCTTAATGGCAAGCATCATCGCGAAGACATGTACATACTAGTATTCTAAGAGAATAGGAATTCTATATGGTGCAATCAAGGCTTGACTCCGCAAGACATTTATTTAGGATTAACCATATGCACCATCTTTAAAGCTATCATGACGAATCTATTCATTTACTAACTAAATAAAAAAAAAATACCCACATACATTTTGTAGAGATAACACACACAGTACATAAGTGCTTAAAGATAGGAAAGAGTACATAGAGATAGGAAAGAGTACATAGAGATAGGACTTGTAATATATGCAACTGACTGGAAGTTATAACCCTAGAAATGGCATGGTTAGGTGTCATCGTCCAAAACATGCTCTAAACAAAGAGTTGGGATTTTGATTCAGAATGAGGGTGTAATCCCCTTAAACAACCCACTATAATAGAGCAAATCAGGATCAAACAAATCAACATCGGCATGACCACCATGAGAAGTTGATCATTTCCGATGGAGAAATAAAAATATAGGTTGCGAACTATATTACTGTTTTTCATTCTGATGTTGGGCAAGAACCGAGCTACCCACATGTTTATTACCATACATGTTTACGTGTCTAGTCTACATCTAATAGCTTCTACATCATTGCTACTCTTATATAGAACGTTGAAGCTCCATTCCCATTGTAAATTTTCTATGTGAAATTATATACTAACATGGTTGCTCCTTGAATGATGATGGCAGTGTTGAATCTAGAACATTTTGGATCTTACATACTTGTTTTTACAATAAGTAATTATAAGGTACAATACTCTACTAAAGATCCACCTTCTGAATGTGAGGTTGTTGTAAAGTTTTCAAAATATAACTAAAAAACACACATTGCAAAGGCTTGACTCCGTAAGACATTGTAAAGTTTTCATCCCGTCCTTAAAACAGGGCATCTTTGAGAGGACATGTATTTACTAGTATTCTAAGAGAATAGGAAATATGTATGATGCAATCAATGCTTGACTACTACTGGACATTTATTTAGAAATAACCATATGCACCATCTTGAAAACCTCATGACGAATCGTGAGGTCTATGTAGATGCTTAGTCTCGCGGCTACTACTGGACGACAAGGTTGAAGCCTTTGCAACGAGGTTGAAGATTCTGAGGACGCCCTGGGCGGTGCTACTCAGCAAGGAGAGCACGGACTGGAGTTGGCCCGTGGATGGGAGGCTGGCGTTGCAGGTGGATAGCGGGGAGGTCACCACCAGCTTGCAGCTAGTGAACAGCGACGAGAGAACCGCCGTCAGAGGGTCCAGGAGTATGGAGAAGACACCCAGACCGTTGGTGCTCGCGCTGGCCAGCACGGCGTTCCCGCACTGTACTTGCACCGAAGCGTCTGCGCCCGAACGTCAACAAATCAAGAATCAGCTAGCATTTATCGATCATGGAGCGGAAGTTACAGCAGATCGATAATTAAGTAGACTGTGAGTTGGCAATGTTTATTTGCGTAGTAGAAACCGACGATATCAATGACTACGCGTCCTTACTAGGAAAGGCAGGTGTGGCGCTGGTCACGGCGGTGCTATTGACGGCGCAGGAGATGGTGCCGGATATGCGGATCACGCCGAGGAGTGTCAGCAGGCCAGTCTGAGCTCTTGCCGTCGGCACAGCTGCAGTAGTGACAAGCACAGCCACCAATAAGCTACATGCAGCTGCAACCATTGGCGCATTGCCGGCCATGTCTATGTGTAGCTCAGTACTCTTTACAGTGCTAATCCAGATATCTGGCTAGCTCGGTGCTTTGTGCTCAGGTTGCGCCGAGTTCTGGTATTTATAGAGCTAGCGATGTGCTCTGCTCCTTCGACCGGTACGAGTTGCATGCTTCCTAAGGTATTAAAGACGTATTAAAGATTATCCCAATCAATAGTCATATTAAAGACGTATGAAATATAGTATTGTCTCCTTCAAAAATAGATATGTCTCTAGTCATTCTTGTCCTCACAACATTGTACACAATGTTTACTTTCCAAACAATGTAATAAAAAAATTATAAACATAGAACCCTTTAACATATCCTAGTTTTAAGTTCTATGTTTTGTTTAAGTACTTCCTTTAGTATTTAATTTTGTTTTTTCTAACTTAGTGGTTGCATATGTGATTGCCTACTTTCCTTCCACCTTATAGATTTTCTTCATTTATTTTACATTGTGACTACTTTTGTTATCCTAAGATATAATAAATATAGTCATTATTATGCATGCCAACCTATATAGATACACAAGTTAAACTGGCTAATGATTCATTCTTTGGAAAGCACTATATACCTAGAATAGGAATCAAAACTATAAAAAGATAATAGTAATTTATACAAGACAAGAAACTTCAAAGTGAAGTATTTTATAGAAATGTTTCTGAAATAGCTTCCAAGATTCATTTTCTACATGGAAAAAAATGTCTATGAAAGGTTTACACCAGCAAAAATGACATAGATAATAGAAAATTAAGAAAAGTACAACACGATGTGCAACAACGTATGTAAGGTATTTTCTCTATTGTACTATTTTCTAATCCCAAAACATAGTGTTCAATGCAAAATATAATTATTCAATGCATTTACAGTTGAATGTGTTAGTATTATGACAGACAAAATCACATCAAACATGATATATATGCAACACTAGCAATGTTCACACTACATGTGATAAAGAAATCCAAAAAATATGTCTACATCCTTTATTCTATTTTCATTATCCCTTATTCTAATGTGTCAATGTAAAAACAAAGTTCAAACATTTAACTTCTAACTTGTAAATAATATGGGAGATAACCAAATGAACACAACAAGTGGGATATGAATAATTAACTACACAATCATATGTACCACTAAAATACCTAAATGGAAGGAATCCTAGCCCCGAGTATATGTGCATATTGTATAATTGAAGAGGTAAAAAATCTTATACATTATTTTAACTCTTGAAGAATAAATAATTAATAAGTTGAGTTAGAAGAAATGGACACAAATAAAAAATTTCACACAATGCTAGAAAACTCTCACACCTATGAACTGGCTCATGTGTACCAAACCGTAGAAACTGCAAATAAAGAACGCGATGACAATATGCATCTTATTCCCCAAAATTAAAAAAGATAGATAAAGCCAACTTATCAAATGGGAGACTATATTCAGGTTACATTTTCATAGCATGTCTATTATGTACAAATTTTCATGTATGGATTATATTGAAACCAAATCCAGCATGTGCCTTCCACAAAGTGCAAATAGAAATATAATATGTTTTATATATCACACGTTTATTGAAGATACAGTTCATAACATTGCAGGGTGACTATCAAAATGAGAAATATAGTGTATGAATTAAATTTCGGTCTATGTTAATAAGATTAAAATTACTCACAGGGTAAACAAGATCCATATTGATATTGATATATAATAAATTTGATAAAAAATCCAAACATCATGATTTTAAGAAAGTGTAAGTCAAAAGCACATCATGTTACTTAGATAACTAATTATAATGAAAATGATTCGATTGTAAGGGTTTTCTCATTCACTAATCTACAAAATTATCTACAAATTGATTCATTGATTATCATTTTTAAATAGTTTTCAATTAGATCTTAAGATAGTAAATTTTTAAGCAATTATAGTTTTAGAATTGTCATGTCTCCATCAAGTCAATCTCTCAAACTTCGGAGACCCATTAAGGCCTTTTACTAAATGTTTACCTCTCCATAAATATTTACCTACAAAATATAGTAGAATACGAGATGGATAAGTTAGAAAATTAGTTGGGCGCTTAGGGAGAATTAATACATTCTTTTTTGTTCCTTATCGACAACCCGCAAAGTCTAATATTGTTTTAAGGTTAGTTTCTCAATCTAGAAATCATCTAGTATGTTTTCTTCACTATGATGGAGAGTAAAATAGAGAAAATTGAATATTAATACCACTCATTATATCTTCTAGTGCAACAAATCTAATGGGTAATAAAGTGTAGGCATATAGACTAGTAGATATTTTGTGTCTCCATAGCTAGTCCTACTTCTGGCAGGTAACATTTTCATGCATGTATGCATTTCATGTAACATCCCAATACATGAGGCCTCATATAAAATGATGATAAAAGTAATGATTTAAATACCCATGTAACAAAGTTTTCCTCTTTCATAGGTAGTTGACCATGGGTACTATACACTTAAGCATGCTTGGATTGGAATAATACTAGGATGAACGGTCTATCAGAAAGTATTTTTGAGTTGTGTGAGAGTGAGTACATAGTGCACAACCAAGTCTGAGTTTCCTAGGAAAGCCAATAGTTTAAAAAAATCTAATACATCCTTGAAATGTGCATTTGTGCATTACGTATGGTATTAGAGCATGTTCCCCTCTATGATTGAGGCCCACTTGGGCATATGAGACTACACTCTTGTTTCAGGCATGTCAAGCATGTGAAAAGGATATCCATAAAGATTATATGGAGCTACCGCTGCACTTAGTACTCCAAAATTATGTGTTCTCGGTCCAAAATACCACTAGGATTGGTGACCAATTGAGAAGTCTTACCAAGATATATGTGAGTAAAGAAATATCTCACAATTGAGACATGTATTGGTTTTTGGTACCAATCATCAATTTTAAAATCTATTACTTCCTTAGATTGAGGGGGGCATACATTGCATCTAACAACCAAGATCGATTTTTCATAGACAATTAAATGAGTTGATTATAAATTTTGAACTAAGGGTGGAATTTGTGGGAGGTAAAGTTATAGGAAAGAGTCAGTGAGAATGTTGTGTCGAGGATGGAAATGATGAAATTTTGGTAGGCCAAAAATGGGAACTGGTGAGACAAGAAAAAAGTTTAAATTAATATTCTAGTTGGTAAATGATACAATAGGGAAAATCTAAGGTGGCAGGGGAAGGCATGAACTACAAACAATGAATGTGGAATGAAGTTACCGGACATGGGGGATTCCAAACACTTATGTAAAAGGAGTAGTTGAATAACTAAAGAAATCCATAACTTAACTACTTTGGGGTATATGGTAGAAATTTGGGATACACCTTGAAGTATATGTATATATTGCTTAGAGACTACGTCCCTTACTAGGTACCCCTCAGTCTTATAAGTTTTTGTTGTAATGATCTAGATGATTGGTGATTGGAGCTGATTGGTTCATTGAGATCGGAAAGCTCACATTGCATGTCCAACTGATGGGGTGGTGGATGCCTTGTATTCTTCCTAGCATTTCGGGTCCCTATTGGGGATGATATTTTTTTTCCATCTCCCCTCTCCATGGGTATCATCTTTTGATTTATTCTTCCCCCAATTCCTGTCAAAGTTATGAGTTCACTGAAACCTTAGTTCAAGAGTTTAATCGCCTCCTAATGGAAGCCTCACCTCTCCTATACCCACAATCTCACATAGTTTGAACCACCCAAGAAGCTTTCCCAACTCGTCTTTCATCACCCCTCACCTTCAAACACGAACGTCCTCTACGGTGACATGAGTAACACCATGCCTACTCATGTCATGAAAATCTAATTAACCACCCGGTTAGCATATTTTCCTTTCCCTCTTTCTTTCCCCATCTTTATTTATCTATGGTTGTTATTAGACTACTCTTTCAAGCTCCACCTTTCTTGTATCCCTTTCTAGACTCTAGACAACAGACAAGAGGTACCCAATCATTGAAAATGATCGCAAAACCTTTGTATGGTCCATGAAGAAGCTATGGGGTATATTACCTAGTGTGATTGGGTTACTTCCATTATTTTCAGATCTTAAGTTTCCTTGATTTATGCTTGATCGACATCACAACATATTCTTGCATTAGACTCTATTTAGTGTGTCTTCTTGATGGACAATCATGATGTGGTTTCCTGAATCCATTTGACATCCGAACGGAAATCCATGACAACTCCCTCCTCTATATAAACTTCTTCTTTCTAATTCCTTCATGGTGGAACTCATTATTTTCCTCCATGTGATCCCTAGGCATGAGCACGATCCTCTGATATCAGCTCGAGCCTACGAATGTGGTGGGATTCTGATTACACATGGGAAAAACGATAGAAGGGAGATTGACCCAGGCAAGAAAGACCCAATGGAGCTTCTTCTACCATGGGACAAGGAGAAAGGGGACAATACTCTTGCGATTTTTTTTACTTTTCTCCTATGAGGATTCATTCTAGAGTTTTTAGGCTGAGGACAAATACATCTTTTACTAGTTTATAGTTCCTCCTTGATGCATGAAAATAAAATATCCTAATTGAGAATGTTATTCAATATTTCCTTATTAATTAGTAATTGGGTGTGAGTGTATATCAATGACTTCAAAAGTTTTCCTTTAGTTACTAATGTAGTTCTGTGATTTATTATAAAATTATACATATATTTTTCTGGTCGCTTAAAGTTACTTTCTTTTTATGTATTTTTTGGAAAGAGGATTTAAAGAGAGTATATTTTTGGGACATATGTACAAGGTGGGGAAGTGTATAGAAAAAATAAATGCTTTATATACATCAAGGGAAATAATATGCTATAAGTTTTCTAACTCAAAATGAGTATGTCTTTCATCTCTAGGACAGACAAAACAAATGTGCAACAAACTTCATCCAAGAAAAAGGATCAATCAAAGTAGAACCCAAAAATAAGGCGACGGGAACTTGAGTTATAAATATATCATCATCATGAACAAGACCAAACCAACGCAAGCCAGAAAAGTTAGCAACTCAGAGAAGGGAAAATTGTAGCTAGGGTGAAAATGAGTTATGTCCAAGAATATATCCAATCATTGAGAAGAATAGAATCATCTTAGCATAAAAATACAATATGAAAATATAAATTATACATGTATGTATATTTATATCTATATATACATATATATATATATATGTGTGTGTGTGTGTGTGTGTGTGTGTGTGTGTGTGTGTGTGTGTGTGTGTAGGAGTGTGCCTATGTGTTTCTATTTTGATATTTAAAAATATGATGCTTTTATCGGTGCAGATTTTAGTTCCAAATTTTTATCTTTTTAGTAAGTCTTTTCTGGGATTTAGTTCAGTAAATGAATTCTTTAAAGCCTAATGCATATATATTATAATGAGGTGTCAGTTGTAGAAAATCTATGAACATTGACTTTGGAAATATTATGGATGTATGAGATACCTTTGAAGGTATGCATATTTCCTTATTTTGTGTGAGCATCATTATTATGAAGAACTCTAATTCCTATAATAAGGAATATTCATTTATGTGAACTTTTTTATATGTTATTTAAATCCTCTTGAACAATATGTCATGAATAACTAATTTCTTTGCAAGCAATTGAATAGGTTGTATGAGTTAGGTTCATGAACTCCCTTCAGTGATTATTGTAATATCCTAAAACATCATCAATGTAATTAATCATTGAACTGTTTTTCATGCCACTCTATTTTACATGTATTCTACTTAGACCAAACTATCTAAATTAGTATTTCTTGTCTTAAATCTTATATAGGCATACGTAATTCATCTAGGGTGTGCTATTTATAATGACACTTTTAAAGGGTGTGATGTTTCCACCCATGATGTAGTACTTCCACCAAATAATTGACCTCAGATCCTATGATTTATTGGCCCTAATATATGTATTTTTACTCTATTTTATATTGTGTGTATATATATTTGATTATTGTCTTGATTTATATGGATATATTTTTAAAACTCAATAATGCACCCTATTAATGCCTAATTATCTTATAAAAAATCCGTAAAACTTATCCAACTTTTCATAGTTCCCTTGTGTATTGGAACACCCTTGTTTTTATACTTTAATTCTTGTAATGGTTGAATATGTTACTCATGTACATATACTACTGCATTCTAGTGCATACTTGATGCATCTTTATTTTAGGGCTCCTTTGTGTGTCTTATTACATTTCAATCACATTTGAATATGTTAGAATGCATGCTATTCACTTCAATATGTATATTATCATCAAATGAACTTATGGGCATTATTTGTGTGTTATTTAGGTACTTGGACAACGTTGTATGGATGGGAGAGAGGGAAGATGATCCTATGGTTTCTCTACCCCTAAAGATGCCTAGAAAGAATTCAAAGACTCCCATAACCTACACTTAGTGGATAAGAGTCAATTCAAGAAAAGAAGTCCATAGAAATACAAAGTTGAAGTTCAAAGTGATGCTAAAGGCCGCAACACATCCATGGAGCCAAGGAATAATTCTACTATCAAAGACAATTTTACAATAGATTAATAGAGAAACAAATCAATTCAAGTTTAGTAGTATGGCCGTTCTATACCGCATGATCCTGCCAAGATGGACCCATCAAAGTCATGTACCCTGCCACATGCGTGCCAGAAAGGCCCCATAAAGGCCATGCTCTAGAGAATGATTGGCAATTTTACAATCCACAACGGCCGTGTGGCCTACCACGGTCGTGTATCGATTGACCCACCATGAATTTGGTGACCACCATAGTTGTGATGATCACCACAGCTGTACCACCATCCCCCAAGCTCCAGAATAACCTAACTTCAAAATCCATTCCTCAGCATAGATATTCCACCCCACCACGATCGTGCCACCTATTACCCACCATGGTTGTGGTGCAGATAAATGTATATTTATCTTTTTTATTTACATCTTTTACATATCTTTTTAGGATTGTTTTTATTTATTTTCGTAATTTTATAATTAAATGTATTAGTTTAGATTTTTCTCTTCATTTGAAGTTTTAATTATATTTGGCTGGTTTCTTGGAGAAAAATGGTCTAACCACTGCAATGATTAATTTTCCTTGAAAGATGTTTTGCACAATTCCCGCAGTGCCTGAAATTAATGTATACCCATCACTAAAATTGTCATAAGATCTTCGTACAAACTCCAAATTGGGTGTACAAGTATTCGTTGGAAATTTAGTTTAATTTCCTAGAGCCTTTTACTAGAGTGAAATCTGCTCAAAATTGTTGTTGTGGGAATTTTTAGCAAAAAGAAGGTGAACAGTTAACATAATTAAAGAAAATTAACTATTTTCTCTATTGACTAGATCCAGAAATCTTTCTGCCATCAACAAGGAGTTTTCTAAAGAGTCTTGTATCAAGGGTTTCCACCCCTCCTCCTATAAAAGGAGGGGGGAGTCCACAAGAAAATACATCCAGTTTTTAGTTGTAGACCATATCTCGTATAATGTTGGATCTCATTTTAGTTTGCATTTCTTCCGATCTCATTATGTCTAAGTAGATTCTTTTGGGGCATGGGAAGTAGCCCCTTAGCCCGGTTCTATTCAATATAATTAGTTCTATTACTCCATCGAAAAAATGTCTTCTCTATGTTGATATGTGGTTATTTGGATGACTTGATACATTCTTATGAAGTGATATGACTGTGGATCTCTGCAAGAATGAAACAATTGTCCCTTAATGGTGATTATCATTTTTTCATCTTTTTAATCTTATTCCTGGTATAATCATTGGTGATATGACCACTTGAGAATTGGGTTTGAATGTCAGTATGAATTCACATGCTTCTTGATATGACCATGGATAGTGGCATGTTAGATGGTTGGGCAATGATCCTTGAACACCAGGACCAATGAGTTCAGGGGAAGTTTGACCCTTGTGAGTTTGTCTATAAGGACGTGCAACCATAAGGTCTTGATTTGATCCTTAGAATTTCAGAATTTGATTAGTTGAATAGGAACGTAGTTTTGGTGGTGATCCTTTGGACTCCAAGATATTTATTTCTTATTAGTTAAACTTTATTTCAACACTTTTATTTTTATTCTTAGTATTAACAACCCTCTCAAATTGAAATATAATTCTTGTTCTTGCGATCAGATTTGGATCTCTACCTTTCTTTTCCACCATCCCTTGTATCGATACCTATCTATACTAGTTGACTTGTTGTTTTCAGCAAGTTGACAATTGGGTTAGAAGGTTAAACTCTAGGACTTTTCCTAGTGATTGTTGTGTGTACAATGTCGTGCATTAATTTGGCACTGTTGTCTGGAATGACACAGTTATTTTTTATATTTGGTTTCTTTTATATCTTGTATAATCTTGTTTCATATTTCTAACTTTTAAAACTTTAGTCTTTTTCATACTTTATTTTAGATTTTTTGTAATTTCTTTTTGCCTTCTAAACACAATTCCATAAGTGTATCTCCTCTTTCTACTAAGTTTCTATTCTAGCAATACTGCTTTCTAATTTTTTATAATTTTAATTTATTCTATAATTTCTTAGCTTTATAATTTTTTAGTTCTCTTTCTAATTTTAACTAACCCCTTATCTCGTAATCTCTCTCTACTCGTGTGTGTTAATTGACATATCTTTCAGACACTTTTTTCAAATAGAGTGGGCATTGCAATATCCCCACAATGTTATTATTGTGATCATTATCACCACACATCTCTTGGCTACCTGACTCTACCTTATACTTATGGTAGCACCCCTTTTAATTATTATCCCTTTGATCGTGGTGGGTTCAATGTAAAACACCATTTTTTAGAACAATTATGGGGAACCTTGCTATCCATATTCTAATGGGGGGTATGATCAACAAAGTTTTAGAGGATATGACAAATAGAACTTAGAGGAAATGGACCTATTTATGATACCCATCATAATCCTCAACAAGAAGAGAAACTAGGGCCCTAGAGACGATGGTAGTGAAACAAAAAACCATCCTAGCTTTGTTAGCTGCTTAATGGAATCCCAATCCCAAAACCCAGATGTTCCAAATATATCCCCCCATGATTCAGTGACAACTTGTAATATTGAATCTCCCCACCAAGATGGATGTAATGGAAAATTACAATCTACCATCTTATGAAGATTATTATGAGGAGCAATGCCACAATTAATATGAGGAGCACAAGGCCCATGAATACCATGAGGGGGGTATGGTGAGGATGGCCAAAATTATAGGGTGTACATATTCTATGGTAAAACTCAATTTAATCATGAATTGGAAGAGAGACTTAAGGCCATAGAAAAATGGCAGCAAAAGGACAAGAAAAACTTGAATCGAGTCAAGTCCTGTTAGTTACCTTACTAGAGGCTCAATCACTGACTCCCCCTATAGAGATTGAGCAACCCAAGATAGCTATTCCCGATAATGACGACGATGATCCTATTTTTGTTTCATATATATCATAGTCTAAAGAAATAGAATAAACCATGGAACCATATTTTGCATGTGATTAGGATATTGGTATCCCTACCTTTCCTTTACAGACTCCATTATTTGAATATGAAAAGTCAAAGAAGGAGAGTCATTCTGAATATTCAACAACCCCTTCCATCCTTAACATAAAACCAATTTATATGAGAGACCTAAGTCTTTTTTATGATTCTATTTTGGATAACGAGCACCCAACCACCCTGTGACAAAACAATTCCTCCCATTTTGAAATAGTCAGTTCTGATTCTACATAAGGCTGATGTAGAAGGGGAGACACCCTTGGAAGAATCCCATACACCCCCTTCTGTTGTTTACAAGGAAGACATCCTCATCCCTCCTAAATCCTTGGGGACCCCTTGTACAAAAGAATTAGATCCATATGTTATATCAATAATGAAACTTACCAAACCCAATGCTGATGGTATTATTTTTTTAAAGAAGCAAAATATTTTTATAAATAATTTGAAATATTTTGTATAAGCATCAATTCTCCCATATGTAGGTCATTATGATGGTGGCAAACCTGATCTAGATCCTCCACCCAACTTTGCACATCCTTCTCTACCAGCATTACTGGCTCGATACCCGCCAACCTCCACTACTAAAAAAGGTCTTTAACTATAAAAAAAATTGTAGCGAAAACCCCATATTTTGTAGAGAAAGGCTTTGACTACATATTACTTTACACATACAAATTGTAGTATATGCTTGTATAGCTAAAGCATTTAACTATATTTTTCAAATATGTAGTTAGATAATCCATTCGCTACAAATTCATATGTATCTAGAAGTGTAGCTACATATTGTCCTTACATATTTAAATATAGGTATAATTATAGCTAAATGTATGCCTACAATTGTATATATAGTTAGTATGTAGCAAAAACATGAATTTAATACAACTTATATGTAGTTAATGTGTAGGGAAAGGCAGCATCTACTGCACACATATATATGTAGTTGGATTATGCACTAGTTACATATGTAGTGCCACATATACATATATGTATAGTTTGATTATTCATGTATTGTGTAATTAGTCCATAAGCTCTTTTAGTAACAAACTTGTAGTAGTTAGAGCAAGTTATGATCTTTATCCCAAAAAACTTACTTTCATTTATACTGAAATGTCAAATGTACATGGGGAGGACGTATACCTTGCCCCTATTACATAATGTGTACAAAGAAAAGGATATACATATACTAATAAATTCGGTGAGGTCTACACGCATCTTGGAAAAAGAGTACATATCTTTCTCGACCAGTTTTAGAATCGTTCTCGTCTTCTCCTTTTGTTCAATGAGTTGGTGATAGCATGGGTTCTTGTGTTGCACAAAGTTGTGACCTTGTGACACGTTGGCCCTTCATCCGATTTCCTTGATGAGTGGGTTGATTTTGTTGAATGAAAGAAGTCTTGATTTGAAGATTGTAGTATCGCCCTTCATAGTGACATCTTTCTATCACAACTTGGACCATCCATAGATGTTCTAGGAATCTTCTTTGTACTCTGTTTTGTTGGAATTGATCTAGACCCAAAGAGGGATTCTTTTTTAGCAATAAGTTGACATTGAGGCCTTTTTTTATCCTGCATCATATATGTATCAAAATTGTAGTCATTGAATAGAATAATTATTTCATTCATTTTTAAGATGCACCTTACTCACAATCTCTGTCATTCCTTCTCTTCCCTCAAAGTAGTACAATCTTTAAGCATGGATAGAATCTGAACCTGCAATATTTAATCACATAAAGAAAGGTAGATGACAAGAGATGATTAGTGTAGATTTTTTACCATTTTAGGACTATGTCTGGCCACCATCACCATCTCTGTCGATTATACATAGGAGCAAAGTGGTAAAGAAGTTATCTGACATCTCAAACAGTATCTGAATTCTGAATTTGCATCATAGTTATAGGAACCTAGAGAAGCAAAGAATATATAGATCAATGACCAAATATTGCATATATCTACACCATTTGATAATCAAGTCATACATTTTTTCAATATACAATGGTGTATTATGTAAAAAAATCCCAACGATTGACCATCAACCATCACAGGTTCTGAAGAATAAAACATCCCTACAATGCACAGACACAAATAAGGTTAGTAAATATTAATTAACAACTTCTATAGAAACTAATGAACCCTGCTAAGATCCTATTATACCAAATAGAATCTACATCACCATCAAGTTGAATAAATAGTGTGCCAAACATAATAGGGTATTCCAACCTAAGTTTGGCAAAATTGAGATAGGGTGGAATACCCAGTTATGTTTGGCACACTGTTTATTCAAATTGATGATGATGTAGCTTATGCAACAGGGTTCCACTAAGGACAAGCTATAGCAATTGCAAATTTTAAACAATGGTTAGTTAATAATCATTAACAAGAAGAGTACATAAAGATGAGAGTATCACTGATCAAATAAACTTTGGGCAAGATACCACAGCTAACCACTACATGTGTCCATCTCAAGATGGCAACTTGTAGTTTCCAATGATTCATTATCTAGTTGCTAATAGAAGAAGATGAATGGCACTTACATGATGGAGTCATCATTTATCTAGTACCTGGCTGTGTAAAAACTACACTGTCTTCAACAATGAGGTGTTGCAACCATTTTAGTGGTGTGAATCCACTACCCAGCAAGGTTATTAGAAGTGGGTACAAGTTCGTCCTGTAATAGTCAAAGGTGTCCATGTACTACCTTTAGATAAAAGGGTACACCTTTGTTTCAATCAACCAAAGGTGTGGACCTTCTGTAATCTGAAAGCAACAAGGAGAGGGAAGAACAATCAATCTTCTTTTCACAGTAGCTAGTTAGAAAGTATGGAAAGCATGTAGTCATATATCATCTACTATAAACCTAGTCTCCATCATTCAAGTGGAGTCGGGGGACGTCGTTAAAGAATTTTTCATGGAGCAAATAATCAGCTGCCTCCTTAGGTAGTCATCTCAAAGGAAATATATATACCAACCATAGATACATAAAAGAAAAGTGGCAAACCAGTTTAGAAATAAGTACATCTATATAGTCTTAAATGATACAGAAACTTCATCTAAAATAGGAGCCAACTTATGGCAATGCCTACACCACACCGCATAAACTAAAAGGATGAAAATAACAAATTAAACTGAACTATCATTATAAGAACATTCAAATTATCCCCCTCTCCCGCCCCCTCATCGTTCCTCTTCAGGGGTTCTAGGATTTCTCCTCCTTGCTCTAGTCCTCTCGCAGATCGAGGAGGGTTTCAGAAAGGGCGGATCGATTGAAAGGTGGTTGCCATCTACGGTGCATAATTTGTAAAAATGGGCGAAAACAAGCAGCAGAACAAGCTCGACCTCTCTGATCTCGGATCCTCTCTTCCTTCCAAGCCCATTTTGAGCGAGGGCTAAAGGGATAATCGCGTAGGCAATCTCAAGGCCAAGCTCCAATCCCTGGTTGGAAAACACTCTGATGTCATTGAGACTCTCACTTCGAACGTCAGGAAGAGGGTCGAGTTCCTCAGGGAAGTCCAGAGTCAACATGATGAGCTGGAAGAAAAATTCTTTGAGGAAAGGGCTGCTCTTGAGGTGAAATATCAGAAGCTTTATGAGCCTCTATATGCCACATGTTTTGAGGTTGTTAATGGTATAAATGAAGTAGAGGGTGCAAAAAATGAGCCAAAAGAAAGTGCACCTGCTGATGGTGAAGCTGATGAAGAGAAAGACGTGTCAGATTTTTGGCTTACTGCCATGAAAACAAATGAAGTACTCACTGAAGAGATTCAAGAACGTGACAAAGTTGCTCTTAAATATCTGAAAGACATTTAAGTGGCGCATAATTGATGATCCCAAGGGTTTTCAGCTTGAGTTTTTCTTCAATCCCAATCCCTTCTTCAAGAGTTCTATTTTAACTAAAACATATCATATGATTGATGAAGATGAACCAATTTTGGAAAAAGCAATTGGAACTGACATTGAATGGTTACCTGGAAAGTGCCTGACTCAAAAGTTGTTGAAGAAGAAGCCCAAAAAGGGGGCAAAGAATGCGAAACCCATAACCAAAACCGAAAACTGTGAAAGCTTCTTTAATTTCTTCAACCCACCTCGTGTTGTTGAAGATGATGAAGACCTAGATGAAGACACAGCAGAGCAGTTGCAAAACCAAATGGAACATGATTATGATATCGGGTATACCATTCGTGATAAGATCATTCCTCATGCGGTGTCATGGTTCACTGGAGATGATGTTCAGGATGATGATTTTCAGGAATTGGGTGACCACCAAGGTGATAGTCTGTTTGAATAGGAAAAAGAGAAGTAAAGATTTCGCACGCAGGCCAAGGAATACACAATGTAGAAAAGAAGAGCAAGAAACCTTGCAACTCCAAGGAAGAAACTATCAAGTCATGAACCAAAACTGTAAGAGGCACTATGGACTATGGAGAAAGGCATAGCTCGCCCCACATTATGAGCTCCAGAACCCAGAAAACTCTTGCATAATTTTCTTCCAGATAAACAATACAGAGTTCTCCCTATTTTCATGGACCCTAATATTTATCTCCCACCAAACATGGTACAGAGAGCTGAATAATAAAAACTTATGCTTCCTCATAGAGATCTTAAGAATATCAGACTAAGAACTGAAATTAAAGACGATATCAAGATCCCTTTTTGAACATTCCCAAATATCTTTCGTGAAAGAACAGAAGAGTAGATGATGTCTACAAGGCAATTGCCTTTCCACATTCAAGTGAAAACATCAGAAGTAGGCTTAGAATCTCTCACTGACTCCCAGATATGCATCAGTTTTGGGAACTAAGAATCTTCAGAGGAAATATAATCATCAACATTGTTAACAGGAAAGTTCATCAAATACTCACACAACTTCTTATTGTTTCTATTCTCAGGTACAATCCAACGACCATCACAGATCACAGTATTGATCCTACAGTTGAGAGGTGCTCCAAGCTTAAGAGGTGTGATCCTACAGTTGACAAGTTGAAATAGATCAATACCCACACATGAGGTGTGCGCTTGAAAAACATCTCACCTTAGTCAGCTGAGGCACATGCCTTGTAAGTGAAGCTGGAACATGCCTCGTAGGTGAAGCACATGCTAGCGTTACAAGCAGAAACACCTCACCTCAAGGCCTATTCACTGATCACATATTTTAGAGCCCATGCTAAGGCTGTAATGAAGAAACTGTTATGAAGGATGATATGTGTGAGCAGTGGTGATGGTTAGGATTATTCTAGTGAAAAATGTGACACATTATGCTGCTGATGACAAAGAGACCACTATGAGTAAGAAAGGCATAAGTAGTAACACAAAGACTAGGTGATTGTGGTGGTCTTCTGGTGGAGGTAAAGGAAAAGGTGTGAAAATGTGACAAAATAAGAAGTGGAGCTGGTTCATCTCTAAGAGTAAATTGATATAGCACAGATTTAGAAGAGGAGTTTAAATGAAAGACTAACAAATGACAAAATGCATTAAAGAAATACTAAAGGTAGATAGCTCTTAACTAGGAAAAACAACATCCAAATAGCATCGTATTGACTAAAGAATGAAAAAAAACATATGAAAAAAATGTGCATTACCTATTTCAACTAAAATTTTAAAATAGCAAAAGGATAGTAAAGGGACTACAATATAAGAAGAATGAAGATCATACCACTGTTTCCAGAATACTGATCTGGAAAATTAAATTCTTGTGGAAAGAATGAGGCATCTACTAACCTTAAAATAATTTCCAACAGGAGATACACAAATTAGAAATGTATACTCAGGAGCTGGTGCCAATCCAAGAACTGCTCCACTTCCCATAAGAAGTGGTCTGATATACAGGGAGCCTTTACCAGTTGGGGGGACCTATGTTCAACAATTTAGTAAGAACACTTAATATGTAATGACAGATAAATCTGATCTTCAAGAAATAAGTCAGCTTATTAGGTTACTCTACATATTTGAACCTGAATATATAAACGTAGAATTCTGAAACAAAGAGTTACGTATGAAAGAAGAAAATTTGACTGCATAATACCTTCTAGGAAGAGCATCATAGGCTCGAACCCTTAATGCAATAAGCCCTTGAGCACATAAGACATTCTAAAATGAGCATATGGTGTTGACATGCCAACCAGAGCAATATTTACAATAAAAATAACAATTAGCTCTAAATAAGAGAAAGACACTCAAGGTTTTCTCTGAAACCGTCTCAAGCCAGTCCCTTAGTAGTTTAGATTCAGATAACATATATAAGTCTCTTAGGAATTATTGTTCCAGAAGTATGAAAAGGTATACATCCTAATATAAAACTGATAGCAGTGTGAAATAAAAGACAACTAAAAATCCAGAATATCTATTGAGTATTCAAATATTAAAATTAGATAGAAAAACCTTCTGAATGTTTACCAAGTTCAAACCACTTTACCAAGAACTTTATTAATTACACTGGTAGGTACTGCTAGTCCATATGTTGGCAACCTGAACAAGCATATGATCACAAGAAAAATTTTCAAAGACTTACCTCACGTAAGTTGAAGCACATGAATAGATATAGATCAAACGATTGGCCAAAAATTATTGTTAAGAAATCAGAAATTGTTAGTTTAAACCAGCAGAAATATGTTTATCCTTAAAGAGCCAACTTTTCATATCAGCAATAAACTATTTTAGGCTTTTTGAAGAGTAAGCATCTCTTAAGTAAACGGGGATTGGCATTTGAGCATCACTCAAGCATGATTATCTAAGTCACATGGAGTAACAATGAATCTATCCTTGGTAATGACTCCATATCTGACCTAGTATAACAATAAGAAAGATTTCTCCAACTGAATAAGAAGCACTTATTCCTAGTCACATGGTTAATCGTCCTTTCTAGCTAGCTATAAATAGTAATTGTAGTAATAATAGGAACCAAAGGCTCCAACCCAAGTACTTCATATGCTTTTCATCCTAAATCCATTAATCCATGCAATGACCTATTTTTATACCTTTCTCCACTTACTGACTTTGTAGTAGTAGCAGTGTTGTTTTATTGTATTATGTCTCTGGATGCTACAACTGTATTTTCTAACAGTAAACATCTAGACCATGCATGACACTTGGAGAAATTATGATTTAATGGAAAATTCTAGCAATTCTTTTTGTTCCAGTGAACTTCAAACTGTAAACTGTTTGTAAAGTAGCTTTCAAATGTCACAACATGTGTGACAACTTCTAATGAGAAGGATAACTACAATCTAGCTGTCACATAGGTGGCATAGAATCAAATATGATCTACTGTGAGAAACCAAACCGAAGTAGTAGCTTTGTTGTTGCAATAAGTATATGATTCTAGCCGAACTCAAAAACAAATTACCTAATGTAGTAAATGTTATTAGGAGTCATTTTTTTGATAACTAATCAGATGTCTATAGTTCATAATGTCTATCATTCATGCCATTAATTTCCATGTTTGAAAGTAGTTGTGATAAGATTAGGGGCTAAGGGATCCAACTCAACTACTTGGTCTATTTTTCATCCTAAAGCCATTAATATATACAGTTATCAATTCTTATATGTTCCTCTATTGACTAACCTTGCAGTAATTACAATATGCTTCTATTATATTATAGATCTAGACGCTACAATGTCTCTTTTCACCTAAAAAATCGCGACCATGCACGCTCTCACCACTTGGGAGAAATCACGATGGAATAGAAGTTGCTAGCGATTCCTTTTCCATCATTTAATTACAGACTATAATTTCTCTGAGCAAAGAATGTTTCAAGTTCCAATATATGTGACAACTTCTGTTGAGAAGGATAGTTGTGACCTCACTGTCATATGAATGAACAAAATCAAATATTGTCTAGTGTGAGGAAAACTTTGATAAAAGTCTGTCGATACAATAACTATATGATTCTGGCCTGATTCAAGAACTAATTACCTAATCTTCTAGGTGTTCTTGGAAGTCATTTTCTAGGTCACTAATTGAAACATAATTAGTTCATTATATCTATTGATATAACCCTTCGCTTATATCAAAAGATGGGTCTGAATCAAGTCTCTAATTATCAAGAACGTCAAGGATTTTAATAATGGTTAGCAGCCACTTCACACAATACATGTGAGCATAAGCAATTATATGTGACTTTTGCAAATGAAGGATACATAAATAATACATTGAATACAAATGGCATATTATTTGTTGTGATGTTGATTAGAAGACATAGTGATAAACTGTAGATAACAAGCTATACAAGATTATCCTCTACTAACAGATGGTATGCATTTACATAGGGACTGATCAAGAAAAAGAGTAGGAACAAAAACATGTTGATAGAAGATAAAAATAAGTAGATAATTAAAATTTAACCTTCCATTCTTAAGCCGAAGACCTACAAGAATGTAAGACAATGAGCACATCCTCGTCGAGTTCGGACTGCAAGAAATATACGTCCGGATGAAAGAGCAATTTGCGTTACCCAGACAGACACTGCCCTAGCAAATATTATTTCTATACTGTTTAATAAATTGCTCTTCAAACCCCATGCATTTAGACTGAAAGTAGATTATTGGATCATATTCTATAGAGACTCAGAAAATTTGATCTTCCTTTGTTGTTTAAACGAATGATGTTCTTGAATTTTCGTCTGAACATCACTAAATTTTGTGCTATACAGTGGAAGTAGGATTATGACCATCTTTATGCAGCTAGTAGGCTAATACCTATATAAAAGAGAATAATTACTACGATGGAAACTAATTTTTCCAGCCTCAAAGATTACTCATGGTTGGATAAAAAGGTGTGCACCAGTGAAAACTATAACACACGCTACTCCAGTATATAAATATAAAACGGAATAAGAAAAGGAAACTTGAATGTTATGATTCGTAGTTAAACGCCAAACCTGATACAGAGAGGTTCAATAAACTAGAAAACAATTTTGCAACTACCAGTAAGTACGATGGTATCCATTCATTGTCTTACATATGTCATAATATTCCTTTGAATGAAATTGAAGTGTTTTTAACATATATTGATATTACCTTCTTTAGGATATAGATAGGGAAAGATATTGGGTGTTGAGGTATATAAAATTCCATGTACAATACACAATGCTTCATTCAAGGTCAGATGAGAGGCTCCAGACCTAAGAATAAATACGAAGATTTCTTCTACAGGGAGAACATCATGTTGTTTCCCGTAGATGAGAAGAAAGAACACATATAATCACAGTATTACCAATAGTATTCATTAGATCCTTTCTAGAACCTCCTTTGGTTCTATCCAAGAGACCTGACACTCTGTTGTGCTTCTTCAGCACTGATCAATGTTTTGCGCTCACATGATATTTTGCCAAAATCCAACAGATCATTAAAATCATTTTCCACACATTGACTTTTGTGCAGATTGTTCATATGCATCATCTTTTTTGCTAAAGTACAAATAGGTTAGAGAGAGAAACTTAGATTTACTGAACAAAGATGTGGTGAAACTAGTTTGTTGTTTGAAAGAGATGCCAAGAGACACAAGAATATATAAATCTACTTGAATGGCATACAATAGTAAATATTTATATGTCCTACTCGCCAATAGGAAAAACCACAAAGTAAGGGTCTCTATGTGTAATAAAAATAGGATAAGAAGCATACCAAAAGATATTATTAAGAGCTCGAACATAAATGTGTAAGGAATGTTGAGTTAAAGTCTTTATAGATTCCATAGACCAGCTTTATAGATTCTATAGAGCAACTTCAAATCAATGTTATACAAAATAGATAGCCATCCCTTTGTAGATCTTCTCTATAATGTCCTTCTTGCTCCTAGGAAACCCAAGTACTCAATACTTAGCAATCAGACTTTGTCTTGGCATTATACATGAATAATAGTCCTGCAGGCTTCACCACCTTTTTAGAATCTAGAGCTTATGCATCCTTTTTCCAGCAGCAGCATCTCCATCATTCTCCTTTGCTACAGATTCTAGTGCTTGCTTTCTAGCCCGCTTCCTCTTGTCCTTCTTACTAAGAGGCGTCTATTCCTTAACATCACCAGTCTCACCTACATTCTTAGCATTTTTGGATGCCACCCACTACAACCTTTTTCTCTTCTCTAGGAGTAAGCCTAATGCGACCTTTTTGTCATCTGCAAGAGTAAGCTATGTAGAAGCCTTTTTTTATCCTCATAAGTATTCTCTGCAGTAGCTGCTACACTGCAGGTGCTGGTTTATTGCCTCTTTTTCTTTAGCAGTTCTTTTTGTACCTTTTTTCTTATGTATTTTCCTTAAGCTTTAGTCTAACTGGTCTTATCATCATTCCCAACAACATATTTATTTTACTATCTTCTTTTTTTCCTTTTTGGTCTCGAAGTATATAGCTAGGTGCTTTTCCTAAACAAGCATGTTTTTAAAATGAGCAAGAAGGATATCTTAGGGAAGACATTGCCTAGAGTGATGTGGAACTCATACATATTTAGTTACTATTGGATCATACATAAAAGGTTGCGTGATGATATAAACAATTATAATTCTTCTCTACCACAACATTTTAGAATATTCAGAATAGATTACACATCACTGACTACTAAATCACTTGCAGAAAATAGGGGAAACTATCGCTTCAAAATAAGTTGCATACATATGTTATCTCCTTGTATTAACTAATCATGATATGTACAAGGTATATATCGGTAAGTAGCATGAGTAGCAATCCCAAAGAATAGATAGGGAAACTAACACCCAAAAGCATGAGCACCATGACAAACCCACCCATGGACTTTTCAAAAGCAAACATAGTTGTTGCTACTATGGGCAGCCAGGAACTTAGCTTAGGTGTCATATTCAGCAATCATGATGGTAAGATCATGATGATGGAAGCAAGAACCTTTGATGGAAAATGACTTCTGGTCTGGAGAGAGAATATAGCAAGTTCTTTGATCTTTTCATGGCCTAGATCATTTTTTATTTTGAGAAAGTAAAGAGTACATCATTTAGCTATCATGAATATACTAAAGAATTATGTATGATAATAGAAGACTCGTGGATTTTATTAGGTAGAATTCCCTAAAAATACCAAGTACATGTGGAAGTCTACAACAAAATCAGATACACTTTCCAGTAATTTGGTTCCAAAGGTAATTCATTCGCCCAAAGTTGTGATAGCATGCGGCTTTTAATCATCATAAAATGAATGGCTGAGATTAGTAAACTTATCATTCTTGAAAAAGAAGTTGTCATTACTATAAGGCATTATCAATATGTTTCAAAAAGAAGCTCCACATTAAATCTCTGCAACAATTGACCTCCCATCCTCTGGTCCATTGAAGCCAATGTAATAAAGTTTATTTACTTGTTCCAGACTACAACAAATAAATGAAGAAAGATTATCAGATGACTGAACAAGAGCAATTGCAAATTATTCTTCATCATTATAAAAAGCATTGGATTGTAGTACTTTCACTTATGGTGAGAATGTTATCTCCAAGTAGAAAGAAAATGTCCTACCACTAGTTTTAAGGAGAGAAAAATATACCTGCAGTCGGTGCAATAGCTTTTCAATGTCTAGAGAGAGTAGCCCTTAATAGCTTGCCATGTGAGTTTCTAAAGATGAATGAAGATCAGATCAGTAGCCTGAGCAAAATGCCAACTAGCTTAGAGAACCACATGGTGTTATATAAAATGTCAACCATGAATGCAGGAAGGTCATACAACACTGACGCTTTCTTCTAACAAGCTAACTAGAACACTATTGGGAAATTCATTACCTATAGTCTACTGACCACTCTAAGCGGGAATGCCCAACCTCAGGGACTCCAAAATCCTATGTATAGGTAGAAGCTAATCAATACAGTCGATATTTAGCGCATGCCAAACAGAGAATAACAATGCCAAACCAAAAGCTATTAAGACCAAAACAAATGAGCTAGCCGACAGCTTCTATGGAATCACTACTAGTTATTTCCAGACAATCCCTATTGAGTGGAAGTGAGAATAGCCCCTGGAATAATTTCATGTTCAAAACTTCATCTATCACCTACAAAACTAGAAAGAGATACTAGCCATTAGAAAATAGTATGCATTATCACACTACCAGATATAATTTGAAGAGGGAGGGGGATCTCTTCTATGTGTAACTTTCTCAATTTAGATGGAAAAGTTGAAAAGAATCCATAGATGTGTCATGGCATCAATGCCTTGTTTAGATTTGCTAGTATAATAATACAGAAAAGATGCCTAAAATGGAAAACCATATGCAGGTCACCATTCATAGTGGACTCTTCCTTCTCAACAGAAATACCAAGCTAAATAGATTCAGTTCTTCTTATTCTGTAATACCAGACGTGTAAAGCTTCTCAAATTCCAATAGAACTATCTAGATGTGTAAATATATAACAGAAAAATCTTAGCATTAAAAAATACAGATGAATAATTTCTTGTAGTTGTATGTTAATTCAGCCACAAAAAGTATCCACCAAATGATAAAATTTATTCGGTATCTAAAAGTGGTTAAGTTGAGCCCAAGGCTTCCTTCACGTGTTATCTAAGTGAGTTTATCGTGGCTAAACATATTTTTCACTTTACAAAGACCTTGCTTACTTTACAGCCACCAGTTTGTGTAGGATATTAGGTGCATGCTTCCAGCAAGACTTTTTTGGTGGTGCCTAGAAGGCTCTCAAGGAATTGGCAATAAGATGACATCATGTGAATTGGCTTCTATAGATGTTATTCCCCAGCAGCCTGCTCATGTTGTGTCTGAATATACACTTTGGAAAATTATATTAGCAATGTATCTGTGGAAATAAACTCCCAGAAGTTGTTTTAGTTCTTTTCAAAATATGGGAGATTAAGAAAGGACCACCTGGCCTAGGCAAGCATACTAGCTCAGCCAGAGGCTTTGTCTGCCTACAAAAAGGAAGAGAGTACTAAGAAGGCTATGGAAGATCTACACAAGATTTTTAAAGGTCACGTCGTACATTCTTAAAAAGTAACTAATGGTCAAAAACCCAACGAACCCATATGGAACCACTAGCCTCAACTGAATCTTGTCTCTGCCAGGCCTGTTCTTACTAAATAAATAAAAAATAGAATGTGTACTTTGCGGCCGCTTTAGCTCTGATTGATTTTTATCTAAATTGCAAGTTTTGTTAGTGCTAGATATTTTTAAAATCCATTTTCCAAACCAGTGCATTATTTTTGACAAAATGGAAGCATACCCCTGAAAAAACAACTACAATCTAAACCAACCTGCATTCTCATGTGTGACATACATTTTTGAGATTGTACATTCTGTCAAGGAATCTGAGTAATAAAATAAGTTATATTCAAAATAGAACAATATTCTATGTTTGCCATCTTTTCTATAACACCCAATATAGACTGAATATCAACGTTGTTCTAAAAAGCATGAGGCAGGTAGTGAGGTGATTTATCTATTATGAGGTGTTTACGTTGTGTATATATGTTTTGATAACAACAAAACACAATGTTAAAAAATAATGAAGTTTGAGGAACTATAGCTAGGTATGAGCCAATCATGGGAATTGCATCCTAAGATGCTTAATTGAGTAACAGAAGTGGATGAAAGAACTATAGTTGGCGCAATAAAAATAGTTGCAAAGATTAACTGCGTCTGAAGTCTAGATGGATGAGAATATTAAAATGCTCATACTACAATCACCAGAGAAACAATACCAGTTGAGACGAGCAACCACGAAGCATCAGTGATGAGAAGAAAAGTACATTGATTCATATCCCAATTAACTAATAGAAAAAATTGAGACATAACAATATTGTTAGTTGATTACAGTTGTTAAACTGGAGGAATACTTCATAGTAAGAAAACATAATTATCCATGTCATATAGTCATGTTTCGTTAGTAGTGTTTAAATTTTCATCATATCAAATAAATGAAATTGTGAGTATTCTGTTACAAGTCTAAGCTTGATGGTTGTATAGTTGTAGTTCCTACTAACTCACGATCAATGAATTATTTAGATGCAAAGATGAGCTTGGTTATGTCTCCATCATCTATAATCACAATGCATTCATCCATCACAATAAACCTCTGAAATGAAAAATCTGATGTGGCGCCAACCTCCTTCGTTATCAGATACAAAAGTTTGGGATTTTCTTCATTGTCATCCTCGTGAACATCACTAGATTTGTTGGAAAGTTATATGTCTTTGTTTTCCTCTTGCTTTGCAGTGACTGTAAGCTAACGGTGCTTTTCTGGTAGGTTCTACGTCGTTGTATTCCTCTTTATTTGCACCTGAATCTATGATAAGGGCTCATTTTGGGACTGAGCAGAGCATTGCCTATAACATCAGTTGTAGCATGTTGGTGCTTATCGATGGCGTCAAAGCAGCTATACGCTTAGATATGCTACTTCTTCCATGGTGCAAGATGCTGAAGCTTGTATTCAGCAATCCAGAAACGAGTCTGAATTTGGCGATGAGTTAATACCTAGGTGGCTCGTGTTTTACTTCTTCCAAGACCTTTGAGTGTTGTATATGCATACAAATAATTCATGTTGTATGATGGATGGATAAAAATGGGGTGTCTTTGTTTGTTGCTTTTTGGGTGTCACACTCAAGATAGAAGCTGCCCAAAAGATGGAGTGAAGTAATGCCAAGGAAGAGGTTTTTGCACAGAGCCTCTTTTTGTTTACAGGAAAATAATTTATGTTGCAGGCTAGGCCTCTTATTGGTCCCAGGCAAATAGAAAATTGAGCAGAACAACCAAGTCCAAACTACTCTTTCATGAAACATAGAGCAAGAAAATAGTAATAAAGAATACGGGATTAAGGGTTAAGGTTGCATGTTGTAGCTGTAATATATATAACTGATTGGCAAAGGATATGCCTTACCAGTGCCGATTAAATGTGTGTATATGGTGGCATATAGTAATTTGGCCTTTTATTTGCATGGTAAGAAAACATGCAGTGAACACGTACATGACCAAAATTGGCAGAGTGCATGGTACATTATAACCCGATAACAACTGAAAAGAACACGTTTAAGTTTGGAGACCCAGATAACATTATAAGCAGAGAAGAAGGAACGATATAACTTTTTTGAACATTATATACACCTACAAATTAAGGATAATATAAACATGGTTGTTGACTTTCAATAGACATGCACATCCCATATTAGATTAAATACAAATGTAAATGCTCATGTCATAGTGACTACCTTTGCATACGGCCTGGTAAAATTTAGGGAAATTGGGTAATGCAGAAGAATGTACCATGCATCTGATAAGGCAGAGGGAAAAATTGAATATGGTTGAAAGAAGCCACACAAATCTTGTGGGCAAGAAATAAATAACGACCACTTGTGAAACTTTAGAACACAATGTACCAAATGGCAACCAAAAAGATGTAGAAATCTACTAGTGTGATACCTGAAATGCCACCAACGAATACATCTTTCCAGTGATGCCAATAGTCATATATAGTGATCTTATTTCAGGTTCAGACAAAGGAAACAAAGTCTATTTCATATTCTAAGTCATCTGTTCTGACAATTCCTTATGGTTGTGTATTTGTAAAAATGGCTAAAAGTACCATGCCGTCATTAGATACTTGTGAGAATAATCAAACCAATTCTTTTCTTAATATCTTTGAATGAGTCAAGCTAAGCAAGGGGCTGGGAGGAACCTATTTCTACCCAGCCGGGTGTGAGTTATTTTTCTTGTAGTTACCCATCCTTTTCAATTTCTGATTTGTTGGGATAAAAAGAACAGTGACGGTGTTTAGGCTCTGGATTTGAAATGGAGAATTTCTCCAATAGAAAAGTAAGGGTGACCTTTACTACATTCCTCAATTTTTTGTAATAGTGGTTAAATATCTGAGCTTGCCCACTAAAATTTTAGCCAGCACTGAATCATTAAGTCGATATGATGAAAGAAATTATATCAGTTTGATAAATTGGCATAGCTTGAAGATAGTACTCATCCTTTATCCTGTGAATTGCGTTTAACACACCATTAAGTTTTGACTTTTTGTTTCACCAAAATGTGTATACTTCTCCTAAAGCTCATGGTACCTTACATTTTGTTTGATTGTTTCTAGAAATATGGCAAGCTGCATCAACCCCGGACTGTGTATTTCTCAACTTCACTTTCTCTATTAATTTATTTTATGGGGGGAAATGGCAACAAAAACTTATAGATCATGTGACCACAAGAGACTAAATAATAGAAGGATGCATCAATTTTTCATTTGTAATCCCATGATTCTATAATAGAAAATATGTGTCACAAATTTTGTTACTAAAAATAGACAAACCACTATAGGTCTCCTTCAAGAATTCATGTTGCTATAGCTTTGGTTACTTTACTTCACCGAGAGCCCATTCATGCCCCCACCGCTCCCCCGACACACAACGCTCAATTAATGGAAGAAGCAAATGATGAGTTGATATTAGTCCAATTATAAATATGCATTCCATATCAGGGAATTTACTCCCATAAATTTCATATATGTGGTTATATAACTTATTGCAGAGCATGCCTACTATAAAAAATCATGATGAGATTAGTAGCAAATGAATTATTTCATCGAGATATTATCAGAATTCATGTTGTGGGTGCAAAACTATCCCATCATGTAGATGCAAATGATTTAAAAAAATCAGATGCAACAAGTGTGCTAGAACCAAGGGAAACATGAGTAAAATGTTGACGTCATGCAGAACAGAACTATAAATCATTTCAAGGAATACCAATACATACATAAACAATATGTATCTATGTTAGTGTAAAGGGAAATGTCAAGAACACATAAAACTAATCAAATATAGAAACCAAAACCTAGATTTACATACTGAAGACATGAAGTTCATGGAAATAGAAATTATATAGGAATAAACTTCTCTAATAGTTTGAATAGGCTAATTTTCTTGTAAAAGACACTTTCTTAATGGTTTCAATCATAAAACCATTCATTTCTCAAGAATTGAGACAAACAAAATGATCAGTGGTTTATTTTAGTTATATTCCACAATTTCGTTCATTTTTGTACCCAAAATCATAGAGGCTGACTTTCACTGCCTCGGTTCCAACCTCCTAGAGCATAACTACAACATTGACTTGACAAAGCCAAGTAATTCACAGGCTAAGGAAATTATGTAGGAATATTACAACATTACTATTTATCAACAAACATACGTCTTCTAACATGTATTAGGATCAGAATTTATTGTTTCTATTTATTTTCTACTATAGAATTTTTTTTCCATTAACTTTTATTTCCTATTGGTGGGCAGCCCAATACAAGTGGGATTCTATAGATTCATAGTATCTTTAATTTATTTAATATTTGTTCCTGACATACAGGGCATCGTACCACTTCTTCAGGAATTACTTTTGATGATGGATAAATTCAATTGTTGTTAAATTTTTTTTCTAGATTCAATGTTTCAGTTCATATTTCCTTCTACATCTCTACTGAATAACATATCAACATTATATTCTACATGAAAACTGTAATCAAATTAAGGAAACATCCCATAAACTGATGTAGTTCGTTTCATTTAGTTTCAAAATATACTAGAACATAAGGCATAGACAATAGCACAAAACGTATAAGACAAATAAAATTGATATCTCATGACAAGGGAAATGATTCCAATAAACTAGTTCTTGAAAAGAAGATTAGAAAATATGAGTATAAATACTGAAATCCGAATTGCCCAATTCTCCATTCACTCTCTGGAGATACATTCACTCATTAGTGAGTTCTTCCGTTCAAACACTAATTGGAAATCACAACAAAGTTTCAAATGTGGGAGAGTAGACCAACCAGATTTGTCATGTTGCATGATCTACAATGGCTTCTTCAACATCTTAAGCTCTAGGGGATGTAGGCGCTAATTCTGGTGAGAAGTTGTTGATGGCTACTCCACCATTGACAACCACAGAGGTTTGCACTAAATCAGTAACATCCACCATTCTTCACTCAATGTCCAAATGCTGAAGATCTCCACGTTTTCGATGTGCGAGTGGGTAGGTTGTTACCCGACTACACATGTGCATGCCCTTATCACGCCCTTAAAGATGTACAATTGTGAGTTCATCTGAATATCCAGATTGTACATGATACAATATTCACGTATATCACTTGGAGAACAAAGAAGTGCCTGAAATACCTCTGTTTAGGCAACATTTTCCAAAAGAAAACCCAAGCACCCTTTCAGATGAACTTTTCTCGCAATCCAAGAACTCTTCCAAGATAAACTTTTCATGACATCATACAACTTGTAATCATGCCATCCCACTACACCAATGATGTGCCACTAACAAGAGGTTTATAATTTTAATTGTGGTTTGGTTTTACCACAAGGGAAGAGATGAATTCCTGCATATTTTGGCAAATAGTGCACATTAAATGAAATCTAGAAAACAAACCACAAAGTAAGTCCTCTAAATTCCCATCCTACAACAAAATCTTAGTTCTCAAGGATCTAATCTTGAGAATGAACATGACAAGTATCATCCACAGAGCACCTGTCAGCAACATGGTTATTCCTTTGAGATTGAAACAGTATGTCTAACATGGTCATTATACCCACATCTCTACTGGTTTGTGCATCATCCCAAAAGTGAGAGCCAAATAACATTAAAAAATCAGTAAATTTTTCCAAATGTATGGTAGAGAGATAAAATATTATAACAAAGATAGAGTGAAAGAGGATCTCATTCTGTTAAAATAACAGTGCTTACCTTCAGATATTTGTGCTTCTATGAAACTTGGGAGTAGTATTTGTCCTTATGTTTGTTGTAACTTTGTTCTCACTTGTTTTGACACAGGAAATTCAGCAGGCTCGAACTATTATCTGTGTGGAAAAGGGTATCCACTCTCGAGCCTTAATAGTCTCTATGCATGGGTTCAACATTGTTAGAAGGACAAACTGGCCCAGGTCCGGTACATTCATTTGATGTATGCATTTTTAATAGAAAAGGTGAGGTTCCAAACGTTGATTTGATGATGGTATTGTATTAATTGATGGAACTAATTAATGGAGTGAATCACAAAGAGAACTATATTTAATGCTTTAGAACCTAAACAATTTAAGATTTGTAAAAAACAAAGCCTAAACGTTTAGAAAAAGAAAGAAGATACATTTTGCAAGTCGACATAAGGAAATGGACAGAGATTGAATGAAATGGATATCATGAAAGGTGAGTACTTTCGTAGTTGGTTCACTATCCATATAGAATGTAAAGGTGGGTTCACTATTTGTAACTCATAGATAAGGTAAATTACCAGAGAATCTCCCTCATAGGATCCATGTAGTTGACCCCAATATGCCTATAAAGAGATCAAACCGCATAAGATGGTTCTCTATTTTGCTTCTCATCTCTTACTCTTCTCAACTTCAACCCCCTTCTTCAAACACCAAATATGGATAGAACTCTAATAGTAGTGGGGTTCACAGCATGAACTCCCCGTTCACTGGATAGGCTTTTCTACAAGGGAGGCAGTAGTTGTGAATAGGAGGCAAATCTTTAGAGATAGGAGATTCTTGACAACATGTAAATTACTAGACAAGGCACAACAATATTTTTATTAATGGAAAGGGTATGCTCACCTCAAATCATGAAAAAGATAATAACCTACCCAAGTGAAAAAGTAAGAGGTCGTTGATGAATAAAGAACCATAAAAAGATCTAGTAGGAATCATAGACCGTCAACCATGAATTCTCAATAAATCCATTTTCATTATCATATATGAGCCACATTGGGCTCATCTACTCAAAACAGGGTAGAACATTACATCTACAAAATAGGGGTAGATCAGCACAACAATAAAAGCAAACCAGGAGTAGATAATCATTGGCTGACATGAGAAGTGTGTTAAGACCCGTTTGCATCCAGGAGCACTTGAGGGTTTTAATCTTCACTAATGCCATTCAGGTAAAAGACATTCACTAAGTAGGGTATGGGATTGTGACCTCGTTGTGAGTGTGATAAGAAGGCTCAAAATCAGTATAGTCAGTTCCCTGCACTTGACCGTATGCACTTCAACCTAGCCATTTCCTTTTTTTGTTTCCTTGTAGTTGTCCTTCCAGCACCTCCTCTCTAGCATTTCGGAGGTCAGGTGCTAATAGATGGGAGGATATGGGCCATGGAGGTGAATAAGAGGGTGATCTGATGATCAAACCGGGGACTGTACGCGGAGGGGAATAGGGTGAGAGGAAATGAGTTATGTCGTGGGTGGGTTTGGGGGGGGGAAGCACTATTGGAGTTGATGGGAAGAATGACGCATTTGACTATAGGGAGGAGAGGTGCCACGCCACTAGGGAAAACAGGAGTAGTGCGCGGAAAATTAAAATTTTTGATTTGGCTATTTGAGAATTGGGAGGGGGAGAGCCAGGACGAGTATGCTTTTGTAATTAGTTTAGATGTGTAGTCAATTTGTAGACATTACAAATAACTATATTTGCTTTGTTTACAATTTATATATTTGTACGGAAAACAATATTTAACTACAAATATATTAAATGTAATTAGGATGATTGTATCTAAAACATACTTTTTTTGTAGTGCTCCCCCAATCCACATACATCTTGAACACTTTCCTTGCTATCGAAGGAAGATCAGTGTATCTTATTAGAGGGAATGTTAGGTGAAAGAAAATATGAACACCCCACCGATCTTCCATGATTACCCTATCATAGGGTACACTATGAAGCTCATTTGATAAAGGTCCCAATCCTCATACACATCCTCTTTAGATGGACATTTTTTGAGATACCAGGGCCACCTAGACACCCTCTTCTTACATCCATCTTGGATTTAAAGTTTGCTTGAGATAGGAAAAATTTGAAGTCCGGGGTGGAGGTGAGTGGTACGTACTCCTTCCACCCACTCTATCTAAATTTTCTACAAATTTTCATTATGTTATATAGTTTAGTTTTATTTTTTCAAAATTTTGAAAATAATTCATTTTTTTTAGTTTGGCCATTATCTAGTCGGTCATGTTGAATCTACATTATCATTATTCCTCTTTAAATTTATTAAATCTTTTGTACAAAATAGTTACAAATTGCCATGTCTAAAACCACCATGTCACCTAGGACCCCAAAATAACATCACTCCTTGGAAAAGTTGGTGAGTCATATGGAATCAATCAAAACCAAACACAATTTTTCTCTATTTTTAATTTTTGGATTAACTTCATATAAATATTGTATAATGTGATTGACATAAATATTCTTTCCGAGGTAATGACACTTTTGAAAAAAAAAAGTGTACGTGTAGCTATAAGCACAAGGACACATTTTGTTTCCCCCTTATTTTCTTTCTAAAAAGAGAAGCAAAGAATCACCACCAGATAAAAATCAAGTCTCGGGTGACATGCTTCCCATATCAAAAATTTTATACGCCACAATGGGCAGTACCATAAAAAGATTTCAAAAGAGCACAAGACATAATGTGTGACCAATGATGCCACAAACCAAATATATCCCAAGTCAAATAGAGGAGGGATCATCACTTCCTTTATTTTCACACCCCCCCAAATTTCATCCTATTATTGTGCAGCAAATCACATAAAAATACAATAATAAAAAAAAAGAGTGTCAAAGCAAAAGTAAGATGAAGCATGTTTTTCTACAAAATCTTGATTTAGAAACAAGATATGATATTTTTTATAGGAAATAAAAAAAAATTGTATTTTTTTATTTTAGGAGATTGGGTGGCTTGGCCAAATTTGGAGGTAAGAAATAAAGTGATGTTACAAGGGTAAGGATACACATTTTGTTAGTATAAATTGGCATTATTTGTAACCTTATTTGTTTGTGGACCAACAAAGATTCCAGTATGGGGTTTTTTGATAAATGTATATTTATCATTTTTATTTACATCTTTTAGATATCTTTTTAGATTTGTTTTGTTATTTATTTTCTTATTTTTGTAAGTAATTTTAGTAGTTTATATTTTTCCCTTTATTTTAAGGTTTAATTATATTTGGTTGGTTTTTTGAAGGAAAATGGTCTAACCACTACAATGATTAATTTTCCTTAGAAGATGTTTTACACAATTCCCGCAGTACCTGAAATTAATGTATACCTAGCACAAAAAATGTCATAACTTCTGCATATGAACCCCAAAATGGGTGTACAAGTATTCATTGAAAAAAAAAATTCTAAAACAAAATACTATTGTTTCAACCGCTTTAGAGCCTTTCACGAGAGTAAAATCTGCTCCAAACTATTGTTGCGGGAATCTGCAACAAAAAGAAGGTGAATGGTTAACATAATTAAAGGTAATCAACTATTTTCTCTATTGACCATATCCAAAAAGCTTTCATCTGACATCTAGGAGTTTTCTAGAGATTCTTATATCTAGAGGTTTCTACCGCTCCTTCTCCTATAAAAGGAAGGGTGACTTTACAACAAAAGACATCCAGGTTTTAGTTGTAGACCACATCTTGTATAATGTTGGATCGCATTTTAGTTTGTATTTCTTTTAGTCTCGTTATGTCTAAGTAGATTATTCTGGGGCATAGGTAGTAGCCCCTTAGCCTGGTTCTATTCAATATAATCAGTTCTATTGCTCCATCGAAAAATGTCTCCTCTCTGTTTATGCGTGGTTATTTGTCTCAGTTCTATTCAATATAATCAATTCTATTGCTCCATCAAAAAATGTCTCCTCTCTGTTTATGCGTGGTTATTTAGATGATTTAATGTATTCTTGTAGAGTGATATGACTGTGGATCTATGTAAGAATGAAACAATAGTCCCTTAATTGTGATTATCATCTTTTCGTCTTTTTAACCTTATACTCATTATAATCCTTGTTGACCTAACCCTATGAGCCTTGGGTTTGAACGCCAGTTTGAATTTACATGCTTCTTGATATGACCGTGGATAACTGCATGTTGGATGTTGGGAATGATCTGTGAACGTTGGGACCAATGGGTTCATGGGAAGTCCCACCCTTGTTAGTTTGTCTATAAGGACATGCAACCACATGTTCCTGATTTCATCCTTGGAGTTTAGAATTTGATTAGTTTAATAGGAACATGGTTTTAGTGGTGATCCTCCAGACCTCCAGATCTTTATTTCTTGATTAGTTAAACTTTATTTCAGCACTTTTATTTTTGTTCCTTATTTTAACAACCCTCTCAAATTGGAATTTAATTCTTGTTCTTGCGATCGGATTCGGATCTCAACTTTTCTTTTCTATCATCCCTTTTATCGATACATATCTATACTAGGTTGACTTGTTTTTCATAGCAAGTTGACAAATGGGTTAGAAGGTTAAACTCTAGGACTTTTCCTAGTTGTTGTGTGTACAACGACGCATCAACTACCCAGCATGACCATCCTACCATAAAACCTAGCAATAGTTTTGCATTGTGCTACCCCTTTTATCCTCACTTAATCTACTTCTTCTCCACCACTTCTATATGATTGAGTGGTGAATAGAGAATGGGGGTAGTTAATCATCGCTCGGATCGCCCATTCTCCCCTAACCCCTTCTATAACTTCCATAATCCCATTTCACCTCTATTTCTTCATATTCTACCGTAAAACCCTTATTTATAGGGTTTTGGTCACTTTCCACCACATATACATGCCATTCCACCTTAGAGGTGGGAAGAGCCTAAGGTACTACTGCTAGGAAATTGGGAAGGTAGAGTCTCCACTTAGCTACCATGGCTTTTCACTCCTCTACTCATTCTTCTCCATTTTTTGTATATTCCTTTATTGTGAGTAGCTAGCCCCCCTTGGTGGGATGTTTGGGGTCAAAATGTTGCTTTGATACCATAATGAGGGGAATTATGTGTAACCATTATAACTTCCTTTTATAACAATTATGTTGTATTTTCATTTCATTTCCCATAAATTGCATGTTGGTTTATACTTCAAATCACCTAGGATTCTAGGAAAATAACTTATATGTGTTTATTTTGGGGATTGCTCCTAGGTCCAACTAGTCGATACCTATATATCTACCCATCATTCTACATGTTAATAAATTCTCCTCTACCTAGGTTAGAGGTCTAAGTAGCTACTTTAGAAGCATTTAGTGTAATTTTCTTGAAGCTTCCTAAAGGATAGAGGGTAGGTAATGTGAGGTGTAAAATTCTCACTTACACCCTCCATTACTACCCTCGGCCCCCAATCACCCTAGAAGCTTCTATCCTAGTAACCTAGGGTTGATAAGGTCATAATAGAATTCCACCTAAACCCTAATCCAACTGACCTCATAAGATTGGATGGAAGGTGATAGGAACTGGTTCCCCTATATACGCCCAATTCCACACATGGCCAAATAGAAATCTAGGGAAATTCATTAGGCACTATCTTTTTGTTTGGTTTGGTGATTTAAAATGAGAGAGAACCCGAACTTAATTGACAAGTGCATTCCCCAAACATCTCAAACTTACCATAATTGCATTAGAACCCTAGTTTGCCATCTTAATTTCTTAGTTAATGCTTGTTTAGATAATCAATTTACTTTCCTAGTTAGTTGTGCTTGCTCTTGCCTAGTTCTTATTAGTTTAGGTCCTTAATTGTCTTTTTGTATAAATTTCCATCTTAGTGTAGTGTATATCTCTTCTTCCTTGGCTTAGTGTAATTTTCTTCTTTTCCTGCTTAGTCGGTCATTTCTTGCTCATTAGAATTAATTATCTAGGGTTAGTTTTGGTTTTGATTCTTAATTTTATTGAATCTTTTGTTTGACCCATCTTAGTATAATCAACTTAGGGTGCATCTAATCAAGATTCAATTGGTTAGGTGTACCTTTGGTGAAATGCACCAAGCTTTATGACATTGTTGATGGGGATTTAAGTGTCTAAGCTCCCTATTAGTTGTGGTTTGACTCTCCATGTAAGAATCATCTCTTTCCAGTTTACTTGTATGCATTTGAGAAACACATCAATACTTTAGTGTGTTTCTTTTTATGTATTCCTAATCTACCATGAGATTGAGTAGCATGATGATCATATCTTGTGGTGCTTACTCGAGAGTAGTTCATGAAGGATTTTCTTCATATTACATTATCTCCCACTATTACTAATATCCTTAGTTACATTCCTAGTTTTTACTCAATTTTACCCATATAGGCAATGTTGTCGAACAACATTTCAAACTATGTGTTATCTTAGTTTTATGTATACCGATACAGTACCAAGCTTTCCATGTTAGTGCTTATTGAGTTTTCATAAGTATCACTTTCCTTTCATACATAACTTTTTGGTTGTTTGGATGTGGTTGTGATTTTGTTTTATAAATAAATGGAAGGAGTGGATCCACTTTTACGTATGATTCCTAATAGGTATGGTATAAGAGCATAGAAATTGGTAAAGTATTTATCATAGAAATATCATGTGTTATTCCTTATAGTAGACCCATTTTCAAGAGGATTGAACTTTCTGATAGCATGGAAATTGGGTCCTATATATCTCTTAGAATCCTATTAGGCTGTTCTACATCACATTTGCCACTGTATGGCATGTCATTGATGGACCCTCTTCTAGTGAACTTGGACTCCCAAGCCACACCCAAGGTACAACCCCTTTATGTGGTTCCTTCCAGTGTCATGGTTGTTCCTATGATTGACAACCTCCTAAGAAGGAGTTGGAACTACTTCACTATCTTATGATCACTATAATGTTCGGAAGGCTTAATGTCACTCTTATTGTTGATACTCCCAAAGAGTAGTTTCTAATAGTTTTTATCTAAATATTGCCAATCAATTTCAAGGATGAGAGAGAGTGGGTATAATGGACAAGTTCAATGACTGTGTGCTAGACTTAGAGAGTTCCCTCAACAGAATGGTGTTCCCTTCTAACCAAAACTTTCTCTTAACTTCTTGCATGTTGGACATAGTGACATGAGTTTGGTGGAATAAGATCTCCTATTTTCATGACACCTCTACCATGACCTGGAAGAGTGCCTAGTTTTTTTCTATGAGACATAATTCTACTACTGCCACCTAAGAAAGAAAGTAGGTGAGTTTTATAGTCTTAAACAATAATTTCTTAGTGTCTCTTACTCTGTAGAAAGGTTCCTTTTCTTAAACAATAATTTCTTAGTGTCTCTTACTCCACCTGGAACAACACATCACAATGGTGTATCAGAAAGACTGAATCACACATTGCTAGATATGGTGCGATCAATGATGATTTGTGCTGACCTCCCAACTTCCCTCTAGGGTTACACTATTGAAACGACATCATTTACATTAAAAACATACCATTTGAATCGGTTCAAAAGATTCCATATGAGATATGGATTGGCAAGCGTTCCAAAATGTCTTTTATGAGGATATGCGGGTGTTGAAGCTTATGCTAATAAAATGTTCCCAAAAAGCTTGGCTCTAGATTATATATATGTTATTCCCAAAGAAACTAAGGGATACTACTTGTACAACTCATCTGACAACAAAGTATTTATTTCCAGAGAAGTTGCATTCCTAGAAAAGGAATTCATTTCTAAAGGAATCAGTGTATCTATGCTCATAGATCTAATCATATGATGATTGTAATGGCATATCTTGTAAACAATTTGATTATTGATAAAGGCAATCTTCCAATTCATTCAGTTCTGAGATAATGATGTAACATAATAAATGTCTAAAATATGGTTTTACTCAATGACCAATGTTTTTGGGTTGTTGACATGAACAATGAGATCATATGGATGTCAATAGTATATACTTTCTTGTTATATCCCTATTCAAATGTTATTCTGTAAGGCTAATAGACATTAATAACACATTGGACTAGAGTGTTTGTTGGATGATGACATAATATCATTAGTCATGATATGTTATATCAAACCAAACACATAGATACTTCTTAGAGAATAGTTTATTGGATAGACCCACCTTGAGAGTGACACATGGGAACCATAATTGGTAGTCAAAGTCATCTCTCATTGTAGTGGTGGTGATTGTGGTTATTAGACACAAAATCACTACATTCATCAGATGATGTTTGATGTACTTTGACATCATCCACCATGACTTTGAATAAGGGTTGCCATATAGGTGGTGCTCAGGTGAACTCTGACACATGGGGATGAATGTCAGTGATGTAGATGAGATTTGTCCCTCCTACAGAAGTATGATATCCTAGCCACTTGATAAGCGAGACTAAGAAATGCATGGCCATGTTGGTGTGAGTCAATATGTGATATTGAATGTACATGTATATCACATAGTCTTCTCTAATTCAAGGAATATGGATTGAATGTTGAAGAGGATGATGATTCCATGCCTCGAGTTCAATCTAGATATCAGAGACAAATGAACCATACAATCACAGTCACAGATTGTAGGTTGAAGTTATTCTCTAACTTTCCAATTACTTGGGTAGCAATGACGTCTTACTAGATTCCACTCATTTCTTGTGATGTCATAAATCAATTATGGACATTGACTACCAACTTGGAACCTATAGGGACACACAGATAGGATACACTTGGAATAAGAGTTTATTCATGAATATAGTTTAAGCTTCATTCCTAAAGTGTTAGGTATTCAATTTAAACAACAATGGTTGGAAGTTTATTGACTAGACTGTAAACTGACCAGATCAATTGTTGAACTGATCGATTCAAGTGTCAGGTAATTTGAACCAACATTGGCAATCAGAACCTTGAGATGACTGGTTCAGCAAGTGAACCAATCAACTCATGTTAGTGAACCTAGCGATTTAGGTTGTGAATTGACCATTTGGTTGATCAATTTGATTGGATCAAGGATTTGTGTTGATGTCATGTTGTGCATTTATCGAATATTAATTATATATTAAATTGTCATTTGGAAGCATAGTGAAACAACTAGTTCAATGATTGAACCAATTGGCTCACATGTGAACCAGTTGGTTCAGCAGTAAACCAACAATTTCAACATTCACAGGTTCTAGAAAAATCATGAAATTTTATCTCTTTGACTCCCAGATGAACTTGACACCCTGACCATGACCCTCCTATATATAGAGGGTTATTAGGGGCATTCTAAAGACACAAAAATAAGCTCTAATGATTATTGTGTTCTCACAATTTTGGTAACGTGAAAACCCACGCAAGTTCTACCTATCAAAGGGAGGAACAACAAGGGATAGACAATTGGGAGAGCAAGTTGGTGCTAGCACACTGAGTAGGAGAGGCCACTCCTTCCTGTATATTCATCTATAATGGCAGGAGTTCCCACTGGTCCATGTGGACTACTAAAGAGGTGATGAGGCTATTGCCTCCCTCTAGGAGGAGCAAGTCAACTTCCATCCATGATGATCAACTAGGATGATGTTTTCCAGGTGTAACTTGAAGAAATGCACATTCTACTGCAAGGGATAGTCGTTGTATTTGCTTTAGGACTAGGTATAAACTTTTCAACACTCTTTCACATTACATGGTAGTTGACACGATCTACTTTATAGGGGAATATGACAAGTCTATTTTTTTGTTTCTGCTACCTTATGTGATGCCATATTTTAACATTATCTATGGTGGTTTTACAATAAGGTAATTTTTATGACTATCTTGTGGATAAGAATCATCTTTGGCACCTCACAAATGCGGATATACACCTTCTTCTTCATAATTCTATTTATACTGATGTTCAGTGATGTTTCTCATATTCTAAGGTATTCCAGAGTGGACTTCTGGGACCTTGATTTTTTGACACCTTGTTTTCTTAAGAGGGTCTATTTAGTAACCATTTTTGTATTTGTTTGTATTTCTTCCATCATTTTTGCTATATACAGCTCCTATATATAGGTTCTCTCTTGGTATAACCCTCATCCTACTATAATAAGGACCCTGACCTGGGTTTTGGGATAATCCTAGAATTGTTTCCTAAGTAAGATGATTAGGACCTTGTCTTAATCATTTGAAAAGTAATTAAGACTTAAGAAGATCTCAAGTTTCAAGTTTGAGCTTGTTGGAAGGTTGTTTGTATTATATTTGATAGTTTTGGTGCAAATTGCAATTTACCCAAAATATGGGGTTTATGTGCAATTTACCACCTCTAGAATGTTCATTCTCTCTCTTGGCATCATCTAGAGGAGAGAGAGAAAGACACCTTGTTTGGGTCTTGGTTGTATGGTGACTTGGTGATGTGTAGAATGCATGAGTGAGAAGTGTTTTGCTCTTGGATGTGTTATCTCAGGTTAGGGAGCCTTGGAAAGGATGCCCTATCCATTTTTTAGTGTGCATGCTTATTGCCTATCGGTTTGTGAGTGTGTAGGTTTATTCCCTATCAGTTTGTGATAGTGTAGGGTTATGCCCTATTGATTTGTGAGTGTGCAAGGTTTTGCACTATCAGTTTGTGAGTGTCGGGTTTTGGCATATTGAGCATGACCTTGGTAGGAGACCAAGAGGGTGAGATCTAGCCTTGACCATATCATTATGTCTTACATGTTTTTGTATGTGGATTCATTTTTGTGTACACGTGTCACCTAAGATCCTAAGTGGATGACACCTCTTCCATGATCTCTCCCTCATTCCCCTAGTATATAATCTTCTTTCTCTCCATTCAAGAGGATCCTTTTGCTCATCTCTACTTTCTCTCTTTCTTGATGGATGATCTTGAGAACCTTATAGATCTAGGGAGGTTCTCTTTGAGCTTGGTGGACAAGTTCCAAGTTGTGGTGTTCCTTGATCATCTTCAATCTTGTACCTTGGTAAATTATGTTTCCTAGCTTTCTTCGTCTTCTCGGCCATAGATCTAGGGTATCTCGTTTCTACCTTGAGCTATCTTAACCTTGGCCTCATCTTCTTCCTTGGAGGTGTTGTGGTGATCAAGTTTGGTGGATCATCTTGTACCTTGAGCTCATGAGCATGAAGCTTAACCATGGAGCTTGGATCCTGGTGGTGATCTTTGAAACAAGCAATATAACTCGTATCCTCCTTTGTTATTTTCACTCTTCCATGTGTTTATGTTGTTTCTCATCTTTAGATCATTTATGTCATGCATGCTAGTAGTTGGTGGTGGTTTTTGAGAATGGTTTTGGTTAAGGAATCATGTTAGTTTGTTGTCCATATCTTGTACCTTCTTGCCATGATAGTAGATGGACTTGTAGATGGTTTTCCTATGGTTGAAGATGACTAGTCCACACACACATAAACTAAGTTGTGAGTGGTCATCATGAAATGTGGTGTTTAAACTGACACACCATGTAGCAAGTCGTCATGACTTGGGGATGCTAAACTGATAGTCTTTGATGAGGTTAACTTGTCATGCCCTAAAGGGGGTTAAGCCGTCATGCCTTGGAGATGCCTAAACTGATATGATTGCTAAAGCATCATGACTTAGAGGTGCTTAGACCGATATTCTGCTAAACCGTTATGCTTTGGGGGTTCTAGGCCATCATGACCAGTAGGATGTCTTGAGATGGAGTGTCAAACCGTGACGCCTTGGTTGAGAAAGAGGTCGATATGACAAACCCTAACCCTAGCAACTGATACACCTTGATGAGTGTAAACTGATACACATTGATGAGTGTAAACCAATACACCTTGATGAATGTGGGCTGACACAAGATGAATGCAATCAATTGATACACTATGAAGTAATGGGATGGATACACCTTTGATAAGTATAGGTTGATAAACCTTAATGAGGGTTAAGCTAATGTAAAAAGTATGTTGGAATCAATATCCTAGTACAGATGAGAGAGAAACTTATAGTACTCATATGAGAAAGGAAATACTTCATGTTGATAATCAATTAATGATAATTGATGAGTGTAATTAAGTATGCTTGAATATTTATGGCAATAATGTAACTCTTACGATGAGAATTAGGGTTTGGATTATTAAATATGAACATCAATCCCCTAATCGGCTACAAAGGGAAACCCTAACCCTAATTATGAGAAGGTTGCAATTTGAATAGTTTCCTTTATGGCATGGTGATGATATTTACTTGATATTTCTTTTACCATAAAAATTCTAACAATACAAGTATTATGAGATGATGAGCATAGCCAAGTATGAGCTATGATGATTTAGCATGATACAAATTATATAAGGCATCGTGAGCCATGTGAGATAATTGTACAACAAGTATGATTACATATATATATGTATATTATATATATATATATATATTTATATATATATATATGGGTCTAATTACCTAGGGATGTTGCCGGGTAAGAAGTGACATTATTCAATGATGAACAAAGGGTTTGATACCCAAGATATGTGATCATGATAATGAAATGTTGAAGGGATGAGATTCCCACTAATATGTTCAAGGTATTGAGATCCCAGGATAGGGGTAACAGGATGTCTTCCAATTGATAAAAGATTCTTTGATAATGTATTACACCTTTTTTGGTAGCATATATTGGAAATTTATGTTTTTAACTTGAATGATGCTAAAAGATGTTGTAATGCACTTAACTTATCAAGTGAAACCAAAAATGTAGTTCCCCTAGCCATAGATCCATTCAGTGTCAGAACTTGCTGGATGGTGAAACGAGTTTAACTCGGAGAACGTATTGTTGAAAATGTGGTGGAAGTTGAGGAATCTCCTTGTATCCTTAACTCACAAGATTGGCTGCGAACCATACCCTAAACATTAGGATTGGCTTTGGGCCATACCCTAATAGGAGTGCAGTTGTAGGACATGACTCAATATATAATTAGGATTGGTTATAGACCATACCCTGACACAATCAGGATTGAGTATGGGACATACCCTGATAAGGGAATAGCTACGGGTTGTATCTCTCTAGTGATGAGCCTATATACCCAGGGTAGCTAATTCTAGTTTGATTCATAATGTCACTGCTAATATTCTCATAATGATCGATGGGGTGAGTTCGTGGAGTCCTACTCTTCCATGGACCTTGTATGGCACCAATGCTATCTAGTTTAGGTTGGTTGGAGCATGAGCCATATACTTCATCTCCTCAGGGCATAAGATTGTTTGTTGAAAGGTATAATCATTCGTGTAGCATATTTGCTTAAGGATCAAATACTGAAACATTGAATGAGGCTACAATTGCTTATGTATGTTGTAGTTAATATATATTATATGTGTTCTTCATATTTATTTTAAAAGAGATTGGATGATCTATTGCTTAGCTATAGATATTTGAACTACTTAAATAATGAGATCGGTCTATGCTACATTTACCTAGCAATTATTCCTATTTAATTCAAAAAAGGTTTCTTCTTATCTCTTTCATAAAAAATTATATGTGATAATAATATTATTTTCAGAGAGTTATATCTCTTACTAGGACTTTTGTATCACCCTATGGGTTTCACAACTTTTTAGGTGGACGTGCATGAGGTAACAAAGATCATATAGTTGAGACAGACCAACAGTAGGAAGAAGACCTGTAATTTGGAGGTGGTGTCTAATTAGTTGTTTCTTGTTGTAGATAGAAGTCTTATGTGTCATCCATGTACTCTCAGGTCCTTCGGGTATAGTTTCATATTCAATTTTATGATCGATATGAGATTTTTTCTTGAATGCCTTGATGTATAATGGCGCACATCTACATGTTATTGGGATTAAGAGAGAAAGATTTCTCCCCCCCTCTCCCATGCCTGTGGCGGAGGCCAAACGCCCGGGAGGGTGGTAAATCAAGGAATAAACTGGGATTCGAACCCGAGTCCCTTCATGAGGAGACATCATACTTGACCACTTGAGCCACTCCGTGTCGGCACATCTACATGTTTTTGGTAAAACCAAACTAATATCAATCAAAATAGGGATGATGTTGAGATAGTGGATGTGTGATGTATCATGTTGTAAATGAAAGTCTTTGAGCCTTTCTATAATGAATTTCTTGTAGATAGATCTTTATGAATAATGGTTTTAATTTTAGTATTTTTTTGTAATTCTCTATTAATGGTTATTTCTGTGTGGTTTTGTGCGATGTCGTTATCAGTTGGATAGCGGTCATCACAATTTTTTTATCAGAGCTATAGGTTCACTGAGTCTAAAGCGACATAGGATTATGGTTGTTGAGTTTATTCTAATGTCCTCCAGTATGTCTAATTGTGACTTCTTCTCATGCAGAAGAAAGGATAAAGCCTAAAGATGTCTAGAGAACACGAGGCACATGATGTTTAAAGCAGTTTCTCTACACCAGGAGGAAGTGTAAGGGATGGGGAAAGAGGACAAAGAGAGCCTGAGAATCCCCAACTGGATCAGTCTATGCCAGAAAATCCTACTTTTCATGCTCTCATTGGGTAGGTTATGACAATAGTAATGCATATAATGGACTAGAAACTAGCAATACAACCTAGGGCACCAATCCCCAATAAAGAATTTTTAGGTTCTGGTAAGACCTTTGAATAGCTACGCCATATTAAAATAGTGGAAAATGAAAGAAAGACTAAAATATGGGAAGAAAATAGAGTCTGCCATAAGTGTAGGCAAATAGGACATCTGAGGTGGCAATGTCCAACGAGGGGCAATAAACTGAATATTAAGGAAAGGTGTACACAATATCAGGAAAATTGTCTAGTAGCTTTAAAAAGACAAAGTTTTTGGTCCCACCAGTACAACAAACACCTAGTGCACCAGGACAGTGGCCACCAAGTATGGGCAAAGGTCCTAACTTTCCACCAATAAGAACTTTTGATTTAGCTTCTACATCAGCAATAAAACCAACAAAACCATGGTACGAGCACACGACATGTTATTGATGTGTACATGTTGGGCATACGAGACGACCCTTTTGTCTAGAAAGAAAGGATGAGATGGCCCAACAATCGAGGCCAACTCAGCAAGGCTAACAGAAGTTACAACCCAATAGTACAAAAAGGCAAAAGCAAAAACAAAAAATAACTAGACTCCATGCTTCAAGTCAACATAGATGGTAGATGACCCGCAAGGGGTGACATGTCAGATAGAACTTTTTCATTCTATTTTTTTTCTCCTTATTTTACCAGCTAATCATAAGAAGAATAGTTGTTGTTGAGTTCCCTTTGTTTAGTCCTATGGGAACATAAGTAAGAGATGAAGAGGACTAGAATTTATATTCTGTCCAATATTCTCTAAAATGTTTTATAATTTCTTTTGTTCATATAAAAGAGGAAGATGTGTAAAAGAGACACCAAGAGAGAACCAGAGATATTAAGTTTTAGAATTTCTTTTGTTCATATAAAAGAGGAAGATGTGTAAAAGAGAACCAAGAGAGAACACATGATATAAATAAAGTGCATACTACCTAATCTCAGTGCTTGAATACATGGCCAGGTATTCAATTATTGAAGGAAGGTAAGTATGGGACTCTTAGGTTGTTATCTTACTGATTACTTTGATCAAGTAGTCATCTTGATGCAATCTAAAGAGCATAATCAAATCAGTAATGCAAGACAGAAATTCCTACCACATTCTAAATTATGATAAATTGGAACCTGAGTTAATCTCAGACCGACCTCTGAGTATAAGAATGTATAAAGAATAATCTTCATGTTATGAGAAAAGGGAATCTTGTACAACAAATGTGATATATATATAATGTGATATATATATATATATATGGGTCTGATAACCTAGGGATGATTGTTGCCTTCTAAGAAGTGACATTGTTCAATGATGAACGGAGAGTTTGATACCCAAGACATGTGATCATGACAATGAAATGTTGAAGGGATGATATTCCTAGTAATATGTTTAAGGGATTGAGATCCCATGATAGCGGTAACAAGATGTGTTCCAATTGATACAAGATTCTTTGAAAAATGTATTACAGCTTTTTTGGTAGCATTTATTTATAATTCATGTTTGTAACTTGAATGATGCTAAAAGATCTTGTAATGCGCTTAACTAATCAAGTGAAACTAAAAATGTAGCTACCCTAGCTAGAGATCCATTTATTGTCATAACTTGTTGGATAGTGAAACAAGTTTAACTCGGAGTGCATATTGTCGAATATGCGAGGTGCAAGTTGAGGTATCTCTTTGTATCCTTAACTCATAAGATTGGTTGCAGACCATACCCTAAACATTAGGATTGGCTTTGGGTCATACCCTAACATGAGTGTGGTTGTAGGCACTGACTCAATATATAATCATGTTTAGTTACAGACCATACGCTGACACAATCAAGATTGATTACGGGTCATATCCTGATAAGGGAGCAGCTACGGGTTGTATCTCTCTAGCAATGAGACTATATACCATGCTAGCTAATTGTAGTTTGACTCATAATGTCATTGCCAATATTCTCATACTAACCGAGGGTGTGAGGTCATGGAGTTTAGCTCTTACATGGACCTTATATGGCACCAATGCTACCTAATTTAGGTTGGTTGGAGCATGAGAGGTATACCTTATCTCCTTAGGGCATAAGATTGTTTGTTGAAAGATGTAATAAATCGTGTAGCATATTTTCTTAAGGATCAAATACAAAAACATTGAATGAGGCTACAATTGCTTTTGCATGTCATAGTTGATAAATATTATGCATGTTCTTCATATTCCTTTTAAAATAGATAGGAATCTCTGTTGCTCAGTTATAGTTATTTGAACTACTTAAAATGATGAGATCACTCTACTATGCATTTAACTAGTGGTTATTCATGTTTAATTCAATAAAGGTTGCTTCTGCTCCCTTTCATAAACATTTATCTGTGATAATAATATTGTTGGTGAAGTGTTGTATCTCTCATGGGACCTTTGTATCATGATATGGTTTCTACATCTTTTTAGGTAGACGTGCATGAGGTAGCAGAGATCGTGCAGCTGAGACAGACCAGCAGTAGGAAGAAGACTTGTAATTTTAAGGTGGTATCATGTCAGTTGTGTCCTTTTGTAGATAGAAGTCCTATGTGTCGTCCATGTACTCACAGGTCCTTAGTGGCTAATTTTATTTCCAATTTTATGATCGATCTGAGATTTTGGCTTGAACACCTCAATGTATATTGTTCCACATGTACATATTTTTGGTAAAAGCAAACTAATACTAGTCAAAACAGAGATGTTGCTGAGATAGTACATGTGTGATGTAATATAATGTATATGACAAGCTTTGGGCCTTTTTGTAATGAATTTCTTGGCTATTGATCTTTATAAAAAATGGTTTTAATTTTTAATGATTTTCGGTAATCCACTATTGATGGTTATTTCTGTGTGGTTTTGTGTGATGTCATTATCTGTTGGATAGCGATCGTCACTCCTATCCTTGTACATAACTAGACTCTAGCGTGGTGTTGATCCACCTTGACTTTTAATGAGAAGTAGTAATACACTTTGGTGACCTATATATATAATTATAATTATCTAAAAAATCATACATTAATTACTATTTTAAACTATTTTTTTATAATAGAAGTTGTGAACTTTCATGTTGCACTTTTTTGCAACTTCCATCACAATTTTAGTTGCATACAATATTAGGGGTCAGAAAAAACATAGATGGACACAGATCTATTCATCCCTCATAGACCAACATATGACCAATGTGTTCCTAATTGCTATCAATAAGTCACATACCAATAGTTTCAACTAAAAAAAGCACCATCAATCAGCATCCCTCCATAAATATTGAGGCATAGACTTAAGAAGTTTCCTAGGTGGGAAGGCACTCAAAAGGGGTTCTTAGCCTCCGTCTTGGCTTATGTACGCATTAAGTATATTTTTATGGATCCTCAACACATAGATGGGTCTTATTTTCATTCTGAAAGGCAGGTCATACTAGCTAAGAAATCATATCCATGTTCGAATCCCTACTCTACTTTTTAATTCTTTATACCATAAATATGTGTTCTGAGTTAAGTATCAGTTTTACTTGAATATAACATTCTTTTCAATTTTTATCTTGAGGCTTATTTTTAGGATCAAGTATAAAAAGAAATTATATGATAATATATATAATCACAAAATACATGTATATATGGTCAGAGTACTCATAATACAAAATGTATGTATATAATGAAATAATCTCATCCACATAAATAAATAAATATATGCTCTATAATACACCTAGACATGTCAAGAGGTTCAAAATAAACACTTTAAAAACTTCCTCATTAATAAGTATACCTCCATCACATTCTTCTATGTATTAATTTAGCAACAACATATCAACTTTTGTCATGATGTCTCAGCTAAGCCACTTGTGGTGTGCTTTCTTAGATATGACACTAACCTCAAAGATAACCATAGAGGAAACATGTAGAGTCATGATGCTTGGGTGGGTCATGGAGAGTATTGAGATGCCTTGATTATCATTCTGGCATAGCTTCGGAGGGGAGGAATTGTTTAGAGACACACACTCGGTCCAATGGGATTTGGAATAGAAGATACAATATTGAGTTCTTTTTAGAACTAGTTGTGAGATTTTTAGGGACCACAGTGGTTATTGGTGGGGTGTTTGGGGGTGCGGCATAGGGCTCCCCAAAATAGCATGTCTCTAGAATACAAGTATACTTACTTTTTGCAAGAATGTTGTCTTTGTGAGAAATATTCCATTCCATTTGGTATGCCAAGACTCAATTGAGATGTGATATAGACTGAATATTTAATGATTTGGCCAAATTCTTTGAATTGTACATTTTATCTATCTTCATGATTTTAAAATATGTGATGTTCATAATAAATTAGTTGATAATATGGGAGGCCATGTGCCCAACACCAACAACTTCTCTATTCATTAGTAACACCTATATTGGGGCATCTCCTTTATTGTAGCACAACTATTATAATAATTAATTCAGAGTGATATATTTTTGATATAACAATACTTACCTGACGAAGTGTGGGGAGTTACGCACGTTTCACAAATAGGGACATTGCCCCCTACCAGCCATGGTCCCCCTTCGTCCCCTCTTCCAGTGATTCTCTCTCTTTCTTAAACAACCATTTTTTTATATTTATTTTTTGTTGTGGTTATAACTTTTGATCCCTAACTAGTTTTTGTTATGAAATAAAAACTATTAGAATCCTTAAAAAAAGTAATTTCCCACCATATTTTGAAAAGAATAATAAAAATAGATGGAGTTTGACATGTACCACACCCATAATCAATCCAATGTTTCCAGTTTAAACTTGAATGCCCCGGTTCGGACTTGAGCATAATTTGAACTTGAATGCTCCCAATTTGGACTTGAATTCACCCAGTTCAAGCATGATTTCTCATATTTAATGTTGTAATACACCTAATTATCAGTGCATCATCATATATATCATCATCAGCATCATCATCATCATCATCATCATCATCACCATCATCACCACCATCACCATCATCATTATCATTGTTATGATCATCATAATCTTCTTCTTTTCTTCTTCTTCTTCTTAGTTGCACCCATGTGATTAGTTTGGATTTGACTGCACCCAGTTTGGATTTGATTGCTCCAAATATGGACTTAATTGTGCCGTATTTAGACTTGAGCGCCCAGTCTAGACTTGATTGCACCTAGTTTGGAATTGAAGGCTCCCATTTTTTAGTTGAATGTGCCGAGTTTGGACATGATTGCACCCTGTTTGGACTTGAATGCCCACTTCATACTTGATTACGTCCAGTTTGGGCATGATTGCGCCATTTAGTGCTTCATCGATGCACCTAGTATTCGGATTTGATTGCACCCAGTTTGAAATTTAATGTGCCTAGTTTCAACTTGAAAGTGCTCAATTTGGACGTGATTGCACCAAATTAGTGTTGTATTGGTGCACCTATTTTTTGTAATGCACCATGTTTTACATATATTTCATCCAATTTGTAACGTACAAATAAATTTACTCACCCAATTTTTTGTCTCAAATTATATGGATATTTGTCTTGTTGGATTGTATATTTTGTAACAAATTCAATGGTTTTTATTTTATCAAAAAATACACTCCAGATTGAATGTTGTGTACGATATGAATTTTTCTCTCATCTTTTTATTCCTTCTATCTCCACAAACCTATCAAATTAGTCCACTTCTCCCCTTACCTACCCCATGCAACCTCACCCCCAAAACCACCTGCCCCCACCCAAAACCACCTTGCCCTGGGCCCGGGATGGCAAAACCAGCCGCATGGGATGCATGAAATGTGTAAACCCCTACAACGCGTGAAACCAACATTTTCATTTTGGATATTGTGCACAATAATACTTTCAATCTCTTTATATTGTAGGGGGTTGTACAGAAACAAAGAAAAAATACAAAAAAAGCAACACACGTTTTCGACCGACCAAAAAAATATATTGTAGGGGGTTGTTTTTGAAGAGTGATGACAGACAACATGTCTAACACCAACTACTACTCTATTCACAAGCAACCCCTACTGTGAGGCATCTCCTTTATTATATAAATAACTTTATTATAATTAGTTTAAGATTTGTTAATCATGTGTGAACACAGAGTAGCCTACACTCCTACTAGATCAAGGCCACGTGAATATAATGGGGATGGGTAATGAAGCGGGATGATAGGCAGTATTACCAACACCAGCTACAGTTATAGTCACCGACAACACCTACTGTGGGACATCTCCTTTATCACATGAACAACTCTTATTATAATTAGTTTAGGATTCGTTAGTCCCATGGGAACACGAAGTAACCTACACCCTTACCAGGACAAGGTCACGTGAATGTAAAGGGTGAGTTTTGAAGTGGGATGACACACAACTTGCCCAACAACAACTATTGTTCTATTCACCAGCAACACCTATTGTGGTGTATCTCCTTTATTACAATATTTTTCAACTGTTTAATGTGTTATACATAGAAGTCACATGCTTTTTGCATGTGCATTTACTAGTATATACCAACAGGGCTGCTTCTTGAACGATGATTGCAGCGTTGAAGCTAGAACGTTTGGATCTTACATACTTACTTTACGGCAAGTGATTATACAGCACAATACCATTGTGAAGATCCAATATCTTTTCTAACTTCTGAATGTGAGGTAGTTGTAAAGTTTTTGAAATAAAACCAAAAACACACATTGCAAAAGGGAGATTTTTTTATTCATCCCGTCCTTAACGGCAGGCATCATCGTGAAGGCATGTACTTACTAGTATTCTAAGAGAATCGGAATTCTATATGGTGCAATCAAGGCTTGACTCCGCAAGACATTTATTTAGGATTAACCATATGCACCATCTTGAAAGCTATCATGGCGAATCTATTCATTTACTAACTAAATAAAAATAAAAAATACCCACATAGATTTTGTAGAGATAACACACAGAGTACATAAGTGCTTAAAGATAGGAAAGAGTACATAGACATAGGACTTGTAATGTATACAACTAACTGGAAGTTATAAGCCTAGAAATAACATGGTTAAGTTGTCATCGTCCAAAACATGCTCTAAACAAAGAGTTGGGATTTTGATTAAGAATGAGGGTGTGATCCCCTTAAACAACCCACTAGAATAGAGCAAATCAGGATCAAACAAATCAACATCGACAAGACCACCATGAGAAGTTGATCATTTCCGATAAAGAAATAAAAATATAGGTAGCAAACTATATTACTGTTTTTCATTCTGATGTTGGGCAAGAACCGAGCTACCCACATGTTTATTACCATACATGTTTGCGTGTCTAGTTTACATCTAATAGCTTCTACATCATTGCTACTGTTATATAGTATAACGTTGAAGCTCCATCTAGCTCCATTCCCATTGTAAATTTTCTATGTGAAATATATACTAACAGGGTTGCTCCTTGAATGATGATGGCAGCGTTGAATCTAGAACATTTCGGATCTTACATACTTGTTTTTACAATAAGTAATTATAAGGTACAATACCCTACTAAAGATCCAACTTCTGAATGTGAGGTAGTTGTAAATTTTTCAAAATATAACTAAAAAACACGCATTGCAAAAGGGAGAATTTTTTATTCATCCCGTCCTTAAAACAGGGCATCTTTCAGAGGACATGTATTTACTAGTATTCTAAGAGAATAGGAAATATATATGATGCAATCAAAGCTGGACTCCGTAAGACATTTATTTAGAAATAACCATATGCACCATCTTGAAAACCTCATGGCGAATCGTGAGGTCTATGTAGATGCTTAGTCTCGCGGCAACTACTGGACGACAAGGTTGAAGCCCTTTGGAACGAGGTTGAAGATGCTGAGGACGCCCTGGGCGGTGCTACTCAGCAAGGAGAGCACGGACTGGAGTTGGCCCGTGGATGGGAGGCTGGCGTTGCAGGTGGATAGCGGGGAGGTCACCACCAGCTTGCAGCTGCTGAGCAGCGACGAGAGAACCGCCGTCAGAGGGTCCAGGAGTATGGAGAAGACACCCAGACCGTTGGTGCTCGCGCTGGCCAGCACGGCGTTCCCGCACTGTACTTGCACCGTAGCGTCTGCGTCCGAACGTCAACAAATCAAGAATTAGCTAGCATTTATCATTCATGGAGCGGAAGTTACAGCAGATCGATAATTAAGTAGACTGAGTTGGCAATGTTTATCTGCGTAGTAGAAATCGACAATATCAATGACTACGCGTCCTTACTAGCAAAGGTAGGTGTGGCGTTGGTCACGGCGGTGCTATTGACGGCGCAGGAGACGGTGCCGGATATGCGGATCACGCCGATGAGTGGCAGCAGGCCAGTCTGAGCTCTTGCCGTCGGCACAGCTGCAGTTGTGACAAGCACAACCACCAATAAGCTACATGCAGCTGCAACCATTGACGCATTGCCGGCCATGTCTGTGTAGCTCAGTACTCTTTACAGTGCTAATCGTGATATCTGGCTAGCTCGGTGCTTTGTGCTCAGGATGCGCCGAGTTCTGGTATTTATAGAGCTAGCGATGTGCTCTGCTCCTTCGACCGGTACCAGTTGCATGCTTCCTAAGGTAACCGTTGGTGCGCTAGCTGGTGCGTGAGGAATCTACTGCTTTGAGGGAAGCCAATTTCAACGGTGGGCGACGTTGACGGGCTGCCACTGGATCGATTGCTGTACTTGTTTTCCAGGAGCATTCAACAAAAGCGTACATCGAGGTAGTTGACGGATATAGCTCCATGAGGTTCTCCATTGGAGGTAGTCTTGCCATAACCAGCACTGAAAACAATATGGTCTCGTACGCGGCCGCTAACAAGTAAAGCAGCTAAACTAGCTTCTGATGCCAGTGGACGGGGTCCGAGGAGATGAAGAGGACAGCCACTGCCACAGCCACTGCAAGATAGCGTTCAAGAATGATGCACGCCATGACTGAAATTCGTACCTTACTTTGGGCAACATAAGTAGTCGCCGGTAGCTTAGCTAGCTGTGGTACCAAACAGAAGGAATACTTTTGGGTTTCAACGAAGGCATGGCTTCAATATTATTGATCGGGGAATCATGACCGGATGAAATCATCACCTCACGTCGGTAGGGCTAAGCCAAGACACTTGAGTGCTCTCTGTACTTCGTTTTTTCCTCTTCGTTTTTCTTTTTGAGCTTTTTTTTGTTCTAAAACGTCCTTTATTATGTTTTTGAAAACGTGAAGACATTCCCATAAAGTTTCAATAATCCTAAAGAAAACCTTTACTCACACCACCATTGACAACTCCGTCAAACCACATCTATTTGTAATATCCAACCTTCTACTAGGCCACATTGTTCTATATAGCGATTACTTTCTTTTATATTTATGTTTAAGTTCTTTCTAATACTTCTATACTATATGAACACAGACAAAAAAAACTCCAATTCAGATTCTTTTCAACTAACAAGTATATACCACTATATAAGCCTAACTTTTTCAATGTCTATTGAATATTATTAAAGTGTGGCTTTAGTATTCATATCATAATACGGTATATCGACATTCTTTGAAAATAGCGAACAATTTCAAAATTGTGTCAAAAAGTATTAGCCACTTTTTGAAAATAGCGAATAATTTCAAAATTGTGTCAAAAAGTATTAGTAACTCAAACCGTCAAACATCTCATGATAGAACTCTTATTAGAATCCAAATTATATGTATGCCTCCGCCCGCCAATCCTATTGGGGCGTCAACTTTCAAATTCAAAATCGTCTCATTTTGAACAAATTAAAACATGTACCCAATGATTTCCGGATCGGAGTGTGATGTATTTATAGGTTTGATGTATAGACATGTTAGTGGGTGGAGTTTTCCTTTACTAAAAATCTAACACGCTTCGTCATTGATTTGACCCACTATCATTCCAAATTATTAATACAGAAAAAAGGCATTGGTTTAGCATCTTAAAACAGACCTAGGGTGGATAACTACATTTCTAAACATTTGAACTCCAGAACTGGCTTGGCATACATGTACATGTATCAAACCCCAAGGAATATCAATAGTTGAATCTATCTAAAATCATCCCAAAAAATGATATAAATGAGGTGATCGAACGAATATATTTTTTCTAAAATTAAAACATATAAGGATCGGTTTAAATTTTTCTAGTCTATGATCATGAATTCCTGTTAGACATCGATAGTCTAGAATTCAGGTTTGATTCACAGACGATTTAATTTGTTTTTAAGCTCTTGTAATATTTGAGTATTTATAAGTGAATTGTGTAACAATATCCAAAACCCAATCGATCAAAACCTCTAGATATTAGGTTAGTCAAGATTACGTATGAACCCATGAATATGACCTGACCTGACTCAAAACTAATGGACTCATGTTTGGATCTTTTTGTTGACTTGGGTCCATGTTAGAAAGATGATGTTATAATATTAAATTGACATATTGAGACAATTTGGATTGTGTAGCAGTGGAAGTCTACACAAAATGTATGCTAATATTTTGAGACTAATTCAAAGCTATATAAAGCTTTAAATATATGATAATATACTATCAATCGAACAATTTTGTATTTATATGCAACTCTTTACCATTTATATAGTACTTATTGGGACAAATTAGAAAGTATAATGTTTGTGTTTAATTCTAGCTTATGCATCATATATTGAGGAAAATTATATGTTTCAACAAAAAAAACTTCTAGGTGCATGTCAGTCCAAGTCAAACTTCTTTGCATAATACACTACACTACACATGACACTACACTATACCAAAAGCGTCTATCAATCAAAGATAAATCCCTAACCAATATTAGTTTAACCTTAAAGGGTACATGCTGATGAGATCAAGGCCCTAACTGGTGTACCCCGATGGAATATTAGGTGCCCATAAACCCAAATCAGAGTCAATTCTTTACCAATAAATTTGAAAATCTTGAGTTGCATTTATTAAGAAACAAATTATATCCTCTTATATAAATATTACTATTCAAGACTTAGACCAATGAATGCCATAGTCCTAAAATTTGTAATACTATATTTTACCAAATAAACATTGTACTAAAATAATATACAATGATAAATTACACATTAAATAAATATAATTTTTTACAGAATCAAACAATCATTACTTCTTACTAAAATATTATCCCAATCAATAGTCATATCCAAGACATATGAAATATAGTATTGTCTCCTTCAAAAATAGATGTCTCTAGTCCATCTTGTCCTCACAACATTGTACACAATGTTTACTTTCCAAGCACTACAATAAAAAAATTATAAACATATAACCCCTTAACATATCCTAGTTTTTAGTTCCATGTTTTCTTTAAGTACTTCCTTTAGTATTTACTTTTGTTTTTTCTAACTTAGTGGTTGCATATGTGATTGCCTACTTTCCTGCCACCTTATAGATTTTCTTTATTTATTTTACATTGTGACTACTTTTGTTATCCTAAGATATAATAAATATAGTCATTATTATGCATGCCAACCTATATAGATACACAAGTTAAACTGGCTAATGATTCATTCTTTGGAAATCACTATATACCTCAAATAGGAATCAAAACTAGAAAAAGATAATAGTATTTTATACAAGACAAGAAACTTCAAAGTGAAGTATTTTGTAGAAATGTTCCTGAAATAGCTTCCAAGATTCATTTTCTACAAGGAAAAAAATGTTTATGTAGGTTTAGACTAGCAAAAATGACATAGATAATAGAAAATTAAGAAAAGTGCAACACGATGTGCAAAAATGTATGTAAGGTATTTTCTCTATTGTACTATTTTCTAATCCCAAAACTTAGTGTTCGATGCAAAATATAATTGTTCAATGCATTTACATTTGAATGTGTTAGTATCATGACAGACAAAATCACATCAAACATGATATATATGCAAAACTAGCAATGTTCACACTAACATGTGATACAAAAATCCAAAAAACATGTCTACATCCTTTATTCTATTATTCTATTTTCATTATCCCTTATTCTAATGTGTCAATGCAAAAACAAAGTTCAAACATTTAACTTCTAACTTGTAAATAATATGGGAGATAACCAAATGAACACAACAAATGGGATATGAATAATTAACTACACAATCATATGTAGCACTAAAATACCTAAATGGAAGGAATCCTAGGCCCGAGTATATGTGCATATTGTATAATTGAAGAGGTAGAAAATCTTATACATTATTTTAACTCTTGAAGAATAAATAATTAATAAGTTCAATTAGAAGAAATGGACACAAATAAAAAGTTTCACACAATGCTAGAAAACTCTCACACCTATGAACTGAGTCATGTGTACCAAACCATAGAAATTGCAAATAAAGAACGCGATGACAATGTGCATCTTATTCACCCAAAATTAAAAAAGATAGATAAAGCCAACTTATCAAATGGGAGACTATTTCAGGTTACATTTTCATAGCATGTCTATTATGCACAAATCTTCATGTATGGATTATACTGATACCAAATCAAGCATGTGCCTTCCACAAAGTAAAAATAGAAATATAACATGCTTTATATATCACACGTTTATTGAAGATACAGTTCATAACATTGCAGGGTGACTTCAAAAATAGAAATATAGTGTATGAATTAAATTTAGTTCTATGTTAATAAGATATAAAATTACTCATAGGATAAACAAGATCCATATTGGTATTGATATATAATAAATTTGATACAAGAGCCAACCATCATGATTTTAAGAAAGTGTAAGTCAAAAGCACATCATGTTACATAGATAACTAATTATAATGAAAATGATTCAATTGTAAGGGTTTTTTCATTGACTTATTTATAAAATTATCTATAAACTGATTCATTGAATATCATTTTTAATAATTTTCATATTGGTTCTTAAGATAGTCAATTTTTAAGCAATCATAGTTTTAGAATTGTCATGTCTCCATAAAGTCAATATCTCAAACTTCTGAGACCCATCATGGCCTTTTACTAAATGTTTACCTCACAATAAATATACACCTACAAAATATAATAGAATATGAGATGGATAAGTTAGAAAATTAGTTGATCTCTTAAGGAGAATTAATGCATTCTTTTTTGTTTCTTATCGACAACCCCTAAAGTCTAATATTGTTTTAAGGTTAGTTTCTCAATCCAAAAATCATCTAGAATGTTTTCTTCACTATGGTGGAGAGTAAAATAGAGAAATTGAATATTATTACCACTCATTATATTATCTAATGCAACAAATCTAATGGGAAATAAAGGTAGGCATATAGACTAGTTGATATTTTGTGTCTCCAAAGCTAGTCCTACTTCTAGGAGTTAATGTTTTCATGTATGTATGTACTTCATATAACATCCCAATACCTAAGGCCTCATATAAAATGATGATAAAAGCAATGATTTGAATACCCATGTAATAAAGTTTTCCTCTTTTGTAGGTAGTTGACCATGGGTACGATACATTTAAGCATGCTTGGAATGGATTAATACTAGGATGAATGGTATGTCAGAAAGTATTTTTGAGTTATGTGAGAGTGAGTAAATAGTACACAACCAAGTCCGAGTTTCCTAGGAAAGTCAATAATTTAAAATTTCTAATACATCCTTGGAATGTGCATTTGTGCATTACGTATGGTATTAGAGCTAGTTCCCCTCTATGATTGAGGCCCACTTGGGCATATGATACTGTACTCTTGTATCAGGCGTGTCAAGCATGCGAAAAGGATATCCACTAAGATTATATAGAGCTCCAGTCACACTTTGTACTCCAAATTTGTGTGTGCTTGGTCGAGAATACCACTAGGATTGGTGACCAACTGAGAACTCATACCAAGATATATGTGAGTAAAGAAAAATCTCACAAATGAGACATGTTTTGGTTTTTGGTTCCAATCATCAATTTTAAAATATATTATTTCCTTAGATTGAGGGGGGCATACGTTGCATCTAACAACCAAGATCAATTTTTCAGAGACAATTAAATGAGTTGATTAGAAATTTTAAACTAAGGGTAGAATTTGTGGGAGGTAAAGTGAGAGGAAAGAGTCAGTGAGAATGTTGTGTCGAGGATGGAAGTGATGAAATTTGGGTAGGCTAAACATGGGAACTGGTGAGACAAGAAAAAAGTTTAAATTAACATTCTAGTTGGTAAATGATATAATAGGAAAAATCTAAGGTAGAAGGGAAGGACATGAACTACAAATAATGAATGTGGAATGAGGTTACCAGACATGGGGGATTCCAACCACTTATGTAAAAGGAGTAGTTGAACAATTGAAGAAATCAATAACTTTACTACTTTGGGATATACAATAGAAATATGGGATACACCTTGAAGTGTATGTATACATTGCTTAGAGACAGTGTCCCACACTAGGTACCCCACAATCTTATTAGTTTCTGTTGTAACGATCTAGATGCTTGTCGATTGGAGCTGATCAGTTCTATTGTTTATCAAGGGTCATATAATAGGTAGAGTAATAACGAAAATAAATAAAAAAATAAAATAGGTGTTTGCTAAAACATTATGACTTATTGGGTGATTGGATATCAGGAAAACACAAATGAAATAAATAACCAGGAGTCCTACATAATTGGTATGTGTGGGTGAACTTATCTAACTTATGTATGATTGTTGATCTTTTATAGGGATGTTATTATGTACTAAAATGTGAGAAATCGATTTAGAAAACCAATTTTCTACCAAAATTGAGCTAGCAGGAGACAACCAAGATTAAAAAAAATAGCACATAATCATCAAAAACATTCCCAAATTTGGGACACTAAAAAGGCGCATTTGGACAGTGTTAGAACAAAATTGAGTTATAACTCAATCTATTTATGACCATATCTTCTATGTATATCGTTATGTAAGATTGCCCAATGTAGTTACATAGGGTAACCATCTCTTTTCTTATGACATTTTGATTATGTTATTTATTATGCATTTTTTAAAATTATATTTTATTTTGGAGTAAGTTGAGTCTAACATTAAAATGTGGTAGTAAATATTCTTTTATTTGAGATCTTAAGATAAATTACTATGTTTGGTTTTCCAATGGGAGGCTAGTCTTTAAAAATCACCATTTAATTTGTTTTGGCATTAATCCAACACCGTAAGGTATTCCTAGATTTAGTGGATGAAGGAAATTATTGAATATGGAATGTTGTATTAAATTGCATCAAAAAGAAAACAAATGCATTAATTGAATACTTATCATTCAAGTACAGAGATAAAATACCAATTGGGTTTAAAAGGATAAATTAAATATAAAATTAGTTTCCTAATGTATTTATTATCCTAGCTATCAATATTCATGTCAATGAGATATTGTTTACTTCACCAATTAAAGTCAAAAAGAATAAATTGCATAACATAGGATTTATCGATGTATCTAATTCATTGCATTGATTTTTCCTTGGTTCTAATTTTTCGTTTTGTCATGCAATTTCATTTTTTTCTGACGTCATTGAATTCTAAAAGCTCACATCACATGTCCAACTGATGGGATGGTATATCCCTTGTATTATTCCTTGCATTTCGAGTCCCTATTGGGGACAATATTTTTGTTCCATCTCTCCTCTCCATGGGTATCACCTTTTGATTTATTCCTCCCTCAAAACCTCTCAAAGTTATGAGTTCACTGAAACCTTAGTTCAAGAGTTTAATTGCCCCATTATAGAAGCCTCACCTCTCCTATACCCTAACTCTCTCCAAGTTTAAACCACCCAAGAAGCTTTCCCAACTCGTCTTTCATCACCCCTCACCTTCAATTGGTCTTATGACTCTACTTGTTGACAACAAAACACGACCTTCGTCTATGGTGACAAGAGTACCACCATGCCTACTCATGCCATGACAATGTAATTAATTGCACGGTTAGCATATTTTGAATTCCATCTTTCTTTTCCCACCTTTATTTATCTATGGTTGTTAGTAGACTATTCTTCCAAGCTCCACCTTTCTTTTATCCCTTGCCAGACTGTAGACAAGAGACAAGAGGTACCCACTCTTTGAAAATGATCGCAAACCCTTCATACGGTCCATGAAGAAGTTGTGGGGTATATTACCTAGTGTGATTGGGTTACTTCCATTATTTTCAGATCTTAACTTTCCTTGCCTTATGCTTGATCAGCAACACAACATATTCTTGCATTAGACTCTATTTTGTGTGTCTTCTTAATGGACAATCTTGACGTGGTTTCTAGAATCCATTTGACATCCCAACGTGCATCCATGACAACTCTCTCCTCTAGATAAACTTCTTCTTTATATTTACTTCATGGTGGAACTCATTATTTTCCTCCCTGTAGTCCCTAGGCATGAGCACGATCCTCTGATATCAGATCAAGCCTACGAATGTGGTAGGAATCTGATCACACATGGGAATAACGATAGAAGAGAGATTGACCTAGGAAAGAAAGACCCAATGGAGCTTCTTCTACCATGGGACAAGGAGGAAGGGGATAATACTCTTGTGATTTGTTCACTTTTCTCTTGTGAGGTATCATTCTAGAGTTTTTAGTCTTAGGAAAAATACATTTTTTACTATTTTGTACTTCCTCCTTGATGCATGAAAATAAAATATCCTAATTGAAAAATGTTATTCAATATTTCCTTATTAATTAGTAATTAGGTGTGAGTGTATATCAATGACTTTGAAAGTTTTCCTTTAGGGACATATGTACAAGGTGGAGATGCATACAGAAAAAAGAAATGCTTTATGTACATCAAGGGAAATAATATGCTACAAGTTTTCTATCTCAAAACTAGTAAGTCTTTCATCTACAGGGCAAACAAAACAAATGTGCAACGAACGTCATCCAAGAAAAGGATTAATCAAAGAAGAACCCAGAAATAAGGCAACAAGAACTCGAGTTATAAATATATCATCATGATGAACATGACCAAACCAACACAAGCCAGAAACTTTAGCAACTCAGACAAGGGCAAGTTGTATCCAGGTGTGAAAATGAGTTTCGTTGAAGAATAAATCCAATCAGTGAGAAGAATAGAATCATCTTAGCATAAAAATACAATATGAAAATAAAAATTATACATGTATCTAACTATCTATATATATATATATATATATATATATATATATATATATATATATATATATATATATATATATATATATATATATATATCTGTGTGTGGGGGGGGGTGTGTTTGTGTGTTTGTGTGTGTGTGAGTGTGTGTGTGTATGTCTATGTGCATGTGTGCGTGTCAGAGTGTGTGTATGTGTTTCTATTTTGAAATTTAAAAAATATGATGCTTTTATTGGTGCAGATTTCAGTTCCAAATTTTTAGCTTTTTAGTAAGCCTCTTTTGGGATTTAGTTAAGTAAATAAATTCTTAAACCTTAATGCATATGTATTATAATGAGGTGTCAGGTGTAGAAAATCCATGAACTTTGACTTTGGAAATATTATGGACATCTGAGATACCTTTGAAGGTATGCATATTTCCTTATTTTGTTTGAGCATTATTATGAAGAAGAACCCTAATTCCTATAATACAAATCTTCATTTATGTGATCTTTTTTTATATGTTATTTGAAGCCTCTTGAACGTTATGTCATGAGTAACTAATTTGTTTGCAAATGATTGAATAATTTTTATGAGTTAGGTTCATGAACTCCCTTCAGTGATTATTGTAATATCCTAAAACATTGTGAATGTGATTAATCATTGAACTATCTTTCTTGCCACTCTATTTTGCATGTATTCCATTTAAAATAAACTATCTAGAGTAGTATTTCTTATGTCAAATCTTATATAGGCATATCTACTTCATCTAGGGTGTGTTGTTTCTAATGATACTTTTAAAAGGGTGTGATGTTTCCACCCACATTGTAGTTCTTCCACCCAATAATTGACCTTAGATTCTATGATTTATTGGCCCAAATATATGTATTTGTACTCTATTTTATACTATGTGTGTGTATATATATATATATATATATATATATATATATATATATATATATTGATTTGTCATGATTTATATGGATATATTTTTAAAACTCAATAATGCACCCTATTAATGCCTCATTATCTTATAAAAAAACCCTTAAACTTACCTAATTTTTCATAGTCCACTTGTGTATTGGAACACCCTTGTTTTTGTACTTTAATCCTTGTAATGGTTGAATATAATACTCAAGAACATATACTAGTGTATTCTAGTGCATACTTGATGCATCTTTATTTTAAGGCTCCTTCTTGTGTCTTATTGCACTTAAATCACATCTAAATCTATTAGAATACATGTTATTCACCTTTTGAAGTTAAACAGACAAATTTCATTATGGAGGATCCATACGACATCTACATAAGGAGAAAAACAAACTAAAAGACCACACAAAGATCAAGAACAGATACAAACCACCACAAAAACTCATATCAGAATCTGATAAGGACAATGATGTATAGATCCCTCTTCTCCTTCGCTGTCTAAGGTAGCTTTCTATGCGGAATACCTTTAACCTGAGTATGTATATGTGGTAGAGTACGTGCACCAAATCGGTGTTCCAAAAGGATATTTTTCTCGCACTTGCTGCCATACAAACTCCACAACCAAATTGACCGAGAAAGAAAAATCTACCATGAGAAGAGAAAGCAGCGTTGATCAACAACAAGATAGACAAAATAGGAGAACAATCTAAATAGAAAGCCAGTAAAAGAGAAAGGGGATAGGAAACTCGTCGTAGCTGGGCTCAACGACAGGGAGGAAGAAGATCGCTTCCTCCAAAGACACCACCCTCACACACTTCCTGAAGAAGAGACCCTGTTGATGATGGGCAAGAAGAGGTTGAGGGGGAGCGGGGCACCACTTTGCAGAGGCCAAACCCCCTCCCCCCAGCCATCTTCCTATGGAGGAAGAAACCCTAGCGGCGCTAGGGTGAGAGAGAAGGAAGACATGTTATTCACCTCAATATGTGTATATCATCAAATGAACTTATGGGCATTCCTTGTGTGTTATTCAGGTACTTGGACCATGTTGTCTGGATGGGAGAGAGGGAAGATGATCCTATGGTTTCTCTACCCCTAAAGAGGCCGACAAAGAATTCAAAGACTCCCTCAACCTACACCTAGCGTGTAAGAGTCAAATCAAGAAAAGAAGTCCATGGAAATAGAAAGTTGAAGTTCAAACTGATGCTAAAGCCGCAACACATACATGGAGCCAAGGAATAGTTGTACTATCAAAGGCAATTTCATAGTAGATTAATATGAAACAAATGAATTCAGGTTTAGCAGCACAACCATTCTATACTACACGATCTTGCCAAGATGGACTAAACATAGTCGTGTACCTGACCACATGCATGCTAGAAAGGCCCCATAATAGCCATGCTCTAGAGAATGGTCGACATTTTTACAATCCATAATGGTCGTGTGACCTACCGCGGTCGTGTATCCACTGGACCACCACGACCTTGGTGACCACCATAGCTGTGATGATCAACATGGCTGTGCCACCATTTCCCCAAGCTCCAAAACAACCTAACTTCAAAATCCATTCCTCAACATAGCTATTCCACCCCACCACAGTCGTGCCACCTATGATTAATTTTCCTTGGAAGATGTTTTGCACAATTCTCGCAGTGCCTGAAATTAATGTATACCCAGCACCAAAAGTGTCATAACTTCTGCGTACAAACTCCAAATTGGGTATACAAGTATTTTTTGGAAAGAAAATTTAATTTTCTAGAGCCTTTGACAAGATATAAATCTTCTCAAAATCAGTGTTGTGGAAATATGCAGCAAAAAGAATGTGAACGGTTAACATAATTAAAGGCAATCAACTATTTTCTCTATTGACCAGATCTAGAAGTCTTTCATCTGCTGGTCAGGAGTTTTTTAGAGTGTGACGACCGTTTCGTGAAAACAAGATTAACTAATGCGGAAGCGTTCACTAAGCAGCGGATTATAGAAAATCACTAAAAATTAAAACCTTTTTCAAAGAGACCCAATCATAGGAAAACTCTTTCAACAAGAACCAATGTATTACATTTACATCATGGTTCATAAGTATATATCTTATACCATCTCTTTTCAAGGGTTACAACATAAACTTCCTTGTTAAAAGCTAAACACAGACAACATAATAACCTCGAGGCATCAAGCCAAAATCTCAAAACGATACATTAAAAGCACTAAGTACTAACTCCGAGGACCTGAGAGTACAGAGACGACACATAGGACTTCTATCTACCAAACACGATAGACAGCACACTCAACCTGAGTTGTCACTGCTGTCCTTGTAGCTGCTAATGTTCTTCATCCGAAAGATATTATCAGTCTCTTTCACACTCGTCCACCTAAAAATGTTGGTTCCCACGGGGGTGAGACAATTGAAAATTGCCCCAGCGAGAAATATAACTCTCCGCCAGAAACATCATTATTGTAGTTTAATTAATATAAAACTGAGCAGAGGATTAGCAGTTTAGATCATTCTCATCTTTTAAAGTATTACACCTATCTATGATTGAATAGTAATTCATCTATTCTCTTTATAAGAAATAGAAAGAACATGTATAACATTTATCTACCATACATTTTCAACATCTCAAGCTTTGCTCATGTCATTCATTATTCTGATGTGTCACCCATGATTCATTCTTGTTTCTATTTGTTGGCCTTAGCCAATCTGCTAAACAAGTATTCACTTATGCCAGACATGTGATTATATAAATCATCATGTATTATTCAAGCATTAAACTATATCAACCAGGTATAGATGTTTCAGGCATTGGACTATACCAATCCTGATTACACATCCAGGCATTGGACTTTAACCAAACCTAATTACAGGCATTAAGCCTCTGTCAGGTATTTCTAATTATAGAGGCATGGATAGCATGCGAAACATAACTATCAACATGAGATATCTAGAATCATGATTATAATCAACAGTAGCAGTAAAATATCAACATAATCATGACTATTATATGTACACATTTACAGTCTTATGCATATCCACAACATAAGTATAATTACTATCTCTTAATTGCACTAAGCATCATCTTTATGTAAAGAGAATAAACAAGGGTTATCATCCAATGTGAAGCGTCATGTATAACCCTAAACAGATATGCTATATGGCTGTATTATATCTTTTATTATGCCCTGGGGAATTTGAATCGTACCATTCAAAGTCCAACCGACCCCTGCGAAGGGCTATTCAGTTCCGTACAAGATCTAGGAGTACCGGCATCCTAAGATCTCTTCCCCTCGGTCAGTACGAGTAAACTGCAGTGACATACCAGTCAAACTGCCAACAGTGACATATAGTCAACTGATAACAACTAGTCCGTACTTGGTACAAGTTACGACACTAGAAAACAGGGTATACAAAACCCTCTAATCCGAGGTACAACCGCAGCTGTCCTCAATCACATCAAATATTTGAGGCATGACCATAGCCATCCTCTGTAACCTGCAATTGTGGATGACAAGTATATATATATCCTCAACCTGCCACCCCCGCATATTCAACAATATGCGCTCCGAGTTTCCCTTGGGAATACTCGTTTCACCATCCAGCAAGTTCTGACACTGAAGATGGTTCTACGGCACAGGGCACTACATGATTAGAGTTGCACTTAATTAGTTATGCCAATTAGGTGAATTAAGGCTGCATCAAACAAGTGGACATACAAACCCTAATTCATTTCTAGCAAGCATATAAATATCAAAACCTGAAAAGATATAAAACATATGAAACATAATTTCTCATCTCTTCATCACATGGTAATATTCACTTGCCATTCATTAGATTACACCAATTATCATATTATCACAGGATATAAATCCTTTTCACAATAGCACAGGGTATCAACCCTTATCAACATAAGAGGAATACACCTCATTCAGGGCTCAATCATGCCCATGAAACATCTTGTTACTTCTTACCAGGTAACATCTAACCATATGGCTCACAAGGCCATTAAACATCTTGTCACCTCTCACTAGGCAACAATAACATATTAACTCATGTAATATAATAGTAACACCACTATTTCCTCCACAGGGTTAGGGTTTACTATTCACATCAATTAGGGTTTCATGTTTATTTTATCAATACAACCCTAATATATTGTTCCATACATCTAGGAGCATCCATCGACATTCCAAGTATTTAATATTCTTATCATTTATCATTAAATGATCATCAACACAAGGTATGAGTTTATCTCTCATCCTTATCATGGTATGATTACCTCATACTCATTTTAGCTTACTTATCAAGTATGTTAAACTCATTAAATTTCATTGTAACAATTTACATAACACTCTCCTTGTGTATCTTATCCAAAAATATTGGATTTGAGATGCATCAAGGTATATCAACCCTAAAATTCTAAATGTGATATCTATCATGTCTCAATATATCACTTCCCTCATCACTTCTATCTTACTTGAGTTTATTAACTTATCTTATAATAAGGAATCTCACATCTTAATACTTTCATCCACTAACCTATCACCTTTACCATGATGTGCATAGATCACACACAAGGATTGTCCAACTATCTTCAATGATATGGACTCATCTCAAATTAAGGCATTTCTTGTTATAAGGTTGCCTATAGTCAACCACTTGAGATATTTCATCATTATAGGGTATTACTCATTATTTCATCATTAAGGTTTACTCATATCATTACCCAGACATTAGGGTTATGATTTATCATGATATTGCCCATGATTAGAATTCCATGCACTATAGCCTAAATTTAGGGTTTTACATAGCTTTACTCTGTGTTAGGTTTAAGGTTTCATATGACATCGCCCTCAATTAGGGTTTCACATGGAATCATCCTCAATTAGAGTTTCTCAGGGAATCACCCTCAATTAGGGTTTCACTAATCATCCCAATTAGGGTTTCATTCAATTACCCATAAATTAGGGATTCATTATTCCTCCAATTAGGGTTTGGTATTTCATTACCTTAAATTAGAGTTACCCAAGTCATTACCCTTAATTAGGGTTACACTATTACCCTAGATTAGGGTTTCACTCAGAATTTCCCTAAATCAGGGTCAAGGTTCATTAACCTTCTCAATTAGGGTTTCTTGATCTCTTTACTAAGGATCATACCCTAAATAACCATATGAATCATACTCATGTATGAATTCATTTATATCATTCTCTCCACTTGATTTTGTTACATCAACCATCCGATCAAATACAAACAACTATGTTTGACATAGTTATTGCTTCCATAAACAATTAGGGTTTGCTTAATTGAATAGCCTTCAACTCACGATTCTTTGGGAGTTAATCACTCAAATTTGGTGAGTCATTAGAACACATCATTAGGAACAGTAATCCCAAACATTAAACCCTTGGTCAATGTATTCAAACGGTCTTGAGACCGTTTACTCAAAAAGGTCAATTAAATCAGATTGAAAATCAGCACTTAATTCAATTAGGTTTCCCTAATTGATTAGGCTTCAACTCACGATTCCTTGGGAGTTAATCCCTCAAATTTGGAGGGTCATTAACCAACATCATTACAAACAGGAATCCCAAACGGTCAATGCTTGGTCAACACACTCAAACGGTCTTGAAACCGTTTTCCCAAACAGGTCAAGTTGATCAGGTTGAAAATCAGCATTTAATTCAATTCGATTTATCTAATTGATTGGCCTTAAACTCACGATTCCTTGGGAGTTAACCCCTAAAATTTGGAGGGTCATTAGACTACATAATTAGGAACAAGATTCCCAAACGGTCAACGCTTGTTCAACCATATCAAACGGTCTTGAAACCGTTTTCCCTAAAACGGTTTGCTGAAACCGCATAGCCAATCAATTTAAAACGATTTGGAATAGATATCAAGACCATTTGGCTTGGTACTTTTATTTGGATAAGCATATAGGATGATGTCATCATCCCCTTCCTTCGAACAACCAAGAACAGCAACCGTTCTTGATGGAAATTGCAGCAAAGAAACAAGTATGTATCAAATTGAAGAAAACAATCAACAAAGCATAATTGATTGATGCAATAGCAATGATTAAGGGTTTGAGTTATAAAACCCGCCTCCAATTGAGATCCAAAGCTTCAAGCTCACGCCATTAATGGTGGATTAATCTCTAGCAACTCCCCCTAAACTCGTCCTCAAGCTTTTGGATGAAAAAGTTGCCTAGGGTTGAAGAGGAGATCAAAATAAGAAGAAATCAATGATTTTTGTTTCCACCATGGAATCAAGGAGAACGAAGGTCAAGGACCTTACCAACAGGTTGGGGTCGTCCTCCTGCTCCTCCACAGCTCCTTAGTCGTTTTCCAAGCAAGAGGAAAGAAAATAATCCGAAATAGCCTTTGTTTTGGCTTGGTAAAGGTACTTTTATAAGAAAATTGATGAGAGAGAAAATGCATTATTAAAATGCATTAAATTCCAAAAATATGGCCGCCTCTTCCCCCTCAAATTCCCCTCAAAATCCTTAAGGACGAGGCTATCTTCATTGCCTCTTATTCCTCTTCATTATCCATCAATTTAAAGAAAAGCAAATTAAGCACCTTAGATCATATTATAATAATATTCCAATTTGAGTGGATATTTCTTTTCTTTATAATAATGGTGAGTGGGTTATCCACTTGCTTGAGATATTTTCGTGGCCTAGCAAAGTCACAAATGTGTTCACACTTGAGCAAATTCAACCATCTCGTTTTTGGTTGAAGGCCCTTCAATTATTATATTTGTTTTTACACTAAATAGAATTAGGGTTTCAATTAGGATTAAATCTTGATTATTTTAATATCAAGATTCTCTCTCCTCCAACTTAATTCAAATGAGGCACCCCTCTCATTTTATTTTCTCTACTTGATGCCAAGAAACATTAGGGACCTTATTGAAGTGGTAATTTACATATTACACCCTGGGTTTTGGGTAAATTGCACATTACACCAAAACTAGGTTTTCATGCACATACATTGCTTTATCAGCTCTTTCTTGGTATTTAGGCTTCCATAAGCCATACCTCAGCATCATCTTTACTCTCATGATGCTTCAACACATGAGGAAAATATTATCATGCACAATTTGCACTTAAACCCCTCAACTTGGGTAATTTGCACTTTAGTCCAAAATAGGCAAAACATTGATTTCAACAATGTTCAAAAAGGATAAGAATTGTAATATAAGTTCCTCTTGAACCATAATTACCTTTCACAAGATGAGATTAAGCATTTAATCATCTTTCTTAATCAAAACACCTAGGGTTAAGGTATAACCCAGGTCAGGGGTGTTACAAATTATAAACCCCTAACAAGGATTTCGTCCTCGAAATCCAGATAAAGGAAGACAAATGTATATTATTCATCATACTATCTAGTCTTCACATATCATCTCCTTATTATAGATACACCATAAAACTTTGATCAGCACCAAGTGTTTCCATACAAAATTCTCATAGAATCAACACACAAGGCACATGCCCCACTGTCCCTCATCATTGACTATAGAGTCAACTTTGTGTCAAATAACACTTTTCTTATTCAGAGAAGCATCATACATTCTTTATTAGTATCATGTTTATGCAGAGCATAAACCCCTAACATATGATCTTCATATTATTATAATCAGACTAATTTCACAGTTGACCAATCCAGGTAGCCAACCTAACCCATCTGATATCTCTCGGATACCATAATCTTTCACCTTGATATCTATCACATGTGTTGGAAACACATCATATATATCTCTTCCTTTCATCTTGGAACATTATGTGTTTCATATGTCCTCATCTTGGGACTAAAGTCCAAGATAACTGATACTTTTCTAAGTATCCATCACATGAACACATTTATCTTATGCACATCAAGTGTCCTAAGACCCACTTGATTGTCATGTCCCTGAAAGGAAAGAAAACAAGGATTCATATTCCTCTTATTAATTTATGTATTTTCAACTATTCATGAACCATTTACTCTTTATCTCATCCTAGGCTCCTTGCCTTTAGCATTGAAATTTGTAAGGATGATTTCATGTCATTATCCCTTTCTTTATTATTATCTAGCATGTTTATGATTATCTCATGATCTCATCACATTTCCCATTTCCTTATTATGGGAAAGATCTTTATTATGCTGGCATCATTATTGAACATGGTTCATCTCCCTCATTCTTATTCTTATCTTATGAGGAGTACACTTTTAGTTCCTCATACAACATACTCATCTGAGATTATCTCAGACTTCTCTTTCTTATGCATGGGATATGACACATTTATTCATTCCATATTTCTAATTTCATGATACTCATTAGATTGTCTCAGAATGACTACTTGATCAGAGCAATCAAAAAGACAACAATCTAAGAGTTTCCATACCCACTTTATCATCAATAGTTGTATACCTGGCCAGGGTATATAAATACTGAGATTAAGTAGTATGCACTTTATTTGCGATCATATTCCTCACTTTTAATATCATTATACACACATGACTTTCCCTTGTTCCAACATGACTAAGTCATTTAGGAACTCTTTTAAAGCTCAAACTTCTGTATTAAGGACTGATAACCTAGATTGTAAAGCTAGTATCCAGTCCACTATATGCATTACTGTTGCCCTAATCTGCCCAACAGTAATACTTAAAGAAAGATTTTCTTATCATAAATAGATCAACTAGGAGACTCTTAGGCAATTGTCTCTCTCTTGCATGCTCCCATGCACCTCTTCTTGGTGCAATATTGCTGCTCTCAGCAGCAATCTCCTCATGTGACCCAGTCATCTTTAAGTTCTTCTTCTCTTATATGAGCAGAAGACATTATCAGATACACTAGATGATACCAAAACAAACTCTACTACCTTAGTCCTATGTCTCTGTAGACTCAGCGAACCTAGAGCTCTGATACCACTAAATTGTGACGACCGTTTCGTGAAAACAAGATTAACTAATGCGGAAGCGTTCACTAAGCAGCGGATTATAGAAAATCACTAAAAATTAAAACCTTTTTCAAAGAGACCCAATCATAGGAAAACTCTTTCAACAAGAACCAATGTATTACATTTACATCATGGTTCATAAGTATATATCTTATACCATCTCTTTTCAAGGGTTACAACATAAACTTCCTTGTTAAAAGCTAAACACAGACAACATAATAACCTCGAGGCATCAAGCCAAAATCTCAAAACGATACATTAAAAGCACTAAGTACTAACTCCGAGGACCTGAGAGTACAGAGACGACACATAGGACTTCTATCTACCAAACACGATAGACAGCACACTCAACCTGAGTTGTCACTGCTGTCCTTGTAGCTGCTAATGTTCTTCATCCGAAAGATATTATCAGTCTCTTTCACACTCGTCCACCTAAAAATGTTGGTTCCCACGGGGGTGAGACAATTGAAAATTGCCCCAGCGAGAAATATAACTCTCCGCCAGAAACATCATTATTGTAGTTTAATTAATATAAAACTGAGCAGAGGATTAGCAGTTTAGATCATTCTCATCTTTTAAAGTATTACACCTATCTATGATTGAATAGTAATTCATCTATTCTCTTTATAAGAAATAGAAAGAACATGTATAACATTTATCTACCATACATTTTCAACATCTCAAGCTTTGCTCATGTCATTCATTATTCTGATGTGTCACCCATGATTCATTCTTGTTTCTATTTGTTGGCCTTAGCCAATCTGCTAAACAAGTATTCACTTATGCCAGACATGTGATTATATAAATCATCATGTATTATTCAAGCATTAAACTATATCAACCAGGTATAGATGTTTCAGGCATTGGACTATACCAATCCTGATTACACATCCAGGCATTGGACTTTAACCAAACCTAATTACAGGCATTAAGCCTCTGTCAGGTATTTCTAATTATAGAGGCATGGATAGCATGCGAAACATAACTATCAACATGAGATATCTAGAATCATGATTATAATCAACAGTAGCAGTAAAATATCAACATAATCATGACTATTATATGTACACATTTACAGTCTTATGCATATCCACAACATAAGTATAATTACTATCTCTTAATTGCACTAAGCATCATCTTTATGTAAAGAGAATAAACAAGGGTTATCATCCAATGTGAAGCGTCATGTATAACCCTAAACAGATATGCTATATGGCTGTATTATATCTTTTATTATGCCCTGGGGAATTTGAATCGTACCATTCAAAGTCCAACCGACCCCTGCGAAGGGCTATTCAGTTCCGTACAAGATCTAGGAGTACCGGCATCCTAAGATCTCTTCCCCTCGGTCAGTACGAGTAAACTGCAGTGACATACCAGTCAAACTGCCAACAGTGACATATAGTCAACTGATAACAACTAGTCCGTACTTGGTACAAGTTACGACACTAGAAAACAGGGTATACAAAACCCTCTAATCCGAGGTACAACCGCAGCTGTCCTCAATCACATCAAATATTTGAGGCATGACCATAGCCATCCTCTGTAACCTGCAATTGTGGATGACAAGTATATATATATCCTCAACCTGCCACCCCCGCATATTCAACAATATGCGCTCCGAGTTTCCCTTGGGAATACTCGTTTCACCATCCAGCAAGTTCTGACACTGAAGATGGTTCTACGGCACAGGGCACTACATGATTAGAGTTGCACTTAATTAGTTATGCCAATTAGGTGAATTAAGGATGCATCAAACAAGTGGACATACAAACCCTAATTCATTTCTAGCAAGCATATAAATATCAAAACCTGAAAAGATATAAAACATATGAAACATAATTTCTCATCTCTTCATCACATGGTAATATTCACTTGCCATTCATTAGATTACACCAATTATCATATTATCACAGGATATAAATCCTTTTCACAATAGCACAGGGTATCAACCCTTATCAACATAAGAGGAATACACCTCATTCAGGGCTCAATCATGCCCATGAAACATCTTGTTACTTCTTACCAGGTAACATCTAACCATATGGCTCACAAGGCCATTAAACATCTTGTCACCTCTCACTAGGCAACAATAACATATTAACTCATGTAATATAATAGTAACACCACTATTTCCTCCACAGGGTTAGGGTTTACTATTCACATCAATTAGGGTTTCATGTTTATTTTATCAATACAACCCTAATATATTGTTCCATACATCTAGGAGCATCCATCGACATTCCAAGTATTTAATATTCTTATCATTTATCATTAAATGATCATCAACACAAGGTATGAGTTTATCTCTCATCCTTATCATGGTATGATTACCTCATACTCATTTTAGCTTACTTATCAAGTATGTTAAACTCATTAAATTTCATTGTAACAATTTACATAACACTCTCCTTGTGTATCTTATCCAAAAATATTGGATTTGAGATGCATCAAGGTATATCAACCCTAAAATTCTAAATGTGATATCTATCATGTCTCAATATATCGCTTCCCTCATCACTTCTATCTTACTTGAGTTTATTAACTTATCTTATAATAAGGAATCTCACATCTTAATACTTTCATCCACTAACCTATCACCTTTACCATGATGTGCATAGATCACACACAAGGATTGTCCAACTATCTTCAATGATATGGACTCATCTCAAATTAAGGCATTTCTTGTTATAAGGTTGCCTATAGTCAACCACTTGAGATATTTCATCATTATAGGGTATTACTCATTATTTCATCATTAAGGTTTACTCATATCATTACCCAGACATTAGGGTTATGATTTATCATGATATTGCCCATGATTAGAATTCCATGCACTATAGCCCAAATTTAGGGTTTTACATAGCTTTACTCTGTGTTAGGTTTAAGGTTTCATATGACATCGCCCTCAATTAGGGTTTCACATGGAATCATCCTCAATTAGAGTTTCTCAGGGAATCACCCTCAATTAGGGTTTCACTAATCATCCCAATTAGGGTTTCATTCAATTACCCATAAATTAGGGATTCATTATTCCTCCAATTAGGGTTTGGTATTTCATTACCTTAAATTAGAGTTACCCAAGTCATTACCCTTAATTAGGGTTACACTATTACCCTAGATTAGGGTTTCACTCAGAATTTCCCTAAATCAGGGTCAAGGTTCATTAACCTTCTCAATTAGGGTTTCTTGATCTCTTTACTAAGGATCATACCCTAAATAACCATATGAATCATACTCATGTATGAATTCATTTATATCATTCTCTCCACTTGATTTGGTTACATCAACCATCCGATCAAATACAAACAACTATGTTTGACATAGTTATTGCTTCCATAAACAATTAGGGTTTGCTTAATTGAATAGCCTTCAACTCACGATTCTTTGGGAGTTAATCACTCAAATTTGGTGAGTCATTAGAACACATCATTAGGAACAGTAATCCCAAACATTAAACCCTTGGTCAATGTATTCAAACGGTCTTGAGACCGTTTACTCAAAAAGGTCAATTAAATCAGATTGAAAATCAGCACTTAATTCAATTAGGTTTCCCTAATTGATTAGGCTTCAACTCACGATTCCTTGGGAGTTAATCCCTCAAATTTGGAGGGTCATTAACCAACATCATTACAAACAGGAATCCCAAACGGTCAATGCTTGGTCAACACACTCAAACGGTCTTGAAACCGTTTTCCCAAACAGGTCAAGTTGATCAGGTTGAAAATCAGCATTTAATTCAATTCGATTTATCTAATTGATTGGCCTTAAACTCACGATTCCTTGGGAGTTAACCCCTAAAATTTGGAGGGTCATTAGACTACATAATTAGGAACAAGATTCCCAAACGGTCAACGCTTGTTCAACCATATCAAACGGTCTTGAAACCGTTTTCCCTAAAACGGTTTGCTGAAACCGCATAGCCAATCAATTTAAAACGATTTGGAATAGATATCAAGACCATTTGGCTTGGTACTTTTATTTGGATAAGCATATAGGATGATGTCATCATCCCCTTCCTTCGAACAACCAAGAACAGCAACCGTTCTTGATGGAAATTGCAGCAAAGAAACAAGTATGTATCAAATTGAAGAAAACAATCAACAAAGCATAATTGATTGATGCAATAGCAATGATTAAGGGTTTGAGTTATAAAACCCGCCTCCAATTGAGATCCAAAGCTTCAAGCTCACGCCATTAATGGTGGATTAATCTCTAGCAACTCCCCCTAAACTCGTCCTCAAGCTTTTGGATGAAAAAGTTGCCTAGGGTTGAAGAGGAGATCAAAATAAGAAGAAATCAATGATTTTTGTTTCCACCATGGAATCAAGGAGAACGAAGGTCAAGGACCTTACCAACAGGTTGGGGTCGTCCTCCTGCTCCTCCACAGCTCCTTAGTCGTTTTCCAAGCAAGAGGAAAGAAAATAATCCGAAATAGCCTTTGTTTTGGCTTGGTAAAGGTACTTTTATAAGAAAATTGATGAGAGAGAAAATGCATTATTAAAATGCATTAAATTCCAAAAATATGGCCGCCTCTTCCCCCTCAAATTCCCCTCAAAATCCTTAAGGACGAGGCTATCTTCATTGCCTCTTATTCCTCTTCATTATCCATCAATTTAAAGAAAAGCAAATTAAGCACCTTAGATCATATTATAATAATATTCCAATTTGAGTGGATATTTCTTTTCTTTATAATAATGGTGAGTGGGTTATCCACTTGCTTGAGATATTTTCGTGGCCTAGCAAAGTCACAAATGTGTTCACACTTGAGCAAATTCAACCATCTCGTTTTTGGTTGAAGGCCCTTCAATTATTATATTTGTTTTTACACTAAATAGAATTAGGGTTTCAATTAGGATTAAATCTTGATTATTTTAATATCAAGATTCTCTCTCCTCCAACTTAATTCAAATGAGGCACCCCTCTCATTTTATTTTCTCTACTTGATGCCAAGAAACATTAGGGACCTTATTGAAGTGGTAATTTACATATTACACCCTGGGTTTTGGGTAAATTGCACATTACACCAAAACTAGGTTTTCATGCACATACATTGCTTTATCAGCTCTTTCTTGGTATTTAGGCTTCCATAAGCCATACCTCAGCATCATCTTTACTCTCATGATGCTTCAACACATGAGGAAAATATTATCATGCACAATTTGCACTTAAACCCCTCAACTTGGGTAATTTGCACTTTAGTCCAAAATAGGCAAAACATTGATTTCAACAATGTTCAAAAAGGATAAGAATTGTAATATAAGTTCCTCTTGAACCATAATTACCTTTCACAAGATGAGATTAAGCATTTAATCATCTTTCTTAATCAAAACACCTAGGGTTAAGGTATAACCCAGGTCAGGGGTGTTACATAGAGAGTCTTGTATCAAGGGTTTCTACCCCTCCTTCCCCTATAAAAGGAGGGGAGACCCCACAACAAAAGACATCCAGTTTTTAGTTGTATACCACATCTTATATAATGTTGGATCTCATTTTAATTTGCATTTTTTCCAGTCTCGTTATGTCTAAGTAGATTCTTTTAGGGCATGGGGAGTAGCCCCTTAGCCTAGTTCTATTCAATATAATTAGTTATATAGCTCCATAAAAAAAATGTCTTCTCTCTGTTGATGTGTGGTTATTTGGATGACCTGATATATTCTTATGAAGTGATATGAGCGTGGATCTGTAAGAACGAAACAATAGTTCCTTAATTGCAATTATCATTTTTTCATATTTTTAATCTTATTCCTATTATAATTATTAGTGATATGACCATGGATAGTGGCGTGTTAGATGGTTGGGCAATGATCCATGAATGTTGGGATCAACGAGTTCACAAAAAATTTGACCCTTGTGAGTTTGTCCATAAGGAGATGCAACCACAAGGTCGTGATTTGATCATAGGAGTTTTAGAATTTGATTAGTTGAATAGGAATGTAGTTTTGATGGTGATCCTTCAAACCCCTAGATATTTATTTCTTGATTAGTTAAACTTTATTTTAGCACTTTTATTTTTATTCTTAGTTTTAACAACCCTCTCAAATTGAAATTTAATTTTTGTTCTTACGATCAGATTTGGATCTCGACCTTTCTTTTTCTCCATCCCTTGGATCGATACCTATCTATACTAAGTTGACTTGTTGTTTGCAGTAAGTTGACAACTGGGTTAGAAGATTAAACTCCAGGACTTTTCCTGGTGATCGTTGTGTGTATAACGATGCACATCAATTTGGCATCGTTGTCCAGAATGACACAATTTTTTTTTCCAAATTTGGTTTCTTGTATATCTTGTATAATCTAGTTTCATATTCTCTAACTTGTATAACTTTAGTCTTTTTCATAATTTCTTTTAGAATATTGTAATCTCTTTTTGCCTTCTGAGCACAATTCTAGAAGTGTATTGGAATGACCTCGCTTCCCGGTAACCCCCAAATAAGGAAGACCAAGAAGTCAGACCCGTTTTCCCATAATAAGATCAATGGTTTTGCAAATAATAAAAAATAAGTAAAAAATCTACCACAACTAAGCTTTAAACATGATAAAAAATTACTTTCCTCATACCTTGCAAAATATAAGATTTGAGGGACTTTACCCAGATGAGAACTATCAATCTACAATCCTCCAATTCTTTATTAGGCTTGATTTCATCAATGTCACTTTAAAGGAATATCCATTTTCTGATAAACCCAAAACGCCGACAAAGAAAACGTCGGTCAGTATAATAAATTATATTGGTATGTGGGAGAACCAAAATCTTACATTTAATTATAACAACATTTTGCAAACAATTATGATTTATCAAAACAAACTTTATGTTTTAAACATAACTACTCAATCCTTACACACCCTTGCATTTGTGTTGTCCCTGCAGTGGACATGGATACTACCTCTCATATTGTAGATCTCAACTAACCCCCATGATCCTACCTTACACGTAGATCAATACATAGGGTTGTGGAGTCATATGGTCCTACCCAATGGTAGAGTAACTCATCGACTCATGATAACCTGATGATCCTACCTCACGGGTAGACCATGTACTAGGTCATCTATCACATTATCATCAAAGCTACAAATGAGGACAAGGATCTTAGCTAGTCATGCATGTATACGTATGGTGATAGTCATAGCCACTTTATAGCTGCATCTCTTTATTGACTTGGGACACCTTTCTAAGATTGCTGATCAGAATTAGGGTTTCATTGGTTCTTTTGATCTATTTACCACTTCCCTCTTTTATGTCCAAAAAAGTCTAATATAGCAGTTCTGGGTTCAAAACCCTAATTATTCTCTTATTCATATTAAAACCCTCTTTTCATCAATTTGGCTTTAGAATTAGCTTAATATCAATTTTATACAAAGAATCTTGAAATATACTTCATTAAAACCCATTAACACTTAGATTAGGGTTCCTAAGCCCATTAATGCATATTCATGTACATGAAACCCTAAATTAAGCCAAATATGCATAAAGATCATCTTTTTAGATCTAAATCTCCCTTTTATTAACAATGGGTTAATATTGGCTTAGATTATCCAAAGAACATTTTTAAATTCACTAACCATCAAAACTTAGGGGTTTCCATTAATAACACTATTAAAGGTGACATCTTTAAGTACTTTTCGAATTACAAGTAGAAACAAGCCTTCATTATATTTTTATTGAATTGCTCACATTCTCATGATCAATTTTCATATAAGACATGTCTCAATCCAAACTACCTATAGTTAGTTATGATTCTTACAAATGAAAGATAATTGGGCCAATTATAAGTTGCCACATCAGCGATTATTGCACTATTAGCTCATTACCTTTTCTTTCTTCCCTGGGAATGTTGATTCTTTGCATGAATCTGTCAGCGTGGAGACCCGGTTTAGGTTGGTCTCCTTGTCCCTTGACCAGCGTGAGACACAACCCATCTCTCCTATTCTTCTGAAAAAATAGGGCTCCTCTAGCACTTGCTTGATGTGACCACCCTGCCTTTGGGTTGGCTCACGAGGACACAAAAGACTAGGCTAGCAGCCCGCTAATGCCCCGCCATCTCTACCTCACCTAGGTCAGCAAATCGAGGGTCTCCCTTCCCCCAGGTAGACTCAGTTTCCCGTGCTGGGGTTACAGACCTGGGTGGCATTTGGCGTCTTTCGCACGCGCATTACACACAGAGAGAAAGGCGAGACTAGGATTAGTTGGTTTTGTCTTAGTGAGCCTCCTTGCGTTGTCCCTATTCTCCTAGCTGGGTCAATGCTCAACCCTAGGTTCCTGCTTGGGCATGGTGTTAGCCAAAGTGTTTTGGGGAACTAGCGGTAGCCTATCAAGGGATCTAGAGGAACATTCTGACTTTGCTTACAGTATAGACTCGGGACGATGTTGTTGGTTTAGGGACCAAAGCATGGACTTATATATATACATGATATGAAGGGTTGTCGGTTGTCCATGGAACCTGCTGCTCATCACTAGTTTGGGAAAACTTAATCTTGCCCCAAAATAGGATTAACTAGGAATAGTTGATAAAAAAAAATCACTCCTCAAGGTAGTCGTCCCATACAATAATCAACTTGCCAATTCTATTACTTTATTGCCACATACACGAGTCCATAACACCCCTTTCCTCATATAAATTCTTTTCTATTTCAAAAGTATTAAAACATGTCCCTTTTCACTCAAACAAATTAACACCAACTAAAAGGCAATGCATGAACCTAGGAAGAAATATATCCTATATTCTTTTACATAAAATCTTTATTTCTATAATCCAAAAGTCACGAGAAGAAAATGCCACTTCCTTATTTTGCAAAACAAAACCAATAAGGAAAAACATTAAAATACTTGCTACACATTGGTTAATTGACCACTTTATCACTAAAAGTCCACACATTTCTTTTATCTCTCTTTTAAATGTATTTCTCCCACCAATTATCCTTAATTTTAAGGAACTTATCAAAACCTTTTTCTTTCAAGTTATATTTATTAGTTGGGGTTCATTGGGATGTCATTTCCATACAAAACTTCCTCCTTTAAAACATTTTTTAAAGCAATTTCATTATCCCATTAATAATATTATTGAGGAAAACACTTATCATTTTTTGCTTATATTTATAATTCCGTTTTATCAAAATGGAGGATATTACATTCACAAAGAAAATATTGCAAAGGAAATCTATTCAATACAATTTCCCAAATCATACATTTATTGGAGAAATTGTATTTCAAACCATACAAGCCCAAAAATTAGGGTTGTAACATCCTTCCCTTCATAAAGGAATTTTTCCCTCAAAATGCCAACAAACATACAAACACTCAGGATAAGACATTCCCATGTCCATCATTAGTTCCCATGTGGCTTCATCCTCTCTATGGTGCTTCTAAAGAACCTTTATCATCTTTTATTCTTTACTCTTGAGCTCTCTCTCACCTTGGTATCGTGTACCCTCTTAGGTGACTCCGGGTAAGTTATCCTCCCTTGCAGTTTAATAGGTTCAGTGCTCAACACATGGCTCAGGTACCTCACATAGTGCTCTAGATCGGACACATGGAACACATCATACATCATGTTATCATGAGGGGTAAGGCTAAGCATAAGCAACTCCACCAATCCATCTCAAATGGATCCATGTATTGGGGACACATCTTCCTTGCCTATAGCTCGGAGGGGTCGGGTTTATATGACACATTCACTAACTGTGAACTGCATGTCAGTCTACTTTGCACCAGTTCATGACTCCTATCGATCCTGGGCTTTCTTAGCCATTACTTGATCAAAGTGACTTCATATGCATACATTGTGGTCTTCCTAACCTACACAAGGTCCTCTCACCGACATCATCCATGTGAAGCAGTGACTGACACAACCTCCCTTATAGAGCTTCATGCATCCCAATACTGGCTATGGTTGTTATCATCACAAGAAAATTCTTCTAGGGCAGGAACTTCTCTCATGTATCACCATGAATGAGCACACATGCTCCTATCAGACCCTCTAAAATATGGATCATACTCTCTTGACTGTCCATTAGTCAGGGGTGATAAGTTGTACTCAACTTTAAACTAGCATCGAGTTCTTCTTAAACCTACTTCCACAACATGGAAGTGAACTTGGGGTCATACTCAAGAACATTTGAACTCAGATCATGGTGTATTTGAACTATCTCTCTCTCATATATATATAGCTCAACCAAATGAGTCACACTAATAGTGCTCTCTCTTATGCAAGGGATTAGGTAAACTTAGTAAGGTGATGTACCATAACCCATATTGCATCATGACCTCTCTTGGTCCAGGGGAGACCTACCACATTGTCCATGGTGATCTACTCCCATTCCCTCTTAGGGAATCCTCATATTTGTAGCAACTCACTGGGTTATTGGTGTTCGACCTTCACTCTCTAGCATTTATGGCAACTGGCCAAATGCAACTCAATATCCTTCTTCCAGGTACCAATGCAAACCTTAACCATCTTGGTATTACCATGGTGTACGGTGTACTTGCATGACATGATTCCTCAAGGGTGACTCCTCAAAAACCATAAAACACTCTAGTAGTGGGTTTCACCACCTTCCTTTCTTGAGAGGTGTATCTGAGGTTCTTATATCAATCCATTAATCTCATTAAGCTCTAGGTTGGCTAACTGGGAAACCACCAACTTGACCTACGGGTCTGGTTGTATATGGGTGTTAGCCATACATGTCTCATATTCTAAAAAACTTAGGGTTCACCTAACAACCTCTTCCAGTCTCTCTATTGGCTATTCAAGATAGTTGTACTCCTGAGTTGTATTCATCTTGAGAACATCTGGTTACCACATAAACTTCTGTATATGCTAGGTGATGGTGAAAACATAAACCTTCATATTTACCCCTTAGGCCCCATGAACTCATGAAGGTGTCCAACCTCCTAACCCATAGTCCTTTGGAAAAGGTATCTATTACCTCCCAACCCTATGGTCTCATGCATCCATAGAACAGACAACTCCTATTCCCATTGGTCTTATCCCTACTTGACCTTAGTGTTGACTTAGGATTCCATCATAGCACATCTAATTCTTGAATACTCACCCGAATCTCCATCCTCTTTCTGGGCATTCATGGTTATCCCTCATAGGAATCATGGCAACCTACCTAACTCAGTCTGGCCCGATACAAGTTACCTCTATGGCAACATATCCTCATGCCCCTTAGAGATGGTCACACATGGGTCTATAGATTCATGCTCACACTATGTGCTCGTACACATATCTCATCAAGCTCTTATAAGAGACCTCTTTAGGTTATCACGAACCTAAACCAAAAAGTTGGTACTCACCCTACAAAGGGTTCCTTCCCAGGATGGGAGAAAACTATCTCTTCATAGTAACAAAGGTCACCAAACGTTCTTTTCACCAAGGTTTACATCATGACGTACATGCTTAGCCCTATCATGCTACTTATGCACATAACTAGTAAGAAGACAACCTACTAAGCCATACTAAGTTCCTTGGTATGTCATTCTTGTTCCTTATTCCTTAAAGTTGGCCAATCTCATACATATGTCACCAACATGTGTGAAGGGGTCATATATCTCATTTCTAGTGGGTTTACTTTGCTCTAAAACATGAGGGTGCCATGCTTAAATACTATGAATTCAATCAGCCTCGTGAGCATCATGTGCACCAGGTACTACTTCCCCTCTTTGGTCTAGGAACCCCAGGTTCACTTCCTATGCATCAACTGTCTAACAGCATGCTCAGTTATTCCAACATGAACTGAACATGTACAAGGTATGTCATACACTTCCTACCATCCTTCCATGTGAACAACACCTTGGAGTCCTACACAAGGACTCCCAGCTGAGAGAGAGACCTCACCACTTGTTACCACACCTCTTTAGGGTCTAAGGAACTCTTCTTGATACACTTAAGAGGTAGACACTATAAACTTTATACCTTAGTTCAGGAAGCCTCTCTCTATCTCTCTCAGGTTTGGTTCCTCTAAAAGAAACCAAGATACAACAAGCCTCTAAGGATTGTGCATGAGGCAACCACATACATCCACTTAGGTCGTCCATTCTAGGCCATATCAGACCATCAGACCCAACTTTTCATGATTCTTCATGTCTCAGAGTCAAGGTCACCAACCTTCTTCATCGTGTCATGCTCTTTCTCTCTAGAGCTAACACTACAATAGGTCCTACCACCAGAGGTTCTTTCACCAAAAAATGGGTCAAGCTCATAAGGGTATATCCCTACTTGGGTGAAGCTTACTATCAAAACTTATATCCGGTCAAGATCATCCAAATCTCTGTGCATGCCCATCTCATAAACTGTTAGGCACAACCTATCTAGCTTAGGTCTAAAACATGTTGTCATCCTTGACACCACTCTCTTCTATGTAGGTACATACCTCTCTTCCATTCATATATGCCCGTTAGTATTTCCATACGGTCGCCCTCAACCTTCTCAATGAGGGAACTATCCCTCACCCTAACAGGTCACGACCCACCCAAGGTCGGGTCGCCACAAGACAACTAGAAGTCAAGGAAACACTCATAGTTTATGTGTCTCCTACATACTCAAAGCCTTTACGTAATGCATGCATGCCAAACCCACGTACATGCATGCATGGTGAACTATGATATCCAACTCATCATATCTTCTCTTCCTCTAACTACCACTTAGGGTTAGGGTTAGCATCGTCCTTAGAGGATGCGTCGGGTCTCTTCCTCTTCCCGAAGGCTTCTTCCTCCAAGGCTAACTCTTCTCATCCTCCTACAAGAAGATCTAACCTAAGGGCTCACATGAGTGCATGACAACACGCACCATGAAACCTTAAGAATGTAACTAATCTTTAGTTTACACTTAAACTATTAAAACTTATGTCCATGACATCATTTTAGCCAGGCAGTCACACAAATTCGGGAGTCCTCGTAGACTGACTAGCGGGGTGAAGGAAAATCTTTCCAGCCCCTGGATCGTGATCCTTTTCTAGACACCTCCATCATTGGAAAATGCTCTAATAACTCCCTTGGTTTATAAAGAGATTGTGAAATTTAATTATTATTAGAGATTAAATGGAAAAACATTGCTCTGATACCAAATGTAACAACCCTGCTTCCCGGTAACCCCAAATTAGGGAAGACCAAGAAGTCTGAGCCGTTATCCCATAATAGGATCAATGGTTTCACAAATAATAAAAAATAATTAATAAATTATACCACAACTAAGCTTGAAACATAATAAAAAATTTCTTTTCTCATACCTTATAAAATATAGGATTTGAGGGACTTTACCTAGATGAGAAGTATCTATCTACAATCCTCAAATTCTTTATTAGGCTTGATTTCATCAGTGTCACTTTAAATGAATATCCATTTTCTGATAAACCTAAAATTCCAAAAAACAAAATGTCGGTCAGTATAATGAATTATACTGGTATGTAGGGGAACCAAAATCTTACATTTAATTGTAACAACATATTTCAAACAATTATGATTTATCAAAACAGACTTTATGTTTTAAACATAACTACTCAATCTTTACATACCCTTACCTCTGCGTTGTCCCTGCAGTGGACATGGGTATTGCCTCTCATTTGGTAGATCTCAACTAACCCCCATGATCCTACCTTACTGGTAGATCAATACATAGGGTCGTGGAGTCATATGGTCCTACCCAATGGTAGACCAACACATCGATTCATGATAACCTAATGATCCTACCTCACGGGTGGACCATGTACTAGGTCATCTATATCATTATCATCAAAGCTACAAAGGAGGACCATGTAAAGACCACAAAATCTTTACTAAATAATCATGGTAAACAAAAAAAACCAATGTGTGGAAGCGGAAGTTAAAACTTTGATTAAACAATTGTATAAAGGACACATCATAAAATCTTCCCAAATAGGGAGTACAACTTTATACAAACAATTGGATCTAGGTAGAGGAAGACTCAAACCAATGAAACTTGTCTCCAAACATCATCAACTATAGCTAAGTCCAAGCTAGATTGTTGAACTCCTTATTCTTAGTCTTAGTTTGGTTCACCAAGCTTCCAATGCGCACTCTGATCCTATACCTGGGTGGTTGGGATCACCCAGCAAGAGAGAGATAAAAGTATGTGTCAATCAAAAGGAAAAGGATAATTAATAAAGAACAATATTGCATAATATAATGATCCACTATACTATAAGATTTCAAGAGTATGAGGCAAGTATAATAAATGAGATAGGGAGGTCTGCCAAAGTAAATCAATCCACAATAATCAACATAGCATGAATAATATCATGACACAAAATCATACCAATGTAGGGTGTGGCACCTACCGGACCAACACCCAGAGGAGAAGGGGAATTTTAACATCCCCTAACCTCGAAATATGTAAAATATGGGGAGAATTTAAACGTTCCCCTGGGGAGAATTTTAACGTTCCCCTGGGCTCATGCCCACTATGGGTGGTTTGTACTTATGTACACTACATTGTCATTTGGCCAATAATAATAAATCATGCTAAATAGTTCACTTGGCAGTAGTGAAAATAACACTGCATCATAGAAAATGGGGAATAAAACCCATGAAGTAAATCAAATAAAGAGCCAACATTGGTAATAGAAAGATTCAAGTATTTCAAGTAAATGAGCCATCATAGGCAGTAGAATATTCAAATAAATAAAGAGCCAAATAAAGGCAATAGAGAGATTCCAAGGCTAGCAATTTCCTCATTAGGAAATTAGGGTTTGGTATAAAGCCCAACTGTTCATGATAGGTTAATTGCACATATATTCCAAATAAATAGGTGCCACATACATAAATAGGCTTCACATACTAAATAGGCTTCACATACTGAATAGGGCTCACATACCTTATTGGAGATTCATACCCATCATTATCACTGATTAGATTGTATCAACATCCATTAACCCTAGTTACAAAAATTTCACATAAATTAGCATTTATTAAGAATAAAATATAAAGGAAAATACCCATTTTAGACCGTATTTGAAAACCACTAATTTAGGACTCAAAAATAGTACCAAAAGCTCACTTAGGTTTCACTGATTAAGAAAATATATTTTATTTCTCAATTTGGAGTTAAAATGAATTAATTATGATTTCTAGAACATTTAACATACTCAAAATGACATTCAAAGCAAACTTCAAAAAAACATTGGGAATCAGGTCTCAAAAACCACAAAATCAGAGTCTACATGAAAAATCCTTTCCAATGAGTATTTACTCGAATAATTCTGATAACGTATCGATTTTCTATGATTTATTTGCTCTAGACCAATCAAAGAGGAAGAAAAATCCATGTACGCTAAAAAGTCTTGCGAGAAACAAAATGGCAAAAGACCAAAATGCCCTTGGAATTAAAATGCGAAGGTAGGAGAGCGTGAGGGTAAAAGTGTAAAAATGATCGGTCATCTTCTACCTTCAGCACCAGCCATGGGCGTGAAGGAGCAACTAGCCCATTTGGGAGTTTCCTTGTTTCTTAACCAAAATGGACATACAGGTACTCGAAACGAAGCTCAAGATGAGAGGAACTCACCCGTATGCTTTATTGGGGTGCTTCTATCACTGAGCAGCCAGGAAAAGGGCCGTAATACCTGTGAGAAGGTGGAGGTTTCGGGGCTAAGCAGGGGATCTTCGGGCCAAATTAGCAACTGTAAAAGCTTGCAATGGGGCCGAAGGAGGTGCGGGAGGTGTTACTTATAGGTGACAGAGGCCGAGGCTCCGAAATGACAAATGGGTGGAGAGGGTACAGTCGACGCCTATGGGCGTTTGGGCTATGGTGCATGGGAGACGATGAGCAAGGACTTAAACGGTGCGACTCAAGGAGATGAAGCCAATGCAACTTAAATCTCACGAAATAATCGAGAAACGAGGGAGAACAAAGTGGAGAAGCCTAGGCATCATCTTGGTCGGCGGGTTGGAGGTTGAAGATGACCCTAGATCCATTGGATCGAGATGCAATGGGGGCCGAGTGCGTGACACATGAAATAAATGCAAAAATTGATTCATCTACTATAGTTAAACTATATGGGAACTTGTAAAATCCATTTGGAGGATCAAATGAAGTCCAAATGACCTCAAATTTTAACCATAGGTTTATGACAACACCTAGAACGATGCTATGCATTTCGTTTCTCGAAAATCACATGGTTAGGTCCCTAATTAATATATAGACTATTAAAGCATATAATAAACCATAAAAGAGCAATTAATATAAAGAATATCTTTTAAAGACATAATAGGGTATATCTCGAGATTTTAGTCACATATAAACATTATGAGTCATATTTCAACATATAATACTCTTATTAGTGCATTATTTCCCTATTTAGAGGAGAGAGAAAGTAAAGGGGTTAATTACTCCTATACATTAACTCAAATACATTATTACTAGTATATTTATCCAAAAAGCTCCAAATTAACATTATATATTTATATTATCTCATTAATGGTCTAATTGCACTATTAGACCACAATTATCTCATTAGATGGGTTATTTGTGCAAAAACCCCTACATAAACATAAATGTAGGTACTCAAGTTAATGACATCATTTTCTCCTATTACACTCCATAATATGAATTATATATATTTTACATCACATTAGGCATTAATGCAAACTTATGTGAATCCAATACTCATAATCATATTTGTGTCATTACATGTGTTTTAGTGAACTATATGAAACACATTAAACATTAATGAATTGATTTTCATACTAAATCATGATAAGGTGATTAATGAGATGTATATTAGGGAAAAAGGTGATATGTCTTACCTATAATGATAACTTGATCATGACTAGGTGATTATCATCCATGAATATGTATTAAGGCATATAATAGGATGATGGCACCTAATGTCACTAATGTATCATGAAGGCATCAAAGATATGTATGTAGATGTGTATATGCTTAGGACTAGATGATTACACATTAGGGTTTAGGTCATCATGAACATTACATGCTATGCATTCCTATCATGGACTAGACCCTTAATCTTAATAACCATACTATTAGGGTGGCATGGTCAAAATTAAGTGTAAACACAATTAGTGATGAGTAATTCACTATTATGTGCAACAAGAATATGTAAAGGTTCAAGCATATGAACTATCCCCTTATATGACTTATTATATATTCATTTGTATATAAAAAAACAAGATGAATTATAATTATAATTTTTTTGATCAACACTAAACATATGAACTTACTATTCTCTTATCTAAGGAGTTAGGGTTTCTAATACATAGTAACTTGATTTCGAAGCATTGTGGGATTCCACCCCCTTAAAGAGGATTTCATCCTCAAAATCAAAAACTCCAAAATCTATCAAGGTATAAGAGCACTACTACTAAGTCCACTTTTCAAAAAGGGTTGAGGTAAAACTATGTATGAGATCCAACACTTAGTTGTTTTACTAAACACCATTATAAACTTCAAGCTCAACATAGGGTAGGATACTCCCAACTTGGAAATCCAGGGATCTTATAAGGAAATTAAGGACACATAAGGGGATTCTACATGATTAACCAAGACATCATATACTAGGTTCAAAAGGTTACTCAACAATAAGATAATTTGTCCAAAGGTATGCTATTTTGGGACAGTCAGTATCAGCTCAGGCCAGGCCGACGTCATATGGATTTGGGAGTCCTCGTAAGCTAGCCAAGCTATTGGTGCGAAGGAAAATATTGTCAGTCCCCGAACCCTGACCCTTTCTAGACACCTTTGCCTCAACTTATTCCCTAGTAGCAACCTAAAAGACAAATCACCAAAAAGTTGACAAATTATATTTCTAGTATGAAATTATTATGTCCTAAATCAAAGCTATCAGAGAGCAAGAAAAATCCATGTAGGCTAAAAAGGCTTGCGAGAAACAAAATTTAAAAAGACCAAAATGCCCTTGGCATTAAAACGTGAAGGCAAGAGAGTGTGAAGGTAAAAGCGTAAAAACGATCGGTCATCTTCTACCTTCGCGCCAGCCATGGGCGCGAAGGAGTAACTTGCCCATTTGGGTGTTATCTCATTTCTTAACCAAAATGGACGTACATGTACTCGAAACGAAGTTCAAGACGAGAGGAACTCACCCGTATGCTTTATTGGGGTGTTGATATCACTGAGAAGTCAGGAAAAGGGCCGTAATACCTGTGAGAAGGTGGGGGTTTCGGGGCTAAGCGGGGGATCTTCGGGCCAAATTAGCAACTATAAAAGCTTGCAATGGGGCTGAAGGAGGTGTGGGAGGTGTTACTTATAGGTAAGGGAGGCCGAGGCTCCGAAATGATAAATGGGTGGAGAGGGTGCAGCCGGTGCCTATGGACGTTTGGGCTATGGTGCATGGGAGACGATGAGCAAGGACTTAAATGGTGCGGCTCGAGGAAACGAAGCCAACACAACTTAAATCTCGTGAAATGATCGAGAAATGAGGGAGAACGAAGTGGAGAATCCAAGGCATCATCTTGGCCGGCGGGCTGGAGGTTGAAGATGACCCCAGATATGTTGGATCGAGATCCAATGGGGGCCGAGTGCGTGACACATGAAATAAATGAAATAAATGCAAAAATCGATTCATCTACTATAGTTAAACTATATGGGAACTTGAAAAATCCATTTGGAGGATCAAATGAAGTCCAAATGACCTCAAATTTTAACCATAGGTTTATGACAACACCTAGAACGATTCTATGCATTTAGTTTCTCGAAAATCATATAGTTATGTCCCTAATTAATATATAGACTATTAAATCATATAATAAAGCATAAAAGAACAATTAATATAAACAATATCTTTTAATGACATAATAGGGTATATCTTGAGATATTAGTCACATATAAAAATTATGAGTCATATCTCAACATATAATACTCTTACTAGTGCATTATTTCCCTATTTAGAGGGGAGAGAAAGTAAAGGGGTTAATTACTCCTATACATTAACTCAAATACATTGCTACTAGTATATTTATCCAAAAAGCTCCAAATTAACATTATATATTTATATTATCTCATTAATGGTCGAATTGCATGATTAGACCTCAATTATCTCATTAGATGGGTTATGTGTGCAAAAACCCCTACACAAACATAAATGTAGGTAATTTGTGAATTATACCTCAAGAAAGGCTCAAATTCAACATTGAGGCCCAAGAATGCTCAAAAGGATGGGAAATTAGTGAAGGATGTCCAAAAGGATTAGAAAGAAAATAAAAGTTCAAAAGTGGGTAAATTGCATAAAGGACCCTGATATTCATTATGTTACAGACCATGATCTGAGCCAGTTATGCATGTATACTTATGGTGATAGTCATATCCACTTTATAGTTTCTTGAAATAAAAGTCAATCAAATGATTATTTCCAAGCAACTGATAAAGTCTCAGGAATCACCGTGAAACTAGAGTGATTTAACCATAACCGTAACCGCATACCTAATTTGAAGCCTCAAACATAAACAAGATATCCACATCCAACCAGATATCAAATCAAGCAAGGTCAGCAACCAAATCAAGTGACCCTTGATCCTGAAAACATGTATAACACCTAGTTGTTACCATACATCTCTAACAACTCTTTATTGACTTGGGACACCTTTCTATGGTTGTTGATGTGAAGTAGGGTTTCATTAGGGTTCTTTTGATCTATTTACCACTTCCCTCTTTTATGTCCATAAAACCCTAAAATAGCAGTTCTGGGTCAAAATCCTAATTATTCTCTTATTCATAATAAATTCCTCTTTTCATCAATTTGTCTTTAGAATTATCTCAATATCATTTTTATACAAAGAATTTCGAAATATACTTCACTAAACCCATTAACACTTAGATTAGGGTTTCTAAGCCCATTAATGCATATTCATGTACATGGAACCCTAAATTAAGCCAAATATGCATAAAGATCATCTTTTTAGATCTAAATCTTCCATTTATTAACAATGGGTTAATATTTGGTTAAATTATCCAAAGAACATTATTAAATTCACTAACCATCAAAACTTAGGGGTTTCCATTAATAACACGATTAAAGGTGACATCTTTAAGTACTTTTCGAATTACAAGAAGAATCGGGCCTTCATTATATTTTTATTGAATTGGTCACATTCTCATGATCAATTTTCATATAAAACACGTCTCAATCCAAACTACCTACAATTAGTTATGATTTTTACAAATTAAAGATAGGAGGGCCAATTACACGCTTCCACATCAACAATTATTGTACTATTAGATCATTACCTTTTCTTTCTCCCCTAGTCATGCAGATTCTTTGTGTGGATCCATCAGCGTGGAGACCCGATTTAGGTTGGTCTACTTGTCCCTTGACCAACGCGAGATGCAGCCTGTGACACACCGATCACAAAAACATGATTTACTTAAGCAAAAGCATTCGTTAGCAGCAGATTACAGAAAATCACTAAAAATTAAAACCATTTTACAAAGAGGTCCACACATAGGAAAAATCTTTCACAAAGAACTGAAGTAATTTAATTACATACTAGTTTACAAGTACATGTCTTGTATCATCTTTTTCTAAGAATTACAAGCATCAACTATCATGTTAAACTAAACACAGGCAGTATAAAATCTCGAGGCACTGAGCCAAAATATCGAAATCACTAACTACTACTCCGAGGACCTGAGAGTACAAAGATGACACATAGGACTCTATATACATCTATACAAGACATATCAACCAGTGTCTCCACCTGAGAATTCATCGTTGTCCCTGTTGCTGTTGTTGCTGTCCTTCACCTACTGAAGGATTCCTGCCACCTCGTCTGCGTCCACCTAAAAATGTGGTTCCTATGGGGGTGAGACAATTTTAAATTGCCCCAGCGAGAGATATAACTCTCCGCCAGAAACATTATTATTGCAGTTTAATAAGATAATTCTGAATAGAGGAATCATAAATGTTTAACAACAGTTAATTCATTGTCTAATAGATTAGAACATTATTCTTTTCTAAAGCATTATAGCTATAACCTGATAGAGAAGCATGTCACTTATCCCATAAGGAATATGAAGAACAAGTATAAAATTTATCTGCTATACTAAGTAGGATAATATCAACCAATGTTTCTCGTATTTCAACTTTATGGAAATACACTACACGACTGATTATATTTTACAGATCATGTGTCAAACTGCAATTATCTTGCTAGGGTATATTGACATCTTCACTATAGAGTTATAACCACAACATATATTCTCTTCAAGCTTAGATCACATAGCTAATGCCTGACATTGTTTTGTGGAGTCATGGCATGTAGCCATACTCTTTTAACAAAGTATTGGGATCTTAATCCATCATCTCATCAAGTACATTTCCTTTTCTTAACCAGTTCATCCTCATGATTATAGAACATGGGTATTCAGACCCTCAATTCATCATAGAATACTTGTTACCACTTATTAGGTAACTTAATACCTTCAAGTCATCTAACCAAGGTAATCATGATTCTTGCTACATAAGCATACTACATAATTCACAAAGTTCATTTCACCTCTTGTTACCTCTTAGTTGGAAACAAGGCATATTATGGTTCATTAACAACTTTGATAAAAGAAACATCATAGCTCATCGATGGCTATGCTCATCTTCTCAGGATACCTGCATGTTTAGTACTTCATGATAATAGTTATAATGCTTACATATCAGCACCATGCAACACAAAGTAATACCTCTATTCCATTTTTAGGGTTAGGATTCCTCTTACATATCATCACCCTCCATTAGGGTTTTACACGAATAACCATTTAGGTTCTTAAGATCATGTTATTAATGATCAAACCTTAATTCATTGCTCCACACAGCTAGGAGCCAACATTGATAACATAAGCATTTAATCATGTTTGTTTATTCTCATCATTTATCATTAAATGAATTATCACACAGGATATGAGTTCCTCTCTCAACTTTAACAGAAAATGATTACATCATACTTTATTAACTTGGCTTAACCCAGATTCTCACACCCAATTGCCAATTAGGGTTACATCATCACCCATATTACAGTTTCACTCAGCTTTTCCCTAAATTAGGGTCAGGGCTCAATAATCTTTTCAATTAGGGTTTCATGATCTCATTATTATGGATCAAACCCTAATTACATATTTTATTCATAATGAGAGGATTAGGGCTTAATTATATAACCATTCCTCTCTCTCCTTCTCTCTCTCTCATCCTCTCTAGGATGTTAAGCACTCCAAGATTGATCTAGGTCAGCTCTTCATTTAAGTACACAAAGTTAGGGTTAACCATTATAATCACCTTTGGACTACATCATTATCAATCAAGTAGCTAAATGATCTTTAATCATATTAGGTGTCCAATTGGTTTGACCAATTTGAACATCAAATAGTCTTGGTCACTTAGACCCCAAAAGGTCTGGGTCATTCAGACCTTGAATGGTTTGAAACTGTTTAAGCAAAACAATAATGAAACCGTATGGACAATTTACACTAGAAACCACTTGGGTCTCCAAATGGTTTGTGACTGTTTAGTCTCAAATGGTATTGATACCATTTGATCGAGACCGTTTGGACTCAAATGGTCTTAAGACCGTTTGGTCCAAACTCTCTTAAAACTGAATGGACCAAAAAGGTCTTCCATCACTTTATCAATTCATGGTTTCAATCATTAAACCATCTATCAATTGAACTACTGATTTATTCTTCAATTGAATCATTGAATCACCCTTCAATTGGACATTCAATTAGGGTTTTTAACCCAATTGAACTAGGGTTTATAATCAAGAAACCTTCAATTAGGGTTTTGAAATTAAGGAACCATCAATGGTTGACATTGTGGAACTAGTTCAATTGAAATCATTAGATCATCATCAAACCATGACATGACCTAACCTCAAACGGTCTTCAAGTTGTTTGGATGACCTCCAAATGGTCTTGAGACCGTTTGACTCAAACCTTTATTGAAATTTGTGAAAATCAATTAGGGTTTGCATCATTGAACCAATCATCAATTTAGTTATCGATTGTATTTCAATTTGATATCACTAGATCTTCAACCATCCAATCATACTTCATCATAGACTTCCAAACGGTCTTGGTTGACCTCCAAACGGTCTTGAGACTATTTAGGTGACCTCCAAACGGTCTAGAGACTGTTTGGGTTAGTCAACCCAAAAAATAAATCAATCAATTGATAATTTCAGCACTTAACCCGATTAGGGTTTGCAATTGGTAGATTATCCAATCATAGAGCCTTTAGAAACCAATCAATTAAATCTATTAGATCATTATTGAAAACATCAGAAACCCCCCTCAAATGGTCAACCCCCTTCATTCGGTCAACCACTCCAAACGGTTTGGAACCCAAATCTCCAAACGGTTTGCAAACTGTTTGGTCTCCAAACAGTTTGGTGAAACCGATTGGACCAAAATTATGAAACTGTTTGCAATAGATATTTATGGAGGTGTGTTCTTATGGTGATGTCATCATAATCAATCTATAAACCCACGAATCTTGCTGTGATTTTCATGGTGATTGCATCAATCAATCAAATAAAATTTCAGGAATAAAGAAGGAATCAACAATTGATAAAGATATGGAATCAATAACAAGGTTCAAGGATTCAAGTTATATAACCCACCTTAAATTGAGCTTCAAAGCTTCAACCTCCACGTCTTTAATGGTGAAAGCAACACCTTTCACTATCCCAAGTTCGTCCTTAAGCTTTGAGCGAAAAGGAATGGCTAGAATTGAAGATGGAATGGAGATAAGAAGAAATCATGCATTGATTTTTGATTTCTACCATGGAATCAAGGTGAAAAGAGGTCATGGAGCTTACCAAAAGGTTGGGGGTCGTCCTCCTGATCCTCCAAAGCTCCCTTGGTCATTTTTCAAGAAAAGAGTGGAAGTGGTTTCGAAAATGTCTCTCAATTGAGTTGTAAAAGGTGTTTTTATAAGAAATTCAATGAGAGAGAAAAAATTTTATAAAATCCTTTTAATTCCAAAATTGGTGCCACCTCTCCCCGATAAATGCCTTGCATGCAAATACATATTACCCTCCTTCGAATTCCTTTTCATTATCCATGAATTAAGTAAAAGCATGTTAAGCACCTTAAATAATATAATACTAATATCCCATTTTTAGTGGATATTACTTTTGATTTAACTAATCTGAGTGGGTTCTCCACTCACTTGGATGTATTCGTGACTTTGCAAGGCACATTCTCGTCCAAACTTATCTAATTTCAACCATTACCATTTTGGTTGAAGGGCACTTCGATTAACATATTTATTTTTGCATTAATTTGAAGTAAAGCTCCAATTATGCTTAAATCTTGATTATTTTAATATCAAGATTCTCTCTCTTCCAAAATGATTCAAATGAGGCGCCCCTCTCAAATTATTTTCTCTAAATGATGACAAGAATCATGAGGGACCCTCTTTAAGTGGCATTTTGCATATTGAACCCTAGATTTTGGGTAAATTGCGCATTACACCAAAACTAGGTTTTAATGCACAAACATTGCTCAACATGCTCTTTCTTGTTATTTAGGCTTGTAGAATCTATACAACTGCACCATACTCACTCCTATGATGCTTCAACATATGAGGAAAATTTTGCCATACTCAATTTGCACTTTAACCCCTCAACTTGGGTAATTTGCATTTTAGTCCAAAACAAGTAAAACATTATTTCAACATTATTCAAAAAGGACTAAAATTGAAATATAAGTTCCTCTTGAGCCTTAATTACTTTTCAAGATATAAGAGAAAGCATATAATCAACTTTATTAAGTAAAACATCTAGGTTTAAGCATAACCTAGGTCTGGGATGTTACAAATTATAAACCCCTAACAAGGATTTCATCCCCGAAATCCTAGGAAAAGGAGAGACAGATTTTACTCATTTGTCATACCATCAAGTCTCCTCATAACATCTTAATGTCATGGAGATATCATAGATCTTTAATCCACACAAAGTTCTTCCACACAGGGTTATTCTAAGGAAATATTTTTAGCTTGATAAACTTTTCCACCATAATTGCAATTTTCCTTCCATTGGTTCAACCTTATCAATGTTTATGTTTATGTAGAGCATAAACCCCTAACATATGATGTCCATATTATTTTATGTAACTAGATTGATTTCACAGTTGGCCAATATAGGTAACCAACATAAATCATCTATTATTTCTCAGATACTAGAATCCTTACTTTAGTATTCATCATATGTGTTGAGAACACATCTCATCCTTATCATATTCATTTCTCTATTATTACCGCCAAGGTTACACATGCACAAGGTTTTTATTTTATTTTAGGACATTGCTTGTTCCATATATCATTATCTTGGAACCAAAGTCCAAAGCAAACTGATACTTTTCTAAGTATCCATCAACAGATTATTTCTAAACCATGTACATCAAATGTCATAATACTTACTTGATTTTCATGCTAATGAAAGGAAGAAACATAAAGGAACATACCCCTATCATTACCCAAGGTTGTTCATCAAAGGGGAAATATATATATTTAACAAAGGTAATCTACTTACCAATCCTTATTTATTTGGGAAAGTTCACTTAGCAAACCCTATGTGGTTGGAAGAGTTCACTTAGCAATTATCTATGTAATTGGGAAAGTTCACTTAGCAATCCTTATGTAATTCGGAAAGTTCACTCAACAATCCTTATGTAATTGGGAAAGTTTAGTTAGCAATTCTTATGTTATTGGGAAAGTTCACTTTAGCAATCCATATATTATTTGGGAAAATTCACTTAGCAATTCCTATATAATTGGGAAAGTTCACTTAGCAATCCCTATATTATTTGGGAAAGTTCACTCAACAATTCCTATGTAATTGGGAAATTTCACTTTAGCAATCCCAATATTATTTGGGAAAGTTCACTTAGCAATCTCTATTTAGTTGGGAAAGTTCACTTAGCAATTCCTCATTAGTTGGGAAAGTTCACTCAGCAATCCCTATTTAGTTGGGAAAGTTCACTTAGCAATTCCTTATTAGTTGGGAAAGTTCACTCAGCAATCACTATGTAATTGGGAAAGTTCGCTTACCAATCTCTATTTAGTTGGGAAAGTTCACTTAGAAATTCCTCATTAGTTGGGAAAGTTCACTCAGCAATCCCTATTTAGTTGGGAAAGTTCACTTAGCAATTCCTTATTAGTTGGGAAAGTTCACTCAGCAATCCCTATGTAATTGGGAAAGTTCACTTAGCAATCTCTATTTAGTTGGTAAAGTTCACTTAGCAATTCCTCATTAGTTGGGAAAGTTCACTCAGCAATCCCTATGTAATTGGGAAAGTTCACTCAGCAATTCCTATTTGATTTCATTATACTCACTAGATTGTTTCAGAATGACTACTTGATCAGAGTAATCAGAAACATAACAATCTAAGAGTTCCATACTTACCCTATTTCCAATAATCATATACCTGGCCAAGGTATACAAGTATTGAAATTAGGTAGTATGCACTTTATTTACTATCATGTTCATCACTTTTCATATCATTATACACACATGATTTTTCATTCCTGGATTTTCTTCAGGCATCACTTCTATATCTCATCTTTTATCACACAGATATGAGAGATTATAAAGCATTTTAAGGAATACTAAGTAAAATGTAAATTCTTATCTTCCTTGTGTCCTTATAGGACTAGTCAGAGGAAGTTCAAAAACAACTACTTTCTTATTTTTAACACATAGAATTATGAAATGAAATATCAGAATGAATCTATTTCATCTTTGACCTGTCACAACCCAAGGGTTGACTATTGCATCAGATTGATTCATTGCATAGAACCTCGTAGTTGCTTGTTGTTGACCCTGTGCTCGACTGTTAGGTGTTGATGAACCAGCTTGGGACGCTTGTCCACGTACTCTATTGTTACTATAAAACTTCCTCCTTTGTGAGCCTTGCTGACTCTGTCTTGGAGGTAGAGTCACCATTGAATTCCCATATGGACAATCCTTTGCTAGATGTCCCAGTTGTCTACATTGGTAACAGATCCTGGTCACAAGATAGGGTCTGTGAGATCCATTCACCGATGTTGATGCTATGTCGGGGGCTCTACATGGAGCAATACTATGGTCCCTACCCCTACTTGACGTCCATTGTGTCTGGGTATTGAATCTCGATGGTGCTGCCAATGTAGAAAATCTCAGCTTCTTAAAACTTTCAGATCTTTGTCCTTGAAACTGAGTGTACACCTTCTTACCACTGGTCTATCATTTCTCAATTTCAGACCTTTCTATCCTCCTTACCGACTCCACAAAAGTGGCAAACCTCTCCATGTTCTCTAAAGCAGAACAAGAGTGGTCAGTTCAACGTTCAACCCCTTCTCAAAATGTCGAATTCTTTCCTCATCATTAACTGCCATATGCAGACAAAACCACAACAACTCCATGAACTTAGCTTCATACTCGCTAACGTTCATCTGTCCTTGTCTGATCCTCTCAAATTGAGAGATCTTCTAGTCTAGATACATTTTAGGGAAGTATTTACTGACGAATTCTCGTCGGAATACCTCCCATCCAATTTCTTCACCTAGTCTCTTATCTTCTTCTATAATCCACCAGTGACCAGCACTCCCTTTAGGAGGTACACTGCATGTCTTACCCTCTCGGCATCAAGAATATCAAGGATCATGAAAGCCTTCTCCAGCTCTGTCAGCCACAAATCAGCATCTGCTGGATCAGCTATACCAACATAATCTATGGCTCCAACCTGGCGAAGTCTCTCAAAAGTCTTGCCAGCTTCATATCCCTCATTGTGGGCTGGTGCCCTAGGTGCAGGTGGTGGAATCCTATCCTCCATATGCATCATAATCACCATAAACTGCCCGAACAGGGTATGGAAATCTGGATTCTCTAATGCAGCTTGATCAAGATGAGGAATCTTAGGTACGTGTTCCTCCCTAGCTTGATCCCTTACACCTTTTCCTGGTGTAGCAACACTGCTCTCAGCAGTGTGTTCATCATGTGATCCAGACATCTTCAAGTTCTTCTTCTCCTATATGAGTAGAAGACACTATCAAATAAACTGGAAGACACTAGAACAGACTCAACAACCTTAGTCATATGTCTCTGTAGACTCAGCGAACCTAGAGCTATGATACCACTAAATTGTAACACACTGATCACAAAAACATGATTTACTTAAGTGAAAGCGTTCGTTAGCAGCGGATTACAGAAAATCACTAAAAATTAAAACCATTTTACAGAGAGTTCCACACATAGGAAAACTCTTTCACAATGAACTACAATAATTTAATTACATACTAGTTTACAAGTACATGTCCTGTATCATCTTTTTTTGAAAATTACAGGCATCAACTGCCCTATTAAACTAAACACATGCATTGTAAAATCTCAGGGCACTGAGCCAAAATCTCGAAAGAACTAACTACTACTCTGAGGATCTGAGAGGACAGAGACGACACATAGGACTCTATGTACATCTATACAAGGCATATCAACCAGTGTCTCCACCTGAGAATTCACTACTGTCACTGATGTTGCTGTCCTTCACCTACAGAAGGATTCCTACCTCCACGTCTGCGTCCACCTAAAAATGTGGTTCCCACGGGGGTGAGACAATTTCAAATTGCCCCAGCAATAGATATAACTCTCTACCAAAAACATTATTATTGCAGTTTAATAAGATAATTCTGAATAGAGGAATCATAAATGTTTAACAGCAGTTAATTCATTGTCTAACAGATTAGAACATTATTCTTTTCTAAAGCATTGCAACTATAACCTGATAGAGCAGCATGTCACTTATCCAATAAGGAAAATGAAGAAAATGTATAACATTTATCCGCTATACTAAGCAGGATAATATCAACCAATGTTTCTTGTATTTCAACTTTATGCAAATACACTACAAGGCTGATTATATTTTACACATCATGAGTCAAACTGCAATTAGCTTGCCAGGGTATATTGACATCTTCACTATAGAGCTATAGCTGCAGCATATACTCTCTTCCGTTTTAGATCACATAGCTAATGCCTGGCATTATTTTGTGGAGTCATGGCATGTAGCCATACTCTTTTAACAAAGTATTGGGATCTTAATCCCTCATCATATCAAGTACATTTCCATTTCTTAACCAGTTCATCCTCATGATTATAGAACATGGGTATTCAGACCCTCAATTCATCATAGAATACTTGTTTCCACTTATTAGGTAACTTAATACCTTCAGGTCATCTGACCAAGGTAATCATGATTCTTGCTACACAAGCATACAACATAATTCACAAAGTTCATTTCACTGCTTGTTACCTCTTAGTAGGCAACATGGCATATTATGGTTCATTAACAACTTTGATATTAAAAACATCATAGCTCATACCTGGCTATGTTCATCTTCTCAGGATACCTGCATGTTTAGTACTTCATGATAACAGTTATAATGCTTACATATCAGCACCATGCAACACAAAGTAATACCTCTATTCCCTTTTTAGGGTTAGGATTCCTCTTTCATATCATCACCCTCCATTAGGGTTTTCCACGTATAACCATTTAGCTTCTTAAGATCATGTTATTAATGATCAAACCTTAATTCATTGCTCCACACAGCTAGGAGCCAACATTGATAACATAAGAATTTAATTGATAACATTAGAATTTAATCATGCTTGTTTATTCTCATCATTTATCATTAAATGAATTATCACACAGGATATGAGTTCCTCTCTCAACTTTACTAGAATATGATTACATCATACTTTATTAACTTGGCTTAACCCTTTCTTAAGGTATGTTAGCCTATACTTATCAAAGTGCATTACTTCATAATATTTCAATTGTCATGACACACTTCATGTGTCACTCATCCAAATATTTTGGATTTAAAAATACATCAAGGTGTATAAATCTTAAGGTGTTGGATGTGATATCTATCATGTCTTGATGTATCACTTCCCTCATCACCTTTATCTTATTTGAATTCATCCACTTAGCTTGTATTAGGGTATTTCCCATCCTAATACTTTATGTATCAACTCGTCACATTTATCATGTAATGTATTGGTCATAAGTCACTTATTTTGAATATACAACCTTTGCCAATGATATAGACTCATCTTTGAGTTAGGAACTTTTAATATAAAGATTTCCATTATCAACCTCTTTAGGTATTTCACTTATAAATGTATTAGTTACTATTCCATTATTAAGAATAGGGTTTTTCATCTTTACAAATTAGGGTTCACATAACATCTTTCCACATTTGGGTTTTACATAACATCACCCAGTGTTAGGGCTTCCCATAGCATTACCCTGTACTAGGGTTTCATATACCTTTACCCTACTTTAGGAATAAGGGTTTACGATTTAACTCCAAGTAAGGTTTCTCACACCCAATTGCCCAAATTAGAGTTACATCATCACCCAGATTAGAGTTTCACTCAGCTTTGCCCTAAATTAGGGTCAGGGCTCAATAATCTTTTCAATTAGGGTTACATGATCTCATTATTATGGATCAAACCCTAATTACATATTTTATTCATAATGAGAGGATTAGGGCTTAATTATATAAGCATTTCTCTCACTCCTTCTCTCTCTCATCCTCTTTAGGTTGTTAAGAACTCCAAGATTGATCTAGGTCAGCTCTTCATTTAAGTACACACAATTAGGGTTAACCATTATAATCACCTTTGGACTACATCATTATCAATCAAGTAGCTAACTGACCTTTAATCATATTAGGTGTCCAATTGGTTTGACCAATTTGAACCTCAAATAGTCTTGGTCACTTAGACCCCAAATGGTCAGGGTCATTCAGACCTTGAATGGTTTGAAACCGTTTAAGCGAAACAATAATGAAACCGTATGGAAAATTTACATTTGAAACCACTTGGGTGTCCAAACAGTTTGAGACCGTTTAGTCTCAAATGGTCTTGAGACCATTTGATCCCAAATGGTCTTGAGACTATTTGGACTCAAACGGTCTTAAGACCATTTGGTCCAAACTCTCTCAAAACCGAATGGACTAAAAAGGTCTTCCATCACTTTATCAATTCAGGGTTTCAATCATTAAACCATATATCAATTGAACTACTGATTTATTCTTCAATTGAATCATTGAATAACCCTTCAATTGGACCTTCAATTAGGGTTTTGGACCCAATTGATCTAGGGTTTATAATCAAGAAACCATCAATTAGGGTTTTGAAATCGAGGAACCATCAATGGTTGACATTGTGGAACTAGTTCAATTGAAATCATTGGATCATCATCAAACCATGACATGACCTGACCTTAAATGGTTTTGAGTTCATTTGGATAACCTCCAAATGGTCTTGAGACCGTTTGACTCAAACCTTTATTGAAATTTGTGAAAATCAATTAGGGTTTGCATCATTGAATCAATCATCAATTTAGCTATTGATTGTATTTCAATTTGATATCGCTGGATCTTCAACCATCCAATCATACATCATCATAGAATTCCAAACGGTCTTGGTTGACCTCCAAACGATCTTGAGACCATTTGGGTGACCTCCAAATGGTCTTGTGACCGTTTGGGTTAGCCAACCCAAAAATTAAATCAATAAATTGAGAATTTCAGCACTTCAACCGATTAGGGTTTGCAATTGGTAGATTATCCAATCATAGAGCCTTTAGAAACCAATCAATTAAATCTATTAGATCATTATTCAACACATCAGAAACCCCCCTCAAATGGTCAACCCCCTTCATTCAGTCAACCACTCCAAATGGTTTGGAACCCAAATCTCCAAACGCTTTGCAAACCGTTTGGTCTCCAAACGGTTTGGTGAAATCGATTGGACCAAAATTATGAAACCGTTTCCAATATATATTTATGGAGGTGTGTTCTTATGATGATGTCATCATCATCAAGCTATAAACCCATTAAGCTTTCTGTGGTTTTCATGGTGATTGCATCAATCAATCAAATAAAATTTCGGGAATAAAGAAGGAATCAACAATTCATAAACATATGGAATCAATAACAAGGTTCAAGGGTTCAAGTTATATAACCCACCTTAAATTGATCTTCAAAGCTTCAACCTCCATGTCTTTAATGGTGAAAGCAACACCTTTAACTATCCCAAGCTCGTCCTTAAGCTTTGAGTGAAAAGGAATGGCTAGAATTGAAGATGGAATGGAGATAAGAAGAAATCATGCATTGATTTTCGATTTCTACGATGGAATCAAGGTGAAAAGAGGTCATGGAGCTTACCAATAGGTTGGGGGTCGTCCTCCTGATCCTCCAAAGCTCCCTTGGTCGTTCTGCAAGAAAATAGTGTAAGTGGTTTCGAAAAAGTCTCTCAATTGAGTTGTAAAAGGTGTTTTTATAAGAAATTCAATGAGACAGAAAATATTTTATAAAATCATTTTAATTCCAAAATTGGTGCCACCTCACCCCCACCAATTCCTTGCATGAAAAGCAATCTTCCCCTCCTTAGAATTTCTCTTCATTATCCATGAATTAAGGAAAAGAAAATTAAGCACCTTAAATCATATAATACTAATATCCCATTTTTAGTGGATATTACTTTTGATTTAACTAATGTGAGTGGGTTCTCCACTCACATGGATATCTTCGTGCCTTTGAAAGGCACATGCTCTTCCAACCTTATATAATTTCAACCATTACCATTTTGGTTGAAGGGCACTTCGATTAACATATTTATTTTTAAATTAAGTTTAAGTAAAGTTCCAATTATGCTTAAATCTTGATTATTTTAATATAAAGATTCTCTCTCTTCCAAAATGATTCAAATGAGGTGCCCCTCTCAAATTATTTTATCTACATGATGAAAAGAATCATGAGGTACCCTCTTGAAGTGGAATTTTGCATATTGAACCCTAGGTTTTGGGTAAATTGCGCATTACACCAAAACTAGGTTTTAATGCACAAACATTGCTCAACAGGCTCTTTCTTGTTATGCAGGCTTGTAGAAGCCATACAACTGCATCATAATCACTCCTACGATGCTTCAACATATGAGGAACATTTTGACGTACACAATTTCGACTTTAACCCCTCAACTTGGGTAATTTGCATTTTAGTCCAAAACAAGTAAAACATTATTTCAACATTATTCAAAAAGGAATTATATTGAAATATAAGTTCCTCTTGAGCCTTAATTACTTTTTAAGAGATAAGAGAAAGCATATAATCAACTTTATTAAGTAAAACATCTAGGTTTAAGAATAACCTAGGTCGGGGATGTTACATAGCCCGCCTCCCCTATTCTTCCGAAAAAATAGGGCTCCTCCGACACCTGCTTACGGTGACCACCCTGCCTTCAATTTGGCTCGTGAGGACACAGAAGACCTAGCTAGCAACCCGCTAATTCCCCTCCATATCTACCTCACGTAGGTCAAAAGTCTGAGGGTCACCCTTCCCCTAGGTGGACTTGGTTTTTTGCACCGGGGTTATGGACTTGGGCAGCAGTTGGTGTCCTTCGCATGCACATTACACACAGAGAGAAAGGCGAGACCAGGATTAGTTGGTTTTGTCTTAGTGAGCCTCCTAGCATTGTCCCTTGTCTCGTGGCTGGGTCAATGCTCAGCCCTAGGTTCCATCTTGGGCATGGTGTTGCCGAAGTGTTTTGGGGAACTAGTGGCAGCCTGTCAAGGGATCTAGAGGAACATTCTGACTTTGCTTGCAGTATAGACTTAGGATGATGTTGTTGGTTTAGGGACCAAAGCATGGACTTATATATACACGAAATGAAGGGTTGTCAGTTGTTCATGGAACCTGCTTCTCATCACCAGTTTGGGAAAACGTAATCTTACCCCAAAGTAGGGTTAACTAGGAATGGTTGATAAAGAAAGCACTCCTCAAGGTAGCCGCACCATACAATAATCAACTGCCAATTCTATTACTTTATTGCCATATACACGAGTCCATAACACCCCTTTCCTCATATAAATGCTTTTCTCTTCCTGAAGTATTAAAATTTGTCCCTTTTCACTCAAACAAATTAACACCAACTAAAAGGCAATACATGGTCCTAGGAAGAAATATATCCCTCCTATATTCTTTTACATAAAATCTTTATTTCTATAATACAAAGGTCGTGGGAAGAAAATTCCACTTCCTTATTTTGGAATACAAAACCAATAAGGAAAAACATTAAACTACTCGGTACACATTGGTTAATTGACCACTTTACCACTAAAAGTACACACGTTTCTTTTATATCTCTTTTAAATGTATTCCTCCCACCAATTATTCTTATTTTTAAGGAACTTATCAAAACCTTTTTCTTTCAAGTTATATTTGTTAATTGTGGTTCATTGGGACACCATTTCCATACAAAACTTGCTCCATTAAACAATTTTAAAATAATATCATTATCCCATGAATAATATTATTGAGGAAAATACTTATGATTTCCTGCTTATATTTATAATTCAATTTTATCAAATTGAGGATATTACATTCACAAAGAAAATATTGCAAAGGAAATCCATTCAATACAATTACCCAAATCATACAATTATTGGGGAAATTGCATCTCAAACCATACAAGCCCAAAAAATGGGGTTATAACATGTATCTCCTGTTTCTGCTAAGTTTCCATTCCAGCAATATTGCTTTTTTTATATAATTTTAGTTTATTCTATAATTTCTTAACTTTATCAGTTTTAGTTCTCTTTCTAATTTTGACTAACCCCTATCTCGTAATCTCTCTCTACTTGTGTGTGTTAATTGACATATCTTTCAAAAACTTTTTTTCAAATGGAGTGGGCATTCCAATATCCCCATAATGTTATTATTGTGGCCATTATCACAACACGTCTCTTGGCTACCCAAATCTACATTTTACTTATGATAGCACCCCTTTTAATTATGAGCCCTTTCATCCTGGTGGGTACGATGTGAATCAACATTTTTTTGAGAACAATTATGGGGAACATTGCTATCCATATTCTAATGGGGCTATGCTCAACAAACTTTTGGAGGATATGACCGACATAACTTAGAGGATATGGACCTATTTATAATACCCATCATAACCCTCAGCAAGAAGAGAAACTTAGGGCCCTAGAGAATATGGTAGTGAAACTAAAAACCAGTCAAGCCTTGTTAGCTGCTCTAATGGAATCCCAATCCCAAAATCTAGATGTTCCAAATATATTCCCCCACGATTCGGTGACACCTTGTAATATTGAATCTTCCCACCAAGATGGATACAATGGAAAATTACAATCCACCATATTCTGAAGATTATTATGAGGAGCAATGACACAACAAATATGAAGAGCACAAGGCCAAAATTTTAAGGTGTACACATTCTATGGTGAAACTCAATTTAATCATGAACTGGAAGAGAGACTAAAGGCCTTAGAGAAGATGGAAGCAAAAGGACAAGAAAAATTGAATCCAGTCAAGTCATGTTAGCTACCTTACTAGAAGCTCAATCACTGACTCCCCCTATAGAGCTTGAGCAACCCAACATAGTTATTCCCGACGATGATCCTATTTTTGTGTCATATATGTCAGATTCTGAAGAAATAGAACAAACTAAGGAGCCATATTTTGCATGTGATGAGGACGGTTGTATCCCTACCTTTCCTTTAGAGACTCTATTACTTGAATATGAAAAGTTAAAGCAGGAGAGTCATTCTGAAGATTCAACAACCCCCCCCCCCCAACCTTAACATAAAACCAATTGATATCTGAGACCAAATCCTCTTTTATGATTCTATTTTGGATAACGAGCATACAACCCCCTTTCACAAAACAATTCCTCCCATTTTGAAATAGTAAATTCTCATTCTACATAAGGCCGATGTAGAAGGGGAGATGCCCTTGAAAGAATCCCATCCATCAAAAGTGTCATAACTTGTGCATACGAACTCCAAATTTGGTGTACAAGTATTCGTTGAAAAAAAATTAATTTCCTAAAATAAAATATTATTCTTTTGACCTCTTTAGAGCCTTTTACGAGAGTGAAATATGCTCAAATTTTTTTGTGAGAATCTGTAGCAAAAAGAAGGTGAACGGTCAACATAATTAAAGGCAAGCAACAGTTTCCTCTATTGACCAGATTCAGAAAACTTTCAGCCGACATCTAGGACTTTTCTAGAGATTCTTATATCTAGGGGTTTCTATCCCTCCTCCTATAAAAGGAGGGAGAATACACAATAAAAGAAATCCAGCTTTTAGTTGTAGACCATGTCTTATATAATGTTGGATCTGATTTTAGTTTGTATTTCTTTCAGTCTCGTTATGTCTGAGTAGATTCTTCTGGGGCATGGGGAGTACCCCTTAGCCCAGTTCTATTTCTCCATCGAAAAATGTCTCCTCTCTATTTATGCATGGTTATTTGTATGATCTAATATATTCTTATGGAGCACTACTACAGAAATAGCGTTCAGTGTCGCTTTTCTGGGCGTCGGTTATTAAGGAAAACCGACACCTATAATATCAGGCGTCAGTTATTTAGGAAAACCGACGTCTATATTCGAAGACCAGCCAGACACGGGTACCGCTTTGTATTCAGCGTCGGCTGACTATAACCAACCGACGCCTAAAAGCGCCCGCAAAATCCAATTTTCGGACAAAAAAAATTTGGGCCACATACAGCGTCGGTTTTTTAACTATTCACCGACGCCTATTTAAAATGAAATTTTGCGTGAAAAGTTCCACTTTAGGTGTCGGTTATCCTTGGATAACCGACGCTGATAATGGTTCCCGCCAAATAATTTAGGGTAAAAGTTTTCTATTTGGGCGTCGGTGTTTTACTATTAACCGACGCTAAAGCATAATAGGCGTCGGTTGTGTAGATAACCGACGCCGTTGATCAACTTAATAGACCCGATACCCGGCTCTTCCCCCTTTCTTCCTGTTTCATCGTGACTACTCTTCTGTGCTGCTGCTCGCTGCCGTTCTCCCAAAATCACCCATCGTCGGTTGCTTCTGCTCGCCGCCGCTGCTCTGGTTCTCTTATGCTCACCGGCGTCGCTGCCTGCCTCCCACTGCTACTGCTTCTTCTCCTGGTGCTTCTCCGGCTGGCGCCTGCTGCTTCTCCGACCGTCAGTTGCTTCTGCCCGCCGCCCACCCCCGGTCGTTTGTTGCTGTCACTGTCACTGCTGCTCTAGCTCCTCCACACGCTGCTGCCACCGGCGGTCCTCTCCACACTAGCTCCAGGTAGCGCTACCTCTCCTTCTCCCTAGCTATTTACCAACATGCAGCAAGCACGACCATGGCTGTGTTGGCCTACCACAGCCGTGCTGGACAGCACGGCCGTGGTAGGCCAACACAGCCACGGCCGTGCTTGCTGTTGGTAAGGATATGAACAAATTTTCATGTAATGTTTTATGTAAATCCTAGGATATGAACAAATTTTTTGCTTGCATATATTTGTGCTTCTAATCCTAATGTTTGACTGAATTTAGTAAATTTTGATGCATGTTGAAATAAGATTTAAACATGTAAATTCTAGCATCCTAATTTGATTTGATTAAACCTAACATTGATGAAACCCTAACATCAATTGTGATGAAACCCTAACATGTACATATCTATTATTGTGTTTGTTGGCCTAGAAACCCGTCCAAGATTGACTCATTAGGAGTAAATCTTGGATAGTCCCTGGTTTGGGACTGTTCTTGAACACCTAATCTCACTTAGGATGTAAGTGTATAATGTGTATTGGGTTGTTGAGAAAATTTCAGTAGCATTTCCCCGTTTGTTCTCTAAGTACATATGTACTTAGAGAACATCGGGGAAATGCTGTCGAAATTTTCTTGAAAACCCAATACACATTATACACTTACTAGTGAGATTAGGTGTTCAAGGATGGGATAGGTGGTACACATTTATTATATATAAGAATGACCAACACGGCCGTGCTTGCTGTTGGTAAGGATATGAACGAATTTTCATGTAATGTTTTATGTAAATCCTAGGGTATGAACAAATTTTTTGCTTGCATATATTTGTGCTTCTAATCCTAATGTTTGACTTAATTCAGTAAATTTTGATGCATGTTGAAATAAGATTTAAACTTGTAAATTCTAGCATCCTAATTTGATTTGATTAAACCTAATATTGATGAAACCCTAACATCAATTGTGATGAAACCCTAACATTAATTGTGATGAAACCCTAACATGTACATATCTATTATTGTGTTTGTTGGCCTAGAAACTCGTCCAAGATTGACTCATTAGGAGTAAATATTGGATAGTCCCCGGTTTGGGACTGTTCTTGAACACCTAATCTCACTTAGGATGTAAGTGTATAATGTGTATTGGGTTTTCAAGAAAATTTCGGTAGCATTTCCCCGTTTGTTCTGTAAGTACATATGTACTTAGAGAACAGCGGGGAAATGCTGCCGAAATTTTCTTGAAAACCCAATACACATTATACACTTACTAGTGAGATTAGGTGTTCAAGGATGGGATAGGTGGTACACATTTATTATATATAAGAATGACATCACATTATACACTTAGGATGTAAGTGTATACCCTAATCTTTTCCTAATATATACTTGTTTCCTAATATATACTTGTTTTCTCTGATCATAGAATGGATAGATCATGGATGTCCATTCATAATCGTTGCACCCCAGAGTTTATATCTGGTCTTGATCAGTTTATTAGATTTGCTGAGGAACATAGGAAAAAACCTACATATAGGTTCTACTGTCCATGTAGGCATTGCAGTAACAACTTGAAAGTCAACACTGGTGAGGAAATCAAAAGTCATGTCATGTGCAATGGGATTGTACAAGGCTATACAGAATGGCACTGGCATGGAGAGATTTCAAAATTGAAACCAGTAGATGTCGATAGCAGTGCTTGGGTGGAAGAAGAAATTGCCTCCGATGATGTAAATGTGAACGAACCAGTTCCAGCAGACATCGTTGATGCGATGCTGGATAGTTGTAGGGTAGAGCACACCGATCCACCTCCTATCTTTAGAAACATTGTGCATGATGCTGAGATACCGTTATACATAGGCTGTGCTAAGTTTACGAAGCTTAGCGCCGTGTTGAGATTGTATAAGTTGAAAGCTAACAATAGATGGAGCGATAAAAGCTTCACTTCATTGTTGACTTTGTTGAAAGAAATGCTTCCTGAAGGAAATGAGCTGCCAATCTCAACATACCAGGTAAGGAAAATGTTGTGCCCAATGGGAATGGAGGCCAAGAAGATACACGCATGCCCGAATGATTGTGTATTATTTTAAAAGGACTATGTAGATTTGAAAGATTGTCTAAAATGTGGTGCGTCACGGTATAAATTGACGACTTCGGGGGAGTCCAAAACTGGTTCTCCTGCCAAGGTGTTGTGGTATCTACCTATAATATCATGGTTTCAACGCTTGTTTGCAAATCCGAAAGATGCGAAGAATTTGAGGTGGCATGCAGATGTTAAGAAAAATAATGATGGGATCCTAAGACATGCGTTTGATTCCCCACAGTAGAAGAAGATTGATCTATTGTACCCCAAATTTTGTGAAGAAGATAGGAATCTAAGACTTGGTCTTTGTACAGATGGGATGAATCCGTATGGGACATTGAGCAGCCAACATAGCACTTGGCCAGTCATGCTTGTTATATACAATCTTCCTCCCTGGATGTGTATGAAAAATAAGTACATTATGTTGTCGTTGTTGATATCGGGCCCTAACCAACCCAGAAATGATATCGATGTTTATCTTGAACCTTTGATTGATGACTTAAAGAAACTTTGGGATGAAGGTGTGATGACCTATGATGCTTCAGCAAGAGAGACATTTCGTTTGCACGCTATGTTGTTTTGCACTGTTAATGACTTTCCAGCATATGGGAATTTGTCTGGATATAGTGTCAAAGGAGCTAAAGCGTGTCCTATATGTGAAGAAAACACTGATTCAATAAGACTAAAACATGATGGCAAGACTGTATATCTTGGTCATCGAAGGTTTCTTTCAAAACTCCATCTGTATCGTAGGAAGCGCAAAGCATTCAATGGATGGAATGATGAACGGAGTGCACCTAAACCTATACCAGGGGATGTTGTTTATGCAAGAGTAAAAGACATTGTCAATGAATTTGATAAGAAATCACAATGTAGTATGGCCACACGGAGTGACAATTCTTCATTCAAGAAGAAGTCAATATTTTGGGATCTTCCTTATTGGAGTTCTTTGATAGTCAGGCATTGTATTGATGTAATGCACGTTGAGAAAAATGTATGTGATAGCATCATTGGTACTCTGTTAAATATACCAGGTAAGACTAAAGATGGGATAAAATCCAGACTGGACCTACGTGAAATGGGAATAATGTCAGAATTAACAGAATTACGTGAAATGGGTAATAAAAGAACATACTTACCTCCCGCTTGTTACACGTTGTCTAGAAAGGAGAAGAAAACATTTTGTGAATGCTTGGTAAATGTTAAGGTGCCACATGGTTACTCATCCAACATCTGTAGATTGGTATCAATGAAAGATTTGAAGTTGATAGGTCTTAAATCTCATGATTGTCACACTCTAATGCAACAAATATTGCCCGTGGCAATTCGATCTATATTTCCGAAGCATGTAAGGTTTGCAATTACCAGACTTTGTTTCTTTTTCAACAGTCTATGCGGCAAAGTTATTTACCCTGATACTCTCGATAATTTGCAAAGAGAAGTGGTTGTTACCCTATGTCATCTTGAGATGTATTTCCCTCCTTCGTTCTTTGATATCATGGTACATCTTGTTGTCCACTTGACTAGGGAAGTGAAAATGTTGGGACCAGTTTTCTTGCATTGGATGTATCCCTTTGAACGATACATGAGCGTTTTTAAAGGTGATGTTCGAAACCGTTATCGGCCTGAAGGGAGTATTATTGAAGGTTATGTGGCGAGAGAGGTTATGGATTTTTGCAATGACTTTCTCAGTGGTAATGACACTCCTGATAATGACAAGAATATTGAGGAGGGCAAAGGAATTTTGGGATCACGGGTGAAAGTAATCAGCCGTGAGCAGTTGGAACAAGCTCACTTGTATATTTTACACAATATGGATGAAGTGAGTGTTTATATCGAGGAACATGCCAATTTCATAAAGAGACAACATCCTCGAGCAAGTTCAATGTGGCTTGCTAGAGAGCATAATAAGACTTTTACTAAGTGGTTTTAAGATAAAGTCTTACATCAACTATCTCAAACACCAAATGATATTACAGAAACTATCAAATGCCTCTCCTTTAAACCAAAACCGAATGTTATGTCTTATGAAGGGTTTTACATTAATGGATTCACATATTACACAAAGCGCCAAGATGATAAGAGTGTCATCCAAAATAGTGGGGTCACTCTTCAAGCGTCGACTATGTACTTTGCAAGTGCAAAGAATAAGAGTCCACGTGAAGCTAAAATGTCATATTACGGTGTCATTGAAGACATTTGGGAGTTTGACTACATAGATTTCAAAATTCCGCTCTTTAAATGTAATTGGGTTGATAACACCAAAGGAGTTATAGTGGATGAATTGGGTTTCACTTTGGTGAACTTTGAAAAGATTGGTGAGAAGGGTGAACCATTCATATTGGCATCACAGGCGAAACAAATATTCTATATCGATGATCCTGCAAATGATAAATGGTCAGTTGTTCTTCATGGTAAAAGACAGTTCATTGAAGATCCTATAGATGAAGAAGAGTACTATGATAAGTATGATGACTCCAGTCCATTCTCAGTTGGGTTGCCAACTCCACAAAATATTGAAGCTAATGATGACTTATATGTGCGCGGAGATCACAATGAAGGATTGTTAATTGATAAAAGATCACAATTTTAGAGACATGTATGTTTATACAAATGCAAAATGTTTGCCTTTTTCTAGTTTATACAAATGCTAAATGTTTGCCTTTTTCTAGTTAATACAAATGCTAAATGTTTGCCTTTTTCTAGTTAATACAAATGCTAAATGTTTGCCTTTTTAATGACATTTTCAGATGGTTGCCATGATGAGCATGATGTCCATGATGAGCATGAAGTCCATGATGAGCTTGCTGTCCATGACGAGCATGGCGAGGATACCAATGTAAGTTCTAAAAACATAACCTGTATTTCTATAAAATTCATTATCTTCTAGTTATGTCATATATCCTATATTTCTATATTGGGCTAATTCAGTGTGTTTATTTTTGTCAAATTTTAGGTTGATGATGCACATGTACCCACTAAAGCACTGGAGCAACTTGATGCGCAGCACCAAACACTTAACAAGAAAAGGGGCATCACTATGTTGAAGAAGTTAATAACGCTAAGTGGCAGTGGATCCAAATTGGTTGTGGAGTTTGATAATGGAGGAAATGCAATTGGAGTGAACCGCAATAATTTTGTAAACTATCTTGGGTGTACCACTCGGAGCCATTGTGGTGTTAAGTATGATAATTGGCATAAAGTTCCTCAGGGGAAAAAAGACTTGATATGGAAGGATTTATGCGTGAGTTATTATTATTTGCAATTCTATTTTGTAGATTACAAATTCTATTATTTGCAATTCTATTTTGGATACTAGTTAATAACATTTCTATTTTACAGAATCTGTTTGCATTGGATGAGAAGTTGCATCGTAAAAGTGTGATGCAACGTGCTGGAAAGATGCTTAGGAATTATAGGACAAATATGAATAGAGAATACATAAAAGAGGGTGATAAGAAGAAAAAGTCAGCCCTTCAACAATGGAACTTCTTGGACAAAGAAGATTGGGACAATTTTGTTGCTTCAAGAAAATCTAAAGAATTCAAGGTATTAGGCGTCACTCCCAATTTAATTAATATACATTGTATTCACCTATTCAAGATTAACATTTAGTGTTGCTAACCAAATCATTAATGTGCATACTAACTAGGCCCTCAGTGACGCACAAAAAGCAAGGCGTGCACTGAATGTGCATGACCACACTATGGGTCCAAAAGGCTATGCAAGCGTTCGCCAAAGACTACAGGTGGAGTCTGTGGCTACTCAGGAGTCTGCTCCTACTCAGGAGTCTGCCACACGCATGCCTAGCCATGATATCTGGATAGCTGGGAGGAAAAACAAGAAGGGTGAAATAAAGAAGCCCGTAACTGCTGAGGCGGCTGCGAAAATGGTAAAATACAACTCTTAGAGCAATCGTTTGAATATTGATTATTTGTGGTGTTAACTTACTAATTTCTGTTGATGGTGATTAGCGGGAGCTACACGAGCAGAGGAAACAAGGCACGTTCATCCCTCAGGGCACAAGGGATGAATTGACAGTTGCTCTGGGTAACCTAGAGCATCCTGGACGTGTTAGGGGTGCAGGCGCTGGTGTGGGCATCAAAGCATTCTTTGGGCCATCCCAGCGCAAACCCAGAGCGGGACTTTCTCAAGAAGAGGTAACCTATTCTTTTTTTAGAATGTTACTGTAAAAGGAAATTCAATAATAAGAAGATAATGTTTCTTTTATCCATGTATAGGAGAATAAGAGAGTCGAGGATATAGTTTCTAAAAAGGTCAACAATGTAGTTGCTGAGAAGGTCAAGGAAGAATTGCTGCGGTGGCAGGCATCTCAGGCTTCCAATCAGCCTATGGCGACCCACTCTTCTCCTGATGCACAGACTGCGAGTAATCCTAGAGACCCATCGCCTAACACGTATGTTGTAAGTATTGTTTATGACATTGTAGCTAGTCTTTTCAAGATGATATGTATATATGTATAACATTCTTTACGTAAATTTGTAGGCATTGAAGCCATGCCGCTTAAGAATACAAGACTATGTTGTTGCAGAGGCGCAGGCTTACTCGTCCCTTCCTGGGGAAAGGTTTCACGGGACTCCAATGCCATAGGGCTACGTTCGTGTGGGCCCATTACGTGTGTTACCCGATTGGAGGGAAGCTACATTGCCATATCCCCACCCAGATATTGATACACTTGCTGAGGCAGAAGGCGGGGTCATATTGTGGCCCAAAGCAGATGTCGTCTACACTAATGAAATTGTAAGATAAATTTACATTGATTTAGACTGTTAATGTGTATATATGAGGTCAACTGATCTGAAATTATATATACAGGTTAAAAAGAAGACACCAGGAGCACCTAGGCCTCCACCTCCACTTCCCGCATTACCAAGTTGGGTTCCAACTGACCTAACATACCCGTTAGGTCCTGCTTCTAGGGGAATGGCATGTTGGCTACAGGCACATAATATACATTGCCCTATAATTGTTTCTTTAGATGCAGATTATGCAGGTCAATCATACGATAGCTCTTTATTTATACAAGATATTATTGAGATGTTTATGTATGCTTGGCTGAATACATCAATGATAGAGACATGGATAAGGTGAGATATTGTTTATACATCCATATACCTTGTGTAAGATCCGGTGATCTGGTTTCTTATATATTAATGCATACGTAATACATGTTTTGCAGCTATTTAGTCGAAGATCAATGCAAACAATTTGCATTTGATCATGTGGGATTTTTTATTCCATCATTGATTAGTATGGTAGCTAAAGACCCTGATAGTGTTCAACAATACTGTATAGATGCTTTTACAATTTTTGGTCAGCAAAAGAAGATGATAATAATAGCTCCATTCAATGTCAAGTAAGTTTACTTTATTTATAATTTGGACTTAAGAAAATTCCATTTTTATTGTGCATTTTGAGTTATTAATTGTTAACTTTTTACCTCTAGCGGTAGACATTGGGAGTTACTAGTTATTGTCCCCGGGACGTTCACTGTTTATTATCTAGATCCCGCGGGAAGTACATTAAACACTAAAATTGGACACGTAATGAGAATGCCATTATTCTGGTGAGAAATATTTCATTTTTGTATCTGTTAACATATGTTATTACATTACTATTTACTTATGCAATTTACTGTGTTATATTAACATGTAGGGGTTTAGATGCATTCAAAAAGGCTGGAGGAACGGTCCCAAGGAAAAAGAACCAGCCAATAAATTGGCAGAACGTACAAGTAAGTTCCCGACTCCAATGTATATATTATTGATGTGAATTGTGCTTAGTTGTATTATTTTGTATGTTTCAATTTATAGTGCGCTACACAAGACAACGGCTGGGCATGCGCATACTATGTGATGCAATTTATGCAGATGATTATCCGACATGCCGCATTGGACATCGATAACATACATGAGGTATTATATATAGTCTCATTAGTTAGTATGAAATATATCAATCTTATTTTTATATTATTACTTATATATATACATCATTCTCTTTGCAGGTGTTTAAAACTGACCACACTATAGGTAAATGCTTAAAAAATATACATGCTCCATATACGATGGAAGCATTAGATGAAATAAGAGAAGAATGGGCAAAAGCCATACAAGCAGTGGCAACTGTAAGATATAATTGGGATGTTGATAGCGATAATGAATGATACTTTGTAAATGAATATTTCTAAATGTTAATACATGTATTTGAATGTTTCTATATGTGTGAATGTGAGAATTGAATTGATGTCTGAATGTATCTACTTGTGTGAAATTTTCCTTGGGACTTTTGCAGGTTTGTGGCCTGTTTGTAGGCTGATATCAATGTATGTCGTAAACCTGCAGTTCAGAAAACTGAACTGCAGGTTCTCATCCTGCTGACCAGCCACAACAGGCCTGCAAACTAATATGAAAAAAAAAAGATATAGGCGTCGGTTATTTACAGAAAACTGTCATCAAAGACCTACAACATCGGTTATTGGATAAAAACCGATGCCTAATATTACAAACAACCCGACCGTGCAGGAAAGCACGGCCATGGTGGAAAAGGCATCACTTATTCATATAAAACTGATGCCTATAGTACTAAACACGGCCGTGCGGGGAAGCACGACCATGTTGTCTTGAGGTATGGCGTCGGTTGTTTATAGAAAACCGAAGCCAAAAGGGTTCGCGCCACAGAAAACGACGTCATCTAGGACACTTTCTGCGTCGGTTACCAATTAAACACCGACGCAGAATGTGTCCTAGATGACGCCGTTTTCTGTGGCGCGAACCCTTTTGGCGTCGGTTTTTTTATAAACAATCGACGCCTGTACGTTAAATAGGCGTCGGTTAAAAAACCGACGCCAAAGTGTTAGACCTTTAGGCGTCGCTCGGAAACTGACGCCAAAGCGGGTTAAACAATCGACGCTAAAAGGCATTTCTGTAGTAGTGGAGTGATATGACTGTGTATCTATGTAAGAATGAAACAATACTCCCTTAATTATGATTATCATATTTTTCATCTTTTTAAACTTATTCTCATTATAATCCTTGGTGATGCGACAACCTGAGCCTTGGGTTTGAATGCTAGTTTGAATTCACATGCTTCTTGATATGATCATGGATAGTGGCATGACAGATGTTGGGCAATGATCTATGAACACCGGGACCAATGGGTTCACACGAAGTATGACCTTGGAGTTTGTCTGTAAGGACATGCAACTACAAGGTCCTGATTTGATCCTTGGAGTTTAGAATTTGATTAGTTGAATAGGAACATGGTTTTAGTGGTGATCCTCCAGACCACCATATCTTTATTTTTTGATTAGTTAAATTTTATCTCATCTCTTTTATTTTTATTCCTAGTTTTAATAACCCTCTCAAATTGGAATTTAATTCTTATTCTTGCGACCGGATTTGGATCTCAACTTTTCTTTTCTACCATCCCTTAGATCGATACCGATCTATACTAGGTTGACTTGTTGTTCACAGCAAGTTGACAACTGGTTTAGAAGGTTAAACACTAGGACTTTTTCTAGTTGTTGTTGTGTGTACAACGACTCACATTAGCTACCCAACATGACCGTGCTACTAGAAAACCTAGCAATAGTTTTGCACTGCGCTTCCCCTATTATCCTCACTTAACCTTCTTCTTCTCCACCACTTCTATATGCTTGGGTGGTGGCTAGAGAATGAGGGTAGCTAATCATCTCTCAACTCCCCTATTTCTCCCATAACCCTTTCTATAACTTCCATATTCCCATTTTGCCTCTATTTCTTCATATTCTACCCTAAAACACGTCTTCTTAGGGTTTTTTTCACTTTCCCCCACATATACATGCCATTCCACCTTGGAGGTGGGAAGAGCCCAAGCTACTAATGCTAGGAGATTGGGAAGGTAGAGTCTCCACCGAGCAACCCTGGCTTTTCACTCCTCTACTCATTCTTCTCCATTTTTGTATATTCCTTTATTATGAGTAGCTAGGCCCCCTAGGTGGGATGTGGGGTCAAAATATTACTTTGATAACTATATGATGAGAGGAATTATGTGTAACCATTGTAATTTCCTTTTATAAAAATTATGTTTTATTTTCATTTCATTTCCTATAAATTGCATGTTGGTTTGTGCTTCAAATCACCTAGGATTCTAGGAAAATCACTTATATGTTCTTATTTTGGGAATTGCTCCTAGGTCCAACTAGTGGATGCCTAGATAGCCACCCATCATTCTACATGTTAACATATTCTCCTCTACGTAGGTTAGAGGTCTAAGTAGCTAGTTTAAAAGCATTTTGTGTTATTGGCTTGAAGCTTTCTAAAGGATAGAGGGTAGGTGATGTGAGGTGTAAAATTCTCACTTACACCCTCCATTACTACCCTCGGCCCCCAATCACCCTAGAAGCTAATATCCTAGCAACCTAGGGTTCAAAAGATCCTAATACAATTCCACCAAAACCCAAATCCAAGTGACCTCATAAGATTGGATGAAAGGTGATAGGAACTGGTTCCCCTATATGCACCCTACTCCACCCATGGCCAAATAGAAGTTTAGGGAAATTCATTAGGTTATATTTTTTTTTGGTTTGGTGATCTAAAATAAGAGAGTAATGTTTACATGATATCATGTTGAACTCAATTGACAAGTGCATTCCCCAAACATCTCACACTTCCCATAATTTCATTAGAACCCTAGTTTGCCATCTTAATTGCTTAGTTAATGCTTGTTTGGATAATCACTTTACTTTCCTAGTTATTTGTGCTTTCTCTTTCCTAGTTCTTGATAGTTTAGGTCCTTAATTGCCTTTTTGTCTAAATTTATATCTTAGTGTAGTGTAGATCTCTTTTTCCTTGCCTTAGTTTAATTTTCTTCTTTTCCTACTTAGCTTGTCATTTCTTGCTCATTAGAATTAATTATCTAGGGTTGGTTTTGGTTTTGATTCTTGTTTTTCTTTAATTTCTTGTTTGACCCATCTTAGTAAAATCAACCCAAATTCAAACTTCCAACCCTTCAACCTAACACTCCATAGTAGGAACCTAGCCAAAACTAACTCAGCTCTAGTGCCCCCTCTCTCCCTTAGGTTTGGCCCCAAAATTTTTTCTTTACTATACTACAACTCACCTCATGCGCTTGTCGGTGTAGTGTGTTAGTTTGTGTGAGTGAGCCTATTTATTCTTTAAAAATTCAAAAGATCCCAAGTTTGATCAAACTTAGGGTGCATCTAATCAAGATTCAATTGGCTAGGTGTACCCTAGGTGAAATGCACCAAGATTTCTGGCGTCGTTGATGGGGGATATATGTGTAAAATCTCCCTGTTAGTTGTGGTGCGACTCTCCATGTACACATAATCTCTTTCCAGTTTACTTGTATGTGTTTGAGAAACACATAAATACTTTAGTTTTTTTATTTTTATGTATTCCTAATCCACTTAGAGATTGAGCAACATGTTGATCATATCTTGCGATGCCTTCTCAAGAGTTGTTCATGAAGGATTTTCTTCAGATTCCATTATTTCCCACTATAGCTAATATCCTTAGTTAGTTTCCTAGTTTTCTTTCAATTTTACCCATATAGGCAATGTTGTAGAACAACATTTCAAACTATTGTTATCTTAGTTTTACGTATATCGATTCAGTACCAACCTATCCATGTTAGTTCTTATTGAGTATTTAATATGCATCACTTTCCTTTCATACATAACTTTTTGGTTGTTTGGATGTGTTTGTGATTTTGTTTTATAAATAAATGGAAGGAGTGGATCCACTTCTACTTTTGATTCCTAACAGGTACAATATAAGAGAATAGCAATTGGTAAAGTAGTTATCACAGAAATATCATGTGTTATTCCTTATAGTTGACCAATTTTCAAGAGGATTGAACTTTCTGATAGCATGGAAATTGGGTCCTATATATCTCCTAGGATCCTATTAGGCTATATGTATCACATTTTCCACAGTATGGCATGACATTGATGGACCCACTTCTGGTGTACTTGGACTCCCAAGCCACACCCAAGGTACAACCCCTATATATGGTTCCTTTCAGTGTCATGGTTATTCCTACGATTGACAATCTCCTAAGAAGGAGTTGGAACTACTTCACTAGATTCTAATCACTACAATGTTGGGAACGCTTAATGTCACTCTTATTGTTGATACTCCCAAAGAGTAGTTGCCAATAGTTTTTATCTAGATATTGCCACTCCATTTCAAGGATGAGAGTGAGTGGGTGTAATGGACAAGTTTGATGACTATGTAATGGCCTTAGGGAGTTCCCTCAAGAGAACAATGTTCCCTCCTGACCAAAAGTTTTTTTTCACTTCTTGTATGTTGGACGCGGTGAAATGAGCTTGGTGGAACAATATCTCCTATTTGCATGACACCTCTACCATGACCTAGAGGAGTGCTTTGTTTTGCTCTACAAGACATAATTATACTATTTCCACCTAAGAAAGAAAGTAGAGGAACCACATGGCTTAGTGAGATGGTAGATATGTGGTTTTCATCATTGTGGTGAAGTGGGGTACATCGGGCCCCCATGTCCCAAACTCCAATGAGGTCTTGCCTCAGCTTAATAACCTACCTAGTAGTTTTAACCACAACAATGTTTGCACCAACCCCGAAGAAACAACAACAACAATCAATAAGGATGACGTCTACCTACCAAGAGTACACATGGTATGTCTTCACCCTTGAGTGTTGTGGAGACTAGAGAAGATAATGAAGTAATAGAAGGTATTGTGCATCCAAATGAATATCATATCAAAGCTTTATATTATTTTTCAAATACATTCATATCTTCAAAGCTTGTAACAATGATAGAACTAGAACCCTGACACATGTACTATATTTGTATGTTTTGATGGGTCCCTTAATTGGGTCTTTGTATTAAGTATTTGGTTTGTTACTCACTTTAAGATGTTTTTAATGCATGCGATTTCCCAGTAGATTGTATTTTATGTCAAATGCGCTTATGGATGTTTTTTGCATGCTCCTATAGGTATTGTGACCACAATTAATGGAAGGGATAGATGGAGGTTCATCCTAGGACTTACCCAGCATTGGGGAATCTCAAAGTTATACCAATATCACCCCCAACCTAACTCCAATCAATCAAAGATCAATGTTAAGAAAAACGATCCATGGGTGATCAAGTTCAAGACTCAGTGCACAACAATTTCATCAAAATGATTGTGGTACTTTGCCTGGTCATGCTATACGAGCCAATGTTTTATGATAAGTATAGGTTGTTCAAGGGAGAAAGCACCCACAACACCATGAATGTTAATAATGTGTGTAATTTCCCAGTAAATTTCTTATGGATGCTTTTTGAATGATCTTATAAGTATTGTGACCACAATTGATGTAAGGGAGAATGAAAGTGCAAGACCCCTGATCGTGCTTTTGGTTGAACATTTTTTCTTATCCTAATTAGTTTCTTAAAACCTTAACCAAACCCTTATATGTGTTGGGATATCATGTGACAAGCTTAAGTTTCAAGCTTGGTCAAGTTTGGACATTGTTTGAGAAAGTTATGCATTTATATGTTTGTTCTGGGATTTTATGAAATTTAGCCACATCTAGCGTTTTTCTTGCAATTTGTCACATGCTTGCTGTGCCTCACTTGTTTTCTTATCATGCATGGGATGTTTGTGCTTTGGGGTACACCCTAGTTTGAGAAATGGCATCTAGCCTTGGGTTGAGATTAGGGTAATGTTTACTTGATGAAACATAAGTCAGAAACTCTTGAAAAATTCAAGGATTTCATGAATGAAAAGCATAATCAACTTGATAAAAGTATTAAGGCAATTTTGTTCTGATCGAGGTGGACAATTTTTAAGCCAAGAGTTTGAGGGCCTTCTGCAATCCTGTGGTTTCGTATAACAATGGACTCCTCCTATAACAACACATCACAATGGTGTATCAGAAAGACTGAATCACACATTGCTAGATATGGTGCGATCAATGATGATTTGTGCTGACTTCCCAAATTCCTTCTGGATACCATCTGAATTAGTTCAAAAGACTCCATATGAGATATGTACTGGGAAGCATCCCAAAATGACTTTTATGAAGATATGGGGGTGTGAAGCTTATGACAAGAAAATGTTCCTGAAAATCTTGGCCCCTAGATTACATATATGTTATTTTGTTGGATATCCCAAAGAAACTAAGGGATACTACTTGCACAACCCATCTGACAACAAAATGTTTGATTCTAGAGAAGTTGCATTCCTAGAAAAGGAATTTATTTCCAAAGTAATCAATGTATGTATGCCCATGGATCCAATCATATGATGATTGTACTGGCACATCTTGTAAACAATTTTAATAATAATAAAGGCAAACTTCCAATTTACTTCATTTATGAGATAATGATGTAACATAATAAATGTTTAAAATATGATTTTACTCAATGACCTATGTTTTTGGGTTGTTGATATGAACAATCAGATCATATGGATGTCAATAATATATACATTCTTGTTATGTCCCTATTCGAATGTTATTCTGTAAGTCTAATAGACATTAACAACACATGGGACTAGAGTGTTTTTTGGTTGATGACATAATCTCATTAGTCATGATATGTTATATCAAACCAAATACATAGATACTTCTTAGAGAATAGTGTATTGGATAGACCCACCTTGAGAGTGACACATGGAAACCATAATTGGTAGTCAAAGTCATCTCTCATTGTGATGGTGATGATTGTGGTTCTTAGACATGAAATCACTACATTCATCAGATGACGTTCGATCTACTTTGACATCATCCGCCATGACCTTGAATAAGAGTTGCCATATAGGAGGTTCTCGGGTGAACTGTGACACATGGGGATGAATGTAAGTGATGTAGATGGGATTTGTCCCTCCTACAGGAGTATGATATCCTGGACATTTGATAAGCGAGAGTGATAAATGCATGGCCATGTTGGTGTGAGTCCATATGTGATATTGAACTTACATATATCTTACATAGTATTCTCTAATTCAAGTAACATTAATTGAATGTTGAAGAGGATGATGATTCCAAGGCTTGAGTTCAATCTAGATATCAGAGACAAAGGAATCATACAATCATTGTAAAATCAATGACAGATTGTAGGTTGAATTTGTTCTCTAACCTTCCAATTACTTGGGTAGCATTGATGTCTTGCTAGATTCCACTCATTTCTAGTGATGTCATAAATCAATTATGGACATTCACTACCAATTTGTAACCTATAGGGTCACACACATAGGATACACTTGGAATAGGAGTTTATTCATGAATGTAGTTTAAGCTTCATTCCTAAAGTGTTAGGTATTCAATATAAATAACAATGGTTGGAAGTTTATTGACTAGATTGTAAACTGACCGGCTCAATTGTTGAACCAATCTATTCAAGTGTTAGGTCAACTGAACCACCATTGGCAATCAGAACCATGAGATGACTGGTTCAGCAAGTGAACCAATCAGCTCATGTCTGTAAATCAACTGATTCAGGTTGTGAATCGACTGTTTGGTTGATCAATTTAATTGGATCAGGGATTGGTTTTTATGTCATGTTATTCATTTATCGAGTATTAATTATCAATTAAATTGTCATTTGGAAGCATAATGAAACAATCAGTTCAACGGTTGAACCGATTGGCTCACATGTGAACCGAATGGTTCAGCAGTAAACCAACCATGTCAACAATCACAAATTTTAGAAAAATCATGAAATTTTGTCTCTTTGACTCCCAGATGAACTGCAAGACCTGACCATGACCCTCCTATATATAGAGGGGCAACAGGTTCCTTCTAAAGAAACAAAAATAAGATCTAATAATTGTTGTGTTCTCATAGTTTTGGTAACATGAAAACCCAAGCAAGTTCTACATGTCAAAGGGGGGAACAATAAGGGATTTAACAATTGGGAGAGCAAGTTGGTGTTAGCACACTGACTAGGAAGGGCAACTCCTACCTATATATTCATTTATAATGACATGAGTTCCCAATGGTACATGTGGACTACTACAGAGGTGAGGAGGTTGTTGCCACCCGCTAGGAGGACCAAGTCAACTTCCATCTGTGGTGATCAACCAAGAGACCGTTTCTAATGTTTTCCAATTGTAACTTGAAGAAAATGCACATTCTACTTTAAGGGATAGCCATTGTATTTGCTTTTGGACCAAGTATAAACCTTGCAACACTATTTCACATTACATAGTTGTTGATGTGATCTACTATATAGGGCAATATGAAAAGTCTATTTTTTTTATTTCTACTACCTTATCTAATGCCATATTTTAACATTATCTATGGGGGTTTTGCAATAAGGTTATTTTTATGACTGGTATGTGGATACAAATCATCTTTGGCACCTTGCTAATGTGAATATACACCTTCTTCTTCAAAAGTCTATTTATAATGAAGTTGAGTGATGTTTCTTGTCTACTAATGTATTCCAGAGTGGCCTTTTGGGACCTTGATTTTCAACACCTTGTTTTCTTAAGAGGGTCTATTTTGTAACGATTTTTGTATTTGTTTGTATATTCTTCTAACTTTTTTTGCTATATATAGCTTCTATACATAGGTTCTCTCTTGGTATAGCCATAATCCTACTATAGTAAGGACCCTAACCTAGGTTTTGGGATAATCCTAGAAGTTTTTCCTAAGTAAGATGATAAGGACCTTGTCTTAATCTTTTGAAAATTAATTAAGACTTAAGAAAAGATCAAGTTTCAAGTTTGATCATGTTGGAAGGTTGTTTGTGTTATATATGATAGTTTTGGTGCAAATTGCAATTTACCCAAAATATGGGGTTGATTTGCAATTTACCACCTCTAGAATATTTCTTCTCTCTTGGAATCATCTAGAGGAGAGAGAGATGGACACCTTGTTTGGGTCTTGGTTGTACGGTGACTTGGGGATATGTAGAACACGTGAGTGAGATGTGCTTTATTCTTGGATGTGTTATCTCAGGTTAGGGAGCCTTGGTAAGGCAACCCTATCAGTTTGTGAGTGTGTAGGCTTATGCCATATCGATTTGTGAGTGTGTAGGGTTGTGCCCTATTAGTTTTTTAGTGTGTAGGCTTATGCCCTATCAGTTTGTGAGTTTGTAGGCTTGTCCCTATCGGTTCGTGAGAGTGTAGGGTTCTGCCCTATCAGTTTGTGAGTGTGTAGAGTTATGCCCTATCAATTTGTGAGTGTGTAGGGTTTTGGCATACTGGGCATAACCTTGGTAGGTGACCAAGAGGGCGGGATCTAGCCTTAACCATATCACCACGTCTTGCATGTTGTTATATGTGGCTTCTTTTTCATGGACAAGTGTAACCTAAGCTCCCAAGGGGATGACACCTCTTCCATGATCTCTCCCTCATTTCTCTAATATATAATCTTCTTTCTCTCCATGCAAGAGGATCCTTTTGGCCATCTTTGCTTTCTCTCCTTGTTGATGGATGATCTTGCGAACCTTAAAGAGTTAGGGAGATTCTCTTTGAGCTCGGTGAATGAGTTCCAAGTTGTGGTGTTCCTTGATCATCTTCCATCTTTTACCTAGATAAGCTATGTTTCCTTGCATTTTTCTTATTCTCGGCCATAGATCATGGGTATCTCCTGTCTACCTTGAGCTATCTTAACCTTGGCCTCATCTTCTTCCTTGGATGTGTTGTGGTGATCGTGTTTGGTGGATCATATTCTACCTTGAGCTCATGAGCTTGAAGCTTGACCTTGGAGCTTGGATCTTGGTGGTGATCTTTGAGGTGGGTAATATAACTCTTAACCTCCTTTTCTATTTTCACTCTTCCATGTGTTTATGGTGTTTCTCATCTTTAGATCATTTATCTCATGCATGATAGTAGTTGTAAGTGGATTTTTAGAATGTTTGTGGTGAAGTAATCACGTTAGTTTATTGTCCATATCTTGTACCTTCTTGCCATGATAGTAGATGGACTTGTAGCTGATTTTCTTAAGGTTGAAGGTGAAAAGTCCACACACACATACACTAAGTTCTGAGTGGTCATCATGACTTGTGGTGTTGAACCTGACACATTATGTAGCCAGTCGTCATGACTTGGGGATGCTAAACAGATAGGCATTGATGAGGGTAACCCGTCATGCCCTAAAAGGGGTTGAACCGTCATGCCCTGGAGATGCCTAAACTGATATGATCACTAAACCGTCATGACTTAGAGGTGCTTAGACCGATATGCTTCTAAACCATTATGCTTTGTGGGTTCTAGCTCTTCATGACCAGGAGGATGTCTTGAGATGGAGTGCAAATCATGATTCCTTTGTTGAGAAAGAGGCCAATATGACAAACCCTAACCCTAGCAACCGATACACCTTGATGAGTGTAAACCGATACACCTTGATGAGTGTAAACCAACACACCCTAATGAATGTAGGCTGACACAAGATGAATGCAATCAATGGATACACTATGAAGTAATGGTATGGATACACCTTTGATAAGTATAGGTTGATAAACCCTAAGGAGGGTTACGCTAATGTAAAAGTATGTTGGAATCAATATCCTAGTAAGGATGAGAGAGAAACTTATACAACTCATATGAGAAAGGTAATACTTCATGTTGATAATCAATTAATGATAATTGATGAGTGTAATTAAGTATCATTGAATACTTATTGCAATAATGTGACTCTTACGATGAGAGTTAGGGTTTGGATTATTAAATAATGAACTTCAATACCCTAATTGGCTACAAAGGGAAACCCTAACCCTAATTATGGAAAGGTTGCAATTTGAATGATTCCCTTTATGTCATGGTGATGATATTTACTTGATATTTCTTTTACCATAAAAATTCCAACAATGTAGGTATTATGAGATGATGATCATAGCCATGTATGAGCTCTGATGATTTAGCATGATTCAAATTATATAAGGCCTTGTGAGACATGTGAGATACTTGTACAACAAGTAAGATTTATATATTTGGGTCTGATGACCTAGGGATGATTTTTTCCTAGTAATAAGTGACATTGTTCAATGATGAACAAAGGGTTTGATACCCAAGATATGTGATAATGATAATGAAATGTTGAAGGGATGAGATTTTGAATAATATGTTCAAGGGATTGAGATCCCAGGATAGGGGTAACAATATGTGCTCCAATTGATAAAAGATTATTTTACAATGCATTACACCTTTTTTGGTAGCAATTATTTACAATTCTTGTTTGTAACTTGAATAATGTCAAAAGATGTTGTAATGCACTTAACTTATCAAGTGAAACTAAAAATGTAGTTACCCTAGCCATAGATCCATTCTGTGTCAGAACTTGCTGGATGATGAAATGAGTTTAACTTGGAGCACATATTGTTGAAAATGCGGGGTGCAAGTTGAGGTATCTCCTTGTATCCTTTACTCACAGGACTGGCTGTGAGCCATACCCTAAACATTAGGATTGGCGTCGGGCCATACCCTAATAGGAGTGCAGTTGTAGGCCGTGACTCAATATATAATCAGGATTGGTTACAGACCATACCCTGACACAATTAGGATTGACGATGAGTCTTACCCTGATAAGGGAATAGCTATGGGTTGTATCTCTCTAGCGATGAGCCTATATACCAGGGCTAGCTAATTGCAGTTTGAATCATAATGTTACTACCAATATTATCATATTGACCGAGGGGGTGAGGTCGTGTTGTCCGGCTCTTCCATGGACCTTGCATGGAACCAATGGTATCAAATTTAGGTTGGTTGGAGCATGAGAGGTATACTTCATCTCCTCAGGGCATAAGATTGTTTGTTGAAAGATGTAATCAGCCGTGTAGCATATTTGCTTAAGGATAAAATGCAGAAACATTGAATGAGGCTGCAATTTCTTCTACATGTTGTAGTTGATAAATATTATATGTGTTCTTAATATTCCTTTTAAAAGAGATTGGATGATCTGTTGCTCAGTTATAGATATTTGAACTACTTAAATAATGAGACTGCTCTACTCTGCATTTACCTAGCAACTATACCTATTTAATTCAATGAAGGCTTCTTCTTCTCACTTTCATAAAAATTTATATGTGATAATAATATTGTTGGTGGAGAGTTATATCTCCCATTGGGAATTTTGTCTCACCCCATGGGTTCCACAAATTTTGAGGTGGATGTTCATGAGGTAGCATAGATCGTGTAGCTGAGACAGACTAGCAGCGTGAAGAAGACTTATAATTTGGAGGTGGTGTCATGTCAATTGTGTCATGTTGTAGATAGAAATCCTATGTGTCATCCCTGCACTCTCAGGTAGTTGGGGGGTATAGTTTCATATCTGGTTTTACAATTGATATGAGATTTTGTCTTGAATGCCTTGATGTATAATGTTGCACATGTACATGTTTTTGGTAAAAGCAAACTAATATCAGTCAAAACTGGGATGTTGCTGAGTAGCACATGTGTGATGTATCATGTTGTATATGATAGGCTTTGAGCCTTTCTGAAATGAATTTCTTGGCTATGTATGTTTATGAAAAATGGTTTTAATTTTTAGGGAGGTAATCCACTATTAATGGTTATTTCCGCATGGTTTTGTGCGATGTCATTGTCTGTTGCATAGCAACCTTCACAACTTTTGGTATTAGGACTATAGGTTCACTGAGTCTATAGTGACACAAGATTAAGGTTGTTTAGTCTATTCTAGTGTCCTCCAGTATCTCTAATAGTGACGTTTGCTCATGGAGAAGAAAGGATAAAGCCTAAAGATGTCTGGAGAACACGAGGAACATGTTGTTGTACCAGTAGGAAGTGCAAGAGATTAGGTAAGAGGAGAACTGTAAGGACCCTGACCTTCTGTAACATCCCAGGTTTGAGGCCTCGGATAACATGATCTTAAAAGGAATGATTGGACTACCCATATCACCAAGGTGCACCTCCTTTTCTGGGAGCCCATCTCTAAAGAACTCCATAGTTAAGCGTGCTCAACTTGGAGTAGTACTAGGATGGGTGACCAGTCGGGAAGTTGATCCTGGCTTGCGCGTCAGTGTGGACAAAGTGTGCAGTTAAGGCTAGTGGTGGTCTGTGGGGCCAGTCGTTATTCCTGAAACTCTACTAGAGCCTTGGGCAGTGGGCTCGGACGTAACAAATGGTATCAGAGCCATAACCCCTCCAGTAGGTGGGGCCCACATGGGCATGTGGCATGCCAGTCTTGAGTCGTGCGGTCCAGGCAAGTTGGAAAGGGCTATCCGTAGAGACGAGATGGAGCCGCCCTTGCGCTGGTAGCTGTGGACGGGAGCTGGGTGTCCATGGGCCATTGTGGGTCTGCACTGAAATGGGGTCAAATTATGAGGCCATATAGTTGAGCCTTGACGAGGACGTCAAGAGTCTAAGTGGGGGAGATTGTAACATCCCAGGTTTGAGGCCTCAGATAACATGATCTTAAAAGGAATGATTGGACTACCCATATCACCAAGGTGCACCTCCTTTTCCGGGAGCCCATCTCTAAAGAACTCCATAGTTAAGCGTGCTCAACTTGGAGTAGTACTAGGATGGGTGACCAGTCGGGAAGTTGATCCTGGCTTGCGCGTCAGTGTGGACAAAGTGCGCAGTTAAGGCTAGTGGTGGTCTGTGGGGCCAGTCGTTATTCTTGAAACTCTACTAGAGCCTTGGGCAGTGGGCCCGGACGTAACACCTTCATTTCGGGCTTACCCTATTTTCTTTGCCTAAACCTTGTGTTTAGATGCTTGCTAATCACCTCAAATGGTGATTATGGTTTGTTTGTGCTTTGTTGAGAGTTGGATGTGCAACTTGCGTATAACCCAAGTTTTAGGGTTGATGTGCAAGTTTGACACCTTGAGAGATGTTTCTATCTCTCCTTGCATCCTCTAGGGTTGAGAGGATGGGTTGGGATTGTTGTTTGAGTTGCTTTGGGCTTTGTTTTTCCTTGTTGATCCTTGTTTAGTCTTTTCCTTGCTTTGTTGGGCCTTGTATCAGGCAAGGGTGAGCTTGGTGACTTGTGTCGGCCATGGTGTATCAGCCAGGTGGTTGTGTCAGGCAATTGGTGTGTCGCCCATGAGCTGTATCAGCCAAGTGACCTTCTTTGACCTAGCATCGTATGTGTCACCCCCCTTATGGACACTTGGTGCTTGTTGCTTGCATGTGGCAAAAGCTTTGGACATGTGGAGGTGGCGAGCTAGTAGGTGGCTTTGCCCCATGGACAAGTGTCCCTAGGTTGAGCGACACCTTGCCTTAGTTTCCTCTTCACCCTCTTCTATATATGTCTCTCCTTTCTCTTGCTTAGGATCCCTTTAGTTCCTTAGTTTCCTTCCTTTTTCATTGGTGGACGATACCTCTCCTTCGTAGAGCTTGGTGGTCAATCTCCTTGGTGGAGTCTTCTTCTTTCTCTAGTGGTGGCAGAACCCTAGTTTGTGTCTTACTTCTCTTCTTGTGGTGAGCATGTCCCCTTCTTTCCTTGGCACCTTCTTCTCCTTCTTTCTTGTTCTTCGTCCATGGTGGTTATAAGCTTTGCTTTTCCTCTTGAGGTGGTCGAAGGTGGTGTTTGGAGCTTGGAAGCTTGGTGCTATGAGCTTCGATCTTGCTTGAGGCGGGTTACATAACTCCTAACACTAGGTATACAACTTCTTTTTCATATTGCATGTTTATATGTCATCTTGATCGGCCATGCATCTTGTTAGATATGTTTCTTTCCCTAGTATGTACCCTTTTATCTTGTTATATATATAGTGTTCATGTTGTTGATGTGTTCTTAGAACTTGTGGCCGAACCTTGAGTTTAGGGTTCCTTGGGCAAAACCCCTTTCTCTCCCATTTGGTTTTGAGAATGAGTTCGAGCTCTAGTGGTGTAGGCAAAACCCCTCTCACTTGGTTGTTGAGAGGTGAGTCTATGCTCTAGTTGCTTGGGCAATACCCTTCTCTCACCATGGATTTGAGAGGTGAACCTTGGTTGGAATCTTGATCGATAAGGGGATGATCCACCTTGTTTCTCGATATGTGATGGAGGTTGTGCAAAACCCCTCTCTCTTGGTTGTTGAGAGGTGAGCCAACTCTCTTGATGTATTAGGGTTTGATGATGGTGATCTTGAGGTTGATGATGACCAAACTGATATGGTCCTTGTGCCTTGCATGATACCCTTTTGTGGTGCTTTGCACGATACCCCTCTCCTAGGGTTGAGTCTTGGGCGATAAGCTAAGAAGCGTTCTTTGTCCCTTTTGCCCGATATGAACTCCTGCCTTAGTTGATGCTTATGGGCATTATGCCTTTGGCTAACATGATGAATGGTAGACATCTTTGTTTTGTGCCTTGGGCGATATGGGTTGGTTTTGGTGTTGCCCGATATGGTGCTTGGGTGGTGGAACCCTAGTTAGGTGCCCTAGTGTTGGCTGATATGGTTGTGCTTAACCTAGTTGGACGATAGGCTACCTTGGGTGCCATGGTGCCGTTTGTTAGTTGTGTGCTTGTTGGGCGATACAGTGGTGACCTTGGGCATCATAGCCTTAGACGATATAGTTGTGTACGACATGACCTTGCTGGTTGCCCGACTTAAAACTGTAACCCATTATGGGCAATAGGGGTGATGGCCGATATGTGACGCCTACATGTTACCCGATACCTAGTTTCCCAATATCCATGGGTGCACGACACATATCTTGGCCCCTGGTTGCAAGATATCCCTTGTGCATGGGCACATGTTATGCTGGTGACCGTTATGGGTGGCTTAGTGCCTTAGGGTTTTGATGCCCTAGCCGATAGAGCTTTGGTGTGGGATATGACCATGCCTGATACCTCCTTGGGTGAGGAATGGTGCTACCCTCCATACCTTTGGTGAGGGTAGGCAGTACCTTTGGTGAGGGTTATGCCTAGATCGGAAGCTTAGGTTGGTGAGTTTTGTTATCTTGTGCCCACACCTTTGTGGATGATGACTTATGAATGATAGGTTGTAACCAATGATATGTTTGATACCTAAAGTTGGTGCTAAGTAAGATGATAAGATACATGTTTATGTTCATAAGATAAAGGTATAGTGGATGCTCATGGTTTGATAACAATAATGTAATTTGTCTACAGATACAGCTTGTGCTTCATGTAACTATGATCATGGATGTTGTTCCAATCATGTACCTTCAACCCTAATAGCATGATAAACATAAAGATCTATATTTGATGATTCTGTTATCTCTCTTGATATGCATACTAACCATGTATGTGAATCAAGTGAATTCATAGCCATGTAAGAGCTATGAGGTATATGTGTTTTGAATAAACTGAATAATGATAATCCTTGATGGATGGGATAACATGTATCACCCATATGATGAGAAAAGGTCTGTTGACCTGATAAAGGTTGAGTTCCTAGTTGAGGTGTTATCCTCTGATGTTGAGATAAAGGATTTCTATCCCATGGTGATGATGTAAGCCTTGAGAGGTAGTGGCATTCTATTGTGAGGGATTAAGATCCCATGCTAATAATGCAACTCAATGTTGTTTATGTTTTACAAGTTGGTTGCCTCAACAATCCACTTAAAATATACTAATTAATTACAGTGGAACATATCATGTAGTTTGACCTGGCCATAGATCCATCATCGTCAGTAGTTGGTGATGGTGAAACGAGTTCTCCTGCGGGTTAACCCAGAAGCGCATATTGTTGAATATGCATGGTTGCTCCTAGCCAAAAATAGGAGGATTAGAGTGCAACTTCGGTAGTAGACTCCAGAGCGCAGTTTCAGCCCGTGGCTCAATATGAAAGATCATGTTGAATTGGCCCATGGCTCAGAATGTGTAATAAGAGCACGATGAACATGCCCATGGCTCAATGATTATGGAGCACAATGAATAGGCTTGTGGCTCGGATCACTAGCACTGATACCTATACCAAGGTGGGCTAGGCAGAGGGTATCCTGACACTATGTGGCTACAGCCACCTAAGCATGAGACAGCGGTCCTTCTTGTTAAGCACTCATGCACTGACCACGAGGTGGTGAGGTCGTAGAGTCCGACTCTTCCATTGACCTTGTATGGTACCGGATTTGGGCTTAGCAGTCGATGGTTGGATTTGAGCAGTACAGCATACTTCCTTAGGGCATGATAATACGTAATCTAGCCAAATAGTATATACTACTTAGGGTAAAACACATAACATTGATTGAGGCCTTTCTTGTATAGTTGATCTAGTTATACCTTGCAATTATTTGTATGATCCTTATATTTTGTGATAAGTTCTTATAAAGCTTATCTTGTCAATCATGTTCCATAAAGAATATCTGGTCATATGCCTCCTAGATACCCTAGGAAGATTGTTAATAAAATAAGTTTTGCTCAGGATGTTGATCTTATGATCTGCTGATATCAGTTATCTGCTTTACCTGCTTTTTCTAAAGTTTTATAGTTTTGATGGGGAGTTATGATTCTCGCTGGGACTCTGTGTCTCACCTAGTTGGTTTACAACCTTTTTAAGTGATCATGCTAGACGTGGTGGTGTTCGTGAGGTTGTGGCCGAGCAGCAAGAATAGCAGTAGGAGGCAAGAGATGGATATGTTGTTGTTTTGGTTGTTTTGTAGTAGAGTCCTAGAGTAATCCATGTACTCTCAGGTCCTCGGAGGTGTTTTGATGATGTTTTACGATGTATAGCTGATGTAGCTTTGTATATCCTATTGCTGGCCTGATGTGGCCCATTATGTATGTATAAACCGGTGATGAACTCTGGTGCTGACAGGATAGCTGGTTCCTATAGGCTATGGAAAAATATCAAGTCTTGTAAATATTTATATAACATCTTTTCCTTGCAGGATAAGAATCTGGATGTAATAATTTCTTTTATCTGCTTTCCGCAATCAGTTTTTATTAACCTGTGTTTTCAGTAATATGTGGTTTATGGTGTTTCGACACATTTTGCGTGGCATCTCATTGTCTTTGTGATAGCGGGATGTCACATAACAAGAATGAGTGCCTGAGAATCCCCATTTGGATCAGACTATGCTGGAAAACCCTGCTTTTCATGCTCTCATTGGGCAGGTTATGACAACATTAATGCATATAGTGGACTGAACACTGGCAATACAACCTAGGGTACTAGTCCCCAATATAGAATTTTTGGGTTCTAGTAAGACCTTTGAACAACTACACCATGTTAAAATAGTGGAAAGTGCAAGAAAGACTAAAATATGGCAAGAAAATAGAGTTTTCCATAAGTGTAGGTAGATAGGACATCTGAGGTGGCAATGCCCAAGGAGGGGCAATAAACTGAATATTAAGGAAAGGTCTGCACAATCACATGGATAATTGTCTAGTAGCTTTAAACTGCCAAAGTTTTCAGTTCCACCAGTACAACAAACACCTAGTGCACCAGGACAATGGACACCAAGTAAGGGAAAAGGTTCTAACTTTCCATCTATTAGAACTCCTGATTTAGCTTCGACGTCATCAATAAGACCAATAAGACCATGGTCTGAGGACAAGACATGTTACAAATGTGGACTGGATGGGCATACTAGACCCTTTTGTCCAGAAAGAAAGGATGAAATGGCCAAACAATCGAGGCCGACTCAACAAGGCTTACAAAAGTTGCAAACCAATAGTGCAAAAAGGCAAAAGCGACAATAGAAAACAACTACACTCCATGCTTCGATTCAAACTGAGATGGTAGATGACCCGCAAGGGATGACATGTCAGATAGAACTTTTTCATTCTGATTTGTTTTCTCCTTATTTTACCTGCTAATCATAAGAAGAATAGTTTTTGTTGAGTTCCCTTTAGTTAGTCCTATGGGGACATAAGAAAGATATGAAGAGGACTACAATTTATATTCTTTCCAATATTCTCTAAAATGTTTTATAATTTCTTCTGTTGATATAAAAGTGGAAGAGTTGTAAAAGAGACACCTGTGGAGAACCATGGATACTAAGTTTTAGAATTGAAAAGAAATGTCTAAGGTAAGAAACATGATATAAAATAATGTGCATACTACCTAATCTCAATGCTTGAATACCTGGCCAGGTAATAAATTATTGAACGCAAGGTAAGTATGGGACTCTTAGATTGCTATCATTCTGATTACTTTGATCAAGTAGTCATCTTGATGCAATCTAAAGGGAGCAATGAAATCGGAAATGCAGCACAAAAATGCCTACCACATTTTAAATTATGATAAAGTGGAACCTGAGTTAATCTCAGACCAGCCTATGAGTATAAGAAAGTATAAAGAATAATCTTCATGTTATGAGAAAAGGGAATGAGGGAGATGATCCTTGCTCAATAAAGAATATGTATATCTAAGGAATAGTGATCATTTCCATGATGTAAAGATGATGAATGTGGAAAAACGAAAGAAATGTTCGTGAACATGAAGCACAAAAATCAAAGAAGAAGTAATGACATGTAATTATCTTTACAGTTCTTATGCCAATGACAAGGAAATTAAGATAAAACTGAATTGAATGACACATGAGCAGTGAAAATTCATACAATAACCAAAGAAAGTTGGTTATCTCCTTCTCCCTATTAGTGATCCCTGGATGGCGCTATAATGATAAGGGAAAAGTATGTTTCCTCTATGTACTTCCTTTCTAGGGATGTAATGTTCAAGCAAGTTTCATATCACTTGATATGCATGGTTTTGAAGTGATATTGAGATGGATACATGAAAATTATTAGTTAGGGCTTGGTCTTTAGTTCCCAAATGATGAAATCTGAGAATAGTGATGTTTTATGAACCTTAAAAGATGCTGGAAAGATTCTTCTAATATGTTTGGGTCTGGCAGTAAAAGTAGTGGGTGGATGTGATGAGGATGTGATGTGTTTTTGGCACGTCTGATGGATACCAAGGTAAGGAATCCTATTATCCAAGCAGTTCTAGTTGTGTGTGGACCCAAGATTATGTCACTTTATAATATTTTTATCTATTTGACTACCAAAAAAGATTGACTTTGGTATCCATTTGTTTATAGGTGCTCAACCTATAGTATGGGTATGACATGTTAGGGGTTAATACACTGCATAAGATGACATCAGCAAGGATGCATAGGTTGAAGAGATAGTTGCAATATCTACTTGGGTAAAGTTCATTAGGTTGAGTACACTCCCATAGAGTACACCTATCAGGTTTGCAAGTAAGAAGGTGTTATGACCGCATCTGAGCTTAATTGGTAAACTAGGGTTACCAAGATGATTACATGATTAATTGGACTGATCACTCTTGAAATCTAATGAATGATGATAATCCAATGAGAATGTTTTAACTATGGTAAGAAGTTTAAGTGTTCATTTTCCTTGAGAATTAGGGTTTGAGAAACATAAACCCTAATCGGCCCAAAATAGGGTTTTGATGATACATGAACACAAAATTTGATAAGTATAGTTTCTCAGTAAATGATTTTTAGTATTTTATGTGTAACTCTGATTTACTTCAAATTTGGATATAATTTGGATATATATAATGTGAACAACATTAGAAAATATCAGAATTTTTTAAGAATGTTCTGACCTATTTATCGGTCCAGTTTCAAACTCGACCGATCATATTTTCAGATTGATATAGCAGTGTGGTAATTGAATTTTATCTTTTTATTGGTATATCCAATTGATCTCAAATTTTAACTGTGCTTGAAAAATACAATTTTATACATTCTTTTAAATTTTCATAATTTTTGGATGACTTTTGATCTCTACAGTGAGGGTGTCGGTAGAGTTCTGTGCAGGACAAACTCGACCGAATATGCTGCAGACTGCAAAATAGCAGTGAACTGTTCGATTTTTAATTATTTATTGGTAACTTGAAATGATCTGAAATTTTTACTAGAGGTCTAAAACTCCATTATTCATAACATATAAAATTTCCAGAATTTTTGGAGCTTCTGTTAGCTATTCAGTAGTCGAATTTCAGTAACCTTTGTATAACTGAATATTCAGCCAATATAATAAAAGTTGAGTGTAGGGTCAATATGCAATTGACCCAAGCAGCTCAAATGGTCTATATGATCAACCACACACACAAGTAGCTCTCATTCTTTGTCATTCACTCCAGAGAAACAAAAACCTAGAGAGAGAGGGAGAGTTAGGGTTGGAGAGGAGAAAGAGGTGGAATCGCCGACCTAGGGTTTTGCGGTCCGAGGAATGGTGAAATCAAGTAAGTTTGGTTTCTTTGCATAAACTTTACTGGTGAATCTTCTCTCACATGTCAAGATTCCTTCCATCCTCTGATTTTATCCAAAATGGTATCAAAACTTCCTCTTTTCTCACTCTTTCTTCATAATCCCTCATTTTCAAGGTTTCCGAGTTGAATGGAAGAAGAATTGGGAAATTTGCTAGGGATTTGATATGAGTTCGAAATTCTCAGGGATGAGCTGCAGTTTTGAGGTGTTTTCACACCTTGGGGTGAGTGGGTACTTCCTTTAAACAGTATAATGTACGAAATTTGATTATAGCATCCAAATCCCTAAATGCTTAGTATGTGATTCTAAACCCTGAAATGTCCGTTTGATTTAAGTTGTTGCAAATTGATATGATATGGATTCCTTCTCTGTTTGAATGACTCTTTGATGGTAGATTCACATCAGAAACGTATACAACACATCCTAGTAAGAATTCTTTTTAGATTTATACCATATGATGTAATTAGGGTTTAACCTAATTGAGATATCACTAGAGTTTCAACCTTATTGAAGAGACATTTAGTCTTGAACTAAGTCTAGATCTTAATGCTCCTAATAAAGCGCATGTCTAACATATTTCAATATCCAAGCCCATTTGGATTCACCATTAAGTCTATGACTTTTGATTTCACTAAGTTGAAGCTCAATCGAGCTGTGCCATGGCCGTGGGGTGACACCACGACCGTGTTGAAGCAAACCCTAAATGAATACTTAAAGGTCAAAGTTAAATGAAGAGGACTAGTAATCTTATAAGTGGTTAGGATGTACCTCATGGGTTACCTTATTTGAATTTTATTCTTGGTGCATGATATCTCAGTGAATAGCATGGAAACCTAAATTTAGTTCAATTTCCATGGTTTCATACATATATTGATTGTATATGATTGTTGAAAGCAGTCTTTAATTTGTGAATGTTTATATCGTGTGAAATCCTTATGAGAGCCATGTGATAAGTGAATGAGGCAAATGAAACCCTAAGAGCAGGGTGTTGCCATGTGATAAGTGAATGAGGCAAATGAAACCCTAAGAGAAGGGTGTTTCTATGTGATAAATGAATAAGGAAAGGAAACCCTAAGGATAGGGTGTTCAATGAATCAAGTTATGGTGATATGAAAGGTTTCCATATGAGATGTGGTGATGCTTAACTGTTGAATTGTATGTTGCTTGTGCATTTAACTTTACATGCTTGTTCTCTTTGAGTTGGTATATATATACTATAGGGTTTCTTATTTTCACAATACATATCTCGTGAATTGCAGGTGATGAGATATGACATGCCCTAGAAAGGGATGTTACTGAGATCATGCATATATGTACGAAATGTTAGAATGAGAATACTTGTTGGGAAGACATGATATATGTTTGAATACATGAGCTATGCTGTTTTATATGATATGATATGGCAGGCCGTGTGAGCCTTCTGAGAAATGTAAAAGGAGTTATGATTTCTATTTTAAATGTATCTATAATGTTAATGTTAGACTTAGGTGCCTTGAACACCGTAGGATCCCCTTTGTGCGGTCTATGATCTTAAGGGGATGAAACGACCTAACTGGAGGATAGTCCAGACGGTCGGCAACCTACTAGAGGACAGTCCAGATGGTTGGAGAGAGAGTGACCTACTGGAGGACAGTCCAGATGGTTGAGTAGTCGTGTGACCTACCTGGAGGACAGTCCAGACGGGCACGACTCGACACTCCGCATGTGTGCTCAGGTTAGGAGGGGTCCAGTTTACACTCTTTTGAGAGTGCAGTGAGATCCCGTAGTAGACCAGGACGAGAGCAGTCAGACATAGCATTTCCCGGGGTGTCACTAAGTCTTGTACGGTGTGGTCGTAGTGCACTGTGAGTCTCTTATGCAGAGTACACTGCATAAGATCAGGGCATAAGCTAAAATATGATCATATAGGTTCACATAGTTCCTTATAAATGAAAGAGTTAAGGAAGACTAGAGCATAGTCTTCTTGTAGTTATTCTTTGGATGTAATATTTACATTCTTTGTTATTTCAATTATATTGTTTTAGAACTACTCAGTTTAGTATTTATTGTTGTTAAATTTCATATCATTTACTGAAAGTTATATCTGTAATCACATTAGTTCCTTAGACTGTTTCTTTGAAGTACTCATTCACTGAGCGAGTAGGCTCACCCCTCTACTCAAACATTTTTAGGGTTAACCGCGTGGACTTGAAGATGGTCAGAGCATCAGTGTAGATCTGCCACAAGAGTTAATTACAAGATTAGTTGAGTCAGTCGGTTCTTGTCACTCTAGGTCCTCAGTAAGAGATAAGAAAGAGAGTTACAATTACGATGTGTAATATTATTCCTCTTTTGAAATTGTATGCTAATTAGTAGGTCTTATGTGCATAAGGTGTGAGAGACATCATGAATGTTTATACATGTATCTTTACTATTAAAGTCTGATTAGTAAAAGAAATGTTTAGATTACCTTGTTAAGATGATTTATGTGGTTCAATGCGAGGAAACAAGAGTTTTAACATAAAAGAAAGAAAAAAAAAGTTAAGGGTGTTCTTTGTATTACATATAAATCCTAATTTATGCTCTAATCTCATGATTAGTGGAAATTGTGAGATCGGGGTGTAACAGCTTGGTATCAGAGCTTAGGGTGAGTTGTCAAGGACCATTAAGTTAGTAAGTTAGAGTCCTAAGTGTGGCAGATAGGAGATGTTTTGATGTTAGCTTTGGGGATTTGAGTATTTGGATATCCTGGCCCGATATCTGAGTACTTGGATCAACCAGTACAAGCTACTCTGTCTATTCTTTCACGTATACCCTGGCCAGGTATACAGTGGAAGAATGGGCTAGAGAGGAACCCTGGAAATGTTAGGGTTAGAAAACGAGAAAAGTAACAAGAATTAGGAGCATAAAAATAAAAGGAGATAGAACTTACATTTCATAATATTTTTTTATGTTGGAATGAATAGAAATGCTCTTATATGTTTGAATTGAAATATTCAGTACTTTGAAATATATATGGGTCTTTAAGATTTGTTGCACACTATGCAGTTGTAGCATTTATTGATTTCATTCTTTGTAACATGTAGATTAGAAATCATCTTTGAATGATCTTTCCTTAGTGGATAAGTTTTCTTCCACACTTTTGAGATGAATAGAAGTTGAGTAATCCTTAGTAGTTCTTGGCTTCAGGACTTCAGGTTTGGCCTGGTCCGGCTGGAAGGATGCGTTACTGGGATCTAATGACTCCTATTAATAGTATAATAAGAATAGACTCTGGATAATTAGACCCACATTATAGTGAGAATGTACATACAGTAAGATGTTGAAACAGATGGGCAAGATCAGAACAACTAAGAATCAGTTGAAACTGGTATCTAAGGTTCAATTTTGGGGCCTCATATGAGAAACCCTTAATTGGGAATAAAGGAACATGATATAAGGTTCATAATCAGTTTATTGATTAATATTATATGAGCTATACATATGAAATATATGAAAGATATGTGAAATGTATGTATGGTTCTAGATAGCAAGAATCGATCATGAATAATGGATCATATAATTCATAAGACTAGAATAACAAACTAGTTCCTAAGTGAAGAATGTAGGTGTAGTTTAACGAATGAATAAGTCATACAAGGGTAGACTATATTCAAGAGGGAAAACTTGATTGAAAGAGAAACTGTGTTTGACCCATGCATGATCCCTTTGATTTAAAAATGAAGAATATTTAAGGTATTAAGGGAATGTTTGAATACAAGAATTCTAAGTCTCAAAATCATCTTCTCTCTCATATATTCCTTAACAATAGCAAGGTGGGAATGAAATGATAAGAAAATGAATCATATATGATGCATAACTACCTTGGTAGGGTCATCTAGTGAATGTAATAGTGACATACATTACGATGAAGTGCGATAAGAAATAAATTCTTGTATGATAGCAAGAATGATGAATAATCTATTCTTACCTTGAATGTTTTAATGTTAGGGATGTTTATTGTATATGATCAAAATGAGAAGGAGAGGTAGCAAAACATAAGTAGTAAAGAATGAGGAGAGAGATAAAGGAAAACACTAGCTTTGTGTAATATGTAAACTCGTTTTTAGAAGTATGCTTTGTTGAAGGCATACTAAGGTATGTAAGTTGGTTCTATGTATGATTTCAGTGTATGTGTGCAAGCTATATGTTAATTAAAGGTGTATGCTAGTTGTAGTAATTCATACCAGATATGCATCCTAGTATTGTGTATTTGTGATATGGTGATACAGTTTGGATGATGACGGAAGACATGGAGGGATATCCTGAATAAGGTAGTTATACCTACTCACTCATATTAATAGAAGGGATGTTAATCAAATTGTGTTGATAAGTAACCCTAATGAGGTATATCTTGTTATACCTAGCTTTAATCTAACTAAGTGATGGTAACTGGGTATGAACAAAGCTTGAATGACTAATACAATCGTGGATTACTTTGTTACTGTTGTTGAAACCCTAGTATAATATAACCTGATGGTTACACCTTGACTTATGTGTGGGTTCATACTGAGGATAGTATGGAATGCGATAGTAATGCTTCCATGAACCAATGGGGATGCCAAGAGTAATACTTTACAATTGTTATTGAACCTAGTTTTTCAACTCAAGACTGTTTTGCTATCTGAGTAGCACGTTATTAAAATTCAAAACAGCATGGTGAATTCTCTTTTGTCACTTAAAGGTGATACAGAACAATAGAACATATTGAGCCATATAAATTGAGACGGTTGTATCAAATTATCAGTGTTGAGATAATATCTCAAGAGTATGCAATATTCAAATAGTTGTTTATCTGTTTATCTTATGTTTGACTATGGCATAAAGAGTTTCTTGATGTCAGTGAGAACTATTTCAAATATGTTGTGAGCTAGTAAAGAATTAAAGGATTTAATGTTGAAAACTACATTCAAGTATGAAATACAAGAATATAATGACATGGAAGATTTTAGAAGCTTAAAATAACCTTGAATGTACCTTTCTTGTATGTTTATGTTTCGGGGATGAAACATTTTAAGGGGGGAAGAGTTGTTATGACCGCATCTGAGCTTAATTGGTAAACTAGGGTTACCAAGATGATTACATGATTAATTGGACTGATCACTCGTGAAATCTAATGAATGATGATAATCCAATGAGAATGTTTTAACTATGATAAGAAGTTTAAGTGTTCGTTTGCCTTGAGAATTAGGGTTTGAGAATTATAAACCCTAATCGGCCCAAAATAGGGTTTTGATGATACATGAACACAAAATTTGATAAGTATAGTGTCTTAGTAAATGATTTTTAGTATTTTATGTGTAACTCTAATTTACTTAAAATTTGGATATGATTTGGATATATAAAATGTAAACAACATTGGAAAATATCAGAATTTTTGAAGAATGTTCTGACCTGTTTAACGGTCGAGTTTCAAACTCGATCGATCATATTTTCAGATTGATATAGCAGTGTGGTAATTGAATTTTATCTTTTTATTGGTATATCAAATTGATCTCAAATTTTAACTGTGCTTGAAAAGAATAATTTTACACACTCTGTTAAATTGGCGTAATTTTTGGATGACTATTGATCTCTACACTGAGGGTGTCGGTCGAGTTCTGTGCAGGACAAACTCGACCGAATATGCTGCAGACTACAAAATAGCAGTGAACTGCTCGATTTTTAATTATTTATTGGTAACTTGAAATGATCTGAAATTTTTACTAGAGGTCTGAAACTCCATTATGCATAACATATAAAATTTCCAGAATTTGTGGAGCTTCTGTTAGCTATTCAGTAGTCGAATTTCAGTAACTTTTGTATAACTGAATATTCAGCCAATATAATAAAAGTTGAGTGTAGGGTCAACATGCAATTGACCCAAGCAGCTCAAATGATCTATATGATCAACCACACACACAAGTAGCTCTCATTCTTCGTCATTCACTCCAGAGAAACGAAAACCTATAGAGAGAGGGAGAGTTAGGGTTGGAGAGGAGAAAGAGGTGGAATCGCCGACCTAGGGTTTTGCGGTCTGAGGAATGATGAAATCAAGTAAGTTTGGTTTCTTTGCATAGACTTTACTGGTGAATCTTCTCTCACATTTCAAGATTCCGTCCATGCTCTGATTTGATCCAAAATGGTATCAAAACTTCCTCTTTTCTCACTCTTTCTTCATAATCCCTCATTTTCAAGGTTTCCGAGTTGAATGGAAGAAGAATTGGGAAATTTGCTAGGGATTTGATATGAGTTCGAAATTCTCAGGGATGAGCTGCAGTTTTGAGGTGTTTTCGCACCTTGGGGTGAGTGGGTACTTCTTTTAAACAGTATAATGTATGAAATTTGATTATAGCATCCAAATCCCTAAATGCTTAGTATGTGATTCTAAACCCTGAAATGTCCATTTGATTTAAGTTGTTGCAAATTGATATGATATGGATTCCTTCTCTGTTTGAATGACTCTTTGATGGTAGATTCACATCAGAAATGTATACAACATATCCTAGTAAGAATGCTTTTCAGATTTATACCATATGATGTAATTAGGGTTTAACCTAATTGAGATATCACTAGAGTTTCAACCTTATTGAAGAGACATTTAGTCTTGAACTAAGTCTAGATCTTAATGCTCCTAATAAAGCGCATGTCTAACATATTTCAATATCCAAGCCCATTTGGATTCACCATTAAGTCTATGACTTTTGATTTCACTAAGTTGAAGCTCAATCGAGCTGTGCCATGGCCGTGGGGTGACACCACGACCGTGTTGAAGCAAACCCTAAATGAATACTTAAAGGTCAAAGTTAAATGAAGAGGACTAGTAATCTTATAAGTGGTTAGGATGTACCTCATGGGTTACCTTATTTGAATTTTATTCTTGGTGCATGATATCTCAGTGAATAGCATGGAAACCTAAATTTAGTTCAATTTCCATGGTTTCATACATATATTGATTGTATATGATTGTTGAAAGCAGTCTTTAATTTGTGAATGTTTATATCGTGTGAAATCCTTATGAGAGCCATGTGATAAGTGAATGAGGCAAATGAAACCCTAAGAGCAGGGTGTTGCCATGTGATAAGTGAATGAGGCAAATGAAACCCTAAGAGAAGGGTGTTTCTATGTGATAAATGAATAAGGAAAGGAAACCCTAAGGATAGGGTGTTCAATGAATCAAGTTATGGTGATATGAAAGGTTTCCATATGAGATGTGGTGATGCTTAACTGTTGAATTGTATGTTGCTTGTGCATTTAACTTTACATGCTTGTTCTCTTTGAGTTGGTATATATATACTATAGGGTTTCTTATTTTCACAATACATATCTCGTGAATTGCAGGTGATGAGATATGACATGCCCTAGAAAGGGATGTTACTGAGATCATGCATATATGTACGAAATGTTAGAATGAGAATACTTGTTGGGAAGACATGATATATGTTTGAATACATGAGCTATGCTGTTTTATATGATATGATATGGCAGGCCGTGTGAGCCTTCTGAGAAATGTAAAAGGAGTTATGATTTCTATTTTAAATGTATCTATAATGTTAATGTTAGACTTAGGTGCCTTGAACACCGTAGGATCCCCTTTGTGCGGTCTATGATCTTAAGGGGATGAAACGACCTAACTGGAGGATAGTCCAGACGGTCGGCAACCTACTAGAGGACAGTCCAGATGGTTGGAGAGAGAGTGACCTACTGGAGGACAGTCCAGATGGTTGAGTAGTCGTGTGACCTACCTGGAGGACAGTCCAGACGGGCACGACTCGACACTCCGCATGTGTGCTTAGGTTAGGAGGGGTCCAGTTTACACTCTTTTGAGAGTGCAGTGAGATCCCGTAGTAGACCAGGACGAGAGCAGTCAGACTTAGCATTTCCCGGGGTGTCGCTATGTCTTGTACGGTGTGGTCGTAGTGCACTGTGTGTCTCTTATGTAGAGTACACTGCATAAGATCAGGGCATAAGCTAAAATATGATCATATAGGTTCACATAGTTCCTTATAAATGAAAGAGTTAAGGAAGACTAGAGCATAGTCTTCTTGTAGTTATTCTTTGGATGTAATATTTACATTCTTTGTTATTTCAATTATATTGTTTTAGAACTGCTCAGTTTAGTATTTATTGTTGTTAAATTTCATATCATTTACTGAAAGTTATATCTATAATCACATTAGTTCCTTAGACTGTTTCTTTGAAGTACTCATTCACTGAGCGAGTAGGCTCACCCCTCTACTCAAACATTTTTAGGGTTAACCGCGTGGACTTGAAGATGGTCAGAGCATCAGTGTAGATCTGCCATAAGAGTTAAGTACAAGATTAGTTGAGTCAGTCGGTCCTTGTCACTCTAGGTCCTCAGTAAGAGATAAGAAAGAGAGTTACAATTACGATGTGTAATATTATTCCTCTTTTGAAATTGTATGCTAATTAGTAGGTCTTATGTGCATAAGGTGTGAGAGACATCATGAATGTTTATACATGTATCTTTACTATTAAAGTCTGATTAGTAAAAGAAATGTTTAGATTACCTTGTTAAGATGATTTATGTGGTTCAATGCGAGGAAACAAGAGTTTTAACATAAAAGAAAGAAAAAAAAAGTTAAGGGTGTTCTTTGTATTACATATAAATCCTAATTTATGCTCTAATCTCATGATTAGTGGAAATTGTGAGATCGGGGTGTAACAGCTTGGTATCAGAGCTTAGGGTGAGTTGTCAAGGACCATTAAGTTAGTAAGTTAGAGTCCTAAGTGTGGCAGATAGGAGATGTTTTGATGTTAGCTTTGGGGATTTGAGTATTTGGATATCCTGGCCCGATATCTGAGTACTTGGATCAACCAGTACAAGCTACTCTGTCTATTCTTTCACGTATACCCTGGCCAGGTATACAGTGGAAGAATGGGCTAGAGAGGAACCCTGGAAATGTTAGGGTTAGAAAACGAGAAAAGTAACAAGAATTAGGAGCATAAAAATAAAAGGAGATAGAACTTACATTTCATAATATTTTTTTATGTTGGAAATGAATAGAAATGCTCTTATATGTTTGAATTGAAATATTCAGTACTTTGAAATATATATGGGTCTTTAAGATTTGTTGCACACTATGCATTTGTAGCATTTATTGATTTCATTCTTTGTAACATGTAGATTAGAAATCATCTTTGAATGATCTTTCCTTAGTGGATAAGTTTTCTTCCACACTTTTGAGATGAATAGAAGTTGAGTAATCCTTAGTAGTTCTTGGCTTCAGGACTTCAGGTTTGGCCTGGTCCGGCTGGCAGGATGCGTTACTGGGATCTAATGACTCCTATTAATAGTATAATAAGAATAGACTCTGGATAATTAGACCCACATTATAGTGAGAATGTACATACAGTAAGATGTTGAAACAGATGGGCAAGATCAGAACAACTAAGAATTAGTTGAAACTGGTATCTGAGGTTCAATTTTGGGGCCTCATATGAGAAACCCTTAATTGGGAATAAAGGAACATGATATAAGGTTCATAATCAGTTTATTGATTAATATTATATGAGCTATACATATGAAATATAGGAAAGATATGTGAAATGTATGTATGGTTCTAGATAGCAAGAATCGATCATGAATAATGGATCATATAATTCATAAGACTAGAATAACAAACTAGTTCCTAAGTGAATAATGTAGGTGTAGTTTAACGAATGAATAAGTCATACAAGGGTAGACTATATTCAGGAGGGAAAACTTGATTGAAAGAGAAACTGTGTTTGACCCATGCATGATCCCTTTGATTTAAAAATGAAGAATATTTAAGGTATTAAGGGAATGTTTGAATACAAGAATTCTAAGTCTCAAAATCATCTTCTCTCTCATATATTCCTTAACAATAGCAAGGTGGGAATGAAATGATAAGAAAATGAATCATATATGATGCATAACTACCTTGGTAGGGTCATCTAGTGAATGTAATAGTGACATACATTACGATGAAGTGCGATAAGAAATAAATTCTTGTATGATAGCAAGAATGATGAATAATCTATTCTTACCTTGAATGTTTTAATGTTAGGGATGTTTATTGTATATGATCAAAATGAGAAGGAGAGGTAGCAAAACATAAGTAGTAAAGAATGAGGAGAGAGATAAAGGAAAACACTAGCTTTGTGTAATATGTAAACTCGTTTTTAGAAGTATGCTTTGTTGAAGGCATACTAAGGTATGTAAGTTGGTTCTATGTATGATTTCAGTGTATGTGTGCAAGCTATATGTTAATTAAAGGTGTATGCTAGTTGTAGTAATTCATACCAGATATGCATCCTAGTATTGTGTATTTGTGATATGGTGATACAGTTTGGATGATGACGGAAGACATGGAGGGATATCCTGAATAAGGTAGTTATACCTACTCACTCATATTAATAGAAGGGATGTTAATCAAATTGTGTTGATAAGTAACCCTAATGAGGTATATCTTGTTATACCTAGCTTTAATCTAACTAAGTGATGGTAACTGGGTATGAACAAAGCTTGAATGACTAATACAATCGTGGATTACTTTGTTACTGTTGTTGAAACCCTAGTATAATATAACCTGATGGTTACACCTTGACTTATGTGTGGGTTCATACTGAGGATAGTATGGAATGCGATAGTAATGCTTCCATGAACCAATGGGGATGCCAAGAGTAATACTTTACAATTGTTATTGAACCTAGTTTTTCAACTCAAGACTGTTTTGCTATCTGAGTAGCACGTTATTAAAATTCAAAACAGCATGGTGAATTCTCTTTTGTCACTTAAAGGTGATACAGAACAATAGAACATATTGAGCCATATAAATTGAGATGGTTGTATCAAATTATCAGTGTTGAGATAATATCTCAAGAGTATGCAATATTCAAATAGTTGTTTATCTATTTATCTTATGTTGGACTGTGGCATAAAGAGTTTCTTGATGTCTGTGAGAACTATTTCAAATATGTTGTGAGCTAGTAAAGAATTAAAGGATTTAATGTTGAAAACTACATTCAAGTATGAAATACAAGAATATAATGACATGGAAGATTTTAGAAGCTTAAAATAACCTTGAATGTACCTTTCTTGTATGTTTATGTTTCGGGGATGAAACATTTTAAGGGGGGAAGAGTTGTTATGACCGCATCTGAGCTTAATTGGTAAACTAGGGTTACCAAGATGATTACATGATTAATTGGACTGATCACTCTTGAAATCTAATGAATGATGATAATCCAATGAGAATGTTTTAACTATGATAAGAAGTTTAAGTGTTCGTTTGCCTTGAGAATTAGGGTTTGAGAATTATAAACCCTAATCGGCCCAAAATAGGGTTTTGATGATACATGAACACAAAATTTGATAAGTATAGTGTCTTAGTAAATGATTTTTAGTATTTTATGTGTAACTCTAATTTACTTAAAATTTGGATATGATTTGGATATATAAAATGTAAACAACATTGGAAAATATCAGAATTTTTGAAGAATGTTCTGACCTATTTAACGGTCGAGTTTCAAACTCGATCGATCATATTTTCAGATTGATATAGCAGTGTGGTAATTGAATTTTATCTTTTTATTGGTATATCAAATTGATCTCAAATTTTAACTGTGCTTGAAAAGCACAATTTTACACACTCTGTTAAATTAACGTAATTTTTGGATGACTATTGATCTCTACACTGAGGGTGTCGGTCGAGTTCTGTGCAGGACAAACTCGACCGAATATGCTGCAGACTACAAAATAGCAGTGAACTGTTAGATTTTTAATTATTTATTGGTAACTTGAAATGGTCTGAAATTTTTACTAGAGGTCTGAAACTCCATTATGCATAACATATAAAATTTCCAGAATTTTTGGAGCTTCTGTTAGCTATTCAGTAGTCGAATTTCAGTAACTTTTGTATAACTGAATATTCAGCCAATATAATAAAAGTTGAGTGTAGGGTCAATATGCAATTGACCCAAGCAGCTCAAATGACCTATATGATCAACCACACACACAAGTAGCTCTCATTCTTCGTCATTCACTCCAGAGAAACGAAAACCTATAGAGAGAGGGAGAGTTAGGGTTGGAGAGGAGAAAGAGGTGGAATCGCCGACCTAGGGTTTTGCGGTCCGAGGAATGGTGAAATCAAGTAAGTTTGGTTTCTTTGCATAGACTTTACTGGTGAATCTTCTCTCACATTTCAAGATTCCGTCCATGCTCTGATTTGATCCAAAATGGTATCAAAACGTCCTCTTTTCTTACTCTTTCTTCATAATCCCTCATTTTCAAGGTTTCCGAGTTGAATGGAAGAAGAATTGGGAAATTTGCTAGGGATTTGATATGAGTTCGAAATTCTCAGGGATGAGCTGCAGTTTTGAGGTGTTTTCACACCTTGGGGTGAGTGGGTACTTCTTTTAAACAGTATAATGTATGAAATTTGATTATAGCATCCAAATCCCTAAATGCTTAGTATGTGATTCTAAACCCTGAAATGTCCGTTTGATTTAAGTTGTTGAAAATTGATATGATATGGATTCCTTCTCTGTTTGAATGACTCTTTGATGGTAGATTCACATCAGAAATGTATACAACACATCCTAGTAAGAATGCTTTTCAGATTTATACCATATGATGTAATTAGGGTTTAACCTAATTGAGATATCACTAGAGTTTCAACCTTATTGAAGAGACATTTAGTCTTGAACTAAGTCTAGATCTTAATGCTCCTAATAAAGCGCATGTCTAACATATTTCAATATCCAACCCATTTGGATTCACCATTAAGTCTACGACTTTTGATTTCACTAAGTTGAAGCTCAATCGAGCTGTGCCACGGCCGTGGGGTGACACCACGACTGTGTTGAAGAAAACCCTAAATGAATACTTAAAGGTCAAAGTTAAATGAAGAGGACTAGTAATCTTATAAGTGGTTAGGATGTACCTCATGGGTTACCTTATTTGAATTTTATTCTTGGTGCATGATATCTCAGTGAATAGCATGGAAACCTAAATTTAGTTCAATTTCCATGGTTTCATACATATATTGATTGTATATGATTGTTGCAAGCAGTCTTTAATTTGTGAATGTTTATATCGTGTGAAATCCTTATGAGAGCCATGTGATAAGTGAATGAGGCAAATGAAACCCTAAGAGCAGGGTGTTGCCATGTGATAAGTGAATGAGGCAAATGAAACCCTAAGAGCAGGGTGTTGCTATGTGATAAGTGAATAAGGAAAGGAAACCCTAAGGATAGGGTGTTCAATGAATCATGTTATGGTGATATGAAAGGTTTCCATATGAGATGTGGTGATGCTTAACTGTTGAATTGTATGTTGCTTGTGCATTTAACTTTACATGCTTGTTCTCTTTGAGTTGGTATATATATACTACAGGGTTTCTTATTTTCACAATACATATCTCGTGAATTGCACATCATGAGATATGACATGCCCTAGAATAGGATGTTACTGAGATCATGCATATATGTACGAAATGTTAGAATGAGAATACTTGTTGGGCAGACATGATATATGTTTGAATACATGAGCTATGATGTTTTATATGATATGATATGGTAGGCCGTGTGAGCCTTGTGAGAAATGTAAAATGAGTTATAATTTCTATTTTAAATGTATCTATAATGTTAATGTTAGACTTAGGTGCCCTGAACACCGTAGGATCCCCTTTGTGCAGTCTACGATCTTAAGGGGATGAAACGACCTAACTGGTGGACAGTCCAGACGGCCGACAACCTACAGGAGGACAGTCCAGATGGTTGGAGAGAGAGTGACCTACTGGAGGACAGTCCAGATGGTCGAGTAGTCGTGTGACCTACCTGGAGGACAGTCCAGACGGGCACGACTCGACACTCCACCTGTGTGCTCAGGTTAGGAGGGGTCCAGTTTACACTCTTTTGAGAGTGCAGTGAGATCCCGTAGTAGACCAGGACGAGAGCAGTCAGACTTAGCATTTCCCGGGGTGTCGCTAAGTCTTATACGGTGTGGTCGTAGTGCACTGCGAGTCTCTTATGCAGAGTACACTGCATAAGATCAGGGCATAAGCTAAAATATGATCATATAGGTTCACAGAGTTCCTTATAAATGAAAGAGTTAAGGAAGACTAGAGCATAGTCTTCTTGTAGTTATTCTTTGGATGCAATATTTACATTCTTTGTTATTTCAATTATATTGTTTTAGAACTGCTCAGTGTAGTATTTATTGTTGTTAAATTTCATATCGTTTACTGAAAGTTATATTTGTAATCACATTAGTGCCTTAGACTGTTTCTTTGAAGTACTTATTCACTGAGCGAGTAGGCTCACCCCTCTACTCAAACATTTTTAGGGTTAACCGCGTGGACTTGAAGATGGTCAGAGCATCAGTGTAGATCTGCCACAAGAGTTAAGTACAAGATTAGTTGAGTCAGTCGGTCCTTGTCACTCTAGGTCCTCAGTAAGAGATAAGAAAGAGAGTTACAATTATGATGTGTAATATTATTCCTCTTTTGAAATTGTATGCTAATTAGTAGGTCTTATGTGCATAAGGTGTGAGAGACATCATGAATGTTTATACATGTATCTTTACTATTAAAGTCTGATTAGTAAAAGAAATGTTTAGATTCCCTTGTTAAGATGATTTATGTGGTTCAATGCGAGGAAACAAGAGTTTTAACAGAAAAGAAAGAAAAAAAAAAGTTAAGGGTGTTCTTTGTATTACATATAAATCCTAATTTATGCTCTAATCTCATGATTAGTGGAAATTGTGAGATCGGGGTGTAACAGAAGGTTTCCTAAAGAGGTGTACAATGATGAGCAGAATTTCCAATACGTATCTAGATCAGTTGAGGAGAAAGTATAGTTGGGAGTGTACATAATAGCAGGCCAGTTGGTTCAAGTTATAAGTGAACTCTGTATTGAGTTAGCATATTAGAGTAGTGCAGAGAAAGCATGGTAGGTCTTGTAGTCCCAAGTAAGTGACCGAATGCATATCTAGTCTTTCTTTAGAAGAGACATGCTGAGGTTTGAGAAGGGTAGGGTAAACCTTCATGTTTTAGAATCTTATCATATCATGTGGTAAGTTGATAAGGTGATACATAAGAAAGATTTGGCACCTGAGATGAATAAGGATAAGTATGTATAGTGATTCTATGGCTGATAAAGTATCACCTGGCATAGGGTTGACTTTGCAACCAGTAATGGAAGAGGATAAGTTGAGTATGTACCTTGTGCAATAGATCTTGTGTTGACCTTGGATGGAAGAACAATTTGTTGGTCAAGTGTTATGAAATTACCCTAATATCAAGGAGCTATGTGATAGTTTGAAAGTGCAATGCATGAGTAATATCAATCTCCTTTCTCCAGGGATTTTGGGGGCGAAATCCTTGTTAGCAGTTTATGACTTGTAAGGCCCCATACCTGGGTTTTAGGATAACCCTAGAAGTTTTTCCTAAGTAATATGATTAGAACCTTTTCTTAATATTATGAAAAGTAATTCAGACTTAGGAAGAGCTCGACTGTCAATTTTGAGCATGTTTGAAGGTTGTTTGTGTTATATATGATAGTTTTGATACAAATTGTAATTTACCCAAAATATGGGGTTGATGTGCAATTTACCACCTCTAGAATGTTCCTTCTCTCTCTTGGAATCATCTAGACGGGAGAGAGAGAGAGATGTGCAATTTACCACCTTGTTTGGGTCTTGGTGGTATGGTGACATCCTTGCTGATGTGTACAACACATGAGTGAGATGTGTTTTCTCTTAGATGTGTTATCTAGGGTTAGGGAGCCTTGAAAAGGTTGCCCTATCGATTTTTGAGTGTGTAGGGTTATACCCTATCAGTTTTTGAGTGTGTAGGGTTGTACCCTATCGGTTTGTGAGTGTGTAGGGTTATTCTCTATCGGTTTGTGAGTGTGTAGGGTTATGCCCTATCATTTTGTGAGTGGGTAGGGCTTTGGCATATTGGGCATGACCTTTGTAGGAGACCAAGAGGGAAAGATCTAGCCTTGACCATATCACCACATCTTGCATGTTGTTTCATGCTACTTCTTTTTCATGTACAAGTGTCACCTAAGATCTTAAGGGGAAGACATCTCTTCCATGATCTCTCTCTCATTTCCGTAGTATATAATCTTCTTTCTCTCCATGTAAGAGGATCCTTTTGGCCATCTTTACTTTATCTCCTTCTTGATGGATGATCGTGAGAATCTTAAAGAGCTAGGGAGGTTCTCTTGGAGCTTGGTGGATGAGTTCCAACTTGTGGTGTTCCTTGATCATCTTCCATCTTCTACCTTGGTAAGAAAAGTTTCCTATCATTATTCTTCTTTTGATCCATAGAGCACGGATATCTCCTTTTTACCTTGAGCTCTCTTAATCTTGGCCACATCTTCTTCCTTGGAGGTGTTGTGGTAATCAAGTGTGGTGGATCATCTTGTACCGTGAGATCGTGAGCTTGAAGCTTGACCTTGGAGCTTGGATCTTGGTCAAGATCATTGAGGCGGGATATATAATTCTAAACCTCCTTTGTTATTTTCACACTTCTATGTGTTTAAGTTGTTTCTCATCTTTAGATCATTTATCTTATGCATGCTAGTAGTTGTTGGTGATTTTTGAGAATAGTTTGGGTGAAGAAATCACATTAGTTTGTTGTCATATCTTGTACCATCTTGCCATGATAGTAGATGGACTTGTGGCCGATCATCCTAAGGTTGAAGATGAAAAGTTCACACATATACACTAAGTTGTGAGTGGTTTTCATGACTTGTGGTGTTTAACCCGACACACCGTGTAGCAAGTCATCATGACTTGGGGATGTGCTAAACTGATAGGCGTTGATGATGTCAACTTGTCATGCCCTAGAAGGTGTTGAACTGTCATGCCCTAGAGATGCCTAAACCGATATGATTGCTAAACCTTCATGACCTAGAGGTGCTTTGTTACGACCCATATCAGGGTTAGTCAATAAATACCTCGAATTACGTGAAACACCTCAATTAGTGTTGAATATCAAATTAAATATCATGGTTAATCAAATAAGTTAATATGTGAATCAATAGTTGAGTTTGAATCACCTGAGGCAATTAATGATATCAATGTTGATTATTTAGTTCATTAAGTTGAATCAAGTAATCACAGTCGCATTTAGAGCTTTGATCTAGTGAAACAGTCTAATCAGTATGTTTTCATGCTTTGAGTTGGTAGAGGAGTTTGTGCTTGAGTGGATGCAAAAGAAATCATCCAATTTGGACCGCCGAGGCAATACTTATGCTATTTTTAGTTTTCTTGGCCTTAGATGCAATTCTTCCAATTATTCACCCCTTTAGTAGGTCGGCTATTCCCTTATCTTCTTTCTTCTCAGCCAATACTCAATAGAACAGGACACCAACGACGCCCAACCAGTCTGATAGAATAGCAGCAGAGGGCGATTTGATGGGGGGCGATTTGGGCGCCCTTAGCTCCAATCCGCAGCTCCAACCTTCCCTTCTCCTACCTCTGCCCTCCTTCTTCCTCTAGCTCGCCCTAGAGGCGCCCTAACAGCAGCCCGATCTGGCAAGCAGCAGCTAGGGCGGCGCCTACGAGCAGGCTGCTCGATTGCAGCAGAGGAGAATAGAAGGGGCGATTTTTCCTTGAGCCCTAGCTCTGATCAGCAATGCCACCATCACCCTCTCCTTCTCCTTCTCTCTTTCTCCTCCCATTCTTGCCCTAGCTGCGGCCCAACCAAGCAGCCAAGCTGCTAGGTCGCTGACCTGCAGGATTAGTCATGGCCGACCATCTCAGCAACGGCAAGTCCAGCAGCCACTTGAGAGGGAAGGGCAGGGTGTTTCTTGGCCCCATAGCTTCGGTCATTGATCAGCTGCACGATGATGCCCTCCTTCCTCACCTCGACCACCTAGAACGACACCAAGCTAGGGGCAGCGCCCCACCTAGCAACAGCAGCAACTGCTGCTGCAAGAAGCATCGACCAGTAGCCAGTGTGGGCTCAAAGCAACACCAAGAAATGACGTTTTGGGGTTGTCCTTAAAGTTCAAATGCGAAGTAAAGTCGAATGACGCCCAAATCCAGAAGCTGTGTGATGTGCACGTTTGAAAACAGGGCTGTCCAGAGGTTGAAGATGACCCCGTGAATGCCTGGAAGCGGATCCTAGACGCAATTCCAGTTGATTTTGGACATCCTGAATTAGGTGAGTGGGGTTTCATTTATTTATCATTAATAAACTCAGGCGTTTGAATATTTTCTGTTTTGTGCGCGAATTACGCTGATAACAGGCGTTATCAGGCGTCGGGCAGCGTTTGGCGTCGCCCAACTTTTTATTTCATAAAATGCTTTTAGACGCTGTTATATGATTTAGTTTAGCATCTGATCAGTGTGAATTGAATCAGTAAATTTATATGGTTCATTGGAACTTGGAATACGTAATATGCTTAATGAAAATGATGAAATTTCCTGTATTATGGTTGCAATGTACTTGTTGATTTAAAAATGGATATTTATCATGGAAACTAGATAAATGATACCGAGTTATGTTTAAAGATGACAAATGATGTATATGTGTTTAAAGTGATGTTCAGAATGTGAAATAAGTATGATATGTGACTTTCCTATTTAAATGTTTATATGTTAATCAGTTAATAGACTTAGGTGCCCTAACACCGTAGAACCCCTTTGACAGATCTGCTTCTTAGGGGTGAAACTCGTGTTGCAACATCATCCGTGCTTGTGTCATGGACACACGAGGAAAGAGAGGCAGTGTCCAACAACAATCGTGCTTGTGTCACGATGGCACTGGAGGAAAAATGGGGGTTACTCAACATCATTCGTGCTTGTGTCACGGAGGTAACCCGGTGAGACTCTCCGCCTGTGTACTCAGGTTAGAGGAGGAGTCTAGAGCACTCAGAGTAGTGCAATGAGGCTGTAGAGCCTATGAGTCAGGCTGGAGAGCCTGGGGTCCTGTGGAAGAGCAGGGCTGGCGTCAGACTTAGCATTTCCCGGGTGTGTCGCTAAGTCTTGTACGGTGGGATCGTAGTTCGCTATGGATCTTTATATGCAGGGTACACTGCATATGATTAGGGCATAATAATAATATAAGTTGGTACTCATATAGGATCACAGTAAATTAAAGTATTCGAACTTTTGTGCTATTTCTTTATAACTGTTTATCTGTTCAAATTATCTGTTATTGCATGGAAATGTGATTATATTCTGCAAATCTGTTATGTTAATAGAACTGCCCTGCTTAGTACTGTACTTATGTTTTATTTCAATTTATAAACCTGATGAGTTGTTTAGTGATAGCTAAGTGAAATGCTATTCACTGAGCGAGTAGGCTCATACCTCTACTCAAAACATTTTTAGGTCATCAACATCACAAGAATCTGGAGGATCCTTTCATCTTAACGCTCGGTCTGTAGAAGGTTTATGTAGTTAGTAGTTAGAGGGATCTTAGTCCTTTCCCCTCGATCTTTGGGACAAGGTGTGGGTGAGAGAAAATGTGTATAAAGATGTAAATTAACTGTTATGCTTTATTTTATGTCGAACAATGTAATATGATGTAGACTTTCTGTATATTGCTAGTCGGTTTAATAAAAATGCTTCCGCAGTTTGTTTAGTTTCATTTTACAGCATAAATCAGATTATCCTATTAATGTCTTTAAAATGTTTTTAAAAGTCATGAGTGGTTTGGCTAGTGTGTAATCCCTCCGTCGCGCCCTAATCTCGTGATTAGTGGGTAATGCGAGATCGGGGTGTGACATATTGGTATCAGGGCATAGGTTGAGTATATGAATACTCTAAGTCAAGGTCAGGGGACAATAAGAGACCAATAGGATTAAGGTTTAAGAGTTTTTCTTCTGTCTATAATTTTCTAACAGGAAGTGTTCTGTTATACTATTATAGATGGCAGGAAAAGGATGTGGTCACGAGAACCAAGTAAAGAGTTTAAGTTGAGTCGTTAAGAATCATTAAGGTCAAGGGATAAAGTTATAAGTAAGGCGAAAAATAAATGATGTGTTTTAGCACTGGAAGGTCTGAGTGTTTAGATACCCTGGCCAGGTGTCTGAATACTTAGATTGACTAGTATCAAGCTACTCTGTGTGTTCTTCTCTGGATGTCCTGGCCAGGTATGCAGAGGAAGGATGGGCTAGAGAGAAACCCTAGAAATCTTAGGGTTATGAGATAAGAAATTAATGTGGGAATAAGAGATTAAATATAAGATGTGATTTAACTCTTGTCTATTATTGTTTATTTGATTTAAAGATCACTAGAAATGCTTTTATATGCATAAAATTAGAATTTTCAGTTTGTAAAGCAAATAAGATTCTTTTATATTGTTGTGTCATGAAGTGAAAAGTTTAATGTTTGTTTTCTTTGTATTAAAGTAGACCCGAAATTTATGTTTAAATGAGTTTGCTCTGAGTGGATATTCATTCCACATGTTTATGATTAATAGGGGTAGATTAATCCCGAGTAGCTCCTGGCTTCAGGACTACATGTTCGGCCTGGTCCGGCTGGCAGGATGCGTTACTGGGATCTAATGACTCCTATTAACAATAAAATAAGAGTAGACTCTGGATGAATTAGACCCGTAACATAGTGAGAATGTATATACACTAGGATGTTTTAACTATGATAAGAAGTCTAAATGTTCTTTTGTCTTGAGAATTAGGGTTTGAGAAGCATAGACCCTAATCGGCCCAAAATAGGGTTTTGATGATACATAAACACAAAATTTGATAAGTAAAGTGTCTCAGTAAATGATTTTTAGTATTTTATGTGTAACTCTGATTTAGCTCAAATTTGGATATATAAAATGTAAACAACATTGGAAAATATCAGAATTTTTGAAGAATGTTCTGACTTGTTTATCGGCCGAGTTTCAAACTCGACCGATCACATTTTCTGAATGATATAGCAGTGTGGTAATTGAATTATATCTTTTTATTGATATATCCAATTGATCTCAAATTTTAGCTGTGCTTGAAAAGCACAATTTTAGACACTCTGTTAAATTGGCGTAATTTTTGGATGACTTTTGATCTCTACAGTGAGGGTGTGTAAACTCGGCCGAATCTGCTGCAGACTGCAATATAGCAGTGCACTGTTTGATTTTTAATTATTTATTAGTAATTAGAAATGATCTCAAATATCTACTGGAGGTCTGAAACTTCATTAGGTATAACATATAAAATTTTCAGAATTTTTGGAGCTTCTGTTAGCTGTTTAATAAACGAATTACAGAAACTATTGTGAAAACTGAATTTTCAGCCAACATAATTAAAGTTGAGTGTTGGATTAATATGCTATTGACCCAAGCAACTCAAATTGATTTATATAATCGACCACACCTGCACACAATAACGCTATGTTATTGTTAAGGACCAAACCCTAGAATGATTAGAGTTGTAGTAGCTCAAGGGATATCACTAGTGATTTAACCTTGAATACTAGTATCTCTGTAAAATAAGACCTTGAGATTTGATCTATGTAAAGTAAACTGGCTTTGATAGTGATCTAGGGTTTTAAGGTAGCTAAACTGATCGGTACATGAACAACATGAAATGACTTAGAGAAAAGAGTAAGACATAAACTTGAAATGTAACAATAAGAGAGTAGCATAGAAAGCGGAGTATTATCTGATATATGATCTGAAGATAGTTGATGTAGTTCATGTTTTTAAGACATGGCGTCACTGTCTTTATGATGTGACAATAGATTACCACCCTGGTAAAGAGAATGTGGTGAATGATGCTTTCAGCAGAAAGTCAAGTTCAACAGCTAATGCATTCTCTATGATAGGTTTCAATAGAGACCTGTTAGTAGAAATGTGGGAGTTGAACTTAGACTTAGGGGTGACAGCACAGAGTGGTTTGATTGCACAGATGCAAGTCAAGCCTACTTTTTATGATCAGATCAAGGAACTACAATAGGGTGATAGTGAGTTAAACCAGACCATGCATGACATGATAAGAGGAAAAGATACCAGAGTTTAAGTTTTTAAGATGATAAGGTGTTGTATTAGCATGACATGTTGTGTGTACCTTGAGATAATGAATTGAAAGAAAAGATTCTTATGGAAGTGTATGTATTGATGTATGCTATGCTTTCAGGAAACACTAAGATGTATATGAATCTCAAGAAGTTGAAATGGATGGTCAGATATGCAGAAGGATGTAGCTAGGTACGTAGTAAGAAGTAGTATGTGCCAGTAGGTTAAGGCTGAACCCTAGAAATCTACAGCTACCTAGTAATTTTTTTTCTATGCCTGAATGGGAATGGGAACATATCACAATGGATTTTGTGATAGGGTTGCCCAAGACACCTAGAGGTTATGATTTGATATGAATGATTGTGGATAGACTAATTTAGTCTGCTTACTTTCTTCATATTAAGTCAACCTTTGATGTCTCGAAACTTGACTATGATATACATGGATGAAATAGTTAGGTTGCCTGGTAATCCAGTTTCAATCATATCATATTGAGATCCTAAGTTCACATCTAGGTTGTGGAAACAGTTGCATCGTGCTTCGGGCACAAAGTTAAGATTCAGTACAACCTTTTTACCCGCATACGGATGGTCAGTCTGAGAGAACCATTCAGACTCTTAAGGACATGCTGAGAGCATGTGTTATGCATCTCAGTGGAAGTTGGGAAGAACATTTAAGTCTTATAAAGTTTTCTTAGTGTGAATGTTGAGTTTAGAAATACACAACTGATAATGTTTCGGTTTGAATATAAACTCGGACAATACAGAATTGGTAAATCATAAGATGCATGATTTCAAGATAACAAGATAGCATTAAAATATGCAAATAAATCTAGTTGCATGCTTCTTGTTATGTTAACGTGTATGACCTAACATTTACATGAATTGGCACATTTCTCTGAGGTATTATTAGAATTCTCAAGTACTATTAATTATTTGTGATATGATACGTAAATAACTCTTAAATTGAGTTATGTGATGCATAAACCAGGATTTGGGCTAATATGCACGTACTTCGAGAAATTGCAGATAATTGATAATGTTACAAGTGGTTTCTTATGTGTGAAGTAAATTACTCTTATTGGTGTAATAAGATGTTCAATTACATGAATTCAGTATGTATGTGTCGAAATTGATTTGAGTTTGGGATATTTATGAATTTTTTTAATCTGCCTGCATGCATGATATAAAAATTACTCAGTAATTACAATGATTTTGAATACACTGCTCTGCCAGTTTTAGAATGATACTGTATTGTGATTTGAACTGCAATCAAACAGATGAGATAACGGAAACCCTAAGAGTAGGGTGTTGCCATATGACTAGTGAATGAGATAACCCTAAGAGTAGGGTGTTGGCATGTGATGAATGAATAAGGCAAATTAAACCCTAAGGATAGGGTGTACGATGAATCAAGTATTTTGATATCAAGTTTCACTATGAGATGTGATGATGTTTAACAGTTAAATTGCATGATTTTATTTTAGTACCAAATTGACATGCATTTCGTTTATTTAAGAATTTTAGTTTGTCTGCATGTATAGTATGATAATTTCTCAGTAATTACCATAAATTGAGATACTGTTATAACAGTTCTACAAAGACAATGTTTTTTGGTTTGATCTGGAATTAGATCAGATGTGTCCTATGTTGAGGGACCAATACAAATAGCTGATCTGAGGATCAAGAAACTCAAAAATCGTGAGATACCTTTAGAGAAGGTTTTGTGGAGAAACCACAACTTAGGGGAAGCCACATGGGAGTTTTGGGTTAGATGTGCGTAACAAGTTTCCTTTTCTCGTTTAGGAATTTCGGGACGAAATTCTTATAAGGGAGGGAGATTGTTACGACCCATATCAGGGTTAGTCAATAAATACCTCGAATTACGTGAAACACCTCAATTAGTGTTGAATATCAAATTAAATATCATGGTTAATCAAATAAGTTAATATGTGAATCAATAGTTGAGTTTGAATCACCTGAGGCAATTAATGATATCAATGTTGATTATTTAGTTCATTAAATTGAATCAAGTAATCACAGTCGCATTTAGAGCTTTGATCTAGTGAAACAGTCTAATCAATATGTTTTCATGCTTTGAGTTGGTAGCGGAGTTTGTGCTTGAGTGGATGCAAAAGAAATCATCCAATTTGGACCTCTGAGGCAATACTTATGCTATTTTTAGTTTTCTTGGACTTAGATGCAATTTTTCCAATTATTCACCCCTTTAGTAGGTCGGCTATTCCCTTATCTTCTTTCTTCTCAGCCGATACTCAATAGAACAGGACACCAACGACGCCCAACCAGTCCGATAGAACAGCAGCAGAGGGCGATTTGATGGGGGGGCGATTTGGGCGCCCTTAGCTCCGATCCGCAGCTCCAACCTTCCCTTCTCCTACCTCTGCCCTCCTTCTTCCTCTAGCTCGCCCTAGAGGCGCCCTAATAGCAGCCCGATCCGGCAAGCAGCAGCTAGGGCGGCGCCTACGAGCAGGTTGCTCGATTGTAGCAGAGGAGAATAGAAGGGGCGATTTTTCCTTGAGCCCTAGCTCTGATCAGCAACGCAACCATCACCCTCTCCTTCTCCTTATCTCTTTCTCCTCCCTTTCTTTCCCTAGCTGCGGCCCAACCAAGCAGCCAAGCTGCTAGGTCGCCGACCTGCAGGATTAGTCATGGTCGGCCATCTCAGCAACGGCAAGTCCAATAGCCACTTGAGAGGGAAGGGCAAGGTGTTTCTTGGCCCCATAGCTTCGGTCATTGATCAGCTGCACGATGATGCCCTCCTTCCTCACCTCGACTACCTAGAACGACGCCAAGCTAGGGGCAGCGCCCCACCTAGCAACAGCAGCAACTGCTGCTGCAAGAAGCATCGACCAGTAGCCAGTGTGGGCTCAAAGCAACACCAAGAAATGACGTTTTGGGTTTGTCCTTAAAGTTCAAATACGAAGCAAAGTCAAATGACGCCCAAATCCAGAAGCTGTGTGATGTGCACGTTTGAAAACATGGCTGTCCAGAGGTTGAAGATGACCCCGTGAATGCCTGGAAGCGGATCCTAGACGCAATTCCAGTTGATTTTGGACATCCCGAATTAGGTGAGTGGGGTTTCATTTATTTATCATTAATAAACTCAGGCGTTTGAATATTTTCTGTTTTGTGCGCGAATTATGCTGATAACAGGCGTTATCAGGCGTCGGGCAGCGTTTGGCGTCGCCCGACTTTTTATTTCATAAAATGCTTTTAGACGCTGTTATATGATTTAGTTTAGCATCTGATCAGTGTGAATTGAATCAGTGAATTTATATAATTCATTGGAACTTGGAATACGTAATATGCTTAATGAAAATGATGAAATTTCCTTTATTATGGTTGCAATGTACTTGTTGATTTAAAAATGGATATTTATCATGGAAACTGGATAAATGATACTGAGTTATGTTTAAAGATGACAAATGATGTATATGTGTTTAAAGTGATGTTCAGAATGTGAAATAAGTATGGTATGTGACTTTCCTGTTTAAATGTTTATATGTTAATCAGTTAATAGACTTAGGTGCCCTAACACCGTAGAACCCCTTTGACAGATCTGCTTCATAGGGGTGAAACTCGTGTTGCAAAATCATCCGTGCTTGTGTCATGGACACACGAGGAAAGAGAGGCAGTGTCCAACAACAACCATGCTTGTGTCACGATGGTACTGGAGGAAAAATGGGGGTTACTCAACATCATCCGTGCTTGTGTCACGGAGGTAACCCGGTGAGACTCTCCGCCTGTGTACTCAGGTTAGAGGAGGAGTCTAGAGCACTCAGAGTAGTGCAATGAGGCCGTAGAGCCTATGAGTCAGGCCGGAGAGCCTGGGGTCCTATGGCAGAGCAGGGCTGGCATCAAACTTAGCATTTCCCGAGTGTGTCGCTAAGTCTTGTACGGTGGGATCGTAGTTCGCTACGGATCTTTATATGCAGGGTACACTGCATATGATTAGGGCATAATAATAATATAAGTTGGTACTCATATAGGATCACAGTAAATTAAAGTATTCGAACTTTTGTGCTATTTATTTATAACTGTTTATCTGTTCAAATTATCTGTTATTGCATGGAAATGTGATTATATTCTGCAAATCTGTTATGTTAGTAGAACTGCCCTGCTTAGTACTGTACTTATGTTTTATTTCAATTTATAAACCTGATGAGTTGTTTAGTGATAGCTAAGTGAAATGCTATTCACTGAGCGAGTAGGCTCATACCTCTACTCAAAACATTTTCAGGTCATCAACATCACAGGAATCTGGAGGATCCTTTCATCTTAACGCTCGGTCTGTAGAAGGTTTATGTAGTTAGTAGTTAGAGGTCTCTTAGTCCTTTCCCCTCGATCTATGGGACAAGGTGTGGGTGAGAGAGAATGTGTATAAAGATGTAAATTAACTGTTATGCTTTATTTTATGTCGAACAATTTAATATGCTGTAGACTTTCTGTATATTGCTATTCAGTTTAATAAAAATGCTTCTGCAGTTTGTTTAGTTTCATTTTACAACATAAATTAGATTATCCTATTAATGTCTTTAAAATGTTTTTAAAAGTCATGAGTGGTTTGGCTAGTGTGTAATCCCTCCGTCGCGCCCTAATCTCGTGATTAGTGGGTAATGTGAGATCAAGGTGTGACATGCTTAGACTGATATGATGCTAAATTGTTATGCTTTCAGGGTACAATCATGTCATGATCAGGAGGATGCCTTGAGCTGGAGTGTCAAATCATGAAGCCTTGGTTGAGAAAGAGGTTGATCTGGCAAACCCTAACCCTAGCAACTAATTCACCTTAAAGAGTGTAAGCCGATACACCTTGATGAGTGTAAACTGATAAACCTTGATGAATGTAGGCCGACACAAGATGAATGCAATCAATTGATACACAATGAAGTAATAAGATGGATACATTTTGATAAGTATAGGTTGATAAACCCTTAGGAGGGTTAGGCTAATGTGAAAAGCATGTTGGAATTAATATCCTAGTAAGAATGGTTGCGGGCCATACCCTAAACATTAGGATTGGCTTCAGGCCATACCCTAACAGGAGTGTGGTTGTAGGTAGTGACTCAATATATAATCAGGATTGGTTACGGACCATACCCTAACACAATCAGGATTGACTACATGTCATACCCTGATTAGGGAACAACTACGGGTTGTATCTCTCTAGCGATGAGCCTATATACCCATGCTAGCTAATTGTAATTTGACTCATAATGTCATTGCCAATATTCTCATACTGACTGAGGGGATGAGGTCGTGGAGTCTGACTCTTACATGGACCTTATATAGCACCAATTCTACCTAATTTAGGTTGGTGGGAGCATTAGAGGTATACCTTATCTCCTCAGGGCATAAGATTATTTGTTGAAAGAATCAATCGTGTAGAATATTTGCTTATGGATCAAATACAGAAACATTAAATGGGGCTACAATTGCTTTTGCATGTCATACTTGATATTATACATATTCTTCATATTCCTTTTAAAATGGATTGGATGATCTATTTCTCAGTTATAGATATTTGAACTACTTAAATGATGAGATCACTCTACTCTGCATTTAACTAGCAGTTATACATGTTTAATTCAATAAAGGTTTCTTTTGTTTTCTTTCATAAACATTTAATAGTGATAGTAAAATTGTTGGCAGAGTGTTATATCTCTCAATGGGACTTTTGTCTCACCTCGTGGGTTCTACAACTTTTTAGGTAGACGTGCACGAGGTAGTAGAGATCATGTAGCTAATACAAACCAACAACAGGTTGAAGACTAATAATTTTGAGGTAGTGTCTTGTCAATTGTATCCTATTGTAGATAGAAGTCCTATGTGTCGTTCTTGTACTCTCAGGTCCTTGGGGGATAGATTCATTTCCAATTTTATGATCGGTCTGAGATTTTGTATTGAATGCCTCAATGTATAATGTTCCACATGTACATATTTTTGGTAAAAGCAAACTAATACTAGAAATAGAGATGTTGCTGAGATAGTACATGTGATGTATCATGTTGTATATGACAGGCTTAGGGCCTTTCTGTAATGAATTTCTTGGCGATTGATATTTATGAAAAATGGTTTTAATTTTTTAGTGATTTTCAGTAATCCACTGTTGATGGTTATTTCTGTGTGGTTTTGTGCGATGTCATTATAAGTTGGAAAGCAATTGTCACACTATCCTTGTATAGAATTGAATTCTGGTGTGGTGTTGATCCACCTTGACTTTTAATGAGAATGATTAATACACTTTGGTGCCTATATATATATATATAATTATAAAAAAGCATACATTAATTACTTTTTTAAACTAATTTTTACAATAGAAGTTGTGAACATCCATGTGGCACTTGTTTGCAACTTCCATCACAATTTTAGTTGCATACAATATTGGGGGTCATAAAAAACATAGATGGACACACATTTATTCGTCCCTCATAGACCAGCATATTACCAATGTGTTCCTAATTACTATCAATGAGTCACATACCAATAGTTTCAACTAAAAAAAGCACCATCAATCAACAACCCTCCATCAATATTTAGGCACACACTTAAGAAGTTTCCTAGGTGGGAAGGCACTCAAAAGGGGTGCTTAGCCTCCGTATTGACTTATTTACGCTTTAAGTATGTTTTTATGGGTCCTCAACCCATAGATGGCTCTTATTTTCATTCTGAATGGCAGGTCATACTAGCTAAAAAATCAAATCCATGTTCGAATCCCTACTCTACTTTTTAATTCTTTATACCATACATATGCGTTCTAAGTTATGTATTCATTTTTACTTGAATATAACATTCTTTTTAGTTTTTATCTTGGGGCTTATTTTTTGTATCAAGGATAAAAATAAATTATATAATTATATATATAATAACAAAATCCATTTACATAAGGTGAGATTACTTTTAATACAAAATGTATGTATATAATGGAATAATCTCATCCACATAAATAAATAAAAATATGCTCTATAATACACCTACACGTGTCAAGAGGCTCAAAATAAACACTTTAGCACCTTCCTCATTAATAAGTATACCTCTGTCACATTCATGTATGTATTAATTTAGCAACAGCATATCAACTTTTGTCATGATGTCTCAGCTAAGCCACTTGTGGTCTGCTTTCATAGATCTAACACTTTCCTCAAAGATAACAATAGAGGAAATATATGGAGTCATGATTCTTGGGCGGGTCATGGAAAGAACTGAGATGCCTAGATTATCATTCTGCATAGCTTTGGAGGGGAGTACTTGTTTATAGATACACACTCATTCCAATGGGATTTGGAACATAAGACACAATATTGAGTTCTCCTTAGAATAAATTGTGAGATTTTTAGGGAACATCGTGGTTATTGGTGGGGTGTTTGGGGGCACGACATATGGCTCCCCAAAATAGCAGTTCTGTAAAATACAAAGTATACCTACTTTTTGCAAGAATGTTGTCTTTGTGGGAAATATTCCATTCAATTTGGTATGCCAAAACTCAACTGATTTCGTGATATAGACCGAATATATGATGATTTGGTCAAATTCTTTGAATTTTTTACATTTTATCTATCTTCATGATTTTAAAATATTTGGTGTTCAGGATAAATTAGTTGACAATATGGGAGGCAATGTGCCCAACACCAACTACTTCTCTATTCATTGGCAACACCTACATTGGGGCATCTCCTTTATTGTAGCACAACTATTATAATAATTAATTTAGAGTTATATATTTTAGATAGAACTATACTTACCTGACACACGTGTGGGGGGTTATGCATGTTTCACACATTGGAACACTGCCCCTTGCCAACCATGGTCCCCCTCCTTCCCCTGTCCCAATCATTCTCTCTTTCTTAAACAACCCATTTTTATTTATTTTTATTTTTTTTGTTGTGCTTATAACTTTTAATCTGCAACTAGTTTTTTATGAAATAAAAACTATTAGAATCCTTACAAAAAGTACTTTCCCACCATATTTTGAAGAAAATAATAAAAATCGATGGAGCTTGACATGTACCACACCCACAGTGAATCCAATGTGTCCACTTTAAACTTGAAAGCACCAGTTCAGACTTGAGCATAATTTGAACTTGAATGTGCCCAATTTCGACTTGAATTCACCCAGTTCAAACATGATTTTGACTAGTTAGTGTTGTAATATGCCTAATTGTCAGTGCATCATTATCTTCATCATCATTGTCTTCGTCGTCGTCGTCATCACCATCATCATCAACACCACCACCATAATCATCATCATCATCCTCATCATTATCATTATCACCATTATCATAATCTTCTTCTTCTTCTTCTTAATTACACTTATGTGATCAATTTGGATTTGATTGCGTCCAGTTTGGATTTGATTGCGCCCAATTTGGACTTAATTGTGTTGTATTTAGACTTGAACGCCCAGTCTAGTCTTGATTACACCCAATTTGGAATTGAATGCACCCATTTTTGACTTTAATGTGCCCAGTTTGGACATGATTTCACCCTGTTTGGACTTGAATGCCCAATTCATACTTGATTACACCCAATTTGGGCATGGTTGTGCCCATTTAGTGCTTTGTCGATGCACGTAGTATTCAGACTTGATTGCACCCAGTTTGAACTTCAATGTGCCTAGTTTCAACTTGGAAGCTCTCAGTTCAGACAAGATTGCACCTAGTTAGTGTTGTATTGGTGCACCTATTTTTCTTAATGCACCATGTTTGACATATATTTCATCCAATTTATAACGTGCAAATAAATTTTATTCACCGAATTATTTTTCTCAGATTATATGGATATTAGTCTTTGGATTGTATATTTTGTAACAAATTCAATGGTTTTTATTTTGTCAAAAAATACACTCCAGACTGAACGTTGTGTGTGATATAAATTTATCCCTCTTCTTTTCATTCCTTCTCTCTCCACAAACCTATCAAATTAGTTTACTTCTCCCCTTACCTACCACATGTCACCTCACCCCCAAAACCACCTGCCCCCACCCAAAACCACTTTGTCTTGGGCTCGAGATGGCAAAACCAGCTACATGGGACGCACCAAATGTGTCACACCCTGCAATGCGTAAAACCAACATTTTCATTTTTGACATTGTGCACAATAATACTTTCAATCTATTTATATTTTAGAGGGTGGGTTTTGAAGAGGGGTGATAGACAGCATGTCCAACTCCAACTATTGGTCTATTTATAGGCAACCCCTACTATGAGACATCTCCTTTATTACATTAAAAACTCTATTATAATTAGTTTAAGATTTTTTAATCATGTGTGGACACGAAGTAGCCTACACCCATACTAGATCAAGGACACGTGAGTATAAAAGGGGTGGATTTTGAAGCAGGATGATAGGTAGTGTTCCCAACACCAACTACAGTTCTATTCACCGACAACACCTACTGTGGGGCATCTCCTTTATCACATGAACAACTCTTATTTTAATTGGTTTAGGATTTTCTAATCCCATGTGAACATGGAGTAGCCTACACCCTAACCAAATCAAGGTCACGTGAATGTAAAGCGGTGGGTTTTGAAGTGGGATGACATGCAACTTGCCCAATAGAAACTATTGTTCTATTCACTAGCAACACCTATTGTGGGGCATTTCCTTTGTCACAATGTTTTTCAACTATTGAATTTGTTATACATAGAAGTCACATGCTTTTTGCATGTAAATTTACTAGTATATACCAACATGGCTGCTTCTTGAGCGACGATTGCAATGTTGAAGCTAGAACGTTTGAATCTTAGATACTTGTTTTATGGTAAGTGATTATATGACACAATACCATAGTGAAGATCCACTATCTTTTCTAACTTCTAAATGTGAAATAGTTGTAATGTTTTTGAAATAAAACCAAAAACACACATTGTAAAAGGGATATTTTTTATCCATCCCGTCCTTAAAGGCAGACATCATCGTGAAGACATGTACTTACTAGTATTTTAAGAGAATAGAAAATGTATATGGTGCAATCAAGGCTTGACTCCGCAAGACATTTATTTAGGATATTAACCATATGCATCATCTTGAAAACTATCATGACGAATCTATTCATGTACTAACTAAATAAAAATACAAAATACCCACATAGATTTTGTAGAGATAACACACAAAGTACATAATAGGGAAGATGTAACGTCTGGGCCCACTGCCCAAGGCTCTAGTAGAGTTTCAGGAATGACGACTGGCCCCACAAACCACCACTAGCCTTAACTGCGCACTTTGTCCACACTTACGTGCAAGCCAGGATCAACTTCCTGATTGGTCACCCATCCTAGTACTACTCCAAGCTGAGCACACTTAACTATGGAGTTCTTTAGTGATGGGCTCCCGAAAAAGGAGGTGCATCTTGGTGATATGGGTAGTCCAATCATTCCTTTTAAGATCATGTTATCCGAGGCCTCAAATCCTGGGATGTTACAATCTCCCCACTTAGACTCTTGACGTCCTCGTCAAGGCTCAACTATATGGCCTCATAATCTGACCCCATTTCAGTGCAGACCCACAATGGCCAATGGACACCCAGCTCCCGATCACGGAATACCAGCGCAAGAGCGGCTCCATCTTGTCTCTGCGGATAGCCCTTTCCAACTTACCTGGACCGCACGGCTCAAGACTGGCATGCCATGCCCATATAGGCCCCACCTACTGGAGGGGTTATGGCTCTGATACCATTTGTAACGTCTGGGCCCACTGCCCAAGGCTCTAGTAGAGTTTCAGGAATGACGACTGGCCCCACAAATCACCACTAGCCTTAACTGCGCACTTTGTCCACACTGACGCGCAAGCCAGGATCAACTTCCGACTGGTCACCCATCCTAGTACTACTCCAAGCTGAGCACACTTAACTATGGAGTTCTTTAGTGATGGGCTCCCGGAAAAGGAGGTGCATCTTGGTGATATGGGTAGTCCAATCATTCCTTTTAAGATCATGTTATCCGAGGCCTCAAATCCTGGGATGTTACAGAAGAGTACATAGAGATAGGACTTGTAATGTATACAACCGACTGGATGTTATAACCCTAGAAATAAAAGGGTTAAGTTGTAATTGTCCAAAACATGCTCTAAACAAAGAGTTGGGATTTTGATTCAAAATGAGGGTGTGATCCCCTTAAACAACCCACTAGAATAGAGCAAATCAGGATCAAACACATCAACATCGGCAGGACCACCATGAGAAGTTTATCATTTCTGACGGAGAAATAAAAATATAGGTTGCGAGCTATATTACGGTTTTTCATTCTGATGTTGTGCAAGAACCGAGCTACACACATGTTTATTAGCATACAAGTTTGCGTGTGTAGTCTACATCTAATAACTTCTACATCATTGCTACTCTTATATAGAACGTTGATGCTCCATCTAGCTCCATTCCCATTGTAAATTTTCTATGTGAAATTATATACTAACAGGGTTGCTCCTTGAATGGTGATAGCAGCATTGAATCTAGAATGTTTTGGATCTTACATACTTGTATTTACAATAAGTGATTATAAGGCACAATACCGTACTGAAGATCCATCTTCTGAATGTGAGGTAGTTGTAAAGTTTTAAAAATATAACTAAAAAACACATATTGCAAAAGGGAGAATTTTTTATTCATGTCGTCCGTGAAGGCAGGACATCGTTGAAAGGACATGTATTTACTAGTATTCTAAGAGAATAGGAAATATATATGATGCAATCAAGGCTGACTCCGTAAGACATTTATTTAGAATTAACCATATGCACCATCTTGAAAATCTCATGGCGAATCGATCGTGAGGTCTATGTAGATGCTTAGTCTCGCGGCTACTACTGGACGACAAGGTTGAAGCCCTTAGGAACAAGGTTGAAGATGCTGAGGACGCCCTGGGCGGTGCTATTCAGCAGGGAGAGCACGGACAGGAGTTGGCCCGTGGATGGGAGGCTGGCGTTGCAGGTGGATAGCGGGGAGGTCACCATCAGCTTGCAGCTGCTGAGCAGCGTCGAAAGACCGTTGGTGCTCACGCTGGCCAGCACGGCGTTCCCGCACTGTACTTGCATCGTAGCGTCTGCGCCCGAACGTCAACAAATCAAGAATCAGCTAGCATTTATCGATCATGGAGCGGAAGTAACAGCAGATCGATAATTCAGTAGACGACAGAGTTGGCAATGTTTATTTGCGTAGTAGAATCCGACAATATCAATGACTACGCGTCCTTACTAGGAAAGGCAGGTGTGGCGCTAGTCACGGCGGTGCTATTGACGGCGCAGGAGACGGTGGCGGATATACGGATCACGCCGAGGAGTGGCAGCAGGCCAGTCTGAGCTCGCCGTCGGCACAGCTGCAGTTGTGTGACAAGCACAGCCACCAATAAGCTACATGCAGCTGCAACCATTGACGCAATGCCGGCAATGTCTGTGTGTAGCTCAGTACTCTTTACAGTGCTAATCGAGATATCTGGCTAGCTCGGTGCTTTGTGCTCAGGATGCGCCGAGTTCTGGCATTTATAGAGCTAGCTATGTGCTCTTCTCCTTCGACCGGTACCAGTTGCATGCTTCCTAAGGTAACCGTTGGTGCGCTAGCTGGTGCGTGAGGAATCTACTACGTTGACGGGCAGCCACTCGATCGATTGCTGTACTTCTTTCCCAGGAGCATCCAACAAAAGCGTACATCGAGGTAGTTGACGGATATAACTCCATGAGGTTCTTCATTGGAGGTAGTCTTGCGATAACCAGTACTGAAAACAACATCGTCGCGTACGCGGCCGCTAACAAGTAAAGCAGCTAAACTAGCTACTGATGCCAGTGGACGGGGTCCAAGGAGATGAAGAGGACAACCACAGCCACTACAACATAGCATTCAAGAATAGAAGACAACCACACCCACTGCACGCCATGACTGAAATTGGTACCTTACTTTGGGCAACATAAGTAGTCGCCCGTAGCTTAGCTAGCTGTGGTGCCAAACAGAAGGTATACTTTTGGGTTTTAACGAATGGATGGCTTCAATATTATTGATCGGGGAATCATGACCGCATGAAATCATCACCTCACGTCGGTAGGGCTAAGCCAAGACACTTGAGTGCGCTCTGTGCTTCGTTGTTTCCTCTTCGTTTTCCTTTTTGAGGTTTTTTTTCATCTGAAACGTCCTTTATTATGTTTCTTGAAAACCTCAAGACATTCCCATGAAGTTTCAATAATCTTAAAGAAAACCTTTACTCACACCACCATTGACAACTCCGTCAAACCACATATATTTTGTAATATCCAACCTTCTACTAGGCCACATTGTTCTATATAGCGATTACTTTTTTTTATATTTATATTTAATTTCTTTCTAATACTTCTATACTATATGAACACAGACAAAAAAACTCCAACTCAAATTCTTTTTGACTAACAAGTATATACCACGATACGAGCCTGACTTTTTCAATGTCTATTGAATAATTATTAAAGTGTGGTTTTGGTATTCATATCATAATATGGCATATCATCATTCTTTGAAAATAGCAAACAATTTCAAAATTGTGTCAAAAAGTATTAGTCACTTTTTGAAAATAGCGAATAATTTCAAAATTGTGTCAAAAAGTACTAGTAACTCAAACCGCCAAACATATCATGATAGAACTCTTAGTAGAATCCAAATTGTATGTAATCTTGTTGGGGCGTCAACTTTTAGATTCAAAATCGTCTCGTTTTGAACAAATTAAAACATGTACCCAGTAATTTTTGAGTTGGACTGTGACGTATTTATAGGTTTGATGCATAGACATGTTAGTGGGTGGAGTTTACATTTACTCAAAATCTGACACGTTTCGTCATTGATTTAACCCACTATCATTTAAAATTATTAATAAAACCAAGACATTTGTTTAGCATCTTAATACGGACCTAGGGTGGATAACTACATTCCTAAGCATTTGAAGTCCAGAACCGGCTTCACATGCATGTACAGGTATCAAACCCCAAAGAATATCAAAAGTTGAATCCATCTAAAATCATCACCAAAAATGATATAAATGAGGTGATCGAACTAATATATTTTTTTTTCTAAAATTAAAACATACTAGGATCAATTTAAATTTCTCTAGTCTATGATCATGGATTCCTATTAGACATTGATAGTCTAAAATTTAGGTTGGATTCACAAACGATTTAATTTTTTCTAAAGCTCTTTTAATGTTTGAGTAGTTACAAGTCAATTGTGTAACAATATCCAAAACCCAATCGATTGAAACCTCTAGATATTAGGTTAGTCAAGATTACATATGAACCCATGAATATGACCTGACCAGAATCAAAACTAATGGACTCAAGTTTGGATCTTTTTGTTGACTTGACTCCATGTTAGAAAGATGACGTGTTATAATATTAAATTGACATATTCAGACAATTCGTATTGAGTAGCAGTGGAATTCTACACAAAATGTATGTTAATAGTTTGAGACTAATTCAAAGCTACATAAAACTTTAAATATATGATAATATACTATAAAATCAAACAATTTTGTATTTATATGCAACTCATTACTATTTATATAGTACTTATTCGGACAACTTAGAAATTATAATGTTTGTGTTTAATTCTAGCTGGTGCATCATATATTGAGGCAAATTATAGGTTTCAACAAAAAAAACTTCTAGGCACATGTCAGTCCAAGTCAAACTTCTTTGCATAATACACTGCACTACACATTACAATACACTACACTAAAAGTGTCTATTGGTCAAAGATAAATCCTTAACCAATATTTGTTGAACCTTAAAGGTACATGTTAGTGAGGTGAAGGCCCTGACTGGTGTACCCCGATGGAATATTAGGTGTCCATAAACCCTAATCAGAGTCAATCCTTTACCAATAAATTTGAAAACCTTGAATTGCATTTATTAATAAACAAATATTATCTTCTTATATAAATATTACTATTTAAGACTTAGACCAATGAATGCCATAGTCATAAAATTTGTAATACTATATTTTACCAAATAAACATTATTCTAAATATAGAATGATAAATTACACATAAACTTGCAAATAATATGGGAGATAACCAAATGAACACAGTATGTGGGATATGAATAATTAACTACACAACCATATGTACCACTAAAATACCTAAATGGAAGGAATCCTAGCCCCGAGTATATGTAGATATTGTATAATTGAAGAGGTAGAAAATCTTATACATTGTTTTAACTCGTGAAGAATAAATCATTAATAAGTTGAGTTAGAAGAAATGAACACAAACAAAAAAGTTCACACAATTCTAGAAAACTCTCACACCTATGAATTGGGTCATGTGTACAAAACCCTAGAAACTGCAAATAAAGAACGTGATGACAATATGCATCATGTTCGCCTAAAATTAAAAAAGATAGATAAAGCCAACTTATCAAATGGGAGACTATATTCAGGTTACATTTTCATAGCATGTCTATTATGTACAAATCTTCATGTATGGATTATATTGAAACCAAATCAAGCATGTGCCTTCCACAAAGTGCAAATAGAAATATTACACGCTTTATATATCACACATTTACTGAAGATACAATTCATAACATTACAGGGTGACTATCAAAAATAGAAATATAGTGTAAGAGTTCAATTTAGTTTTATGTTAATAAGATATCAAATTACTCATAGGGTAAACAAGATCAATATTGACATTGATACATAATAAATTTGATACAAAAGCCAAACATCATGATTTTAAGATAGTGTAAGTCAAAAGCACATCATATTACATAGATAACAAATTATAATAAAATTGATTCAATTGTAAGGGTTTTCTCATTCACTTATGTACAAAATTATCTACAAACGGATTCGTTGAATATCATTTTTCAATAGTTTTCAATTGGTTCTTAAGATAGTAAATTTTTAAGCAATCATAGTTTTAGAATTGTCATGTCTACATCATGTCAATATCTCAACAGTTGTCATTTAGAAAAAAGAGTGGGCTAGAGTGATGGGGGATGCGGGGGGAAGAGGGGGACGAGGGGGTGGAAGAGGCGGAGGCCATCCTCGTGGGGGAAGGGGTTCGGGGGGAGGAAGGGGAACAAAAAGTCGATCAGGCGACCGGGAATACTACTCCTTTTCTAGTGGAGATCTGTGGAAATATCCTGGCCAACCAGATGACCCTGGTGGATCACCAGACAGCGGCGTTAGGGTTTCTATACTGGGGGTAGGTTTGAACTTCCAGTTCTCAAGGATGTACGGGCTACATCCAGAGAACAGATCGGAAGTCAACAAGGACAGAAGCGGACCCAACATGTCATCAGACAATCAATTCTCGCCGCTGGGGGGCCATCAGACGTCATAGACAAGAGGGGAGAGCAATATGGCAGATGCTTCTTAAGAGATCCTGTGAAACAGCAATACTCAAGGAGGAACAACCAATAGCAATGCGGGAAATTAGGATACCTTCTTCTTACAATCCCTGTTCGAGAGCAAGCTGGCCCTATCAGATGTAAAAATATCTCATATAGATGGTATCCCTACTCTTGAGATAGAGTTGGATGCGAAAGAAGACCTCGCACGTCCATGTCAATACACCGTAGTCACCAGACTGATTGGAACAGACATAGGGTATATGACCATGAGGGAGAGAATCCAAACACTCTAGAACCCTATAGGTAGATTCAATATGTTTGAAGTGGATCTTGGACACTATGTAGTGCAATTCTCATGTAAACGGGACTTTGACATGGCACTCACCGGAGGTCCGTGGAAGCTCTTTGGTTGTTGTCTTGCAGTATGGCAGTGGTTTCCTTCAGTCCGTCCATCGATGGATCTGCCCCATTACCTGGTGACATGGGTAAGAATCTTAGATCTTCCACTTCATCTCTATGTACCCACCATCTTCAAATATATTGGTCTAGCCCTTGGCAGCCTGGTTAAAGTTGATGCCCATACTGCTGCAAGAATGAGGAGCAAGTTAGCCAGGCTTGCTATTGACGTTGATACCACAAAACCTCTCATTCACAACATCATGATCAACAACGACGTCTACCAGATAGAGTACGAAGCATTCCCTGAAACGTGTGATGTTTGTGGAAGGCTTGGACATAACCAAAAGCATTGCACGTCAAAGGGGGCTATCCCTGCTTCCAATGGCAGGGACGAAGGAAGACGACGACAACGATGGGTGGCAAACAAATAGACAAAAAGCCATAGTGCATAGAGCCCGATCAGCACAACATAACAAAACCAAGGAAACTACCAGAGGAAGCGCATCTAGTTCAAACTCAAACAAGTTTGCTAACCAAGTGGATATGGAGGACCAGGAGGATAGGTATGAAACTCACATTGAGGCAGGCTCAGAGAACCAAACGTCCACCAAACACACTAAAAGCAAGAAAGATAGCAGAGGGAAAATTGATAAAATCTGGAAATAGAAGAAGCTAATCACAGCAGATGATAAATAAGAGGTTCTGAAGGATATCACAAAGACAACCATGAAGAACACAAAGGAAAAAGAAGCACACATTGTGGTAAATCTTGGAGTAGATGAAGTCATTGAGGAGGTCATCAACGTGGAGGATAGAGAAAATGTTGCAGAGCAAAGCAACAACAAATCCACCTATACTGAAACCCCTTTTGAGACTGAGATCAATACAGACCCGTCGGACGACGTAGAAGTGAACAAGACAAGCGATAAAATAGTTGTTGTAGTCGAGGAACCTATTTAAATGATTAAATACAAAGACGAAGATGAGACCACACCAACCACCATTGTTAGTGGTCATATGCCACCAGGTAGAAAAATCAAGGGGAGTACCCCAAAACTTAAGAATGCAAGGCCTAAACCTCCCTATGAATCTAGACGGAAGAGCCCCAGGCTCAGCCCAGAGCAAGAGGTTGTAGTGGATGATGTTGGCGAAGGAAAGGAGAATCACGATGCCACTGACTCCCAGTACGGTGTCCATGGGACTCTCTTCTTCCTCCCATAGTTGTTTAATGTTAGATCTTCTCTACTGGAATGTTCAAGGAATCAACAATAAAGATACATGATGTGTCCTCCGAGATATGATAAAAGACCCAAAGTTGTGGCAATCCTTGATCCCAGGATCAGCGGCACTGAAGCTACTCAAACCATATGGAAGCTTGGTTTTTCTAACTCCCATAGAGTAGAAGCCAGGGGCTTCGCGGGGGTATATGGTTTTGTTGGAATTCTGACGATTGTGAAATCAAGATCATCAACAGTCATACACAATTTTTCACATGCCTTATCAACAACGCTACCTTCACAACCTTCATCTATGACAATCTGCACATCTCTTCAAGGAGGTTTCTTTGGAAACATATAGTTCAAATGAGTAAGATCTTCGACAAACCTTGGATCATTGTTGGCGATTTCAATACCACTATCAGCCCCAATGAAAAAAAAAGTGGCACGAGGTATGACTTCCAAGAAGAAACGATCTTCAATAATACCTTATTGGAGGCACTGTCTGATTTGGGGTTTATGGGTCCAAAGTTCACCTACAAACACGGGAAACTCCAAGAGAGGTTAGACCGTGTTGTCACCAATTTAGATTTTTTGTTGAAGTACCCCCATTTTATAGTTGAACACATGCCTAGGGTTTGGTCAGACCACAACCCAATATTTGTAAGATCCACCTTTAAAAGAACCACTAACCAAAGATTCCTTATGAAATGTTCCTAGTTCAAGAATAGAGACTTTCAAAACATGCTCTGAGCTTCTTGGCAACCGCAACTGGAGTTCAAAGATGTCCTAGTGATCTCTAAACCTGACATCATGAAGTGGACAACAAGCAACAACAACAAAATCGGGAAAGAAAAGGCGAGAATCCTCAGAAACCTCATCATCCTTCAAAAAAACATGGTGGATAGGTATGACGATATCACTGTCCACATGATAGCAGAATTGCAGGTGAAATACACGGACATCCTGAGAGCTGAGGAGGAAGACTGGAAACAAAAAAGCCACATTTAGTGGCTTGTTGATGGTGATATCAACAAAAAGTTTTACAACACTTATGTCAAACAACGACGATGAAGCAACAATGTAACCATGCTAAGAAAACCCAATGGGGACTGGACGAGTGACAAAACTGAGATCCAAGGCATGCTAGTCAATCATTTTGAGTCCCTCCTGACAGAGGACCATCCTGCAGACTCTCATAAGGTATGAAAGTACTTTGGATGTTTTATTAAACTCACTGATGAGCAATGCAGGACCATTACTTTGCCACCAACCCTGGCTGAAATCTACAAAATTCTAAATTCCATGAATCCTTACAAAGCCTATGGACCTGATGGCATAAATGGTTCCTTCCTACTTGCTAACTAGCACACAATTAATTCGTTTGTCCTTTCCACAATATCAAAGGCATTAGCAGGAGAAGCACTACATGATGACGTATGTGCAACAACCATTGTCCTCATCCCAAAAGTATCCAAACCTGAAACATGTGAACAATTTAGGACTATATCGTTGAAAAACATCAACCTTAAGCTTGCTTCTAAAGTCATTGTTGAAAGGATCAAAATTTATCTAGAAGGGTGGATTTCCTCGACACAGAGTGCTTTTGTACAAGGCCGTAAAATTACAGACAACATTGTGGTAGTACAGAAAATCATCCACAACATGCAAAGAAAGTCAGCTAGGAAGATGATGGCAATCAAAGTTGACCTCTCTAAGGCCTACGATACGATTAACTGGCTTTTTGTGGAAGACACTTTGAAGAAAACTGGATTGCCTGAACCTATTATCAATTATATCCTGGGGTCGATGTCTGGAGGAAGAGCGGCCATCTCCTGGAAGGGTAAGTTGGCTGGTCGTTTCAAAGTGAGTAGGGGTCTTAGACAAGGAGACCCACTGTCACCTTATGTCTTTATTCTATGCTTGGAAAGATTGAACCAACACATTGATAGCAAGGTGAATGCCAAGGAATGGTCCCCTATTAAACTCTCTGTTAATGGCCCTATTGTTTCCCATTTGTGTTTTTCTGATGACATGATTCTATTCTCCAAAGAAGACATAAAACAACTAAGAACAATCCAACAATGTTTCTAGGAATTTAGTGTTGTCTCATGACAAGGCATCTCAGTGAAGAAGTTGAATATCCACTTTTCTTGTAGTGTACCCCGAGCTACTAGACGCCTACTCTGCAGGAAGAGTGGATTCACAAAAACTTCTGATCTAGGAAAATACCTAGGGGTGCCTCTCATTCACAATAAGGTATCAGTCAGTATGTATGGTGAAATCATCATGAAGGTGGCTAATAGTATTAACTCCTGGTCTACAGGAAGCCTTTCTCTTACTGGTAGAGTCGGCATCACAAGATCCACATTAAGCGCCATCCCTACTTATACAATGCAGTCAGCAATCATCCCCCTCAAGGTCTGTGATAGGATTGATGCTAATGTGCGATCGTTCATCTGGGGAGGGGGGCACAAATCCAATCCCCTTTCTCTAGTCGCTTGGAATAAGGTCACGAACAACAAAGATAATGGCGGTCTGGGAATCAAATCGATGAGAGAATGGAACCAGGCTTTGATCAGCAGACACGCTTGGGAGATTGAGTCAGGCAGACGCTCCTATTGGTGCCAAGGTCTAAAGAGGAAATACTTCAACATGTTAGCAGCATCAACAACAATTCCTCCAGGCTGGGAAGAGCATTTCTGAAGTGCAAGGAGTTTCTTGATGAGAACTCTATGTGGAACCCCATTAGCATAAAAAATATCAACGTGTGATATGATAAATGGTGGAGCCCTAACACACGATTTCTTAATCATACAAGAAGGCCAATCCCTGCTGATTTAAAGGATTTGTAGGTTGCCAGTATTGTCAACTTCAACAACGAATGGGACCTCGAGTTCCTCAAGGAATGGATATCATACGACGACATCAAGGAAATTTTAAAGATACCTACTCCTTTGGAGCCTCAGTTGAATGACATGTGGGTATGGATACACATTGACATTGGGAAATTCTCCATGAAGAGTGCCTACAATGTCCTTAGATCCCAAAAAGAAATCCAATGTCCAAGAAAATGGAACTTGATTTGGAAGCTCAAGGTCTCGGCTAAAGTGAAGCATTTCATGTGGCTCGTTGGTCATAACGCCATCCTTACAAATAGTCGGAGATGTAAACGACAAGTGACCAACGATGAGAAATATCCCAGATGAAGAGGACTTGAAGAATCAGTGCCCCATGCACTATGTGACTGTATCAAAGCTCGGGAAATATGGAGTAAAGTGCTTGATCGACAGAGGCTGATGAATCTCAACTCAGCAACTGGTGTCTGGCGATGGCTAAGTACAAACCTATCAGGAGAAAGGAAACATGCCACCACCTTTTCGATTACATGTTGGATGATTTAGAAAGATAGAAACAAAGAGACCTTCGAGAAGAAAAATACATCGTCTCGTTAACTTTATAGAAAGATAGTCGAGGAAGTTCGGTCGACTGAACTCGCTTGGTAAAGAGATGGGCAGTCCTACAGTCTAAACAATGAACAACACTGGCAGAGACCTGGGCACACTACTTATAAACTTAATGTTGATGCATCCTACAAGAACAAGCACACGAGCATTTCAGTGATATGTAGAGATCACATCGGATGTTGGCAGGGAGGGATTGCCTACATTTGTAGGGTGGAGAGCTCCCTGGAAGAGGAACTGATGGCGATTGATTTAGCTATGGACCTTGCAAAGGATTTGTCGATTGATCATGCTGCCTTAGAGACAGACTCCTGACTGGCATGCAATGTAGTGGAGTTGGAACATGAAGAGAACCCGAGGCTAGCTAGGTTGATACTACAAATCAGGAAGAAGAAGATGACCAATTGGTCTATTAGCCATGTCCATAGGGAAGCAAACAATGCAGCGGACACACTGGCGAAATTCCACCAAAAATCTGGGAATGGATTCTATTATTATAGAATACCGCCCAAAACTATTGAAGGAATCATTAATATCGAATCATGTAATGGTAGTAGTACTACCATATTTAATTCATGCAGTTCAAATAATGTAAGTACCCGTTTTGTTGATTTAGCTTGCATGAGGAGGGCAAGATGAATAAGATAGCCTCCTGACTTCTATAAAAAAATATCTCAAACTTATGAGACCCATCAAGGCCTTTTACTAAATGTTTACCTCTCTATAAATGTACACCTATAAAATATAGTAGAATATGAGATTGATAAGTTAGAAAATTAGTTGGGCACTTAGGGAGAATTAATGCAATATTTTTTATTTCTTTTCGACAACCCGCAAAGTCTAATGTTGTTTTAAGGTTAGTTTTTCAATCCAAAAATCATCTAGTATGTTTTCTTCACTATGTTGGAGAGTAAAATAGAGATAATCAAATATTATTACCACTCATTATATCTTCTAATGCAATAAATCTAATGGGTAATAAAGTGTAGGCATATAGACTAGTAGATATTTTGTGTCTCCATAGCTAGTCCTACTTCTCGGAGGTAACGTTTTCATGTATGTATGTACTTCATATAACATCCCAATACCTAAGGTCTCATACAAAATGATGATAAAATTGATGATTTAAATACCCATGTAACAAAGTTTTCCTCTTTTGTAGGTAGTTGACCATGGGTACTATACACTTAAGCATGCTTGGAATGGATTAATACTAGGATGAACGATCTATCAGAAAGTATTTGTGAGTTGTGCGAGAGTGAGTACATAATGCACATTCTATTTGGGTAGGCCAAACATGGGAACTAGTAAGATAAGAAAAAAAGATTAAATTAACATTCTATTTGGTAAATGATACAATAGGGAAAATCTAAGGTGGAAGGGAAAGGCATGAACTACAAACAATGAATGTGGAATGAGGTTACCAGATGTGGGGGATTCCAACCACTTATCTAAAAGGAGTAGTTGAGCAACTGAAGAAATCAATAACTTAACTACTTTGAGATATATGGTAGAAATATGGGATACACGTTGAAGTGTATGTATATTTCGCTTAGAGACTATGTCCCTTACTAGGTTTCCCTAAGTCTTATTAGTTTTTTTTGTAGTGATCTAGATGCTTGGTGATTGGAGCTAATCGGTTCAATTTTTTATCAAGGGTCATATAATAGGTAAGGTACTAATGAAAAGAAATAAAAAAAATGTTTGCTAAAATGTTGTGACTTATTGGGTGATTGGATATTAGGAAAACACAAATGAAATAAATGACCAGGAGTCCTACATAATCAGTAAGTGTGGGTGACCAGAGCTAACTTTTGTATAATTGTTGATCTTTGGTAGGGATGTTATTATGTACTAAAATGTGAGGGATCAATTTAGAAAAACAATTTTCTACCAAAATTTAGGGGGTAGGAGACAACCAAGATTAAAAAAAACAACACATGATCATAAAAAACATTCCCAAATTTGGGACATTAAAAAGGCACATTTAGACATCGTTATAACAAAAATGAGCTATAACTCAATTTATGACCATATCTTCTATGTATATTGTTATGTAAGATTGCCCAATCTAGTTACATAGGGTAACCATCTCTTTTCTTATGACGCTTTGATTATCTTATTTATTATGCATATTTTAATAAATTATATTTTATTTTGGAGTAAGTTGAGTCTAGCATTAAAATGTGGTAGTAAATATTCTTTTATTTGAGATCTTGGGATAAATTACTTTGTTTGGTTTCCACTGGTAGGCTACTCTTAGAAATCACCATTTAATTTGTTTTGGCTTTAATCTAGCATTGTAAGGCATTCCTAGATTTAGTGGATGAAGGAAATTATTGAATATGGAATGTTGTATTAAATTGCATCAAAAAGAAAACAAATGCATTAATTGAATAATTATCATCCAAGTACGGAGTTAAAATACCAATTGGGTTTTTAAATATATATATATATATATATATATATATATATAGTCAGGCTAGAATACACTCGAGTGTACGGATCACACGAATACACTCAAGTGTGTTTGCATATTAGGACTATTTTTTGCAAAATGTAAACCATTGATCTTCACCGTCATACTATAGCTAGGCTACATACAAATTTTGAGCCCATTTGGATGATTGTAAGTCACTCATCTAAGGGCAACAAAATCGATGCACGAAACTAATTTGAAATGCATAATTTTTGCGGTCTTCATAACACGAGCTACACAAATCCAAATGTGCTCAAATTTCGTGTATGAGTTGTTTACGAGATGTTTAAGAAGATCAATGGATTATATTTTCAAAAAAAATATTGCATCATGAAAAACTACTTGAGTGTATTCTGCTTCGGATACACTCGAGTGTATTCTAGCCTGACTCTATATATATATATAATTAGATTCCTAATATATTTATTATCCTACTTATCAATATTCATGTCATTGAGATATTGTATGATTCACCAATTAAAGTCAAAAAGAATAAATTACATAACTTATGATTTATTGATGTATATAATTCATTGCATTGATTTTACCTTGGTTCTAATTTGTTGTTATGTCATGCAATCTCATTTTTTTCTAACATCATTGAGATCGGAAAGCTCACGCCGCATGTCCAACTAATGAGGTGGTAGATCCCTTGTATTCTTCCTTACATTTAGGGTCCCTATTGGGGACGCTATTTTTGTTCCATCTCCCCTCTCCATGGGTATTACCTTTTTATTTATTCTTCCCTTGATTCCTCTCAAAGTTATGAGTTCACTGAAACCTTAGTTCAAGAGTTTAATTTCCCTCTTACAAAAGCCTCACCTCTCCTATACCCTAAATCTCACCTAGTTTAAACCACCCAAGAAGCTTTCCCAACTTGTCTTTCATCACCCCTCACCTTCAATTGGTCTTGTGACTATACTTGTTGACCACCAAAACACAACCTTCCTCTATGGTGACATGAGGATCCCCACGCCTACTCATGCCATGACAATCTAATTAACCACTCAGTTAGAATATTTTCCTTTCCCTCTTTCTTTCCCCACCATTATTTATCTATGGTTGTTACTAGACTACTATTCCAAGCTTCACCTTTCTTGTATCCCTTTCCAGACTCTAGACAAGAGACAAGAGGTACCCAATCGTTGAAAATGATCGCAAACCCTTCGTATGGTCTGTGAAGAAGCTTTGGAGTATATTACCTAGTGTGATTGGGTTACTTCCATTATTTTCAGATCATAAGTTTCCTTGCTTTATGCTTGATCGGCATCACAACATATTATTGCATTAGACTCTATTTTGTTTGTCTTCTTAATGGACGATCTCGATGTGGTTTCCGGAATCCATTTTACATCCCAACAGGCATCCATGACAACTCCCTCCTCTTGATAAACTTCTTCTTTCTATTTCCTTCATGTTAGAACTCATTATTTTCCTCCTTGTGGTCCCTAGGCATGAGCACGATCCTCTGATATGAGCTCAAGCTTACGAATGTGGTGGGAATCCTATCACACATGGGAATAATGATAGAAGGGGGATTGACCCAGGACAGAAAGACCCAATGCAGCTTTTCTACCATCGGACAAGGAGGAAGGGGACAATACTCTTGTGATTTGTTCACTTTTCTCCTGTGAGGTATCATTCTAGGTTTTTAGGCTAAGGAAACATACATCTTTTACTAGTTTGTACTTCCTCCTCGATGCACGAAAACAAAATATCCTCATTGAGAATGTTATTCAATATTTCTTTATTAATTAATAATTGGGTGTGAGTGTATATCAATGACTTTGAAAGTTTTCCTTTAGTTATTAATGTAGTTCCATGATTTATTATAAAATTATACATATATTTTTTTGGTTGCTTAAAGTTACTTTCTTTTTATATTTTTTCTAGAAAGAGGATTTAAAGAGAGTATATTTTTGGGACATATGTACAAGGTGGAAAAGTGTATAGAAAAACGAAATGCATTATGTACAACAAGGGAAATAATATGCTATAAGTTTGCTATCTCAAAATGAGTAAGTCTTTCATCTCCAGGACAAACAAAACAAATGTGCAACGAACTTCATCCAAGAAAAGGATTAATCTAAGAAGAACCCAAAAATAAGGCGATAGGAACTTGAGTTATAAATATATCATCATCATGAACAAGACCAAACCAACGCAAACCAGAAACTTTAGCAACTCAGACAAGGGCAAGTTGTAGCTAGGTGTGAAAATGGGTTTCATCGAAGAATAAATCCAATCAGTGAGAAAAATAGAATCATCTTAGCATAAAAATACAATATGAAAATATAAATTATACATGTATATATATTTATATCTATATCTACTTATATATATATATATGTATATATATATATATATATATATATATATATATATATATATATATGTGTGTGTGTGTGTGTGTGTGTGTGTGTGTCAGAGTGTGTCTATGTGTTTCTATTTTGAAATTTAAAAAATATGATGCTTTTATTGGTGCAAATTTTAGTTCCAAATTTTTAACTTTTTAGTCAGTCTTTTCTGGGATTTGGTTAAGTAAATGAATTCTTTAAACCCTAATGCATATATATTGTAATGAGGTGTCAGGTGTAGAAAATCCATGAACATTGACTCTGAAAATATTATGGATATATGAAATACCTTTGAAGGTATGCATATTTCCTTATTTTGTTTGAGCGTTATTATTATGAAGTACCCTAATTCCTATAATAAGGAATATTCATTTATGTGAAATTTTTTATATGTTATTTGAATCCTCTTGAACTATATGTCATGAGTAACTAATTTCTTTTCAAATGATTGAATAGGTTGTATGAGTTAGGTTCATGAATTCCCTTCAGTGATTATTGTAATATCCTAAAACAACATGAATGTGATTAGTCATTGAACTATTTTTCATGCCACTCTATTTTACATGTATTCTATTTAGACTAAACTATCTAGATCAGTATTTCTTATGTCAAATCTTATATAGGCATACTTTGCCTAGGGTGTGCTATTTATAATGACACTTTTAAAGGATGTGATGTTTCCACCCACGTTGTAGTACTTCCACCCAATAATTGACCTCAGATCGTATGATTTCTTGGCCCTAATATATGTATTTTTACTCTATTGTGTACTATGTGTGTATATATATTTGATTTTTGTCATGATTTATATGGATATATTTTTAAAACTCAATAATGCACCCTATTAATGCATCATTATCTTATAAAAAACCCTTAAACTTACCTGATTTTTCATAGTCCCCTTATGTATTAGAACACACTTGTTTTTGTACTTTAATCCTTGTAATGGTTGAATATATTAATCATGTACATATACTAGTGTATCCTAGTGCATACTTGATGCATCTTTATTTTAGGTCTCATTAGTGTGTCTTATTGCACTTCAATCAAATTTGAATATGTTAGAATGCATGTTATTCACCTCAATATGTGTATTATCATCATATGAACTTATGGATGTTCCTTGTGTGTTATTCAGGTACTTGGACCACATTGTATGGATGGGAGAGAAGGAAGATGATCCTATGGTTTCTCTACCCCTAAAGAGGCCTACAAAGAATTCAAAGACTCCCCCATCTTACACTTAATGGATAAGAGTCAATTCAAGAAAAGAAGCCCATGGAAATATAAAGTTGAAGTTCAAAGTGATGCTAAAGGCCGCAACACATCCATGGTGCCAAGGAACAGTTGTATTATTAAAGACAATTTTATAGTAGATTCATAGAGAAACAAATGAAATCAAGTCTAGCAGCACTGTTGTTCTATACTGCACGATCCTTCCAAGATGGACCCAACACAGTCATGTACCCTACCACATGCATTCTAGAAAGGCCCCATAAAGCCATGCTCTAGAGAATGATCAACATTTTTACAATCCATAACGGCTGTGTGACCTACCACAATTGTGTATCCACTGACCCACCACGGCCTTGGTGACCACCATAGTTGTGATGATCACCACAGTTGTGCCACCATTCCCCCAAGCTCCAAAAAAACCTAACTTCAAAATCCATTCCTCAGCATAGCTATTCCACCACACCACGGTCATGCCACCTATTACCCACCTTGTTCGTGGTGCTGATAAATGTATATTTATCTTTTTTATTTACATCTTTTACATATTTGTTTAGGATTATTTTGTTATTTATTTTCTTAATTTTATAATTAATTGTATTAGTTTATATTTTTCTCTTCATTTAGAGTTTTAATCATATTTGGTTGGTTTTTTGTAGGAAAATGGTCTAACCACTGCACTGATTAATTTTCCTTGAAAGATGTTTTGCACAATTCCTGCAGTGCCTGAAATTAATATATACTCAGTACTAAAAGTGTCATAACTTCTGCATACGAACTCCAAATTTGGTGTACAAGTATTCGTTGGAATGGAAATTTAATTTCCTAGAGCCTTTGACTAGAGTAAAATCTTCTCAAAATCACTATTGTGGAAATATGTAGCAAAAAGAAGGTGAACGGTTAACATAATTAAAGACAACCAACTATTTTCTCTATTGACCAGATCCAGAAACCGTTCAACCGCTGGAAAGGAGTTTTCTAGAGAGTCTTGTATCAAGGTTTTCCAGCCCTCCTTCTCCTATAAAAGGAAGGGGGACTCCACAAGAAAATTCATCCAATTTTTATTTGTACACCACATCTTGTATAATGTTAGATCTCATTTTAGTTTGCATTTATTCCAGTCTCGTTATGTTTGAGTAGATTCTTTTGCGGCATGGGGAGTAGCCCCTTAGCCTAGTTCTATTCAATATAATCAATTCTATTGCTTCATTGAAAAAATGTCTTCTCTCTGTTGATGTGTGGTTATTTGGATGACATGATACATTCTTATCAAGTGATATGACTGTGGATCTCTATAATAATGAAACAATAGTCCCTTAATTGTGATTATCATTTTCCCATCTTTTTAATCTTATTCCTATTATAATCATTGGTGATACGACCACCTAAGCCTTGGGTTTGAACGCGAGTATGAAGTCGCATGCTTCTTGATATGACCATGGATAGTGGCATGTTGGACGGTTGGGCAATGATTTGTGAACGTCGGGACCAACTGCCCTTGTTAGTTTGTCCATAAGGACATGCAACCATAAGGTCCTGATTTGATCCTTGGAATTATAGAATTAGATTAGTTGAATAAGAATGTGGTTTTGGTGGTGTACCGTTGGACCCCAAGATATTTATTCTTGATTAGTAAAACTTTATTTCAACACTTTTATTTTTATTCTTAGTTTTAACAAACCTCTCAAAATGAAATTTAATTCTTTTTCTTGTGATCGGATTTGGATCTCTACCTTTCTTTTCCACCATCCCTTGGATCGATACTTATCTTTACTAAGTTGACTTGTTATTCATAGCAAGTTGACAACTAGTTAGAAGGTTAAACTCTAGAACTTTTCCTATTGATTGTTATGTGTACAACAATGTGCATTAATTCGACATTGTTGTCTGGGATGACACAATTATTTTTCATATTTGATTGCTTGTATAATCTTGTTTCATATTCTCTAACTTGTATAACTTTATCCTTTTTCATAATTTATTTTAGATTTTTGTAATTTCTTTTTGCCTTCTAAGAACAATTCAATGAGTGTATCTCCTCTTTCTGCTGAGTTTCCATTTTAGCAATATTTTTTTCTAATTTTTTTAAAATTTTAGTTTAATATATAATTTCTTAGCTTTATAATTTTTAGTTCTCTTTCTAATTTTAACTAACCCCTTATCTCATAATCTCTCTCTACTCGTTTGTGTTAATTGACATATCTTTCAGAAACTATTTTGAAAATAGAGTGGGCATTCCAATATCCCTACAATGTTATTATTGTGGCCATTATCACCACACATCTCTTGGCTTCCTGACTCTACCTTATACTTATGGTAGGACCCCTTTTAATTATGAGCCCTTTCATCCTGGAGGGTACAATGTAAAACAACATTTTCTTAGAACAATTATGGAGAACCTTGCTATCCATATTCTAATGGGGTATGATCAAGAAAGTTTTAGAGGATATGACCAACAAAACTTGGAGGAAATGGACCTACTTATGATGCCCATCATAATCCTCAGCAAGAAGAGAAACTTAGCTCCCTAGGGAAGATGGTAGTGAAACTAAAAAGCATCCAGGCTTTATTAGACGCTCTAATGGAATCCCAATCCCAAAACCTAGATGTTCCAAATATATTCCCCCATGATTTGGTGACGCCTTGTAATATTGAATCTTCCAACCAATATGGATGCAATAGCAAATTACAATCCACCATCTTCTGAAGATTATTATGAGGAGCAATGCCACAATCAATATGAGGAGCAAAAGGCCCAAGAATACCATGAGGAGTATAGTGAGGATGGACAAAATTATAGGGTGTACATATTCTATGGGGAAACTCAATTTAATCATGAAATGGAAGAGAGACTTAAGGCCCTAGACAAAATGGTAGCAAAAGGACAAGAAAAACTTGAATCCAATCAAGTCATGTTAGCTACGTTACTAGAGGATCAATCTCTGACTCCCCCTATAGAGCTTGAGCAACCCATGATTGCTATTCCTGATGATGACGATGATGATCCTATTTTTGTATCATATATGTTAGAGTCTGAAGAAATAGCGCAAACCATTGAGCCATATTTTGCGTGTGATGAGGATATTGGTATCCCTACCTTTCCTTTACAGACTCTATTACTTGAATATGAAAAGTCAAAGAAGGAGAGTCATTCTAACTATTCAACAAACCCTCCCATCCTTAACATAAAACCAATTGATATGAGAGACCAAATTCTTTTTTATGATTCTACTTTGGATAACGAGCTTCCAACCCCCTTTGACAAAACAATTCCTCCCATTTTGAAACAGTAACTTCTCATTCTACATAAGGCTGATGTAGAAGGGGAGACACCCTTAGAAGAATCCCATACACACCCTTTTGTTGTTTGTAAGGAAGACATCCTCATCCCTCCTAAATCTTTGGGGACCCCTTGTATAAAAGAATTAGAGCCGTATGTTATATCAATAATGGTATTATTTTTTAGGATAAGCAAAATACTTTTATAAATAATTTGAAATCATTTGTATAAGCATCAATTCTCCCATATGCAGGTCATTATGATGGTGTAAAACCTAATCCAGATCCTCCACCCAACTATGCATATCCTTCTCTACGAACATTACTGGACGGGTACCCGACAACCTCTCTCAATCCACATCCATATTCAATACTTCCCTTGATATCAAAGGATGATCGGTGTATCTTATTGGAGGGAATGTGAGGTGAAAGAAAATATGAACACCACACTAATCTTCCATGATTACCCTATCATAGGTACACTATGAAGCTCCTCTAATAAAGGTCCCAGTCCTCATACACATGCCCTTCATATGGACATTTTTGAGCCACCAGGGCCATCTAGACGCCCTCTTATTCCCTCCATCTTAGATTTAATGTTTTCTCAAGATGAGTAAAATTTTAAGTCCGGGGTGGAGGTGAGTAGTACATACTCCTTCCACCCACTCTCTCATAATTTTCTGCAAATTTTCATTATGTTATATAGTTTAGTTTTATTTTTTGAAAATTTCTAAAATAATTCAATTTTTTTAGTTTGGTCGTTAACTAGTCGGTCATGTTGAATAGACATTATAATTCTACCTATTTAAATTTATTAAATCTTTTATATAAAAAAATACAAATTGCCATGTCTAAAACCACCATGTTACCAAGGACCCCAAAATAGCATCACTCGGAAAAGTTGGCGAGTCGTATGGAATCAATCAAAACCAAACACAATTTTTCTCTATTTTTAAATTATGAATTAACTTGATATAAATCTTGTATAATTTTATTGACATGAATATTCTTTCCGAAGCAATGACACTTTTGGAAAAAAAATAATTAACTATGTGAAGTTATTAGCACAAGGACACATTTTGTTCCCCCTTATTTTCTTTCTAAAAAGAGAAGCAAAGAATCACCACCAGATAAAAATCAAGTTTTGGGTGACATGCTTCCCATATCAAAAATTTCATACCCCACAAAGGGGCATACCATAAAAAGATGTCAAAAGAGCACATAAAATAATTTCTGACCAATGATGCCACAAACCAAATATATCCCAACTCGAATAGAGGAGGGATCATCACTTCCTTTATTTTCACACCCCCCCCCCAATTTCATCCTATTATTGTGCAACAAATCACATAAAAAAATACAATAATAAAAACAAAAGTGTCAAAGAAAAAGTAAGATGAAGCATGTTTTTCTAATAAAATCTTGATTTAGAAACAAGATATGATATTTATTTTTGATAGGAAATACAAAATTTTGTATTTTGTGATTTCAGGAGATTGGGTTGCTTGGCCAAATTTGGAGGTAAGAAATAAAGTGATGTTAGAAGGGTGAGGATAGACATGTTGTTAGTATAAATTGGAATTATTTGTAATTTTATAAGTTTGAGGACCAACAAAGATTCAAGCCTGGGGTAATTTGATAAATGTATATTTATCCTTTTTATTTACATATTTTAGATATATTTTTAGATTTGTTTTGTTATTTATTTTCTGAGGTTTGTAATTAATTTTATTTGTTTAGATTTTCCTCTTTATTTTGAGTTTTAATTATATTTGGTTGGTTTTTTATAGGAAAATGGTCTAACCACTACAATGATTAATTTTCCTTGGAAGATGTTTTGCACAATTCCCGCAGTGCCTAAAATTAATGTATACCCAACACCAAAAGTGTCATAACTTCGGGGTATGAAATCCAAATTGGGTGTACAAGTATTCATTAAAAAAAATAATTTTTCAAAATAAAATACAATTCTTTCAACCGCTTTAGAGCCTTTGACGAGAGTGAAATCTGCTCCAAATGGTCGTTGCGAGAATCTGCAACAAAAAGAAGGTGAATGGTCCACATAATTAAAGGTAATCAACCATTTTCTCTATTGACCAGATCCAAAAATCTTTCATCTGACATCCAGGACTTTTCTAGAGATTCTTATATCTAGGGGTTTCTATCCCTCCTTCTCCTATAAAAGGAGGGGGGACACCACAATAAAAGACATCCCATTTTTAGTTGTAGATCGCATCTTGTATAATGTTGGATCTCATTTTAGTTTGTATTTCTTTCAGTCTTGTTATGTCTGAGTAGATTCTTTTGGGGCATGGGGAGTAGCCCCTTGGCTCGATTATATTCAATATAATCAGTTCTATTGCTCCATCGAAAAATATTTCCACTCTATTAATGTGTGGTTATTTGGATGATCTAATATATTCTTATGGAGTGATATGACTGTGGATTTATATAAGAATGAAACAATAGTCGCTTAATTTTGATTATCATCTTTTCATCTTTTTGACCTTATTCTCATTATAATCCTTGCTGACGTGACCACTTGAGCCTTGTGTTTGAATTCCAGTTTGAATTCACATGCTTCTTGATATGACCATGGACAGTGGCATGTTGGATGTTGGGAATGATTTGTGAATGCTGGGACCAACGGGTTCATGGGAAGTCTGGCCCTTGTGAGATTGTCTGTAAGGACATGCAACCACAAGTTCCTGATTTCATCCTTGGAGTTTACAATTTGATTAGTTGAATAGGAATGTGGTTTTAGTGGTGATCCTCCAAACCTCCAGATCTTTATTTTTTAATTAGTTAAACTTTATTTTATTACTTTTATTTTTGTTCCTTATTTTAACAACCCTCTCAAATTGGAATTTAATTCTTGTTCTTGCGATCAGATTTGGATCTCAACTTTTCTTTTTTGCCATCCCTTGGATAGATACCTATCTATACTAGGTTGACTTGTTGTTCACAGCAAGTTGACAACTGGGTTAGAAGGTTAAACTCTAGGACTTTTCCTAGTTGTTGTGTGTACAACGACGCACATCAGCTGCCCAACATGACTGTGCTACTAGAAATCCTGACAATAGTTTTGCAATGTGCTTCCCTTTTATCCTAACTTAATCTACTTCTTCTACACCACTTCTATATGCTTGGGTGGTGGCTACAGAATGAGGGTAGTTAATCATCTCTTGGATTTCCCATTTCTTCCCTAACCCTTTGTATAACTTCCATAATCCCATTTCACCTCTATTGCTTCATATTCTACCCTAAAACCCTTCTTTTTAGGGTTTTGGTCACTTTCCACCACATATACATGTCATTCTACCTTGGAGGTGGGAAGAGCCCAAGATACTTCTTCTAGGATATTGGGAAGGTAAAGTCTCCACTTCACTACCATGGCTTTTCACTCCTCTACTCATTCTTCTCCATTTTTTGTTTATTCCTTTATTATGAGTAGCTAGCTCCCCTAGGTGGGATGTTTGGGGTGAAAATGTTGCTTTGATACCATGATGAGGGGAATTATGTGTAACCATTGTGACTTCCTTTTATAACAATTATGTTATATTTTCATTACATTTCCCATAAATTGTATGTTGGTTTTTGCTTCAAATAACCTAGGATTCTAGGAAAATCACTTATATGTGTTTATTTTGGGAATTGTTCCTAGGTCCAACTAGTGGAAACCTATATAGATACTCATCATTCTACATGTTAATAAATTCTCCTCTACCTAGGTTAGAGGTCTAAGTATCTAGTTTAGAATCATTTAGTGTAATTGGCTTGAAGCTTGCTACAGGATAGAGGGTAGGTGATGTGAGGTGTAAAATTCTCACTTACACCCTCCATTACTACCCTCGGCCCCCAATCACCCTAGAAGCTTCTGTCCTAGTAACCTGGGGTTGAATAGATCATAATATAATTCTCCAAGTTTCCTCATAAGATTGGATGGAAGGTGATAGGAACTGGTTCCCCTATATACACCCTACTCCACCGATGGCCAAGTAACAGTTTAGGGAAATTCATCAGGTTCTATCTTTTTGTTTGTCTTGGTAATCTAAAATAAGAGATTAATGTTAACATGATATCATCCTAAACTCAATTAATAAATGCATTCCCCAAACATCTCACACTTACCATAATTGCATTAGAACCCTAGTTTGCCATCTTAATTGCTTAGTTAATGCTTGTTTAGATAATCACTTTACTTTCCTAGTTAGTTCTACTTGCACTTGCCTAGTTCTTGTTAGTTTAGGTCCTTAATTGCCTTTTTGTCTAAATTTCTATCTTAGTGTAGTGTAGATCTCTTCTTCCTTACCTTCGTGGAATTTTCTTCTTTTCCTACTTAGCCTGTCATTTCTTGCTCATTAGAATTAAATACCTAGGGTTAGTTTTGGTTTTGATTCTTGCTATTCTTTAATTGCTTGTTTGACCCATCTTAGTATAATCAACCCGAATTCAAACTTTAAACCCTTCAACCCAACACTCCACCGTAGGAAGCTAGTAAAAACAAACTTAGATCTAGTGCCCCCTCTCTCTTGGGTTTGGCCCCTAAATTTTTGCTTTCCTATACTGTAAATCGCCTAATGCGCTTGTGGGTGTAGTGTGTTACTTTTTGTGAGTGATCCTATTTGTGCTTTAAGAATTCAAAAGATCCGAGTTTGCTTGAACTTAGGGTGCATCTGATCAAGATTCAATTTGTTAGGTGTACCCTAGGTGAAATGCACCAAGCTTTCTAGCGTCATTGATGGGGATATAAGTGTCAAAGATCCCTATTAGTTGTGGTGTGAATCTCCATGTAGGTGAGTTTTTTAGTCTTAAACAATAATTTCTTAGTGTCTATTACGATGTACAAAGGTTCCTTCTCTTGAAGCAATGTGCCACCAAACCTTAACATGCCCACGGAGCTAGCCTTTTCTTAGAAAGTTTGAAATATTGTCTCAGGTGATCCCTACTCCTACAACATCCTCTAAGGTTTTAGTAAATTTTTATAAGGCACTAATTGTGGATGCATAACCCGACTTACAAGCCCCAACACCCAAAAGTGACAAGAAAAAGAGCTTATGTGATCAAAATAGGTGCTCAAACTTTAAAATTCATCACATCACTAGCCCCAAGGGAAGTTCCCTTAGAGGAACCATGTGTCTCAGTGAGATGGTAGATATGTGGTTTGCACCATCGTGTGAATGGGGTGCATCGGGCCCCAATGTCCCCAACTCCAATGAGGTCTATCCTTAGCTTAATAACCTTCCCAGTAGTTTTAACAACAACAATGCTTACACCAGCCCCAAAGAAACAAAAACAACAATCAATAAGGACGACATCCACCTACAAAGAGTACACATGATATGTCTTCACCCTTGATGTTGTGGAGACTGGAGAAGATACTGAAGTACTATAAGGTATTGTGCATCCAAATGAATATCGTATTACAGAATTATTTTATTGTTCAAATACATTCATATCTTCTAAGCTTGAAATAGTGATAGAACTAGAACCCTGACACGTGGACTATATTTGTATGTTTTGATGGATCCCTTAATTGGGTCTCTGTATTGAGTGTTTCAGTCTGTTACTCACTTTAACATGTTTTTAATGCATATTATTTCCCAGTAGATTATATTTTAGATCAAATGTGCTTATGGATTTTTTTGCATGCTCCTATAGATATTGTGACCACAATTGATGGAAGGGATATATGGAGGTTGATCCTTGGACTTACCCAATATTGGGGAATCTCAAATTGATACCAATATCACCCCCAACCTAACTCCAATCAATCAAAGATCAATGTTAAGCAAAAAGATCCATGGGTGATCAAGTTCAAGGCACAAGTGCACAACAATTTCCTCAAAATGATTGTGGTACTTTTCCTGGTCATTCTACACGAGCCAATGTTTTATGAAAAGTATAGTTTGTTCTAGGGAGAAATCACCCGCAACACCATGAATGTTCATAATGTGTGTAATTTCCCAATAAATTTCTTATGGATGCTTTTTGGATGATCTTATAGTTATTGTGACCACAATTGATGGAAGGGATAATGAAGGTTCAAGACCCTTGACCATGGTTTTGGTTGAACATGCTTTCTTATCCTAAATAGATTTCTTAAGACCTTAACCAAACCCTAAGATGCATTAGGATATCGTGTGACAAGCTTAAGTTTCAAGCTTGGTCAAGTTTGTACATTGTTTGAGCAAGTTATGCATTTATATGTTTGGTTAGGGCTTTTATGAAATTTAGCCATATCTAGGGTTTTTCTTGCAATTTGTCACATGCTTTTTGTGCCTCACTTGTTTTCTTATCATGCTTGAGATGTTTTTTCTTTGAGGTTCCTTGTTACACCTTGGTTTGAGCAATGGCATCTAGCCTTGTGTTGAGATTAGGGTAATGTTTACTTGATGAAACATAAATCAGAAACTCTTGAAAAATTCAAGGATTTCATGAATGAAGAGCATAACCACCTTGATAAAAGTATTAAGGAATTTCATTTTTATTAAGGTGGAGAATTTTCAAGCCAAGAGTTTGAGGACCTTCAACAAGCCTTTGGTTTCATATAAGAATGGACTCCACCTGGAACAACACATCACAATGGTGTATCAGAAAGACTGAATCACACAATGCGAGATATGGTGCGATCAATGATGATTTGTGTTGACCTCCCAACTTCCTTTTGGGGTTATGCTCTTGAAACTGCACCATTTTCATTAAACACATACCATTTGAATCAGTTCAAAAGACTCCATATGAGATATGGACTGGGACGCATTCCAAAATGTCTTTTATGAGGATATGGGGGTGTGAAGCTTATGCCAAGAAAATGTTCCTGAAAAGCTTGGCTCTAGATTACATATATGTTATTCCCAAAGAAACTAAGGGATACTACTTGTATAATACATCTGACAACAAAGTGTTTGATTCCAAAGAAGTTGCATTCCTAGAAAAGGAATTCATTTCTAAAGGAATCGATGTTTGTATGCCCATAGATCCAATCATATGATGGTTGTAATGGCATATCTTGTAAATAATTTGATTAATGATAAAGGCCATCATCCATTTTCTTCAGTTATGAGATAATGATGTAACATAATAAATGTCTAAAATATGATTTTACTCAATGACCTATGTTTTTGGGTTGTCAACATGAACAATGAGATCATATGGATGTCAATAGTATATACATTCTTGTTATGTCCCTATTCGAATGTTATTCTGTAAGGCTAATATACATTAATAACATATTGGACTGAGTGTTTGTTGGTTGATGACATAATCTCATTAGTCACAATATGTTATATCAAACCAAACACAAAGATACTTCTTAGAAAATAGTGTATTGGATAGACCCACCTTGAGAGTGACACATGGGAACCATAATTGGTAGTCAAAGTCATCTCTCATTGTGATGGTGGTGGTTGTGGTTCTTAGACATGAAATCACTACATTCATGAGATGAAATTTCATGTACTTTGACATCATCTGCCATGACCTTGAATAAGGTTTTCCATATAGGTGGTTCTCGGGTGAACTGTGACACATGGGGATGAATGTCAGTGATGTATATGGGATTTGTCCCTTCTACAGGAGTATGATATCTTGGCCACTAGATAAGAGAGAATGAGAAATGAATGGCCATGTTGGTGTGAGTCAATATGTGATATTGAACATACATGACACATAGTCTTCTCTAATTCAAGGAACATGGATTGAATTTTGAAGAGGATGATGATTCCATGCTGCGAGTTCAATCTAGATATCAAAGATAAAGGAACCATACAATAACAGTTACAGATTGTAGGTTGAAGTTGTTCTTTAACTTTCCAATTATTTGGGTAGCAATGATGTCTTGCTAGATTCCACTCATTTTTTGTGATGTCATAAATCAATTATGAACATTCAATGCCAACTTGAAACCTATAGGGTCACACACATAGGATACACTTAGAATAGGAGTTTATTCATGAATGTAATTTAAGCTTCATTCCTAAAGTGTTAGGTATTCAATTTAAACAACAATGGTTGGAAGTTTATTGAATATATTGTAAACTAACTGGTTCAATTGTTGAACTAATCGATTCAAGTGTCAGGTCAATTGAACCAAGATTGGCAATCAAAACCATGAGATGACTGGTTCAGCAAGTGAACCAATCGGATCATGTCTATGAACTGACCGATTTAGGTTGTGAATTGACCATTTGGTTGATTAATTTGATTGGATCAAGGATTGGTGTTGATGTCATGTTGTGCATTTATCAAATATTAATTATAAATTAAATTGTCAATTTGAATCATAGTGAAACAACCGGTTCAAAGATTGAACTGATTGGCTCACATGTGAACCGACTGGTTCAGCAGTAAACCAACCATGTCAACATTCACAGGTTCCCGAAAAATCATGAAATTTTGTCTCTTTGACTCCCAGATGAACTGGAACTCCTGACCATGACCCTCCTATATATATAGGGGTATCGGGGGCCTTATAAAGACACAAAAATAAGCTCTAATAATTGTTGTGTTCTAACAATTTTGGTAACCTTAAAACCTGAGCAAGTTCTACCTATCAAAGGGAGGTACAACAAGGGATAGACAATTGGGAGAGCAAGTTGGTGCTAGCATACTAAGTAGGAGAGTCATCTCCTTCTTATATATACATCTATAATGATAGGAGTTCCCAGTGGTCCATGTGGACTACTACAGAGGTGATGAGGTTGTTTCCTCCCTCTAGGAGGACCAAGTCAATTCCATCCATGGTGATCAACCAGGAGGCTGTTGCTAATGTTCTTTAGGTGTAACTTGAAGAAATGCACATTCTACTGTAAGGGATATTCGTTGTATTTCCTTTAGGACCAGGTATAAACCATGAAACACTCTTTCGCATTACATAGTTGTTGATGTGATCTACTGTATAGGGGAATATGAAAAGTCTATTTTTTGTTTCCGCTACCTTAACCGATGCCATTTTTAACATTATCTATGGTGGTTTTACAATAAGGTAATTTTTATGACTGGCTTGTGGATAAGAATCATCTTCGACACCTTGCTAATGCGGATATACACCTTCTTCTTCATAAGTCAATTTATAGTGATGTTGAGTGATGTTTCTTATATGCTAAGGTATTCCGGAGTGGCCTTCTGGGACCTTGATTTTTTAACACCTTGTTTTCTTAAGAGGGTCTAATTTGTAACCATTTTTGTATTTGTTTGTATATGTTTCATCTTTTTTGCTATATATAGCTTCTATACATAGGTTCTCTCTTGGTATAGCCATCATCCTACTATAGTAAGGACCCTGACCTGGGTTTTGGGATAATCCTAGAAGTTTTTCCTAAGTAAGATGATTAGTACCTTGTTTTAATCTTTTAAAAAGTAATTAAGACTTAAGAAGAGCTCAAGTTTCAAGTTTGAACCTGTTGGAAGCTTGTTTGCATTATATATGGTAGTTTTGGTGCAAATTGTAATTTGCCCAAAATATGGGGTTGATGTGCAATTTACCACCTCTAGAATGTTCATTTTCTCTCTTGGCATCATCTAGAGGAGAGAGAGAGATGGACACCTTGTTTGGGTCTTGGTTGTATGGTGACTTGGTGATGTGTAGAACACATGAGTGAGAAGTGTTGTGCTCTTAGATGTGTTATTTCGGGTTAGGGAGCCTCAGAAAGGATGCCCTATCGGTTTGTGAGTGTGTAGGATTATGCCCTATCAGTTTGTGAGTGTGTAGTTTTGTGTCCTATCAGTTTGTGAGAGTGTAGGGTTTTTCCCTATCGGTTTGTGACTGTGCAGGGTTCTACACTAGCTGTTTGTGAGTGTAGGGTTTTGGCACATTGGGCACGACCTTGGTAGGAGACCAAGAGGGTGATATCTAACCTTAACCATATCACCACATCTTACATGTTGTTAGATGTGGCTTCTTTTTTGTGGACAAGTGTCACCTCTGCTCCTAAGGGGAAGACACCACTTCCATGATCCCTCCATTATTCCCCTAGTATATAATCTTCTTTCTCTCCATGCAAGATGATTCTTTTGTCCATCTCTGCTTTCTCTCCTTATTGATGGATGATCTTGAGAACCTTAGAGAACTAGGGAGGTTATCTTTGATCTTGGTGGAAGAGTTCCAAGTTGTGGTGTTCCTTGATCATCTTCCATCTTCTACCTTGGTAAGCTATGTTTCCTAGCGTTCTTCTTCTTCTCAGCCATAGATCATGGGTATCTCATTTATACCTTGAGCTATCTTAACCTTGGATTGATCTTCTTCCTTGGAGGTGTTTTGGTGATCAAGTTTGGTGGATCAACTTGTACAATGGGCTCATGAGCTTGAAGCTTGACCGTGGAGCTTGGATCTTGGTGGTGATCTTTGAGACGGGCTATATAACTCTTAACCACCTTTGTTATTTTTACTCTTCTATGTGTTTATGTTGTTTCTCATCTTTAGATCATTTATCTCATGTATTCTAGTAGTTGGTGGTGGTTTTGGAGAATGGTTTTGGTGAAGGAATCACATTAGTTTGATGTCCATATCTTATACCTTCTTGTCATGATAGTAGATGGATTTGTAGCTGATTTTCCTAAGGTTGAAGATGACAAGTCCACACACACATACACTAAGTTGTGAGTGGTCATCATGAATTGTGGTGTTTAAATTGACACACCATGTAGCAATTCGTCATGACTTGGGGATGCTAAACTGATAGGATTTGATGATGTTAACCCGTCATGCCCTAGAGCGGGTTAAACCGTCATGCCCTAGAGATGTCAAAACTGATATGATTGCTAAACTATCATGACTTAGAGGTGCTTAGACCGATATGCCGCTTAACCATTATGCTTTGCGGGTGCTAGTCCATCATGACCAGGAGGATGCCTTGAGATAGAGTGTCAAACTGTGATGCCTTTGTTGACAAAGAGGTCGATATGACAAACCCTAACCCTAGCAACCGATACACCTTGATGAGTGTAAATCGATACACCTTGAAGACTTTAAACCAATACACCTTGATGAATGTAGGATGACACAAGATGAATGCAATCAATTGATACACTATGAAGTAATGGGAGGGATACACCTTTGATATGTATAGGTTGATAAATCCTAAGGAAGGTTAAGCTAATGTAAAAAGTGTGTTGGAATCAATATCCTAGTACGATTGAGAGAGAAACTTATACTACTCATATGAGAAAGGTAATACTTCACATTGATAATCAATTAAAGATAATTGATGAGTGTAATTAAGTATGCTTGAATACTTATGGAAATAATGTAACTCTTACTATGAGAATTAGGGTTTGGATTATTAAATATGAACTTCAATACTCTAATCAGCTACAAAGGGAAACCCTAACCCTTATTATGAGAAGGTTGCAATTTGAATGATTACCTTTATGGCATGGTGATGATATTTACTTGATATTTCTATTACCATAAAAATTATAATAATGCAGGTATTATAATATGATGAGCATAGTCATGTATGAGCTATGATGATTTAGTGTGATACAGATTATATAAGGCCTTGTGAGCCATGTGAGATACTTGTACAATAAGTATGATATATATATTTGGGTCTAATGACCTAGGGATGATTGTTTCCTGGTAAGACGTGACGTTGTTCAATGATGAATAGAGGTTTCGATACCCAAGATATGTGATCATGATAATGAAATGTTGAACGGATGAGATTCCCACTAATATCTTCAAGGGATTGATATCCCATGATAGGGGTAACAAGATGTGTTCCAATTGATAAAAGATTCTTTGACAATGTATTACACCTTTTTTGGTAGCATTTATTAGCAATTCATGTTTTTAACTTGAATTATGCTAAAAGATGTTGTAATGCACTTAACGTATCAAGTGAAACTAAAAATGTAGTTGTCCTAGACATAGATCCATTTAGTGTCAGAACTTGCTGGATGGTGAAACGGGTTTAACTCAGAGCACATATTGTTGAAAATGTGGGGTGCAAGTTGATGAATCTCCTTGTATCCTTAACTCACAGGATTGGCTACAAGCCATACCCTGAGCATTAGGATTGTCTTCGGGCCATACCCTAATAGGAGTGTGGTTGTAGGCCGTGATTCAATATATAATAAGGATTGGTTACGGACCATACCCTGACACAATCAGGATTTACTACGGGTCATACCCTGATAAGGGAACATCTATGGGTTGTATCTCACTAGCGATGAGCCTATATACCTAGGCTAGCTAATTATAGTTTGACTCATAATGTCACTACCAATATTCTCATACTGACCAAGGGGGTGAGGTCATGGAGTCCAGCTCTTCCATGGTCCTTGTATGGCACCAATGCTATCTAATTTAGGTGGGTTGGAGGATGAGCGGTATACTTCATCTCCTTGGGGCATAAGATTGTTTGTTGAATGATGTAATCAGCCATGTAGCATATTTGCTTAAGGATCAAATACAGAAACATTGAATGAGGCTACAATTGCTTCTGTATGTCGTAGTTGATAAATATTATATGTGTTCTTCATATTCCTTTTAAAAGAGATTGGATGATCTATTGCTCAGTTATATATATTCGAACTAATTAAATAATGAGACTGGTCTACTCTGCATTTACCTAACAGTTATACCATTTAATTCAAATAAAGGTTTCTTCTTATCTCTTTCATTAAATTTATATGTGATAATAACATTGTTTGTAGAGAGTTATATCTCCCGTTGGGACTTTTGTCTCACCCTGTGGGTTCCACAACATTTTAGGTGGACATGCATGAGGTAATAGAGATCGTGTAGCTGAGACAGACCAGAAGTAGTTAGAAGACTTGTAATTTGGAGGTGGTATCCAATCAATTGTGTCTTGATGTAGATAGAAGTTCTATGTGTCATACCTGTACTCTCAGGTCCTTTGGGTATAGTTTCATATCTAGTTTTACGATCGATATGAGATTTTGGCTGGAATGCCTTGAAGTATAATGTTGCACATCTACATGTTTTTGGTAAAAGCAAACTAATATCAATTGAAATAGGGATGATGTTGAGATAGAACATATGTGATGTATCATGTTGTAAATGAAAATCTTTGAGCCTTTCTGTAATGAATTTCTTGGAGGTGGATCTTTATGAAAAATGGTTTTAATTTTTAGTGATATTTTGTAATCTATTGTTAATGGTTATTTTTGTGTGGTTTTGTGCGATGTTGTTATCAGTTGATGAGAAGTCATCACAATTTTTGGTATCAGATCTATAGGTTCACTGAATGTATAGGGACATAGGATTAAGGTTGTTGAGTTTGTTCTAGTGTCCTCCAGTATGTCTAATAGTGACTTCTTCTCATGCAGAAGAAAGGATAAATCCTAAAGATATCTAGAGAACACGAGGAATATGTTGTTAAAAGTAGGGTTGCTACACCAGGAGGAGGTGTAAGGGGTCAGGAAAGAGGAGAAAGAGTGCTTAAGAATCACCAGTTGGATAAGACTATGCTAGAAAACTCTACTTTTCATGCTCTTGTTGGGCAGGTTATGACAACAATAATTCATATAGTGGACCAGAAACTAGCAATACAACCTAGGGCACCAGTCCCCAATAAAGAATTTTCGGGTTTTGGTAAGACCTTTGAACAGCTACGCCATGTTAAAATAGTGGAAAATGCAAGAAAGACTAAAATATGGCAAGAAAATAGAGTTTGCCATAAGTGTAGCCAGATAGGACATCTGAGGTGGCAATGTCCAAGGAGGGGCAATAAACTAAATATTAAGGAAAGGTCTGCACAATATCAGAATAGTTGTCTAGTATCTTTAAAAAGCCAAAGTTTTCAGTCCCACCAGTACAACAAACACTTAGGGCACCAGGAAAGTGGCCACCAAGTATGGGCAAAGGTCATAATTTTCCACCTATAAGAACTCTTAATTTAGCTTCTACATAAGCATTAAAACTAACAAGACCATGGTATGAGGACAAGACATGTTTCAAATGTGGACGGGTTGGGTATACTAGACCCTTTTGTCTAGAAAGAAAGGATGAGATGGCCCAACAATTGAGGCCAACTTAGTAGGGCTTACACAAGTTACAACCTAATAGTGCAAAAAGGAAAAAGAAACAACAAAAAACAACTAGACTCCTTGCTTCGAGTCAACTTAAGAAGGTAGATGATCTGAAAAGGGTGACATGTCAGATAGAACTTTTTCATTCTGATTTGTTTTCTCCTTATTTTACCTGCTAATCATAAGAAGAATAGTTGTTGTTGAGTTCCCTTTGGTTAGTCCTTTGGGGACAAAAGAAAGAGATGAAGATGACTAGAATTTATATTCTGTCCAATATTCTCTAAAATGTTTTATAATTTATTTTGTTCATATAAAAGAGGAAGAGGTGTAAAAGAGACACCTGGAGAGAACCAGAGATACTAAGTTTTAGAACCTAAAAGGAATTTTTAAGGTAAGAAACATGATATAAAATAAAGTGCATACTACCTAATCTTAGTGCTTGAATACATGGTCAGGTATTCAATTATTGAAGGCAAGGTAAGTATGGGACTCTTAGATTGCTATCTTTCTTATTAGTCTGATCAACTAGTCATCTTGATGCAATCTAAAGGGTATAATGAAATCAAAAATGCAGCACAGAAATTCCTACCACATTCTAAATTATGATAAAGTGGAACCTGAGTTAATCTCAGACCAACCTATGAGTATAAGAAAGCATAAAGAATAATCTTCATGTTATGATAAAAGGGAATGAGGGAGATGATCCTTGCTCAATAAAGAATATGTATATCTAAATAATAGTGATCATTTTTATGATGTAATGATGAGGAATGTGGAAAACCAAAAGAAATGTTCGTGAACATGAAGTACAAAAATCAAAGAAGAAGTAATGGCATGTAATCATCTTTACAGTTCTTATTCCAATGGCAAGAGAACCAAGATAAAACCAAATTGAATGACACATGAGAAGTGAAAATGCATACAATAACCAAAGAAAGTTGGTAATCTCCTTCTCCCTATTAGTAATCCCTGGATGGTGTTGTAATTATAAGGGAAAAGTATGTTTCCTCTATGTACTTCCTTTCCAAGGATGTAATGTTCAAGTAAGTTTCATATCACTTGATATGCATGGTTTTGAAGTGATCTTGAGATGGATACTTTAAAAGTATCAGTTAGGGCTTGGACTTTAGTTCCCAGATGGTGACATCCGAGAATAGCGATCTTTTATTAACCTTAAAAGATTTTGGAAAGATTCTTATAATATGTTTGCGTCTGGCAGTTGCTGTAGAGAGTGGATGTGATGCATTTTTGGCAGTGTGATCGATACCAAGGTAAAGAATCCTATTATCCAAGAAGTTCTAGATGTATCTGGACCCTATAATATGTCTCTTATTAAGATTATTAACTATTTGACTACCTAAACAAATTGACTTTGGGATCAATTTGGTTACAGGTGCTCAACCTATAGTATGGGTATCACATGTTAGTGGTTTATCCATCACATAAGATGATGTAGACAAGGATGCATAGGTTGAAGAGACAGTTGCAAGATCTTCTTGGGTAAAATTCATTAGGTTGAGTACAATCCCTTGGAGTACTCCTATAAGGTTTGCAAGTAAGGAGGGTTCCTAGAGAGGTGTATATTGACGAGCAGAATTTCTAATACTTATCTAGATCAGTTGAGGAGAAAGTATTGTTGGGAGTGTACATAATAGTAGGCCAGTTGGTACATGTCATAAGTGAACTTTGTGTTGAGGTATCATATTAGAGTAGCGATGCAGAAGCATGGTAAGTTATGTAGTTCCAAGTAAGTGACTGAATGCATATTTAGTCTTTCTTTAGAAGAGGCATGTCGAGGTTTGAGAAGGGTATGGTAAACCTTCATGTTTGAGAATCTCATCAAATGATGTGGTAAGTTGAAAAGGTGATATATAAGAAAGAGTTGGCACCTGAGATGAATAAGGATAAGTATGTATAGTGCTTCTATGGCTAGGAAAGTATCACTTGGCATAGGGTTGACTTTGCAACCAGTAATGGAAGAGGATAAGTTGAGTACGTACCTTGTGCAACATATCTTGTGTTGACCTTGGATGGAAGAATAGTTTGTTCGTCAAGTCTTATGACATTACCCTGATATCAAGGAGATATGTGAAAGTTTGAAAGTGCAATGTGTGTGTAATATCAATCTCCTTTTGTTTGGGATTTCGGGGGCAAAATCCTTGTTAGGGGTTGATGACTTGTAAGGACCTTGACCTGCATTTTGGCATGACCCTAGACATTTTGCCTAAGTATGATTATTAGAACCTTGTCTTAATCTTTTGAAAAGTAATTTAGACTTAGGAACATATCAAGTTTCAAGTTTGAGCATGGTTGAAGGTTGTTTGTGTTATATATGATAATATTGGTGTAAATTGTAATTTACCCAAAATACGGGGTTGACGTGCAATTTATCACCTCTAGAATGTTCATTCGCTCTCTTAGCATAATCTAGAGGAGATAGAGAGAGAGATGGACACCTTGTTTGGGTCTTGGTTGTACGGTGACATCCTTGGTGATGTGTATAACACATGAGTGAGATGTGTTTTGCTCTTAGATGTGTTTTTTCAAGTTAGGGGTCCTTGAAAAGGCTGCCCTATCAGTTTGTGAGTCTGTAGGGTTATGCCCTATCAGTTTGTGAGTGTGTAGGGTTATGCCCTATCAGTTTGTGAGCGTGTAGGGTTACACCCTATCAGTTTGTGAGTGTGTAGGGTTATGCCTTATCAGTTTGTGAGTGTGTAGAGTTTTGCCATATCAGGCATGACCTTAGTAGGAGACCAAGAGGGTGAGATCTAGCCTTGAACATATCACCACATCTTGCATGTGACTTCTTTTTCTTGTACAAATGTCACCTAAGCTCCTAAGGGGATGACACCTCTTCCGTGATCTCTCTCTCATTCTCCTAGTACATAATCTTCTTTCTCTCCATGCAAGAGGATCCTTTTGGCCATCTTTGCTTTTTTTTCATCTTGATGGATGATCTTGAGAAGCTTAAAGAGCTAGGGAGGTTGTCTTTGAGCTTGGTGGAAGAGCTCTAAGTTGTGTTGTTCCTTGATCATCTTCCATCTTATACCTTGGTAAGCTATGTTTCCTAGATTTATTCTTCTTCTCGGCCATAGATCATGGGTATCTCCTTTCTACCTTGAGTTATCTTAAACATGGCCTCATCTTCTTCCTTGGAGGTGTTGTGGTGATCAAGTTTTGTGGATCATCTTTTACCTTGAGCTCGTGAGCTTGAAGATTGACCTTGGAGCTTGTATCTTGGTGGTGATCTTTGAGGCGGGTTATATAACTCTTATCCTCCTTTGTTATTTTCACTCATCCATGTGTTTGTGTTGTTTCTCATCTTTATATCATTTATCTCATGCATGGTAGTAGTTGTTGGTAGTTTTTTAGAACGGTTTTGGTGAAGGAATCACGTTAGTTTGTTGTCCATATCTTGTACCTTCTTTCCATGATAGTAGATGGACTTGTGGCCGATCTTCCTAAGGTTGAAGATCACAAGTCCACAAACACATACACTAAGTTGTGAGTGTTCATCATGACTTGTGGTGTTTAACCCGACACACCATGTAGCAAGTTGTCATGACTTGGGGATGTCCTAAGCCAATAGGCTTTGATGAGGTTAGCCCATCATACCCTAGAGGGGGTTGAACCGTGATGCCCTAGAGATTCCTAAACCAATATGATTGCTAAACCGTCATGACCTAGAGGTGCTTAGACCAATATGATACTAAATCGTTATGCTTTGGGGTGCTAGCTTGTCATGACCAGGAGGATGTCTTGAGTTGGAGTGTCAAACCATGATGCCTTGGTTGTGAAAGAGGTCGATATGAAAAACCCTAACCCTAGAACTGATACACCTTGAACAGATGATACACCTTGATGAGTGTAACCCGATACACTTTGATGAATGTCAGCTGACACTAGATGAATGTAATCAATTGATAAACTATGAGGTAATGGGATGGATACACTTGGATAAGTATAGGTTGATAAACCTTAAAGAGGGTTAATCTAATGTAAAAGTATGTTGGAATCAATATTCTAGTAAGGATGAGAGAGAAATTTATACTACTCATATGAGAAAGGTAATACTTCATGTTCATAATTAATTAATGATAATTGATGAGTGTAATTAAGTATGCTTGAATACTTATGGAAATAGTGTAATTCTTATGAAGAGAATTAGGGTTTGGATTATTAAATATGAACTTCAATACCCTAATCAACTACAAAGGAAAACCCTAACCCTAATTATGAGAAGGTTGCAATTAGAATGATTCCCTTTATGACATGGTGATGATATTTACTTGATATTTCTTTTACCATAAAAATTCTAACCATGCATGTATTATGAGATGATGATCATATCCAAGTATGAACTATGATGATTTAGCATGATACAGATTATATAAGGCCTTGTGAGCCATATGAGATACTTGTACAACAAATGTGATATATACATTTGGGTCTGATAACCTAGGGATGATTATTTCCTAGTAAGAAGTGACATTATTCAATGATGAATGGAGGGTTTGATACCCAAGACATGTGATCATGATAATGAAATTTTCAAGGGATGATATTCCCAATAATATGTTCAAGGGATTACGATCCCAGGATAGGGATAACAAGATCTGTTCCAATTGATACAAGATTCTTCAAAAATGTATTACACCTTTTTTGGTAGCATTTATTTATAAATCACGTTGGTAACTTGAATGATGCTAAAATTTGTTGTAATGCACTTAACTAATCAAGTGAAACTAAAAATTTAGTTTCCCTGGCCATAGATTCATTTAATGTCATAACTTGTTGGATGTTGAAATGAGTTTATCTTGGAGCCCATATTGTTGAATATGTGGGATGCAAGTAGAGGTATCTCTTTGTATCCTTAACTCATAGGATTGTCTATGGGCCATACCCTAAACATTAGGATTGGCTTTAGGTCATACCCTAACCGGAGTGTGGTTCTAGGTAGTGACTCAATATATAATCATGTTTGGTTACAGACCATACGCTGAAACAATCAGGATTGACTATAGGTCATACCCTGGTAAGGTAATAGCAATGGGCGGTATCTCTCTAGCGATGAGCCTATATACCCATGCTAGCAAATTTTAGTTTGACTCATAATGTCACTACAAATATTCTCATACTAACCGAGGGGGTGAGGTCGTTGAGTTTGGCTCTTACATGAACTATATATGGCACCAATGCTAATTTAGGTTGGTTGGAGCATGAGAGGTATACATTATCTCCTTAGGGCATAAGATTGTTTGTTTTAAGATGTAATTGATAGTGTAGCATATTTGCTTAAGGATCAAATACAAAAATATTGAATGAGGTTGCAATTGCTTCTGCATGTCATAGTTGATAAATATTATGCATGTTCTTCATATTCTGTTTAAAATAGATTGGATTATCTATTGCTCAGTTATAGTTATTTGAACAACTTAATTGATGAGATCACTCTACTCTGCATTTAACTAGTGGTTATACATGTTTAATTCAATAAAGGTTTCTTCTACTCTCATTCATAAACATTTCTCAGTGATAATAATATTGTTGGTAGAGTGTTATATATCTCATTGGGACTTTTGTCTCACCCCGTCGGTTCAACAACTTTTTAGGTAGATGTGCATGATGTAGTAGAGATTGTACAGCTGAGGAAGACCAGCAGCAGGAAGAATACCTGTAATTCTGAGGTGGTGTCATGTCATTTGTGTCTTGTTGTAGATAGAAGTCCTATGTGTCATCCCTGTACTCTCAGGTCCTTGGGGGATAGTTTTATTTCCAATTTTATGATCGATTTGAGATTTTGGCTTGAACGCCTCAATGTATATTGTTCCACATGTACATATTTTTGGTAAAAGCAAAGTAATACTAGTTAAAATAGAGATGTTCTTGAGATAGCACATGTGTGATGTATCATGTTGTATATGATAGGCTTTGGGCCTTTTTGTAATGAATTTCTTGGCGATTGATCTTTATGAAAATTGGTTTTAATTTTTAGTGATTTTCAGTAATCCACTATTGATGGTTATTTTCATGTGGTTTTGTGCGATGTCATTATCAGTTGGATAGAGATCGTCACTCCTATCCTTGGATAGAGTTAGACTCTGGTGTGGTGTTGATCCACCTTGACTTTTAATGAGAAGGAGTAATACACTTTGGTGACCAATATATATAATTATCTAAAAAAATACATTAATTACTATTTTGAAACTATTTTTATAATAGAAGTTATTAACATCCATGTTGCACTTGTTTGCAACTTCCATCACAATTTTAGTTGCATACACTATTGGGGGTCAGAAAAAACATAAATGGACACACATCTATTCGTCCCTCATAGACCATCATACTACCAATGTGTTCCTAATTACTATCAATAAGTCACCTAACAATCATTTCAACTAAAAAAAGCACCATCAATCAGCATCCCTCCATTAATATTGAGGAACACACTTATGAAGTTTCCTAGGTGGGAAGGTGCTCAAAAGGGGTGATTAGCCTCTGTCTTGTCTTATGTACGCTTTAAGTATATTTTTATGGGTCCTCAACCCATAGATGGGTCTTATTTTCATTCTGAATGGTAGGTCATACTAACTAAGAAATCATATCGATGTTCGAATCCCGACTCTACTTTTTAATTCATTAGACCATAAATATGTGTTCTGAGTTAAGTATCAATTTTTACTTGAATATAACATTCTTTTTAGTTTTTATCTTGAGGCTTATTTTTACAATCAAGGATAAAAAGAAATTATATAATAATACATATAATCACAAAATACATGTATATATTGTGAGAGTACTTGTAATACAAAATGTATGTATATAATGGAATAATATTATCCACATAAATAAATAAAAATATGCTCTATAATACACCTAGACAGGTCAAGAGGCTCAACATAAACACTTTAGCACCTTCATCATTAATATGTATACATACATCACATTCATGTATGTATTAATTTAGAAACAACATATCAACCTTTGTCATGATGTCTCAGGTAAGCCACTTGTGGTGTGCTTTCTTAGATATGACAATAACCTCAAAGATAACCATAGAGGAAATATGTGGAGTCATGATGCTTGGGTGAGTCATGGAAAGAACTGAGATGCTTAGATTATCATTCTGGTATAGCTTAGGAGGGGAGTACTTGTTTAAAGACACACACTCGGTCCAATGGGATTTAGAACATAAGATACAATATTGAGTTCTCCTTAAAACTAATTGTGAGATATTTAGGGACCATAGTGGTTATTGGTGGGGTGTTTGGGGGCACGACATATGGCTCGCCAAAATAGCAGGACTCTAGAACACATGTATACTTACTTTTTGCAAGAATGTTGTCTTTGTGAGAAATATTCCATTCCATTTGGTATGCCAAGACTAAACTGAGTTTGTGTTACAGACTGAACATTTGTTGATTTGGTCAAATTCTTTGAATTGTACATTTTATCTATCTTCATGATTTTAAAATATGGGATGCTCATGATAAATTAGTTGACAATATGGGATGCAATGTGCCCAACACCAACTACTTCTCTATTCATTGGCAACACCTATATTGGGGCATTTCCTTTATTGTAGCACAACTATTATAATAATTAATTCAGAGTGATATATTTTTGATGTAACGATACTTACTTGATATATTAATTCAGAGTTACACATGTTTCACACGTAGGGACACTGCCTCCTACCAACCATGGTCCCCCTGCTTCCCCTCTCCCAGTTATTCTCTCTCTTACTAAAACAACCATTTTTTATTTTTTTATATTGATTTTTTGTTGTAGTTATAACTTTTGATCCCTAACTAGTTTTTGTTATGAAATAAAAACCTTAGAATCCTTACAAAAAGTACTTTCCCACCATATTTTGAAAAAAAAATAATAAATATAGATGGAGTTTGACATGTACCACACCCACACCCAATCCAATGTGTCTAGTCTAAACTTGAATGCCCCAGTTCGGACTTGAGCATAATTTGAACTTGAATGCACATAATTTGGGCTTGAATTCACCTAGTTCAAGCATGATTTCTCCTAGTTAGTGTTGTAATATGCCTAATTATCAGTGCATCATCATATTCATCATCATCATCGTCATCATCATCATCATCATCATCACCATCATCATCATCATCATCATCATCATCATCATCATCATCATCATCATCATCATCATCATCATCATCATCATCATCATCATCATCATCATCATCATCATCAGCATCATCATCATCATTGTCGCCATCATCATAATCTTCTTCTTCTTCTTCTTTTTAATTGCACCCATGTGATCAGTTTGGATTTGATTGAGCCTAGTTTGGATTTGATTGCTCCCAATTTGGACTTAATTTCACCGTATTTAGACTTGAACGCCCAGTATAGACTTGATTGCACCCAGTTTGGAATTGAATGCACCCATTTTTGACTTGAATGTGCTGAGTTTGGACATGATTGGACCCTATTGGGACTTGAATGTGCAGTTCAGACTTGGTTACTCCCAGTTTGGGTATGATTGTGCCCATTTAGTGCTTCGCCGATTCACCTAGTATTCAGACTTGATTGCACCCAATTTGAACATCAATGTGCCTAGTTTCAACTTGAAAGCGCTTAGTTTGGATGTGATTGCACCCAGTTAGTGTTGTACCGGTGCACCTATTTTTTGTAATGCACCATGTTTTACATATATTTCATCCAACTTGTAACGTGCAAATACATTTATTCACCCAATTATTTTTCTCAAATTATATGGATATTGGTATTGTTGGATTGAATATTTTGTAACAAATTCAAAAGTTTTTATTTTGTCAAAAAATACAGTCCAGATTGAACATTGTGCGTGATATAAATTTCTCTCTCATGTTTTCATTCCTTCTGTCTCCACAAACCTATCAAATTAGTCCACTTGTTCCCTTACCTACCCCATGCCACCTCACCCCCAAAGCCACCTTCCCCCGCCCAAAACCACCTTGCCTTGGGAGCGGGTTGGCAAAACTAGCCGCATGGGACACATGAAATATGTCAACCCCTACAGTGTGTGAAACCAACATTTTCGTTTTTGATATTGTCCACAATAATACTTTCTATCTCTTTATATTTTAGGGGGTGGGTTTTGAAGAGGGATAACAGACAACGTGTCCAACACCAACTATTTCTCTATTCATAAGAAACCCCTATTGTGAGGCATCTCCTTTATTACATAAACAACTCTATTATAATTATCTTAAGATTTTTTAATCCTATGCGAACATGGAGTAGCCTACACTCCTATTAGATCAAGGCCACATAAATATAAAGGGTGTGGGTTTTGAAGCAGGATGATAGTCAGTGTTCCCAACACCAACTACAATTCTATTCACCAACAACACCTACTATGGCACATGTCCTTTATCACATGAACAACTCTTATTATAATTGGTTTAGGATTTGCTAGTCCCATGTGAACATGGAGTAGCCTACACTCTTACCAAATCAAGGTCATGTTAATGTAAAGGGTGGGTTTTGAAGTGGGATGACACACAACTTGCCCAACAAAAGCTACTCTTCTATTCACCAGAAACACCTATTGTGGTGCATCTCCTTTATTACAATGTTTTCAACTGTTGAATGTGTTATACATATAAGTCACATGCTTTTTGCATGTATAATTACTAGTATATACCAACAAGGCTGCTTCTTGATGATGATTGCAGTGTTGAATCTAGAACGTTTCGATCTTACATACTTATTTTATAGTAAGTGATTATACAGCACAATACCATAGTGAATATCCAGTATCTTTTCTAACTTCTGAATGTGAGGTAGTTGTAAAGTTTTTGAAATAAAACCAAAAACACACATTGTAAAAGGGCAAGTTTTTTGTTCATCCCATCCTTAACGGTAGGCATCATAGGGAAGACATGTACTTACTAGTATTCTAAAAGAATAGGAAATGTATATTGAGCAATCAAGGCTTGACGCCGCAAGACATTTATTTAGGATTAACCATATGCACCATCTTGAAAGCTATCATGGTGAATCTATTCATGTACTAAATAAATAAAAATAGAAAATACCCACATAGATTTTGTAGAGATAACACATAGAGTTCATAAGTGCTTAAAGATAGGAAAGAGTACATAGAGATAGGACTTGTAATGTATACAACCAACTGGAAGTTATAACCCTAGAAATCACAGGGTTAAGTTGTCATTGTCCAAAATATGCTCTAAGCAAAGAGTTGGGATTTTGATTCAAAATGAGGGTGTGATCCCCTTAAACAACCCACTAGAATAGAGCAAATCAGGATCAAACAAATCAACATTGGCAGGACCACCATGAGAAGTTGATCATTTCCGATGGAGAAATAAAAATATAGGTTGCGAGATATATTATGGTTTTTCATTCTGATGTTGTCAGTGATTCTCAATATGACATAGGGATATTTTGGTCTCCCGTAACTATTTTCAATATTCCTGCACGGAAACACATTAGTCGGCCCCCAACTTCTTTGTCAGTGATTCTGAACCAGATCGGAAAATTTTACAAAGATGCCCCATTCAACCACATCCAAGTAGGAGTTGACTATGGTCAAGGAGAATATATGAAATACTGCTGAATCAATATGGACCATATGGTGTAGCTTCAGCAAGGAGGACCCCATAGCAACAGTCAAGAAATAACATCCAAAGACAAAAGAGCAAGACGATGTTCAACTACAGACCGTTGATTGTAGTTTGTGGTAAGGTAAAACAACGTGTTCCACCTAAGTACTTGTAAAATCACACCCAACTGATTTCTCACGGAGTGAAGAAAAATGTTGGTCGAATAAACATTGTGAAACTGAGAAGATGAATTGGCTAAAAGAAGCATTGCCACGACATGTGTTGATCATGTAAGCCTACCGAGGTTGAAATTGTTCTTCTTGTCATGTAAATTAACTTATGTACCAACTGAGCAACGTCTTGGTATATCTGCAAGTCAGCTTCCACATCTCTTCAAAAGCCACTGGCCATATATAGGCTAGGTAGCACACTCTAATAAGAGGAGGATCCCCTTCATTCATGCAATCCTGAAAACTCAACGAATCTATGCCAACCCTGTTGCAGGCTTGCAGCCATTGGTCATACAAGGAAATAAAATTCCATTTTTTATTGGTGACTGCACCAACAGTCATCATGTTGTTCCCATGCAGTCATCACAACTTCGACCATGACGTACGTAGAGGAGAGGCTCTCCATAATGCACATGCCATTTGCGATATGGGTTTTTGACAACTAGAGCAAGATCAGATAGATCATTTGAAGTAATGCATGGCCGAGAAGAACTAGCTATTGTTGGATGATGGACGGATGTCAAACACAGTCACAATCCTCCTACCATATTTTAGGCATGTCTATTGGCCTCTATTATCATATGCATTTAAAAAATTGAATATTCTTCTCCATCATCTTGTATCTATGGCATCTTCTAATCTAGGATGTAAACTCATGTAATTGTCTCTCATTTCGGCTTATATTCCTCCTTTTTGTCGTTCTTGATATTCCCCTACCGGCGAGGGTCAGTTCTTATCAAAAGGCAGAAGCAACACTTAATTTTGACCTAAAAAAAAAATCTATTTGCATTAGCTACTTCTGTTACGGCGGTGAGGAAGACATGCAATTGTACGTCCAATGCAACATTATGACATACAATGGACGCAAGGAAAAAATATGTATGTTCCTTTTTATTATTCACATGTCTTTTGCTCAAATTTATTTATATACTTAACCTTATAGAGTTAAGATTCAATTATACATCATCCAAATTGTAGAAAAATTATTTATCTTTTTATTATTAATAATTTTTAGAACAATCTCACATCATAAAATTTTTCTTTATGCAGTACAATGTAAGTGCTTTGAAACAATTATTTTGTTTTTTTTCTTATTGAACTCACAAACTCACTTTATTCAAGTTGGAAATATATAATTGTTACTAGTGGGTGAAATATGAGTACACTTTAGTGACCTTAATATTGATCTCTTCAAAAATTATATGAAATCAATATATTTACTTTATTTGTATCTAATAAATATTGCTTTAGTGGATAGATTTATTGCAAATTGATGTATTCTACTTCATGCATAAATGCTTCATTTGTCACTTTTATTTGCATTATCTTCTTATTACAAATAAAAACAACTCAATTTAAAAATGTGCATTAGAGGCCTTATTATCAATAATCATCTAGAAAATAGTTAAAACAAATATCTTTTTGAATATGTTACCGTAAACTATAACTTGAAGCACATAACCAACTATTCGATTTATTTAAACTTCTTTAAAATGGCTTGAATATGCACTTCTTTTCTTCCCTACAAATAATCTTTTAATAAATCTAAAATAATATATATAATCCTAGATATCTTCATGGTGATTTTAGAGCTTATAAAATTTTTGTATCAACTTGAATAACTTTAAAACCGGAAAGAAAAGATGAATGGAGAAAATAGATTCATGTAGCTGACCTCAACGTTAATGGGATATAGGCTTAAATGTCGAAGTAAAAATGAGTGGCTAACTTTCAAGAATAGAAAATATAATTAGCTTTCATTCACATACAAGAGGGCATTATTTCTATTACACAATCACAAAAAAGCTATAACATTCACATCCCTTTGTTTTCTAAGACAATTGATATTAGACAAGCTTGTATACTTCAAAAACCCTTTTCTTCCTTTTTCTATAACTATATCATGTTACTCTAAATTAAAATTCACATATTTTAATAATGCCATATGGATATTGCTATATATTATTATTCCCAAAGTCAGTAAGCTTATGTGGTGTTACAATATGAAATGGGGTTTTACTAAGAAATTCTTATTTTTATTTTCTTTTTTGCAAACTTCAAAGTATATATGCATATATATGTTCAAAATTTATGGTTTGCAATTCTAAAAAACTTTAGCACTTTCGTTTTTCACATAATCTTATTTTAAAATTCACACATACTACGTTGAAATGTGTTGTCATGTTGATCTAACACGTCCAAGTAGAATATGTTTTATTCTAAAAGTATACAAGAACATGTAAAATTTTGTTTGTTCCTAGGTAAAATGATCTTATATTTCACAAACATTCATGTTAGATCTCATTTAAAAGCATGTTTTCACTTCTGAAATCAAATGGATTAATGAGGTTTTCTTTGTATGACATTGACTCTGGCTATGTCCTTCATAAGTGTAAAGACACAATCTCATTAATCAAGAAAGCAAGAACACTAAAACTTGTTGTAAAATTCTTATTGCACAAGATTTTCTCTTCATTCAATGTTATAACTCTATCATTCCTTATAGAAACACTTATTAGTTAGATGATGATGGATTTATGATGATGTATTTTATCTCTTACATTTAAACATGAAGCAAATGATATGACTGACACAAATACCTAATTAATAATGTTAATAGTTAAATGCATTATGGAATTCATTTAATCAACTTTCAAGAAGGGATAAGGTATATTCAGGATTCTTCATCTTAAAAAAAGATCTATAACTCAAATTGAACCCTTAAGGAAGCACATTTTTTAAGTATGTCAAGTAATGTATGTTTCTATCTTTTTACTTGCAAGCTTAGTTAATCTTTCCTTTGTGACAAAATGACATAATTTGAACACAAAATATTGTATAGAATGTATAACAATGCGATGTTATCAATTTGTGCAAGCTTGCATTTTTTACGTGCAAACTCAGTTACTCTTCTCTATGTGGTGACTCAAATAGATTTTCCCTTTATCAATACCCAATGATCACAATGAAACTAGAAACATCTAGCTGGTTCTTATTCTAATAAATTCAGAAATATATATATCTTAGATACAAAAAATTGTTTTATTAAATTCCAATAAATTGTACCAACAACCTTTTTTATTTTAGATAGTTAGAGTTTGGGAAGAAATATCTAAAAATAAATGTTCAATAGGTGCTAGAAACACAAATAAGGCATTGGAAATAAATTTCAAAACATAGCTTTAAAGCATCTTCAACATGGAAGATGTCCTTTTTACACAAAAACATTAGTTGAGATACATGACAATAGGATATTTTTAAATATGATAAAGGAATTGGTGATTACGATAATGATGACAACGACGACCAACACGATGATGATGATGATGATGATGATGATAATGATGATGATGATGATGATGATGATGATGATGATGATGATGATGATGATGATGATGATGATGATGATGATGATGATGATGATGATGATGATGATGATGATGATGATGAAATGCGTGTATAAATCTATGAATCATATATAATTTATGTAATTTTTCTATTGTGAAAAAATTGTTGTTTGTTTATGTAGATTCAATAGTGTGTCTTCCTATTGAATGAAACAAGGAGATTAAGGAACAATATCATAATAACTATTTACTCAGAATAGTAAATAATAGTATATTAAAACAAATGTCGAACTAAATATATCAATAAAATATATCACATAATTAGTCTTTATTGCAGACCATATCTTGATGAGTTGTATTAGAACAACATGTAACTCAATCTCTATTAGGCATTGATTCATTACAAACATATCATAGAGAAAAATCATTAATATACACATGTGCTAAAAAATTTATCCAATATATATGAAATTTACTTGGAACAAACATGATATTGTCTATGAGAATATACCATAGATACTCCACTTATAACCTACCTTATAAACTACAAATATAAAAAATTTATCTATTATCTTGCTAAACCGTTATTCTCTCATAGGGAAAACGTAAATGTGCTTTGTAACCCCACCATTAACATATGCATGCCATCAATTAATCATTTGAAGTTTGGATGGGGATCAAAGGGAGACATTCAATGTTGGAAAAGAAGAGGTGGATCCACATACTAGCCTTGGGGCACATACCCTACCTAGGTCTTATTATTTAATGTTAATCAATGAACAATCACTTCATTTGTAAATAAAAAATATCTTCAACTTTCTACCTTATATTAGTCTCTTGAATTTTGCATATATGGCTCCCTAACTTAATTTTCTAGATCAACCACTGTAAAAAACAAAATTGAGGATTAAATAATAAATGTCCACGTGACCAACTCATATACTATCATAATACAAACATGAGAAAAGGTAACTTGAAACTCAAAAAGAAAAAGAGTGATTTACATGGTTAGTCAACAGAGTGTTCCATCAAGTTATACACCACCTAATACTTCCCATACCTAACATATCAGCAAGAGCATATTCATGAACCAATAAAAACTAAAATTATTACTTTTTTGTGTTGAGTACTCACTAAAATTGAATAAACTGAATTCACTATAAAAAATTCATAGTAATAATATATCACAAATATATTGTTCACTTATTCCTTTTTTGTCTTATTATTATAGACACATTGAACCTGTCAAGAATAAGAATTAAGCTAAAAATGTTAAATAGTTAAACTTATTAAACCACTTTGTTATATGTGTAATGAAATCTGAGTGACATTAAATCTATCAATGTTCGATATTTTTGTTAATGAATAGTAATTATATGCAATCTGAAAATTATAGATTTGGTTGTTTTTGGGAACTTGGTAGTCTTGATACCCTTTTGTATGTTCTTGATTCAATAATATTCAAAAAAGGGATTTTTGAATAAGATGACCATGCCACATGCATATTTGTTTCACTCACAAATTAGCTTACATGATATAAAATCACAAAATTCAAAATACAATTTTAAAAATTGATTGAACTCGACATATTTTATTATGATGCTTTGGTTGAAGATGAGTATCGATGCTAAATAAATGGAGTTGATTATATGTTACATAATTATAATAATGACACTCTTGTGGCCATATATCTTCCACATGAGAGGTTGGTAATATGCTATTTAATAAGTATAGTTTTTTCCAAAGATGTACAAGGGTACATGTAATTCTTCAAATACATTAAGATAAACAATTGGATAAATTTTCCTACTATATTACATTGTAAATATTCTAAAACATTTACTTAAAATATATAAAACTAATGTATACTCATTACAATCTTTCCATTGAATTCATTATGACGACATATAATACAACTACATTTTTTGGAGAATATTAATATGAAATGTCACAAACAATAAAGTGAAATATGAAAGGTAAAAGGAAAAAGAAAGACCACATATGAATCACTACACAACATATTGGTTACATCAAGAATCAATGAAAGACAACAAAGATCACATCACTGAAGTCATAGTTTTACAACAAAGAAAATAATGTCATTACTCATTTAATCACATTGTAATAACATAGAGACCATTAGAAGATAAACAAAAGATAAAGTGGTGAGTATATCCAGTAATATATATACTAGACTTACTATTTTCTTTCATTTTTTTAATTAAATTATTAACATAATCTGATCAATATTGTTACTTTTCTTATCTTGAAGTGAAATTCATAGAAGTCATGAGTAACAACCCTGCTTCCCCATAACCCCCAATCAAGGGAGACCAAGAGGTCAGAGGCATTATCCCAAAATTCAGGATCAATGGTTTGACAATTTAATCAAAAATAATTACAAATTCTACTAATACTAAACTAAAAAGATGGAATAACATAAAACTTTTGCTACCTTGTCAAAATAGGATCTAAGACTTCTATCCATAGAAGAAATCTACCTATCTAATCCTCCTTTGAATATTTAACTTTTTCTTCACATATTTTGTTTTACTGGTTGTCCAATTTCAGATGGTCCCTAAAATGCCGAAAAACAAAACGCCGGTCAGAATATTGCTATATTGGTATGTGGGGACAAACAAAATATCACAAATAGGCTCTAACAACCTAAATATATCAAATAGTTTATTAACAATCCAAATTACATTTTCCATGTAACTTATCAACCGCTTTTACCCTAAACCCTAGATTACCCTCTCTTAGGGTTTTGTCCTTGCAAGGGACATAAATCCACCTTCTCTATCCTGAGCTTGGTGCCTGGGGTCACCACTCAGGTGCCCAATGGTCTTCCCTCTGGGGCTTGACCAACTCAGACCTTCCGTCTGGGGCTTGGTCTTGCATCATACATCAGGGTGGTATGTAGGTTCAAGAAGTACACTCATAATAAATTGCTATACACATAGTCACTTTATGAGATTGCAGAATCCAACAATCAAATAGTTTAGGTTGCATACCAATCATAAAACCTCATGATAACACCGTGAATCATAAAGTGATTATTCCTAATTTAACCACATACATGTTCCATGGATCCAAGCAAGAAATAGTCCAAGCAAGCAGTTCAATCAACACAAGCAAGAATCTTGAAAAGTACATGCACTCTATTTACTATCCACTTTATCAGATTCGATCTATTCAACTTGAACTCACTTCCTATAGTTTCCTACTTCTTTTTAGGGTTTCGTTAGGGTTCCTCTTTATCATTATCACTACAAACCCTAAGACATCAAAATTGGTTGCAAACCCTGATTAGCTTTTTAAAACCTTCGTAATAGGCTTAGGATCAAATCAATACTACTTTCTTCTAATGAATCTCGAATTAACCACTTTAAACATTCTTCACCCTAAATAAGGGCTTCTATGTGCATTATAACATATTCATGTGTCAAAAACCCCATAGAAAGCATATTATAATCTAAATTAGATTCAGTTCTTATTATTTCTCTCGATAGGTTACTATATCTCAAAATAACCTATTTAAGACCTTAAATCTGATTTACAAACACAATTAGGGTTTTAACATGGTTTAATGAACAAACTTAGTTAGCTTAAATTACTTTTAGAATTATGATCAGATTCATTCTCTAAAACTATTTGTATTGATTTCCTCATGTTCTCCGGATAAATTTTCATATATAGATCGTCCTAATCGGAGTTACCATTAATTAGTTACAAGATAAGTTACCTTCCTCCAATAGTCGGCCGCCACGTCAGCAGCTCGCCTTTAAACTTGCTCCATGTGGGTCTCTGCTATACCAAAGTATGATTTTCACCCTCTCGCCATGGGTTCAGTCTTTACGACATGAGGGATATGCCGGTAATTTCCCGCTATCCCTTCTTCTTTCTCCTCTCATGCTACATGCAACTCACTGTCGGGGTGGGCAGTCAACCCCCGAGTTGACTCTAGGCCACAAGACCCTAGAGAAGGAACTATTGTTGTCAGAGCCTACCGATTCCCCTAAATGAGGACCATGTTGGTCGTATTAATAGGCATAGGACTGGCCCTCATGTGGTTTTAGTCCTATTCCTTGAAAGCACAAGACCATAGGGTCGGGAGGTAACAACTACCTTTATCCGAGGCCCATGGGTTATGAGGTTGGCCACCTTCATGAGTTCATGAGGCCTATGGGGTAAAAGTGAGAGGCACTCCTTAGATGCATAAGGGTCAGATCACCCCAAAAGTGCCGACACCCTAGAGACCTTGAGGTAATGACTAAGGATTGTACATAAGAGTGGTGTTAAGACCCGAGAATGTTTGGGAACATCACTTCCATGGATGTAAACATAGTTTCGAGATATTCATGGTATGAAGTCATGAGAAGTAAGTTTCAACTTAGATTGGAAAGTATATCGGCAATGTGTGATGCACCATCTCTACTCCTAGAACAAGATGAACTCTATATTTAGATAGTAGCAAAATTCTTATTTCCCCTCGTTATGGGTGTGAGAGACATGTCAAAATGCATAAAGATGACGTGAGTTGAAACATTGCTATGATGTTTGAGGTTAGAGAAAGTATCATACCTTTTTGGAGATTACATGGAATGTAGGATTTACAAACACGAAGAGAACTAAGGTAGTCATCATGAGGATGTTCTTATCAAGAACAATATGGAATTTAAGAGTTATATAAATTTGAGTTTGATGACTGAGATGATGAGCTCGAAGTTTTCTTGACTTAGTTAGGCCTAGTCCCAAGATGAGGATGTTGAGTGGTTTATATGAAGGTTTATGTCTTCACCAAGCACATAAGGAATTAATGTGGTAACATAGGCTCTTAGCCGAGACAAACCTATTTTGTTTATCCAGTAGAGAGGCTATAAGAGGTTGTTAGGTGAACCCTGACTTTGTGGGACATGTATGGCTAACACCCAGATACAACAAAATCGTTGGTCGAATGGGTGGTTTCTTAGTTAGCCAACCTAGAGCTTGACAAGATAGAAGGATGGTTGTAAGAACCTCTGATACACCTCTCAGTAAAAGGAAGGTGGTGAAACCCACCACTAGAGTGTTTTAGGGTTTCTGAAAAGTTACCCTTGAGGAATCATGTCCTACAAGAAGCTCATGATTTTAAGTACACCATGGAAGGTTTGCAGTGGTACCTAGAAGAAGGATATAGAGTTTCATGTGGCCCATTGCCATACATTCCAGAGAGTGAACACCGAACACCAGTAACCCAGTGAGTTGCTACAGATAATGAAGTGTCCATGAGAGGGAATGGGAGTAGATCACCATAGATTTTGTGGTGGGTATCCCATGGACCAAGAGTGGTCATGATGCAATATGGGTTATTGTAGATCTCCTTACCAAGTTGACCTAATCCCTTGCCTAAGAGAGAGAGCAATGTCAGTGCGATAGTGCTGGTTGAAATATATATAAGAGAGAGATAGTTCAACTACAATGTGATCCAAGCTCAATATCTTGAGCATGGAAGTAGGTACTTGAAGGACTCGATGCTAGATTGAAGTTGAGTAAAACATATCACCTCGACTGATGGACAGTCAAGAAAGTATGATCTAGACTATAGAGGGTCTGATGAGAGCATGTGTTCTTGTTTAGGGTGATACATGGGAGCAGTTCTTGCCCCTAGAAGAGTTTGTTGGTGATGATAGACACCATAGCCAGTATCGGGATGTATGAAGCTCTATAAGGGAGGTTGTGTCGGTCACTGCTTCACTTGGATGATGTCAGTGAGAGGACCTTGTGAAGGTTAGTAAGACCATTGTGCATGCATAAGAAGACACTTTGATCAAGCAATGACTGAGAAATCCCAAGGGCGACGGGAGTCATGAGTTGATGCGAAGTAGACTGACATGTAGTTCACTGTGGGTGAATATGTGTTATGAAAACACGACCCCTCTGAGCTATAGATGAGTCCCCGATACATGGGTACATTGAGATGGATGTGTGAAGTTTCTTATGTTTAGTCTTACCCCTCAGGATAATACAATGTATGACATGTTCCATGTGTCTGATCTAGAGCACTACGTGAGGTACCTGAGCCATGTGCTAAGCAATGAACCTAGTGATCTCCCGAGGGAGGCTGAAATGTCCTGAGTCACCTATGAGGATTCTAGATACCAAGGTGAAAGAACTTAGATGTAAGAATATAAGATGATAAAGGTTATTTGAAAGCACCATGGAGAGGATGAAGCCACATGGGAGCTGATGATGGACATGGAAAAGTCTTATCCTGAATTTTTTGTATGTTTGGTGGAATTTTGAGGGAAACATTCCTATAAGAGGGGAAGGATGTTACAACCCTAATTTTGGGTTCATATGGTTGGAAATGCAATTTCCCCAATAAATGTATGATTATGGGAATTGTATGAATTATATGTATTAATGGATCCTCTTTACTATATTTCCTTTGTGCATGTGATTTCATGGACTATAACATGTTAATGAGTCCAATATGATTAAAACAAAAAAGAAAAGAAAAGGGAGAAATCAAATATTGCTTTATTATGAAGGAAATAAGAGATAATGTAAGAAATATGTGGAGATATGGATAATGGAATCATTATAAAGTGGTTTTGACTCCACTTTCCTTATAATGTTTATAAAAATAAAAATAGAGAAAATTGGAAAGAAGGAGAGAGAAAATATGTGTTTTTATACATAATACATGCTTTACGAGCCATTGACATGTAAATGAAGAAAATGAGTTATTCCTTTTGAGTTTCGGATTCAAACTTGGAATATAAGTAGATTAATTCTTTATAGACTCTTTGTTCAAATTTGGGATCAAACAGATAAGCAGTTTGAGAGAGATGGATTTTTCTAGAAATCCTAAAGTGACTCGATTATCTTAAATGTCACAATTTGATTTCTTTTAGAAATATAATGTGTGTGCACTGGAGACCGTTGGATTGAGATTGGACAGTTGTCCATCATCTCCTACCTCTAGTTTGGAAGAAATAGTAGTAGGAGATATCCCCACATATATGCATCTCTCCCTGATCAACAAGGAAACTTAAAAAGTGTATATTCGAGTTCGGGAGCATAAAACAGATCTAATGATCCTTGGGTGGTTTGGTTTCATGCGCAATTGGGACTTTACCCAATGTCTGATGGAGCCTGGACTCCATGGAACCCCAAAGACATATTCCCTACCTATATAAGGGGTAGGAAACCCCATGATCAAGGATGGAAAGCGTCGTTCAGCGCACACCAACTGCGTAGGACTAGTTACCCTGCCCAATTCGTCCCAGGACATCATCGCAGAGTTGTTCCCTGTACCCGAAAAGATGGTGGTTTGGCCTGTTCCCACCACCATTCTGCATCGATAGGAGGGCAGTTGAGTTTGGGGAGCCAGGACGGTCAGGGCTCAACCATGCCCAAAGGTCATTAAAACCATCATATTATTCCCTGCAAGATCATCATTATCTTTCCATGCCTTATAACAAGGCTCAACAACATCACTTACATATAATATACCAGATCAGCACAATATTGCATTAATGAGCTAGGACATATTCATAAACAATCATAGCAGGGCTATATTAACATTAAGAACATTCCTTTATTACATCTACATGCAAGGAATCTAGATATGATTAACACTCATCATATTCATAATGCACATGTTTATCATAAGAAAGTATCAACCTTGTAGCTATGATAACCACCAACTAACACATTAAGATTATGATCATGTTAAGGAGGTTATTACACCATCATTCCATCATATAAACATGTTAAACATGAATACTCATCTTTATCTAATTTCTTTACAGTTAGGTTCAACATGATAAATTATATCAATGTTACTAATCAACACTTATACCCAAACCCTAACTCATGGCATCCCCATTGGATCATGGATGCATAAGGTGAAGCATAACCATCACATTCCATACTATTCTCAAGTATGAACCGACACATAAATCAAGATGTAACCATTACGTTATAGCATACTAGGGTTTCAACAATAATAACAAAGTCTCCATGATTGTATTAGTCATTCAAGGACTATTAATACCCAATTACCATCATTTAGTTATATTAAAGCTAGGTATAACAAGATATACCTAATTAGGGTTACATATCAACACAATATGGTTATCATCCCTTTTATACATATGAGTGAATAGGTAAGACTACCTTATTAAGGGCAACCCTCCATTTGTTTCATCATCATTCAACCCGTATCACCATACTACAATGTCACCCAGAACTATTGAATGTTTAAAAGGTAAGACCCTAGGTTGTTTACATAAGTAAACACCTTGGATAAACCACCTATGAAGTCCTTGATTTGTGCTCTAAAAAGATTCACCATCTAACCCTAGACATCCTTTTATTAACAACACAAAAAGTTCCATTGAGAGTAGGCTAAAACCCACAATAAATTGTTCATTTAGAACAAGTCATCCATTGCCAACAAGTAAAATCCTTAAGTTGATAATATAAAGGAAATCATCTAAAGCCCATTATTAGGACCAACATATTACATTATCCATAATTCCACTTTATTGGAGGAATAAACATTATATCTTGACCATTGGGTCAAGTTCATATATTAAAACCATCAATTACAGTATATGATCGACCATTGCATCAAGACCTAAGAAACCATTGGTCTAAGGATTAATTGATGCTAAAACTATATGATTAACTCACCATAAATTGTAGAGACCCGATCCACCATCATTAGTGATCATTAAATCACTATAGGTTGTTAGATCAACACTATATTCCTTAATCAGCATCAAATATCAAGCTAATGTCAACATTGATTGATAACATCAGTAGGGTATTTAATGGTTGATCATTAAACTTATAGTTGGTCCAAAACCTGACCTAAGGGGGTGAACATAGGTTTTCAAAAAAAACTAATCCAAGTCAGATTATACCTTAGTGCTAACTCACACATGATCACATGTTCATATATAACTGAAATCAGAACATGGAACATTATAAAAATCGAAATCTAAGTCAAGCATAGCTTTATAGTGCATGAATCGTCATTTTCAAGCAAGAACATGATCTAGAAAGTTTATGGTAAGCAATAAACTTGGAGAAAGTTATAAAACTTGCCTCTAATGCGAAGATGAAACCCCACACAGAAGAAATCTCGAGTAGGTAGAGTAGAAAATCCAAGAGTAAGCCATGAATTCGTCCATCTAGCTCCTTTCTTCATCATTTCCTTGAAATTGTGCATCTGATAAATTTCTAAAAGTTGTATTGCCCGGGTTTATACCCAAACCATCGTGTTATTGGTCGTGTGATACTGATTTCAACATTCAACCTGAGCAATTTAGGTTTCGATTAACCATACAAATTCACTGGTCCAATCCACACCGATGAGATGCTAAACTAGATCATATAAAGGCGTAAAGAAGTGATTTAGGAAATAAAAAGTTGTGCGACGTCAAATACCGCACAATGCTTGATAAATGTTGTTATCTGTGAAAAATGCACAATTAATCAAAAATTTCCAAACACCAGAGTTAAATCATGATAGGTGAGTGAAACCCTACTCACAGTCATTCGGGATGTCCAGATTTGTCCGAAAATGCATCTAGAGACCAATTTCCGGGCATACTCAAGTCATCTTCAACTTTACAATGGTCTGGGTCTGGACCTGTTGCAATGGAACAGTACATCTCTTCACTTACAGGCTGAATGGGGAGTTGGACCAGCTACTAGTTGTAGCTATTGGTTGTGGATTTGAGCTCTAGGCTCTCATCTGAGCTCAAAGGCACCAGTTGGGGTGCTAGCTGCGCCCAAGATGGCCCCTGGCCATCGTTGCAGCTGTTGCTTCTCTAGCAAGATGGGGTGCCGCCCATGTTGCTTGGGAATCACTCCTTGGTGATTGGGCACCATTCCTTGGGCGAGGTAGGAGATGAACGATGCTCCCTTTCTAGCCCTAGACCGCCATCCTTCTTCCACTGTTGATCGAGCAGCACTACTGGGCGCCGCACCTGCAATAGGTCAGCCGTCCTAGCAGGTCAGGATGCTACTGGGCTCTGCTAGGGCGACCTAGAGGAAGAAGAAAGGAAGGAGAGGAGTGAGCGGAGGCAAGGTACTGTTGTACGAAGCCAAGGGCTCAAGAAATGGCCCACATGGTCCCCCTTTTCTGCTGCTATAATCGGACGTTGTGCGCCGCTATAGTGCGCTGACACAAAGAATATGATCGCGTGGAAAAGAAAGGGGATAAGGAAGAAAATGGAAAAAGGGAAAAGATATAGCCAAACTTTGGGAAAATTGCAAATTAGGTCCAAGAAAAATAAAAGTGCCATAACGTATGCCTCGAAGGTCCAAATCGAACGATTCTTTTTGCAAAACTTCAAGCACGGAATCCACTACAACCTCGATGCAAGAAAACATGCTATTTAGACTGTAACACTCGATCAAAGCACTAATTGCATCAGTGAATACTTAATTCAACTTAATCAACTTAATGATGCACTAAGCATTAAATTATGGTAATTAAGGTTGTTCAACACATTAAACAATTTAGGGGTCTTACAACTATAAACCCCTAACAGGGATTTCTCCCCCGAAATCCAAGATAAGCAAAGATGGGTACTTCCTTTGCTCCTCATCCTATTACCTTCACATTGTTACCTACATATCATGGTGATGTCACATCATTCATACATATCTCATCTTGAGTCAGCACAAAAACTCCCACATAAGAAGACATATCATGATCCCACAAAGACACTTAATCAACCCCATCTCATTCTTGTTCAACTTGTCTCATAGAAGTTACTGCTTCGGCAACCCTACGGTTTTTGAAGAAATATTGATCATTTTTTTGACCATATTTAAAATACTTTTACATGTCATCATTTAAAACTTGATATAACTTGTATGACATGACTGGAATAGTCTGTTCCTCCTATTCATAAATTCTATTTCTATATTGGTTAGTCTATAGGATATAACTCTATACTCATCATGGTCATGTAAATTATGTCATCCAATCTAACTCGTATTCATTGATATTTGATCATAGGTTTATCTAAAAAGAACATAGTATCGCATATATATTGTCCAAGAAACCATGTATCCTAGCTAGTGGTCTTGTCCAGTTATCACTGAACCATACACAACATTATAGAATCACTTTTTTTTACAACATTTAGAGGGTCATCGTCAACTCTCTTTCTCTCTTTGAGGGAGAGAAATGCTTGGAATGTTCAATTAATAAACATTTCCAACCTTCACATATCTCTCATACTATTGATATTCATTACCTTGTTATCCACCTCATGTGCTATAAGGAACTCACATCCTTATATCATCTACTTTTACCAACATAACAAATATCAAGACATATAAGAGGAGTCTTCCTAATTATTGAAAGGCTCAAAAGCAAAATCATCACAAACTTTATGATCGTGGAACCATAGTCCAAACAACCTTATTCTATAATAAGATATCCATTCTCATGTTTAGAATGAATCAACACATACCAAGTGGCAATGGTCCACTTGAAAGGTGTGCCCTGTAAAGAAAAGACACAAAGGAAAAACACACTTCCCACATCATAGCAACATTGTTCAGGATCACTAACAAAAAGGTAACCAATTCTATTTTCATTATGCAGGTTACAACTTCTTATGTATCATTCTACCTTTTTCATTTCGGGTTCCTTGCCATTAGCATAGGAATCATCATGATTAACATATCTCATTACTCCTTCCTTGATGGCTATTTATCCCACTTGGGTATGTTTTCTTATTTTATTATATTTTTCGACCACTTATCAACAGGTAAATACTCATATTCCACATTTGCTTCATTAAATTGGGATCATCTCCCTTCATTTCTTTCACATGTCATGCTGATTTTTCATTAACACTTTCTTACACACATAGATTGGTCTGAGATTAACACAGGTTCCACCTTATTTCATTGTCATTGTTCCCATTCATCTTCTTATTTTGTACTTGTTATAGGAGTTATCTCTATATTATGTGGATTTCATAATTTGATTCACTTTATAAGCATAGACTTATCTGTCTTTTACTTTATTATCTTCTTGAATCACATCTTCAAGAACTCCTTTTTTTGTATTCAGATTTAGATATCATGGTGTTGTATATTTGTCTTATATTTACCAAACATTCAAGTTTTGATAGATTATGATGCAATTCTCAAGGTAGGATTTATATATTCACAACATGATTTCTTATTCATTATGCTCTTTAGATTGTCTTAAAATGACTACTTGATCAGAGTAATCAAAAAGATAACAATCTAAGAGTTCCATACTTACCTTTCTTCAATAATTGAATACCTGGCCAGGGCACCCAAATACTGAGATTAGGCAGTATGCACCATATTTGTATGTCATATTCCTAACTTAGACATCATCCTAGTCTTAAGTCCTAGTGTCCCTATAGACTCATTGAACCTAAAGCTATGATACCAAACTATCGGAAGCCATCATGCTAAACGAGATTACTCAAAACATAAAACACACTCAATCACTAATTAATAACATACCCAAAAATATGGGTAAATTAAAATCGATTTCAATGTTAACACTTACTCAAAAACATTTGCATGAGAGACCAACATCTCTTATATCCATACTATGCTTAGAATTTGATAAAATTGTTCTATTGCCTTAGCCACAACATATATACACAGGAGAACAATATTCATATATGCCACACAAACAAGCATTTATATACTAACAAAAGTCAGATTTTTTTGAAACACCATATATAAACTTTTCCTGCCCGGACCTGAGAGTACAGGGACGACTCTAGGACATACTAGACATCTAATCAACTTTCTCAAATATTCATTACTATAGCTCCTCTTTGCTGCCACATATTTGTTTTTGTCACTTCTGATTACCTAAAAAAATGTGGTGAACCATAAGGGTGAGACCCAGTCCCAGTAAGAGATATAACCATCAAGAACGTTTATTGATTACAACATTTTTATGTAATTAAATAGTTAAGAAGTTTAATCAGATATAACAAATAAGATCCGTAGTACTGATGATAAACAAAATACATAAAGGAGCAGATAATAACTATCATCATTAGCTAGACTATCATCCTTTATCTTGTTGATGATATAAGCAATTCAGTAGCATATGCAGTTCTAGCATCATGAGCAAGTATAGTAACATAGGATAGCTAACAACATGAGCATGTCTAATTGGTTGAACATATCAACATTATAAGAAGAGCTAACAGCATAAGCACAACTACCTGCATAAACATGATTAGCAGTATATGCATCTTTAGTTACAAAGGCATGGCTAGCATGCTAAATATAACTAACAACATGAGATATCTAGTGTCATGATTATAATCAGCAGTAGCAGTATAGCTATCAACATAAGCATGGCTATCGTATGTATGCATCTAAAATCTAAGCATATCCACAACATAAGTATATTTACTATCTCTTAATTGCATTACGCCTCATCTTTATGTAAAGATAACAAACAAGGGTTATCATCCAAAGTGAAACATTGTGATTAACCCTAAATAGATATGCTATACGGCTGTATTACATCTTTTATTATGCCCTAGGGAATTTGAATCGTACCATTCAAAGTCCAACCGACCCCGGCGAATGGCTATTCGGTTCCGTACAAGATCTAGGAGTGTCGGTATCCTAAGATCTCTTCCCCTCGGTCAGTACGAGTAAAAAGGTAGTGACATATCAGTCAAAGCTGCCACCACAGCAACATATAGTCAAGCTGAAAACCACTAGTCCGACCTTGGTATAGGTCACGGAACTAGAAACTAGGGTATTAAAACCCAATCACTGTGGTACAACCGTAGTTGTCCTTTAATCACATCATGTTATAACCACAGAGACACGACCGCAACCATTCTCAATCACATTAGATGTATGAGGCATGACCATAGCCAACCTCCACAATTTGTATTGTGGATGACAAGGATATATCCTCAACCTGCCACCCCCACATATTCAACAATATGCGCTCCATGTTTCCCTTAGGAATACTCGTTTCACCATCCAGCAAGTTCTGACACTCAAGATGGTTCTACGGCATTGGGCACTACATGATTAGAGTTGCACTTGATTAGTTATGCCAATTGGGTGAATTAAGGATGCATCAAACAAGTGGACATACAAACCCTAATTCACTTCTAGCAAGCATATAAATATCAAAACTTTGAATAGATATAAAATGTGTGAAACATAATTTCTCATCTCATCATCACATGGTACTATTACTTTTCCATTCATGAGACCACACTAGTCATCATACTATCACAAGATATAAATCCTTTTCACAATATCACAGGGTATCAACCCTTATCAACATAAGAGGATTACACCTCACTCAGGGCTCAACCATGCCCAGAGGTCATTAAAACCATCATATTATTCCCTGCAAGATCATCATTATCTTTCCATGCCTTATAACAAGGCTCAACAACATCACTTACATATAATATACCAGATCAGCACAATATTGCATTAATGAGCTAGGAGATATTCATAAACAATCATAGCAGGGCTATATTAACATTAAGAACATTCCTTTATTACATCTACATGCAAGGAATCTAGATATGATTAACAATCATCATATCCATAATGCACATGTTTAGCATAAGAAAGTATCAACCATGTGGCTATGATAACCACCAACTAACACATTAAGATTATGTTCATGTTAAGGAGGTTATTACACCATCATTCCATCATATAAACATGTTAAACATGAATACTCATCTTTATCTAATTGCTTTAGAGTTAGGTTCAACATGATAAATTATATCAATGTTACTAATCAACACTTATACCCAGACCCTAACTCATGGCATCCCCATTGGATCACGGATGCATAAGGTGGAGCATCACCATCACATTCCATACTATTCTCAAGTATGAAACCACACATAAATCAAGACGTAACACATAGGTTATAGCATACTAGGGTTTCAACAATAATAACAAAGTCTCCATGATTGTATTAGTCATTCAAGGACTATTAATACCCAATTACCATCATTTAGTTATATTAAAGCTAGGTATAACAAGATATACCTAATTAGGGTTACATATCAACAAAATATGGTTATCATCCCTTTTATACATATGAGTGAATAGGTAAGACTACCTTATTAAGGGAAACCCTCCATTTGTTTTGATCATCATTCAACCCGTATCACCATACTACAATGTCACCCAGAACTATTGAATGTTTAAAAGGTAAGACCTTAGGTTGTTTACATAAGTAAACACCTTGGATAAACCACCTATGAAGTCCTTGATTTGTTCTCTAAAAAGAGTCACCATCTAACCCTAGAAATCCTTTGATTAACAACACAAAAAGTTCCATTGAGAGTAGGCTAAAACCCACAATCAATTGTTCATTTAGAACAAGCCATCCATTGCCAACAAGTAAAATCCTTAAGTTGATCATATAAAGGAAATCATCTAAATCCCATTATTATTACCAACATATTACATTATCCATAATTCCACTTTATTGGAGGAATAAACATTATATCTTGACCATTGGGTCAAGTTCATATATTAAAACCATCAATTACAGTATATGTTTGACCATTGCATCAAGACCTAAGAAACCATTGGTATAAGGATTAATTGATGCTAAAACTATATGATTAACTCACCATAAATTGTAGAGACCTGATCCACCATCATTAGTGATCATTAAATCACTATAGGTTGTTAGATCAACACTATATTCCTTAATCAGCATCAAATATCAAGCTAATGTCAACATTGATTGATAACATCAGTAGGGTATTTAATGGTTGATCATTAAACTTCTAATTGGTCCAAAACCTGACCTAAGGGGGTGAACATAGGTTGTCAAAACAACCTAATCCAAGTCATATTATACCTTAGTGCTAACACGCACATCATCACATGTTCATATATAACTGAAATCAGAACATGGAACATTATAAAAATCGAAATCTAAGTCAAGCATAGCTTTTTAGTCCATGAATCATCATTTTCAAGTAAGAACATAATCTAGAAAGTTTATGGTAAGCAATAAACGTGGAGCAAGATATAAAACTTGCCTCTAATGCAAAGATGAAACCCCGCACAGAAGAAATCTCAAGAAGGTAAGGTAGAAAATCCAAGAGTAAGCCATGAATTCGTCCATCTAGCACCTTTGTTCATCATTTCCTTGAAATCGTGCATCTGATAAATTTATAAAAGTTGTACTGCCCGAGTTTACACCCAAACCATCGTGTTATTGGTCGTGTGCTACTGATTTCAACATTCAACCTGAGCAATTTAGGTTTCGATTAACCATACAAATTCACTGGTCTAATCCACACTGATGAGATGCTAAACTAGATCATATAAAGGCGTAAAGAAGTGATTTATGAAATAAAAAGTCGGGCGACGTAAAATACCGCACAATGCCTGATAACTGCTGTTATCAGCGAAAAATGCACAATTAATCAAAAATTTCCGAACACCAGAATTAAATCATGATAGGTGAGTGAAACTCTACTCACAGTGGTTCGGGATGTCCGGATTCGTCTGGAAATGCGTCTAGAGACCAATTTCTAGGCATACTCAAGTCATCTTTAACTTTAAGATGGCCTGGGTCTGGACCTGTTGCAATGGAACAGTACATCTCTTCAAGTACAGGCTGAATGGGGAGCTGGACCAGCTACTAGCTATAGCTATTGGTTGTGGATTCGAGCTCTAGGCTCTCATCCGAGCTCAAAGGCACCAGTCGGGGTGCTAACCACGCCCAAGATGGCCCCTGGCCATCGTTGTAGTTGCTACTTCTCTAGCAAGATGGGGTGCCACCCATGTTGCTTGGGCATCACTCCTTGGTGACTGGGCGTCGTTCCTTGGGTGACGTAGGAGATGAACGATGCTCCCTTTCTAGCCCTAGATCGTCGTCCTTCTTCCACTGCTGATCGAGCAGCACTGTTGGGCGCTGCACCTACAATAGGTCGGTCATCCTAGCAGGTCAGGCTGCTACTGGGCTCCGCTAGGGCGAGCTAGAGGAAGAAGGAAGGAAGGAGAGGAGTGGGCGGAGGCAAGGTACTGTTGGACGAAGCCAAGGGCTCAAGAAATTGCCCACATGGTCCCCCTTTTCTGCTACTGTAATTGGGCGCTATGCGCCGCTACAGTGCACCGACACAAAGAAGACGATCACGTGGAAAAGAAAGGGGATAAGGAAGAAAACGGAAAAAGGGAAAAGATATAGCCAAACTTTGGGAAAATTGCAAATTAGGTCCAAGAAAAATAAAAGTGCCATAACATATGCCTCGAAGGTCCAAATCGAATGATTCTTTTTGCAAAACTTCAAGCACGGAATACACTACAACCTCAATACAAGAAAACATGCTATTTAGATTGTAACACTCGATCAAAGCACTAATTGCATCAGTGAGTACTTAATTCAACTTAATCAACTTAATGATGCACTAAGCATTAAATTATGGTAATTAAGGTTGTTCAACACATTAAACAAGTTTAGGGGTCTTACAAAGTGTATCCTATGTGTGTGTCCCTATAGGTTCCAAGTTGGTAGTGAATGTCTATAATTGATTTATGACATCTCAAGAAATGAGTGGAATCTAGCAAGACATCATTGCTACCCAAGTAATTGAAAAGTTAGAGAACAACTTCAACCTACAATCTATGACTATTTATGTATGGTTCCTTTGTCTCTGATATCTAGATTGAACTCGAGGCATGGAATTGGCATCCTCTTCAACATTCAATCCATGTTCCTTGAATTAGAGAAGACTATGTGATATGCATGTACGTTCAATATCACATATTGACTCACACCAACATGGCCATGCATTTCTCAGTCTCGCTTATCAAGTGGCCATGATATCATACTCTTGTAGGAGGGACAAATCCCATCTACATCATTGACATTCATCCCCATGTGTCACAGTTCACCTGAGCACCACCTATATGGAAACCCATATTAAAAGTCATGGTGGATGATGTCAAAGTACATCAAACATCATCTGATGAATGTAGTGATTTCATGTCTAAGAACCACAATCACCACCACCACAATGAGAGATGACATTGACTACCAATTATGGTTCCCATGGGTCACTCTCAAGGTGGGTCTATCCAATACACTATTCTCTAAGAAGTATATATGTGTTTGGTTTGATATAACATATCATGACTAATGAGATTATGTCATCAACCAACAAACACTCTAGTCCAATGTGTTATTAATGTCTATTAGCCTTATAGAAATACATTCGAATAGGGATATAACAAGAAAGTGTATACTATTAACATCCATATGATCACTGACCAAAAAAAAAACATCCATATGATCTCATTGTTCACGTCAACAACCCAAAAACATAGGTCATTGAGTAAAATCATATTTTAGACATTTATATTGTTACATCATTATCTCATAACTGAATAAATTGGAAGATTGCCTTTATCATTAATCAAATTGTTTACAAGATATGCCATTACAATCATCATATGATTGGATATATGGGCATACATACATTGATTCCTTTAGCAATGAATTCCTTTTCTAGGAATGCAACTTCTCTAGAAATAAACACTTTGTTGTCAGATGGGTTGTACAAGTAGTATCCATTAGTTTCTTTGGGAATAACATATATGTAATCTAGAGCCAAGATCTTCAGGAAAATTTTCTTGGCATAAGCTTCAAGACCCCCATATCCTCATAAAAGACATTTTGGAACGCTTCCCAGTCCATATCTCATATTGAATCTTTTGAACCAATTCAAATGGTATGTGTTTAATGTAAATGATGCAGTTTCAAGAGCGTAATCCTAGAAGGAAGTTGGGAGGTCAACACAAATCATCATTGATCGCACCATATCTAGCAATGTGTGATTCAGTCTTTCTCATACACCATTGTGATGTGTTGTTCCGGGTGGAGTTCATTGTTATACGAATCCACAAGCTTGTAGAAGGTCCTCAAACTCGTGGCTTAAAAATTCTCCACCTCAATTAGAATGGAATGTCTTAATACTTTTATCAAGTTGGTTATTCTCTTCATTCATGAAATCCTTGAATTTTTTAAGAGTTTCTGACTTATGTTTCATCAAGTAAACATTACCCTAATCTCAACACAAGGCTAGATGCCATTGCTCAAACCAAGGTGTAACAAGGATCTCCAAAGCACAAACATCTCAATAATGATAAGAAAACAAGTGAGGGACAACAAGCATGTGACAAATTGCAAGAAAAACCCTAGATATGGATAAATTTCATAAAACTCCATAACAAACATATAAATGTATAACTTGCTCAAACAATGTCCAAACTTGACCAAGCTTGAAACTTAATCTTGTCACATGATATCCCAACACATCTTAGGGTTTGGTTAAGGTCTTCAGAATCTAATTAGGATAAGAAAGCATGTTCAACCAAAATCAAGGTCAGGGGTCTTGAACCTTCATTATCCCTTCCATCAATTGTGTTCACAATACCTAGAAAATCATCCAAAAAGAATCCATAAGCAATTTACTGGGAAATTACATACATTATGAAAATTCACGGTGTTATGGGTGATTTCTCCCTTGAACAACCTATACTTTTCATAAAACATTGGTTTGTATAGAATGACCAGGTGAAGTACCACAATCATTTTGGGGGAATTCGTGTGCACTTTAGTCTTGAACTTGATCACCCATGGATCTTTTTGCTTAACATTGATCTTTAATTGATTGGATTTAGGTTGGGGGTGATATTGGTATCAGTTTGAGATTCCCCAATATTGGGTAAGTCCTAGGATCAACCTCCATCGATCCCTTCCACCAATTGTGGTCACAATACCTATAGGAGCATGCAAAAACCATCCATAAGCACATTGGACATAAAATATAATCTATTGGGAAATAATATGCATTAAAAAATTTAAAGTGAGTAATGGACCACAATATTGAATACAGAGACCCAATTAAGGGATCCATCAAAACATACAAATATAGTCCATGTGTCAGGTTTCTAGTTCTATCACTATTACAAGCTTAGAAGATATGAATGTATTTGAACAATAAAATAATTATTTAATAAGATATTCATTTGGATGCATAATACCTTATATTACTTCATTATCTTCTCCAGCCTCCACATCATCAAGGGTGAAGACATACCATATTTACTATTTGTAGGTGGATGTCGTCCTTATTGATTGTTGTTGTTGTTGTGAAAACTATTGGGAAGGTTATTAAGCTGAGGCTATACCTCATTGGAGTTGGGTACATTAGGACTCTATGCACCCCATTCACACAATGGTGGCAAACCACATTTCTACCATCTCACTGAGCCACGTGGTTCCTCTAAGGGAACTTCCCTAGGGGCTAGTGAAGTGATGAATTTTTTTTTGGTCGGTCGAAAACGCGTGTTACTATTAATACCAAAACTTTGGGCACTAAGTACCCCATTACATCAAAAGGAGCTAATAAAGCTCAGTAAGGATCAAAATCCCCATGCAGGAGGAACAAAACAAAGATGACAGATACCCCTCGCAGGGGCTAAACTAAAGATCACTAGATAAAGGCATGGAAAAAGACCTATTAAGTTACACAAACTAAAGACCAACCATTCCTGCCAGGAGTAAGATGATTCGACCTGCAATTGCATTCCATCAGCCCACCCACAAATAGCAACGCAAATCAAGCCTTAGCTACCTCCATCTTTCCTGCCTGGGTCTAGCTTTATGGAACCATAGGTCTTTTATGACGTTCACAATCTTAGGATTCTATATGGATTGAACACCCAAGAAAGAAGCCAAGGTCAACTCTGGAAGAATTGCAATATGACTCATTAGACAGGCAGCAACCTAAGCAATCTTGTAGCAAGGACCAGTAGCAATGAAGATCTAGCTTTATGAAGGATGAATTTTGAAGTTTGAGCACCTATTTTGATCACATAAGCATTTTTGTTTGTCACTTTTGGGTGTTGGGGCTTGTAAGTTGGGTTATGAATCAACAATTAGTTCCTTATAATAATATACTAAAACCTTAGAGGGTGTTGTAGGAGCAGGGAACACCTGAGACAATATTTCAAACTTTCTAAGAAAAGGCTAGATCAGTGGGCCTATTAAGGGTTGGTGGCACATTGCTCCAAGAATAGGAACCTTTGTACAGAGTAAGAGACACTAAGAAATTATTGTTTAAGACTATAAACTGCACGCACTTTCTTTCTTAGGTGGCAGTAGTAGAATTATGTCTCATAGAGAAAAACAAGGCACTCTTCCAGGTCATGGTAGAGGTGTCATGCAAATAGGAGATCTTATTCCACCAAACTCATGTCACTATGTCCAACATGCAAGAAGTGAAGAGAAAGTTTTGGTCAAAAGGGAACACCATTCTCTTGAGGGAACTCTCTAAGGATAGCACACAGTCATTGAACTTTTCCATTATACCCACTCTCTCTCATCCTTGAAATGGAGTGGCAATATTTAGATAAAAACTATTAGCAACTACTCTTTGGGAGTATCAACAATAAGAGTGACATTAAGCCTTCCCAACATTATAGTGATCATAAGCTAGTGAAGTAGTTCCAACTCCTTCCTAGGAGATTGTCAATCATAGGAACAACCATGACACTGGAAGGAAACAAATAAAGGGTTTGTACCTTGGGTGTGGCTTGGGAGTCCAAGTTCACTAGAAGAGGGTCCATCAATGGCATGCCATATTGTGGAAAATATGATGTAGAATAGCCTAATAGGATTCTAGGAGATATATAGGACCCAATTTCCATGCTATCAGAAAGTTCAATCCTCTTGAAAATGGGTCAACTATAAGGAATAACACATGATATTTCTATGATAAATACTTTACCAATTTCTATGCTCTTATACCATACCTATTAGGAATCAGACGCAAAAGTGGATCCACTCCTTCCATTTATTTATAAAACAAAATCACAACCAAATCCAAACAACCAAACAGTTATGTATGAAAGGAAAGTGATGCTTATGAAATACTCAATAAGAACTAACATGGAAAGCTTGGTACTGTTTCAGTATACATAAAACTAAGATAACACATAGTCTGAAATGTTGTTCTACAACATTGCCTATATGGATAAAATTGAGTAAAAACTAGGAATGTAATTAAGGATATTAGTAATAGTGGGAGATAATGGAATATGAAGAGGTAGATTAGGAATACATAAAAAGAAACATACTAAAGTATTGATGAAATCCTTCATTAACTAATCTTGAGTAGGCATCGCAAGATATGATCATCATGCTACTCAATCTCTGGGTAGATTAGGAATACATAGAAAGAAACATACTAAAGTATTGATGTGTTTCTCAAACGCATACAAGTAAACTAGAAAGAGACAATGTTTACATGGAGAGTCAAACCACGACTAATAGGGAGATTTGACACTTATATCCCCATCAACAATGCCATAAAGCTTGGTGCATTTCACCTAAGGACACCTAACCAATTGAATCTTGATCAGATGCACCCTAAGTTGATTATACTAAGATGGGTCAAACAAGCAATTAAAGAAATGCAAGAATCAAAACCAAAACTAACCCTAGATAATTAATTCTAATGAGCAAGAAATCACTGACTAAGTAGGAAAAGAAGAAAATTACACTAAGGAAAGGAAGAAGAGATCTAAACTACACTAAGATAGAAATGTAGACAAAAAGGCAATTAAGGACCTAAACTAATAAGAACTAGGCAAGAGCAAGCACAACTAACTTGGAAAGTAAAGTGATTATCTAAACAAGCATTAACTAAGCAATTAAGATGCCAAACTAGGGTTCTAATGCAATTATGGTAAGTGTGAGATTTTTGGGGAATACACTTGTCAATTGAGCTCAGGATCTCTCTCATTTTAGATAACCAAACCAAAAAAAAATATAGAACCTAATGAATTTCCCTAAACTTCTATTTGGCCATGACTGGAGTAGGGCGTATATAGGGGAACCAGTTCCTATCACCATCCATCCAATCTTATGAGGTAACATGGATTAGGGTTTAGGTGGAATTCTATTATGATCTTATGAAACCCAAGTTACTAGGATAGAAGCTTCTAGGGTGATTGGGGTCCGAGGGTAGTAATGGAGGGTGTAAGTGAGAATTTTACACCTCACATCACCTACCCTCTATCCTTTAGGAAGCTTCAAGACAATTACACTAAGTTCTTCTAAACTAGCTACTTAGACCTCTAACCTAGGTAGAGAAGAATTTATTAACATGTAGAATGATGGGTAGATATATATGTATCCACTAGTTGGACCTAGGAGCAATTCCCAAAATAAACACATACAAGGGATTTTACTAGAATCCTAGGTGATTTGAAGCACAAACCAACATGCAATTTATGGAAAATGAAATGAAAATACAACATAATTGTTATAAAAGGAAGTTACAATGGTTACACATAATTCCCCTCATCATGGTATCAAAGCAACATTTGACCCCAAACATCCCACCAAGGGGGCCTAGCTACTCATAATAAAGGAATATACAAAAAATGGAGAAGAATTGGTAGAGGAGTGAAAAGCCATGGTAGCTAAGTGGAGACTCTACCTTCCCAATCTCCTAGTAGCAGTACATCAGGCTCTTCCCACCTCCAAGGTGGAATGGCATGTATATGTGGTGGAAAGTGACCAAAACCCTAAAAATAAGGGTTTTAGGGTAGAATATGAAGAAATAGAGGTGAAATGGGATTATGGAAGTTATAGAAAGGGTTAGGGGAGAAATGGGCGATCCGAGAGATGATTAACTACCTTCATTGTCTAGCCACCACCCAAGCATATAGAAGTGGTGGAGAAGAAGTAGATTAAGCGAGGATAAAAGGGGAAGCGCAGTGCAAAACTATTGCTCGGTTTTCTGGTAGGATGGTCATGATGGGTAGATGATGCGTCATTGTACACACAACAACAACTAGGAAAAGGCCTAGAGTTTAACTTTCTAACCCAGTTATCAACTTGTTGCAAACAAAAAGTCAACCTAGTATAGATAGGTATCGATAAAAGGGACGGTAGAAAAGAAAAGTTGAGATCTAAATCTGATCGAAAGAACAAGAATTAAATTCCAATTTGATAGGGTTGCTAAAATAAGGAACAAAAATGAAAGTGCTAAAATAAAGTTTAACTAATCAAGAAATAAAGATATGGAGGTCTAGAGGATCACCACTAAAACCCAGTTCCTATTCAACTAATCAGATTCTAAACTCCAAGGATGAAATTAGGAACTTGTGGTTGCATGTCCTTACAGACAAACTCACAAGGGTGGAACTTCCCATGAACCCATTGGTCCTGACATTCACAGATCATTCCCAACATCCAACTTGCAAATGTCCATGGTCATATCAATAAGCATGTGAATTTAAACTAGCATTCAAACCCAAGGATCATGTGGTCACATCAACAAGGATTATAATGAGAATAAGGTTAAAAAGACGAAAAGATGATAATCACAATTAAGTGACTATTGTTTCATTCTTACATAGATCCACAATCATATCACTCTATAAGAATATATTAGATCATCCAAATAACCATGCATAAACAGAGAGGAGACCTTTTTCAATGGACCAATAGAACTGATTATATTGAATAGAACCGAGCCAAATAACCACGCATAAACAAAGAAGAGACATTTTTTGATGGAGCAATAGAACTGATTATATTGAATAAAATCGGGCTAAGGGGGTACTCCCCATGCCCCAGAATAATCTACTCATACATAACGAGATTGAAAGAAATACAAATTAGAATGAGATCCAACATTATACAAGATGTGGTCTACAACTAAAAACTGCATGTCTTTTGTTGTGGAGTCCCCCCTCCTTTTATAGGAGAAGGAGGGGTAGAAACCTCTAGATATAAGACTCTCTAGAAAACTCCTAGATGTCGATTGAAAGCTTTTTGGATCTGGTCAATAGAGAAAATGGTTGATTACCTTTAATTATGTTGACCATTCACCTTCTTTTTGGTGCAGATTCCCACAACAACAGTTTGAGCAGATTTTACTCTCGTCAAAGTCTCTAAAGCAGTCGAAAGAATAGTATTTTATTTTAGAAAATTATTTTTTCTCAAAAAATACTTGTACACACATTTTGGGGTTCATATTCAGAAATTATAACATTTTTGGTGCTAGGTATACATTAATTTCAGGTACTGCGGGAATTGTATAAAACATCTTCCAAGGAAAATTAATCATTACAATGGTTAGACCATTTTCCTACAATAAACCAACCAAATATAATTAAAACTTCAAATAAAATAAAAATCTATACTACTTAAATTACTTATAAAACTAACAACATAAATAACAAAACAAATCTAAAAAGATATCTAAAAGATGTAAATAAAAAGGATAAATATACATTTATCAAAAAAACCCGGACTTGAATCTTTATTGGTCCTAAAAAAAATAAAATTACAAATAATTCCAATTTATACTAACAACATGTCTATCATCACCATTGTAACATCACTTTATTCCTTACCTCCAAATTTGGCCAAGCAACCCAATCTCCTAAAATTACAAAATATAAAATTTTGTATTTCCTATAAAAAAATATTATATCTTGTTTCTAAATCAAGATTTTGTATAAAAAATTTCTTCATCTTACTTTTTCTTTGTCACTCTTGTTTTTATTATTGTATTTTTATGTGATTTGTTGCACGAAAATAGGATGAAATTGGGGGGGGGGGTGTGAAAATAAAGGAAGTGATGATCCCTCCTCTATTTGACTTGGGATATATTTTGTTTGTGGCATCATTGGTCACAAATTATGTCTTGTGCTCTTTTGAAATCTTTTTATGGTACTCCCCATTGTGGGGTATGAAATTTTTTATATGGGAAGCATGTCACCCGTGACTTCATTTTTATCTTGTGGTGATTCTTTGCTTCTCTTTTTTAGAAAGAAAATAAGGGGGAAACAAAATGTGTCCTTGTTCTTATAACTTCACACTATTATTTTTTCTTCTTCCAAAAGTGTCATTACATCGGAAAGAATATTCATGTCAATCACATTATAAAAGATTTATATCAAGTAAATCCACAAATTAAAAATAGAGAAAAATTGTGTTTGGTTTTGATTGATTCCATACGACTCGCCAACGTTTCCAAGGATTGATGCTATTTTGGGGTCCTAGGTGACATGGTGGTTTTAGACATGGCAATTTGTAATTATTTTCTACAAAAGATTTAATAAATTTAAAGAGGTATAATGATAATTTCAATTCAACATGACCGACTACATAATGGCCAAACTAAAAAAAATTGAATTATTTTCAAAATTTTGAAAAAATAAAACTAAACTATATAACATAATGAAAATTTGTAGAGAATTAAGATAGAGTGGGTGGAAGGAGTACGTACCACTCACCTCCACCCAGGACTTAAAATTTTTCTCATCTTGAGAAAACTTTAAATCCAAAATGCAGGGAAGAAGAGGGCGTCTAGGTGGCCCTGGTAGCTCAAAAAATGTCCATCTAAAGGGGATGTGTATGAGGACTAGGACCTTTGTTAGAGGAGGTTCATAGTGTACCCTATGATAGGGTAATCATGGAAGATCAGTGGGGTGTTCATATTTTCTTTCACCTAACATTCTTTCCAATAGCATACACTGATCTTCCTTCGATAGCAAGGGAAGTGTTGAAGATGGATGTGGATTAGGGGAGGTTGGCAGGTATCGGGCTAGTAATGCTGGTAGAGAAGGATGTGCATAATTGGGTGGAGGATCTGGATCAGGTTTTCCACCATCATAATGACCTACATATGGGATAATTGATGCTTATACAAAATATTTCAAATTATTTATAAAAATATTTTGCTTCTTTAAAAAAATAATACCATCAACATTGGGTTTGGTAAGTTTCATTATTGATATAACATATGGATCTAATTCTTTTGTACAAGGGGTCCCCAAGGATATAGGATGGATGAGGATGTATTCCTTATAAACAACAGAAGGGGGTGTATGGGATTCTTCCAAGGGTGTATCCCCTTCTACATCAGCCTTATGTAGAATGAGAACTGACTATTTCAAAATGAGAGGAATTGTTTTGTCAAAGGGGGGTTGGATGCTCGTTATCCAAAATAGAATCATAAAAAAGAATGTGGTCTCTCATATCAATTGGTTTTATGTTAAGGACGGAAGGGGTTGTTGAATATTCAGAATGACTCACCTTCTTTGACTTTTCATATTCAAATAATAGAGTCTGTAAAGGAAAGGTAGGGATACCAACATCCTCATCACACCAAAAATATGGCTCCATGGTTTGCGCTATTTCTTTAGACTCTGATATATATGACACAAAAATAGGATCATCATCATCATTATCAGGAATAGCTATCTTGGGTTACTCAAGCTCTATAGGGGGAGTCAGTGATTGAGCCTCTAGTAAGGTAGCTAACATGACTTGACTGGATTCAAGTTTTGCTTGTCCATTTGTTGCCATTTTGTCTAGGGCCTTAAGTCTCTCTTCCAGTTCATGATTAAATTGAGATTCACCATAGAATATGTACACCCTATAATTTTGTCCATCCTCACCATACCCCCCTCATGGTATTCTTGGTCCTTGTGCTCCTCATATTGATTGTGGCATTGCTCCTCATAATAATCTTCAAAAGATGGTGGATTGTAATTTGCCATTGCATCCATCTTGGAGGGAAGATTCAATATTACAAGTTGTCACTGAATCATGGGGGAATATATTTGGAACATCTGGGTTTTGGGATTGGGATTCCATTAGAGTGGCTAACAAATCTATGCTGCTTTTTAGTTTCACTACCATCTTCTCTAGGACCCTAGTTTCTCTTCTTACTGAGGATTATGATGAGTATCATAAATAGGTCCATTCCCTCCAAGTTCTGTTGGTCATATCATCTAAAACTTTGTTGATCATACCCCCATTACAATATGGATAACAAGATTCCCCATAATTTTTCTCAAAAAAATGTTGTTTTACATCGTACCCACCAGGATGAAAGGGCTCATAATTAAAAGGGGTTCTACCATAAGTATAAGGTAGAGTCTGGCAGCCAAGAGATGTGTGGTGATAATGACCACAATAATAACATTATGGGGATATTGGAATGCCCACTCTATTTAAAAAAATGTTTCTAAAAGATATGTCAATTAACACACATGAGTAGAGAGTGATTACGAGATAAGGGGTTAGTTAAAATTAGAAAGAGAACTAAAAATTATAAAACTAAGCAATTATAGAATAAATTAAAATTATACAAAATTAGAAAGTAGTACTGCTAGAAAGAAAACTCAACATAAAGAGGAGATACACTTATGGAATTGTGCTTAGAAGACAAAAACATATTACAAAAAATCTAAAATAAAGTATGAAAAAGTTAGAGAATATGAAACAAGATTATAAAAGATATACATGCAACCAAATATGAAAAATAATTGTGTCATCCCAGACAATGGTGCCAAATTAATGCACGTCATTGCACACACAACAATCACTAGGAAAAGTCCTAGAGTTTAATCTTCTAACCCAGTTGTCAACTTGCTACAAAAAACAAGTCAACTTAGTATAGATAGGTATCGATCCAAGGGACAGTGGAAAAGAATGGTAGAGATCCAAATCCGATCGCAAGAACAAGAATTAAATTTCAATTTGAGAGGGTTGTTAATACTAAGAATAAAAATAAAAGTGCTGAAATAAAGTTTAACTATCAAGAAATAAATATCTTGGGGTCAAAGGGATCACCACCAAAACCATGTTCCTATTCAACTAATCAAATTCTAAAATTCTACGGATCAAATCAGGACCTTATGGTTGCATGTCCTTATGGACAAACTCACAAGGGTCAAACTTCCCCTGAACTCGTTGGTCCCGATATTCAAGGATCATTGCTCAACCGTCCAACATGCCACTATACATGGTCATATCAAGAAGCATGTGAATTCATAATGGTGTTCAAACCCTAGGCTCAGGTGGTCGTATCACCAATGATTATACCAGGAATAAGATTAAAAAGATGAAAAAATGATAATCACCATTAAGGGACTATTGTTTCATTATTACAGAGATCTACGGTCATATCACTTCATAAGAATGTATCAGGTCATCCAAATAACCACATATCAACAGAGAGAAGACATTTTTTCAATGGAGCAATAGAACTAATTATATTGAATAGAACCGAGCTAAGGGGCTACTCCCCATGCTCCAAAAGAATCTACTCAGACATAATGAGACTGGAAGAAATGCAAACTAAAATGAGATATAACATTATACCAAATGTGGTCTACAACTAAAAAATTGATGTATTTTCTTATGGAGTCCCCCCTCCTTTATAGGAGGAGGGGTCGAAACCCTTGATACAAGACTCTCTAGTAAACTCCTTGTTGACGGATGAAAGATTTCTGGATCTAGTCAATAGAGAAAATAGTTGATTGTCTTTAATTATGTTAATTGTTCACCTTCTTTTTGCTACAAATCCCGCAACAACAATTTTGAACAGATTTCACTCTAGTCAAAGGCTATAGGAAATTAAACTAAATTTCCAACGAATACTTGTACACCCAATTTGGAGTTCGTACATAGATGTTATGACACTTTTAGTGTTGGGTATACATAAATTTCAAGCACTGGGGGAATTGTGCAAAACATCTTTCAAGGAAAATTAATCATTGTAGTGGTTAAACCATTTTCCTACAAAAAACCAACCAAATATAATTAAAACTTCAAATGAAGAGAAAAATCTAAACTAATACAATTAATTATAAAATTACAAAAATAAATAAAATAATCCTAAAAAGATATGTAAAAGATGTAAATAAAAAAGATAAATATACATTTATCAGCACCACGACCATGGTGGGTAATAGGTGGCACAATCGTGGTGGGGTGGAATATCTATGTTGAGGAATAGATTTTGAAGTTAGGTTATTTTGGAGCTTGGGGGAATGGTGGCACAACTGTGGTGATCATCACAACTATGGTGGTCACCAAAGCCATGGTGGGTCTATGGATACATGGTTGCGGTAGGTCACACGGCCGTTGTGGATTGTAAAAATGTTGATCATTCTCTAGAGCATGGCCTTTATGGGGCCTTTCTAGCACGCATGTTGTAGGGTACATGACTGTGTTGGGTCCATCTTAGCAGGATCGTGCGGTATAGAATGGTCATGCTGCTAAACTTGAATTCATTTGTTTCTCTATTAAACTATTGTACAATTGTCTTTGATAGTACAATTGTTCCTTGGCACCATGGATGTGTTGCGACCTTTAGCATCACTTTGAACTTCAACTTTGTATTTCCATGGTCTTCTTTTCTTGAATTGACTCTTATCCACTAACTGTAGGTTAGGGGAGTCTTTGAATTCTTTGTAGGCCTCTTTATGGGTAGATAAACCATATGATCATCTTCCCTCTCTCCCATCCATACAACGTGGTCCAAGTACCTAAATAACACACAAGGAACGCCCATAAGTTCATTTGATGATAATATACATATTGAAGTGAATAGCATGCATTCTAACAAATTCAAATGTGTTTGAAGTGTAATAAGACACATGAAGGAGCCCTAAAATAAAGATGCATCAAGTATGCACTAGAATGCACTAGTATATGTACATGAGTAATATATTCAACCATTACAAGGATTAAAGTATAAAAACAAGGGTGTTCCAATACACAAGGGGACTATGAAAAATTGGATAAGTTTTAGGGATTTTTTATAAGATAATGAGGCATTAATAGGGTGCATTATTGAGTTTTAAAAATATATCCATATAAATCACGACAAAAATCAAATATATATACACACATAGTACAAAATAGAGTAAAAATACATGAATTAGGGCCAAGAAATCATAGGATCTGAGGTTAATTATTGGGTGGAAGTACTACAACGTGAGTGGAAATATCACACCCTTTAAAAGTGTCATTAGAAATAACACACCCTAGATGAAGTAGATATGCCTATATAAGATTTAACACAAGAAATACTAATCTAGATAGTTTAGTCTAAATAGAATACATGTAAAATATAGTGGCATGAAAAATAGTACAATGATTAATTACATTGATGATGTTTTAGGATATTACAATGATCACTGAAGGGAGTTCATGAACCTAACTCATACAACCTATTCAATCATTTGCAAATAAATTAATTATTCATGACATATTGTTCAAGCGGATTCAAATAACATATAAAAAAAGTTCACATGAATGAATATTCCTTATTATAGGAATTAGGGTTCTTTGTAATAATAATGCTCACATAAAATAAGGAAATATACATACCTTCAAAGGTATCTCATATATCCATAATATTTCCAAAGTCAATGTTTATGTCTTTTCTACACCTGACACCTCATTATAATATATATGCATTAGGGTTTAAATAACTCATTTACTGAACCAAATCCCAGAAAAGACTTAATAAAGAGCTAAAAATTTGGAACTGAAATCTGCACCAATAAAAACATCATATTTTTTTAAATTTCAAAATAGAAACACATAGGCACACTCTAACACACACACACACATATATATGTATGTATGTATAGATAGATATAGATATAAATATAGATACATGTATAATTTATATTTTCATATTGTATTTTTATGCTAAGATGATTCTATTCTTCTCACTGATTGGATTTATTCTTGGACATAACTCATTTTCACACCTAGCTACAATTTTCCCTTGTCTGAGTTGCTAAAGTTTCTGGCTTGTGTTGGTTTGGTCTTATTCATGATGATGATATATTTATAACTCAAGTTCCTATCGCCTTATTTTTGGGTTCTTCTTTGATTGATCCTTTTCTTGGATGAAGTTTGTTGCACATTTGTTTTGTCTGTCCTAGAGATGAAAGACTTACTCATTTTGAGATAGCAAACTTATAGCATATTATTTCCCTTGATGTACATAAAGCATTTCTTTTTTCTATAAACTTCTCCACCTTATACATATGTCCCAAAAATATACTCTCTTTAAATCCTCTTTCTAGAAAATACATAAAAAGAAAGTAACTTTAAGCGACCAGAAAAATATATGTCTAATTTTATAATAAATCACAGAACTACATTAGTAACTAAAGGAAAACTTTCAAAGTCATTGATATACATTCACACCCAATTACTAATTAATAAGGAAATATTGAATAACATTCTCAATTAGGATATTTTATTTTCATGCATCAAGGAGGAAGTACAAACTAGTAAAAGATGTATTTTTCCTCAGCCTAAAAGCTCTAGAATAATATCTCATAGGAGAAAAGTAAAAAAAATCACAAGAGTATTGTCTCCTTTCTCCTTGTCCCATGGTAGAAGAAGCTGCATTGGGTCTTTCTTTCCTGGGTCAATCTCCCTTCTATCAGTATTCCCATGTGTGATTAGATTCCCGTCACATTCGTTGGCTTAAGCTGATATCAGAGAATCTGTTCATGCCTAGGGACCACCTCGAGGAAAATAATGAGTTCCACCATGAAGGAAATAGAAATAATAAGTTTATCTAGAGGAGGGAGTTTTCACGGATTCCCGTTCGGATGTCAAATGGATTTAAGAAACCACATCAAGATCGTCCATCAAGAAGACATGCAAAATCAAGTCTAATGCAAGAATATGTTGTGATGTCGATCAAGCATAAATCAAGGAAACTTAAGATCTGAAAATAATGGAAGTAACCCAATCACACTAGGTAATATACCCCATCACTAGTACAAAAATGGGTTATAACATCACTACATGTAGGGTTAATTTTACCAAATAACCGACTTTATATGTCTAAAAAAAATGCGGGCACCACTTAAGACCTCTTAGGTCGGTTTTTTTAAATAAACCGACCTTGTAGTGTAACTCTATAGGGTCGGTTTTCAAAATAACCGACAGTATATGTATAAAAAAAACATGGGCACCACTTAAGACCTCTTGGGTCGCTTTTCTTAAAATAACCGACCTTGTAGTGTATCTCTATAGGGTCGGTTTTCCAAATAACCGACCTTATATGTCTATAAAAATGCGGGCACCACTTAAGACCTTTTGAGTCGCTGTTTTTAAAATAACTGACCTTGTAGTGCATCTCTATAGGGTCGGTTTTTCTAAAATAAGCGACTTTATAGACAATTTTTCCGGCGGCAAAAATTTGCTTTGTTTTGGCCTCCCACCTCGATCAATAGGGTCGGTTCTACATTATAACCGACCCTACAGGGCTCCTCGGTCGACAAATTCGTCGACCGAATAAGAGTTGAATTTCACGTATACAAGCACCTATACGGTCAGTTTTTTCTTTATAACCGACCTTACTGTCCTCTTCGGTTTAGCAACTCAAAGGTCGGTTATTCTTACAAAACTGACCTTAAAGTCCTCCTCGGTCGACAAATTCGGCGACCGATATCTATTCTGGATCCAAATAGTTCACGCATGTATAAGCACACATAGCGTCGGATTGTCACTTATAACTGACCTTAGAGCCTTCCTCGGTCAACCAATATTTCGACCTATTCATTCAGTCGACAAATTCGTCGACCGATAAGTACCTCTAAGGTCGGTTTATTCATTAAAACCGACCCTAGAGGTACTTATGCGAAGGAAATCTGGCTATAAATATGATCGTTGACCTCCTAACGGCTATTTTTTCGATCGACCATTGGCCGACCGATAGACGACCGTTGCGGCTGTCGGTCGACAAATTGTCGACCGAAATTGGCTCTGTTTTGCTATAAATAGCACCCAAAACGATCCATTTCTTCACACCTTCACATTCTCACTTCTCTAGCTCCTCTCTAGTGTATTCTTGTGAAAATCTTCAGATTCTCTACATCCAATTCTTGCTTGATATTTCTCCATTTCAAAGCAACGAAATGGCTTCATCATCTTCGCGCGGAAAGAAGCAAGTTGCAGGTAGGAAAGGAAGGACGGGTATTGCACCGCTGTCGGTCATCAACGATGTCCCTTTCATCGACCAAGATGCAGTCGATCGCTACCTCAGGCTCTCCTCAAGAACTTCTCTTCCATGACGGCCAGTCGACGTCATGGACTTCCAAAGCATTGTCGATTTGGAGGAACTTTTCGAGGAGCAACATTTGACTGATTTTCTAAATCCCTCCTTCCAATCCTACTCCTCCAAACTAGTTAATGAATTCTATGCCAATTTAGCCGAACATCCTGAACATGCTTCCTTCTCCTCTATGGTTGGTGGGTATGGATTCCATTTTACTGAGGAGGGTATTCTTGAAATGCTTGACATAGATATAGAAGAATATAAAAATTTTATTGATCTCACTAGAGGAACTCCACTCAACAGACTATCCCAAGATAACACTACAATTAGCCTTAGTGATGTCAAAAGAGCCATCTTTCAATCAAATACGAGTTGTCATGAAGATAGGGGTACCTATTATTCCATAAATTTAAAACCTGAAGCTAGGATCATAAATCTCATTGTTGCCACCAATATCCATCCTAGAGCAAACAAATCTGAAGTACCCACCTTTTGTATGTACCTTATTTATGCCATTCTCAAAATTATTCCCATAAACTTTATTCGTATCATCATTAAGAATATGTTTGAGTTTTCTGGCAATCCACCATATGCTGACTTTGTATGCCAAATCACTCAACATTTTCTTAAGAAGAATATTGTGGACGACTTAGGTTACACATGGGATAGAACACCCCAAAAAATAAGTAAAAATACGGTGGAAAAGATGGGAATTGACTTTGGCCACAAAAGGGCTAGGACTGAAGGGGAGACATCCACCCAAGACATACCTCCACCACCTCCTCCTACCAACCTACCCCATGATCCTATTACAAATACCTTGACATACATTGTTGGCTCCCAATATCACCTAAGTAGGCAATTGGATTATAATCACAATGCCATGACTTATTTAAACCAAAGGATGCAAACTCTCTCTCCTAACCAACCTGATGAATATCCCTATTCCCTAAATCCTGGCATGATAAATCCCTACAATCCTTCCTACAACTACTATCAAACTCCACCTCCACCATCTCCTGATCTCACACATACTCAGTTTTCCCCAATTCAACTTCAAGACATTGCTTCCAACTTTCACTTTGATCGTGTTCCCACCTTCTTGGAGGCTTATGCCTTAACCATGACAGGTGCCTTGGAGTGGCAGACACTGGTCAAATATTATGGAGCTGAGCCCTTTCTTGGAAAAGACCCAGACATTGATGTAATCCTTCGGTCTTTCCAGTGAGATTATGAGATATCTTTGTAATGATGTAATGTATATCTTTTTATAAATCAAGTATGTCATGTTTCATCTTATAAAGTGTATGGGCATTAAATTGTTATGAATAAAAGTGTTTTCCATGGCTTCATTTGGACATATACATGTTATATAAGAATATTGTTATTTCAAATGATTGAAAAATAAATTATGGCTAAATTAGACAAAGCATCACTTGGTTAATCTCATACACACACACTTGGTACTTAATTTAAAACATTGAAACAGGGTTAATCTCGGTCAAAAATATTATCGACTAAGACAAATTCGGTCGACAATATTGTCAACCGAGGATGACTTTAGGGTCGGTTTTTTCCTTATAACCGACCCTAGAGCTCTTTCATTCGACAAATAGTCGACCGACTGAATTTTTGAATAGAGTTTAGTACTTTTCAAAACATTATAAAGCATTGGGATCTCAATCTTTTGTCTCATTGTTGGGAATTCACATCCCTCAATACCACCATCATCACATTTGCTGATTCTGGGTATTCAAACCCTTAGTTCATCACTAAACATGGTTATCACTTATCAGGTAACTATTACCTTCAGGTCATCTGACCAAGGTATTCAGGATATTTGTTACACAATCATCTCAATTTCATATCAACCATATCAATTTCATATCAATATCATGCAATACAAAAATAACATCTCTATTCCCTCATTAGGGTTAGAGTTTCCCATCTTTATCAATTAGGGTTCACATATCATCATCCCATATTGAAATTTCACATAACATTATCCCATATTAGGGTTTTTACACAACACCACCCTATATTAAGGTTTCACATAACATTTCCATATTAGGGTTTCACAAAACATCATTCCATATAAGGGTTTCACATAACATTATCCAATATTAGGGTTTCATACGACATCACCATATATTAAAGTTTCACATAACATAATTATTAGGGTTGTGGAAGCACTTTAGAGCTCCTCGGTCGACGAATTTGTCGATTGAGACCCCCTATAGGGTCGGTTATTAGAAAAACCGACCCTAGAGGTGCTTCTAAGAAAGAATTCTGGCTTCATTCGGTCGACAAATTTGTCGACCGAAATATTCGTTCGACGAATTTATCGATCGAATGAAGCCAGAATTCTTTCTTAGAAGGACCACTAGGGTCGGTTTTTCTAATAACCGACCCTATAGGGGGTCACGATCGACAAATTCATCGACCGACAATATCCATTTTAGTTATTCACACATGTATAAGAACCTCTAGGGTCGGTTATACGAAAAAACCGACCCTAGATGTGCTAATACGAAGGAAATCTTGCTCCTTCTCGGTCGACAAACCGTCGACCGAAACGAGTCAGATTTCTTCATATTAGCACTTGTAGCTTCAGGTTTACCTATTAACCGACCCTAGAGGTCCTTTCGGTTGACAAATTCGTCGACCGAGTTTTCATTTTATTGTTATTAAACAACCCGACACGGGCACCGTTTATCTATAGAGTCGTGTTTTGTTTGTTAACCGACGCTACAGTTTTTCACTCCGTGCAAAAAGCCGAAATTTTAGTCTTTCTTCCTTCCCGCAAAACCCTTCTCTTTTCTAATCTCTCCCTCTCCCACGGCGCTGCGAAACCCTTTTTCCTCCGTTGCCGCCAACGCTTTTCCGTGAAGCTGTTGCCGCCTCTCGTCGTCGCGAAGAGGATCGTGAAGCTCGTCGTCGCCGCGAAGAGAATCGTGAAGCTCGTCGTCGCCGCCTTCCCCTCTTTCTCCATGAAGCCCGTCGTTGCCGTGAAGCTCTTCTTTTCCATGAAGCTTTTTGTTGCCGTGAAGCTCGCCGTCGCCGCCTTCCACTCTTCCACGAAGGTCGCCGCCTCTCCGTGAAGTTCTTCTCTTCCTCCACGAAGCTCGCTGCCATTTCCAAGTAAGTTCGAGCTTCCTTCGGTCCTTGTTCCCCTTCATTCCCGCCCGCCGCCATTGCTGCTTCAAGGTCCATCTCGGTCGACAATTAGTCGACCGAGAGCCCACCTGCGCGCAGCATCCAGGTCCACTCTCGGTCGAAAATTTGTCGACCGAGAGTGGACCTGGACGCTGCGCGCAGGTGGGCTCTCGGTCGACTAATTGTCGACCGAGATGGACCTGGAACTTATTTATGTTTGAGCTTTAAATGTATTAATCATATTTGCTGTAATGTTCACAAATAGTTCTGAATATTATAATGATTTCAATCTTTGGACTGTTGGAAACGGCCTTACTTTGCTAATTTGTACAAGTATTTTCCATTTTATATGATTTGATAACTCAATAATAAAAATATTCATGTGTTTTTTCATATGTAATCATAATATAAATTTTAGAAATTAATACTAGATTTGACATGTGTACTCCTAGATTGACACTTTAGGGTTGATTCATGATGTTTAACTTAATATATAAATATGAAAATAATGCATTTATATATTAACTTAGAAACCCGTTCAAAATTTACTCATTATGAGTAAACTTTGGATAGTCCCCAGTTTGGGACTTTTTTGGATATTTTAATTTCACTTAGGATGTACCTGTATAATGTATGTTTAGTTTTGTAGATTATTTCAGTAGGATTTCTCCATTTGTTCTCTGGGTACATATGTGAGTGGTTATTTGCCATTTACATCGGTGTACTTGGAGAACTTAGGGGAAATGCTGCTGAAATTTTCTTCAAAACTAAACATACATTATACAGTTACTAGTGAGATTAAATATTCAAAAATGGGATAGGTGGTACACTTTAGTATATAAAATTAACTTTCTATCAATAAAAACTTACAGATTATTATAGTATCAATATTAAACTGTTAGTTTTATAATTAATTTTAATGTGATATAGAAAATGGATCGAAGTTGGATGTCTATCAAGAACCGTTGCAGTCCAGAGTTTGCCAAAGGTCTTGATGAATTTATCATATTTGCTGAGGAACATAGGAAACTACCTACATATAGTCTATATTGTCCATGTAGAAATTGTTGTAACAATTTGAAAGTTGATACTGGTGAGGAAATTAAGAATCATGTCATATGCAATGGGATCATACAAGGTTATAATGAAAGGTATTGGCATGGAGAGAAATTGAATTATGGAGTAGAAAATGTCGATACTAATAGTTGTGGCATAGAAGATATAGATAATGATGATAATGTTAATGATGAACTGCTTCAAGATGACCAGATTCAGGATGATATGATTGATGAGATGCTACGTAGTTGTCAGGACAATGTCATTGATCCACCTTCTTTATTTGCAAACATTGTCCATGATGCTGAAAAAACATTATATAAGGGTTGTACTAAGTTCACGAGGTTGAGTGTTGTGATGCGATTATACACTCTTAATGCTCAAAACCGGTGGAGCGATAAGAGTTTCACTTCACTGTTGTCTTTGTTAAAGGAAATTCTTCCTGAAGGCAAAGAGCTTCAAATTTCAACATATCAAGCAAAGAAAATAATGTGCCCAATGGGAATGGAGGCTAAGAAGATTCATGCATGTCCAAATGATTGTGTGTTATTTCAGAAGGACTATAGTAATTTGATAAAGTGTCCAAAATGTGGTGCGTCAAGGTATACGACTACAAATTCAGCTAAGGCTAAAAATGGCTCTCCTGCCAAGGTGATGTGGTATCTACCAATAATACCACGATTTCAACGCTTATTTGCTAATACAGAAGATGCGCAAAATTTGTCTTGGCATGGGGAGTTAAAGGTCAATGATGATGGCGTCCTACGACATGCATCTGATTCACCACAATGGAAGAAAATTGATTTATTATACCCTCAATTTGGTAAAGAACCAAGAAACCTAAGACTTGGACTCTGTACAGATGGAATGAATCCCTATGGTACATTAAGCAGCCAACATAGCACGTGGCCTGTTATGATTGTTATATACAATCTTCCTCCTTGGTTGTGTATGAAAAATAAGTATGTGATGTTGTCAACATTGATATCAGGGCCCAAGCAACCTGGAAATGATATTGATGTTTACCTTCAACCTCTAATTGATGACCTAATGAAACTATGGGAAGAAGGTATTATGACATATGATGCTTCACGTAAAGAGATCTTCAGTTTGCGTGCTATGTTATTTTGCACGATTAATGACTTTCCAGCTTATGGAAATTTGTCTGGATATAGCATAAAAGGATACAAAGCATGTCCTGTTTGTGAGGAAAATACTGATTCAATCAGACTGAAACATGGTGGTAAAATCGTATATCTTGGTCATCGAAGATTTCTCCCACCAGTGCATCCTTATCGAAGGCAACGCAAAACCTTTAATGGGTCAACTGAGGAACGAAGTTCTCCTAAACCTATACCAGGAAATTTTGTATATGATAGGGTGAAACATATTGTTAATGAATTTGGAAAGAGTTCAAGTAGTCATACACTCGCATGTGACAAATCTCTATACAATAAGAGGTCAATATTCTGGGATCTTCCTTATTGGAGATCTTTGACAATTAGACACTGCATTGACGTCATGCATGTTGAAAAAAATATTTGTGATAGCATCATCGGTACGCTATTGAACATACCAGGAAAGACTAAAGATGGCATCAAATCTAGAAAAGATTTAGAATTAATGGGTATTAGAAAAGAATTATCAGTGGAGATCAGGGGTCGCCGCACATATTTGCCACTGGCTAGTTACACTTTGTCAAGGAAAGAGAAAAAGACTTTTTGTGAGTGCTTGTATAATATTAAGGTTCCATAAGGATACTCTTCTAATATTCGTAGATTGGTATCAATGAAGGATCTGAAACTGATAGGTCTCAAATCTCACGATTGTCACACCTTAATGCAATGAATTTTACCTGTGGATATTCGATCTATATTGCCGAAGCATGTAAGGTTTGCAATCACAAGACTCTGTTTCTTCTTCAATGAAATATGCAACAAAGTGATACATCCTGATACTCTCGATAAATTACAGAAAGATGTAATTGTTACCATGTGTCGGCTTGAAATGTACTTTCCTCCTTCATTTTTTGATATCATGGTTCATCTTGTAGTACATATTACAAGGGAGGTGAAGATGTTGGGTCCAATTTTCTTACACTGGATGTATCCATTTGAACGCTACATGAGTGTTTTTAAAGGTGATGTTCGGAATCGTTATCGTCCTGAAGGGAGTATTGTTGAGGGTTATGTGGCTAGGGAGGTGATGGACTTTTGTAATGATTTTTTGAATTGCAATGAAACTTGTAGCGATCAAAAAAATTCCCATCACACTGGATCTTATTGTGGCAAAGGGACTCTGGGAGGACGAGTGAAAGGAATCAGTTGTGAGTTGTGGGAACAAGTGCATTTGTATATTTTACACAACATCGATGAAGTTAGTAGCTACATCACAGAACACAATGATCTTATCAAGAGAAATCATCCGTGATCCAGTTCAATGTGGCTTGCAAGAGAGCATAATCGAACATTTATTAGGTGGTTTGAAGAGAAAGTATTTAATCAACTATCTGAATCACCAAATAATGTTACTGAGAACATAAAATGGCTCGCCTTTAAGCCAAAAATGGATGTCATGTCATATGAAGGTTATGACATTAACAGATTTTCATACTACACAAAGCGTCAAGATGAAAGTAGTGTAGTTCAAAATAGTGGGGTCACTGTTAAAGCTTGTTCATTGTATTTTTCTAGTGCCAAAGATAAAAGACCACGCGAAGCTGAGATGTCATATTACGGCGTCATTGAGGACATATGGGAAATGGACTATACAAATTTTCGAGTTCCTATATTTAGGTGTAATTGGGTTGACAACAATAAAGGAGTTTTAGTGGATGAGTTAGGTTTCAAATTGGTGAATTTTGAAAAGATTGGTTTCAAAGATGAGCCATTCATCATGGCAAACCAAGCAAAACAAGTATTCTATATTGATGACCCGGCAAATAAAAATGGGTCTGTCGTTCTTAATGGAAAAAGACAGTTTACTGTAGATCCTATAAATGAAGAAGAATACTACAAAAGTATGATGATTCCAGTCCATTCTCAGTTGGTTTGCCAAGTGTAAATGTTGAAGATAACACCGATGAATATTATAAACATCAAGACCATGCTGAAGGAATTTTCCTTGACTAACAACTCAACCAATACTAAAGGCATGTATTCTTTGAATTATTTATTTTATTATCATGTATACCTTATCACTTGTGCTTTTATTATCACTTATTTTTTTTATCATGTATACTTGCAGGTTCTAAAATGGCGACTGAAGATGAACATTCTGAGCATGAGCACCATGAGGATGGTAGTGGTGATGCTAAGAACTGTAGAGGTCCTACATTGATGCGTAGGCTGCAGGAGCTCAGGGCTAAAGGGGATAAATTGCCAGTCCAGTTTGATATGACAGGAGCACCTGTTGGGGAACATGCTAGTGCTTTCAAGCATTACGTAGGGGCGACCGCGCGCACTAAGGTGCCAATAGATATAGAAAATTGACATGATGTTCCTAATGCCAAAAAAGACCTCATATGGAAAGATATATCTGTGAGTGGAAGTGATATGTTTTTTATCTATTGATTCTAATTTAGTTTGCTTGGAATTAATTCCTTTTCAAAACAACATTATTAATTTCTTCTTTTGTATGTATAGGGTGTTTTTCATCTAAATGAAAAAGATCACAAGAAAAGAGTTCTACAACGTTGTGGTGTACGATGGAGGAGTTTTAAGACATATCTTGTAAGGGAATTTATAAATAATCCTAAACAAAAAAGGAAAGCTACAGATGTATATATTTTTATTGATCCTGAGGTGTGGGAAAGATTTGTTGCAGCTAGGAGATCGGAAGAGTTTCAGGTAATAAAGATTGTGATGTATTGTAAGAATATTTAATTTTATACAATTAAGGAGGTAAATCTTTTTATACATGTTTGCCAAGTCTAAATTGCAATACCTTGTTTTAAATGATCAGGCTATTCACCAGGCTCAAAAGGAAAGATGGGCTAAAAATGTGCATGACCATCGCTTGGGGCCCGGTGGTTATGCCTTCCGCCACCAACTACAAGAGAAGCAATCATCTTCTGGAGAAGAATCTAGTACAACTCAAGTTGAGCGACCACCCCGACACATGACATGGATTTATGCTAGAAAGAATCGAGCCGGTGAAATTGTCAACCCTGGAACTAAGGAGGTGGCACAAAAGATGGTAGGTTTATCCCAACTAAGTAAAGAGTAACTTCCACAAACTTAGATTTATTTATATCTAATTGATATTGTGATTTAATATTTTTATTAACTATGAATAGATTGATCTCCACGAGAAAAGGAAGGAAGGAAAGTTCATCCCAACTGGCTACATGGATGAACTAGCAGTTGCTCTTGGTACGAAGGAGCATCATGGCCATGTTAGGGGATTAGGAGCTGGCATAGGATTCAAATCTTATTTTGGCCCTTCGCAATCTAAAAGAGGTCGTGCAGGAGGTCTTACACAAGAGGATGTTGAAGCATTAGTAGCGCAGAAAGTAAAAGAAATAATGTCTTCATATCATCCTACTCAACCTTCTCAACCTATTCATACTGCACGTCTCTCAAGTGATGAGGTACAAGCCCATGCTACAGTTGTAGAAGGTCATGGGAGCACTCCCGATGAACCACCACAACAATCTGCAGTAAGTTTTTGTTCTATATGTTGTGTTATTAGTATGATAAATATATGATAATATATAGTTGTAACATGTATCTGTTCTACTATTTATTATATAACTTATATTATTTCAATCTAGGTTGGTATGAACTGTAAACTTGCAGTGGAGGTTCCAGAATATAATGTTGTGGCAGCGGGCAAAGTGTACAACCTTGGTGGTACATTGCATTGCCAACAAAGTACTGATGACATCTGCCGTGTGTCCTGTTGGCTAAATGGACATCTAAAAATCCCTTTGTTTTGATTATGACAAACATTTCATTCTTATTAATCTAACGAGCTACTTGAGTGTGCAGGACTAAGATGGATGGCAAAGCAACTAGGGAAAATCCACAAGCTAAAATGTTTATATTTTCATGCAATGTAATCATTGTTGTAAAAACTTGTACAAATATATAATGTACAAGTACTTAGAATTGCATGTAAATCAAGCGTTAGATTTTCCCTAGCCAAACACCATAGTTAGACATGTCATCCCATTTTATTAGGATCACCTTTGCACACTCACACATATAATTAATGCTTAAATTGAAACCTTGAAACAGGATCATTCTCGGTCGACAAACTCCTCGACCGAGACACTCTCGGTCGACAATCTTCTCGACCGAGAAAGATCCAAAGTAGCCGTTAGACACAACAGACAAGTTAGTTGGTAGTTGAAGAAAGACGTTGCAAATCACTTGTTCCAGAGAGCCTGTCGGTCGACAAAAGTTCGAACGAGTAGGTGTCTCGGTCGACCATTTGTCGACCGAGATGGTCTCTGACAGCAACTGCAGAATAAAGTAATTAGCCGTTGTTAGAGCAACAACTTTGTACCTAACGGCTAGTTAAGCACTTAGAAACCCCTAGAAGTTGTCTAGAACGTCCTTAAGCATACTTAGGCCATTCCTATAAATAGGACAAGCCATAGGACACTAGAATTCACTTGTTACACTTGAGAATACACTTGAGCATACTTGAGCAATCTTTTGCAAGCAATTTGAGCATTGTGATCATTGGCCTACATTCTCCTTAGCTCAATCTCGTGTCCTATAGGCTAGATTCTCCTACCCACAGCAATCACAAGTTCACATACTTGGCTAGGAGATCTTACGCTTGATCTAGGCATATCAAGCCTCGGGCTTAAAGGATAAGTTGTAATTTCCTTTTCCTTTCTTGTTCCTATTTATCTTTTGTACTCTCCTTGCTACTCCTAGGATTGGAGGCTGCGGATTGGAGAGGGTTGACTTCTCAGGTGGAGAAGGGGACTTCAAGCTACTTCAAGAAGGCTATCGCAAGGGAAGCTACTTCAGAAGGCTGGTGCAACGGGAGTTGGTGCATCTACTTCAAGGGAAGGCTGCTTCAAGGTTGGTGATTACTTCTAGGTGAAGGCTGCTTGAAGGGTTTAGGAAAAGAGATTGTATTTTATGTAAATTCCTTGAAGAGGTAATAAAATAAATTTCTTTTCAAATCCCGGTTGGGTAAGCAACCGGGTAGTGGATTGACGGCTATAGTATTTTCTATAGTTGGTACCACTCTAAACCTTGTGTCTCCTTGTCCAATATTTTCATTGTGGTTGTTTGAGTTCAATAATTGTTAAATTATCTATAAAACTCTATTCACCCCCCCCCCTAGTAGTTTTCAATTGGTATCAGAGCGAGGCTTCAAGGAACCCTAACAAGGTCTTGAAGAAATGGGTGATGGAATGCTCAACAACCTCAACATTGAAGGGACTCTTGTTGCTAGGCCACCGGCGTTCGATGGAACAAACTACCAATACTGGAAGAGAAGGATGTAGTTTTACTTCCAAGGCGTCAACTGGGATCTATGGAGAATGGTATCTACTCCTTATCAATTCCCTCAAAATGACTTTGCGGAATGGGATGCAAACACGGTAAAACAGGCCCAAATGAACGCAAAAGCCGTAAGCATTTTATATTGTTCTATTTCTGTAGGAGAATTTAATAGAATTTCAAATTGTGATACAGCGTATGATATTTGGCATAGATTGTCTATCACTTATGAGGGTACAGCCCAAGTTAAAAATTCCAAAATTAGCCTGCTTAAAACAAAGCTTGAACATTTTCGTATGGATCCTAATGAAACTATTAGTGAAATGTATTCAAAATTCTCTACTATTGTTAATGGTTTGAGTGCCTTAGGAAAACCTGTTCTTGAGGAAGATCAAGTATCAAAAATTCTTCGATCACTTCCTCCAAAATACAAGCCAAAGGTGACAGCCATTGCAGAGGCAAACGACCTCACTCGCCTCAAAATGGAACAACTCATTGGTAATTTAGAAGCTCATGAAGCAGATCTAGAAGAGGAAGAAAGAAGAGAACGTGAACATCAAAGTGGGAAGAAGAAGGATGTGGCTCTCAAAGCCTCAAAAGTTGTCACACAAGAAAGTGAGGAGTCAAGTGAAGAATAAGAAGAAGCCTTAATCGTCAACGGTAAGAAGTACAAAAGGTTTAAATCTAACAAAATTTCTAGTTCCTCAACTCCCAGGTGCTTTGAATGTGGGAAGAAAGGGCATTTCAAAAATGAATGCCCCAAAGCAAAGAAGGGAAAGAAAAGCTCACATAAGAAGAAAGGAGAAAAAGCCTATAAAGCTGCCTGGGATGAGTCAAGTGACAGTGAAAGCGGAGAAGAGGTGGAATGTCTAATGGCAAGAGAAGAAAATGAAGACTCTCAAGAGGTAAGCCTAGTTGATCTTTCTAAAGAAGAGTTAGTTACTAGCTTACAAGAAACTCATGATAAGTATGTTGATGCCAAGAAGAAACTAAAGAAGGCTATAAAATCAAATAATGAGCTCATTGCCAAATTAGATGAACTTTCTTATGAAAAGAACAACATTGATCTTGAAAATGTATCTTTAAAAACATCTTTAGATGATTGCACTAGAAAGCTACTCAATTTGGAAACCAATGTTGATCTTCTATCAAAAGAAAAGACTGATTTGCTAGCTAAACTACAAGATTATCAAACTCAACCTATCTTGTGCAACCATTCGGACTATGATAATATTGTAAAAGAAAAGGATTCATTGTTTTCTGATTTAGACCAAGCAAGAAAGGATATACATAAGAAGATCAATGACATTGCTACGTTGCAAAGAGAACTTTATAAGTTAAGAAGAAAAGATATTCTTGATAACATATTGAAAGTTGGTAATGTTTTCAATGGAAGAAAAGGTTTGGGATATGTTCCAAAGAAAAACCAACCCAAAAAGACCCAAACTATGTTTGTACCCAAGAACACAATGACTAGAAAGAGAAATGAAATTGACTCTATTACTTGTCATTTCTGCTTACGTCTTGGACATTATTGTTTTTCATGCCCCTACAAGACTAAGGAGTCCGACTTAGTTTGGATCCCAAAACCCCAAACTTAGAAGAATGGAATGTAGTTGAGATATGACCAAATGCTAAATTTTGCTATTTATATTGTCTTATCTCAACAAAAGGTGCTATGCTTATTGTTATTATTTTTCTGCATTGCTGAAACAGAAATTATGTCGGTCGAAGTATTGTCGACCGAGCCCTGGGTCGGTCGAAGTATTGTCGACCGACTGGATGTCTTTAACAAATAAAAATTTTACAGCACCTATTTCGGTCGAAAATTGGTCAATCGAGAAATTTTCTGTGTTTTTTCTTGTGATACAGTAACCTGCTCGATCGACAAATTGTCGACCGAGACAAATATCGGTCGAACAATTGTCGACCGACTGGTTTTCTGTATCAGAACTTTTATATACATAAGCACTTAAAAGGTTTCTAACCATATCGGACCATCACATGGGTACCAAAATCTACATTCTAATGCAGGAATGGGTAGTTGACAGTGGCTGTTCCAAACACATGACCGGGAACAAGGACGCATTTCAAACTTTTAAAGAAAAGAAAAGTGGAACGGTCACCTTTGGAGACAATGGTAAGGGAAAAATCATTGGAATAGGTAATGTTGGAACAAATCTCGAAATTAAAAATGTTCTACTTGTTGATGGATTGCATCATAATCTAATAAGTGTAAGTCAACTATGTGATAGTGGTTATGATGTGTTATTTAACAAAACCTGCTGCAAACTATTGATAGAAAACACTAAAAATGTCGTTTATGAAGGAAATAGAGTTGGAAATCTTTATATCCTTAAACCAAACTCTATGAAATCAGTAGTAGGTAAATGCTTGCTTGCAAATGAAAATACCTTACAACTATGGCATAAAAAGCTAGGACATGCTAGTTCACATGCTATTAAAAAATTAGTGAAATATGATCTTGTTCGTGGATTACCTACTTTGTCTTTTGATCAAGTTGAAAACTGTGAACCCTGCACAATGGGAAAGAAAACCAAAACATCTTTTAAATCAAAACATGTACTTAGCACCAGTAGATCCTTAGAATTAATTCATATGGACTTATTTGGACCAATGAGGACACAATCTATTGGTGGTAAACGATACTGTTTTGTTATTGTTGATGATTATAGTAGATATACATGGGTACATTTTATTGCAACTAAAGATGATATTATTCATGTCTTTATGCAATTTTGTTCCAAGATTGAAAATCTTTTACAACATAAAATATGTACCATTAGAAGTGATCATGGTGGCGAATTTGAGAATCATACATTTGAGACCTTTTGTACATCTCAAGGGTATACTCATAATTTTTCTGCTCCACGTACCCCACAACAAAATGGTATAGTTGAACGGAAAAATCGATCTCTACAGGAAATGGCTAGGACCATGATGCTTGAACACAACACACCTAAAACCTTATGGGCTGAAGCTGTAAACACTGCTTGTTATGTGCTTAATAGAGTAACTGTTCACTCTCATTTGAAGAAAACTCCATATGAAATATTACACTCTAAGAAACCTAGAGTTGACTATTTTCATACTTTTGGCTCCACATGCTACATTTTAAATACCAAAGATGATAGAGACAAGTTTGATTCTAAATCACACAAAGCATTCTTCTTGGGATATTCCACTTCTAGCAAAGCCTTTAGAGTATATAACACTATCTCTAGAAAAGTTGAGGAATCCATTCATGTTTCTTTTCATGAAGAATCGAAGTCTGAAAATCTAGATATCATTGATCTCACTAATCAATTCGAAAATATAACCATTTCCAATGATAGTGAGAAAATTCCTATATCCGATCCCCAATTTGAAACACAACCTACACCTAGGCTTATCAAGGATCATCCCCAAGAACTAATTATTGGAGATCCAAATGATAAAGTCAAAACTCGGTCATCCTTCAAAGATGTTGCAAACATGGCTTTTGTTTCTATCATTGAACCTAAGAAGATATCCAAAGCTCTTAAGGATGATTACTGGATAATAGCCATGCAAGAGGAGTTAAATCAATTCACTAAAAATGATGTATGGGATTTAGTTCCTAAACCACAAGATAAAACTATCATAGGAACTAAATGGGTATTTAGGAACAAGCTCAATGAGGCAGGAGAAGTCATAAGGAATAAAGCTCGGTTAGTAGCACAAGGATATAATCAACAAGAAGGAATAGATTTTGATGAAACATATGCACCCGTAGCTAGACTTGAAGCTATTAGGATGTTACTAGCTATTGCTGCCCATAAAAACATTAAGCTATATCAAATGGATGTCAAAAGTGCATTTTTAAATGGCATCATACAAGAAGAAGTTTATGTTGCTCAACCACCTGGCTTTGAAATACCAGAAAAAGGTGACCATGTTTATAAACTTAAAAAAGCACTTTATGGTCTAAAACAAGCACCTAGGAATTGGTATGAACGGCTCAAGACATATCTTTTTGATAATGGTTTTTCTATTGGAAATTCAGATTCTACTTTATTTTTCAAAACATATGCATCTGATTTCCTAGTTGTGCAAATTTATGTTGATGACATTATTTTTGGAGCTTCTAATGATTCATTATGCACACAATTCAGTGACATTATGCAAAAAGAATTTGAAATGAGTCTCATGGGTGAACTAACATTCTTTCTTGGTTTTCAAATTAAGCAAACACCTACAGGAATTTTCATAAGCCAAGAAAAATATACTAAAGAACTTTTAAAACGTTTTGGGATGGATCAATGCAAACATGCTACTACTCCTATGGCTACCTCTATCAAAATTGATAAGGATGAAAATGGGGAACCTATTGATGATTCCTTATATAGAGCCATGATTGGTAGTTTGCTATACTTAACTGCTTCTCGACCGGACATTATGTTTTCCGTTGGTCTTTGTGCTCAATTTCAATCCCAACCTATGCAATCTCATTTTCTAGCGGTTAAAAGAATTCTTCGATATCTAGCTGGTACTACTTGTTTTGGTTTATGGTATCCAAAAGGACAATCCCTGGGTTTTAAAGCATATACTGATGCGGATTATGCTGGTTGTCGACTTGATCGCAAAAGTACTAGTGGTGGATGTTTCTTATTAGGGAGAGCCATAGTATCTTGGTTTAGCAAGAAACAAAATACGGTTGCCCTATCTACAACTGAAGCTGAATATATGGCAGTCGGGTCTTGTTGTGCTCAAGTGCTTTATATGCAACAGGTATTAAGCGATTATGGTTTTAATCTTTCATCTACACCTATTTTTTGTGACAACACGAGCGCCATAAACTTAGCACACAATCCTATTTTACACAGCCGGGCAAAACACATTGAAATCCGTCATCACTTTTTAAGGGATCACATCTCAAAGAATCATGTTTCCCTTCATCATGTTGATACGGAAAATCAATTGGCTGATATTTTTACAAAACCGCTTCCACTAGATCAATTCAACAACATTAGGAAGCAATTTCTTATTACTCCTTTGGAAGATGTTTTCTTTGATATCTGCGGTTCTTAAAACTAATCCGTTTACTTGTTTCATTTTGGTTTTTCAATGGACATCTTTTTCATTAGCTTTGACGGAATATCTAATTAAGGGGGAGTTTTTATCAAAACAGTTATCTAATTAAGGGGGAGTTTTTATTAAAACAGTTATCTTTTTGAAATGACAAAGGGGGAGAGATATATAAAACTATAACTTAGTATTTATGAAAAACTCAATCAATGAGTTTCATAAATATACTCTTGGCTTTACATTGAAAGTTGCTACATTCCCAAATGAACTGGATTTCATGTTCCATAATTCATTGGGAATAATAAGCACACATTTTATAAACAAGAGAAAAAAATACATAAGGGAATCTAAAGGTATGAAATTCATATGTTTTATATTTATTTTGGAAATGTTTGTCATCTTCAAAAAGGGGGAAATTGTTGGCTAAATGGACATCTAAAAATCCCTTTGTTTTGATTATGACAAACATTTCATTCTTATTAATCTAACGAGCTACTTGAGTGTGCAGGACTAAGATGGATGGCAAAGCAACTAGGGAAAATCCACAAGCTAAAATGTTTATATTTTCATGCAATGTAATCATTGTTGTAAAAACTTGTACAAATATATAATGTACAAGTACTTAGAATTGCATGTAAATCAAGCGTTAGATTTTCCCTAGCCAAATACCATAGTTAGACATGTCATCCCATTTTATTAGGATCACCTTTGCACAGTCACACATATAATTAATGCTTAAATTGAAACCTTGAAACAGGATCATTCTCGGTCGACAAACTCCTCGACCGAGACACTCTCGGTCGACAATCTTCTCGACCGAGAAAGATCCAAAGTAGCCGTTAGACACAACAGACAAGTTAGTTGGTAGTTGAAGAAAGACGTTGCAAATCACTTGTTCCAGAGAGCCTGTCGGTCGACAAAAGTTCGACCGAGTAGGTGTCTCGGTCGACCATTTGTCGACCGAGATGGTCTCTGACAGCAACTGCAGAATAAAGTAATTAGCCGTTGTTAAAGCAACAACTTTGTACCTAACGGCTAGTTAAGCACTTAGAAACCCCTAGAAGTTGTCTAGAACGTCCTTAAGCATACTTAGGCCATTCCTATAAATAGGACAAGCCATAGGACACTAGAATTCACTTGTTACACTTGAGAATACACTTGAGCATACTTGAGCAATCTTTTGCAAGCAATTTGAGCACTGTGATCATTGGCCTACATTCTCCTTAGCTCAATCTTGTGTCCTATAGGCTAGATTCTCCTACCCACAGCAATCACAAGTTCACATACTTGGCTAGGAGATCTTACGCTTGATCTAGGCATATCAAGCCTCAGGCTTAAAGGATAAGTTGTAATTTCCTTTTCCTTTCTTGTTCCTGTTTATCTTTTGTACTCTCCTTGCTACTCCTAGGATTGGAGGCTGCGGATTGGAGAGGGTTGACTTCTCAGGTGGAGAAGGGGACTTCAAGCTACTTCAAGAAGGCTATCGCAAGGGAAGCTACTTCAGAAGGCTGGTGCAACGGGAGTTGGTGCATCTACTTCAAGGGAAGGCTGCTTCAAGGTTGGCGATTACTTCTAGGTGAAGGCTGCTTGAAGGGTTTAGGAAAAGAGATTGTATTTTATGTAAATTCCTTGAAGAGGTAATAAAATAAATTTCTTTTCAAATCCCGGTTGGGTAAGCAACCGGGTAGTGGATTGACGGCTATAATATTTGCTATAGTTGGAACCACTCTAAACCTTGTGTCTCCTTGTCCAATATTTTCATTGTGGTTGTGTGAGTTTAATAATTGTTAAATTATCTATAAAACTCTATTCACCCCCCCCCTCTAGTAGTTTTCATGTCCATCCATCTTGTGTATGACGGAATGGGGGACAAACCACTACCCATACCTAATCCTGAATATAGTACAGTTGAAGAAGCTGAGGGTGCTATGGTGGGTTGGCCTAGACACTTGGTTATCAATGACAAGGTATACCTTATTTCTACCATATTTTTCATATTTGACTGCATATATGAACTCATGTAATATAAGTATGTAATTTAATTAACAGGTTTGTAAACCAAAAAGTAAAACTTATGCTAGTCGTCCTCCTATGCCCAAGCCATCTTTCATTCCCGAAACTACATTCGACGAATTGGGAAGCAAATCTAAATGTTTGTGTCGATACTTAGCTAACCAAAGACCGGGATCAAATATGATGGTCAAGTTAACAGAAGATGCAGTTGGGAGGGACTTTGAGAATTTTATTTTTCTTGACGATATTATAGAGTTGTTCCGGTATGATTGGCTGAACACTTCGATAATAGAAGTATGGATAAGGTAAGGATCTATCAATATATAGAAAATTCCAATACAAATTTTTAGCTTATTTCTACATATGAAAATAATTACAAATGTTTAACAGCCATTTATATACCGAGGTCACCAACTTTGATATAAATAATATTGCATTCTTAGTTCCTTCGGTCACTAGTCAGGTGGAGACAAATAATATTGAGGAAGTGAATGACTACTTCTCTGATGCATTCAAATATTTTGCTAGTGAGGGGAAGGAAATTATCCTAATTCCTTTTAACGTCCAGTAAGTATTATTATTCAATATAATTTTAATAATGAATGAAACTATTTATTTTAATGTTTGTTTTATTCTTACTCGGAGGTAGGCATTGGGAATTACTGGTGATTGTCCCAAAATTGATGACTCTTTATTATCTTGACCCAATGGGTAAAACAACAAGGAGTCACAAACTGAAATTGTCAGCTATGGAGTAAGCATAAATTTAATCAATTGCTTCAACATGATATTTTATTTAGAATTTCTATTTTACCAACTATCGTTTAATTGATAGGGGTATAAAGGCTTTTCGTGAAGCTGGAGGACAAATACCCACAAAATTAAAAACATTGACTTTGAAAAATGTCAAGGTAGCTACTTTGACAACTGCTTAGTCTTATATGTATTAATTTTTCAATTCTAATATGTCAACTCTTATAGTCTTATCTCAACTGATGTTTATAGTAGTTTACTAACATTAAGTAATAATTCGTTATTTGTAGTGTCCTATGCAAAATAATGACTGGGCTTGTGGGTACTATGTAATGAAATACATGCAAGCTATTGTCAAACAAGCATCACATGACATTCAGACTATAAGTCAGGTAATAAAGAATAACATCATAAATTTACAAGTGATTGTCATTTTTATAAAATATTAGCATGTGCATTTTCTGTTACAGATCTTTACAACTCAGCCTTACACACATGTGGACTTGAATGAATTCTGAGAAGAGTGGTCAGAGTGTTTTATAAGTGAAGTCGAAATAGCATTGTTTTAAATATGTCAGCTCCATTTATGTATGTGGTTTGAGTATGTACTCTTTCATATTTTTACTTTTGTAATATGTCATCTCAGACTTGCACTCTATCATTTTGTAAATTATGATATTTTATTATCATTTTTGTTATGAATGTGTGGTTTTGAATGGTGACGGTTGAGCATCAATGCTCCCCTCTCCCAGAATATATGAATCTTCTTGTTCTTCTGTTCTATATCAATTTCTGTAGAAATTTTTTTAAAAAAAATCGTAACTTCTAGCGTCGGTTTTTTAAATAACCGACCCTATAGATTGAATTCATTGTACACTCTTCGGTCGAAATTTTTTTGACCGAAATAGAATTTCTAGCGTCGGTTTTTTAAATAACCGACCCTATAGATTGAATTCATTGTACACTTTTCGGTCGAAAAATTTTCGACCGAAATAGAACTTCTAACGTCGGTTTTTTTAAAAAACCGAGTCTACATGTCCTCTATAAGGTCAGTTTTTTGAAAAAACCGACCCTAAAGATTGAATAAAACATTTCAGTGTAAGACTCGGTCGACAAACTTCTCGACCGAAATACTATCGGTCGAGAAGTTTGTCGACCGAGTCTTACACTGAAATGTTTTATTCAATTTTTAGGGTCGGTTTTCTCATAAAACTGACCTTATAGAGAGTTTTCGGTAGAGACCGAAATATTTTCGGTCGACAAGTTGCTCGACCGAGAGTTACCACTGAAATGGTATTCAATCTTTAGGGTCGGTTATTTCATAAAAATCGACCCTGTAAACGTTCTCAGTCGATAATTTTCTCGACCGAGAACGTTTACAGGGTCAGTTTTTATGAAATAACCGACCTTACAGGCTTCTTTTTTCTTGCCTAGGTCAAAATTTTAACAACCTCTTGCGTCGGTGTTTTAATCTGTAAGTTCGGTTTTATTTGGTTAAATAATCCGACGCTATAGACCAAATTCTGTAGTGACGCCCACCTAGGCGTCGGTTAAAAAGTGACGCTGCAGGCTTTAAAAAATCGACGCTACAGACCATTTCTGTACTAGTGCATAGCTTCTTCAAGGGCCATACAAAGGGTTTGCGATCATTTTCAACGATTGGGTACCTCTTGTCTCTTGTCTAGAGTCTGGCAAGGGATACAAGAAAGGTGGAGCTTGAAAGAGTAGTATAGTAACAACCATAGATAAATAAAGGTGGGGAAAGAAAGAGGGAAAGGAAAATATGCTAACTGAGTGGTTAATTAGATTGTCATGGCATGAGTAGGCATGGTGATACTCATGTTACCATAGAGTAAGGTCGTGTTTTGGTGGTCAACAAGTAGATTCACAAGACCAATTGAAGATGAGTGGTGATGAAAGACGAGTTGGGAAAGCTTCTTGGGTGGTTTAAACAAGGTGCGATTTTGGGTATAAGAGAGGTGAGGCTTCCATAAGGAGGCGATTAAACTCTTGAACTAAGGTTTCAGTGAATTCATAACTTTGAGAGGAATCGAGGGAAGAATAAATCAAAAGGTGATACCCATGGAGAGGGGATATGGAACAAAAATATCGTCCCCAATAGGGGCCCAAAATGCAAGTAAGAATACAAGGGATGTACCACCCCATCAGTTGGACATGCAACGTGAGCTTTCCGATCTCAATGAACCAATCAGCTCCAATCACCAAGCATCTAGATCATTACAATAAAAACTAATAAGACTGAGGGGTACCTAGTAAGGGACGCAGTCTCTAAGAAATATATACATATACTTCAAGGTTTATCTCAAATTTCTACCATATACCCCAAAGTAGTTAAGTTATTGATTTCTTTAGTTATTCAACTACTCCTTTTACATAAGTGGCTGGAATCCCCCATGTCTAGTAACCTCATTCCGCATTCATTGTTTGTAGTTCATGCCTTCCCCTTCCACCTTAGATTTTCCCTATTATATCATTTACCAGCTAGAATATTAATTTAAACTTTTTTCTTGTCTCACCAGTTCCCATTTTTGGCCTACCAAAATTTCATCACTTCCATCCTCGACACAACATTCTCACTGACTCTTTCCTATCATTTTACTTCCCATAAATTACGCCCTTAGTTTAAAATTTATAACCAACTCATTTAATTGTCTCTAAAAAATCAATCTTGGTTGTTAGATGCAATTTATGCCCCCCTTAATCTAAGGAAATAATAGATTTTAAAATTGATGATTGGAACCAAAAACCAAAACAAGTCTCAATTGTGAGATTTTTCTTTACTCACATATATCTTGGTAAGACTTCTCAATTGGTCACCAATCCTAGTGGTATTTTGGACCGAGAACACACAATTTTGGAGTACTAAGTGTAGTGGTAGCTCCATATAATCTTAGTGGATATCCTTTTCACATGCTTGACACGCCTGACACAAGAGTGTAGTCTCATATGCCCAAGTGGGCCTCAATCATATAGGGGAACAGGCTCTAAAACCATATGTAATGCACAAATGCACATTCCAAGGATGTATTAGAATTTTTTAAACTATTGACTTTCCTAGGAAACTCAGACTTGGTTGTGCACTATGTACTAACTCTCACACAACTCAAAAATACTTTCTGATAGACCGTTCATCCTAGTATTATTCCAGTCCAAGCATGATTAAGTGTATAGTACCCATGGTCAACTACCTACGAAAGAGGAAAACTTTGTTACATGGGTATTTAAATCATTGCTTTTATCATCATTTTATATGAGGCCTCAGGTATTCAGATGTTATATGAAGTACATACATACATGAAAATGTTACCTCCTAGAAGTAGGACTAGCTATGGAGACAAAAAATATCTACTAGTCTGCATGCCTACACTTTATTACCCATTAGATTTGTTGCACTAGAAGATATAATGAGTGTTAATAATATTCAATTTTCTATATTTCTATTTTTGATAGTCACCATGTAATGTTATGAACTGTATCTTTAGTAAATGTGTGATATATAAACCATGTTATATTTCTATTTGCACTTTGTGGAAGGCACATGCTTGATTTGGTTTCAATATAATCCATACATGAAGATTTGTGCATAATAGACGTTATGAAAATGTAACCTAAATATAGTCTCCCATTTGATAAGTTGGCTTTATCTATCTTTTTTAATTTGGGCGAACATGATGCATATTATCACCGCATTCTTTATTTGTAGTTTCTAGGGTTTGGTACACATGACCCAGTTCATAGGTGTGAGAGTTTTCTAGCATTGCGTGAACTTTTTTATTTGTGTTCATTTCTTCTAACTCAACTTATTAATGATTTATTCTTAATGAGTTAAAACAATGTATAAGATTTTCTACCTCTTCAATTATACAATATCTACATATACTCGGGGCTAGGATTCCTTCCATTTAGGTATTTTATTGGTACATATGGTTGTGTAGTTAATTATTCATATCCCACATACTGTGTTCATTTGGTTATCTCTCATATTATTTACAAGTTTGAAGTTAAATGTTTGATCTTTGTTTACATTGACACATTAGAATAAGGGATAATGAAAATAGAATAATAGAATAAAGGATGTAGACATGTTTTTTGGATTTCTTTATCACATGTTAGTGTGAACATTTCTAGTGTTGCATATATATCATGTTTGATGTGATTTTGTCTGTCATAATACTAACATGTTCAAATGTAAATGCATTGAACTATTGTATTTTGCATCGAACACTATGTTTTGAAATTAGAAAATAGTACAATAGAGAAAATACCTTACATAGGTTGTTGCATATCGTGTTGCACTTCTCTCATTTTTTCTGGTGTAAACCTATGTAGACATTTTTTTCCATGTAGAAAATGAATCTTGGAAGCTATTTCAGGAACCTTTCTATAAAATACTTCACTTTGAAGTTGCTTGTCTTGAATAAAATACAATTATCTTTTTATATTTTTGATGCTTATTTGAGGTATATAGTGCTTTCCAAAGAATGAATCATTAGCCAATTTAACTTGTGTTTTATATAGGTTGGCAAGCATTATAATGACTCTATTTCTCATATCTTAAGATTACTAAAGTAGTCACAATGTAAAATAAATGAAGAAAATCTATAAGGTGGAAGGAAAGTAGGCAATCACATATGCAACCACTAAGTTAGAAGAAAGAAAATTAAATACTAAAGGAAGTACTTAAAGAAAACATGGAACTTAAACTAGGATATGTTAAGGGGTTCTATGTTTATAATTTTTTTATTGCAGTGTTTGGAAAGTAAACATCATGTAAAATGTTGTGAGGACAAGAATGACTAGAGACATATGAATTTTTGAAGGAGACAATACTACATTTCATACGTCTTTAATATGACTATTGATTGGGATAATATTTTAGTAAGAAGTAATGATTGTTTGATTCTGTAATAAATTATATTTATTTAATATGTGAAGTTTATGTGTAATTTATCATTCTATATTATTTTAGAACAATATTTATTTAGAAAAATAATATATTACAAATTTTAGGACTACGGCATTCATTGGTCTAAGCCTTGAATAGAACAAATGCAAATCAAGGTTTTCAAATTTATTGGTGAAGGATTGACTCTGATTAGGGTTTATGGACACCTAATATTCCATCAGGGTACACTAGTTAGGGCCTTGATCTCATCAACATGTACCCTTTAAGGTTCAACTAATATTGGTTAGAGATTTATCTTTGACCAATAGACACTTTTGGTATAGTGTAGTGTAATGTGTAGTGCAGTGTATTATGCATAGAAGTTTGACTTGGACTGACATGTACCTAGATTTTTTTTTGTTGAAACCTATAATTGGCCACAATATATGATGTAGAAGCTAGAATTAAACACAAACATTATACTTTCTAACTTGTCCCAATAAGTACTATATAAATGGTAAAGAGTTGCACATAAATACAAAATTATTCGATTTTATAGTATATTATCATATATTTAAAGTTTTATATAGCTTTGAATTAGTCTGAAAATATTAACTTACATTGTTTGTAGACTTCAACTGCTACTCATTCTCTCAATATGTCAATGTAACATTATAACACATCATCTTTCTAACATGGACTCAAGTCAACAAAAAGATCCATACTTGAGTCCATTAGTTTTGAGTCTAGTCAGGTCATATTCATGGGTTCATACGTAATCTTGACTAACCTAATATCTAGAGGTTTCAATCGTTTGGGTTTTGGATATTGTTACACAATTGACTTGTAACTACTCAGACATTACAAGAGCTTAAGAAAAGAATTAAATCGTCTGTGAATCCAACCTGAATTCTAGACTATCAATGTCTAACAGGAATCCATTATCATAGACTAGAAAATTTTAAATTGATCCTAGTATGTTTCATTTTTAGAAAAAATATATTAGTTTGCTCACCTCATTTATATCATTTTTTGTGATGATTTTAGATAGATTCAACTTTTGATATTCTTTGGGGTTTGATACCTGTACATGCATGTCAAGCCGGTTCTAGAGTTCAAATGCTTAGGAATGTAGTTATCCACCCTAGGTCCGTTTTAAGATGCTAAACCAATGTCTTGCTTTCATTAATAATTTGGAATGATAGTGGGTCAAATCAATGACGATGCGTGTCAGATTTTGAGTAAAGGAAAACTCCACCCACTAACATGTCTATACATCAAACCTATAAATACATCACAGTCTGATCCGGAAATCGTTGGGTACATGTTTTAATTTGTTCAAAACGAGACGATTTTGAATCTGAAAGTTGACGCCCCAATAGGATTGGCGGGCGGAGGCATACATATAATTTGGATTCTAATAAGAGTTCTATCACGATATGAGTTACTAATACTTTTTGACATATGAAACTATTCGCTATTTTCAAAAAGTGACTAATAGTTTTTGATACAATTTTGAAATTGTTCGCTATTTTCAAAGAATGGCGATATACCGTATTATGATATAAATACCAAAGTCACACTTTAATAATATTCAATAGACATTGACAAAGTCAGGCTCGTATCGTGGTATATACTTGTTAGTTGAAAAGAATTTGAATTGGAGTTTTTTTGTCTGTGTTCATAAAATATAGAAGTATTAAAAAGAACTTAAATATAAATATAAAAGAAAGTAATCGCTATATAGAACAATGTGGCCTAGTAGAAGGTTGGATATTACAAAATAGATGTGGTTTGACGGAGTTGTCAATGGTGGTGTGAGTAAAGGTTTTCTTTAGGATTATTGAAACTTCATGGGAATGTCTTGATGTTTTCAAGAAACATAATAAAGGACGTTTTAGAAGAAAAAAAAGCTCAAAAAGAAAAACGAAGAGGAAACAACGAAGTACAGAGCGCACTCAAGTGTCTTGGCTTAGCCCTACCAACGTGACACGTGAGGTGATGATTTCATGCGGTCATGATTCCCCGACCAATAATATTGAAGCCATGCCTTCGTTGAAACCCAAAAGTCTTCCTTCTGTTTGGTACCACAGCTAGCTAAGCTACCGGCGACTACTTATGTTGCCCAAAGTAAGGTACGAATTTCAGTCATGGCGTGCATCCACAGTCCACTCAATCTAAAGCCGAAGGCATGCGCGGAAGGATTGGTTGTCTTCTATTCTTGAATGCTATCTTGCAGTGGCTGTGTTGGCAGTGGCTGTCCTCTTCATCTCCTCGGACCCCGTCCACCGGCATCAGAAGCTAGTTTAGCTGCTTTACTTGTTAGCGGCCGCATACGAGACCATATTGTTTTCAGTACTGGTTATGGCAAGACTACCTCCAATGGAGAACCTCATCGAGCTATATATATCCGTCAACTACCTCGTTGTACGCTTTTGTTGAATGCTCCTGGGAAAGAAGTACAGCAATCGATCCAGTGGCAGCCCGTCAACGTTGCCCACCGTTGAAATTGGCTTGCCTCAAAGCAGTAGATTCCTCACGCACCAGCTAGCGCACCAACGGTTACCTTAGGAAGCATGCAACTGGTACCGCTCGAAGGAGCAGAGCACATCGCTAGCTCTATAAATACCAGAACTCGGCGCATATCTCGATTAGCACTGTAAAGAGTACTGAGCTACACACAGACATGGCCGGGAATACGTCAATGGTTACAGCTGCATGTAGCTTATTGGTGGTTGTGCTTGTCACAACTTCAGCTGTGCCGACGGCAAGAGCTCAGACTGGCCTGCTGCCACTCCTCGGCGTGATCCGCATATCCGGCAACGTCTCCTGCGCCGTCAATAGCACCGCCGTGACCAGCGCCACACCTGCCTTTCCTAGTAAGGACGCGTAGTCATTGATATCGTCGGTTTCTACTACGCAAATAAACATTGCTAACTCTGTCGTCTACTTAATTATCGATCTGCTGTAACTTCCGCTCCATGATCGATAAATGCTAGCTGATTCTTTATTTGTTGACGTTCGGCCGCAGACGCTACAGTGCAAGTACAGTGCGGGAACGACGTGCTGGCCAGCGCGAGCACCAACGGTCTGGGTGCCTTCTCCATACTCCTGGACCCTCTGACGGCGGGTCTCTCGTCGCTGCTCAGCAGCTGCAAGCTGGTGGTGACCTCCCCGCTATCCACCTGCAACGCCAGCCTCCCATCCACGGGCCTACTCCAATCCGTGCTCTCCCTGCTGAGTAGCACCGCCCAGGGCGTCCTCAGCATCTTCAACCTGGTTCCAAAGGGCTTCAACCTTGTCGTCCAGTAGTAGCCGCGAGACTAAGCATCTACATAGACCTCACGATTCGCCATGAGGTTTTCAAGATGGTGCATATGGTTAATTCTAAATAAATGTCTTACGGAGTCATGCCTTGATTGCATCATATACATTTCCTATTCTCTTAGAATACTAGTAAATACATGTCCTCTCAAAGATGCCCTACCTTTAAGGATGGGATGAATAAAAAATTTCTCCCTTTTGCAATGTGTGTTTTTTAGTTATATTTTGAAAACTTTACAAGTTGGATCTTCATTAGGGTATTGTGCCTTATAATCACTTATTGTAAAAACAAGTATGTAAGATCCAACACGTTCTAGATTCAACGCTGCCATCATCATTCAAGGAGCAAACTTGTTAGTATATAATTTCACATAGAAAATTTACAATGGGAATGGAGCTAGATGGAGTTTATACGTTCTATATAAGAGTAGCTATTAGATGTAGACTAGACACGCAAACATGTATGGTAATAAACATGTGGGTAGCTCAGTTCTTGCCCAACATCAGAATGAAAAACCGTAATATAGCTCGCAACCTATTTTTTTATTTCTCCATCGGAAATGATCAACTTCTCATGGTGGTCCTGCCGATGTTGATTGTTTGATCCTGATTTTCTCTATTGTAGTGGGTTGACACCCTCATTTAGAATCAAAATCCCAACTCTTTGTTTAGAGCATGTTTTGGACGATGACAACTTAACCCTTCTATTTCTAGGGTTATAACATCCAGTCGGTTGTATACATTACAAGTTCTATATATATGTACTCTTTTCTAACTTTAAGAACTTATGTACTCTATGTGTTATCTCTACAAAATCTATTTGGGTATTTTCTATTTTTATTTAGTTAGTACATGAATAGATTCGTCATGATAGTTTTCAAGATGGTGCATATGGTTAATCCTAAATAAATGTCTTGCGGAGTCAAGCCATGATTGCACCATATACATTTCCTATTATCTTAGAATACTAGTAAGTACATGTCTTCACGATGATGCCTTCCTTTAAGGACGTGATGAACAAAAAAAATTCTCCCTTTTACAATGTGTGTTTTTGGTTTTATTTCGAAAACTTTACAACTACCTCACATTCAGAAGATACAAAAGATATTGGATCTTCACTATAGTATTGTGCCGTATAATCACTTACCGTAAGACAAGTATGTAAGATCCAAATGTTATAGCTTCAACGTTGCAATCAACACTCAAGAAACATCCCTGATGGTATATACTAGTAAATGTGCATGCAAAAAGCATGTGACTTCTCTGTATAACACATTCAATAGTTGAAAAACATTGTAATAAAGGAGATACCCCACAATAGGTGTTTCCGGTGAATTGAACAATAGTTTTTGTTGGGATATTTGTGTGTCATCCCGCTTCAAAACCCACCCCTTTATATTCACGTGACCTTGATCTGGTTAGGGTGTAGGCTAGTATGTGTTCACATGGGATTAGGAAATCCTAAACCAATTATAATAAGAGTTGTTCATGTGATAAAGGAGATGCCCCACAGTAGGTGTTGTCAATGAATAGAACTGTAGTTGGTGTTGGGAACACTGCCTATCATCCCTCTTCAAAATCCACCCCCTTTATATCACGTGGCCTTGATCTAGTATGGGTGTAGGCTACTCCATGTCCACACATGATTAACAAATCTTAAACTAATTATAATAGAGTTGTTTATGTAATAAAGGAGATGTCTCACAGTAGGGGTTGCCTGTAAATAGAATAATAGTTGTTGTTGGACACGTTGTATGTCATCCCTCTTCAAAACCCACCCTCTAAAATATAAAGAGATGGAAATTAGTATTTTGCACAATGTCAAAAATGAAAATGTTAGTTTTACGCACTGTAGGGGGTGACCTATTTTGTGCGTCCCATGTAGCTGGTTTTGCCATCGTGGGCCCAAGGCAAAGTGGTTTTAGGTGGGGACAGGTGGTTTTGGGGATGAGGTAGCATGGGGTAGGTAAGGGCACAAGTAGACTAATTTGATAGGTTTGTGGAGAGAGAGGAATGAAAAGATGAGAGAGAAATTTATATTGCACATAATGTTCAATCTGGAGTGTAATATTTTTGACAAAATAAAAACCATTGAATTTGTTACAAAATATACAATCCAATAAGACTAATATCCGTATAATTTGAGAAAAATAATTCAGTGAATACAATTTATTTGCACGTTACAAATTGGATGAAATATATGTAAAACATGGTGCATTACAAAAAATAGGTGCACCAATACAACACTAATTGGGTGCAATCATGTCTGAGCTGAGAGCTTCTATGTGCAATCATGTCAGAATACTAGGTGCATCGACAAAGCTATAAATGGGCACAATCATGCCCAAACTGGGCGTAATCTAGTCTGAACTCGGCGTTCAAGTCCAAATAGGGTGCAATCATGTCCAAACTAGGCACATTCAAGTCAAAAATGGGTGCATTCAATTCCAAACTGGGTGCAATCAAGACTAGACTGGGCGTTCAAGTCTAAATATAGCACAAGTAAGTCCAAAGTGGGTGCAATCAAATCCAAACTGGGCACAATCAAATCCAAATTGATCACATGGGTGTAATAATGAATAAGAAGAAGAAGAAGAAGAAGATTATGATGATGGTGACAATGATGATGATGATGATGATGATGATGATGACAACGACGATGATATTAATGACAATGATGATGATGCACTCGCAATTAGTTGTATTACAATACTAACTAGGCAAAATCATGTCTGAACTGGGAAAATTCAAGTCGAAATTGGGCACATTCAAGTTCAAATTATGCTCAAGTCCGAATTGGGGCATTCAAGTTTAAAGTGGACACATTAGATTGATTGTGGGTGTGGTACATGTCAAGATCCATCTATTTTTATTATTTTCTTCAAATTATGGTGGGAAAATACTTTTTTTAAGGATTCTAATGGTTTTTATTTCATAAAAAAACTAGTTACAGATCAAAAGTTATAAGCACAAAAAAATATAAAAAAATAAAAATGGGTTGTTTAAGAAAGAGAGAATAACTGGGAGAGGGGAAGGAGGGGGACCATGGCTGGCATGGGGCAGTGTCCCAACATGTGAAACATGTGTAACTCCCCACTTGTGTGTCAGGTAAGTATAGTTCTATCAAAAATATATCACTCTAAATTAATGATTATAATAATTGTGCTACAATAAAGGAGATGTCCCAATATAGGTGTTTCCAATGAATAGAGAAGTAGTTGGTGTTGGGCACATTGCCTCCCATATTTTCAACTAATTTATCATGAACACCACATATTTTAAAATCATGAAGATAGATAAAATGTACAATTCAAAGAATTTGACCAAATCATTAAATATTTGGTCTATATCACGAACTCAGTTGAGTCTTGGCATACCAAATGCAATGGAATATTTGTCACAAAGACAACATTCTTGCAAAAAGTAAGTATACTTGTATTCTAGAGACTTGCTATTTTGGGGAGCCATATGTCGTGCCCCCAAACACCCCACCAATAACCACTATGGTCCCTAAAAATCTCACAATTTGTTCTAAGGAGAACTCAATATTGTATCTTATGTTCCAAATCCCATTGGACCGAGTGTGTGTCTATAAATAAGTACTCCCCTCCTAAGCTATGCCAGAATGATAATCTAGGCATGTTATTTCTTTCCATGACCCACCCAAACATCATGAATCTACATATTTTCTCTATGGTTATTTTTGAGGATAGTGTCAAATCTATGAAAGTAGACCACAAGTTGCTTAGCTGAGACGTCATGAAAAAAGTTGATATGTTGTTGCTAAATTAATACATACATGAATGTGATGGAGGTATACTTATTAATGAGGAAGGTGCTAAAGTATTTATTTTGAGCCTCTTGACATGTCCTGGGGTATTATAGAGCATATTTTTATTTATTTATGTGGATGAGTTTATTCCATTATATACATATATTTTGTATTACAAGTAATCTCACCTTATGTACATCTTTTTGGGATTATATATATTATTATAAAATTTCTTTTTATCCTTGATCCAAAAAATAAGCCTCAAGATAAAAAATAAAAAGAATGCTATATTCAAGTAAAAACTGATACATAACTCAAAACACAAATGTATGATATAAAGAATTAAAAAGTAGAGTAGGGATTCAAACATGGATATGATTTTTTAGTTAGTATGACCTACCATTCAGAATGAAAATAAGACCCATCTATGGGTTGAGGACCCATAAAAACATACTTAAAGCGTACATAAGTCAAGACTATGGCTAAGCAGCCCTTTTGAGCGTCTTCCTACCTTGGAAACTTCTTAAGTGTGTGCCTCAATATATATAGAGAGTTGCTGATTGATGGTGCTTTTTTTAGTTGAAACTATTGGTATGTGACTTATTGATAGCAATTAGGAACACATTGGTCATATGCTGGTCTATGAGGGATGAATAGATGTGTGTCCATCTATGTTTTTTCTAACGCCCAATATTGTATGCAACTAAAATTGTGATGGAAGTTGCAAACAAGTGAAACATGGATGTTCACAACTTCTATTGCAAAAAATAGTTTAAAAATAGTAATTAATGTATGCTTTTTTAGATAATTATATATATATATATATATATGTATGTATGTATATATATAGGTCACCAAAGTGTATTACTCCTTCTCATTAAAAGTCAAGGTGTATCAACACCACACCAGAGTCCAGTTCTATACAAGGATAGTGTGACAATCACTCTCTAACTGATAACGACATCTCACAAAACCACATGGAAATAACCATCAAAAGTAGATTACCGAAAATCACTAAAAATTAAAACCATTATTCATAAAGATCAATCGCCAAGAAATTCATTAAAAAAAGGCCCAAAGCCTGTCATATAAAACATGATACATCACACATGTGCTATCTCAGCAACATCTCTATTTTGACTGTTATTAGTTTGCTTTTACTAAAAAGACGTACATGTGGAACATTATACATTGAGGCATTCAGGAAAAAATCTCAGATTGATAGTAAAATTGGAAATGAAACTATCCCCCAAGGACCTAAGAGTACAAGAATGAGTAGGACTTCTATCTACAACAAGACACAACTGACAGGACACCACCTCAAAATTATAGGTCTTCAACCTGTTGTTGGTCTGTCTTAGCTACACGATCTCTGCTACCTCGTGCACGTCTACTTAAAAAGTTATAGAACCCATGAGGTGACACAAAAGTACTAGTGAGAGATATAACACTCTGCCAACAATATTATTATTACTATTAAATGTTTATGAAAAAGAAAAGAAGAAACCTTTATTGAATTAAACATGTATAATTGCTTATTAAATGCAGAGTAGAGTGATCTCACCATTTAAGTAGTTCAAATATATATAACTGAGCAATAGATCATCCAATCTATTTTAAAAGGAATATGAAGAATATGTATAATATTTATCAACTATGACATGAAGAAGCAATTGCAGCCTCCTTTAATGTTTTTGTATTTGATCCTTAAGCAAATATGCTATACGACTGATTACATCTTTCAACAAACAATCTTATGCCCTAAGGAGATAAGGTATACCTCTCATGCTCCAACCAACCTAAATTAGGTAGCATTGGTGTCATATAAGGTCCATGTAAGAGCCAGACTCCACGACCTCCCCCCCTCAGTCAGTATGAGAATATTGGCAATGACATCATGAGTCAAACTACAATTTTCTTGCATGGGTATATAGGCTCATCGCTAGAGAGATACAACTCATTGTTGTTCCCTTATCCGGGTATGACCCGTAGTCAATCCTGATTGTGTCAGGGTATGGTCTGTAACCAATCCTGATTATATATTGAGTCAATGCCTACAACCACACTCATGTTAGGGTATGCCCGAAGCCAATCCTAATGTTTAGGGTGTGACCCACAACCATTCTTACTAAGATATTGATTCCAACATGCTTTTCACATTAGCTTAACCCTCCTAAGGGTTTATCATCCTATACTTATCAAATTATATCCATCCCATTACTTCATAGTGTATCAATTGATTGCATTCATCTTGTGTCAGCCTACATTCATCAAGGTTTATTAGTTTAAACTCATCAAGGTGTATTGGCTTACACTCATTAAGGTGAATCAATTGCTAGGGTTAGGATTTGCCATTTTAGCCTCTTTCTAAACCAAGGCTTCACGATTTGACACTCCACCTCAAGACATCCTCCTGATCATGATAGGATAGTACCCCCAAAGCATAACAGTTTAGCAGCATATCGGCCTAAGAACCTCTAGGTCATGACGGTTTAGAAATCATATTGGTTTAGGCATCTTTAGGGCATGACAGATCAACTCCCTCTAGGGCATGATGGGTTAACCTCATCAAAGACTATCAGCTTAGCACATTTCCAAGTCATGACGACTTGCTACATGGTGTTTCAGGTTAAACACCACAAGTCATGACAACCACTCACAACTTAGTGTATGTGTGTGTGGACTTGTCAACTTCAACCTTAGGAAGATCAACCACTAGTACATCTACTATCGTGGCAAGAAGGTACAAGATATGACAAGAAACTAATGTGATTCCTTCACCAAAACCATTCTCAAAAACCACCACCAATTACTAGCATGCATGAGATAAACAATCTAAAGATGAGAAACAACTTAAACACATGGAAGAGTGAAAATAACAAAGGAGGTTAAGAGTTATATATCCCGCCTCAAAGAGATCCACCAAGATCCAAGCTCCAAGGTCAAGCTTCAAGCTCACGAGATGAAGGTGCAAGATGATCCACCAAACTTGATCACTGCAACACCTCCAAGGAAGAAGATGTGGCCAAGGTTAAAATAGCTCAAGGTAGAAAGGAGATATCCATGATCTATGGCTGAGAAGAAGAATAAAGCTAGGAAACATAGCTTACCAAGGTAGAAGATGGAAGATGATCAAGGAACACCACAACTTGGAACTCATCCACGAAGCTCCAAGAGAACCTCCCTAGATCTTTAATATTATCAAGATCATCCATCAAGAAGGAGAGAAAGCATAGATTGCCAAAAGGATCCTCTTGCATGGAGAGAAAAAAGATTATATACTAGGCGAATGAGAGAGAGATCATGGAAGAGGTGTCATCCCCTTAGGAGCTTAGGTGACACTTGTACACGAAAAAGAAGCCACATGCAACAACATGGAAGATGTGGTGATATGGTCAAGGTTAGATCTCGATCTCTTGGTTTCCTTACCAAGGTCATGCCCAATATGCCAAAACCCTACACTCTCACAAAATGATAGGACAAAACCCTACACACTCACAAACCGATAGGGAATAACCCTACAAACTCACAAACTGATAGGGCACAACCCTACACACTCACAAACTAATAGGGAATAACCCTACACACTCACAAACCGATAGGGCAGCCTTTCAAGGCTCCCTAACCTGAGATAACACATCCAAGAGCAAAAAACATCTCACTCATGTGTTGTACACATCAACAAGGATGTCATCATACAACCAAGACCCAAACAAGGTGTCCATCTCTCTCTCTGTTACATCTAGATTATTCCAAGAGAGTGAAGGAACATTCTAGAGGTGGTAAATTGCACATCAACCCCATATTTTGGGTAAATTGCAATTTTCTCCAAAACTATCATATATAACACAAACAACCTTCAAACATGCTCAAACTTGAAACTTGAGTTGTTCCTAAGTCGGAATTACTTTTAAAAAGATTAAGACAATTATAATCATCTTACTTAGGACAAAATTCTAGTGTTATCCTCAAACCCAGGTCAAGGTCCTTACAAGTCATAAACCCCTAACATGGATTTCACCCTCAAAATCCCAGGTGAAAGGAGATTGGTATTACTCATGCATTGCAGTTTCAAACTTTCACATAGCTCCTTGATATCAGGGTAATGTCACAAGACTTGACCAACAAATTGTTCTTCCATCCATGGTCAACACAAGATCTATTGCACGAGGTACATTCTCAACTTATCCTCTTCCATTACTATTTGCAAAGTCAACCCTATGATAGGTGATACTTTCTTAGCTGTAGAAGCACTATACATACTTATCCTTATTCATATGAGGTTCCAACTCTTTCTTATGTATCACCTTATCAACTGATCACATCATATGATAAGATTCTCAAACCTGAAGGTTTACCATACCCTTCTCAAACCTCAGCATGTCTCTTCAAAAGAAAGATTAGATATGCATTTTGTCACTTACTTGGGACTACAGGAGCTACCATGCTTCCACTGTGCTACTTTAATATGCTAACTCAACACAGAGTTCACTTATGACTTGCACCAACTAGCCTGCTATTATGTACAGTCCCTGCTATAGTTTCTCCATAACTGATCTAGATAAGTATTGGAAATTCTGCTCATCAATGTCTACCTCTTTAGGAACCCTCCATACTTGAAAACCTGATAGGTGTACTCCAAGGGATTGTACTCAACCTAATGAAATTTACCCAAGTAGATCTTACAACAGTCTCTTCAACCTATGCATCCTTGTCGATGTCATCTAATGCTGTCTCTAAACCCCTAACATGTCATACCCATACTATAGGTTGAGCACATGTAACCAGATTGATCCCAAAGTTAATATTTTTAGGTAGCTAAATAGTTAATAATCTTATCAAGAGACATATTCTCGGGTCCACACACAACTAGAATTCTTGGATAATAGGATTCCTTACATTGGTATCCATCAAATGTACCAAAAACACATCACATGCTCATCACATCCATCCTCTACTTTTATTTCCAGTACAAAAAATATTAGAAGAATCTTTCCAGTGTCTTTTAAGGTTCATAAAACATCACTATTCTCATATTTCATCATTTGGGAACTAAAGTCCAAGCCCAAATAGATACTTTTCAAGTATCCATCTCAAGATCACTTCAAAACCATGCATATCAAGTGATATGAAACTTACTTGAACATTACATCCCTGGAAAGGAAGTACATAGAGGAAACATAAATTTTCCTTATAACTACATCACCATCTAGGGATTACTAAAAGGGAGAAGAAGATTACCAACTTTCTTTGGTTATTGTACAAATTTTCACTGCTCATGTGTCATTCAATTTGGTTTATCTTGGTTTCCTTACCATTGACATAAGAACTGTAAAGATAATTACATGTCATTACTTCTTCTTTGATTTATGTGCTTCATGTTCACAAAAATTGCTTTTGTTATTCCACATTCGTCATCTTTACATCATGGAAAGGATCACTATTCTTTGCATGTACATATTCTTTATTGAGCAAGGATCATCTCCCTCATTCCCTTTTCTCATAACATGAAGGTAATTCTTTATACTTTCTTATACTCATAGGTTGGTCTAAGATTAACTTACGTTCCACTTTATCATAATTTAGAATGTGGTAGGAATTTCTATGCTACATTTCTGATTTCATTATGCCCTTTAGATTGCATCAAGATGACTACTTGATCAGAGTAATCATAAAGATAGCAATCTAAGAGTCCCATACTTACCTTGCCTTCAATAATTGAAACATGGTCAGGTATTCAAGCATGAAGATTAGGTAGTATGCACTTTATTTTATATCATGTTCTTAACTTAGACATTTCTTTTATGTTCTAAAACTTAGTATCTCTGGTTCTCTCCAGGTGTCCTTTTTACACCTATTCCTCTTTTATATCAACAAAAGAAATTATAAAACATTTTAGAGAATATTGGACATAATATAAATTGTAGTCCTCTTCATCTCTTTCTTATTTCCTCACAGTACTAACTAAAGGGAACTCAACAACAACTATTCTTCTTATGATTAGTAGGTAAAATAAGGAGAAAACAAATCAGAATGAAAAAGTTTTATCTAATGTGTCACTCCTTGTGGGTCATCTACCATCTCAGGTTGACTCAAAGCATGGAGCCCAATTTTTTTCTATTGTCACTTTTCCCTTTTTGCACTATTGAGTTGCAACTTTTGTAAGCCCTACTGAGTCAGCCTCAATTGTTGGGCCATCTCATCCTTTCTTTCTGAACAAAAGGGTCTAGTATGCCTAACTTGTCCACATTTGTAACATGTCTTTTCATTATACCATGGTCGTATCAGTTTTATTGCTGATGTAGAAGCTAAATTAGGAGTTCTTATAGGTGGAAAGTTAGGACCTTTGTCCTTACTTGGTGGCCACTATCCTGGTGCACTAGGTGTTTGTTGTACTAGTGGCATAAAAAACTTTGGATTTTTAAAGCTACTAGACAACTGTCCCTGAGATTGTGTAGACCTTTCCTTAGTATTCAATTTATTGCCCCTTCATGGACATTGCCACCTCAGATGTCCTATCTACCTACACTTATGGAAAACTCTTTTTTCTTGCCATATTTTAGTCTTTCTTGAATTTTCCACTATTTTAACATGGCATAGTTATTCAAAGGTCTTACCAGAAACAAAAAATTCTATATTGGGGACTGGTGGCCTAGGTTGTATTCCTAGTGTCTGGTCCACTATATGCATTACTATTGTCATAACCTGCCCAACAAGAGCATAAAAAGTAGGGTTTTCTAGCATAGTCTGATCCAATTGGGGATTGTCAGGCACTCGTTCTCCTCTTGCCGGATCCCTTGCACTTCCTCCTGGTGTAGCAACAATGCTTTCAACTACATGTTCCTTGTGTTCTCCATACATCTTTAGGCTTTATCCTTTCTTCTGCATGAGTAGAAGTCACTATTAGACATACTGGATGACACTAGAACAAACTCAACAACCTTAATCCTATGTCACTATAGACTCAGTGAACATATAGTTCTGATATAAAAAATTATGAAGTATGCTATCCAATTGATAACAACATCGCACAAAACCACATGGAAATAACCATTAACATTGGATTACCCAAAAATGACTAAAAATTTAAACCATTTTTCATAAACATCCATCACCAAGAAATTCATTTCATAAAGGCTCAAAGCATGTCATATACATCATGATACATCACACATGTGCTATCTCAGCAGCATCCCAGTTTCGATTGATATTAGTTTGCTTTTACCAAAAACATGTACATGTGCAACATTATACATCGAGGCATTCAAGACAAAATCTCATATCGATCATAAAACTAGATATGAAACTATACCCCAACTACCTGAGAGTACATGGATGACACATAGGACTTCTATCTACAATAGGTAACAACTGACATGACACCACCTCCAAATTATAGGTCTCCTTCCTACTGTTGGTCTGTCTCAGCTACATGATCTCTACTACCTCATTTACGTCCACCTAAAAAGTTGTGGGACCCACGGGGTGAGACAAAAGTCCCAGCAAGAGATATAACTCGCCACTAACAATATTATTATCACATATACATTTTTACAAAAGAGAGAAGAAGAAACCTTTATTGAATTAAATAGGTATAACTGTTGGGTAAATGTAGAGTAGAGTGCTCTCATTATTTAAGTAGTTCAAATATCTAGAATTAAGTAATAGATCATCCAATCTCTTTTAAAAGGAATATGAAGAACACATATAATATTTATCAACTATGACATACATAAGTAATTGCAGCCTCATTCAATGTTTCCACATTTTATTCTTAAGCAAATATGTTATACGGATGATTACATCTTTCAACAAATAATCATATTCCCTGAGGAGATGAAGTATACCACTCCTGCTCCAACCAACCTAAATTAGATAGCATTGGTGCCATGCAAGATCCATGGAAGAGTCGGATTCCATGACCTCACCCCCTCAGTTAGTATGAGAATATGAGCAGTGACATTATGAATCAAATTACAATTTTCTATCTTGGGTATATAGGATCATTACTAGAGAGATACAACCCATAGCAATATCCTTATCAGTGTATGACCCATAGTTAATCCTAATTGTGTCAGGGTATGGTCTGTAACCAATCCTAATTATATATTGAGTCACGACCTACAACCGCACCCCTATTAGGGTATGGCCCAAAGCTAATCCTAATGTTCAGTGTGAGGCTCACAGCCAATCGTGTGAGTTAAGGATACAAGGAGATACCTCAACTTGCACCCCGCATTTTCAAAAATATGCACTCTGAGTAAAACTCATTTCACCATCCAACAAGTTCTGACACTGAATGGATCTATGTCTAGGGTAACTACATTTTTAGTTTCACTTGATAAGTTAAGTGGATTACAACATCTTTTTGCATCATTCAAGTTATAAACATGAATTTTAAATAAATGTTACCAAAAGAGGTGTAATACATTGTCAAAGAATCATTTATCTATTGGACCACACCTTGTTACCCCTATCCTGGGATCTCAATCCCTTCAACATATTACTAGAAATCTCATCCCTTCAACACTTCATTATTATGATCACATATCTTGGGTATCGAACCCTCTGTTCATCATTGAACAATGCCACTTCTTACCAGACAACAATCATCCCTAGGTCATCCAACCCATATATATATATATATATATATATATATATATATATATATATATATATATATATACATATATATATATATATGTATATGTATATATATGTCATACTTATTGTGCAAGTATCTCACATGGCTCACAAGGCCTTATATAATATGTATCATGCTAAATCATCATAACTCATACCTGGCTATGTTCATCATCTCATAATACATGCATTGTTAGAATTATTATGGTAAAAGAAATATCATGTTAATATCATAACCATGGCATAAAGGGAATCATTCAAATTGCAACTTTCTCATAATTAGGGTTAGGTTTTCCCTTTGTAGGCGATTAGGGTATTGAATTTTTTTTATAATAATCCAAACCCTAACTCTCATCATAGGAGTTACATTATCGCCATAATTATTCAATCATACTTAATTACACTCATCAATTATCATTAATTTATTATAAACATCAAGAATTACCTTTCTCATACGAGTAGTATAAGTTTCTCTCCAATCCTAACTAGGATATTGATTCCAACATACTTTTACATTAGCTTAATCCTCCTTAGGGTTTAGCAGCCTATACTTATCAAAGGTGTATCCATCTTGTTACTTCATAGTGTATCAATTGATTTCATTCATCTTGTGTCAACCTACATTTATCAAGGTGTGTTGGTTTACAATAATTAAGGTGTATCAGTTTACACTCATCAAGCTAGGGCTAGGGTTTGTCATATCAGCCTCTTTCTCAACCAAGGAATCAGGATTTGACACTCCAGCTCAAGACATCCTCCTGGTCATGATGGGCTAGCACCCCCAAAAGCATAAAGGTTTAGCAGCATATCGATCTAAGCACCTCTAAGTCATGATGTTTTAGCAATCATATCAGTTTAGGCATCTCTAGGGCATGACAGTTCAACTCCCTTTAGGGCATGACAGGTTAACCTCATCGAACCCTATCGATTTCGCATCCCCAAGTCATGATGAATTGCTACATGGTGTGTCGGGTTCAACATCACAAGTCATGATGACCATTCACAACTAATGTATGTTTGTGTGGACTTGTCACCTTCAACCTTAGGGAAATCGACTATAAGTCCATCTAATATCATGATAAGAAGGTACAAGATATGGACAACAAACTAACGTGATTCTTTCACCAAAACTATTCTAAAAAACCACCAACAACTACTAACATGTATGAGATAAATGATCTAAATATGAGAAACAACATAAACACATGGAAGAGTGAAAATAGAAAAGGAGCTTAAGAGTTATATAACCCGCCTCAAAGATCACCACCAAGATCGAAGCTCCAATGTCAAGCTTCAAGCTCACGAGCTCAAGGTAGAACATGATCCACCAAACTTGATCACCACAAAACCTCCAAGGAAGAAGATGAGGCCAAGGTTAAAATATCTCAAGGTAGAAAGGAGATACCCATGATCTATGGCTGAGAAGAAGAAGAAAGCTAGGAAACATAGCTTACCAAGGTAGAAAATGGAAGATGATCAAGGAACACCACAACTTGGAACTCATCCACCAAGATCAAAGAGAATCTCCCTAGCTCTTTAAGGTTGTCAAGATCATCCATCAAGAATGAGAGAAAGCAAAGATGGCCAAAAGGATCCTCTTGCATGGAGAGAAAGAGGATTATATACTAAAGGAATGAGGGAGAGATCATCGAAGAGGCATCATCCCCTTGGGAGCTTAGGTGACACTTGTCCACGAAAAAGAAGCCACATACAACAACATGTAAGACGTGGTGATATAGTCAAGGCTGGATCTCTCCTTCTTGGTCTCCTACCAAGGTCATGCCCAATATGCTAAAACCCTACACACTCACAAACCGATAGGGCGGAACTCTACTCACTCACAAATAGATAAGGCAGAACCCTACACTCTCACAAGCTGATAGGGCACAACCCTACAAACTCACAAACAGATAGGGCATAAGCCTACAAACTTGCAAACATATAGGTCACAACCCTACACACTCACAAATTGATAGGGCATAAGCTTACACACTCACAAATTGATAGGGCTTCCTTTCTGCCTTTCCAAGGCTCCCTAACCTGAGATAACACATCCAAGAGCAAAACACATCTCACTCATGTGTTCTACACATCACCAGGTCACCATACAACAAAGACCCAAATAAGATGTCCATATCTCTCTCTCCTCTATAGGATTCCAAGAGAGAAAAGGAACATTCTAGAGGTGGTAAATTGCACATCAACCCCATATTTTGGGTAAATTGCAATTTTCATCAAAACTATCATATATAACACAATAACCTTCCAACAGGCTCAAACTTGAAACTTGAGCTCTTCTCAAGTTTTAATTACTTTTCAAAAGATGAAGACAAGGTCCTAATCTTATTTAGGCCAAACTTCTTGGATTATCCTAAAACCCAGGTCAGGGTCCTTACAATAGTAGGATGAGGGCTATACCAAGAGAGAACATATGTATAGAAGCTACATATAGCAAAAAAGATGGAAGAATATACAAACAAATACAAAAATGGTTACAAAATAGACCCTCTTTAGAAAACAAGGTGTTGAAAAATCAAGGTCCAAGAAGGCCACTCTGGAATACCTTAGCAGATAAGAAACATCACTCAACATCAATATAAATAGACTTATGAAGAAGAAGGTGTATATCCACATTAGCAAGGTGCCAAAGATGACTCTTATCCACAAGCTAGTCATAAAATTTACCTTATTGTAAAACCACCATTGATAATGTTAAAATATGGCATCATATAAGGTAGCAGAAACAAAAAATAGACTTGTCATATTCCCCTATAAAGTAGATCGCGTCAACAACTATGTAATGTGAAAGAGTGTTGCAAGCTTTATACCTAGTCCTAAAGTAAATACAACGACTATCCCATGCAGTATAATGTGCATTTCTTCAAGTTACACCTGGAAAACATTAGCAACAGCCTCCTGGTTGATCATCACGGATGGAAGTTGACTTGGTCCTCCTAGACGGAGGCAACAACCTCATCACCTCTGTAGTAGTCCACATCGACCACTTGGAACTCTTGTCATTATATATGAATATACAAGAAGGATTTGCCTCTCCTAGTCAGTGTGCTAGCACCAACTTGCTCTGCCAATTGTCTATACCTTATTGTTCCTCCCTTTGACAGGTAGAACTTGCTTGGGTTTTCACATTATCAAAACTATGAGAACACAACAATTATTAGAGATTATTTTTGTGTCTTTAGAAGGAACCTGGTGCCCCTCTATATATAGGACGGTCAGTGTCAGGGCTTCCAGTTCATCTAGGATCCAAGCGACAAAGTTTCATTATTTTTCTAGAACCTGTGAATGTTGACATCGTTGGTTTAGTGCTGAACGAGTCGGTTCACATGTGAGCCAATCAATGCAACTGTTGAACTGGATGTTTCATTATGCTTCCAAATGACAATTTAATTGATAATAAATATTCAATAAATGCATAAAATGATGTCAGCATCAATCCCTGATCCAATCAAATTGATCAATCAAACGGTCGATTCACAACCTGAATCGGTCGATTCACAGACATGAGCCGATTGGTTCACTTGTTGAACTGGTCATCTCATGGTTCTGATTGCCAATGCTTGTTCAATTTTGACCTGACACTTGAATCGATCGGTTCAACAATTGAACCGTTCAATTTACAATCTACTCAATAAACTTCCAACCATTGTTGTTTAAATTGAATACCTAACACTTTAGGAATGAAGCTTAAACTACATTCATGAATAAAATCCTATTCCAAGTGTATCCTATGTGTGTGACCCTATAGGTTCCAAGTTGGAAGTGAATGTCCATAATTGATTTATGACATCACAAGAAATGAGTGAATCTAGCAAGACATCATTGCTACTCAAGTAATTGGAAAGTTAGAGAACAACTTCAACCTACAATTGTCAATCATAGGAACAACCATGACACTGAAAGGAACCAAATAAAGGTGTTGTACCTTGGGTGTGGCTTGGGAGTCCAAGTTCACTAGAAGAGGGTCCATCAATGGCATGCCATACTATGGAAATTGTGATGTAGAATAGCCTAATAGAATTCTAGGAGATATATAGGACCCAATTTCCATGCTATCAGAAAGTTCAATTCTATTGAATATTGGTCAACTATAAGGAATAACAGATGATATTTCTGTGATAACTACTTTACCAATTGCTATTCTCTTATACCATACATGTTAGGAATCAAAAGTAGAAGTGGATCCACTCCTACCATTTATTTATAAAAAAAATAATAACCACATCCCAGCAACCAAAAAGTTATGTATGAATGGAAAGTGATGCATATTAAATACTCAATAAGCACTAACATGGATAGCTTGGTATTGTATCAATATACAAAAAACTAAGATAACACATAGTTTTAAATGTTGTTCTACTACATTTCCTATATAGGTAAAATTGAAAGAAAACTAGGAATCTAACTAAGATTATTAGCTATAGTGGGAAATAATGGAATCTGATGAAAATCCTTCATGAACAACTCTTGAGTAGGCACCGCAAGATATGATCAATATGATGATTAATCTCTAAGTAGATTAGGAATACATAAAAAGCAACAAACTAAAGTATAGACATGTTTCTCAAATTCTTACAAGTAAACTAGAAATAGATGATGATTACATGGAGAGTCACACCACAACTAATAGGGAGCTTTGACACTTATATCCCCATCAATTATGGAAGAAAGCTTGGTGCATTTCACCTAGGGTACACCTAGCCTATTGAATCTTGATCAGATGCACCCTAAGTTTGAGCAAACTTGGGATCTTTTGAATTTTTAAAGCAAAAATAAGCTCACTCACACAAACTAATGCACTACACCCACAAGCGCATGAGGTGATTTGTAGTATAGGAAAGAAAATATTTAGGGTCTAAACCCAAGGGAGAGAGGAGGCACTAGTGCTGAGTTAATTTTGGCTAGGTTCCTACTATGGAGTGTAGGGTTGAAGGGTTTGAAGTTTGAATTTGGATTGATTATAATAAGATGGGTCAAACAAGAAAATAAAGAAAAGCAAGAATCAAAACCAAAACTAACCCTAGATAATTAATTATAATGACCAAGAAATGATAGGCTAAGATGGAAAAGAAGAAAATTACACTAAGGCAAGGAAAAAGAGATCTACACTACACTAAGATAGAAATTTAGAGAAAAAGGCGATTAAGGACCTAAACTAACAAGAACTAGGCAAGAGCAAGAACAACTAACCAGGAAACTAAGGTGATTATCTAAACAAGCATTAAGTAAGCAATTAAGATGGCAAACTAGGGTTCTACTACAATTATGGGAAGTGTGATATGTTTGGGGAATGCACTTGTCAATTGAGTTCATGATGTTATCATGTAAACATAACTCTCTTCTTTTAGATCACCAAACTAAACAAAAAGATAGAACCTAGTCAATTTCTCTAAATTTCTATTTGGCCATGGGTGGAGTAGGGTGTATATAGGGGAACCAGTTCCTATCACCTTCCATCCAATCTTATGAGGTCACTTGGATTAGGGTTTATATGGAATTCTATTAGGATCTATTCAACCCTAGGTTACTAGGATAGAATCTTCTACGGTGATTGGGAGCTGAGGGTAGTAATGGAGGGTGTAAGTGAGAATTTTACACCTCACATAGCCTACCCTCTATCCTTTAGGAAGCTTCAAGCCAATTACACAAAATGCTTCTAGACTAGATACTTAGAACTCTAACATAGGTAGAGGAGAATTTATTAACATGTCAAATGATGGGTGGCTATCTAGGTATCCACTAGTTGGACCTAGGAGCAATTCCCAAAATAAACACATATAAGTGATTTTCCTAGAATCCTAGGTGATTTGAAGCACAAACCAACATGCAATTTATGAGAAATGGAATGAAAATACAACACAATTTTTTTAAAGGAAATTACAATGGTTATACATAATTCACCTCATCATGGTATCAAAGTAATATTTTGACCCCAAACATCCCACCTAGGGAGCCTAGCTACTCATAATAAAGTAACATACAAAAATGGAGAAGAATGAGTATATGAGTGAAAAGCTAGGGTAGCTCGGTGGAGACTCTACCTTCCTAATCTCCTAGTAGTAGTAGCTCGATCTCTTCCCACCTCCAAGGTGGAATGGCATGTATATGTGGGGGAAAGTGACCAAAACCCTAAAAAGAAGTGTTTTAGGGTAGAATATGAATAAATAGAGGTGAAATGAGAATATGGAAGTTTTAGAAAGGGTTATGGGATAAATGGGGTAGTTGATAGATGATTAGCTACCCTCATTCTCTAGCCACTACCCAAGCATATAAAAGTGGTGGAGAAGAAGAAGGTTAAGTGAGGATAAAATGGGATGTGCAATGCAAAACTAATGCTAGGTTTTCTGGTAGCACGGTCATGCTGGGTAGCTGCTGTGAGTCATTATACAAACAACAACAACTAGGAAAATTCCTTGAGTTTAACCTTCTAAACCAGTTGTCAACTTGTTGCGAACAACAAGTCAACCTAGTATAGATAGATATCGATCCAACGGACAACAATAAAGAAAAGTTGAGATCTGAATCCGATCACAAGAACAAGAATTGAATTCCAATTTGAGAGGGTTGTTAAAACTAGGAACAAAATAAAAGAGCTGAAATAAAGTTTAACTAATCAAGAAATAAAGATCTGGAGGTCTAGAGGATCACCACTAAAACCACGTTCCTATTCACCTAATCAAATTCTAAACTCTAAGGATCAAATCAGGACCTTGTGGTTGCATATCCTTATAGACAAACTCACAAGGGTCAGACTTCCCATGAACCAATTGGTCCCAACATTCATAGATCATTGCCCAACATCCGACATGCCACTGTCCACAGTCATATCAACAAGCATTTGAATTGAAACTGGCGTTCAAACCCAAGGCTGAAGTGGTTGCATCACAAAGGATTATAATGAGATTAAGGTTAAAAATACGACAAGATGATTATCACAATTAAGGGAATATTGTTTCATTCTTACATAGATCCACAATCATATCACTCCATAAGAATATATTAGATAATCCAAATAACCACACATAAATACAGAGGAGACATTTTTTGATGGATCAATAGAGCTTATTATATTGAATAGAACTGGGCTAAGGGGCTACTCCCCATGCCCCAGAAGAATCTACTCAGACATAACGAGACTAAAAGAATTATAAATTAAAATCTGATCCAACATTATATAAGACATGGTCTACAACTAGAAATTGGATGTCTTTTATTGTGGAGTCCCCCCTCCTTTTATAGGAGAAGGAGGGTTAGAAACCCCTAGATATAAGAATCTCTAGAAAACTCTTGGATTTCGGCTAAAAGCTTTTTGGATCTGGTCAATAGAGGAAACAGTTGCTTGCCTTTAATTATGTTGACCGTTCACCTTCTTTTTGCAGCAGATTCCCGCAACAATAATTTGGAGCAGATTTCACTCTCGTCAAAGGCTATAAAGAGGTCAAAAGAATAGTATTTTATTTTGGGAAATTAATTTTTTTTTCTAGTGAATATTTGTACACCCAATTTGGAGTTTGTATGCAAAAGTTATGACACTTTGGTGTTGCATATATATTAATTTCAGGCACTGTGGGAATTGTGCAAAACATCTTCTAAGGAAAATTAATCAATGCGGTGGTTAGACCATTTTCCTACAAAAAACCAACCAAATACAATTAAAACTCCAAATAAAGAGAGAGAAATCTAAACTAATACAATTAGTTAGAAAACTAAGAAATAAATAACAAAATAAATCTAAAAAGATATCTAAAAGATGTAAATTAAAAGGATAAATATACATTTATCAAAATACCACGGACTTGAATCTTTTTTGATCCTTAAATAAATAAAATTACAAATAATTCCAATTTATATTAACAACATATATATCCTCACCCTTGTAAAACCACTTTATTCCTTACCTCCAAATTTAGTCAAGCAACCCAATCTCCTAAAATCAAAAAATACAAAATTTTGTATTTCCTATCAAAAGCAAATATCATATCTTATTTCTAAATCAAGACTTTATAGAAAAACATGCTTCATCTTACTTTTTGTTTAACACTCTCATTTTTATTATTTTATTTTTTGTGTGATTTTTTGCACAAGAATAGACTGAAATTGGGGTGGGTGTGAAAATAAAGGAAGTGATGACCCCTCCTCTATTTGACTTGGGATATATTTGGTTTGTGGCATCATTGGTGACAAATTATTTCTTGTGATATTTTGACATATTTTTCCGGTATGCCCCTTTGTGGGGTATGGAATTTTTGATATGGGAAGCATGTCACCCCGGACTTGATTTTTGTCTGGTGGTGATTCTTTGCTTCTCCTTTTTAGAAAGAAAATAAGGGGGAAACAAAAGGTGTCCTTTTGCTTATAACTTCACATAGTTATATTGTCTTTTTTTCTCAAAAGTGTCATTACATCGGAAAAAATATTCATATCAATCACATTATACAAGATTTATATCAAGTTAATCCATAATTTAAAAATAGAGAAAAAATGTGTTTGGTTTTGATTGATTCCATACGACTTGCCATCTTTTCCAAGGAGTGATGCTATTTTGGGGTCCTAAGTGACATGGTTGTTTCAAACATGGAAATTTGTAAATTTTTTCTACAAAAGATTTACTAAATTTTAAGAGGTACAATGATAATGTCTATTCAACATGACCGACTAGATAATGGCCAAACCAAAAAAAAATTGAATTATTTTAAAATTTTTGAAAAAATAAAACTAAACTATACAACATAATGAAAATTTGTAAAAAATTAAGATAGAGTGGGTGGAAGGAGTATGTACCACTCACCTCCACCCCAGACTTAAAATTTTGCTCATCCCAAGAAAAACATAAATCCAAGATGGAGGGAAGAAGAGGGTGTCCAGGTGGCCCTGGTAAATAAAAAAAGGTCCACCTGAAGGGGATGTGTATGAGGACTGGGACCTTTATTGGAGGAGTTTCATAGTGTGCCCCATGATAGGGTAATCATTGAAGCTCATTGGGATGTTCATATTTTCTTTAACCTCACATTCCCTCCAATAAGATACACCAATCTTCCTTCGATAGCAATGGGAGTGTTGAATATGCATGTGGATTGGGTGAGGTTGGCGGGTACCTGGCCAATAATTCTATTAGAGCAGGATGTGTAGAGTTGGGTGGATGATCTAGATTAGGTTTTCCACCATCATAATGACCTTCATATGGGAGAATTGATGCTTATACAAAAGATTTCAAATTATTTACATAAGTATTTTGTTTCTCCTAATCAATAATGTCGTCAACATTGGGTTTGGTAAGATTCATTATTGATATAACATATGGCTCGAATTCTTTTGTACAATGGGTCCCCAAGGATTTAGGAGGGATTAGTATGTCTTCCTTGCAAACAACATAAGGGAGTGGATGGGCTTCTTCCAAGGGCATCCCCCCTTCTACATCGACCTTATGTAGAATGAGAACTGACTGTTTCAAAATGGGAGGAATTGTTTTGTCAAAGGGGGTTGGATGCTAGTTATCCAAAATAGAATCATAAAAAAGGATTTGGTCTCGGATAGCAATTGGTTTTATGTTAAGGATGGGAGGGGTTGTTGAATCTTCCAAATGAATCTCCTACTTTGACTTTTCATATTCAAGTAATAGAGTCTCTAAAGGAAAGGTAGGGATACAACCATCCTCATCACACACAAAATATGGCTCCATGGTTTGCACTATTTCTTCAGAATCTGACATATATGATACAAAAATAGGATCCTCGTCGTCATCGTCGGGAGTAACTATCTTGGGTTGCTCAAGCTTTATAGGGGGAGTCAGTGATTGAGCCTCTAGTAATGTAGCTAACATGAATTGACTAGATTCTAGTTTTGCTTGTCCTTTTGCTTCCATCTTCTCTAGGACCTTTAGTCTCTCTTCCAGTTCAAGATTAAATTGAGTTTCACCATAGAATTTGTACATCCTAAAATTTTGGCCATCCTCACCATACCCCTCATGGTATTCTTGGGCCTTGTGCTCCTCATATGGATTGTGGAATTACTCCTCATAATAATCTTCAGAAGATGGTGGATTGTAATTTTCCATTGTATCCATCTTGGTGGGAAGAAAATTGTGGGGATATTGGAATGCCCACTCCATTTGAAAAAACTTTTTGAAAGATATGTCAATTAACAAAGAGATTACAAGATAAGGGGTTAGTCAAAATTAGAAAGAGAACTAAAAATTATAAAGCTAAGAAATTATAGAATATACTAAAATTATATAAAAAAATAGAAAGCAATACTTCTGGACTAGAAACTTAGTAGAAAGAGGAGATCTTCTGGAATTGTGCTCAGAAGGAAAAATAAGATTACAAAAAATCTAAAATAAATTATGAAAAATACTAAATTTATACAAGTTAGAGAATATGAAACTAGATTATACAAGATATATAAGAAACCAAATCTGAAAAACAATTGTGTCGTCCCGAACAATAGTGTCAAATTGATGTGCATGATTGTACATGCAACAATCACCAGGAAAAGTCCTAGAGTTTAACCTTCTACCCAGTTGTCAACTTGCTGCGAACAACAAGTCAACTTAGTATAGATATGTATCGATTTAAGGGATGGAAGAAAAGAATGGTCGAGATCCAAATTTGATCGCAAGAATAAAATTTAAATTTCAATTCAAGAGGGTTATTAAAACTAAGAATAAAAATAAAAGGCCAGAATAAAGTTTAACTAATCAATAAATAAATATCTAGGGGTCAGAACGATCACCACCAAAACTACATTCCTTATTCAAATAATCAAATTTTAAAACTCCAAGGATCAAATCAAGACCTTGTGGTTGCATGTCCTTATGGACAAACTCACAAGGGTCAAACTTTTCGTGAACCCCTTGGTCCCGACGTTCATGGATCATTGCCCAACTGTCTAACATGCCACTATCCATGGTCATATAAAGAAGCATGTGAATTCATATTATCATTCAAACCCAAGGCTCAGGTGGTCGTATCACCAATGATTATAATGGGAATAAGATTAAAAAGATGAAAAAAATGACAATCGCAATTAAGGGACTATTGTTTTTTTCTTACAGAGATCCACACTCATATCACTTCATAAGAATATATTAGGTCATCCAAATAACCACACATCAACAGAGAGAAGATATTTTTTCGATGGAACAAAAGAACTTATTATATTGAATAGAACTGGGTTAAGGGGTTACTCCCCATGCCCTAAAAGAATCTACTCAGACATAACGAGAATGAAGGAAATGCAAACTAAAATGAGATCCAACATTATACAAGAGGTGGTATACAACTAAAAATTTGATGTCTTTTCTTGTGGAGTCTCCCATCCTTTTATGGGGAAAGGAGGGGTGGAAATTCTTGATACAAGACTCTCTAAAAACTCCTAGTCGGCAGATGAAAGACTTTTGGATCTGGTCAATTGAGAAAACAGTTGATTGCCTTTAATTATGTTAACCGTTCACCTTCTTTTTGCTGTAGATTCCCGCAACATTGATTTCAAGCAGATTTCTCTCTAGTCAAAGTCTCTAGGAAATTAAATTTCCTTTCCAACGAATACTTGTATATCCAATTTGGAGTTCGTACGTAGAAGTTATGACACTTTTGGTGCTGGGTAAACATTAATTTCAGGCACTGCGGGAATTGTGCAAAACATCTACCAAGAAAAATTAATCATTGCAGTGGTTAGATCATTTTCCTACAAAAAATCAACCAAATATAATTAAAAATCCAAATGAAGAGAAAAATCTAAACTAATACAATTAATTATAAAATTAAGAAAATAAATAACAAAACAATCCTAGAAAGATATCTAAAAGATGTAAATAAAAAAGATAAATAAACATTTATCAGCACCATGACCAAGGTGGGTAATAGGTGGCACGACCATGGTGGGGTGGAATAGCTATGTTGAGGAATGGATTTTGAAGTTAGGTTGTTTTGGAGCTTGGGGGAATGGTGGCACAACCATTCTGATCATCACAACTATGGTCCTCACCAAGGCTGTGGAGTGGATACAGGACCATAGTAGGTCACACGACCATTATGGATTGTAAAAATGTCAACCATTCTCTAGAGGATGGCCGTTATGGGGTCTTTCTAGCATGCATGTGGTAGGGTACACGACTGTGTTCAGTCCATCTTGGTAGGATCGTACAATATAGAACGGTCGTGCTACTAAACTTGAATTCATTTGTTTCTTATTAATCTACTACGAAATTGTCTTTGATAGTACAATTGTTCCTTGGCATGGAACCATGTATATGTTGCATCCTTTAGCATCACTTTGACCTTCAACTTTTTATTTCCATGGACTGCTTTTCTTGATTTGACTCTTATCCACTAGGTGTAGGTTGAGGGAGTCTTCGAATTCTTTGTAGGCCTCTTTAGGGGTAGATAAACCATAGGATCATCTTCCCTCTCTCCCATCTATGCAATGTGGTCCAAGTACCTAAATAGCACTCAAGGAACACCCATAAGTTCATTTGATGATAATACACATATTGAGGTGAATAACACGCATTCTAACATATTTAGATGTGATTGAAGTGCAATAAGACACAAGAAGGAGCCCTAAAATAAAGATGCATCAAGTATGCACTAGAATACACTAGTATATGTGCTTGAGTAATATATTCAACCATTATAAGGATTAAAGTAAAAAAATAAGGGTGTTCCAATACACAAGGGGACTATGAAAAATCAGGTAAGTTTAAGGGGGTTTTTATAAGATAATGAGGCATTAATAGGGTGCATTATTGAGTTTTAAAAATATATCCATATAAATCATGACAAAAATCAAATATATATATACACATAGTAAAAAATAGAGTGAAAATACATATATTAGGGCCAATAAGTCATAGCATATGAGGTCAATTATTGGGTGGAAGTACTACAATGTGGGTGGAAACATCACACCCTTTAAAAGTATCATTAGAAATAGCACACCGTAGACAAAGTACATATGCCTATATAAGATTTGACACAAGAAATACTACTCTAGATATTTTAGTCCAAATAGAATACATGCAAAATAGAGTGGCATGAAAGACATTTCAATGATTAATCACATTCATAATGTTTTAGGATATTACAATAATCATTGAAGAGAGTTCATGAACCTAACTCATAAAAACTATTCAATCATTTGCAAAGAAATTAGTTACTCATGACATACCGTTCAAGAGGCTTCAAATAACATATAAAAAAGATCACATAAATGAAGATTTGTTATTATAGGAATTAGGGTTCTTCGTCATGATAATGCTAAAAAAATAAGGAAATATACATACTTTCAAAGGTATCTCATATGTCCATAATATTTCCAAAGTCAAAGTTCATGGCTTTTCTACACCTGACACCTAATTATAATACATATGCATTACGGTTTAAAGAATTTATTTACTTAACCAAATCCCATAAAAGACATAATAAAAAGCTAAAATTTTGGAACTGGAATCTATACCAATAAAAGCCTCATAATTTTTAAATTTCAAAATAGAAACACATAGACACACTCTGACATGCACACATCCACATACACAGACACACACACAAATATGTATATATATATATAGAGAGAGAGAGAGATAGAGAGAGATATGTATAATTTATATTTGCATATTGTATTTTTATGCTAAGATGATTCTATTCTTCTCACTGATTTGATTTATTCTTCGATAGAACTCATTTTCACATGTTGCTACAACTTGCCCTTGTTTGAGTTGCTAAAGTTTCTCGCTTGGGTTTGTTTGGTCCTATTCATGATGATGATATATTTATAACTCAAGTTCATGTTGCCTTATTTCTTGGTTCTTATTTGATTGATCCTTTTCTTGGATGAAGTTCGTTGCACATTTGTTTTTTCTACCCTGTAGATGAAAGACTTACTCATTTCGAGATAGCAAACTTATAGCATATTATTTCCCTTGATGTACATAAAGCATTTCTTTTTTCTATACGCGTCTCCACCTTGCACATATGTCCCTAAAGGAAAACTTTCAAATTCATTGATATACACTCACACCCAATTACTAATTAATAAGGAAACATTGAATAACATGCTCAATTAGGATATTTTATTTTCATGCATCAAGGAGGAAGTACAAAATAGTAAAAGATATATTTTTCCTAGCCTAAAAACTCTAGAATGATACCTCACAAGAGAAAAGTGAATAAATTGCAAGAGTATTGTCCCCTTCCTCCTTGTCCCATGGTAGAAGAAGCTCCATTGGGTCTTTATTTCTTGGGTCAATCTCCCTTCTATCGTTATTCCCATGTGTGATCAGATTCCCACCACATTTGTAGGCTTGAGCTAATATCAGAGGATCGTGCTCATGCCTAGGGATCACAGGGAGGTAAATAATGAGTTCCACCATGAAGGAAATAGAAAGAATACTTGTAGTTAATTAGATTGTCATGGCATGAGTAGGCATGGTGGTACTCATGTCACCATTGATGAAGGTCGTGTTTTGGTTGTCAACAAGTAGAGTCGTAAGACCAATTGAAGGTGAGGGGTGATGAAAGACGAGTTGGGAAAGCTTCTTGGGTGGTTTAAACTTGGTGAGATTTGGGGTATAGAAGAGGTGAGGCTTCTGTAAGGGGGTGATTAAACTCTTGAACTAAGATTTTAGTGAACTCATAACTTTGAGAGGTTTCGAGGGAAGAATAAATCAAAAGGTGATACCCATGGAGAGGAGAGATGGAACAAAAATATCATTCCCAATAGGGACCCAAAATGCAAGGAATAATACAAGGGATCTACCATCCCATCAGTTGGACATGCGACGTGAGCTTTCATATCTCAATGACTTCAAAAAAAATGAAATTGCATGACAAAACAAAAAATTAGAACCAAGGTACAATCAATGCAATGAATTAGATACATCAGTAAAACCTAAGTTATGTAATTTATTCTTTTTGACTTTAATTGGTGAAGCAAACAACATCTTATTGACATGAATATTGATAGGTAGGATAATAAATATATCAGGATTCTAATTTTATATTTAATTTCTCCTTTTAAACCCAATTGGTATTTTATCTCTGTACTTGAATGGTAACTATTCAATTAATGCATTTGTTTTCTTTTTTTATGAAATTTAATACAACATTCCATATTCAATAATTTCCTTCATCCACTAAATCTAGAAATACCTTGTGGTGCTGGATTAATGCCAGAAAAAATTAAATGGTGATTTTCAAAGACTAGCCTCCTAATGGAAAACCAAACAAAGTAATTTATCCTAACATCTTAAATAAAATAATATTTACTACCGCATTTTAATGTTAGACTCAACTTACTCTAAAATAAAATATAATTTAAACAAATATGCATAATAAATAACATAATCAAAATGAATAAGAAAAGAGATGGTTACCCTATGTACTACATTGGGCAATCTTATATAACGATATACAAAGAAGATATGGTCATAAATAGAGTGATTTATAACTCTATTTTGTTCTAACATTGTTCAAATGCACCTTTTTAGTGTCCCAAATTTGGGAATGTTTTTGATGATCATGTGCTGTCTTTTTTAATCTTGGTTGTCTCCTACTCGCTCAATTTTGGTAGAAAACTATTTTTCTAAATTGATCCCTCACATTTTAGTACATAATAACATCCCTATCAAAGATCAACAATCATACAAAAGTTAGCTTAGTTCACCCACACTTACCAATTAAGTAGGACTCCTGGTCATTTATTTCATTTGTCTTTTCCTGATATCCAATCACCCAATAAGTCACAATGTTTTAGAAAACACTTATTTTATTTTTGTTCATTATTACTCTACCTATTATATGGCCCTTGATAAAAAATTGAACCAATCAGCCCCAACCGACAACCATCTAGATCATTACAAAAAAAAAACTAATAAGACTGAGGAGTACCTAATAAGGGACATTGTCTCTAAGCAATGTATACATAGACTTCAAGGTGTATCCCATATTTCTATTGTATATCCCAAAGTAGTTAATTTATTTATTTCTTCAATTGTTCAACTACTCCTTTACATAAGTGGTTGGAATCCCCCATGTCTAGTAACCTCATTCGACATTCATTGTTTTTAGTTCATGCCTTTCCCTTCCACCTTAGATTTTCCCTATTGTGTCATTTACCAACTAGAATGTTAATTTAAACTTTTTTCTTGTCTCACCAATTCCCATGTTTAGCCTACCCAAATTTCATCACTTTCATCCTTGACAAAACATTCTCACTAACTCTTTCCTCTCACTTTATCTCCAACAAATTCATCCCTTAGTTTAAAATTTCTAATCAACTCATTTAATTGTCTCTAAAAAATCGATCTTGGTTGTTAGATGCAATGTATGCCCCCTCCTAAATCCAAGGAAATAATAGATTTTAAAATTGATGATTGGAACCAAAAACCAAAACATGTCTCATTTGTGAGATTTTTCTTTACTCAAATATATCTTGGTATGACTTCTCAATTGGTCACCAATCCTAGTGATATTCTGGGCCAAGCACACACAAATTTGGAGTACTAAGTGCGGCGGTAGCTCCATATAATCTTAGTAGATATCCTTTTTAAAAGCTTGACACATGTAACATACCAGAAATAGAATCCTACCCTAATAGTTTTACCCTTTTGACTTAGCCAAACAAGGATAAGCTAATACATGTAATTAAGATAATATAAAATACTTTGTACTTAATAATGACTTGTTTCGATGATAATAAGAAATTAAAGAGCTTAATCGGATAAATATTTCCCATATATTCTTAATATAAGGTTATATGCACAAATGCTTCAGTTGGGTTTTTAATAATGGGTTTGAAGTGCAAATTATACACTAAGTAATAAAATAATGTGATATTTCGTCCTAGAAATTTGTAGTGCTTTTCAGAATATAAAAAGAAAATAAATCCCAAAATATATATAAAGGAGATGATAAATGTAATAATTGGAGATAATATGGGATATATTGGATAATAGGAGATAATGTCGAATATATTGTTCCAAAATCACAAATAGAAAACCATGAGATAATTGATATGCAAATTCGTTTTCTTGATTTAAAATTAACTTAATGGCCAATTATCATCTAATTTGGATAATAAATAAATATATAAAAGCCTTTATTACAAGAGAATGGGAAATAAGCCAATAAAGTGAAATAAAATGGGAAATAAGCCAATAAAGTGAAATAAAATATATAATGCCCTCAAATTGGAAAAATAACTCCAAATTTGTAATATAAACATAAAAATAAGCCTTTGTGCCAATTTGCAATTAATTTGGATAATGTTCGATTAATGGGTATATATAGGAGAGAGAAAATGCCTAAAAGGTGTAATTAATAAATAAATATAACTCATGACACCAAAAGTTGGAAATAAGGTAAATTCGTATCCAACCCATTAAATATGACTTGTGGGTCAAGTTTTATAATTTTTGGATAATCCATGTGTCATTAATGCATCTAGAAAGAGGAATAAAGAATAAATTAAATAACATATCTAAAGTTGCCAAAAGTGAAATCTAATTGGATATTCGGAATCTACACATTAAACTTAAACTATGTGCAAAATTTGGTTTAATTTGGATAATTCTAGAACCTCTAGACGGTCAGTCTCTATCGGACGGCCCATGTTATTTTTGCTCAAAGTTGGATTGATCGGACGGCATCTGTATGTCTTCCTCACCCATCCCTATCTTACTGGGACTCTACGGAGAAAGAAAATAAATCTGCCCCCGATCTTTCACTCCTCTCCTTCTCGGTGATTTCTATTTTCCTTTTTACCATCAGCGTTGCTTTCCGGTTTTGTTGATCCCCACTTTGCGTGGGTCTCTCTCACCCAATCACCCGGTCGACGAGCAGTCTCCTTTTCTCTCCCTGTTTACTGAGTTTTCAAGTTTCCTCGTTGAACCTGAACTTTGTCCCTATATAAAGGGCTTTCCCCAGGATCCTTGGACCCTCAGAGACCACGCGCCATAGCTCTGTTGATATGGTTTGCCCTGCTTCCATCTTCCCCTACCCCATCTACCTTTTTCGGCGGTGGCGACCTCGGCTGAGGGTTCTGGTGCGCGGAGGTGCTCTTTCTTGGTGTTGTTTGGATCGTGGAAGCGTAGGGAAGCTTTGTTGCTCCTCGGTTCATGTGATTGGAAGGTAATGGAGTTTCTCCCTTTTTCCCTCCTATGTTATTCGTTTTGTAATTCTCTGTTAATGGAGGTTCTCGTGACGGGTTCCCTTGTTTTCTCGCTTCGGTTTTGATCAACGGACCTCTCTCCACTGTTGCTTTGGCCTCTCATGGGCTCTTTTTCTCTGCCCAGGTTGCTTCATTTCTTCAGTTGTGTCGGGGAAGCTTTCTTGGTCTGTAGTCGACCGATTTCTTCACGGTTGGTTTCTCTGAAATCGTTGGAGTCCCGCGAACTTTATTCATGTAGGACTTTTCACCTAATTCGTAGTCTCTTGCGATCTGGAGTTGTGGGTCAACCTGTTGCTCTCAAGCTTTCGAGGTGGTCCTCGCGGGGGAAACAAACCCCAGGGTCAATTCCCCTCTTTGCCCTCATTCTTTTCTTTTCTGCTTTGTTTCACGACCAGGGGTATTTTTGTCTTTTCACAGATTTTGTCTTCCTCCTTTAGTCGTGGTCTTACGAGGGTTTGATGGGTGACTTGGTGGGCTATGATTGGGCCAAGTCACACGGGCCCCTCTCCTGTTATCCACTTTCGATGCAAATTTATTATGTGGAATTATCTGATTGGTCAGTAACTAAAAATGTATAACTAATTATCAGATGATAAGAAAAATATGGAACAATACTCGTTGGAATCAGAAATATAAGATCTAACTAATGGTATATGTTTTAATAACTGAATCTAAAGATTAATAATAGGTGTTTTCTTTCGATCTAATTAATGATAAATTAACTTGCAAAAATCATAACTAATTATATATAAGTCAGAAAAATATAATAAAGAATGTTTTAGACTCGTAATAACATAACCTAAAATATGGAACAATTTTCATAACCTAATTCACACATATATAAAAAGGTAGTTTTTAGGGTTGATTAAGGCTTATGAAATTGACATGAAATTTGTATATGTGTTTATCAGGCCTTTGGTTACCTAGACTTGGATTTAGGAGTGCTTTGTAGTTTGGAATCTGATTTAAGGTATGTTGTATCTCCTATTACTCAATGTTGAGCAATTCACCTATCTTTTCTTGAAATTGAGCATACACAATATGCCTTATCTCTTGTTATCATGGTTCATGTGAACTATCTTGATTGTGATCTTGGATATTCTTTTGGATCCTACCTTGTGATATGGTACATGATGATCTTGTTGATGGTATATGCCCACTGTGATGTGGAGGTTTATTGGTGGTTTCATATGTTGTCCATTGTGTGATATGGAAAATCTTGAATAATGTTGACTATACTTTTCTACTTGCCTCTACATTTACCTGCTATGTGATTCAGTAACCTTAGAGTAGTATAATTGCATTGGTTTTGTCTCATTATCATTTGTGGCAACATTGTAATATTTTGGATGGTGGATGTGTGATTCCCCATGCCAGGGCAGGATGTGTGATTCCTGACCCATGTTATATATATGTGGGTGATGGATGTGTGATTCCCCATGCTAGGGAAGGATGTGTGATTCTTGGCCCATGTCTCACCGGGTTCAAGATGTGTGATTCTTAACTGCCTTTGTCTTTTATAATATTCTAGTGTTATGCTTATCTCACATGTATGCAGGATGTTGGTCATGATATGTGCATGTGGCACTTATTTATTGTTTTACATATGGCAAGTATCTCTTTGGTTATGAATCTTATCTTTTATGCCCGTATGGGTAGTTCTTTTCTTTTGCATGGGAAGTATTCGTACTTGATGTCCAAATTGCCCTATATTGCTCAAGTTTTCTTTAGCATACACATACCAGCATTTTGCTGATGTATTTCTTTTCATCTTCTCTTTTGTGGGGTATACTTCTAACCCCAGGTTAGATCAAGGAGAGTGAACTTCAACAACAACCTTGTAGCTGAGCTTTTGGGAGACTTGGAGAGGTGGTTAGATGACCCTCGGCTTGATCTTTGGCTTACATGTTTAGTTTTAGTTCTAGTCATCCATGTATGGTGAATCGTTGTATCATGTAATCAAACTTTGTATATTGTTAGATAATATTTCTTTTCCGCTGCTACACATTGCATAATGATACATACATGTTGATTGAATTGGTCTCCATCTCGTTGGTAAAAATTTTGTGTGGTGTTTGGTTCATGGGATGTGATCTTTTCTTTCTAGTAGAGGAGTGGTTTCACTTCTTTACAGCATGGTATTAGAGCCACTAGTAGTCGGTTATCTAATTATTTCAAACTCGTCTCCCTTAGGATGTTTACCTTTGTCTAAGGTTGCTTATCCCCAGTACCTTACCTTGTGCAGGAAAAACCCTAATGGTGGGAGATAACTCAACAGCTGACAACCAGTATGGTTATGAGACACCTCAAAACACTAGGTTTGGCCAGGAGACCTCAGCTTCTGCTGGTTCGGGAGGAGCTATGACTCCAGAGTAAGAGTTGGCCATGTTTAGACAACTCTTTGCATCTTCCATGGTGGGGAAGATGAAAGACCCGATTGTACCTGAGAAGCCTAAGGAGTTCTCAATCATGGAGTTCATGAAGATGCAACCACCATCCTTCAAGGGTGAGGGACAGATAGAGATGGTCGACAAATATAATGATTGGGTGTTTGCCATGGAGAGGACTTTTTATGGTATGGCATGCCCTCCACATCAAAAGGTTAGGTTTGCCTCCTATATCATGGATGGACCAGCTAGAGTTTGGTGGAATGGAATTTCAAAGACTAGATATATCTCCACCATGACTTGGATAGAGTTTTTGGCTCTCTTTCGTGGGAAGTTCGTCTGCACTGATGCCCTAAAGAAGAAAGAAGAAGAGTTCTACAGTTTGAAGCAAGGGTCATTATCCATTTCTGCTTACGTGCAAAGGTTTCTGCTGTTGGAGTGTTATGCATTTGGCTTGGGTGAGGAACGTAGGGCTGACCTTTTCCTCCGAGGGCTCAGCTACAATGTGGGACGTTCTCTAATCCCACAATTTCCCTTGACCTTTCAGCAGATGGTTGATAAAGCTTTGGCTGTGGAGTCTTACCCAGGGTTCCAACCTAGGGAGTTTGACAAGACGAGGAAGTTCTCAAGTGATGAACAGAAAAGGGATAAGTGTTCTAAGTGCAATGGTTACCATCCTCCAGGAAAGTGTTCACATGACAAACCTCATTCAGTGGTATGCCATCATTGCAATGAACCTGGACACGTCAGACCTTAGTGCCCCAAGCTTCATTTTGGACATGGACATGTTCCTCAGCAAGCACCTCCTCAGAATCATGGTAACAATAATGGTAAGAAACCTATGGAAAGAAGAGTTGGTAGATTTTTTGCCTTGGATGGTGAAGAAGTTAATGAAGTTGAGCAAGAGCAAGTTAACCCATAGTCCCTTCTATTTGTTTTTACAAGTTATGTTTCCTTTTTGCATGATTGCTTATGTAATTGGAAGTAAGAAGTATAGTTGAACCTTTGTTATCTGAAGATTAGTTTGATATTATAGGATGAATCCTTTTAAGGGGTGGTGAATAAGTTTTCTTATGGATGTTTTAATTTTGAGGACGAAATCCCTTTAAGGGGGGGTGTGTTGTAACATACCAGAAATAGAATCCTACCCTAATAGTTTTACCCTTTTGACTTAGCCAAACAAGGATAAGCTAATACATGTAATTAAGAGAATATAAAATACTTTGTACTTAATAATGACTTGTTTGGATGATAATAAGAAATTAAAGAGCTTAATCGGATAAATATTTCCCATATATTCTTAATATAGGGTTATAAGCACAAATGCTTCAGTTGGGTGTTTAATACTGGGCTTGAAGTGCAAATTGTACACTAAGTAATAAAATAATGTGATATTTCATCCTAGAACTTTCTAGTTCTTTTTAGAATATGAAAAAGAAAATAAATCCCAAAATATATATAAAGGAGTTGATAAATGTAATAATTGGAGATAATATGGGATATATTGGATAATAGGAGATAAGGTCGAATATATTGTTCCAAAATCACCAATAGAAAACCATGAGATAATTGATATGCAAATTCATTTTCTTGATCTAAAAGTAACTTCATGGCCAATTATCATCTAATTTGGATAATAAATAAATATATAAAAGCCTTTATTACATGAGAATGGGAAATAAGCCAGTAAAGTGAAATAAAATATTTAATGCCCTCAAATTGGAAAAATAACTCCAAATTCGTAATATAAACATAAAAATAAGCCTTTGTGCCAATTTGCAATTAATTTGGATAATGTTCGATTAATAAGTATATATAGGAGAGAGAAAATGCCTAAAAGGTGTAATTAATAAATAAATATAACTCATGACACCAAAAGTTGGAAATAAGGCAAATTCGTATCCAACCCATTAAATATGACTTTTGGGTCAAGTTTTATAATTTTTGGATAATCCATGTGTCATTAATGCATCTAGAAAGAGGAATAAAGAATAAATTAAATAACATATCTAAAGTTGCCAAAAGTGAAATCTAATTGGATATTCAGAATCTACACATTAAACTTAAACTATGTGCAAAATTTGGTTTAATTTCGATAATTCTAGAACCTCTAAATGAGGAAAGAGAATATGCATGTATTATTTGGATTTCTCTTGTTCAATTTAATTTCCCGATTTTTTTCCTTTGCTTCGACGGTCAGGCTCTATCGGACGACCCATGTTATTTGTGCTCAAAGCTAGATTGATCGGATGGCATCTGTATGTCTTCCTCACCCGTCCCTGTCTTACTGGGACTCTACGGAGAAAGAAAATAAATCTGCCCCCAATCTTTCACTCCTCTCCTTCTCGGTGATTTCTATTTTCCTTTTTACCATCAGCGTTGCTTTCCGGTTTTGTTGATCCCCACTTTGTGTGGGTCTCTCTCACCCAATCACCCGATCGACGAGCAGTCTCCTTTTCCCTCCCTGTTTACTGAGTTTTCAAGTTTCCTCATTGAACCTAAACTCTGCCCCTATATAAAGGGCTTTCCCCACGATCCTTGGACCCTCAGAGACCACATGCCATAGCTCTGTTGATCCGGTTTGCCCTGCTTCCATCTTCCCCTATCCCATCTGCATTTTTGGACGACAGTGGCCTTGGCTGAGGGTTCTGGTGCATGGAGGTGCTCTTTCTTGGTGTTGTTCAGATCGTGGAAGCATATGGAAGCTTTGTGGCTCCTCGGTTCATGCGATTGGAAGGTAATGGTGTTTCACCCTTTTTCCCTCCTGTACTGATCGTTTTGTAATTCTCCGTTAATGGAGGTTCTCGTGATGGGTTCCCTTGTTTACTCGCTTCGGTGTTGATCATCAAACCTCTCTCCATTTTTGCTTTAGCCTCTCATGGGCTCTTTTTCTCTGCCCAGATTGCTCCATTTCTTCAGTTGTAGCGGGGAAGCTTTCTTGGTCTGTAGTCGACTGATTTCTTCATGGTTGGTTTCTCTGAAATCGTTGGAGTCCCGGGAACTTTATTAATGTAGGACTTTTCGCCTAATTCGCACTCTTTTGCGATCTTGAGTTATGGATCGACCTGTTGCTCTCAAGCTATCGAGGTGGTCCTCGCAGGGGAAACAAACCCCAGGGTCGATTCCCCTCTTTGCCCTCGTTTTTTTCTTTTCTGCTTTGTTTCACAACCAGGGGTATTTTTGTCTTTTCACAGATTTTGTCTTCCTCCTTTTGTCGTGGTCTTGTGAGGGTTTGACTGGTGACTTGGCCGGCTGTGATTGGGCCAAGTCACGTAGGCCCCTCTCCTGTTATCCACTCTCGATGCAAATTTATTATGTGGAATTATCTGATTGGTCAGTAATTAAAAATGTATAACTAATTATCGGATGATCAGAAAAATATGGAAAAATATTCGTTGGAATCAAAAAAATAAGATCTAATTAATGGTATATGTTTTAATAACTGAATCTAAAGATTAATAATAGGCATTTTCTTTGGATCTAATTAATGATAAATTAACTTGCAAAAATCATAACTAATTATATATAAGTCAGAAAAATATAATAAAATATGTTTTAGACTCGTAATAACATAACCTAAAATATGGAATAGTTTTAATAACCTAATTCACACATATATAAAAAGGTAGTTTTTAGGGTTGATTAAGGCTTATGAAATTGACATGAAATCTGTATATTTGTTTATTAGGCCTTTGGTGACCTAGCCTTGGATTTAGGAGTGCTTTGCAGTTTGGAATCTAATTTAAGGTATGTTGTATCTCCTATTACTCAATGTTGAGCAATTCACCTATCTTTTCTTAAAATTGAGCATACACAATATGTCTTATCTCTTGTTATCATGGTTCATGTGAACTATCTTGATTGTGATCTTGGATATTCTTTTGGATCCTACCTTGTGACATGGTACATGATGATCTTGTTGATGGTATATGCCCACTGTGATGTGGAGGTTTATTGGTGGTTTCATATGTTGTCCATTTTGTGATATGGCAAATCTTGAATAATGTTGACTGTACTTTTCTACTTGCCTCTACATTTACCTACTATGTGATTCAGTAACCCTAGAGTAGTATAATTGCATTGTTTTTGTCTCATTATCATTTGTGGAAATATTGTAATATTTTGGATGGTGGATGTTTGATTCCCCATGCCAGGGCAGGAAGTGTGATTCCTGACCCATGTTATATATATGTGGGTGGTGGATGTGTGATTCCCCATGCCAGGGAAGGATGTGTGATTCTTGGCCCATGTCTCACCAGGTTCAAGATGTGTGATTCTTGACCACCTTTGTCTTTTATAATATTCTAGTGTTATTCTTATCTCACATGTATGTAGGATGTTGGTCATGATATGTGCATGTGGCACTTCTTTATTGTCTTACATATGGAAAGTATCTCTTTGGTTATGAATCTTATCTTTTATGCCTATGTGGGTAGTTCTTTTCTTTTGCATGGGAAGTATTCGTACTTGATGTCCATATTGCCCTATATTGCTCAAGTTTTCTTTAGCATACACATGCCAGCTTTTTGCTGATGTATTTCTTTTCTTCTTCTCTTTTGTGGGGTATACTTCCAACCCCAGGTTAGATCAAGGAGAGTGAACTTCAACATCAACCTTGAAGCTAAGCTTTTGGGAGACTTGGAGAGGTGGTTAGATGACCCTCGGCTTGATCTTTGGCTTACATGTTTAGTTTTAGTTCTAGTCATCCATGTAAGGTGAATCATTGTATCATGTAATCAAACTTTGGAAATTGTTAGATAATATTTCTTTTCCGCTGCTACACATTGTGTAATGATACATACATGTTGATTGAATTGGTCTCCATCCCGTTGGTAAAAAATTAATGTGGTGTTTGGTTCATGGGATGTGATCTTTTCTTTCCATTAGAGGAGTGGTTTCACTTCTTTACAACACACTTGACACAAGAGTGTAGTCTCATATGCCCAAGTGGGCCTCAATCATAGATGGGAACTAGCTCTAATACCATATGTAATTCACAAATGCACATTCCAAGGATGTATTAGAATTTTCAAATTATTGATTTTCATAGGAAACTCAGACTTGGTTGTGCACTATGTACTCACTCTCACACAACTCAAAAATACTTTCTGATAGATCATTCATCCTAGTATTAATCCATTCCAAGCATGCCTAATTGTATAGTAGACATGGTCAACTACCTATGAAAGAGGAAAACTTTATTACATGGGTATTCAAATCATTGCTTTTATCATCATTTTATATGAGGCCTCGGGTATTGGGATGTTATATGAAGTACCTTCATACATGAAAATGTTACCTCCTAGAAGTAGGACTAGCTATGGAGACACAAAATATCTACTAGTCTATACCCCTACACTTTATTCCCCATTAGATTTGCTGCACTAGAAGATATATTGAGTGGTAATATATTCAATTTTCTCTATTTTACTCTCCACCGTAGTGAAGAAAACATACTAGATGATTTTTGGATTGAGAAACTAACCTGGAAACAATATTAAACTTTAGGGGTTGTCGATAAGCAACAAAAAAGAATGCATTAATTCTCTCTTAGAGCCCAACTAATTTTCTAACTTATCCATCTCATATTCTATTATATTTTTTAGGTGTATATTTATAGTGAGGTAAACATTTAGTAAAAGTCCATTATGGGTCTCAAAAGTTTGATATATTGAACTTATTGAAATATGGCAATTCTAAAACTATGATTGCTTAAAAATTGACTATCTTAAGAACCAATATGAAAACTATTGGAAAATGATATTCAATGAATCCGTTTGTAGATAATTTTGTAGATAAGTCAATGGAAAATCCCTTACAATCAAATTGTTTTCATTATAATTAGTTATCTAATTAGCATGATGTGCTTTTGACTTACACTTTCTTAAAATCATGATGGTTGGCTCTTGTATCAAATTTATTATATATCAATATCAATATGGATCTTGTTTACCCTATGAGTAATTTTATATCTTATTAACATAGAACTAAGTTGAACTCATACACTATATTTCTATTTTTGATAGTCACCCTGCAATGTTATGAATTGTATCTTCAGTGAATGTGTGATATATAATGCATGTTATATTTTTATTTGCACTTTGTGGAAGGCACATGCTTGATTTGGTTTCAATATAATCCATACATGAAGAGTTTTTCATAATAGACATGCTATGAAAATGTAACATGAATATGGTCTCCCATTTGATAAGTTGGCTTTATCTATCTTTTTTTATTTTGGGCGAATAAGATGCATATTGTCATCACGTTCTTTATTTGTAGTTTCTAGGGTTTGGTACGCAAGACCCATTTCATAGCTGTGAGAGTTTTCTAGCATTGTGTGAAGTTTTTTATTTGTGTCTATTACTTCTAAATCAACTTATTAATGATTTATTCTTCATGAGTTAAAACAATGTATAAGATTTTCTAACTCTTCAATTATACAATATGTACATATACTCAGGGCTAGGATTCCTTCCATTTAGTAATTTTAGTGGTAAATATGATTGTGTAGTTAATTATTCATATCCCACTGGTTGTGTTTATTTGGTTATCTCCCACATTATTTACAAGTTAGAAGTTAAATGTTTGAACTTTGATTTTACATTGATACGTTAAAATAAGGGATAATGAAAATAGAATAATAGAATAAAGGAATTAGACATGTTTTGTGGATTTCTTTATCACATGTTAGTGTGAACATTACTAGTGTTACATATATATCATGTTTGATGTGATTTTGTCTATCATAATACTATCACATTCAAATGTAAATGCATTGAACAATTATATTTTGCATCGAACACTATGTTTTGGGATTAGAAAATAGTACAATAGAGAAAATAATTTACATAGGTTGTTGCACATCGTGTTGCACTTTTCTTAATTTTCTATTATCTATGTCATTTTTGCTGGTGTAAACCTACATAGACATTTTTTCAATGTAGAAAATGAATCTTGGAAGCTATTTCAGGAACCATTCTATAAAATACTTCACTTTGAAGTTGATTGTCTTGTATAAAACACTATTATCTTTTTATAGTTTCGATGCCTATTTGAGGTATATAGTGTTTTCCAAAGAATGAATCATTAGCCAATTTAACTTGTATATCTATATAGGTTGGCATGCATAATAATGACTCTATTTATTATATCTTAGCATAACAAAAGTAGTCACAATGTAAAATAAATGAAGAAAATCTATAAGGTGGAAGGAAAGTAGGAAATCACATATGCAACCACTAAGTTAGAAAAAACTAAAGTAAATACTAAAGGAAGTACTTAAACAAAACATGGAACTTAAAACTAGGATATGTTAAGGGGTTATATGTTTATAATTTTTTTATTGTAGTGCTTGGAAAGTAAACATTGTGTACAATGTTGTGAGGACAAGAAGGACTATAGACATCTATTTTTGAAGGAGACAATACTATATTTCATACGTCTTGGATATGACTATTGATTGGGATAATATTTTAGTAAGAAGTAATGATTGTTTGATTCTGTAAAAAAATTATATTTATTTAATGTGAAGTTTATGTGTAATTTATCATTGTATATTATTTTAGAACAATGTTTATTTGGTAAAATATAGTATTACCAATTTTAGGACTATGGCATTCATTGGTCTAAGTCTTGAATAATAATATTTATATAAGAAGATAATATTGTTGGATCAATGGGCTCTAGAGGGGGGTGAATAGAGCTTCACAAACTTCATAAAATCAATTAGACCACCAATTTATATTGTGCAGAAACTAAACCAAACAATAGTTTGAAGTCTTAATCTAGCATTCAAAGCAAGGATAAGAGACAAGGAATAGCAAGCACTTGGACAGGTGGTTTAGAGTGGTTCCATGTCCAAAACTTAGGAGCAATGTCAGTCCACTACCTAGAGTTGGTTAGGCTCTAGGATTTGCAACTTGGTTCTCTTATATATCACAATAAGATTACAAGATACAATAACCACACATCCAAGGACTTAGTTTCTCAAGCTAAGATCTTCTACCTCACCAAAGACTTACCCACTTTGCAAGTAGTCTTCAGCCTTCTTCAAAGGACTTACCCACTCTTGCTTTAGTCTTCAGCCTTGCAGGAATTACCCATCTTACTTGAGCTTTGCCTTGCACCTCTCCTTCTCTTGGAGAGCTTTTGCACCTTTCTCCTTCACTAGGAGATCTGGAGCAGCTTGCTTTCTTCACTCTTGAAGAGAAGCAACCATCTTCGCCTTCACTCAGGGAAGAGCAGCATCAACTTCTCTTTCACTTGGAGAAGCAGCTTCAATCAAACTTCAAAGGGAATATGAGGTAGGAAGAGGGAATGGAGAGCTTTACATCATACAAGGGATAGCTCTCATACATAGGAACCTAACTCACTCATAGCTCACGAATTTTTCTTGAAGGTAGAGAGAGAAAGGGGCTCAAAGGCTTAGAACACTCTCAACTATGCTAGCATCAAGTTTGCAATGAATGAGCAGCCTTGGAATGAAGCCCAAGGGGTCTATTTATAGTTGAGGGCGTCCCTTTAAGTTGTGGGACAGTTGGATACAAAAATAACCATTTTTTCTTCAAGGAAATGACTCTATTTTTGCCCAAAACACTCACCAACAGTCACATCACTTTTTTCTGCAAATTCCATACAGTACAATCGGCCGAGTTTCAATAAAGGTAACTCGACCGATCAAGTAGACAAAGTCGATATTCAAATGATCAGTCGAGTTTGTCCTGATAAAACTCCACCGACCATTTGAACTCGAAATGGTCAGTTACATGATCGGTCGAGTTCTATGAAAGCACAACTCGACCGATGCAATCTTCAGAAAATTGACCAAGAATGATCGGTTGAGTTTTAAGCCAGGGAAACTCGACCGACCAAGTGCCTGTAATCAATTTTCTAATTTGCATCTAAAGTGATTAGCACTTGGTGAATTTTGTCCCAAACATTTTTCTCGTCTAAGTTACAAGTCAATTCATCATAACAAGTGATTACATAGATGTTCTAAGGTCATTTACATAGAAATCCCAAAAAGCACACTTGTAGCTGTTTTGACTTGAACTTGACCCATTCTAGGGCTTTGGATTTTGGATCCTTTTAATGTACCTAATGCCTATAAATAATCTTAAACGCACATATTAGATACATATGAATGGAATGGTTAAGTCATTATCAAAATATAGGTAATGTATAACCTCTAGGTCAACATTCTCCCCCTTTTTGACAATGGAAAACCATTCCTCAAACATATTGAAAAGGATATGAAAGTTATACCTTTGCCTTGTGAATTAGGGGGATTCATGATACGAACAATTTTGAATTGCTCCCCCTCAAACTATGCTTCCTCTAACCTGCATGGTTAGTTTCTGTACACATAGCAATACCAATATCCATGTAATGTGTAGTCCTTTGCAAGTTCACATAAAGAACAGTGAATTTGAACAAGAAAAGGATCTCACAGGAAAAAACCATATTCTATCAAAGAGAAAGCAATATGATTGAGTTTCAAGACTGATCTATCACTTGAAATATCTCTCCCCCTTTTGACATTATCAAAAAGATAGGGGGTGTAGAAAAGCAAAAAACTAGGTCTTCTCCATAACTCAACCAAAACATATATGCAAGGCAGTAAGCAGCAATTTAAAGCATATAGCACACAACCACAGAGGAGAACACACAATCCAAGTCATAATAAAAAAAATATAGCTTAGGATAGAACCAACGCATAAGATAAAATAGAGTAAATAGACAAAGTGCATAGCTAGGATATTACAGCTCAGATATAGGTCCTCATGAAAGAAACTACAACCATAAAGTGATAAAAAATAAATAAGGAATAGTACAGCTCAGAAGAATGTGCCAGGATGTTTCTTATACAAAAGAGTCTAGAAAGATGTATATGATTGGCATGCTATATTACAAGCTAAGAAACCACCTAAACATCTAAGCTATCTATATCTACAGTATCATCATCGCCAGGGTTGTAGTCCTCGTCCCCGTCAGAAGGAGTAGCAGTGCCAGCATCAGATCCAACACCATCAAAACCATCGTCGTCAGAAGCATCCTCACCATCACCTTCCTCAGCATCAACATCATCATCGTCGGCCTGGTGTGGCATCTCCTCATCATCAAGAGGGCCAAAGGAACCACCGGGCCAGCGGGCATTCTGCTCAGCCCATGACATACCAAGAGCAAGAAGCTCCTTGTCCTGTGGGAAGGACAGAGCAGAGTCACCCAAGGAGGTGAGCAGAGTGGCCAGGGGGCCAGCAGGTAACGGCAGAAAGATGGGAGCAGAACTACCATCAGCAAATGGTGGTGGACCGCAGCGGAAGGCTCGGTAGCAAGGAAGTAATGCTCATATGTATAAGAAGCATAGGCACTAGCAGGGTATGGTTGGTAGGTGGGGTAGGGTGAAGCACAGGATAGGTTCATGGTGGACATGATTGAACACAGATCCCGGTGCAGGTGTTCCTGAACCTGTCGGTTGTATGCATGTTCATGCATCATATATCCCAGGAGGGTTTCATTGGATGCATGAAAGGACGCACGGCTGGGTCGAGGATGTGGTTGTGGAGGTGGAGCACGGGTGGAGGAGGATGGGGCAGCTAAGGCAGAGGCAAAAGAAGAAGCACCAGAGGTGGGAGAAAACACAGGGACAACCTTCTGAAGAGTGGTCTCACTAATACAAACACCTTTTCTAGCAACCGGGTAATGGAAGTCAGAAAAGAGGGATTTATCAGTGGAGAACTGGAAAAGACCACAGATCAGAGATGGGTAGGGAGGCTGGGTGCCTTTGGTGTTCTTGCCGGTGTCGAAACAGGTCATGTGGTGTAAGATATATCTGGCCCATTTGACACCAATATTGTTTAACAAACAATACATAATGACTACGGTGTTTTCCGCAATGTCCGTTTGATTTCGCTTAGGATGGACATTACATTTAATCACCAAAGCCAGTATGTGCCTCCAAAGGTCAAGAGCTGATGAAGGCAGGGTAGACTTCTTCTTGTAGACCACGTCGGGTTTCTTTAAAAACTAATGAATGTCCGGTAGCGTCAATTCATGGTGTTTGTAAAAACCTTTCGGGTCAAAAATATCGAAATATTGTCCATAGTCCTTACGCCAAGTGTCATTTTCCTCGTCTCCGGCAAAAAAGACGTTTAATGTATCCTCGAAGATTTGGAAACGGTGACCGGAGATCATCGAAGTAAGAACTATTTCAGTATTCAATGGGGGGGGTAAGTGAATTGTAGTTCCAACGCAAGTTTGCGTAGAACTCGTGTTGTCACACCCCGATCTCACACTAACCACTAATCATGAGATTAGGGCGCGACGGAGGGATTATCACATAAACAAATCACTGGGAAATTTTTCTTTTTAAAACCTCGTAATGATATCCGGATTATTGCTGTAAACTAAAACATAATAAACTATTGCGGAAGCATTTCAATTAAACTGGCTAGAGTACGTAAACAGAGTTTACAACATGTAACATTGTTTAACAGAAAGTAAACATAACAGTTAATTTACATCTTTTACACATTCGCCATACATACTCTCTCTCACCCACACCATGTCCCAAGGACCGAGGGTAAAGGACTAAGAGACCTCTAATTAGACTAACTACAAACCTTTTATAACTAGGCGTTAGTATGAAACGACCCTTCCGATTCCTGATGCTGATGCTGACCTGAAAATGTTTTGAGTAGAGGTATGAGCCTACTCGCTCAGTGAATAGCATTTCATTTAGCTATCACTAAACAACTCATCAGGTTTATAGATTTAAATAAAACATAAGTACAGTACTAAGCAGGGCAGTTCTAATAACATAACAGATTTGCAGAATATAATCACATTTCCATGCATTAACAGATAATTTGAACAGATAAACAGATATAAAGAAATAGCACAAAAGTTCGAATACTTTAATTTACTGTGATCCTATATGAGTACCAATTTATATTATTATTAAGCCCTAATCATATACAGTGTACCCTGTATATGAAGATCCGTAGCGAACTACGATCCCACCGTACAAGACTTAGCGACACACCCGGGAAATGCTAAGTCTGACGCCAGCCCTGCTCTGCCACAGGACCCCAGGCTCATCGGCCTTCAGGCTCATCGGCCTCACTGCACTACATCGAGTGCTCTAGACTCCTCCTCTAACCTGAGTACACAAGCGGAGAGTCTCACGGGGTTACCTCCATGACATCGCACGGATCTTGTTGCAATAACCCCCAATTTTCTCCAGTGCCACCGTGACATCGCACGCGTTATTGTTAGACACTGCCTCTCTATCCTCGTGTCTCTATGACATCACACGGATAATGTTGCAACACGAGTTTCACCCCTAAGAAGCAGATCTGTCAAAGGGGTTCTTCGGTGTTAGGGCACCTAAGTCTATTAACTAATTAACATATAAACATTTAAATAGGAAAATCACATTTACTGATTTCATATCAGATCACAATACACTGTCATTCTAAACTGACAGAGCAATATATTTTAAATCATTGTAATTTCTGAGAAATTCTCATACCATGCATCCAGACAAATTAGAAATGCATAAATAACCCAACTTATTTCAATTTCGCGCATACATAGCGAATTTACGCAATTGAACATCTTATTGCACAAATTAAAGAAATTTACTTCACATATGAGAACCATACTCAACATTTGTCAATTCTCTAAAATTCTCGAAAAACGTGCACATTAACCCTAATCCTGGTTTGTGCATCACTTAACTCAATTAAGAGTTAATTACATATCACAACACAATTTAATAACAATACTTGAGAATTTCTCATACTATTTCAGAGAAATGTGCCATTTCATGTAAATATCGATTTACACATATTAACGTCAAAAGATATATGCAATTAGGGTTTTCATGCATATTTTATTTATTCATATCAACTTTGAAATCGTACATCTGATAATTTATCAAAAATCTTCATTGTCTGGGTTCATATCCAAATCATACCATTTAAGACATGAATTTCTAATTTCAACATTCAAATGAGCAATTTAGGTTCCAATGAACCATATAAATCTACCGATTCAATCCACATTGATCAATTGCTAAATTTAATCATATAACAGCGTCTAGAAGCAATTTATGAAATAAAAAGTCGGGCGTCGCCAAACGCCGCCCTACGCCTGATAACGCCTGTTATCAGCGTAATTCGCGCACAAAACAGAAAATATTCAAACGCCTGAGTTTATTAATGATAAATAAATGAAATTCTACTCACAGCGATTTGGGCTGTCCGGATTCGTCCGGAATTGCGTCTAAGGACCAGTTTTCGGGCGATTTCTGGTCTTCTTCTACCTTTGGATTAATTAGCTTACTGATCCTGCAATTCAACAGCAGAACAGTTCCTTTACGATCAGATCTGAAATTGGCTAAATTGATAGATGGATCTTGGCTACTGGACCTCAAGCCAAAATCAAGGCAACGTTCTGGAGTACAGGTTGCCCCCAAAAGCTCCTCACGAATGAACTAGATATCGTGGCTTTACTGCTGCTACGGCTGCAAGGTACGACACTGCCCCTAGCTAGATGAGCGCCAAACCTGGTGGTCAGAGTTAGGAAAAGAATCGTTGATGCATGGTTGGTCGTTGACCGAAACAAAGAGCATCCTTTTCTCTCCCAAACATGGCCACACGAGCTGCTTGCTGATAGGCGCCGCACCTACTGTAGGTCGGCTACCCAAGCAGGTAGCTAGGTCGACGATAGTGGGGGGAGGGGGAAAGATTGAGGAAGAAGAGAGGGAAGGTGGACGACCTTTTTCAACAGATTCTAGAACTCCAAATCGCCCCGCCATAGATCCTTTGCTGCTGCCGATCGTGCGCAGTTGTAGTTGTTTGCTGGGCGCCACCAGGCTGGTCGAAGGTTGAGGTGCTACGCACCTAGGGCGAGGAGGAAAAAGATAACAGATGGAGGAAGAAGGGAGGCATGACACCAAGCTGGATCGGTGGTGAATGCTAAAAAAAATCGCCTGCTCTCAACTCTCCTTCAGTCGCGATCTCTAGTTGGGCGGGTTTTGGGCGCCGCTCACAGCTCTCTGTTGTATCGACTGAAGGAGAAGAAAAGATAAAGGAAAGAAAAGCAACCGACCCACTAAAAATGAAAAAATGAATTGGAAAAATTGCATTTCAGCCCCTAATTCTTACAATTTCCATAACTATGGCCTTGAGGGTCCAATTTGGTCAATTTTTCTTGCATTATTTCAAGCGTGAAATTCTCTACGCCCTCAGAACAAAATATCATACTAATTTTACTGTTTCTCCAGTTCAAAATTTCAAATTGCATCCAATCATCACTTTACTCAAATTGATCATCTTAATTAAGCACTAATTAATTTTATGTGCTTGATTCAACTAAATCAAGTTAATGATCACTAACCACATCATAAGCACATACGTTAACTCAAATAACTTTAATTAGGCTCAACTTATAAAGCTTACCAATAGGCTTTAAAACGGGTCATAACAATATCTCCCTCCCTTATAAGAATTTCGTCCCGAAATTCCTAAAAGAAAAAGGAAACTTGCTACGCATCTCAGATTCAAGCTCCCACGTAGCTTCTTCAATGTTATGATTCCTCCACAGAACCTTCACCAATGGTATCTCACAGTTCTTAAGCTTCTTGATCCTCTGATCAACTATCTGGATTGGTCCCTCAACATAGGACACATCTGATCTAAGCTGTGTAGGTTCTGGGTCAACTATCTTTTCCGTACCAGGGTAACATTTCTTAAGCATAGACACATGAAACACATCATGAAGATTAGCTAACTCAGATGGCAAATCCAACTTATAGGCTACAGGTCCAATCCTCTCAATGATAGGATATGGGCCCATAAACCTAGGAGTCAATTTGCCTCTCTTACCAAACCTCAACACTCCCTTCCACGGTGAAACTTTCAGATAAACCTCGTCACCAACCTCAAACTCAAGAGGTCGACGTCGTCTCTCTGCATAACTTTTTTGCCTGTCCTGAGCAGCTTTCAACTGCTCCCTGATCACAGATATCTTCTCTGTAGTCATGTCGACTATCTCAGGTCCAAGAATTTCTTTCTCGCCAACCTCGTACCAACAAACTGGTGATCTACACTTCCTGCCATATAGAGCTTCATATGGGGCCATTCCAAGACTAGAATGGTAGTTGTTGTTATATGAAAATTCCATCAGGCTTAAGTGTTCTTCCCAGTTACCTCTGAACTGCAGAACGCATGCTCTCAGCATGTCTTCAAGAGTCTGAATGGTCCTCTCAGATTGACCATCTGTCTGCGGGTGAAACGATGTACTAAACCTCAGCTTTGTGCCCAACGCACGATGTAGCTGATTCCAGAACCTAGATGTAAACTTAGGATCTTTGTCAGAAATAATGGAAACTGGAATCCCATGTAATCTGATTACCTCATCCACATAAACTTTGGCCAACTTTGGAACGTCAAAGGTTGACTTGACAGGAAGAAAGTGAGCAGACTTAGTTAGTCTATCCACAATCACCCATATCGAGTCTGAACCCTAGGCGTCCTGGGTAACCCTACCACAAAGTCCATCGTGATGTGTTCCCATTTCCATTCTGGTATAGGAAGCGACTGCAAGGTACCAGCAGGTTTTTGATGCTCAGCTTTAACCTGCTGACACACCCCACATCTAGCCACGTATTCAGCCACATCCTTCTTCATACCAGACCACCAGTACAGCTCTTTGAGATTCCTGTACATTTTCGTGTTACCAGGATGCATAGCATACATAGAAGCATGCGCTTCTTCAAGAATTTGCTCTTAGATCTCACTGCTCCCAGGTACACACAACCTATCATGAAGATACAACACTCCGTCGTCAGAAAACCGGAATTCTATTCTTTTACCTTCCGACATATCCTGCATAACCTGCCACAACTCGTCATCATTCTGTTGCAACTCCTTAATCTGATCGTAGAAAGTAGGTTTGACCTGCATCTGAGCAATCAACCCACTCTGTCCAGTCACATTCAAGTCTAAGTTCAATTTCCGCATATCTACAAGCAAGTCTCTCTTGAAACATGCCATAGAAAATGCATCAGCTGTTGAACTTGACTTTCTACTCAAGGCATCTGCTACAACATTCACTTTACCAGGATGGTAATCGATTGTCACATCATAATCTTTAATCAGCTCAAGCCATCTGCGCTATCTCAAATTCAAATCCTTCTGAGTGAAGATATACTTCAGGCTCTTATGGTCTGTAAATACCTGACAAGTCTCACCATATAGGTAGTGACGCCATATCTTAAGAGCATGAACTATAGCAGCTAACTCGAGATCATGAGTAGTGTAGTTCTCTTCGTTCTTCTTAAGCTGTCTAGATGCATAGGCCACAACCTTGCCTTCTTGCATCAACACACAGCCTAAACCCCTCCTGGAAGCATCGCAGAACACTGTATAACCTTTGTCTGCCTCTGGCAAAACCAACACTGGTGCTGAAGTCAGCTTCCTCTTCAAGATCTGAAAACTTTTCTCACAGTTATCAGACCAAACAAACGGTGCATTCTTCCTCGTCAAGTGTGTCAAGGGTGATGCTAGCACATTGAAGTTCTGTATAAACCTTCTGTAATAGCCTGCTAATCCCAAGAAACTTCTAATCTCAGTAGGAGTCTTAGGCTGTTCCCACTGAAGCACAGAATCAACTTTCTTAGGGTCAACGCTAACTCCATCTCTCGAGATAACATGTCCAAGAAATGCTACCTCGGCCAACCAGAACTCACACTTGCTAAACTTAGCATACAGCTGATGTTGCTTCAACAACTGCAACACTACTCTCAGGTGTTGTTCATACTGTACATCATCTCTGGAGTAGATCAGTATATCATCTATAAAGACTACAATAAACTGATCTAGGAACGGTTTGAAAATCTGATTCATCAATCCATAAAGGCTGCTGGGGCATTGGTCAGTCCAAACGACATGACCAGAAACTCATAATGCCCATACCTGGTTCTAAAAGCTGTCTTGGGAATATCAGAAGCCTTTATTCTGAGCTGATGATATCCAGATCTCAAATCTATCTTATAGAAGATCGTCGCTCCACGCAACTGATCAAACAGATTGTCTATTCTCGGCAATGGATACTTGTTCTTAATAGTGATCTTGTTCAATTGCCTGTAATCTATACAGAGACGCATGGTACCATCCTTTTTCTTAACAAATAGGACTGGAGCACCCCACGGTGAAGAACTGGGTCTAATGAAACCCTTATCCAGCAATTCCTGCAGCTGCACCTTGAGTTCCTTCAACTCTGCAGGTGCCATTCTATAGGCTGGCAGTGCTACTGGATGACTACCTGGATATACCTGAATTTCAAAATCCAAGTCTCTTACAGGAGGTAGGCCTGGCAAATCTTCTGGAAAAACATCAGAAAACTCACAAACCACGGTCACATCATAAACACTGGCGGTGCTCTTCTCTGCTCTGGTGTCAACCACATGAGCAAGGAACGCTTCACATCCTTTCTGTAGTATCTTATCAGCTATTGCAGCTGATACAATGCACGTAGGCAGAACTTTCCTGTCTCCAGTAAAGACACAAGAAAATTCACCTTGTTGAAAGGTAGCTTCCTTCTTCCAACAATCGAGTTGCACTCGATATGTCTCAAGACAATCCATACCCAAGATGACTTGAAAAGTATTGACATCCAGGGGTATGAGATTAGCAGCAAAGGTGTAACCTTGAAAGGATAACAAACATCCGGGACAGAACTCAGATAAAACTGTTGGTCCACCTAGTGGAACCCTCAACACTAACTCATCTATCAACTCTTGAGTTAACATATTAAGTTTACTAACTAAAGAACGTCGTATAAAAGAGTGAGTAGCACCCGGATCTATCAAAACTGAAACTGGTATACTATTAAAAAAAGCATTTCTCCTGTAACGACTTGTGAAGAGATTATACCTTCCTGAGGTGTCAAAGAGAAGAAACGTGCTGAAGCTCTCCCTCTGACACACTGTCTTCTCTTACCACTTCTGCCACTGGGCACTCCACCACCTCTGGAACCAGAAGCCATAGAAGAACTCGGAACATCATGGTACTGAGGCTGGAAAGCTTGTGATGCTGCTTGACGAAGCTGAGGACATTCCTTTCTGAAATGTCCTACTTGTCCGCAGACAAAACAACTTGCACCCCAACACGGACCAGTATGTGGTTTTCCACATTTGTCACATGGCGGTATCCCTTGTCCCTGGGGACCTGTCACTGACGTTGACGACCCAGAAGACTGTCCACTAGACACACTGCCCCATCTCCCTGGGTTGTATCCCCCTCTGCCTCTAGAAGGAGCAACATCCTCAGATCTCTGTCTGCCGAAACAGCTAAAGCCATGCCCGAGTTTAGAAAAGAAACCTCTACCTCCACCTCTATATCCACTACTGGATTGTCCTCTACTGAAATCTATAGATCTTTTCTTAGACTCAGGCACCTTGTCAGCGTTCACAGATTCCTTAACCTGTCTAGCAGCCTCAACAAACTCACCAAAGTTCTCCCTGTTCCTTTTACTAATAGCAGAAACGGTATACCGAATTTCTGGCCTTAGCCCTTCCTGAAACCTTCTGCATCTTTCTAAGTTGTCAGGAACAAGCTGCGGACAGAAGTTTGCTAATCGTGTGAAAAGTGCTTCATACTCAGTAACTGACATGTTCCCCTGCTTAATGTTATGTTACTGCCTGATTTTCTCATTAAGGAAGGTAGGTGTATAAAACTTAAGATGAAACTCTTCAGAGAAATCCTGCCAAGAAAGCTCTGTACCTCTCCTCTTTTCCTCCACACTATGCCACCACAGCTCTGCATCGCCTGTCAAAAGATAAATTGCATGATTAATCTTTTTCTCTTCTGAAAGCTCCATCAGGCGAAAGACCTTCTCTATCTGTCTCAACCACTCATCAGCCTCTGCTGGATCTGTAGTGCCACTAAACTTTGTGCCGCCAAGCTTCTTTACAAACTCATATGATCGCATCAGATCCTTACTGCTGGTAGAAGTAGAAGCTCGCCTATCAGCCTTGTACCTCTCTTTGGTCTCCAGAAACATCCTATACATCCGGGATGCTTCATCCACGTGGTTGCCACCACCTGGACCCAAGTACAGAGGATCAGGGCCAACATGACTCTCGGCCTGATCATCGCGATCAAAGCCTCTTCCTACCATCTGCAATGATATAACAGAATATTTCCTATTAGAAAACTACAGATAGAAGAAAGACACCTAAACCTTAATCCTATTGGTCTCTTATCCTCCCCTGACCTGGACTCTGAGTAACTATGTACTCAACCTGGCTCTGATACCAAAATTGTCACACCCCGATCTCACACTAACCACTAATCATGAGATTAGGGTGCGACAGAGGGATTATCACATAAACAAATCACTGAGAACTTTTTCTTTTTAAAACCTCGTAATGATATCTAGATTATTGTTGTAAACTAAAACATAATAAACTATTGCGGAAGCATTTCAATTAAACTGGCTAGAGTACGTAAACAGAGTTTACAACATGTAACATTGTTTAACAGAAAGTAAACATAATAGTTAATTTACACCTTTTACACATTCGCCATACATACTCTCTCTTACCCACACCATGTCCCAAGGACTGAGGGGAAAGGACTAAGAGACCTCTAATTAGACTAACTACAAACCTTTTATAACTAGGCGTTAGGATGAAACGACCCTTCCGATTCCTGATGCTGATGCTGACCTGAAAATGTTTTGAGTAGAGGTATGAGCCTACTCGCTCAGTGAATAGCATTTCATTTAGCTATCACTAAACAACTCATCAGGTTTATAGATTTAAATAAAACATAAGTACAGTACTAAGCAGGGCAGTTCTAATAACATAACAGATTTGCAAAATATAATCACATTTCCATGCATTAACAGATAATTTGAACAGATAAACAGATATAAAGAAATAACACAAAAGTTCGAATACTTTAATTTACTGTGATCCTATATGAGTACCAATTTATATTATTATTAAGCCCTAATCATATACAGTGTACCCTGTATATGAAGATCCGTAGCGAACTACGATCCCACCGTACAAGACTTAGCGACACACCCGGGAAATGCTAAGTCTGACGCCAGCCTTGCTCTGCCACAGGACCCCAGGCTCATCGGCCTCACTGTACTACATCAAGTGCTCTAGACTCCTCCTCTAACCTGAGTACACAAGCGGAGAGTCTCACGGGGTTACCTCCATGACATCGCACGGATCTTGTTGCAATAACCCCCAATTTTCTCCAGTGCCACCGTGACATCGCACGCGTTATTGTTGGACACTACCTCTCTATCCTCGTGTCTCCATGACATCGCACGGATAATGTTGCAACACGAGTTTCACCCCTAAGAAGCAGATCTGTCAAAGGGGTTCTTCGGTGTTAGGGCACCTAAGTCTATTAACTGATTAACATATAAACATTTAAACAGGAAAATCACATTTACTGATTTCATATCAGATCACAATACACTGTCATTCTAAATGACAGAGCAATATATTTTAAATCATTGTAATTTCTGAGAAATTCTCATACCATGCATCCAGACAAATTAGAAATGCATAAATAACCCAACTTATTTCAATTTGGCACATACATAGCGAATTTACGCAATTGAACATCTTATTGCACAAATTAAAGAAATTTACTTCACATATGAGAACCATACTCAACATTTGTCAATTCTCTAAAATTCTCGAAAAACGTGCACATTAACCCTAATCCTGGTTTGTGCATCACTTAACTCAATTAAGAGTTAATTACATATCATAACACAATTTAATAACAATACTTGAGAATTTCTGGTAATATTTCAGAGAAATGTGCCATTTCATGTAAATATCGATTTACACATATTAACGTCAAAAGATATATGCAATTAGGGTTTTCATGCATTTTTTATTTATTCATATCAACTTTGAAATCGTACATCTGATAATTTATCAGAAATCTTCATTGTCTGGGTTCATATCCAAATCATACCATTTAAGACATGAATTTCTAATTTCAACATTCAAATGAGCAATTTAGGTTCCAATGAACCATATAAATCTACCGATTCAATCCACACTGATCAATTGCTAAATTTAATCATATAATAGCGTCTAGAAGCAATTTATGAAATAAAAATTCGGGGATAACGCCTGTTATCAGCGTAATTCGCGCACAAAACAGAAAATATTCAAACGTCTAAGTTTATTAATGATAAATAAATGAAATTCTACTCATAGCGATTTGGGCTGTCCGGATTCGTCCGGAATTGCGTCTAAGGACCAGTTTTCGGGCGATTTCTGGTCTTCTTCTACCTTTGGATTAATTAGCTTACTGATCCTGCAATTCAACAGCAGAACAGTTCCTTTACGATCAGATCTGAAATTGGCTAAATTGATAGATGGATCTTGGCTAACTACTATGGAAATTCTAATCTGGACCTCAAGCCGAAATCAAGGCAATGTTCTGGAGTACTGGTTTCCCCCAAAAGCTCATCACGAATGAACTGGATATTGTGGCTTTACTGCTGCTACGGCTGCAAGGTACGACACTGCCCCTAGCTAGATGAGCGCCAAACCTGGTGGTCAGAGTTAGGAAAAGAATCGTTGATGCATGGTTGGTCGTTGACCGAAACAAAGAGCATCCTTTTCTCTCCCAAACATGGCCACACGAGCTGCTTGCTGATAGGCGCCGCACCTACTGCAGGTCGGCTACCCAAGCAGGTAGCTAGGTCGATGATAGTGGGGGGGAGGGGGAAAGATAGAGGAAGAAGAGAGGGAAGGTGGATGACCTTTTTCAACAGATTCTAGAACTCCAAATCGCCCCGCCCTAGATCCTTTGCTGTTGCCGATCATGCGCAGCTGTAGTTGTTTGTTGGGCGCCGCCAGGCTGGTCGAAGGTCGATGTGCTATGCACCTAGGGCGAGGAGGAAAAAGATAACAGATGGAGGAAGAAGGGAGACACGACACCAAGCTGGATCGGTGGTGAATGCTAAAAAAAATCGCCTGCTCTCAACTCTCCTTCAGTCGCGATCTCTAGTTGGGCGGGTTTTGGGCGCCGCTCACAGCTCTCTGTTGTATCGGCTGAAGGAGAAGAAAAGATAAAGGAAAGAAAAGCAACCGACCCACTAAAAATGAAAAAATGAATTGGAAAAATTGCATTTCAGCCCCTAATTCTTACAATTGCCATAACTATGGCCTTGAGGGTCCAATTTGGTCAATTTTTCTTGCATTATTTCAAGCGTGAAATTCATACTAATTTTACAATATCATACTAATTTTACTATTTCTCCGGTTCAAAATTTCAAATTGCATCCAATCATCACTTTACTCAAATTGATCATCTTAATTAAGCACTAATTAATTTTATGTGATTGATTCAACTAAATCAAGTTAATGATCACTAACCACATCATAAGCACATATGTTAACTCAAATAACTTTAATTAGGCTCAACTTATAAAGCTTACCAATAGGCTTTAAAACGGTCATAACACGTGTACTGGCTTAGTGCTAGACATGTGATTGTTAAAGCAGTCACGCTCGATCGCAAGGGCAGACAGGTGATGGCTGGTGAGAAGCCTCAAAACAGAGGTAATAACCGCTTGAAAACGATTTGGGTCAAGCAAGGGGTGAAATGGAAAAGGAGTTCGAGGAAGAAGATCCTTGTACCAATTTACCACCTCAAGAGACACAAAGTAGGTGTTATCAAAAGGAATCAAGTGATTAGTCGAGGAAGAGGCTTGAGCATTGCCAGGAGCAGCATGTTTTCATCTTTGGGAATCCATGGAAATGAAAACAAGAAGAAAAAACGTGCACACAAGCAAAAGCAAACCTCAAACGCCGAAGAAAAACCACCACGAGTGCCCGGGGAGGTCAAGAACTGGGTTGCTAGGTCGCCCTAGGGCTAGGAATGGGAGGTTTGGGGTTGGGTGTGAGAGCTTAGGGCTTAGAGGCAAGGAATCCGTCGGCTATTTTCTAGTTGCAAGGGAAAATAGTCGGCCGATCCAAACTTTTAAGTTGGCTCAGCCCGTGGATCGGTCGAGTTCTGAGTGGGGTAAACTCAACTGAAAGGTCCACTGAAGAACTGCTCTCGGCTCCTGATCGGTCGATTTTTCCAGGGTGGAAACTCGACCGAAGGTCAACTTGACCTAACAGTCACATTCTTAGATTCTAGCCATATACATACCAATTAAATTCATTTTTCCATTATATTATGTATAATTAACATACTTAGGCACATTTAGCTCATCATTGGGCACTATTTAGCGATAAAACATAAAATTCGATAAAAACTCAAAAGCAAGCAAAACTAAGCATGTTGACAGGCAATTTAGGGACAAAAAAAACATATATAGGCAAGACAAGGTGAAGATAGACATGAGCAAGCATATAGGAAAAAGACAACTAGCTAGATCAAATGGCAAGATCATTCAAATCAACAATAAGCAGTTTAGATCGAATAAAATTAAATTGATCTCTAGCTAGAGGTTTTGAAAAGATATCCACCAACTGATTTTCTGTGTCCATATGTGTGATATAGATATCTTTCTTGGCAATGTGGTCACGAAGAAAATGATGAAGAACCTCTCTATGCTTGGCTCTACTATGCAATATAGGATTGTAAGATAGGTTGATTGCATTAGTATTGTCACAAAAGATAGGAGAAGCATCAAAAAATGTGTTAAAGTCTTGGAGCATTTGCTTCATCCATAGGACCTGTGCACAACAACTCCCGGATGCAATGTATTCAACTTTGGTAGTTGATAATGCCACTATACTTTGTTTCTTGGAGAACCAAGACACTAAGCATGGTCCTAGAATGAAGCAAGTGCCACTTGTGCACTTTCTATCAACCTAACACCCTGCGTAATCTGCATCACTATATGCTCTAAGAGTAAAATCCCTTGATTTAGGATACCATAGTCCAAAATTTTGGGTTTTGGCTAAGTACCTCAAAATCCTCTTAATAGCAATAAGATGTGACTTCTTAGGGCTAGATTGAAAGTGAGTGCACAATCCAAAACTAAACATAATATCAGGTCTAGAGGCCGTTAAATAAAGTAAACTTCCAATCATACCTATATAGAGCTTCTCATCTACCATTTCACCTTCTTCATCTTTGTCAAGTTTGGCGGTGTTTGACATGGGTGTATCCATCGGCTTCATGTTCTCCATCCCAAAGCGCTTGAGGAGTTCACTTGTGTATTTGCCTTGATTGATGAAGTTTCCTTCTTTTGTTTGCTTGATTTGAAAGCCGAGGAAGAAGGTCAACTAACCCATCATGCTCATTTCAAACTCACTCTGCATAAGAGAACTAAACTCCTTGCAAAGATCAAGATCAGTCCCGCCAAAAATGATATCATCAACATATATTTGAATTATAAGAAAATGGTTAGAAGTGTGTTTTAGAAACAAGGTAGAATCAACTTTTCCCATGACATACCTGTTATCTAACAAAAAGTTCTTTAGTTTCTCATACCAATCTCGAGGTGCTTGTTTGAGTCCATACAGAGCTTTTTGCAATAAACAAACATGATTGAGTAACTTGTCATTTTCAAAGCCCGGAGGTTGAGCAACAAATACTTCCTCCTTGATTGTACCATTCAAAAATGCACTTTTAACATCCATTTGATATAATAAGAAATTTTTGTAACTAGCAAAGGCAAGTAGAATACAAATAGATTCTAATCTAGCAATAGGAGCATAAGTTTCATCAAAGTCAATTCCTTCCTGTTGGTTGTAACCTTGTGCTACTAACCTTGTTTTGTTTCTTACCACTTTTCTTTGCTTATCTATCTTGTTACGGTAGACCCATTTGGTGCCAATGATTTTTCTATCACTTGGTCTTGGCACTAGAGTCCACACACGATTCTTCTCGAATTGCTCTAACTATTCTTGCATGGCTAGGATCCACTCATCATCACCAAGGGCTTCTTTGATGTTCTTTGGCTCTAGTTGGGAGATGAAGGCACTATTTGCTTGTTCTTTGTTGTGAGTAGCTCGTGTCCTCATTCTCTCGAAAGGGTTTCCAATGATCAACTCCTTGGGATGATTCTTTGCAAAGCAGGGTGTGGGATCCTTCTTTTCTTCTTCTTCTTCTTCTATCACTTGCTTACCTTTATTTTTGATGTTGAGGTCTTTTAAGATGGGAATAAAATCATCTGTAACATCATCAACAACAACATGCTTGCCAACAACATGGTTAGTTTCAATAAACTTAACATTGATAGATTCTTCAATTTTGGACAATTCAATGTTGAATACTCTATATGCCCTGCTAGTAGTGCTATAGCCTAGGAAGAAAGCCTTATAAGATTTCAGATCAAACTTGTCAAGAGAATCCTTCATGTTTAAAACAAAACAAGGACATCCGAAAACATGAAAGAAATCAATAGACGGCTTTCTACCACGCCATAGTTCATAGGGGGGTTTCTTTAAAGAAGGATGTGTGAAAACTTGATTTTGCACAAAGCATGATGTGCTAACAGCTTCAGCACAAAACTTCTTAGGAGTGTCATACTCAACAAGCATGGTCCTAGCCATCTCTTGTAGCGACATGTTCTTCCTCACTACAACCCCATTTTGTTGAGGCGTACGAGGAGGAGAAATTGTGCGAATAACCATATTTTTCACAAAAATGCTCAAAAAGATTATTTTCAAATTCTCCCCCATGGTCACTACAGATAGAAACAATTCAGCAAGAAGCTTCATTTTCAGCCCGTTTACAAAAGCTCGAGAAAACATCAAGAGTATCAGTTTTAGAAATGAGAAAGAAGGTCCAAGTATATCGAGATAAGTCATCAACAATAACAAGACAATACTTGGAACCACGAAGCGTTTGCGTTCTCATTGGTCCGAATAGATCAATATGAAGAAGTTCAAGAACTCTTTTGGTACTCATGACTCCTTTGGATTTGAAGGATGATTTGGTTTATTTCCCTTGTGTACAAGGTTGGCATTCCTCGTCCTTATCAAAATCCAATTTAGGAAGTCCTCAAACCAAATCCTTTTTGTTCAACTTCTTCATTTGATGCAAATTCACATGACCCAAATGACGATGCCAAAGAGAAAGATCATTTTTATCCACAACCAAGCATCTATTTAGTATGGGCTTAAGAGAATCAAGAACAATAACATAAAGATTACCAATTCTAGTTCCCTTATATATAACATTGTAGGAGAGGGAATCTAGAAGCAAGCATTCTAAAGAAGTAAACAACACAAGATATCCATTGTCACAAAGTTGACTAACACTAATTAAATTGTGATGTAGGCCATCAACAAGAAACACATTTTTAATACATAGCTCATTGCCTACATCACCCTCACCTATGAACTTACCCTTCTTGTTGTCCCCGAAGGTTACCGATCCTCCTTTCTTTTTCACAAACTTGTTGAAATGGCTGATTTCTCCATTCATATGCTTAGAGCAGCCACTATCAACAATCCATCTCTTTTTAACCTGCAAGAAAGAAGGATGTCAGAACCCAACTCAAACTTTGGGATCTGGGGTTAGCTTGGGGACCCATTTCATCTTTGGGTTGGTCCCCTTGGGCTTGTAAGGACAAGAAGTGGAGTAGTAGTCATCACATTTACAATGAACACAAACCATAGGGTTCCTAGAGTCGGAAGTCTCTGCATGGAAAATGGGAGGTTCCACACTCTTCTTCTTACCCTTGTTCTTGCTCTTTTTCTTACCTTTGGGAGCAGTCCCATCATATCCCAAACCACTAGTACCAACATGTTTGGTAGAGTGTTCTAGGACATCATTGAGGGATTTCTTTCCTAAGAGAAACCTTTGCAAAGTAGATCTTAACTTGGCATTATCATCACTAAGATTTATAACAGTAGTAGAAATACTAGCAAGATCTTCTCTAGCATGCAAAAGGTCGGCCTCAAGACAGAGGGCTTTAGTAAGAAGGGAATCTTTTTCTAAAGATAAGCTAGCAACTTCATTTCTTGGCAAAACGGGCCTAGAAGATAAATCATTAACTTGAGCAAGAAACTTGGCATTTTTAGATTTAAGCACAATAATCTCTCTTTGATAAGCATAGACTTCATCTCTCCTAGCATCATCAATAAGTTTGAGTTCCACATTTTCAGTTTTAAGAACATCAAGCTCATCTAGGCACTTTTGGTTTTCTATCTTAAGATTTTCAATATTTTTAAGATATACACCATTCTCAACCTCTACTCCATTGTATTGAAGTTTGAGGTCAAGAAATTTCCCTTTCAAGGAATATATGCTCTCAAGATGCAATTTTTCATTTTGATCAAGAATATCAATTTTAGCATAAAGATCATAAATTATCTTCCCTAATCTTTTTCTTTTAGACTTGCATTTAGCAAAAGAGGATTTGCATTCATTTAACATATCAATAAGAGTTTCCTTAGATAGCTCATGCAAATTAACATTGCTTACCTCACTTACCTCACTTACATCTTCACTAGTGGAGGCCATGAGGGCAAGATGGCATTCTCCATCTTTGGAGATTGAGGATCTTGAGGATGACTCCTCCCATGCTGCATGAGCTGCATCTTTGGATCTTCTCTCCTTCTTATCTTTCCTCTTGTACTTGGCTTCTCTATTGTACTCCTTGTCTTTCTTGTGGCTGCTCTTGTGATGGCTCTTCTTGGCCATTGGGCAATCACTCTTGTAGTGGCCTTTTTTACCACACTCATAGCATCTTGGAGTTGAAGAGGAGGGCTTTCTCTTAAAGTGTTTCCCCTTTGAGTAGTTTGCCTCATGCTCATTGGAACCTTCATCTTCACTTAAGGAAGGGCTGCGAGACTTCAAGGAGAGTTGTTGTTTCTGGACCATTTCTTCAATTTGTGCTTTGAAGGTTGTGTCCTTTATCTTCTTAGACTCTTTTTCTTCTCTCGTCTCTTCCTCTTCTTTCTTGTCAAGCCTAGGTTCATGGGCTTGGAGATTACCAAACAACTCCTTGGTTGACAACTCACTTAGCTTGTACACCTCTTCAATTGAAGTAACCTTAGGCTCCCATCTCTTAGGAAGAGATCTCAAGATCTTAGAGTTGATAGTACCTCTATCCATTACACTCCCAAGGGCGTCCAAACTATTCAATATGACATTGAGCCTAGTGTACATATCAGCCAGTCTCTCATTCTTACCCATTTTGAAGTTCTCTAGAAGACCACCAAGCATGTAGACTTTAGCCTCCTTCACTTGCTCAATTCCTTCATAGGTGACACACAATTTGTGCCATATCTCATGTGTTGTGTCCCAAGAAGAGATCCAGTTGAACTCATATGGAGTAAGATCGGCGTAGATGATGCTCAGAGCTTTGGCATTGAGTTGAGCATGCTTCATTTCATCTTCAGTCCATGTGGTGATGTCCCCTTTTGGATCTTCATATTTGAGGTGGACAATCTTCCACATTTCATAGCTCACACCTTGGAGGTAGAATTGCATTCTTCTCTTACAATAGAGAAATTTTGTGTCATCGAAGACTGGAGGTCTCATGGAGAAGCTTCCTTCTAGGTTAAGTGAACCAAGAGCTCAATCACCCATCTTCTCCTACTTGTTGAAGTAGATTGGAGAAGACCTGCTCTGATACCACTTGTTGGATCAATGGGCTCTAGAGGGGGGTGAATAGAGCTTCACAAACTTCACAAAATCAATTAGACCTCCAATTTATATTTAGTGCATAAACTAAACCAAACAGAAGTTTGAAGTCTTAATCTAGCATTAAAAGCAAGGATAAGAGACAAGGAATAACAAGCACTTGGACAACTAGTTTAGAGTGGTTCCATGTCCTAAACTTAGGAGCAATGTCAGTCCACTACCTAGAGTTGGTTAGGCTCTAGGATTTGCAACTTGGTTCTCTTATATATCACAATAATATTATAAGATACAATAACCACACATCCAAGGACTTAGTTTCTCAAGCTAAGATCTTCTACCTCACCAAGGACTAACCCACTCTGCAAGTAGTCTTCATCCTTCTTCAAAGGACTTACCCACTCCAGCTTTAGTCTTCAGCCTTGCAGGAATTACCCATCTTACTTGAGCTTTGCCTTGCACCTCTCCTTCTCTTGGAGAGCTTTTGCACCTTTCTCCTTCACTAGGAGATCTAGAGAAGCTTTCTTTCTTCACTCTTGAAGAGCAACAACCATCTTCACCTTCACTCGGGGAAGAGCAACATCAACTTCTCTTTCACTTGGAGAAGCAGCTTCAATCAATCTTCAAAGGGAATATGAGGTAGGAAGAGGGAATGGAGAGCTTTACATCATACAACAGATAGCTCTCATACATAGGAACCTAACTCACTCATAGCTCATGAATTTGTCTTGAAGGTAGAGAGAGAAAGGGGCTCAAAGGCTTAGAACACTCTCAACTATGCTAGCATCAAGTTTGTAATGAATGAGCAGCCTTGGAATGAAGCACAAGGGGTCTATTTATAGTTGAGGGTGCCCCTTTAAGTTGTGGGACACTTGGATACAAAAATAGCCATTTTTTGTTCAAGGAAACGACTCTATTTTTGCCCAAAACACTCACCAACGGTCACATCACTTTTTACTTTAAATTCCGTACAGTGCAATTGGTCGAGTTTCAATAAAGGTAACTCGACCGATCAAGTAAATGACAAAGCCGATATTCAAATGATTGGTCGAGTTTGTCCTGACAAAACTCGACCAACCATTTGAACTCAAAATAGTCAGTTACATGATCGGTCGAGTTCTGTGAAAGCACAACTCGACCGGTGCAATCTTCAGAAAATTGACCAAGAATGATCGGTCGAGTTTCAAGCCAGGGAAACTCGACCGACCAAGTGCATGTAATCAATTTTCTAATTTGCATCTAAAGTGATTAGCACTTGGTGAATTTTTTCCCAAACATTTTTCTCATCTAAGTTACAAGTCAATTCATCATTACAAGTGATTACATAGATGTTCTGAGGTCGTTTACATAGAAATCCCAAAAAGCACACTTGTAGCTATTTTGACTTGAACTTGACCCATTCTAGGGCTTTGAATTTTGGATCCTTTTCATGTACCTAATGCATGCAAAAAATCTTAAACGCACATATTAGATACATATGAATGGAATGGTTAAGTCATTATCAAAATATAGGTAATGTATAACCTCTAGGTCAACAAATATTTGTTTCTAAATAAATGCAACTCAAGATTTTCAAATTTATTAGTAAAGCATTGACACTGATTAGGGTAAATGGGCACCTAATATTCCATCAGGGTACACCTATTCGGGCCTTGATCTCATCAGCATGTACCCTTTAAGGTTCAACTCATATTGATTAGGGATTTAGCTTTGACCAATAGACGCTTTGGGTGTAGTGTAGTGTAATGTGTAGTGTAGTGTATTATGCAAAGAAGTTTGACTTGGACTGACATGCACCTAGAAGTTTTTTTGTTGAAACATATAATTTTCCTCAATATATGATGCAGAAGCTAGAATTAAACACAAGCATTATACTTTCTAATTTGTCCCAATAAGTACTATATAAATGGTAAAGAGTTGCATATAAATACAAAATTGTTTGATTTTATAGTATATTATCATATATTTAAAGCTTTATATAGCTTTGGATTAGTCTCAAAATATTAAAATACATTTTGTGTAGACTTCTACTGCTACTCAATCCAAATTGTCTCAATATGTCAATTTAATATTATAACATCATCTTATTAACATGGACCCAAGTCAACAAAAAGATCCAAACATGAGTCCATTAGTTTTGAGTCTGGTCTGGTAATATTCATGGGTTCATACGTAATCTTGACTAACCTAATATCTAGAGGTTTAAATCGATTGGGTTTTGGATATTGTTACACAATTGACTTGTAACTACTCAAATATTACAAGAGCTTAAGAAAAAAAATTAAATCGTCTGTGAATCCAACCTCAATTCTAGACTATCAATGTCTAACAGGAATCCATGATCATAGACTAGAAAAATTTAAATTGATCCTAGTATGTTTCAATTTTAGAAAAAATATATTCATTCGATCACCTCATTTACATCATTTTTTGGGATGATTTTAGACAGATTCAACTTCTGATATTTGTTGGGGTTTTCTACATGTACATGCATGCCAAGCCGGTTCTACAGTTCAAATGCTTAGGAATATAGTTATCCACCCTAGGTCCATTTTAAGATGCTAAACCAATGTCTTACTTTTATTAATAATTTGGAATGATAGTGGGTCAAATCAATGACGAAGCGTGTCCAATTTTGAGTAAAGGAAAACTCCACCCACTAACAGGTCTATACATCAAACAAATAAATACGCCACAGTCTGACCCAGAAATCATTGGGTACATGTTTTAATTTGTTCAAAACAAGACAATTTTGAATCTGAAAGTTGACGCCCCAAAACGATTGGTCGGAGGAGGCATACATATAATTTGGATTGTAATAAGACTTCTATCATGATATGTTTGACGATTTGAGTTACTAATACTTTTTGACATAATTTTGAAATTATTTTCTATTTTCAAAAAGCGACTAATACTTTTTGACACAATTTTGAAATTGTTCTCTATTTTCAAAGAATGTAAATATAGTGTATTATGATATGAATACCAAAGCCACACTTTAATAATTATTCAATAGACATTGAAAAAGTCAGGCTCGTATCATGGTATATACTTGTTAGTTGAAAAGAATTTGAATTGGTGTTTTTTTTGTCTGTGTTCATATAGTATAGAGGTAATAGAAAGAACATAAATATAAATATAAAAGAAATTAATCACTATATAGAACAACTAGTAGATGCACGTGTTTTACACATGACTTCTATAAATTTGACTTATAGATAAGAAAAGTAACAATATTGATCAGATTATGATAATAATTTAACTAAAAAATGAAAGAAAATAATAAGTCTAGTATATATATTACTAGATATACTCACCACTTTATCTTTTATTCATCTTCTAATGGTCTCTATGCTATAAGAATGTGATAGAATGAGTAATGACATTTTTTTCTTTGTTGTGAAACTATGATTTCAGTGATGTGATCTTTGTTGTCTTCCATTGATTCTTTATGTAACCAATATCTTGTGTAGTGATGCATATGTGGTCTTTCTTTTTCCTTTTACCTTTCATATTTCACTTTATTGTTTGTGACATTTCATATTAATATTCTCCATAAATTGTAGTTGTATTATATGTCATAATGAAATTCAATGGAAAGATTGTAATGATTATACATTAGTTTTATATATTTTAAGTAAATGTTTTAGCATATTTATGATGTAATATAGTGGGAAAATTTATCTAATTGTTTATCTCAATGCATTTGAAGCATCACATGTACCCTTGTATATCTTTGGCAAAAACTATACTTATTGAAAAGCATATTAGCACCCTCTCATGTGGAAGATATATGGCCACAAGAGTGTCATTATTATAATTGTGTAAGATATAATCAACTCCATATTTTTAGCATTGATACTCATCTTCTACCAAAGCATCATAATAAAATATGTTGAGTTCAATCAACTTCTAAAATTGTATTTTGAATTTTGTGATTTTATATCATGTAAGCTAATTTGGGAGTGAAACAAATATGCATGTGGCATGGTCATCTTATTCAAAATGCCCTTTTTCAAATATTGTTGAATTAAGAACATACAAAAGGGTACCAAGACAACCAAGTTCCCAAAAACAACCAAATCTATAATTTTCAGATTGCATATAATTACTATTCATTAACAAAAAATTCTAACATTGGTAGATGTAATGTCACTCAGATTTCATTACACATATAACAAAGTAGTTCAATAAGTTGAATTGTCTTACATTTTTAGCTTAATTCTTATTCTTGACAGGTTCAATATGTCTATAATAATAAGACAAAAAAGGAATAAGTGAACAATATATTTGTGATATATTGTTACTGTGAATTTTTTATAACGAATTCAATTTATTCAATTTTAGTGAGTACTCAACACAAAAGAGTAATAATTTTAGTTCTTATTGGTTCATGAATATGCTCTTGCTGATATGTTAGATATGGGAAGTATTAGGTGGCGTATAACTTGATGGAATACTTTGTTGAATAACCATGTAAATCACTCTTTTTCTTTTTGGGTTTCAAGTTCCCTTTTCTCATGTTTGTTTTATGATAGTATATGAGTTGGTCACTTGGACATTTATTATTTAATCCTCAATTTTGTTTTTTCCAGTGGTAGATCTAGAAAATTAAGTTAGGGAAACATATATGCAAAATTAAAGAGACTAATATAAGGTAGAAAGTTGAAGATATGTTTTATTTACAAATGAAGTGATTGTTCAATTATTAACATTAAATAATAAGACCTAGGCTGGGTATGTGCCCCAAGGCTAGTATGTGTCTCCACCTCTTCTTTTCCAACATTGAATATCTCCCTTTGATCCCCATCTAGACTTCAAATGATTAATGGATGGCATCTAGATGTTAATGGTGGGGTTACAAAGAACATTTACATTTTCCTTATGAGAAAATAATGGTTTAGCGAGAAGATAGAGAATTTTTTATAATTGTAGTTTATAAGGTAGGTTATAAGAGGGGTATCTATCGTATATTCTCATAGACAATATCTTGTTTGTTCCTAGTAAATTTCATATATATTGGATAGAAATTTTAGCACATGTGTAAATTAATGATTTCTTTCTATAATATGTTTGTAACAAATCAATGCCTAATATAGATTGAGTTACAAGTTGTTCTAATATAACTCATCGAGATATGGTTTGCAATAAAGACTAATTATGTGATATATTTAGTTCCACGTTTGTTTTAATATGCTATTATTTACTATTCTGAGTAAATAGTTATTATGATATTGTTCCTCAATGTCCTTGTTTCATTCAATACGAAGACACGCTATTGAATTTACAAAAACAAACAACATTTTTTTCACAGTAGAAAAATTACTTAAATTATAGATGATTCATATATTTTGTACACTCATTTCATCAACATCATCATCATCATCATGATGTTGGTCATCGTTTTCGTCATTATCATAATCACCGATTCCTTTATCATATTTAAAAATCTCCTATTGTCATGTATCTCAGTTAATGTTTTTGTGTAAAAAGGACATCTTCCATGTTGAGGATGTTTTAACGCTATGTGTTGAAATTTATTTCCAATTCCTTATTTGTGTTTCCAGCACCTATTGGACATTGATTTTTAGATATTTCTTCCCAAACTCTAACTATCTAAAATAAAAAAGGTTATTGGTACAATTTCTTGGAATTCAATAAATCAATTTTGTGTATCTAAGATATATATATTTATGAATTTATCAGACTAAGAATTGATATAGTGATCTTATAAATACTCACTATATGTTTCTAGTTTCTCTGTGATCATTGGGTATTGATAAAGGGAAAATCTATTTGAGTCGCCACATAGAGAAGAGTAACTAAGTTTGCACATAAAAAGATGCAACCTTGTACAAGATAACATCGCATTGTTATACATTCTATACAATATTTTATGTTCAAACTAGGTAATTTTGTCACAAAGGAAAGATTAACTAAGCTTGCAAGTAAAAACATAGAAACATACATTACTTGACATACTTAAAAAATGTGCTTCCTTGAGGGTTCAGTTTTAGTTATAGATCTTTTTTTAAGAGGAAGAATCCTAAATATACCTTATCCCTTCTTGAAAGTTGATTAAATGACTTTCATAATGCATTTAACTATTAACATTATTAATTAGGCATATGTGTCAGTCATATCATTGGCTTCATGTTTAAATGTAAGAGATAAAATACATCATCATAAATCCATCATCATCTAACTAATAAGTGTTTCTATAAGCAATGATAGAGTTATAACATTGAATGAAGAGAAAATCTAGTTCAACAAGAATTTTACAACAAGTTTTAGCGTTCTTGCTTTCTTGATTAATGAGATTGTGTCTTTACAGTTATGAAGGGAGCCAGAGTCAATGTCATACAAAGAAAACCTCATTAATCCATGTGATTTCAGAAGTGAAAACATGCTTTTAAATGAGATCTAACATGAATGTTTGTGAAATATAAGATCATTTTACCTAGAAACAAACAAAATTTTACATGTCCTTGTATACTTTTAGAATAAAACATATTATACTTGGACGTGTTAGATCGACATGACAACACATTTCAGCGTAGTATGTGTGAATTTTAAAACAAGATTATGTGCAAAACGAAGTGCTAAAGTTTTTTAGAATCGCAAACCATAAATTTTGATCATATATATGCATATACACTTTGAAGTTTGTGAAAAAGAAAATAAAAATTAGAATTTCTTAGTAAAACCCCATTTCATATTGTAACATCATATAAGCTTACTAACTTTGGGAATAATAATATATAGAAATATACATATGGCATTACTAAAATATGTGAATTTTAATTTAGAGTAAGATAATATAGTTATAGAAAAAGGAAGAAAAGGGTTTTTGAAGTAGACAAGCTTGTCCAATATCAATTGTCTTAGAAAACAAAGGGATGTGAATGTTATAGCTTTTTTGTGATTGTGTAATAGAAATAATCCCCTCTTGTATGTGAATGAAAGCTAATTATATTTTATATTCTTGAAAGTTAGCCACTCATTTTTACTTTGACATTTAAGCCTATATCCCATTAACGTTGAGGTCAACTACATGAATATGTTTTCTCCATTCATCTTTTTTTTTGGGTTTAAATATATTCAAGTTGATACAAAATTTTATAAGATCAAAAATCACCAAGAAGATATCTAGGAGTATATATATTATTTTAGATTTATTACAAGATTATTTTGTAGGGAAGAAAAGTAGTGCATATTCAAGTCATTTTAAAGAAGTTTATATAAATCCAAGAGTTGGTTATGTGCTTCAAGTTATAGTTTACGGTAACATATTCAAAGAGATCTTTGTTTTCATAATTTTCTAGATGATTATTGATAAGAAAGCCGCTGATGCACATTTTCAGATTGAGCTATTTTATTTTGTAATAAGAAGATAATGCAAATAAAAGTGACAAATGAAGCATTTATGCATGAAGTAGAATACATCAATTTGCATAAAATCTATCCACTAAAGAAATATTTATTAGAAACAAATAAAGTAATTATATTGATTTCATAATTTTTTTTGAAGAGATCAATATTAAGGTCACTAAAGTGTGCTCATGTTTCACCCGCTAGTAACAATGTTATATTACCAACTTGAATAAAGTGAATTTGTGAGTTCAATTAGAAGAAAAAACAAAATAATTGTTTCAAAGCAGTTACACTGTACTGCATAAAGACAAATTTTATGATGTGAGATTGTTCTAAAAAATATTAATAATACAAAGAGAAATATTTGTTCTGCAATTTGGATGATGTATAATTGAATCTTAACTCTATAAGGTTAAGTATATAAATAAATTTGAGCAAAAGACATATGAATAATAAAAATGAGCATACATATTTTTTCCTTACGTCCTTTGTATGTCATAATGTTGCATTGGAGGTACAATTGCAAGTCTTCCTCACCGCCGTAACAGAAGTAGCTGATGCAAATCGATTTTCTTTTTAGGTCAAAATTATGTGTTGCTTCTTCCTTTTGATAAGAACTGACCCTCGCCGGTAGGGGAATATCAAGAAAGACAAAAAGGAGGAATACAAGCTGAAATGAGAGACAATTACATGAGTTTACATCCTATATTAGAAGATGCCATAGACACGAGATGGTGGAGAAGCATATTCAATTTTGAAAATTCATGTGATAATAGAGGCCAATAGACATGCCTGAAATATGGCAGGAGGATTTTGACTCTGTTTGGCATCCGTCCATCATGCAATAATAGCTAGTTCTTCTCGGCCATGCATTACTTCAAATGATCTATCTCATCTTGCTCTAGTTGTCAATAACCCATATCGCAAATTCCATGTGCATTATGGAGGGACTCTCCTCTACGTACATCATGGTCGGAGTTGTGACGACTGCATAGGAACAACATGATGGCTGTTGGTGTAGTCACCAGTAAAAAATGGAATTTTATTTCCTTGCTCTACCAAAAAACATAGAATAGGTGACAGTCATGTAAAAAGTTATGCACTTTAGGTGACATGTTTGCACATGACTTATAATATGTGCAGGCCTACGTAAAATAGATGACATATATTTTTGTATATTTGAAAGGGTGACATACTTTACGTGACATGCATGTATGTCACCTATAGTCTGTGCAATATAGGTGACAGACATTTTATCATACTTGATAGGGTGACACACTATAAGTGACATACATTTGAATCACCTATGTTCTAATGGAGGTTTGCACGTGTATATGAGTCAAGTGTAATATACAATGAGACATAACATTTAGGTGACATGTATGTGTGTCACCAAAGTTATAGATGACATAAACTCATGTCACCTAACCTTAGAATTTTTACAGAATTATTATGAGAGGACATTGTCTTGATATGGGCCTTGAACTCTCGCAAATGCATTACGGGGGACTTACTGTTTGAGGAAATTCTCGTGATATGGGCCCCAACCCTCACATATGCATTTTTAGAGAATTGTTGTGAGTGGATATTGTCACTATATGGGCCCCAGTTCCTAAGAAATGTATTGAAAGGGACTTTTTGTGAGAAGAAATGTGGCATGGCTCCTCCCAACTGTATTTTTGTTGGAATATATCAACACTTATTTGGTCATCGTGTGTTGTTCGACGTCGCGATGCGAGGGCACTGAGCCACTACACGTGACGTCGGCACCGATCACGATTCTATTTATCTCCCACCTACCTCTGATTAATTATTGCACCTACCTTGGTGTCGCTGATGGCGGGGGTTCTCTGCTCATCTCGTTGCCCCACACCATACCATCCAGATCCGGCTTTGATAGTATCTCTCGAACACGAATGGAAGGTGACCAGAAAGGTTCAGTGGTAACTTCAAGTCTGATTCAACTTATCATCTTTTGTTGGACTTGGCCAGACCGGCGATGGCTGCCCTTTTTTCGGCATACAAAAAGTTCATAAACATGGAGCAACATGTGAGGCCAATCAACATCATTTTCTACCTTTTGCCTTGACACTTTTGGGGTGCTTGCCGATGATGCAGTTTATCTTCTTCGATGCCTTCAACATATAATAAATTGGAATCTTATGACACCTTCATCTACATGTAATGATTTTATTTTTGGGTCCTTGGGTTTTGCCATCAAAAAAGGATTGGAAACCTAGTTTGTTGCTCATGCTTCTGTGAGAGCTTTTATGTAGTCTTTTGAGCAATTATATGAAGAGTTTTATGTCTTCTATTTAAAAAGGACGTGTCAGTCGAATTGTTGTTGAGAGTCATTATATTTCAATTGAAGTCATTCATGAGGGGATATTGACATGACAATTGTCACCAGACACATACAAGTCTCTTGTGTGATCATTATAAGGCTAACATGTCTTTGTCTTATTAGGCACATTGCTCCTTGGCAACAGATTGTTTAGACCACCACCCCCAACACCAATTGATAAAAATGGATGGTGGCTTCTGCAAGCACCCAACTGAGTGTTCTTCAATTGTCCCCAAACTCATACACAACTCATTTATGAACAACTATGAGGACAATGCATACATGCATGTCTCTGATCAAAGCATTTTTAAGGACTTGTTATGAGAGGACATTGTCATAATATGAGACTTAACACCTACCAAATGCATTTTTGGAGACTTGATGTGAGCAGACATTGTCATGTTATGGGACTTGGTTCCTAAACGGAACTTTTATATACTTTTTATGAGAGGACATTGTCATGATATAGGCCCCAACTCCATCCAAATACATTTTTAGGGACTTTCTATGTAAGGACATTATCAAGATATGGGTCATGTCTCCTCCATAATACATTTCCATGGACTTGTTTTGAGAGGACAGTATCATGATATGGGTCATGAATCCTCTCAAATATACTTCTATGCACTTTCTATGGATGATATTTGTCATGTTATAGGCCTTGTAACCTCCCAATATATGTTGAGGGACTTGCTATGAGAGGATATTGTCATGATATGGACCCTCTCTCCTCTCCAAAGTATATTCAGGGACTTGTTGTGAGAGCACATCATCATGATATAGGCCTTGGTTCCTCATAAATTTATTTTTAGGGACTTGTTGTGAGAAGACAATGTCATGGCATTAGTTGTGGATCCTCCCAAATGTATTTCTAGGGACTTGTTGTGAGAGGACATTGTCATGATATGGGATATTGCTCCCCCTAAATGTGTTTTGAAGGACTTGTTGTGAAAGGACATCATCATGATGTGGGCCATGGATCCTCACAAATTTGTTTTTAGGAACATGTTGTGAGAGGACATTATCATGATATGAGTCATGGATCCTCCGAAATATATTTCTATGGACTTGTTATGACAGGACATTGTCATGATATGGAATGTGGATCCTCCTAAATTCATTTCTAATGACTTGTTGGGAGAAGACATTGTCATGATATTGGAGGTGGCTCCTCTCAAATGCATTTTCAAAGAATTGATGTGAGAGGATGCCATAATGATATGGGCCTTGGTTCCTCCCAAAAACATATTCAGTGACATGTTGTGAGATGACACCATCATGATATGGGCCCTGGCTCCTCAAAAATTTATTTTCAAGGACTTACTGTGAGAGCACACTATCATGATATTGGTCACATATCCTCCCAAATGCAATTACAATGACATGTTGGGAGAGGACATTGTCATGATATGGGATGTGGCTCCTCTCAAATGCATTTTCAAATACTTGATGTGAGAGGATGCCATAATGATATGGGCCCTGGTTCCTCCCAAAAACATATTCAGTGACATGTTGTGAGACGACACCATCATGATATGGGCCCTGGCTCCTCAGAAATTTATTTTTAGGGACTTACTGTGAGAGCACAGTATCATGATATTGGTCACATATCCTACCAAATGCAATTACAATGACATGTTGGGAGAAGACATTGTCATGATATTGGAGGTGGCTCCTCTCAAATGTATTTTCAAATACTTGATGTGAGAGGATGCCACAATGATATGAGCCATGGTTCCTCCCAAAAACATATTCAGTGACATGTTGTGAGATGACACCATCATGATATGGGCCATGGCTCCTTAGAAATTTATTTTTAGGGACTTACTGTGAGAGCACACTTTCAGGATATTGGTTACATATCCTCCCAAATGCAATTAGAATGACATGTTGGGAGAGGACATTGTCATGATATTAGAGGTGGCTCCTCTCAAATGAATTTTCAGAGACTTGATGTGAGAGGATGTCATAATGATATGGGCCCTGGTTCATCCCAAAAACATATTCAGTGACATGTTGTGAGACGACACCATCATGATATGGGCCCTGGCTCCTCAGAAATTTATTTTTAGGGACTTACTGTGAGAGCACACTATCATGATATTGGTCACATATCCTCCCAAATGCAATTACAATGACATGTTGGGAGAGGACATTGTCATGATATTGGAGGTGGCTCCTCTCAAATACATTTTCAAATACTTGATGTGAGAGGATGCCATAATGATATGGGCCCTGGTTCCTCCCAAAAACATATTCAGTGACATGTTGAGGTCAAGACAGTTAGTATTGTTTTGGTTGTGATGGTTGGCCTTGTTTCATTTGTGGTGGTATGTTCTGCTTCTGGATGTGACACTTTGTTTTGGTTTGGTCGGGACACTGTGTTTGATGCAGTCGTGATGTTGTGTTGTGAGCATGGATCGCGACATTGTGTTGTGAGGGTGGGTCATGATGTTGTGTTGTGAGGGTGGGTTGTGACTTACTATGAGGTAAAATCATCATCATATGTCCCATGGCACCTCCCAAATGTATTTTCAAGGACTTGGGATGGTTTTGGTTGTGTTAGTTGGCCTTGTTTCAATCGTGATGGTCCATTCTGCTTTTGGACGTGACACTCTGTTTTGGTCTGGTCGTGACACTGCGTTTGTTATGGTCGTGATGTTGTGCTCTGAGGGGCTTATTATGAGAGGAATCTGTCAATATGGCATTGTGCTCTGACGTCACGACACTACGTTTGTGAGAGGAGATTGTCATGATATGGGCCCAAACTTCGCCCAAATGCATTTTTAGGGATTTACTATGAGAGGACTCTGTCAATATATCAGCCCTGGCTCCTCCTTAATACATTTGAAGGTAGATGTTGTGAAAAGACATTATCATGATTTGAGTCATGTCACCTCCCAAATGCATTTTTAGGGACTTGATGTGAGATAAAATTTGTCTTGAAATGGGCCATGAAACCTCCCAAATGCATTTTCATAGACTTGTTGTGAGAGGACGTTGTCATGATATGGGACTTGACACCTCCCAAATATATTTTTAAGGACTTATTGAGAGATGACATTGTCATCATATGTGTCATGGCACCTTCCAAATGTGTTTTCAAGGACATGGGATGGTTTTGGTTGTGATTGTTGGCCTTGTTTCAATTGTGATGGTCCATTATGCTTCTGGACGTGATACTTCATTTTGATCTGATCGTGACACTGCATTTCTTTCGATTACGATGTTGTGTTGTGAGGGTGGGTCGCGACGTTGTTGTGGGTTGGTCACGAAGATTATGTATAACACTGGCTGTGACACCTTGCTTTAACACTATTGTATGACGTTCTATCGCGGTCGCAACATGCGTCGTGGAGGCAGTTGCAATGTTGTGTTGTGAGATCTAGTTTCCTTATTGTTGTTAACACTTTCAAATGAAGCATAATAATCCAAAACCAACTTTTAAGCCCTCAAACCTTACTCCCCGCTTTAAGAACATAGCTCACATTAACATAGCTCTAGTACCCCCATCTCCCTGAGGATTGACCCTACTCTTGCCACTTGCCTATACTACAACACGACCCCGTGCTCATATGGGCACATGTGATTAGTTAAACCAGTGTGTCATACTAGGTCCATATATAAACTTTGAAAGATCCATCATGTTTGTTGTTTGTGGGGTTGCATCTATTCAAACTCTAATTTAGTAGTGTGTAACACCATAGGCAGAAACGCATCAATGCTCATTTTAGGGTTTGATATGGGACCTAACACCTCCCAATTGCATTTTTAAGGACTTACTGTGAGATGACATTGTGATCACATGCTCCATGACACCTCCCAAATGTATTTTCAAGGACTTGGTGTGAGAGGACGATGTCATATATCGGCCCAAACTTCACTAAAGTACATTTTCAGGGACTTATTATGAGAGGAAATTGTCAATATACGGGCCCTGGCTCCTCCTTAATGCATTTGAAAGGACATGTTGTGAAAGGACATTATCATGATCTGGATCATGGCACCTCCCAATTGCATTTTTGGAGAGTTTATGTGAGATAATATTTGTAAAGATATGGACTCTGACACCTCTCATATGCATTTTCATGGACTTGTCGTGAGAGGATGTTGTCATGATATGGGACCTAACACCTCCCAAATGTATTTTTAAGGACTTACTGTGAGATAACATTGTTATCATATGTGCCATGGCACCTCCCAAATGTATTTTCAAGGACTTGGCGTGAGAGGACATTGTCATGACATGGGCCCAAACTTCATTGAAATGTATTTGTAGGGACTTATTATGAGAGGACACTACTAATATATGGGCCATGTATCCTCCTTAATTCATTTGAAGGGACATGTTGTGAAAGGACACTAACACGATATGGGTCGTGGCACCTACCAAATGCATTTTTAGGGACTTGATGTGAGATAACATTTGTCATGATATTGGCTCTGACACCTCCCAAATGCATTTTGATGGCCTTGTTATGAGAGGAAGTTGTCATGATATGGGACCTGACACCGCCTAAATGCATTTTTAAGGACTTACTATAAGATGACATTGTCATCATATGTGTGATGACACCTCCCAAATGTATTTTCAAGGACTTGGAGTGAGAGGAAATTGTCATCATATGGGCTCAAACTTCACCAAAATGCATTTTCAATACTTATTATGAGAGGACACTACCAATATATGGGCCATGTATCCTCTTTAATGCATTTGAAGGGACATGTTGTGAAAGGACATTATCACAATATCGATCATGGCATCTCCCAAATGCATTTTTAGGGACTTGACGTCAAATACAAATTTATCATGATATGGGCTCTGAAACCTCCAAATTGCATTTTCATGGTATTGCTGTGAGAGGACGTTGTCATGATATGGGACCTGACACCATCCAAATACATTTATAAGGACTTACTGTGAGATGCACTATCATCATATGTGCGATGGCACCTCCCAAATGTATTTTCAAGGACTTGGCGTGAGAGGACATTGTCATGATATGGGCCCAAACTTCAATGAAGTTCATTTTTAGGGACTTATTATGAGAGGACACTACCAATATATGGGCCATGTATCCTCCTTAATACATTTAAAGGGACATGTTGTGAAAGGACACTATCACAATATTGGTCGTGGCACCTCCCAAATGCACTTTTAGGGACTTGATGTGAGATAAAATTTGTCATGATATGGGTACTGACACCTCCCAAATACATTTTGTTGGACTTGTTATGAGAGGACATTGTCATGATATAGGACCTGGCATCTCCCAAATGTATTTTCAAGGACTTTGTGTGAGAGGACATTGTCATGATATGGGCCCAAACTTCACCGAAATGCATTTTCAGGGACTTATTATGAGAGGACACTACCAATATATTGCCATGTATCCTCCTTAATGCATTTGAAGGGACATTTTGTGAAAGGACACTATCACAATATTGGTCGTGGTACCTCCCAAATGTATTTTTAGGGACTTGATATGAGATAAAATTTGTCATGATATGGGCACTGACACCTCCCAAATGCATTTTTATGGACTTGTTATGAGAGGATGTTGTCATGATATAGGACCTGGTACCTCCCAAATGTATTTTTAAGGACTTGGTGTGAGAGGACATTGTCATGATATGGGCCCAAACTTCACCGAAATGCATTTTAGGGACTTATTATGGGAGGACACTACTAATACATGGGTCATGTATCCTCCTTAATGCATTTGAAGGGATATTTTGTTAAAGGACGCTATCACAACATTGGTCGTGGCACCTCCCAAATGCATTTTTAGGGACTTGATATGAGATAAAATTTGTCATGATATGGGAACTGACACCTCGCAAATGTAATTTTAGGGACTTGATGTGAGATAACATTTGTTTTGAAATGGGCTCTAACACCTCCCAAATACATTTTTATGGCCTTGTTGTGAGAGGATGTTGTCATGATATGGGACCTGTTACCTTCCAAATGCATTTTTAGGTTGTGATGGTTGGCCTTGTTTCAGTCATGATGGTATGTTCTTCTTCTAGATGTGACACTTTGTTTTGATCTGGTTGCCACACTGCGTTTGATGTGGTCGTGACATTATGCTCTAAGGGTGGGTCACGACGTTGTGTCGTGGGTTGGTCGTGAAGCCTATGTGTAACACTAGTCATGGCACTTTTCTTTAATGTTGTTGTATCACGTTCTATCACAGTCACGACGTGCGTCATGGAGACAATTGCGATGTTGTGTTGTGAGATATGGGTCATGGCACCTCCCAAATGCATTTTTAGGGACTTGAGTTGAGATAACATTTGTCTTGAAATGGACCCTGAAACCTCCCAAATGTATTTGAAGGGACATGTTGTGTAAGAACACTATCTAAACATGGGTTGTGGAACCTCCCAAATGCATTTTTAAGGATTTGATATGAGATAACATTTGTCTTGAAATGGGCCCTCACACCTTCCAAATGCATTTTTATCAACTTGTTGTGAGAGGACATTGTCATGATATGGGACCTGACACCTCCCGGATGTATTTTAAAGGACTTATTGTGAGATGACATTATCATCATATGTTCCTTGACACCTCCCAAATGTATTTACAACAACTTGGGATGGTTTGTGGCTTTAGGGTTTTATGGTGTCTCTAGATACACCATATCAGTTTTGTGGTGTCTCTAGACACACCAAATCGGTTTGTGGCTCTAGGATTTCATCCCTATTGATTTGTTAAGGGAGGAAGGTTATATAACTCTATACTCTCTTTGTTATTATCACCTTTTAATTGTTATCTTTCTCTTGATCTATGGCTCATTATTGCTTGCATGCTAGTAACGTTTCCTTGGTAGCTTCATGTTCTATTTTGGGAAAATGAGCTTGCTTAGTTTGTGTCTGCGTTGCACCTTCTTTTACCTTGTTTATAATGCTATCTCAAGGTTGAAGTTGAAGTGGCCGATATGCTATAGAGGGCGACATGTTGCGAGGCCGATAGGTAGGGTAGGCTAATACATTTGGGTGGCCGTCATGACTTGTGACTCCCCAGGATGTTACCTTTGTGGCAGGTCATCACAACCTTGGTTAGATCTAGGACGACTCATTCTGACCGTCATGCCTTTAGGAATGAGTGGGCCGATGTTATATGAGGGTGATAGTTTGTTGGTGGCTGTTGTGATGATGTGGTGTTGGATCATGATACGTGGTGTGCTGGCTGATATGCCCTGGGCCGTCACGACTTAGTGTCACAACCATAAACGTGTTGCTTGAAGCATGCTGAACCTTAAGAGGACCGTCGCTCTGCTATGTCGACACCCTAGGGCATTGTCCGTTACCCCTGGTGACCGTCACACCTGTGTTAATGTTGCCAAATAGGAGAGGGTAGCCGATACACCATGTTGCCTGATATATGTGTGTTAGTAAGCCGTCACGATGGAGGTGTTGTTGCCCGATAGGACTAGGGTTGCGTTGCCCGACACACCTATGACCCATTGCATCGTTGTGTTATCCCAATATGTCGATCCCCCATTTTTCCTTGGAGACTCTACTTTTGAATTATTGCCTTTGTCCTTCCTCTCTCATGAGAACAACTAAAAGAAGACATAAAGATGAAGCAGAAACCATCCAACTTGCAAAAATTCGAGCACTTTCGTGCAAGAACAGATGCCCACCTAGCAGAAGGACACATGAGTCTTCACCATCCCTTCCAATGTTGAATATAACAAAGAAAGAAATTTGTTAGCTGATGTGGGAGAAAGTATAAGCTTAATGCCGTTAACACTAGCCTAAAGCCTTGGTCTTACTAACACGGTGGAAATTGATATGAGAATCCAGGTAGCTAGCCACCTTTATGTATCATGCACAATTGATACAGAAGTTTGAGAGGACAGTTCCTCATTTACATGGAACCCCGGGGGTCACATTGGCATACACATCCTCCATCATGAACTACTTTTTACTCAATTTATTTAGTTTGTGAGGAACCCAAGTATAAAACTTGAAATAGTAGGTAAAATCGATCTCCGCTCTTAGTCCTAGGTCAAAGGGATGTAAATATAATATGATGAAAGTAAGTTTAGGGAATGCAAATTTTCCAGCAGCCCCAATTGACCCCCCCTGAATCGGTCAATCCCGTGCATCCTTCTATTTCCCCACTCGTGCATCACTCTCTCTTCCCTATTTCATCACCGCCCAACCACCGCACCTCTTCCTCCTTGCACCTCTCGCTTCCTCCTACCCACAGACGGGTTGCGCAATCTCACCTGGAGTCTCCATAGATCGTCGAGGAGTCCGTTAGAGGGTCGATGCACCTTTGGGGAAGACACGATCAATCCGTCTCTCCCTGAACTAGAAACCACCGTCATCTCGGCACTAGGCACAGCTGTTGATGGCACGTCTCCCATGTAAGCTACAACGCTTTTCTTTGTTCTTTTCCTCCAACATACCCTCTCCTTCATTTTCCCTCTATTTCTATATACTCTGATCCCTTACTTTTATTGTTACCTTGTGCTAGTGCCGACGAAGACCACATGTTCGATGAAATGCCTTCCAGTACTGACATGCCCTTCAGTCACAGAGATGAAGAGTGGCCCATGGTAATATCCTTTAGGTTCAGATCAATGTCTTGCAGCCTAGCTACATCTGGGACATGACCATGGGAAACTGATCGAATTTCCAAAAGACTCCTAATTGGATCTTGTACTGCAGCAGGACAGTAGGATGACGCCCTAGCAGCCAAGCTCAAGGCCTTCACACAAGGTAACAACAAACATGTCACACTGACGGAACTCACCCCTTTCAGTAGTTATGGATACAAAATTTCATTTCACAACTCATCATTATGCTCACCCTCTTTATCTAAAACTAGAGGGCTTGTCAAAAATGCTACTCTAAGATTCACATTATTGCACATTCCCAATAGAATGCACCTACAAACTGACTTAGGCATCTTGGTAAACTCAAAATCTGCACTGGAATGATATGCCTCTACCATTCACTGACCTTCTAAGTGGCTCTTACTCTTAGCAGTCAAAACAAATATGGACACGAGTTTACAGTGAAAGTTGCAGACATCCGAAATAAATTTAATGTAATTTTCTTGAGTCTTGATCACCCTGTACAGCCGATGGCATAGCTGATATCTTTTCATATGACAACATCATTAAATAAAACAGTGATTTTCATCCCTAATAATTGTTTGCGTGATTTTTTGATAGAATCAAGGCTAGGGAAAATATGCTAGATTTTTGACAACCATTATGGCTCCACTATCATTTATGTACTCTTGTGTTTGAAATCTATGACTCACATGGCTTGTGATACATAAATGTGGGTTGCAGCTTTGCTTCATTCATGGTACATGGTTTCTTATGACTCAGTTGTCCTGTGCTATACAGATATAAGCAAATTATACTAATAAGTATTTGGAACCACTAAGAAGTGAATGTGCTCACATTAATAGAACACCGATTCTTGCTTGCATTTTTAATTTTCTTACTCTAGCCTTTCTATAATAGATTTCTATTTATTGAATCAACTCACTTGTAGGAAATCTTATTTCCCACACTACTCAAGTCCACCAAATCTGGCTGCATGACTGCCTGGATTACCTTGATTTATGTGATGATGTGTGTAGACTAATGCAATCGATGTTACAGTACTAAGTGAGTTGCGTTAGCCATTTTTCTTAGCCCTTATTTTAATTGTCACTATGTTTGGATATCCTTGTAAAAGCACTGACTAGGCTCAACAACTTCCATTTCCATCTCTTGTGGTCCTCTAAGCCAGTATGCTATCAGCTTCGCTGAGGGAGTGAACTGAATCACATATATTATTCCTTTATATAGAAACATGGTAAGTGTAAGTGTTCCTATCTCAATCACAAACCCAACACATGCTAGTCCTGTTTGGATTTCTCTAATTGATTAACCTTGGAGACGTTACCCTCTCTATATATAAGGGTAGGGCATAGGCTTCTTTAATTTTTCCCTCACAACTCGGCCACTCAAATTAGAAACTAAGGAACTTGAATTGCCACTTAGATGTCTGGTTTTGGTCATCTTGAACACCATCCAAGCATAATCACTATGTGGATGCCTGTCTAGGTTGATAGTTGCTTTGTGGAACACTTAAACTCATGCTTCATTTACATGTCAACAATCCAGATTGTTGGTTGTGCGTCTTGTCGGGAGCTTCTTCTTTTGCTAAGTGAACAAACCTCACTTAGTGTCTTTTTTGGGAGCTATTATTTTGAGTTTAGATGTCAGAGTGGTTATAATATAATTGTTAACATTAAATGTTATAATATAAATCTTGCCATATTTTCCATCCATAAAGTCTTTCATTTTGTTTAACATATGATTAATTGGAATAATATCAAACCCAATTAAATATTTCTATAGTAGACTATCACAAATATTTATATCCTTTTGTTATAAAAATAAGGAATCTAACAATGTTGAAGGAAATTACTTGGAATTGACTTTAATGCATTTCAATTGGTTGAAAAAAAGAGAGAATATGAGTCAACATGATTGCAATTTGAGACATAAAAGAAGGCTTGTAGCAAGAAAACATTTCCCCAATATTTTTGAGACATAAAGGAAGACTTGTAGTTACAAAACGTTTTCCCATTATCTTTGACTTGATCACGTGTATAAAAATAGGGAATTGTGGGAATAAGAAAGGTTGGGAGTACAAGAGATAAGAGAGAAGTATGAACAATGAAGGACTTTAAAGAAAAATAGAGTGGAAAACAAATGAGTAACAAAAAATTTCCCCATTATGCTTTAAATCTTGTCATGCTTTACCATCCATAAATGATTTTCATTTATTTGACATATAATCAACTAGCATAATACTAAATTCCCAATTATGTATTTATATAGTTGATATTATCACAAACATTTATATTCTTTTGTAATGAAAACAAAAATATTAAGAATGTAAAATGGAAATTAGTTGTAGTTGATTGTTGGGGGAGATCAGACAAGAAACTATGCTACATAATGGGCAATAGTGGGGACGTGATAATGCATTGCTTTTATTTTTATAATTTGATAAAAAAATGATAGAAAAAGAATTAACCTACCGAGAGTGTCAAAAAATATTGTTGGCTTCAAAATATTAATCAACAAGGATAGATCGGGTGACATTAATAAACCATTTACTAAATTTCACTTGATTCAATTTGGTGTTGGGTTAAGAATAGGAGTATAAGGATTTATGAAGAAAGATGTATATTTGTTCTTGAAAAAGAAAGAAAGAAATAAAATATTAGTGAGAGGATTTTTTGAAAGAAAATTGTGGGTTGTTAAATTAGGATAATTAAACTTATATATGTGACAGATAATGATGTATACTGGATACGGATTTAGTATATCCTATTCCTAGAAATAATAGATTATTTTTATTTCATATCTGCCTAACTATTATATACCCTCCCTCTTTTCTTATATTTCCTCTGATAATGTACACGAAGCCCGGTCAGCGCTATCAACTTCCAAATGTCCACTCCCGCTTCCCATGCCGTGATGCCCAAATGTCCGCCCACGTTTCCTCTCCCCTCTATGCTTCCCACACCGTGCAGGTCTCACAGAGCATGAAAAGGGCGTCGTCAACCCCATCTTCCTCTCCCAATCATGTGCCCCATCTCCTCCACGATCGATATTGCCGCCTTCAAGGCCCTGAAGTCGCGCCTTAGTATTTTGTTGCGAGTCAAGGAGTCCATATCTCGTCTTATTCATGCCCTAGCTTGGAATCAGGGAGCCGATGCCCTAGAATCGCTCCATATCTCCTGAAAGGTTCTTCTTTCATTTAACTTTGCTTTCCTCCAATCTCAAAAATTTTTATCACTTATGACTCTTATTAGTTTCTTCTAGCACAGTGATGAGCAACCACCGTTTGTAGTCGGGAACGACATCAACCACCATCTCCAACTGAGCCTTAGAGGACAATGGCGGGGGAAGGTGAGGTAAAGACGACAACAATAGTAGAATCCAAGATCTAGAGGACAACTACTTTGGTAGAAACAAAAGGACGATATTACAGAAACATCACAACTAATTTTCAGTTCATGTTTAGTTTCTCCATTGCTCTGCTCCTCCACACACCTTTCCATCTCACCCAATCATGACCCAGATACAATGACGATGACGCATCAGTAGGTCACTAAACAATCACAACCTACACTAAAACTCTTCTACCCAGCACCCAATCATCACCCAACAACTACCACCATCACCCAATTATACCACCATTGACACCCGAGAGCTGCTTTCACATCGGCACCAAGATGCTTCTTCTGCCCCACCACAACTCACTAACTCCAGTCATAATGAAATGTCTCCTCATGTCTTGCTTCCCAATCTCGACCTCCCATTAAACACCTCCATACTAGCACCCCACCTCCGAACAACACCTCACCTCCTACCCAATACCACCTGCACAACCGCCACAACCCAATAGCTAACCAACATTGCACCCAATAGCAACCCAACCACCCAATCTTCACCCACCAACTGCCATCATCACCCAACAACTGTGATATGCCAACTTCTATATCTTCCAGCTTCTTCAAAAAACAACAAAAGACAACATCTATATCTCCCCATCATCAGATATCTTTCTCCGCCCATCATCCTCCAATCCTAAGCTTCTCTCCCTCCTGCAATTCTCTACATCCTCATCATCACCCAACAACTGCCACACACCTTTTTCCCTATTCGCCCAATCCCTTGCATAACCACTTTGACAATCACTTTCACAACCATCATAACTACCTACACAATAACCTCTTTGCTGCTGGAAGCAGCAAATAGTACCCCCATCATCGCCAATTCTCCATCATTAACAATCACCAATCCCCCATATCACAACAATACCACCTCCCCTCTCCAAACATTGGAAAGCCAATCCCCCATAACCATAACCAATACCAACACCTCCAATCACCCTATCCTCACCATCATTAGCAATCACCAGTAACAATACTGTAGCAGATGTAGCATAAGCAAATTTAGCATAAACAGCTGCTGCAAAAAAGAATGGAATGCTGACATAGGAAGCTAAATATGTCAACATATGCCAAAAAGAATATGTATATGCTACACATTTTTAGTATATGACATCTCATCTAACTAAAAAGGATTTTTTGAAATGAAACCCACATTAAATAGGAGCAGTACCTCTATCTAATTGTGCTGCAATTGGCTCCCAATCACCACCCATCACCCAATCGAATCCATATGATCACGTACAATCATCACGCATCACGCATCACAATCCACCCAATCACCTCCATATAGACCCAATCCACCAAACCCACACAGCTCCACTGCAATTTCCTCTTCAACCGATTCACAACCAGGGAGTACATAGCAGTCCCAATAACACATTTGCCCAACTATGCCACCAACAACTCAACACTCACAATAGCCACTGTTGCATTCACCTGCAACCCCACAACTACTAACCAACATTTACACCCAACCGAAGATCTATTCTCAACCAAAATCAAGGAACTAGAACTCATCAGTAAACAAAATCTTCACCTAACCATCACCTCTACAAAAAAAATACTTGTTTAGGTAAGAGGAACATGTATTCATAATTTGATTTCAGACATGTATAGTGTATAATACTAGCATTATTAGTTACCCGACTTACCCAGAGCAGCCAACTAGTAGTAAACTACCAACAATTGTAGTAATGGAGGACTATATCTTCTTTTCAAGGTTACAAAATAGAAAAAAGGCAATGATCTAGGATTCTAGATACATAAACTACCAATAATGCCTACTCCAAGAAACAATTCTTGATAGAATTAATAAGGAAAAAACGAAGGATACCACCTGATACTTATTGATATATGTGTGGAGATGTATCAGATAGTAGAACCCTGGATTGACGGTAACTTTGGATAAGAGCGCAATTGTCTTTCTCGGAGACATGCTACTTGTTATTCCGTTTTTGTGTGAAACTTTTAATTGTATACAAGGAGCAAATCATTTACTTTGCTGGTAGGACCAAATCCGGTCCTAAGTTTAAGTTGTAGACCAACCAGAGAGCTAAGAGGCTGGCCCATCACCCATGGGTCCTGCCACAGAGAAATGTTGGAGCCAACACCAATCTTGAATCGAACCAGATGCAACATTTTAGTTCTCTATTTTAACAGTGCCTTCCACATCCAACTGTCGCTGAGTTTGGTTGTGTATTGTTCTTCTTTCACCTATATGTTGTATCTTAAATGTCTTTCTCCTATTCCACTCTCTCCCTTTCCAGCTGATAATGCAAACGTCTCTCAATATTTTCTTATGTTCTACTAACATAGGTGTGCTTGTCAATTGTGAACCAATGAAGCTTGGAATTCAAATTGTAGTCTGTTGGAGTCTATCATGATGAAAATAACTTAAATATGTTCTATAAAATGTTGCATTAATGATTTAAAGCAATTGACATTAAGACAATAATTGTTTGAATCTCTAGTAAGCACATATATTAGATAATTTGTTATAGGATTTCCAATTTTTTTTGCATAAATTATGGCCCATGTCTCTCATTGCCCTCTATGGGCTCCTACAACCTATTACAGTTCATATAAGCCATTTCTCATGGTGAATTTAACTTAATTTTAGTCTGATTTACATTTCGTTCAGAATGTGATATAGGTTATTTGTAATCTTGAATGCATTTAGTGCTTGATGAATACTACTATAATATATTTTAGTTAGGAATATAAATCAACAGATTAAGGCAAACAACAATAGTTGCATTAAACTAATTTAATCTCTCCTTCCTCCTTTCCTTCCATTTCTCATCTCTGTTTGATTTCTATGTCCTCTTTTGCTATTTACTCCCTTCTATGTCCATACCTCCACCTTTCTTCAACTATTTTTCATTCCTCCTCTTTCTTCCTTTTTTTATGTTCCTCCTACCTCCTCCCACTTTTCCAGCTGTCCTACTTTCTTCTTCTTCCCTAAAATTAATCCCATGTTGCATTCTTCGCACACGTGGAGAGGCCATAATATAGAAGGCATAGATGAAATGTTGCCTTACTAGTCACTAAGAGCAATGTTAGAAAATAATTACATCAATAGAAAAACCCACACATATACATATACTTATGTGTATATATATGTATAATTTCTTGTCATTAAACTAATTTAATCTCTCCTTCCTCCTTTCCTTCCATTTCTCCTCTCTGTTTTTGATTTCTCTGTCCTCTTCTGCTATTTACTCCCTTCTCTATCCATACCTCAACCTTCCTTCAACTATTTTTCCTTCCTCCTCTTTCTCTGTTTTTTCTTTCTTTTATTTTCACATATCCTCCTCCGAGTTGGCAATATAAATATTGAAATTTTAAAATAGACCACCAACCATATGATAATATTATCTATTGATTGGTTGCCTTGTTGGATAATAAATTTATATGGTTGTCTTGTCATTTAGAATTTTAGGTGGGAAAAGAGACATAAGTAACCAAGTGTTGTTCATACCAACATTTTCTACTAACATTCTTAAGACTACTTGGTATGCAAAAACATAGAAAGTGTGCTGAAAATTTTGAACAATTTTCTTCATTACATAACAATTGTTTTCTTGCACTCTCTATTGTATCTTTGTTTCTTATTTTTCAAAAATTAATGGTACACATGTTAAAAATAAAGTTACATGGTTTATTTTAGAAAACATGGATAAACGTTGGATTAGTAGAGGAAACTCTAAACATGACCGTTGCAAAAGTACATTCATGACATGATTTACTTCCTTCTTGGACTTTGATTTTAGGAATCACGTTGAGGTGAATTGCCCATGTGTGAAATGTGAGAATGAATTTTTCTATGATAGAAAAACAATACAATGACATGTTATCAAATATGGATTTTTACCGACCTACACTAATTGGGTGTATCATGATGACATACAAGATCATTTGGATAACGAACATGTTGATAAACCATTTGATGATATAGATGGCTTGATTAATGATGCTTGCTATGATCATGTAGAAATGAATGGAGATGATGTTGGGAATGATAGTGAACACCCTCTACTAAATGAGAATAGATTTGATGAACTATTGAAAGAAGCTTGTGAACCCTTATATCCGGGTTGTGATAACTTTTCAAAACTATCATTTATCGTTCACCTTTTCAGACACAAGTGTTTGAATAAAATAAGCAATAAGGCAATGTATGATTATCTGGAAATTCTTACTCAAGTGCTACCTAAGGGACACAAGTTGCCAACAACATGGTACGAATGTAGAAAGCTCATGTCTTCATTGGGTTTGTATTATCAGACCATCCACACTTGCCCCAATGATTGTGTGTTATTTAGTGGTGATCACTTAGACTTGGATAGGTGCCCAAAGTGTAATACTTCTAGGTGGAATGATAGTTATAAGGGGAAAAGGATAAAGTTCAAGAGAAGGACCCCACGAAAAGTGCTTAGGTACTTTCCTTTAACTCCAAGACTTAAAAGATTATTTAATTCAACAAAGACTGCTCCTCTAATGATTTGGCATTCCACTAGTCCGACTGGTAAGGTAGGTGAAATGGCACATCCTAGAGATTCTAAGGCTTGGAAGCATTTTGATATTAATCACCCATTATTTAGCAATGAGTCACGTAATGTTAGACTTGGGTTACCAACTGATGGATTTAGTCCTTTTAATATTGCAATGGGAAGTAGTAGAAGCATATGGCATGTAATCTTAATTTTCTATAATCTTCCCCCATGGCTTGCTATGCATCAATCATTTTTGATGTTGTCTCTTCTTATCGATTGGCCAAAATCACCTGGAAACGATATTGATGTGTACCTCCAACCATTAATTGATGAATTGAAAATGTTGTGGGATGGTGTCAACACTTTTGATGCTAATAAAGGAGAAGTATTTTCTATGAAAGCAATGCTATTGTGGACCATTAGTGATTTTCCAGCATATAGTATGTTGTCTGGTTGGAGTACTAAAGGTTACAAGGCATGCCCTTATTTCCATGTTGATCACGGTTCCCTTTACCTCCTGTATAGTCAAAAGTGTGTGTATCTAAGGCATCGTCGCTTTCTACCTATGGATCACCCATGGTGTGTTGATGAAAGGAGCTTCAACGGACATGAGGAAAATGGGCATCCTCCACAACCGTTAGATGGTGAACAAATCCAACATCTATGGAAGGATTATGATAACATTGTCTTTGGAAAGTTTTCATGTAATGATTCCCGAAGCCGGCCTGAATTACCTGAAGGGTGGAAAAAGTGAAGTGTCTTTTTTGAGCTTCCTTATTGGAGCTCATTGTTGGTATGACACAATCTGGATGAACTTAACAAATATGACACCGCCTTCTGTGAGAATTTGATCAATCACATGACCATGAAAAGGCGCCAAAGCAATATATATATCAATGTCACAGTGAGTGAAATGAGCTAGTGTACATAAATTTGTATTCTATCCTTTCTTCGTATCTATTCCTACAAATAAAGTTGAGTTTTATTAGTTTGTAATGATATTCATGTCGTCTAAACAATGAATGCAACAAATGTATGTCACAGTTTGTGTTGCCATATACATATACCCATCAAGATATGAATGGTGCCCGTAAATCATCTCATTCTTCTGTCGCATGCACTACATTTCAATGTGGTGGTGGGGACCTGCAGAGTGGTGGTCTGTAAAACATAGCATGAATGTTGAATATCCCCTTGGGTCCCATGTCATTTTCTAAAGTTGTTGTATTTGTTATTCATTGCAGAACTGGGTTAGGATTTCATGAGGGCACTGCAAGATGTTGCAAACTTGGTCCATGCTATTATAGGGTCCATGAATTCATGTTCTTTATTTCAGTTTGGTCCCATCCCCCTCTCTAAGCCAAAACTAGGAAGGTCTTGGCATCATTAACGGTAGCCACACAACCAAGTCATATGTTCCTTATTACCAACTTCATCCTTCTTCATGAAAACTTGATATGACCACCTACCATGAATCAGTTTCATCATGTGCACGCATCCACATCCCAACTTTCTCCCCGCTCCTGTCATGATTTGATTCCAACATGGGACATGTTTTTGGGACTGTATGCTTCTAGCAACAAGCATATGTATGGAAGTGAAATAATAGGGAATGAGGCTGATTTATAACGTCAGTGGTCTTGAAATTGTGAATAACTAATTGCATGCATTAAGAAATGCAAAATATTGGCTACCTTATTTAATTCTATCTATTATTTAAGTACGTACACGGCACATAGGAGAGACTCATCTATAGAACGGTTGTATTTGTCAATGGCAGGGAGAGGGAAGGTCATAGAAATGGATAACGTTATTCCTGCAGAGATTAAAGTTCTTCTAGTCGATGATAATCTGGTATGTTTATCGATCATGACAACAAGACTCAAATCACATGGTTATCATGGTATATTCCAAAGCTCCCTCTCTTTTCCTTCCGACTCATTCGAAATCCCTACATAATGCATGTATGGCTTCAATCGCAGTGACGACATGTTTGAGCGGGGAGGAGTCTCTAGCCAAACTACAGGCCTACAAGGGGAAGTTCGATATGGTTTTAATGGATTTGCAAAACCACACCATGGACGACCTCACATTACTCCAAAAAATTAGTGAGGAGGACGTTCCCGTTATTGGTAAGTTGTACTTGCTCAGCTTATTCAGTGATTTATGGCATCATACATATACTGATCTATATCTTCTCTCCATGCATATATGAAGATATGAAGTCGGTCATGAAGGTTGTACTCAACGGTGCTTGCGACTACCTTGTGAAACCGCCGAATGATAAATCCTTCAAGTTCTTATGGCAGCACGTCTTGAGGAAGGCGATGACTAAGCAGATACAAGAGTTCAAGTTGACTTGGGGTGATCATGGGGCAGATACAGGTGCACAGGCAATGGCAACCCCATCAATGCAGCAGACTAACAATGGCACCGACGCCACTGTTGGAGCATGGGTTGAGAGGGTTACATAGCAAACACTGGTCGCGGTGGATAGAGACGCCGAAAGTAGTATATATGCTGCAGATGTGCCAACTAATGCACCTCGGATCAAATCTTCTAGGCCGCTGAAGCCACAGACGATTTGGAAGGGAGAGTACCACCATAAGTTTCTTCAGGTCTCAGAAGAAGAAGGCTCAGAACGTAAGTTGCTTTTCTTGTTCATTCATATATGTATATAGTTGAAATCATTCTGTAATCCATATATATAGTTCTTCTCACAATTAACTAAAGATACTATAGGTTGGACGACAACTACTTTTTATGTGCTTTCGTTGGGTTTTGATTCGATCCAACACATTGAATATGTTCCATTTTGGTTGATGGATTTCCAGATTTTGCTCAGACATAATGTTGCTGGCTCTAGATGCATTAAGAGAATACTTGTAATTCCTTAGTCAAATATGATTGGTTATAAGAAATTATTTAACCTAAAAAATAGTTGTTCTCTCAGTAGTGACATGGTGGCCTAGTTCTTTTCCTGTTCAATATATTTGGGTGTAGCTCATGCAATGTTTAGGGATAGGGTTTATTTAGACTAGATGGCACTTATATTCTACCTTCTGTTATGGTTAATTGCCTGTTTCGTTTGATGCTTCTTGATTTCTACATGCATATTTTCTTTTTTATTCATTGATCGAATCCGGATGCGCCTTTCAGCATATAATTAATTAGTTAGCTAGGTACCTATTTCTGTATGTCGTTGCAAATGTGGGATTCCTCATTTTTAGAGACCTATTTTCTTTATAATTTTGAGAGGGCAACAAATTGTTAATTTGTTTGAACATTTTTTTGAACTTTACTATATTTTAGACACCAATGATGTGATGCTCTTACATCAACCCTAATGACAGGTGTTAAGATCTAAATATGGATATTTTGTTTCAAGACGCTTTGCAAAGAGACTATATGGAAAACTGAAACTATCATTCCATGGCATAACAAAAGAGTAAGTCTCCTGCCAGCTGCACGTAAGATCCACATAGAACTCATTCTTTTTCAACTTCTAAAGAATCTTTTGGTAAATCTTATTAACACTTTGGTTAGACAAATTAAAAATATAGTAATGGATATAACATATAACAACTATAGATTACTATGATCAATAACATCAATTATTCATTGATATTTCAATATCTGTGGGTACAGAATTACCGACTTGAACAGAAGGCCTTTAGAATGAAAAACAAGCCGCAAGGAATATCCTCAAAGAATGATGGCCTTGCTACTCTCCCCGATCAATCATGCAATCCACCACCAAGCAACATGATACACTCATCAAACAATGATGCTGCTCTCAACCCAGATGCCATGCCACCCTTTTTTTCCCCAACTCAAACACAACTGATGGGTTTAGCAAAAGAAGCAGCAGAGCAGTCACAGTTGTACACTTGAATAAGACACAACAGATCAATCTTTTGCTACACCCACAAGTGGGTTTTCCACTTGGAGAAATGAATTATGCAGCTTGTAGCCAACAACCTGCATTGCATCAGAACTTATGGAAGTTCCCTTCGGCACCTGGGTCAGCTCAGTTGTGGGTTTTCTTCATCTGTAGACTCGATGTGTTTGAACTTTATATGTGGTGGTTTCCAGGTTGTATTTGCCTCATGCGTATGAGTGATGGATGTAAAACAAATTCAAAATGATGACTATGTAAGAGATTATTTATTATTAGAAATAAAAGTTGTTCATTATGCATTTGTAGTCTCCGATTGATAACTCGTGTACAATTTCATGTTAAATCAATTTGAATTTCTTACAAAAAAATTCTGCATGATCTGACTGGTGTTCGCAATGTGAAATTTTTTGTCCATTGTTAGGCATTACATGTATATATATGTACATACCTATCGCGTATTGGCTTTTTGATAATGACTTTGTCTTTACTTCTTATGAAATAGGTGACATCAACCTGTGTGGTTTTTTCAATGTGAGTGATATCTTATGCTGTCACGTATTGCCTTGATTTGGAATACCAGAACCCCCAATAGATGACGTACATTCAAATAGGCTACATTGCACAAAGCCCACCCTTAATAGGTGACATCCATTTTATAAGTGATGGATAGTCATGTCACCTTTTCATCTAAAGATTACATATTTGAAAGTCACATATACCCCATTTTTTAGTAGTGTTGTATGACCAATGGCTGCAAACCTGCAACAGGGTTGGCATAGATTCATTGAGTTTTCAGGACTGCATGCATGAAGGGGATCCTCCTCTTATTGCACATTATTGTGAATCTCATTAGAGTGTGCTTCCTAGCCTGTATATGACCAGTGGCTTTTGAAGAGATGTGGAAGCCGACTTGCATATATACCAAGATGTTGCTCAGCTGGTACAGAAGTTAATTTACATGCCAAGAAGAACAATTTCAACCTCGTTAGGCTTACCCGATCAACACATGTCGTGGCAATGCTTCTTTTGGCCAATTCATCTTCTCAGTCTCACAATGTTTATTCGACCAACATTTTTCTTCACTCTGTGAGAAATCAGTTGGGTGTGATTTTACAAGTATTTAGGTGGAAGACGTTCTTTTACCTTACTACGAACTACAACCAATGGTCTGTAGTTGAACATCGTCTTGCACTTTTGTCTTTGGATGTTATTTCTTGACTATTGCTACGAGGTCCTCCTTGATGAAGCTGCACCATATGGTCCATATTGATTCTTCTATATTTCATATATTCTGGTCTCCTGGTCCTCCACCTACCACCCAAATAATGTGGCGCAGGCGGGGGCATCTTTGCCAAATAATGTGGCGCTTATTGCTGAAAGTGTGCTATTTCGGTAATAAGTTAGAAAATGTGCTATTTCGGTAAATATTTTTGTAAAAGTGTGCTATTTGATTTTTTTTTTCCTTTTTATATTCTCCTTGACCATAGTCAACTCATACTTGGATGTGGTTGAACGGGGCATCTTTGTAAAATTTTCCGATCTGGTTCAGAATCACTAACAAAGAAGTTGTTTCTGTGTAGGAATATTGAGAATAGTTACGGGAGACTAAAATATCCCGATGTCAAATTGAGAATAACTCACAACATCAAAATGAAAAACTGTAATATAGCTCGCAACCTATATTTTTATTTCTCCATCGGAAATGATTAACTTCTCATGGTGGTCCTACCAATGTTGATTTGTTTGATCCTGATTTGCTATATTCTAGTGGGTTGTTTAAGGGGATCACACCCTCATTTTGAATCAAAATCTCAACTCTTTGCTTAGAGCATTTTTGGACGATGACAACTTAACCCTACTATTTCTAGGATTATAACTTCCAGTCGGTTGTATACATTACAAGTCCTATCTCTATGTACTCCTTCCTATCTTTAAGCACTTATATACTCGTGTGTTATCTCTACAAAATCTATGTGGGTATTTTTTATTTTTATTTCGTTAGTGCATGAATAGATTCACCATGATAGCTTTCAAGATGGTGCATATGGTTAATCCTAAATAAATGTCTTGCAGAGTCAAGCCTTGATTACACAATATACATTTCCTATTCTCTTAGAATACTGTAAGTACATGTCTTCACGATGATGCCTTCCGTCAAGGACAGGATGAATTAAAAAAATCTCCTTTTGCAATGTTTTTTTTAGTTTTATTTCAAAAACATTACAACTACCTCACATTCAGAAGTTAGAAAAGATATTAGATCTTCACTATGCACTACTACATTTTTGTCCAATAACTTCGCTGCTTGTAGGGTCAGTTTTTCCAAATAACCGGCCTTAAATGTCTACAAAAAATGCGGGCACCTCTTAAGATCTCTTGGGTCGGTTTTCTTAAAATAACCGACCTTGTAGTGTAACTTTATAGTGTTAGTTTTCCAAATAACCGACCTTTTATGTCTATAAAAAATGCGGGCACCACTTAAGACCACTTGGGACGATTTTCTTAAAATAACCAACCTTGTAGTGTATCTCTATAGGGTCGGTTTTCATAAAATAAGTGACCTTATAGACAATGGGATTAGAAAGCCCATTACATTTTCCCGCAGAAAAAATTTGCTCGATTTTGGCTTCGTGCCTCGATCTATAGGGTTAGTTTTTCCAAATAACTGACCTTATATCTATTCAAAAAATGCGGGCACCATTTAAGACCTCTTGGGTCAGTTTTCTTAAAAAATCGACTTTACAAGACGTCTGAGAGTATTTTCTCAATCTATAAGGTCAGTTTTTTCCTTATAACCGACCTTCTAGGGATTCTCAGTCAAAAAAATTCTCGACTGAGTTGAATTTTGAATCCATTTTCTTTTCATGCATGTATATTTACCTCTAGGGTCGGTTTTATCCTTTTAACCGACCTTGTAGGTCTCCTCGGTCGAAACAATTGTCGACTGGGTTGATTTTTGAATCCAGTTTTTCCTTCGTGCGTGTATAAGTACCACTAGGGTCGGTTTTTTCCTTTTAACTGACCTTGTAAGTCTCGTCGGTCGACAAAATTGTCGACCAAATTGAATTTTGGATCCAGTTTGCCTTTGTGCATGTATAAGCACCTCTAGGGTCGTTTTTTTTCTTTTAACCGACCGTAGAGGTCCCCTCAGTCGACGAATTTCTCAACCAAGGTTCTCTCGGTTGATAAAATTCTCAAACTAGTTTGAGTTTGGGTGTTTAGGGTTTTGGATCCAGATTTCCTTCGTGCATGTATAATTACCTCTAGGGTCGGTTTTTTCTTTTAACCGAGCTTGTAGGTCCCCTCGGTCGACAAAATTGTCGATCGAATTGAATTTTGGATCCAGTTTGCCTTCGCGCATGTATAAGCACCTCAAGGGTCAGTTTTTTCCTTTTCACCAACCCTAGAGGTCCCCTCGGTCGACGAATTTCTTGACCGAGGTTCTCTTAGTCGATAAAATTCTCGACCGAGTTTGAGTTTGGGTGTTTAGGGTTTTGGATCAAGATTTCCTTTGTGCATGTATAAGTACCTCTGGGATCGGTTTTTTCCATTTAACCGACCCTAGAGGTCCCCTCGGTTGATGAATTTCTCGACCGAAGTTACCTTGGTCGACAAAATTCTCGACCGAGTTGGAGTTTGGGTGTTTTTAATTAACCCGACACGGGCACCACTTATCTCTTGGGTCACTTTTTAGTTTTAACCGACCCTACAGGTCAAGTGTGGGGATATACTAGAACCTTTCATTTTCACTACCGAGACCTACTATTTCACTTTCTTTCGCTCCCCCAAAGCTCCATTGCCGCTGAGACCTTGTTGTCGCACCGCCGAGACCTCGTTGCCGCACCGTCGAGACCTCATTGCGCACCACCGAGACCTCTTTACCGCACTAATGAGACCTCATTGTTGCACCACCGAGACCTTGTTTCCGCACCGCACCAGGTCGTCGCCTCTTCCACTCTTCCACAAAGGTTGTCACCTCTTCCATGAAGATCTTCGCTGCTTCCAAGACGTTCCAAAGGTAAGGTCGTTTATATAGGTCTATCTATGCCCGTCGTGGTACCGCCACCATGACTAATGTTATGACCCATATCAAAGTTAATCTGTAAGTATCATGATTAGTACATAATTAAGTTAATTAAGATAAGCTAAGATGTGAATCAATAGTTGAGATTGAATCATCTGAGGTAATTAATGATAATTGTTGTGTTAATCGTAAAGTTAAATAAGTGCCCAAGAAGCGATTAGTATTTTGATTAGCTGAGATAAACTAATTAGGATGATTTCTGGCTTTGAGGGTGCATAGGACCTCGCGCGTGAAACGTTGCAAGAAGAATCGTCCAAATCGGACCTCTGAGGCAATAATTATGCCATTTTCCATTCCCTTGGATGAATTCTGTAATTTTCCCAATTTTTGGTTTAATAACCCCTCAATCCTTTTATCCCTTATCCTTTCTTCCCGATCGATTCAGACACCGCCTAAGCGGCGCTCAGTAGGGGCGCGATCCCAGCAGAGAGGGAGAGTCGAGGGGCGATTCTGGGCTCCTTGGTTTCAATTCAACAGCACGACCCTCACCCACCTTCTCCTTTCCCTTTTCTTCTTTCTCCAGCCTCGCCATACACAGCGCCTGGACCAGCCAGAGAAGGCCGGCCAGCAGCAGCAATCTGCCAGCTCTTGCGATGTCGGCCAAGGTTCTATGGGCGCAGCTAGCACCATGGTAAAGGTGCCTTCAACCTCGGCCAAGAGGGAGGAGTATGAATCCGTAGCTATCAGCTGTATTTAGGCACCAATTGTGGCGCCCTAGCTACCAAAAACGGCGCCCCAGCCAATTCGAGTTGCGGCTGTTGCAGCCATCGCTTTGTGCCACCTTGTGCGTGATCTAGCACTCGAAATTGACGCCAACAAACCCGCCTTGAGGTCCAGACCACAAATCCGCAGCCTCCCAAGCCTCGAGCAGCTCCTAGCTGAGCTCTCCTCCAAGCTGATCCTTCCTGCGTTGAGCTGTTGTAAGCGGCAGATTTATTTTGGGCAAATCCAAGGTTGAAGATGACTTGCGTGTGCCCAGAAACTGGTATCTGGACGCAATTCCAAACAAATCTGGACATTCCGAATAGCTGTGAGTAGGGTTTCATTTATTTATCATTAATAAACTCAGGCGTTTGAATGTTTTCTGTTTTGTGCGTGAATTACGCTGATAACAGGCGTTATCAGGCGTCAGGTAGCGTTTGGCGTCGCCCGACTTTTTATTTCATAAAATGCTTCTAGACGATGTTATATGATTAAATTTAGCATTTGAACAGTATGGATTGAATCAGTAGATTTATATGGTTCATTGGAACCTAAATTGCTCATTTGAATGTTGAAATTAGAAATTCATCTCTGAAAATGGTATAATTTGGGTATGAACCCAGACAATGAAGATTTCTGATAAATTATCAGATGTACGATTTCAAAGTTGATATGAATAAATAAAATATGCATGAAAACCCTAATTGCATATATATTTTTACGTTAATATGTGTAAATTGATATTTACATGAAATGGCACATTTCTCTGAAATATTACCAGAAATTCTCAAGTATTGTTATTAAATTGTATTGTGATATGTAATTAACTCTTAATTGAGTTAAGTGATGCACAAACCAGGATTTGGGTTAATGTGCACGTTTTTCGAGAATTTTAGAGAATTGATAATTGTTGAGTATGATTCTCATATGTGAAGTAAATTTCTTTAATTTGTGCAATAAGATGTTCAATTGCGTAAATTCGCTATGTATGTGCCAAATTGAAATAAGTTGGGTTATTTATGCATTTCTAAATTGTCTGAATGCATGGTATGAGAATTTCTCAGAAATTACAATGATTTGAAATATATTGCTCTGTCGGTTTAGAATGACAGTGTATTGTGATCTGATATGAAATCAGTAAATGTGAATTTCATGTTTAAATGTTTATATGTTAATCAGTTAATAGACTTAGGTGCCCTAACACCGTAGAACCCCTTCGAGAGATCTGCTTCTTAGGGGTGAAACTCGTGTTGCAACATTAACCGTGCGGAGTCATGGTGGCACGAGGACAGAGAGGCAATGTTCAACAATAATCCGTGCGGAGTCACGGTGGCACTGGAGAAAATAGGGGTTATTGCAACAAGATCCGTGCGGAGTCATGGAGGTAACCCCGTGAGACTCTCCGCATGTGTGCTCAGTTTAGAGGAGTCTAGAGCACTCAGAGTAGTGCATTGAGGCCGGAGAGCCTGTGGTCCTGTGGCAGAGCAGGGCTGGCGTCAGACTTAGCATTTCCCGGGTGTGTCGCTAAGTCTTGTACGGTGGGATTGTAGTTCACTAAGGATCTTTATATGCAGAGTACACTGCATATGATTAGGGCATAATAATGATATAATTATGTAATCATATAGGATCACAGTAAACTTAATATGTTAAGAGATCTGAATTTCTGTACCAATTTTCTATATCAGTTTATTTGTTTAAAATATCTGATGTTGCTTGAAATGAGACTGTTATCTGTAAATCTGCTATGTCATTAGAACTGCCCTGTTTAGTACTGCACTTATCTTTTATTTCAATTTTATCTATCTGATGAGTTGTTTATTGATAGCTAAATGAAATGCTATTCACTGAGCGAGTAGGGTCATCCCTCTACTCAAACATTTTCAAGTCAGCGACAGTTCCAGAAATCTGAAAGATCTTACCACCCTAGTCAGTAGAAGGTATATGTAGTTAGTTAGATAGTGGTCTCTTAGTCCTTTCCCCTCGATCCTTGGGACATGGTGTGGGTGAGAGAGAGTATGTATGGCGAATGTGTAAAAGATGTAAATTAACTGTTATGTTTACTTTCTGTTAAACAATGTTACATGTTGTAAACTCTGTTTATGTTCACTAGCCAGTTTAATTGAAATGCTTCCACAATAGTTTATTATGTTTTAGTTTACAACAAAAAATTCGGATATCATTACGAGGTTTTAAAAAGGAAAAGTTCTCAGTGATTTGTTTATGTGATAATCCCTCCGTCGCGCCCTAATCTCATGATTAGTGGTTAGTGTGAGATCGGGGTGTGACATCTTGGTATCAGAGCATAGGTTGAGTATATGAATACTCTAAGTCAAGGTCAGGGGACGATAAGAGACCAATAGGATTAGGACTTAAGTGTCTTCCTTCTAACTGCAATTTTCTAATAGGAAGTGTTCTGTTATACTATTGCAGATGGCAAGAAGAGGATGTGCTCACGAGAACCAAGTAGAGAGCTTAGGCTGAGTCATCAGGGATCATTAGGATCAAAAGATAGAATTATAAGTGAGATACATAAGAAGTGATGTGTCTTTAGCTCTAGGAGGTCTGAGTGTTTAGATACCCTGGCCAGGTGTCTGAATACTTAGATTGACCAGTATCAAGCTACTCTGTCTATTCTTCTCTGGATGCCCTGGCCAGGTATGCAGAGGAAGGATGGGCTAGAGAGAAACCCTAGAATTCTTAGGGTTAAGAAACCGGAAATTAATGTAGGAGTAAGAGATTAAACATAGAATGTGATACAACTCTTGCCTTATACTGCTTATTTGATTGGAAATCACTAGAAATGCTCTTATATGTATGAATTTATATTTTCAGTTAGTAGAATAAATATGATTCCTTTATATTGTTGTGTGTCATGAAGTGATTTATTTATTGTTTATATTCTTTGTATTAAGTATACCAGAAGTTATGTTTAAATGAGTTTGCCCTAAGTGGATATTCTTTCCACATGTTTGAGATTAATAGGAGTTGGTTAATCCTGAGTAGCTCTTGGCTTCAGGACTACAGGTTCGGCCTGGTCCGGCTGGCAGGATGCGTTACTGAGATCTAATGACTCCTATTAATAATATAATAAGAGTAGACTATGGATAATTTAGACTCACATCATAGTAAGAATGTACATACACTAAGATGTTGAGATATAAGAGAAAGATTAGAACAACTAAGAATTTGTTGGAACTGATATCGGAGACCCAACATTGGGACCTCATATGAGCAATCCTTAATTAGAAATAAAGGAACACAATAAGGTTCAGATTAAATTTAATGATTAGGTGAGAAATACCTTAATGGTACTAATCAATAATGTATAACAAATGCATGGATCCAATACATGATTAGTAAACCCTAGTTGAGGGTGTATCCTTATAAACCCTGGTTGAGGGTGTATCCTTATGAAACCCTAGTGGAGGGTGTATCATTGTGAACCCTGGTTGAGGGTGTATCCTTGTGAAACCCTAGTTGAGGGTGTATCATTGCAATTGTTTATAGGCAACTTTATAATAAAGTTATGCCTTAAACTAAGATAAGTCCATATCATGTGAGATAGCTGGACAATTCTAATGTGTGGCCCATGCATTATATGCTAAGGGTGAGTATTTTGTGATGGAATGCATTAAGAAGGGAAATACCTTAATACAAGATAAAGTTGGTTAACTCAAGAGGGTCTGAATTAATGAGAAATGGGGAACCCTAACCCTAATTTGGGGAAAAGGGAATGATAAGCCCTGTTTGATAGTGAACCCTAATTCCTGGTTAAGGAATGATGGTATTACTACTGTATCACATGATGTGATAAATATCTTGTATGACTGTTATCATGCCTAATAACCATGCAGGTATGATGAGATGATGAATATAGCCAAGTTTGGGCTGTGACATTTATATAATAAATGTTGATTGGCTTTTTGTGTGTTGATGTTGTTGTTGCTTAATAAAAGTAATAATGTGTATGGATTTTATGAACCATGTGAATAAGTTGTTTCCTAGTGAGAGGTGACAAGATGTGAATGGCCTTATGAACCATGTGAATAAGTTGTTTCCTAGTGAGAGGTGACAAGATGTGAATGGCCTTATGAACCATGTGAATAAGTTGTTTCCTAGTGAGAGGTGACAAGATGTGAATGGCCTTATGAATCATGTGAATAAGTTGTTGCCTAGTGAGAGGTGACAAGATATGAATGGCCCTGTGAGCCATGTGTGATGCTTGGGTAACAAGTATCATGTTTATTTGTAGCATTTGTGTTAATAAGTTATGCTAGAGAACTTGGCTGATGTTACATTTCTGTTATATATCTATAGTTCATTGATGATTATTCATATCTGTTGTATCCATTACAAGTAGATGGATGAACTTATGAGATCTAAAGTTTGATTTCAAACTAAGGAAGCAAAGTCACACCACAATAATGCTATGTTACTGATAAGGACCAAACCCTAGAATGTTTAGAGTTGAAGTAGTTCAAGGGATGTCGCTAGTGATTTGACCTTGAATACTAGCATCTCTATAAAACAGGATCATGAGATTTGTTCTATGAAAGGTAAGCTAACATTAATAAAATCTAGGGTTTAAAGGTAGATAAACAATATGAAAATAACTTGGAGAAAAGAGTAAGATATAAATTTGAAATGTAACAATAAGTAGTACCATAGAATGAGGAGTATTACTCGATACATGATCTGAAGTTAACTGCTATAGTTCATGCTTTAAAGACATGGCGTCACTATCTTTATGATGTGGAAATTGATTATCATCCTGGAAAGGTGAATGTAGTAGGTGATGCCCTCAACAGGAAGTTAAGTTCAACAGCTGATGCATTCTCTATGGCATGTTTCGAGAGAGACATGCTAGTAGAAATGTGGAAGTTGAACATAGACTTAGGGGTGATAGAGTGGAGCGGTTTGACTGCACAGATGCAAGTCAAGCCTACTTTTTACGATCAGATTAAGAAACTACAGTAGGGTGACAGTGAGTTGCAGCAGATCATGCATGACATGACAAGGGAAAGAGACCAGAGTTCAGGTTTTCAGAAGATGGTGTGTTGTATTTGCATGACATGTTGTGTGTACCTCGAGACAGTGATTTTAAAAGAAAAGATTCTTGTGGAAGTGCATGCATTGATGTATGCTATGCATCTAGGAAACACTAAGATGTATATGAATCTCAAGGAGTTGTATTGGTGGTCTGGTGTGGAAAGAATGTAGCTGAGTATGTGGTTAGGTGCAATGTGTGTCAGTAGGTTAAGGCTGAGCACCAGAAACCTACAGATACTTTGCAATCTTTTCCTATACCAGAATGGAAGCGGGAACATATCACAATGGATTTTGTGATAGGGATTGCCAAGGACACCTAGAGGTTGTAACTCTATATGAATGATTGTGGATAGACTAATTAAGTCTGCTCACTTTCTTCATATTAAGTCAACCTTTGATGTCCTGAAGCTGAATAAGATATTCGTGGATGAGATAGTCAGGCTGCATGGTATCCCGATTTCAATTATATCAGATAAAGATCCTAAGTTCACATCCAGATTTTAGAATCAGTTGCATCGTGCTTTGGGCACAAAGTTGAGGGTATGTACAGCTTTTCAACCACAAACGGATGGTCAGTCAGGGAGGACCATTCAAACTCTTGAGGACATGCTGAGAGTAGTTGATAGTTGCATATGATAAGCAGAAGAGCTATGTTGAGAAGAGGCGTTGACCTCTTGAGTTTGCGGTTGGTGATGAAGTGTATCTAAAAGTTTCACCGTGGAAAGGAGTGTTGAGGTTTGGTAATAAAGGCAAACTGACTCCTAGGTTTATGGGCTCATATCCTATTATTGAGAGGATTGGACATGTATCCTATAGGTTGGAATTTCCATCTGAGTTGGCTAATTTACTTGATGTGTTTCATGTATCGATGTTGAAGAAATGTTACCCTTGTACAGAGGAGATAGTTGACCCAGAACCTGCACAGCTCAGATCAGATGTGTCCTATGTTGAGGGACGAATTCAGATAGTTGATCGAAGGATCAAGAAACTTAAGAATCGTGAGATACCATTAGTGAAAGTTTTGTGGAGGAATCATAACTTAGAAGAAGCTACGTGGGAGCTTGAATCTGAGATGCGTAACAAGATTCCTTTTCTCTTTTAGGAATTTCAGGACGAAATTCTTATAAGGGGGGAGATTGTTATGACCCGTATCAAAGTTAATCTGTAAGTATCATGATTAGTACATAATTAAGTTAATTAAGATAAGCTAAGATGTGAATCAATAGTTGAGATTGAATCATCTGAGGTAATTAATGATAATTGTTATGTTAATCGTAAAGTTAAATAAGTGCCCAAGAAGCGATTAGTATTTTGATTAGCTGAGATAAGCTAATTAGGATGATTTCTGGATTTGAGGGTGTAGAGGACCTTGCGCGTGAAACGTTGCAAGAAGAATCGTCCAAATCGGACCTCTGAGGCAATAATTATGCCATTTTCCATTCCCTTGGATGAATTCTGTAATTTTCCCAATTTTTGGTTTAATAACCCCTCAATCCTTTTATCCCTTATCCTTTCTTCCCGATCGATTCAGACACCGCCTAAGCGGCGCTCAGTAGGGGCGCGATCCCAGCAGAGAGGGAGAGTCGAGGGGCGATTCTGGGCTCCTTGGTTTCAATTCAACAGCACGACCCTCACCCACCTTCTCCTTTCCCTTTTCTTCTTCCTCCAGCCTCGCCATACACAGCGCCTCGACCAGCCAGAGAAGGCCGGCCAGCAGCAGCAATCTACCAGCTCTTGCGACGCCGGCCAAGGTTCTATGGGCGCAGCTAGCACCATGGTAAAGGTGCCTTCAACCTCGGCCAAGAGGGAGGAGTATGAATCTGTAGCTATCACCTGTATTTAGGCACCAATCGTGGCGCCCTAGCTACCAAAAATGGCGCCCCAGCCAATTTGAGTTGCGGCTGTTGCAGCCATGGCTTTGTGCCACCTTGTGCGTGATCTAGCACTCGAAATTGACGCCAAAAAACCCGCCTTGAGGTCCAGACCACAAATCCGCAGCCTCCCAAGCCTCGAGCAGCTCCTAGCTGAGCTCTCCTCCAAGCTGATCCTTCCTGCGTTGAGCTGCTGTAAGCGGCAGATTTATTTTGGGCAAATCCAAGGTTGAAGATGACTTGCGTGTGCCCAGAAACTGGTATCTGGATGCAATTCCAGACGAATCCGGACATTCCGAATAGCTGTGAGTAGGGTTTCATTTATTTATCATTAATAAACTCAGGCGTTTGAATGTTTTCTGTTTTGTGCGCGAATTACGCTGATAACAGGCGTTATCAGGCGTCGGGCAGAGTTTGGCATCGCCTGACTTTTTATTTCATAAAATGCTTCTAGACGCTGTTATATGATTAAATTTAGCATTTGAACAATATGGATTGAATCAGTAGATTTATATGGTTCATTGGAACCTAAATTGCTCATTTGAATGTTGAAATTAGAAATTCATGTCTGAAAATGGTATAATTTGGGTATGAACCCAGACAATGAAGATTTCTGATAAATTATCAGATGTACGATTTCAAAGTTGATATGAATAAATAAAATATGCATGAAAACCCTAATTGCATATATCTTTTGACATTAATATGTGTAAATTGATATTTACATGAAATGGCACATTTCTCTGAAATATTACCAGAAATTCTCAAGTATTGTTATTAAATTGTATTGTGATATGTAATTAACTCTTAATTGAGTTAAGTGATGCACAAACCAGGATTTGGGTTAATGTGCACGTTTTTCAAGAATTTTAGAGAATTGATAATTGTTGAGTATGATTCTCATATGTGAAGTAAATTTCTTTAATTTGTGCAATAAGATGTTCAATTGCATAAATTCGCTATGTATGTGCCAAATTGAAATAAGTTGGGTTATTTATGCATTTCTAAATTGTCTGAATGCATGGTATGAGAATTTCTCAGAAATTACAATGATTTGAAATATATTGCTCTGTCGGTTTAGAATGACAGTGTATTGTGATCTGATATGAAATCAGTAAATGTGAATTTCCTGTTTAAATGTTTATATGTTAATCAGTTAATAGACTTAGGTGCCCTCACACCGTAGAACCCCTTCGAGAGATCTTCTTCTTAGGGGTGAAACTCGTGTTGCAACATTAACTGTGCGGAGTCATGGTGGCACGAGGACAGAGAGGCAGTGTTCAACAATAATCCGTGCGGAGTCACGGTGGCACTGGAGAAAATAGGGGTTATTGCAACAAGATCCGTGCGGAGTCATGGAGGTAACCCCGTGAGACTCTCCGCCTGTGTGCTCAGGTTAGAGGAGGAGTCTAGAGCACTCGGAGTAGTGCATTGAGGCCGGAGAGCCTGTAGGCCGGAGAGCCTGTGGTCCTGTGGCAGAGCAGGGCTGGCGTCAGACTTAGCATTTCCCGGGTGTGTCGCTAAGTCTTGTATGGTGGGATCGTAGTTCACTACGGATCTTTATATGCAGAGTACACTGCATATGATTAGGGCATAATAATGATATAATTATGTAATCATATAGGATCATAGTAAACTTAATATGTTAAGAGATCTGAAATTCTGTACCAATTTTCTATATCAGTTTATTTGTTTAAAATATCTGATGTTGCTTGAAATGAGACTGTTATCTGTAAATCTGCTATGTCATTAGAACTGCCCTGTTTAGTACTGCATTTATCTTTTATTTCAATTTTATCTATCTGATGAGTTGTTTATTGATAGCTAAATGAAATGCTATTCATTGAGCGAGTAGGCTCATCCCTCTACTCAAACATTTTCAGGTCAGCGACAGTTCCAGAAATCTGAAAGATCTTACCACCCTAGTCAGTAGAAGGTATATGTAGTTAGTTAGATAGTGGTCTCTTAGTCCTTTCCCCTCGATCCTTGGGACATGGTGTGGGTGAGAGAGAGTATGTATGGCGAATGTGTAAAAGATGTAAATTAACTGTTATGTTTACTTTCTGTTAAACAATGTTACATGTTGTAAACTCTGTTTATGTTCTCTAGCCAGTTTAATTGAAATGCTTCCGCAATAGTTTATTATGTTTTAGTTTACAGCAAAAACTCCGGATATCATTACGATGTTTTAAAAAGGAAAAGTTCTCAGCGATTTGTTTATGTGATAATCCCTCCGCCGCGCCCTAATCTCGTGATTAGTGGTTAGTGTGAGATCGGGGTGTGACAACTAAGGTAGCGTCCAGGTCTACTCTCAATCAAGAATTTGTCGACCGAGAGTCCACCTACACACGGTGTCCAGCTCCACTCTCGGTCGACAATTCTTCGACCGAGAGTGGACCTGGACGTCGCACGCAGGTGGACTCTCGGTCGACGAATTCTCGACTGATAGTGGACCTGCGCGCCTTTAACTGGACAATTATATTGTTTTTCTATTTTATATGATTGGTAACCCAACCAATAATAAAAACATGTATTTTTTCATATGTAATTATTATATAAATTCTTGAAATTAATATGAGATTAGAGATGTGTACTCCGAGATTGACACTTTAGGGTTTATAGATGAGATCATTGGTGCATGATGTTTAACTTAATATATAAATATGACAATAAAACATTTTTATAAATATTTGATTGAAACACTAATGAGACCACCTATAGTCCAATGGTAGTGTCCCAATCAATTGAAAGATAGACATGAATGCATTTTTTCATATTAGAGTTTGACCAAAAAATACTCTGTTCCAATAGGTCCTAAATTTTGAAAGATGGCTCAAATGATATGGAAAAACTACCTACCTAAATTTAAAATGTTTATATAAGTATAAGATTTGCTTTAGGATGATTTTGAGATGTTCATGACTTTTCTTAGATCATTCCTATAAATTTGTACAATTTGTACCTATACAAAATATCATCTAGGTACAACTTGATGTGGAAGCACCCAAATACACAAATCATTCCACATTATTTGATATTGGATGTTGTTTAAGTTCCTTGATCACCTTAATCACTCAATTCACATATCAGTAACACAAATGGGAAAGATCAAAATCATCAAAATTAGAGTTTGGCATATCCAAAGTCAACAATCTCCCTCTTTTTGATGATGACAATATTTCCATAAGATAAATTTTAGACAGCTATAGTAAGAGCATCATACCTTTGATTTTCTATATAAATAAAATTTATCTCATGAACGTTTCTCCCCTTTTATTAAAGTAAAAAAGGTAGGCAAACATACCAAACTCCCCCTCAAAAAGATAATCATATGGAGGGGGCTCATTTCAAAGAAACAAGAGAATGGTAAATGAAATTAGTAATTTAAATAGAAGGGCATGCTATACAAAAAGCCACATTTAGAACATGGAAATTTCAACAAAGATGTTCCAATATCAATTAGAGGAATATTGAGTCCTTCATGATAAACCGAACCTTTTATGCACACAATGAGATCAACAAAGTTTCTCTAAGTCGGTGATAAGGAATGGTAACTCTATTATTATCAAAGAGAGCCAAGAAGACAAATAATGATCTTTATAAAAGACATCTCAGCATCGATGAAAGGAATGATAGGTCTACCCTAATAAAGAGATGCCATAAAAAATAAAGATAAAGCAAAAAAGGATCTCTAGACCAATATCAAGGGATGCAAAGCCCACAATTGATATAAATAATCCATTAAAAACATAAAATAATAAAGATAGCAAGATAAATGACATGATTTGAGCTCCCCCTTATTCTCATACTCATAAAAATTGGGCTCAAACTAAGAAAGTGACCACTAATATGTTAAATAACTTAAAAAACGTACACACTTGTATAATAATTGATTTCAATCTCTAAATAACATAGATACATTCATAAAAGTGAATATAAATAACAATTGTAAGATATCTAAAATAGAACTTGACAATTAGTATTTTGTGTGAACTGTATTTTGACCGAACTACAGTCAAAGTACATTTTGATCAGGAGATAGTTGCTAGAAATTTTTATCCAATAGAAATACAAACCTCTATAAAAAAATCCATATTAAATGCCAAATGAAAATATCATATCAACCAATAAGATTAACCAATTCAAATCATGTAATAATCAAACCATATATCCAAATCTCATGTAAACAAAGCATGTAACATGATTAACTAAGAAGAAATAGAAAGTGGTTTTACAAATATAGGACATTACTTCTTCTTCCTATTTTTACTTCTTGGAATATAACCAAGACCATTTGTACTCACATGATCGTTGTGAGACCAATAAGATTAACCAATTCAAATCATGTAATAATCAAACCATATATCCATTGAAGTTTATGATCATACACACCTTCCTCTAGAGAGAGGTTGTTAGTACCCAAACCATGTTGTTGACACTTTTTCTCTTAAAGGGGTATGAAAAAGCATAGTGACCCAATCTCCTGCAAACAAAGCATGTAACATGATTAACTAAGAAGAACTAGAAAGTGGTTTTACAAATATAGTACCTTACTTCTTCTTCCTATTTTTACTTCTTTGAATATAACCAAGACCATTTGTACTCACATGATCATTGTGACAAAGCAATATATTTTTTTAGCATATTTCCATTTTTTGAAAATTTATCCAACTCTTAAGATTTTTATTTTCCTTGCCAAGCAATAATGATTCTTTATAGTAAAAGTTAATGATCTCATAATACTCTTAGTTTATATTTCCATTCTTTATAGTATTATCCTCAAGAATAGAAATTTTATCTTTTAATTCAACATTCACTTCAAGGTTAAGATCATAATCAAAATGTGGGAAACGAATAGGCTATTTCTCTATATTATTCAACTTATCTAAAATGATAGAAAACTGAGTTTGCAAGGGAGTATTTTGAGAAACAATATTATCTATTCTTTTTGTTTTCACTAATATATTGATCATTAAACTCACTAACTTCTACATCTCAAGAATAATAGCCAATTTATTTCTCTTTCTTTATATTTTCAAACTTTTTTAGTGTAAGTTCAACTAGTTCAATAAGTTCACCTTTGGAAAAAGTTGAGAGAGACATATCACAATCATCACTTCTTCTTCTTCTTCTTCTTCTTCTTTCTATGTTCTAGGAATTCATCATTCGAATGTCCTTTTTTCCCACAAGCATTTCTCTTTCTTTATATTTTCAAACTTTTTTAGTGTAAGTTCAACTAGTTCAATAAGTTCACCTTTGGAAAAAGTTGAGAGAGACATATCACAATCATCACTTCTTCTTCTTCTTCTTCTTCTTCTTCTTTCTATGTTCTAGGAATTCATCATTCGAATGTCCTTTTTTCCCACAAGCATTACATCTAGTAGAGTATGATCTTGTAACATACTGAATCTCAGATTCTTTTACAATTTTACCCATTTTCAATCCTTTCATTTTCTTGTTATCCTTTTGGAATTTTCCCTAAATTTTTCTATATTTTCTATCCTCTTTATCCTCAATGTTGCAATTGAGGAATACTTGATGGCTTGAACTATATTTACCCACATTCATTACATGAATGGGTTTTTACACAAAAATCTCAAATTATGTATTAATTAGAGTTTAATAATGCAAAACGGCCAATTATGAGAGATAATGAGTAGATTATGTTAATTTAGATTAATTGTGGCTTTTTGGGATAAGAAATAAGAATTAAGGTGAAATTGAATTTAATTAATGAGATATTCACCCTCTTATCTCCTCTCTCCCCCAAATTGTTATTAAAACATTAAAAAGGAGAATAAGAGGTGGGACATGATACTTGAATGACTTTATAATATTTATCTCTAAGTTTATTAAAGGAATTGCTAAGAAAATACTTTGTATTAATTCACCCTTTTAAAATGCATTAATATACACATTAATGGACAACACGGTGGTTAATGGCCAAATGGTGAATACAAACGAGATTTAAAGCCATAGGAATATTCTAGACATAATTTTGGACTCATGGTTCAAATTTGAGGTCATTTGACACATGTTTGACCCTCCAAATCAATTTAAACGATTTGAATATGGTTTTATTAAGCATTTAATCCTATTTCAATTACATATCACATTTAAGCACGTAATCTTTTAAATATACATCATATATCATTCAACCACTTGTGCTTTTATTATCACTTATGTTTCTTTTATTATGTATACTTGTAGGTTCTAAAATGGCAAGTGAAGATGAGCATTCTGAGCATGAGCACCATGAGGATGGTAGTGGTGATGCTAAGAAAAGTAGAGGTCCCACACTGATGCGTAGGCTGCAGAAGCTCAGGGCCAAAGGGAAGAAATTGGCAGTCCAGTTTGATGTCACAGGAGCACCTATTGGGGAACATGCTAGTTCTTTCAAGTATTACGTAGGAGCGACCATGCGCAGTAAGGTGCCAATAGATATAGAAAATTGGCATGATGTTTCTAATGCCTTAAATGACCTCCTATGGAAAGATGTATCTGTGACTGGAAGTGATATTATTTTAATATGTTTTTGTTTATTGATTCTAATTTAGTTTGCTTGGAAAGACATATCCTTTTTAAGACAACATTATTTCTTCTTTTGCATGTATAGGGTGTTTTTCATCTAAATGAAAAAGATCACAAGAAAAAAGTGCTACAACATTGTGGTGTACGATGGAGGGCTTTTAAGACATATCTCAAAAGAGAATTTATAGATTTACGAGAGAACCACCCCCGCAAAAGCACCACATTTGTGACCCCCCAGGCGGCGTAAACTCTCGGGTGCTGGGGCGTCCCACAAACCCAGGAACCATTTAAAGCGCACAGTTGGTCGGCCTGCGCGACGGGTAAACACTTCAGGGGCGGCCGCTGGGTATCGAACTCGAGTCCCTTCATAAGGGGGCCCGTGCCCAAACCACCTGAACCACTCCCCCCCGGCGAATTTATAGATAATCCTAAACAAAAGAAGAAAGCAAAAAAATATATATATATATATATATATATATATATTTATAGATCCTTAGGTGTGGGAAAGATTTGTTGTAGCTAGGAATACAGAAAAGTTTCAGGTAATAAAGATTGTGATGTATTGTATGAATCTTTAATATTATACAATTAAGGAGGTGAATCTTTTTATATATGTTTGCCAAGTCTAAATTGCAATACCTCATTTTAAATGATCAGACTATTCAGGAGACCCAAAAGGAAAGACGAGGAAAAAATGTGCATGACCATCGCTTGGGGCTCAGTGGTTATGCCTTCCACCACCAACTACAAGAGTAGCAACTCTCTTCTGGAGAAGAGTCTAGTACAACTCAAGCTGAGCGTCCACCCCGACTAAGTAAAGAATCGAGCAGGTGAAATTGCAACCCTGCAACTAAGGAGGTGGCACAAAAGATGGTAGGTTTATCCCAACTAAGTAAAGAGTAACTCCCACAAACTAAGATTTATTTATATCTAATTGATATTGTGATTTAATATTTTTATCAACTATGAATAGATTGATCTCTGCGAGCAAAGGAAGGAAGGAAAGTTCATCCCAACTGGCCACATGGATGAACTATTTATTTCTCTTGGTACGAAGGAGCATCCTGGCCATGTTAGGGGATTAGGAGCTGGCATAGGATTCAAGTCTTATTTTGGCCCTTCATAATCTAAAAGAGGTCATGCAGGAGGTCTTACACAAGAAAAGGTTGAAACCTTAGTAGCACAAAAAGTAAAAGAAATAATGTCTTTATTTCAGTCTACTCAACCTTCTCAACCTATTCATATTGTGCCTCTCTCAAGTGATGAGGTACAAGCCCATGCTCCAGTTGTAGAAGGTCATGGGAGCACTCCCAATGACCCACCACAACAATTTGTAGCAAGTTTTTGTTCTATATGTTGTGTTATTAGTATGATATATATATATATATATATATATATATATATATATATATAGTTGTAATAGGTATATGGTTTACTGCTTCGTATATAACTTATATTATTTCAATTCTAGGTTGGTACGAGCTGTAAACTTGCAGTGGAGGTTCCAGAATATAATGTTGTGGCAGCGGGCAAGGTATACAACCTTGGTGGTACATTGCATTGACAATAAATTACTGATGACATTTATGGTGTGTCCATCCATCTTGTGTATGACAGAATAGGGGACAAACCAATACTCATACCTAATCATGAATATAGTACAGTTGAAGAAGCTGAGGGTGCTATGGTGGGTTGGCCTAGACACTTGGTTATCAGTGACAAGGTATACCTTAATTCTACCATATTTTTCATATTTGACTCTATATATGAACTCGTGTAATATAAGTATGTAATTTAATTAACAGGTTTGCAAACCAAAAAGTAAAAATTATACTAGTGGTCCTCCTATGCCCAAGCCATCTTTTATTCCATAATCCACATTTGATGAGTTGGGAAGTAAATTAAATGTTTGTGTCGATACTTAGCCAACCAAAGCTTTGTATTACAAATGTTGATCAATTTAACAGGAGATGCAACTGGGAGGGACTTTGACAGTTATATTTTTCTTGATGATATTATAGAGTTGTTCCAGTATGATTGGCTAAATACTTCGATAATAGATGTATAGATAAGGTAAGGATCTATCCATATAGAAAATTCCAATACACATTTTTAGCTTATTTCTATATATGGAAATAATTACAAATGTTTTACAACCATTTATATATCGAGACCACAAACTTTGATATAAGAAATGTTGTATTCTTAGTTCCTTCAATCACTAGTCAAGTGGAGACACATATTGAGGATGTGAATGAGTACTTCTCTACTGCATTCAAATATTTTGCTAGTGAGGGGAAGGAAATTATCCTAATTCCTTTTAACATCCAGTAAGTATTATTATTCAATATAATTTTAATAATGAATAAAATTATTTATTTTAATGTTTGTTGTATTCTTACTCAGAGCTAGACATTGGGAATTAGTGGTTATTGTCCCAAACTTGATGATTCTTTATTATCTTGACCCAATGGGTAAAACAACAAGGGGACACACACTGAAATTGCTAGCTATGGAGTAAGCATAAATTTAGTCAATGCTTCAACATGATATTTCTATTTAGAATTTCTACTTTACCAACTATTGTTTAATTGATAGGTGTATAAAGGCTTTTCGCGAAGCAGGAGGACAAATACCAACAAAATTAAAGACATTGACTTTGAAAAATGTCAAGGTGGCTACTTTGACAACTACTTAGTCTTATATGTATTAATTTTCAACTCTTATATGTCAACTCTTATATGTCAACTCTTATAGTCTTATCTCATCTCCTATTTATTGTAGTTTACTAACATTAAGTATAATTCGTTATTTGTAGTGTCCTATATAAAATAATGACTGGGTTTGTGGCTACTATGTAATGAAATATATGCGAGCTATTATCAAACAAGCATCACATGACATTCAAACTATAGATCGGGTAATAAAGAATAACACCAGAAATTTACAAGTGATTGTAGTCATTTTATAAAATATTAGCATGTACATTTTCTTTTAAAGATCTTTACAACTTAGCCTTACACACGTGAGGACTTAAATGAATTCCGAGAAGAGTGGTCAGATGCTTTTCTAAATGAAGTCAATATAGCATTGGATTAAATATGTCAGCTCCATTTATGTATGTGGTTTTAGTACTCTTTCATATTTACTTTTGTATCTGACATTTAATATCAACTCAGACTTGCAATCTATCATTTTGTAAATTATGATGTGATTATATATAACTCAACTGAATATATGAATCATTTTTGTTATGAATGTGTCGTTTGGAATGGTGACGGTTGAGCATCAATGCTCCCTTCTCCCAGAATATATGAATCTTCTTGTTCTTCTGTTCTATTTCTACAGAATTTTTTTTAAAACAATTCTAACTTCTAGCGTCCGTTTTCTTAAATAACTAACCCTAGAGGCCTGGTTATTAAGAAATCCTTCTAGTGTCGGTTTTATAAAATAACCAACCTAAAAGGTCCTCTATAAGGTTGGTTTTTTAAGAAAACTGACACTATAAGGTCAATAGATTGAGCTCCAGACCCTCTAAGGTCGGTTATTTATAAAAAACCGACCCTAAAGATTGAATAACCGACTGCAGACACTCCCTCGATTGACAATTTTGTCGATCGAAAACCTCTCGGTTGACAATTTTCTCGACTGAAGGTCTCCCAGTCGACAAATTTATAGATCGAATAAATCTCTGATGCTTCAGACAGTACTTTCTTAGTCGACAATTTTCTTGACCGAAATAATCTCAGTTGAAATATTTCTCGACCGAGACAGTTTACAGGGTCAACTTTTTTAGAATAACTAGCCTTACATGCTTTTCTTTCTCGTTTGAAATAATCTTGGTCAAAATGTTTCTCGACCGAGACAGTTTACAGGGTCGGCTTTTTTGGAATAACCGACCTTACAGGTTCTTCTTTCTTTCTTGGGTCATATTTTTGACATCCTCTTGGGTCGGTGTTTACTCTGTAAGGTCGGTTTTCTTTGGTCAAGAAAACTGACGCTATAGAGAAAATTCTATAGCGACGGCCACTTAGGGGTCGGTTATAAAATAATGTTACAGGCTTAAAAAAACCAATGCTACATATTGTTCTGTATAATCACTTACCGTAAAATAAGTATGTTAGATCCAAACATTCTAGATTCAATGGTGCAATCATCACTCAAGAAGCAGCCCTGTTGGTATATACTAGTAAATGCACATGCAAAAAACATGTGACTTCTATGTATAACACATTCAACAATTGAAAAACGTTGTAATAAAGGAGATACCCCACAATAGGTGTTGTCGATGAGTAGAATGGTAGTTGTTGTTGGGCAAGTTGTGTGTCGTCCCGCTTCAAAACCCACCTTGTACATTCATGTGACCTTGATCTGGTAAGGGTGTAGGCTACTCCGTGCTCACATGGGACTAGAAAATCCTAAACCAATTCTAATAAGAGTTGTTCATGTGATAAAAGAGATGCCCATAGTAGGTGTTGTCAGTGAATAGAACTATAGTCGGTGTTGGGAACAGTGTCTATCATCCCGCTTTGAAACCCACCCCCTTTATATTCATGTGGCCTTGATCTAGTAGGAGTGTAGGGTACTCCATGTTCACACATGATTAACAAATCTTAAACTAATTATAATAGAGTTGTTTATGTAATAAAGGAGATGCCTAACAGTAGGGGTTGCTTGTGAATAGAGCGATAGTTGGTGTTGGACACGTTGTCTGTCATCACTCTTCAATGCCCACCCCCTAAAATATAAAGAGATGGAAAGTATTATTGTGCACAATATCAAAAACAAAAATGTTGGTTTCATTTTTGTAGGGGTTGACACATTCCATGCGTCCCATAAAGCTAGTTTTTCCATCCCGCACCAAGGGCAAGGTGGTTTTGGGAAGGGGAAGGTGGTTTTGGGGGTGAGGTGGCATGGGATAGGTAAGGGAACAAGTGGACTAAGTTGATAGGTTTGTGGAGAGAAGGAATGAAAAGATGAGAGAAAAATTTATATCACACACAACGTTCAATCTGGAGTGTATTTTTTGACAAAATAAAAACCATTGAATTTGTTACAAAATATATAATCCAACAAGACCAATATCCATATAATTTGAGAAAAATAATTGGGTGAATAAATTTATTTGCACGTTACAAGTTGGATGAAATATATGTAAAATATGGTGCATTAAAAAAAATAGGTGCACCGATAGAACACTAACTAGGTGCAATCACATCCAAACTGAGTGCTTTCAAGTTGAAACTAGGCACATTGAAGTTGAAACTAGGCACATTGAAGTTCAAACTAGGTGCATCGACGAAGCACTAAATGGGCGCAATCATGCCCAAATTGGGCGTAATCAAGTCTGAATTGGGCATTCAAGTCCATACAGAGTGCAATCATGTCCAAACTCGGCACATTCAAGTCAAAAATGGGTGCATTCAATTCCAAATTGGGTGCAATCAAGTCTAGACTGGGCGTTCAAGTCTAAATATGGTGCAATTAAGTCCAAATTGGGAGCAATCAAATCCAAACTGGGGGCAATGAAATCCAAACTGATCACATGGGTGCAATCAAGAAGAAGAAGAAGAAGAAGATTATGATGATGGTGACAATGATGATAATGATGATGATGATGATGATGATGATGATGATGATGATGATGATGATGATGATGATGATGATGATGATGATGATGATGATGATGATGATGATGATGATGATGATGATGATGATGATGATGATGATGATGATGATGATGATGATGATGATGATGATGATGATGATGATGATGATGATGATGATGATGATGATGATGATGATGATGATGATGATGATGATGATGATGATGATGATGATGATGATGATGATGATGATGATGGTGGTGGTGATGATGATGATGAAGATGACGATGATGATGATGATGATGATGATGATGATGAATATGATGATGCATTGATAATTAGGCATATGACAACACTAACTAGGAGAAATCATGCTTGAACTGGGTGAATTCAAGTCCAAAATGGGCACATTCAAGTTCAAATTATGTTCAAGTCCGAACTGGGGCATTCAAGTTTAAATTGGACACATTGGACTGATTATGGGTGTGGTACATGTCAAACTCCATCTTTTTTTTTTAAATATGGTGGGAAAGTACATTTAGTAAGGATTCTAAGGCTTTGATTTCATTAAAAAAAACTAGTTAGGGATCAAAAGTTATAACCATAATAAAAAATAAATATAAAAAATAAAAAATGGTTGTTTAAGAAAGAGAGAATGAATGGGAGAGGGGAAGGAGGGGGGCCATGACTGGTAGGGAGCAGTGTCCCTACATGTGAAACATGCATAACTCCCCACACGTGCATCATGTAAGTATCATTATATCAAAAATATATCACTCTGAATTAATTATTATAATAGTTGTGCTATAATAAAGGAGATGCCCCAATGTAGGTGTTGCCAATGAATAGAGAAGTAGTTGGTGTTGGTAACATTAACTCCCATATTGTCAACTAATTTGTTATGAACATCACTTATTTTAAAATCACAAAGACAGATAAAATGTAAAATTCAAAGAATTTGACCAAACCATCAAATATTCGGTCTATATCATGAACTCAATTTATTTTTGTCATACCAAATGGAATGGAATATTTCTGACAAAGACAACATTCTTGCAAAAAGTAAGTATACTTGTATTCTAGAGACCTGCTATTTTGGGGAGCCATATGTCGTGCTCCCAAATACGACACCAATAACCACTATGGTCCCTAAACATCTCACAATTAGTTCTAAGGAGAACTCAATATTGTTTCTTATGTTCCAAATCCCATTGGACCGTGTGTGTGTCTTTAAACAAGTACTCCCCTCCTAAGCTATGTCAGAATGATAATCTCAGCATCTCAGTTCTTTCCATCACCCACCCAACCATGATGACTCCACATATTTCCTCTATGGTTATCTTTGAGGTTAGTGTCTTATCTAAGAAAGCACACCACAAGTGGCTTAGCTGAGACATCATGACAAAAGTTGATATGTTTTTGCTAAATTAATACATACATGAATGTGATGGAGGTATACTTATTAATGAGGACGGTGTTAAAGTGCTTATTTTGAGCTACTTGACATGTCTAGGTGTACTATACAACATATTTTTATTTATTTATGTGGATGATATTATTCCATTATATACATACATTTTGTATTACAAGTACTCTCACCATATATACATGTACTTTGTGATTATATATATTATTATAATATTTCTTTTTATCCTTGATCTTAAAAATAAGCCTCAAGATAAAAACTAAAAAGAATGTCATATTCAAGTAAAAATTGATACTTAACTCAGAACACATATTTATGGTATAAAGAATTAAAAAGTAGAGTAGGGATTCGAACATGGATATGATTTCTTAGTTAGTATGACCTACCATTCAGAATAAAAATAAGATCTATCTATGGGTTGAGGACTCATAAAAATCTACGTCAAGCGTACATAAGCCAAGACAGAGGCTAAGAACCCCTTTTGAGCACCTTCCCACCTAGGAAACTTCTTAAGTGTGAGCCTCAATATTTATGGAGGGATGTTGATTGATGGTGCTTTTTTTAGTTGAAACAATTAGTATGTGACTTATTGATAGCAATTAGGAACACATTGGTCATATGATGGTCTATGAGAGAAGAATAGATGTGTGTACATCGTTTTTTTTACCCCCAATATTGTATGCAACTAAAATCGTGATGGAAGTTGCAAACAAATGCTACACGGATGTTCACAACTTCTATTATAAAAAATTGTTTAAAATAAGAATTAATGTATGTTTTTTTATATAATTATATATATAGGTCACCAAAGTGTATTACTCCTTCTCATTAAAAGTCAAGGTGGATCAACATCTCACTAGAGTCTAGTTCTATACAATGATAGGAGTGATGATCTATATCCAACTGATGACAATGTCACACAAAACCACACAGAAATAACCATCAATAGTGGATTACTTAAAAATCACTAAAAATTAAAAACATTTTTCATAAAGATCAATCGCCAAGAAATTCATTATAGAAAGGCCCAAATCCTATCATATACAACATGATACATCACACATGTGTTATCTCAGCAACATCTCTATTTTGATTGGTATTAGTTTGCTTTTACCAAAAAGATGTACAAGTGGAACATTATACATTGAGGCGTTCAAGCCAAAATCTTAGATCGATCGCAAAATTGGAAATAAAATTATCCCCCAAGGACTTGAGAGTACAAGGACGACACATAGGACTTCTATGTATAATAGGACACAACTGACATGACACCACCTCAAAATTATAGGTCTTCTTCCTGCTGATGGTCTGCCTCAGCTACACGATCTCTGCTACATCATGCACATCTACCTAAAAAGTTGTAGAACCCACGGGGTGAGACAAAAGTCCCAGTGAGAGATATAACACTCTGCCAACAATATTATTATCACAAATAAATGTTTATGAAAGAGAGCAGAAGAAACCTTTATTAAATTAAACATGTATAACCACTAGTTAAATGCAGAGTAGAGTGATCTCATCATTTAAGTAGTTCAAATAACTATAACTAAGCAACATATAATCCAATCTATTTTAAAAGGAATATGAAGAACATGCATAATATTTATCAACTATGACATGTAGAAGCAATTGCAGCCTCATTCAGTGTTTTTGTATTTGATCCTTAAGCAAATATGCTACACGTTCGATTACATCTATAAACAAAAAATCTTATGCCCTAAGGAGATAAGGTAAACCTCTCATGCTCCAACCAACCTAAATTAGCATTGGTGACATATAAGGTCCATGTAAGAGCCAAACTCCACGATCTCACCCCCTTGGTTAGTATGAGAATATTGGAAGTGACATTATGAGTCAAACTAAAATTAGCTAGCATGGTGATGGAGCTAGAACTTACACCAAAAGATTACTCTTCCAATGGAAGTCCTAATATGCACCAAAAACCCTAGGGAGTTGATGTTCTCTCTAGGTTTACCTACAACTGGTGCTAGATAAATGCCCCAACCCCACAAGAGTGTGGAAGCCTTATCATAGTATAGATTTAGGATCGAACCCAAAGGACAACGTTAAGAATCTGAGTGTCTTTTTCTTGTTTCGTATCAATCTAAGTTAATCGTCTAAGACCAGAAGTTTGATTTGAGTTATTTAACCTAAAGCATACAAAAGTAAAGGCATGAATAAAAACTAGTTTAAGGATTAAAGACTAAGATTAGCAGATGATGATGGATCACTGGGGTGATGCGGGTATTCACCACCGCTACGCATGAATTGTACTTGTACCAATCATAGCAAGACGTGTAAGCAAGATACATGGATGCCGTACAATACCGATGTCTTATAGGACAAGAGTAATGCACACATCCTTCACAGGTTGAGTAACTCTCATCCGGTATGTATCTACGTGTCAATGAAGATATGTAGTCTCCGAAGAGAAAATCTTACTCAACCTCGTGAAACGTGCATCGGAAAACTAACAAGCGAGCGATAATTACCAAATCGATTAGTATCCTTATAAACTATCCCTCTTTCAAGGATATAGCTACGAGGAACGTGAGAGTGTTGCAACGTCAGCCATTCCCGAACGAATGGTCAATTACTTTGCACCACTCTCTCCTCAGAGTGTGTTCCTCGACCAGTCAAGGTTGCACTTTTGTACGTCAACTGATTCCATTTCATAGTACAAAAGTACAACGATGGAGGTGAGTTTACTCCACTCCTTGGGAAGCGTTCCTAGATACCGAAACGGATGCGTGGTGGATACACACACCAGAAACCAACACTAAACTGGTATTCGAGTCTCGGGAGCGGTCGTAGACAAACCACAACGAAAGACAATAGATGCATACAAGAACGCGGTCAACATTCGAGCATGTATGAAACGGTTTAGTATTAAATCAGAATGATAACATCTTTTTGGTACAAGTTACAAAACACGGGCAGCGAGGCTAGTCCCCACACCCCAGTGAATGAGACTACTCGCTCCTCATAGAGGGAGCAACAAAGAAAGAGAAGAGAGAGAAAGAAAGCATCGTCGGAGCAGAAGAGTAGATCTGTAACAGCCCGGTGTAGATCGTCGCAGTCTCCGGGACTGCTCCGTTGTAGTCGATGACGCCTGTCTCTCCGCCTCGATCTTCGGGTCAACCTCCAGAATTGCAAGAGTATGATGAGGTGGAGCTATGGTGTGAGCAACGGTGAGATGGTGATGGAACAGCGTTCTAGATCTGTGCCCAGATTGGCAGCACACCAGATCTGGACTCAGCTCGGGATTCTGGGGCTGTGTGTGAAATTTGGTCAGAAACGGTGCTCGGGCAGCCTGGCGGCGTCTGGAACTCCCCCCAAAACAGGGACCCTGCTGGTCCTATTTATAGAAGAATAGTGACTAAACGGTCTGGAGACCGTTTGGTAGCAAACGATCTCGAGACCGTTTGGTGGTAAACGGTCTTGAGACCGTTTGCTGGCAAACGGTCTGGAGACCGTTTGCTGCCAAACGGTCTTGAGACCGTGGTGCCAAACGGTCTTCTCTGAGATCGAACGATGCCCAACGACCTCGATTAACTATTCTTACAAACGATCTAAGATCAAAAGCTCCTCCGAACAGTCAAATCTTCCACAACCGATCAACTTGGGAAATCGATCTAGCGGCCTTCAGAGCTATCGAACGATCTCCGACTCTTTTCTGTAGGTGTGGCGGCCTCGGGGCAACCCAAATCGACCTGCGAAGCACCCCCGATCGATCTTGATTTGGAGCTGCAGATAGGTGCTGGTCGGAGGTTGAAGACGACGCACCACGGCCGTGGTGGAGTTGTTGTCACACGGCCGTGGCGCCTCGCATGGGCGTGGAGAGGGTGGACTCGGCTCTGATGTCGTTGAGACACGGTCGTGGGGTGCCACCACAGTCGTGGTGAGGTCACAGTCCCACGGTCGTGGCGGCTAAGGTTCTGACTCTTTGTGTGATGCGCCACGGCCGTGGCGTCCTACCACGGTCGTGGTGAGGCTGCCGCCCCACGGCCGTGCTGCCTTGCACGGGCGTGGAAGACAAATGCCACGGCCGTGGCATGTCTATCACGGTCGTGGCGGATGGAGGTTTGGCTCAGGTGGTGATGCACCACGGCCGTGGCGTGACCAGCACAGCCGTGGCGAGTGCTGTTCTTCATATACTTGATTATTTGCTGCACAAGCCTGGGGCTTTGAGGACAGAACGCACAGTTGATGTTTGATTGGATGATTGAGGGTGATCTGCAGAGGGAAAGGAGAGTGTATAAGGGATAATAGAATCAAATGAATTGGTAATTAAGACTATTTAAACATTATTTATGTGGAAATGAAGAAATACTGAAAGTAAAGCAAAGCAAAGGTGATTTAGTCATAAAGAGGTATAAAAGCCCTAAAAATTGGCGACTGTTGGTGACTGTAATGATGAATCTGGAGGATTCATCACCACACTGAACTTAAGCATTACTCGTCCCGAGGAACGGATTAAAACTTAGGACAGTCGAAAAAAAAACAAAAATTAGGGCAAAAACGTCGGAAATCCTTGAATTGGTGACTGAGGATGGATCTGGGGGATTCATCGCCACACCGAACTTAAGCGTTACTCGTCCCGAGGAACGGAAAACTTAAAACAGTCGCCAATGAAATCGTTCATCTTGTGATTGCCTCATCCTATTGTCAAATCGTAATTTTGTTCATGGCTCGGATGGATACATCATCAAAGCTTCCTTAGATCACGGAATACATCTTATGATATCCTCATTTCTGAGTTTACTTTGCTAAAGTACTTCCTTCTCACTCTCTGTTGTATCAGTCATGTTAAAGAGTTTTATGAGATTTTGAATAGACCCACAGAATCAACAAAATGCATATGATCTGTCACTGGTGTTGAAAGAGGAGAGAATGGGGGTGTGATCAAAAGATAAGAGTCTCTCCTCTGATTGACTCAAGACTCTTGAAATTAATTGACTCATCGAGATCCTTTGAATGATATATGCACAACTCTGGTTGGCTTAGCCTTACACCTGATTTTTTTTTCTAAAGGTAATTCAGAAGTGTGTATAGGTTGGCTTAAGGCTTTTGGCTATTTTACCTCTTTGAGGGGAGGTAAGGGGTTATTTTTGGATCCTTAGGATCTCACTACCAGTCACGACACATCTGCCTTCATGAGGGCAGCTAATGTACCGGCTGGGCAAGACCTTTATCGGTTATCCTTATTCATGGAACAACTCTCATGTTTTTATTCACACTCTGGCTTTTATTCATTCTCACCTGGATTACGACAAAGGATATTTTTAGATTTTTTAATATTTGGGCTGTCGGGCCTCTTTTGGAATCGGGGTAGATTTTTCGCCAACCTCAGTATGTGCACAATCATCATTGTATACTCTTTGAGAAGGTGGTACGCCCCCGTTATGTATTGAGGGGTATGGAAGAAGCGATAGTGGAAAAAGAGGTGTGGTGTACCACACCGAACTTAGAGTTTTGTAGAGGTGTGGTTTACCACACCGAACTTAAAGTTCGGAAATGTTCTAGTTTTCACTAGAAAGGAGTGTGGCATGCCACACCGAACTTAAAACTTTGGCATGGTTAGTGAACAGAGGGGTATGAAAATGAAGGAAGAAGTGTAGAAGAGAGTTCGGATCATGATGCAGATTGCTTAGCGATTCCATGCGACGGGTCTCTTTTCTCCATCACATTCTGCTCAAAAAGAGACATGATGAAACATCAAATGAGAAATCCATACAACATATCCATTAATCAGATAAAGGTGTGATGTATTTGATCTATCTCAGCTTTATTGAAGTGTATCATCATTTCCTATTTTAGGGTTTGACATTAGGATTCATAGGTTATTCAAGATGAAAAACACGCATTGGCTAGCTTTAAGCATTCTTTTCTTGGGAATTTGTAATGAAAAGAGGTGATGATCTCAGATTCGAGAAACAATAGCCAACTAGATAAAGGCTTTATTTTTAGAAAACTAACAAAAATGCGGAAAAAATTACGAAAAAGAAACTAGAATGAAAAGGCAGGAAGCAATAAAGATAGAGGGTGGAGTGAAAGTCATACCACCCGCCCTCCACCTCGAACTTATGAATTTGCCCATTTCTGAGCAAATACTAGGTTCAAGATGGAGGGGAAGGGTTGAGCAGTGTTAACCAGGCGGTCCTCGTAGTTGGAAGAATGTCCGACAAAGATATCTCGTGATGGCTGGTGCTAAGAACGAGGAAGTGGTCTGAACAACTTGTTGGCTGGGAAGTTGTGGCAACTTGAACGAGTCTTCTGGATGACTTGGATGAACATCACTTTCACCTCGTTGTCCATCCAGAAGAATCCAGAGACCTTCCCCCATCAGCGAGGGAGGTGGAATATAAGAAGTCAAAACTGGAGGGCTATGCGAGAAATCAAGGTTATGTCCACTTGTGCCCTCCAGTTGTGGCTCACCCTCGAAGTTCAAAGTAAAACTGCTTTCTTCAAAATCTAGGGCAACTGATTTAGGGTCGGCCACTTGAACTTCCTCCTGTCCAAGATCAGGTGGTGGATCCGGTTCCAGCTTCATTTCATCACCTAGCTTTTCTTGTGTGGGATATGGTGGCCAGAGTGACGTTTCTTCTTCAGAGGAGTTATTTTGAGAAGTATCATCACCTTTATCAATGTTGAATTTGGTAAGAGCGTCGTTCCTCTTTTCAAGGTTTTGTTCATAATTTTCCTCGTAGAACATCCTTATCTCATCCAAGTAACTAGAAGAGGATTTGATTGGTGAAACGAACTCTTGCTCGTGTAAGGGATTCATGGGATCTTGAGATAGAGGTTCCAATGATTTCTCTTTATGGGAGGGATTAGTCCATGACATGTTGTTTTGAGGGCTAGAATTCCCTAATGAACCCATTTCTTCAATATTGGGACTGGTGTATACCATTTATGAGTTATGTTGCTGTCCCAGTTCTTCTTCATATTGCACTATCGTCTCATTCAAGTGACTAGAAGGAGATTCAATAGAAAGATCATGCTCTTGTTCGAGGACTGACTTCGTCTGGACTTCTTGTAATGGCGGTAACTCTGGTAACATCATCTCATGAAAAGGATTGGTCGTAGATTCGTCATCATGAGATTCATCATCTCCCCATGATTTTTCTTCATCATTATCGGGGTCAGTGAGAGTAATGTGGTCCATCCCTGAATCAAGATCTTGATCAGTCCCATCCTCGAGGTTTGTTTCTAGATCGACCGAATGATCAGAGATTTCTTCATAAGGCCAAATCGGATCCTGCTCCAGCAATGGAGTCATTTGAGTCTCTTGCGTAAAAGACGTCTCCTCATCTGAATCAGTCTCATATTCATCTATGTCTGACTGTGAAGGAGTATAGGGTTCTTGTAGCGTAGACCTTTCTTTATTGGAATTCAATGACAAGATGGTTGCAGTTGAGGAATATTTGTCGTATAAGGAGTCAATCATTGCTGATTGCCCCTCAATCTGTATGGTTGTGGGAGAAGGTGGGCAGACACCGAAATTTATCCCCAGTTTATCTTCCAATTGTAGAAAATCTTCAGATTGAGTGCTCATTCTTTCATCTAAGAGCATAGTGCATTTTTCATTATCCGAGTCAGACCTTGGCTCAGAAAATGATTCTTTTTCTTGCGATGTTGCGAAGGAGTCATCCTTGAATTCAGTCATTAACTCAGAGGGTGATTCCCCATTTTGCACCGATGCATGCTGATCATTGGAAGGCACCTCCCAAATGATATCGTAATCATCATCGTAATCTACATGTGGACCAGGGATGAGCTTAGTTAAAATTTGTGGCTCTTCTTCATGTCGGTCAGAAGCATTGGCAAGTTGTGTAAGTTGATCGAGATTGTCTATCAACTTCTTGGTCGCGGCTATCTGATCAGCTAGTTGTTGAGCCACTGATAACTGTAAAGATCGTAGTTCTTCCATCGATGTGTGTTGATCTTCATGAAAAGGCTCTTCACCGCACCTGTTGAGTTGATCACGATAATAGCCTTCCTCATCATAGTATTGATTTGCGTTGTTTTCCAAGATCCTTCCTACATTGCAGTCCACACCTTGAAATCCACCATAGTTAGGTTTTTCATAGTAGCCTCCAGGGTGATACGAACTATAACTTGCATTATATCCATAGTTGTATGAAGAGGCTGCTTTGAGTTTCCCAGCTATCCGATTCATGATTACTTGACGCAAGGCCATCACGTAGAGAGGATGAACGCTGAAACAGTTGATCGATGCATGAGAATAGTCGCCACAGAATTGACAACTATTGGTTGGTGGCACTGACTGCTTCATTTTGAAGAGAATTGGTACCTGAAATCAAAGAAAGAGTTTATCAAGTTTGACCAACCACTTCAAATCCAAGATGATATGCAAGATTAAGTCCTTAACTTTTTAGGTTTTTGAAAAGAAAAAGAAAACCCTAGAGAAACCTAAATCGACACGAAATTTGAAAAAGACGATTCTTATACCGTTGTCCCCGGCAACAGCGCCATTTTTTGATGGAGCTAGAACTTACACCAAAAGATTACTCTTCCAATGGAAGTCCTAATATGCACCAAAAACCCTAGGGAGTTGATGTTCTCTCTAGGTTTACCTACAACTGGTGCTAGATAAATGCTCCAACCCCACAAGAGTGTGGAAGCCTTATCATAGTACAGATTTAGGATCGAACCCAAAGGACAACGTTAAGAATCTGAGTGTCTTTTTCTTGTTTCGTATCAATCTAAGTTAATCATCTAAGACCAGAAGTTTGATTTGAGTTATTTAACCTAAAGCATACAAAAGTAAAGGCAAGAATAAAAACTAGTTTAAGGATTAAAGACTAAGATTAGCAGATGATGATGGATCACTGGGGTGATGCGGGTATTCACCACCGCTACACATGAATTGTACTTGTACCAATCATAGCAAGACTTGTAAGCAAGATACATGGATGTCGTACAATACCAATGTCTTATAGGATAAGAGTAATGCACACATCCTTCACAGGTTGAGTAACTCTCATCTGGTATGTATCTACGTGTCAATGAAGATATGTAGTCTCCGAAGAGAAAATCTTACTCAACCTCGTGAAACGTGCATCGGAAAACTAACAAGCGAGCGATAATTACCAAATCGATTAGTATCCTTATAAACTATCCCTCTTTCAAGGATATAGCTACGAGGAACGTGAGAGTGTTGCAACGTCAGCCATTCCCGAATGAATGGTCAATTACTTTGCACCACTCTCTCCTCAGAGTGTGTTCCTCGACCCGTCAAGGTTGCACTTTTGTACGTCAACTGATTCCATTTCATAGTACAAAAGTACAACGATGGAGGTGAGTTTACTCCACTCCTTGGGAAGCGTTCCTAGATACCGAAACGGATGCGTGGTGGATACACACACCAGAAACCAACACTAAACCGGTATTCGAGTCTCGAGAGCGGTCGTAGACAAACCACAACGAAAGACAATAGATGCATACAAGAACGCGGCCAACATTCGAGCATGTATGAAACGGTTTAGTATTAAATCGGAATGATAACATCTTTTTGGTACAAGTTGCAAAACACGGGCTGCGAGGCTAGTCCCCACACCCTAGTGAATGAGACTACTCGCTCCTCATAGAGGGAGCAACAAAGAAAGAGAAGAGAGAGAAAGAAAGCATCGTCGGAGCAGAAGAGTAGATCTGTAACAGCCCGGTGTAGATCATCGCAGTCTCCGGGACTGCTCTGTTGTAGTCGATGATGCCTGTCTCTCTGCCTCGATCTTTGGGTCAACCTCCATAATTGCAAGAGTATGATGAGGTGGAGCTATGGTGTGAGCAACGGTGAGATGGTGATGGAACAACGTTCTAGATCTACGCCCAGACTGGCAGCACACCGGATCTGGACTCAGCTCGGGATTCTGGGGCTGTGTGTGAAATTTGGTCAGAAACGGTGCTCGGGTAGCCTGGCGGCGTCTGGAACTCCCCCCAAAACAGGGACCCTGCTGGTCCTATTTATAGAAGAATAGTGACTAAACGGTCTGGAGACCGTTTGCTAGCAAACGATCTCGAGACCGTTTGGTGGCAAACGGTCTGGAGACCGTTTGCTGGCAAACGGTCTGGAGACTGTTTGTTGGCAAACGGTCTTGAGACCGTTTGCTGCCAAACGGTCTTCTCTGAGATCGAAGGATGCCTAACGACCTCGATTAGCCATTCTTACAAACGATCTGAGATCAAAAGCTACTCTGAATAGTCAAATCTTCCACAACCGATCAACTTGGGAAATCGATCTAGCGGCCTTCAGAGCTATCGAACGATCTCCGACTCTTTTCTATAGGTGTGGCGGCCTCGGGGCGACCCAAATCGACCTGCGAAGCACCCCCGATCGATCTTGATTTGGAGCTGCAGATAGGTGCTGGTCGGAGGTTGAAGACGACGCACCACGGCCGTGGTGGAGTTGCTGTCACACGGCCGTGGCGCCTCGCACGGGCGTGGAGAGGGTGGACTCGGCTCTGATGTCGTTGAGCCACAGTCGTGGTGTGCCACCAGGGTCGTGGTGAGGTCACAGTCCCACGGCCGTGGCGCCTTGCACGGTCGTGGCGGCTAAGGTTCTGACTCTTTGTGTGATGTGCCACGGCCGTGGCGTCCTACCACGGTCGTGGTGAGGCTGCCGCCCCACGGCCGTGCCGCCTTGCACGGGCGTGGCAGACAAATGCCACGGCCGTGGCGTGTCTACCACGGTCGTGGCGGATGGAGGTTTGGCTCAGGTGGTGATGCACCACGGCCGTGGCGTGACCAGCACGGCTGTGGCGAGTGCTCTTCTTCATATACTTGATTATTTGTTGCACAAGCCTGGGGCTTTGAGGACAGAATGCACAGTTGATGTTTGATTGGATGATTGAGGGTGATCTGCAGAGGGAAAGGAGAGTGTATAAGGGATAATAGCATCAAATGAATTGGTAATTAAGACTATTTAAATATTATTTATGTGGAAATGAAGAAATACTGAAAGTAAAGCAAAGCAAAGGTGATTTAGTCATAAAGAGGTATAAAAGCCCTAAAAATTGGCGATTGTTGGCGACTGTAATGATGAATCTGGAGGATTCATCACATGGGTACATAGGCTCATCGCTAGAGAGATATGGCCCATAGTTGTTCCCTTATCAGGGTATGACCCATAGTCAATCCTAATTATTTTAGCGTATGGTCTGTAACCAAACATGATTATATATTGAGTCACTGCCTACAACCACACTCTAGTAAGGGTATGGCCCGAAGCCAATCCTAATGTTTAGGGTATGGTATGTAGCCAATCCTGTGAGTTAAGGATACAAAGAGATACCTCAACTCGCATCCCGCATTTTCGACAATATGCGCTCCAAGTTAAACTCGTTTCACCATCCAACAAGTTATGACACTAATTGGATCTATGGCCAGGGCAACTACATTTTTAGTTTCACTTGATTAATTAAGTGCATTACAACATCTTTTAGCATCATTCAAGTTACCAACATGAATTATAAATAAATGCTACCAAAAAAGGTGTAATACATTTTTGAAAAAATTTGTATCAATTGGAACACATCTTGTTACCCCTATCCTGGGATCTCAATCCCTTGAACATATTACTGGGAATCTCATCCCTTCAAAATTTCATTATCATGATCACATGTCTTGGGTATCAAACCCTCCATTCATCATTGAACAATGTCACTTCTTACCAGGCAACAATCATCCCTAGGTTATCAGACCCAGATATATATATCACATTTATTGTACAAGTATCTCACATGGCTCACAAGGCCTTATATAATATGTATCATGCTAAATCATCATAGCTCATACTTAGATGTGCTCATCATCTCATAATACCTGCATGGTTAGAATTTTTCTGGTAAAAGCAATATCAAGTAAATATCAACACCATGCCATAAAGGGAATCATTCAAATTGCAACCTTCTCATAATTAGGGTTAGGGTTTTCCTTTATAGTCGATTAGGGTATTGAAGTTCATATTTAATAATCCAAACCCTAATTCACATCATAAGAGTTACATTGTTTCCATAAGTATTCAAGCAAACTTAATTACACTCATCAATTATCATTAATTGATTATCAACATGAAGTATTACCTTTCTTATATGAGTAGTATAAGTTTCTCTCTGATACTTACTAGGATATTGATTCCAACATACTTTTGCATTAGATTAACCCTCCTTAGGGTTTATCAACATATACTTATCAAAGTGTATGAATCCCATGACTTCATAGTGTATCAATTGATTGCATTCATCTTGTGTCAGCCTACATTCATCAAGGTGTATCAGCTCATCAAGGTGTATCAGTTGCTAGGGTTAGGGTTTGCCATATCGACCTCTTTCACAACCAAGGTTTCATGGTTTGACACTCCAGCTCAAGACATCCTCCTGGTCATGACAAGCTAGCACCCCCAAAGCATAAGGGTTTAGTATCATATAGGTCTAAGAACCTCTAGGTCATGATGTTTTTGCAATCATATCGGTTTAGGAATCTCTAGGGCATGATGGTTCAACCCCCTCTATGGCATGAAGGGTTAGCCTCATCAAATCCTATTAGTTTAGCACATCCCCAAGTCATGACAACTTGCTACATGGTGTGTCGGGTTAAACACCACAAGTCATGATGACCACTCACAACCTAGTGTATGTGTGTGTGGACTTATGATCTTCAACCTTAGGAAGATCGGCCACAAGTCCATATACTATCATGGAAAGAAGGTACAAAATATGGACAACAAACTAACATGATTCATTTACCAAAATTGTTCTCAAAAACCACCAACAACAATTGCCATGCATGAGATAAATGATCTAAAGACGAGAAAGAACATAAACACATGGATGAGAGAAAATAACAAAGGAGGTTAAGAGTTATATAACCCACCTCAAAGATCACCACCAAGATCCAAGCTCCAAGGTCAAGCTTCAAGCTCAAGGTAAACGATGATCCACATAACTTGATCACCACAACACCTCCAAGGAAGAAGATGAGGCCAAGGTTAAGATAGCTCAAGGTAGAAAGGAGATACCCATGATCTATGGCTGAGAAGAAGAATAAAGCTTGGAAACATAGCTTACCAAGGTAGAAGATGGAAGATGATCAAGGAACACCACAACTTGGAACTCGTCCACCAAGCTCAAAGAGAACCTCCCTAGCTCTTTAAGCTTCTCAAGATCATTCATCAAGAAGGAGAGAAAGAAAAGATGGCCAAAAGGATCCTCTTGCATGGAGAGAAAGAAGATTATATACTAGGATAATGAGAGAGAGAGAGAGAGATCATGGAAGAGGTGTCATCCCCTTAGGAGCTTAGGTGCCATTTGTACAAGAAAAAGAAGCCACATGAAAGATTTGGTGATATGGTCAAGGCTAGATCTCACCCTCTTGGTCTCCTACTAAGGTCATGCCTGATATGCCAAAACCCTACACACTCACAAACTGATTGGGCATAACCCTACACACTCACAAACCGATAGGGCATAACCCTACACACTCACAAACCAATAGGGCACAACCCTACACACTAACAAACCAATAGGGCATAACCCTACACACTCACACTCTAATAGGGCAGCCTTTTCAAGGATCCCTAACTTGAGATAACACATCCAAGAGCAAAACACATCTCACTCATGTGTTGTACACATCACCAAGGATGTCTCCATACAACCAAGACCCATATAAGGTGTCCATCTCTCTCTCTCTCTCTCCTCTATATTATTCTAAGAGAGTAAAGGAACATTCTAGAGGTGATAAATTGCATGTCAACCCCATATTTTGGTTAAATTGCAATTTGCACCAAAACTATCATATATAACACAAAAAAACTTCAACCATTCTCAAACTTGAAACTTGATCTCTTCCTAAGTCTGAATTACTTTTCAAAAGATTAAGACAAGGTTATAATAATCTTACTTAAGCAAAACATCCAGGGGCATGCCAAAACCCAAGTCAGGGTCCTTACAAGTCATAAACCCCTAACAAGGATTTTTTCGTTGAATTCCCAAGAAAAAGGAGATTGATATTACACATGCATTGCACTTTCAAACTTTCACATAGCTCCTTGAAATCAGTGAAATTTCATAAGAATTGACCAACAAACTATTCTTCCATCCAAGGTCAACATGATCTGTTATACAAGATACATACTCAACTTATCCTCTTTCCATTACTGGCTACAAAGTCAACCCTATGCCAAGTGATACTTTCTTAGCCATAGAAGCACTATAAATACTTATCCTTATTCATCTCAGGTGCCAACTCTTTCTTATGTATCACCTTATCAACTTACCACATCATTTGATAAGATTCTCAAACCTGAAGGTTTACCATACCCTTCACAAACCTCAACATGCCTTTTCCAAAGAAAGACTAGATATGCATTATGTCACTTACTTGGGACTACATAACCTACCATGCTTCCGTTGTGCTACTCTGATATGATACCACAACAAAGAGTTCACTTATGACTTGTACCAACTAGCCTTCTATTATGTACACTCCCAACAATACTTTTCATCAACTGATCTAGATAAGTATTGGAAATTCTGCTCGTCAATGTACACCTCTCTAGGAACCCTCCTTACTTGCAAACCTGATAGGTTTACTCCAAGGGATTGTACTCAACCTAATGAACTTTACCCAAGCAGATCTTGCAACTGTCTCTTCAACCTATGCATCCTTGTCGACGTCATCTTATACGATGGATAAACCCCTAACATGTGATACCCATACTATAGGTTGAGCACCTGTAACCAAATTGATTCCAAAGTCAATCTATTTAGGTAGTCAAACACATAATAATCTTATCAAGAGACATATTATAGGGTCTAGATACAACTGGAACTTCTTGGATAATAGGATTCCTTACCTTGGTATCCATCACACTACCAAAAACACATAACATCCACACTCTACAGTTACTGCCAGACCCAAACATATTAGAGGAATCTTTCTAGAATCTTTTAAGGTTAATAAAACATCACTATTCTCGGATGTCACCATCTGGGAACTAAAGTCCAAGCCCTAACTGATACTTTTAAAGTATCCATCTCAAAACCATGCATATCAAGTGATATGACATTTACTTGAACATTACATCCCTGGAAAGGAAGTACATAGAGGAAACATACTTTTCCCTTGTCATTACAGAACCATCCAGGGATTACTAATAGGGAGAAGGAGATTACCAACTTTCTTTGGTTATTGTATGAATTTTCACTGCTCATATGTCATTCAATTCAATTTTATCTTAATTTCCTTGCCATTGGCATAAGAACTGAACTGTAAAGATAATTACATGTAATTACTTCTTCTTTGATTTTTGTGCTTCATGTTCACGAACATTTCTTTTGTTTTTCCACATTCATCATCTTTACATCATGGAAATGATCACTATTCCTTGGATATACATATTCTTTATCGAGCAAGGATCATCTCCCTCATTCCCTTTTCTCATAACATGAAGATTATTCTTTATGCTTTCTTATACTCATAGGTTGGTCTGAGATTAACTCAAGGTCCACTTTATCATAATTTAGAATGTGGTAGAAATTTCTATGTTGCATTTCTGATTTCATTATGCCCTTTAGATTGCATCAAGATGTCTACTTGATCAGACTAATAAGAAAGATAGCAATCAAAGAGTCCCATACTTACCTTGCCTTCAATAATTAAATATCTGGCCAAGTATTCAAGCACTAAGGTTAGGTAATATTCACTTTATTTTATATCATGTTTCTTACCTTAAACATTACTTTTAAGTTCTAAAACTTAGTATCTTTGGTTCTCTCCAGGTGTCTCTTTTACACATCTTCCTCTTTTATATGAACAAAAGAAATTATAAAACATTTTAGAGAATATTGGACAAAATATAAATTCTAGTCCTATTCATCTCTTTCTTATGTCCCCATAGGACTAACCAAAGGGAAATCAACAACAACTATTCTTCTTATGATTAGCAGGTAAAATAAGGAGAAAACAAATTAGAATGGAAAAGTTCTATCTGACATGTCACCCCTTGTAGATCATCTACTGTCTCATGTTGACTCAAAGCATGGAGTCTAGTTTTTGTTGTTGTTGTTTCCTTTTTGCACTATTGGGTTGTAACTTCTGTAAGCCCTACTAAGTTGGCCTCGATTGTTGGGACACCTAGTTCTTTCTTTCTGGACAAAAGGGTCTAGTATGCCCAACCTATCCACATCTGTAACATGTCTTGTCCTCATACGATGGTCTTGTTGGTATTATTGCTTATGTAGAAGCTAAATCAAGAGTTCTTTAGGTGGAAAGTTAGGACCTTTGCCCATACTTGGTGGCCACTGTCCTGGTGCACTAGGTGTTTGTTGTACTGGTGGGACCGAAAACTTTGGATTTTTAAAGCTACTAGACAACTATCCTAATATTGTGCGGATGATTCCTTAATATTCAGTTTATTGCCCCTCCTTGGACATTGACACCTCAGATGTCCTATCTGCCTACACTTATGGCAGACTCTGTTTTCTTTCCATAATTTAGTCTTTCTTGCATTTTCCACTGTTTTAACATGGCATAGTTGTTCAAAGGTCTTACCAGAACCTGGAAATTATTTATTGGGGATGGGTGCCCTAGGTTGTATTGATAGTGTTCGGTCCACTATATGCATTATTGTTGTCATAACCTACCCAACAAGAGCATGAAAAGTAGGGTTTTCTAGCATAGTCTGATCCAGCTGGGATTCTCATGTACTCTTTCTCCTCTTTCTTGACCCCTTGCACCTCCTCGTAGTGTAGCAACACTACTTTCAACAACATATTCCTTACGTTATCTAGACATCTTTAGGCTTTATCCTTTCTTCTACATGAGAAGAAGTCACTATTAGACATACTGGAGGACACTAGAATAGATTCAACAAACTTAATCCTATGTCCCTATAGACTCCGTGAACCTATAGCTCTGATACCAAAAATTTTGACGACCGCTATCCAACTGATAACAACATTGCACAAAACCACACGAAAATAACTATTAACAGTGGATTTCAAAAAATCAATAAAAATTAAAACCATTTTTCTAAAGATCCGTCTCCAAGAAATTCATTACAGAAAGGCTCAAAGGTTTTCATTTACAATATGATACATCACACATGTTCTATCTCAGCATAATCCCTATTTCAACTGATATTAGTTTTCTTTTACTAAAAACATGTAAATGTGCAACATTATACATCAAGGCATTCAATCTAAAATCTCATATCGATCAGAAAACTAGATATGAAACTATACCCAAAGGACCTGAGAGTATAGGGAGGATACATAGGACTTCTATCTACATTAAGACACAATTGACTGGATACCACCTCCAAATTATAGGTCTTCTTCATACTATTGGTTTGTCTCAGCTACACGATCTTTGTTACCTCATGCACGTCCACCTAAAATGTTGTGGAACCCACAAGGTGAGACAAAAGTCCTAGCGGGAGATATAACTCTCTACAAACAATATTATTATCACTTATAAATTTTTATGAAAGAGAGAAGAAAAAATCTTTATTTGAATTAAATAGGTATAACTGTTAGGTAAATGTTGAGTAGACCGGTCTCATTATTTAAGTAGTTCAAATATTTATAACTGTTCAATAGATCATCCAATCTCTTTTAAAATGAATATGAAGAACACGTATAATTTTTATCAACTAGGACATACAGAAGCAATTGCATCCGTATTCAATGTTTCTGTATTTGATCCTTTAGAAAATATGCTACACAACTGATTACATCTTTCAGCAAGCAATCTTATGCCCTGAGGAGATGAAGTATATCGCTCATGCTCCAACCAACCTAAATTAGATAGCATTAGTGCCATACAAGGTCCATGGATGAGCCGGACTCCACGAACTCACCCCCTCAGTCAGTATGAGAATATTGGCAGTGACATTATGAGTCAAACTACAATTATCTAGCCTGGGTATATAGGCTTATCACTAGAGAGATACAACTTATTGCTATTCCCTTATTAGGGTATGATCCGTAGTCAATCCTGATTGTGTTAGGGTATGGTCCGTAACCAATCCTAGTTATATATTGAGTCACGACCTACAACTACACTCCTATTAGGGTATGGCCCAAAGCCAATCCTAATGCTTAGGGTATGCCTCGCAACCAATCCTGTGAGTTAAGGATATGAGGAGATTCCTCAACTTGCACCCCACATTTTCAACAATATATGCTCCGTGTTAAACTCATTTCACCATCCAACAAGTTCTATCACTAAATGGATCTACGTCTAGGGAAACTACATTTTTAGTTTCACTTGATAAGTTAAGTGCATTACAACATCATTTAGCATCATTCAAGTTAAAAACATGAATTTCCAATAAATGCTACCAAAAAGGGTGTAATACATTGTCAAATAATCTTTTATCAATTGGAACACATCTTGTTACCCCTATCCTGGGGTCTCAAACCCATGAACATATTAGTGGGAATCTCATCCCTTCAACATTTCATTATCATGATCACATATCCTGGGTATCAAACCCTCCGTTCATCATTGAACAGTGTCACTTCTTACCAGGCAACAATCATCCCTAGGTCATTAGACCCAAATATATATATATCATACTTATTGTACAAGTATCTCACATGGCTCACAAGGCCTTATATAATCTGTATCATGCTAAATCATAATAGCTCATACCTGGCGATGATCATCATCTCATAATACATGCATTGTTAGAATTTTTATGGTAAAAGAAATATCAAGTAAATATCATCACCACGCCCTAAAGGGAATCATTCAAATTGCAACCTTCTCATAATTAGGGTTAGGGTTTCCATTTGTAGCCGATTAGAGTATTGAAGTTCATATTTAATAATCCTAATCCTAATTCTCATCGTAAGAGTTACATTATTGCCATAAGTATTCAAGCATACTTAATTACACTCATCAATTATAATTAATTGATTATAAACATGAAGTATTACCTTTCTCATATGAGTAGTATAAGTTTCTCTCTCAATCGTATTGGGATATTGATTCCAACACACTTTTTACATTAGCTTAACCCTCCTTAGGGTTTATCAACCTATAATTATCAAAGGTGTATCCCTCCCATTACTTCATAGTGTATCAATTGATTGCATTCATCTTGTGTCACCCTACATTCATCAAAGTGTATTGGTTTACACTCTACAAGGTGTATCGGTTTACAATCATCAAGGTGTATCAGTTGCTAGGGTTAGGGTTTGTCATATCAGCCTCTTTCTCAACCAAGGCATCACGGTTTGACACTCCATCTCAAGACATCCTCCTGGTCATGATGGGCTAGCACCCCCAAAGCATAATAGTTTCGCACCATATCTGTCTAAGCACCTCTAAGTCATGACAGTTTAGTGATCATATTAGTTTAGGCATCACTAGGGCATGACGATTTAACTCCCTCTAGGGCATGACGGGTTAACCTCATCAAAGCCTATCGGTTTAGAATCCCTAAATAATGATGACTTGCTACATGGTGTGTCAATATAAACACCACAATTCATGATGACCACAAACAAATTAGTGTATGTGTGTGTAATGGCCACAATAATAACATTGTGGGGATATTGGAATGCCCACTCCATTTGAAAAAAAAGTTTCTAAAAGATATGTCAATTAACACACACAAGTACAAAGATATTATGAGATACAGGGTTAGTCAAAATTAGAAAGAGAACTAAAAATTATAAAGCTAAGAAATTATAGAATAGACTAAAATTATAAAAAAAAATGCAATACTGCTAGAATGGAAACTTAGAATAAAGAGGAGATACATGTTACAACCCCAATTTTTGGGCTTGTATGGTTTGAAATGCAATTTCTCAAATAAATGTATGATTTGGGAAATTGTATTGAATGGATTTCCTTTGCAATATTTTCTTTGTGAATGCAATATCCTCAATTTTATAAAATTGAATTATAAATATAAGCAGGAAATGATAAGTATTTTCCTCAATAATATTATTCATGGGATAATGATACTGTTTTAAAATTGTTTAAAGGAGCAAGTTTTGTATGGAAATGACATCCCAATGAACCCCAATTAAAAAATATAACTTGAAAGAAAAAGGTTTTGATAAGTTCCTTAAAAATATGGATAATTGGTGGGAGGAATACATTTAAAAGAAAGATAAAAGAAATGTGTGGACTTTTAGTGGTAAACTGGTCAATTAACCAATATGTACCAAGTAGTTTAATGTTTTTCCTTATTGGTTTTGTTTTCCAAAATAAGGAAGTGGGATTTTCTTCTCACGACCTTTGGATTATAGAAATAAAGAGTTTATGTAAAAGAATATAAGAGGGATATATTTCTTCCTATGACCATGTATTGCGTTTTAGTTGGTGTTGATTTGTTTGAGTGAAAAGGGACATATTTTAATACTTTAGGAAGAGAAAAGAATTTATATGAGGAAAGGGGTGTTATGGACTTGTGTATATGGCAATAAAGTAATATAAGTGAAGGACACCAACCGCCACCCAAGTCCATAACTCCGGCGCAGAAAACTGAGTCCACCTGGGGGAAGGGAGACCCTCGGATTGTTGACCTAGGTGAGGTAGATATGGAGGGGCATTAGCGGGATACTAGCATGGTCTTTTGTATCCTCATGAGCCAACCTGAAGGTAGGGTGGTCGCCGCAAGTAGGTGTCGGGGGAGCCCTATTTTTCCAGAAGAACAGGTGAGGTGGGTTGCGTCTCGCACTGGTCAAGGGACAAGGAGACCGACATAAATCAAGTCTCCACGCTACTGGATCCAGGCAAAGAATCAACATGCCCTAGGGAGAAAGAAAAGGTAACGAGCTAATAGTGCAATAATCGCTGATGTGGCAGCGTATAATTGGCCCACTTATCTTTAGTTTGTAAAAATCATAACTAATTGTATGTAGTTTGGATTGAGACACATCTTATATGAAAATGGATCACGAGAATGCAAGAAATTTAATAAAAATATAATGAAGGACTGATTCTACTTGTAATTTGAAAAGTACTTAAAGATGTCACCTTTAATGGTGTTATTAATGGAAACCCCTAAGTTTTGATGGTTAGTGAATTTAATAATGTTCTTTGGATAATTTAAGCCAATATTAACCCATTGTTAATAAAAGGAAGATTTAGATCTAAATATTAATGGGTTTTAATGAAGTATATTTCGAGATTCTTTGTATAAAAATGATATTAAACTAATTCCAAAACCAAATTGATGAAAAGAGGGTTTTAATATGAATAAGAGAATAATTAGGGTTTTGAACCCAGAACTGCTATTTTAGGGTTTTGTGGACATAAAAAAGGGAAGTGGTAAATAGATCAAAAGAACCCTAATGAAACCTTAATTCAGATCAACAAACCTAGAAAGGTGTCCCAAGTCAATAAAGATTTGTTTGAGATGTGATGGTAACAACTAGGTGTTATACATGTTTTCAGGATCAAGGGTTGCTTGATTTGGTTGCTTACCTTGCTTGATTGGACATCTAGTTGGATTTGGATATCTTGTTTATGTTTGAGGCTTCAAATCAGGTATGTGGTTATGCTTATGGTTAAATTGCTCTAGTTTCACAGTGATTCCCGAGGCTTTATCGGTTGCTTGGAAATAATTACTTGGTTGACTTTTATTTCATGCAACTATAAAGTGGCTATGACTATCACCATAAGTATACATGCATGACTAGCTCAGATCCTAGTCCTCCTCTATAGCTTTGATGATAATGAGATAGATGACCTAGTACATGGTCTACCCATGAGGTAGAATCTTCAGGTTATCATGAATCGATGTGTTGGTCTACCATTGGGTAGGACCATACGACTCCACGATCCTATGTATTGATCTGCCTGTAAGGTAGGATCATGAGGGTTAGTTGAGATATACCATATGAGAGGTAGTATCCATGTCCACTGCAGGGACAACACAGAGGCAAGGGTATGTAAGGATTGAGTAGTTATGTTTAAAACATAAAGTTTGTTTTGATAAATCATAATTGTTTGCAATAAGTTGTTACAATTAAATATAAGATTTTGGTTCCCCTACATACTTATATAATTCATTATATTGACCGACATTTTGTTTGTCGACATTTTAGGTTTATCAAAAAATGGATATTCCTTTAAAGTGACATTGATGAAATCAAGCCTAATAAAGAATTGGAGGATTGTAGATAGATAGTTCTCATATGGGTAAAGTCCATCAAATCCTATATTTTGCAAGGTATGAGAAAAGAAAATTTTTATCCTATTTCAAGCTTAGTTGTGGTAGAATTTATTATTATTTTTTTATAATTTGTGAAACTCTTGATCATGTTATGGGATAACGGCTCTGACTTCTTGGTCTTCCTTAATTTGGAGTTACTGGGAAGCGGGGTCGTTACATTTGGTATTAGAGTGATGGTTTTCCATTTAATCTCTAATAATTATTAAATTTTACAATCTCTTTAGAACGCAAGGGAATTATTAGAGGATTTTCTAATGATGGGGGTATCTAGAAAAGGATCATGATCCGGGGGCTGGCAAGATTTTCCTCCGCCCCGCTAGCCAGTCTATGAGGACTCCCAGATCTGTGTAACTACTTCGATAAAATCAGAGGATTTTACTCAAAATAAGATACCTCTAGGTCTTCTCTCATCTATCTTCGTCCCTTCTCTACCCCATTCATTAAATAAAATCTAAGAGATTAGTGTTTTTCTCTCTCCACCACCCTCCTGAGTTTAGGGTAAGTATAATATGGATTAAGGAATCCTCCACCAAATAATGAAAAGCATGTAAACAAGATATCTTGGACATAAGTTTTAATAGTTTAAGCATAAACTAAAGATTAGTTACATGTTAAGGTTGCATTGCGTGTGTTGTCGTACTCTCAGGAGAGCCCTGAGGTTAGATTTTATTGTAGGAGGATGAGGAGAGTTAGCCTTGGAGGAAGAAGACTCCAGGAAGAGGAAGAGACCTGAAGCATCCTCTGAGGATGATGCTAACCCTAACCCTAAGTGGTAGTTAGAGGAAGAGAAGATACAATGAGTTGGATATTGTAGTTGACCATGCATGCATGTGTGTGGGTTTGGCATGCATGCATTACGTAAAGGCTTTGAGTATGTAGGAGACACATAGACTATGAGTGTTTGCTTGACCTCTAGGTGTCTTGTGGTGACCTGACCTTGGGTTGGTCATTACCTATTAGGGTGAGGGATAGTTCCCTCATTGAGAAGGTCGATGGTGACCGTATGGAAACCCTAACGGGCATATATGAATGGAAGATAGGTATGTACCTACATAGAAGAGAGTGGTGTCAAGGCTGAAAACATGTTTTAGACCTAAGCCAGATAGGTTGTGCCTAATAGTTTATGAGATGGACATGCAAAGAGATTTGGATGATCTTGATCGGATATAAGTTTTGATAGTACACTTCACCCAAGTACGAATATACCCTTATGAGCTTGACCCATTTTTTGGTGAAAGAACCTCCGGTGGTAGGACCAATTGTAGGGTTAGCTCTAGAGAGAAAGAGCAAGACCCGATGAAGAAGGTTGGTGACCTTGACTCCGAGACATTAAGAATCATGAGAAGTTGGGTCTGATATGCCCTAGAATGGATGACCTAAGTGGATGTATGTGGTTGCCCGATGCATGATCCTTAGAGGCTTGTTGTATCTTGGTTGCTTTTAGAGGAACCAAACCCTGGCGAGAGAGAGAGGCTTCTTGAACCAAGGTACAGAGGTTATAGTGTCTACCTCTTATGTGTAGGAAGAAGAGTTTGTTAGACCCTAAAGAGGCATGGTAACAAGTGGTGAGGTCTCTCTCCCGATTGGGTGTCCCTTTGTAGGACTCCAAGGTGTTGTCCAAGTGGAAGGATGATAGGAAGTGTATGTCATACCATGTACATGTTCAGTTCATGTTGGAATAACTGAGCATGCTATTAGACAGTTAATGCATAGGAAGTGAACTTGGGGTTCCTACACCAAAGAGGGGAAGTAGTACCTGGTGCACGTGATGCTCACAGGGCTTATTGAATTCATAGTATTTGAGCATAGAACCCTTATGTTTTAGAGCAAAGTAAACCCCATTGGAAATGAGATATATGAACCCCTCACACATATTGGTGACATATGTATGAGATTGGCCAACTTTGAGGAATAAGGAACAAGAATGACATACCAAGGAACTTAGCATGGCATAATAGGTTGTCTTCTTGCTAGTTACATGCATAAGTAGCATGATAGGGATAAGCATGTACGTGATTATGTAAACCTTAAATAAAAGAGCGTTTGGTGACCGTTGTTACTATCAAGAGATAGTTTTCTCCCATTCTGGGTAGGAACCCTTCTGTAGGGTGAGTACCAACTTTTTCGTTTAGGTTCATGATAACCTAAAGAGGTCTCCTATAAGAGCTTGATGAGCTAAGTGTACAAGCACATATTGTGAGCATGAATCTATAGACCCATGTGTGACCATCTCTAAGGGGCATCAGGATTTGTTGCCATAAAGGTAACTTGTATGGGGACAGACCGAGTTAGGTAGGTCGCCATGATTCCTATGAGGGATAACCATGAAATTCCCAGAAAGAGGATGGAGATTTGGGTGAGGATTGAAGAATGAGATGTGGTATGATGGAATCCTAAGTCAACACTAAGGTCAAGTATGGATAAGACTGATGGGAGTAGGAGTTGTCTATTCCTTGGATGCACGAGGCCATAGGGTCGGGAGGTAACAACTACCTTTACCCAAGGACCATGGGTTAGGATGATGGCCACCTTCATGAGTTCATGGGGTCTAAGGGGTAAATGTGAGAGGCACTCCCTAGATGCATAAGAGTCGGATCATCCCAATAGAACCGGAACCCTAGAGACCTTGAGGTAATGATTATGGATTGTACATAAGAGAGATGTTTAAGACCCAGAAGTTTTTGGGAACAACCTTTCCATGGATGTGAGAATAGTTTTAAGATATACATGGTGTGGAGACATGTGAACTATGTTTCAACTTAGATTGGAAAGAGTGATGGTGATGTGTGATGCACCATCTCTCTCTTGGAATGGGATGAACTTTGTATTTGGACTGCAACCAAATGCTTATTTCCTCTCATTATGAGTGTGAGAGACAGGACAAAACACATGCCATATACTAAACATAAAGGTGACATCAGTTGAAACCCTTCTATGATGTTTGAGGATTGAAGGAAGTACCACACACTTTTGGAGAGTATATTGAATAGATGGTATGAAAGCATAGATGAACTAAGGTAATCATCATATGAGGATGTTCTTATTAAGATCAGTCTAGATTTTGTGAGTTAAAGTTTGGGTTTGATAAATGAGATGATGGATATAAGAGCTTGATGTTTTCTTGACTTAGTTAGACTTAAATCTGAGACAATGATGATGAGTGGATTATATGAAGGTTTATGTTTTCACCATCACCTAGATATAATGAAGTTTATGTGGTAACCAGATGTTCTCCAGATGAATACAACTCAGGTTTACAATTGTCTTGAATAGCCAGTAGAGAGACTGGAAGAGGTTGTTAAGTGAACCCTAAGTTTGTTAGAAGATGAGACAGTATGGATAACACCCAGATACAACCAGACCCGTCGGTCAAGCTGGGGGTTTCCCATTTAGCCATCCCATAGATTAATGAGATGAAAGGATTGATATAAGAACCTCAGATACACCTCTCAGGAAAGGAAGTTGGTGAAACCCACTACTAGAGTGTTTTATGGTTTTTGAGGAGTCACCCTTGAGGAATCATGTCATGCAAGTACATTGTACACCGTGGTACTACCAAGATGGTTAAGGTTTACATTGGTACTTGGAAGAAGGATATAGAGTAGCATTTGGCTAGTTGCCATACATGCTAGAGAGTGAAGTCCGAACACCAATAACCTAGTGAGTTGCTACACATATGAAGAGTCCCTGAGAGTGAATGAGAGTAGATAACCATGGACAATGTGGTAGGTCTCCCCTAGACCAAGAGAGGTCATGATGCAATATGGGTTATGGCACATCGCCTTACTAAGTTGACCTAATCCCTTTCCTAAGAGAGAGCACTTTCAGTGTGATAGATTTGGTTGAGCTATATATATATGAGAGAGAGATAGTTCAACTACACCATGATCTGAGTTCAAAGGTTCTTGAGTATGACCTCAAGTTCACTTCCATGTTGTGGAAGTAGGTGTAAGAAGAACTCGATGCTAGTTTGAAGTTGAGTACAACTTATCACCCCTGACTGATGGACAGTCGAGAGAGTATGATCCAAACTTTAGAGGGTTTGATGAGAGCATGTGTGCTCATTTAGGGTGATACATGGGAGCAGTTCCTGCCCTTGAAGAATTTTCTTGATATGATAACCACCATAGCCAGTATCGAGATGCATGAAGCTTTGTAAGGGAGGTTGTTTCGGTCACCGCTTCACTTGGATGACGTCAGTGAGAGGACCTTGTGTAGGTTAGTAAGACCACAATCTATGTAGATGAACTCGTTTTGATCAAGTAATGGCTAAGAAAGCCTAGGATCGATAGGAGTCATGAATTGATGCAAAGCAGACTGACATGTAGTTCACTGTCACTGAATATGTGTTAAATAAATCCGACCCCTCTGAGCTATAGCTAAGGAAGCTGAGTCCCTGATACATGGGTCCATTTGAGACAAATTGGTGGAGTTGCTTATGCTTAGCCTTATCCCTCAGGATAACATGATGTATGACGTGTTCCATGTGTCCGATCTAGAGCACTATGTGAGGTACCCGAGCCATGTGTTGAGCATTGAACCTATTAAACTCCAAGGGAGGATAACTTACCCTGAGACACCTATGAGGTTACAAGATACCAAGGTGAGAGAGAGCTCAGGAGTAAAGAATAGAAGCTGATAAAGGTTCTTTGGAAGCACCATGGAGAGGATGAAGCCACATGGGAGCAAATGATGGACATGTGAAAGTCTTATCCTGATTGTTCGTATGTTAGTTGGAATTTTGAGGGCAAAATTCCTTTAAGAGGGGAAGGATGTTACAACCCCAATTTTTGGGCTTTTATGGTTTGAAATGCAATTTCTCCAATAAATGTATGATTTGGGAAATTATATTGATGGATTTCCTTTGCAATATTTACTTTGTGAATGTAATATCCTCAATTTTGATAAAATTGAATTATAAATATAAGCAGGAAATGATAAGTATTTTCCTCAATAATATTATTCATGGAATAATGATATTGCTTTAAAAATTGTTGTAAAGGTGCAAGTTTTGTATGGAAATGACATCCCAATGAACCCTAATTCATAAATATAACTTTAAAGAAAAATGTTTTGATAAGTTCCTTAAAATTAAGGATAATTGGTGGGAGAAATACATTTAAAAGAGAGATAAAAGAAATGTGTGGTCTTTTAGTGATAAAGTGGTCAATTAACCAATGTGTACCAAGTAGTTTAATGTTTTTCCTTATTGGTTTTGTTTTTCAAAATAAGGAAGTGGGACTTTCTTCTTATGACTTTTGGATTATAGAAATAAAGAGTTTATGTAAAAGAATATAGGAGGGATATATTTCTTCCTAGGACCATGTATTTCCTTTTATTTGGTGTTAATTTGTTTGATTGAAAAGGGACATCTTTTAATACTTTTAGAAGAGAAAAGAATTTATATGAGGAAAGGGTGTTATGGACTCGTGTATATGGCAATAAAGTAATAGAATTGGCAAGTTGATTATTGTATGGGATGACTACCTTGAGGAGTGCTTTTTTTATCAACTGTTCCTAGTTAACCCTATTTTGGGGTAAGATTAAGTTTTCCCAAACTACTGATGAGCAATAGGTTGCATGAGAAACTGACAACCCTTCATATCATGTATATATATAAGTCCATGCTTTGGTCCCTAAACCAACAACATCGTCCTGAGTCTATACTGTAAGCAAAGTCAGAATGTTCCTCTAGATCCCTTGACAGGTTGTCGCCAGTTTCCCAAAACACTTCGACTAACACCATGCCCAAGCACGAACCTAGGGATGAGAATTGACCCAACTAGGAGACAAGGGACAATGCTAGGAGGATCGCTAAGACAAAACAAACTAATCCTTGTCTTGCCTTTCTCTCTATGTGTAATGTGCGTGTGAAAGACGCCAACCACTGCCTAGGTCTGTAACCCCATCACGGGAAACCAAGTCCACCTGGGGGAAGGGAGACCCTCAGACTGCTGACCTAGGTGAGGTAGTGATGGTGGGGCATTAGCGGGCTGCTAGCTTGGTCTTTTGTGTCCTCGTGAGCCAACCCAAAGGTAGGGTGGTTGCCGCAAGCAGGTGTCGGAGGAGCCCTATATTTTTGGAAGAACGAGTGAGGCAGGCTGCATTTCGCACTGGTCAAGGGACAAGGAGACCAACCTAAATTGGGGCTCCATGCTGACGGATCCAGGCAAAGAATCTGCATGCCCAGGGGAGAAAGAAAAGGCAATGAGCTAATAGTGCAATAATCGCTGATGTGGCAACATATAATTGACCCACTTATCTTTAATTTGTAAAAATCATAACTAATTCTAGGTAGTTTGGATTGAGACATGTCTTATATGAAAATTGATCACGAGAATGCGAGAAATTCAATAAACATATAATGAAGGCTTGATTCGACTTGTAAATCGAAAAGTACTTAAAGATGTCACCTTTAATGGTGTTATTAATGGAAACCCCTATGTTTTGATGGTTAGTGAATTTAATAATGTTCTTTGGATAATCTAAGCCAATATTAACCCATTGTTAATAAAAGGAAGATTTAGATCTAAAAAGATGGTCTTTATGCATATTTGGCTTAATTTATGGTTTCATGTACATGAATATGCATTAATGGGCTTAGAAACCCTAATCTAAGTGTTAATGGGTTTTAATGAAGTATATTTCCAAATTCTTTGTATAAAAATGGTATTAACCTAATTCTAAAGCCAAATTGATGAAAAGAGGGTTTTAATATGAATAAGAGAATAATTATGGTTTTGAACCCAGAACTACTATTCTAGGGTTTTGTGGACATAAAAGAGGGAAGTCATAAATAGATTAAAAGAACCAATGAAACCCTAATTCCGATCTACAACCTTAGAAAGGTGTCCCAAGTCAATAAAGAGTTGTTTGAGATGTGATGGTAACAACTAGGTGTTATACATGTTTTTAGGATCAAGGGTTGCTTGATTTGGTTGCTTACCTTATTTGATTGGACATCTAGTTGGATTTGGATATCTTGTTTATGTTTGAGGCTTCAAATCACGTATGTGGTTATGCTTATGGTTAAATCACTCTAGTTTCATTGTGATTCCCGAGGCTTTATCAGCTGCTTGGAAATAATTACTTGGTTGACTTTTATTTCATGCAACTATAAAGTGGCTATGACTATCACCATAAGTATACGTGCATGACTAGCTCAGATCATGGTCCTCCTCTGTAGCTTTGATGATAATGAGATAGATGACCTAGGACATGGTCTACCCATGAGGTAGGATCATCAAGTTATCATGAGTCGATGTGTTGGTCTACCATTGGGTAGGACCATACGACTCAACGACCCTATGTATTGATGTACCTGTAAGGTAGGATCATGGGGGTTAGTTGAGATCTACCATATAGGATGTAGTATCCATGTCCACTGCAGGGAAAGCACAGATGCAAGGGTATGTAAGGATTGAGTGGTTATGCTTAAAACATAAAGTTTGTTTTGATAAATAATAATTGTTTGCAACCCAGTTGTCAACTTGTTGCGAACAACAAGTAAACTTAGTATAGATAGGTATCGATCCAAGGGATGGAAGATAAGAAAGGCAAGATTCAAATCGGATCACAAGAACAAAAATTAAATTTCAATTTGAGAGGGTTGTTAAAACTAAGAATAAAAATAAAAGTGCTGAAATAAAGTTTAACTAATCAAGAAATAAATATCTAGGAGTCTGAAGGATCACCATCAAAACTACATTCCTATTCAAATAATCAAATTCTAAAACTCCTAGGATCAAATCACGAACTTGTGGTTTCATATCCTTATGGACAAACACACAAGGGTCAAATTTTCTATGAACTCGTTGGTCTCAGCATTCATGGATCATTGCCCAACCGTCTAACATGACACTATCCATGATCATATCAAGAAGCATGTGAATTCATACTAGCATTCAAACCCAAGGCACAAGTGGTCGTATCACCAATGATTGTAATGAGAATAAGATTAAAAAGATGAAAAAATAATAATTGCAATTAAGGGACTATTGTTTCATTTTTATAGATCCATGCTCATATCACTTCATAAGAATATATCAGGTCAACCAAATAACCACGCATATAAAGAGAGAACACACTTTTTCGATGGAACAATAGAACCAATTATATTTAATAGAACCAGGCTAAGGGGCTACTCCCCGTGCCCTAAAAGAATCTACTCAGGCATAAAGAGACTAGAAGAAATGCAAACTAAAATGAGATCAAACATTATACAAGATGTGGTATACAACTAAAAACTAGATGTCTTTTCTTATGGAGTCTCCCCTCCTTTTATAGGGGAAGGTGGGGTGGAAACCCTTGATACAAGACTCTCTAAAAAACTCTTGACCGGAAGATGAAAGATTTCTGGATCTGGTCAATAGAGAAAACAATTGATTGCCTTTAATTATATTAATCGTTCACCTTCTTTTTACTACAGATTTCCGCAATAATGATTTTGAGTAGATTTCTCTCTTGTTAAAGGCTCTAGGAAATTAAATTTCCTTTCCAATAAATACTTGTATACCCAATATGAGTTTCTTCACAGAAGTTATGACACTTTTGGTGTTGGGTATACATTAATTTCAGGCACTGTGGGAATTATGCAAAACATATTTCAAGGAAAAGTAACCATAGGTGGCATGACCATGGTGGAGTGGAATAGCTATGTTGAGGAATGGATTTTGAAGTTAGGTTGTTTTGGAGCTTGGAGGAATGGTGGCACAACCATGTTGATCACCACAACTATTGTGGTCAACAAGGTCATGGTGGGTCAGTGGATAGACGACCATGGTAGGTCACACACGACCATTATGGATTGTAAAAATGCCGACCATTCTCTCGAGCATGGCCATTATGGGGCCTTTCTAGCATGCATGTGGAAGGGTACACGTCTGTGTTCAGTCCATCTTGGCAGGATCATACATTATAGAATGGTTGTGTTGCTACACTTGAATTCATTTGTTTCTTATTAATCTACTATGAAATTGTCTTTGATAGTACAACTATTCCTTGGATCCATGTATGTTTTGCGGCCTTTAGCATCACTTTGAACTTCAACTTTGTATTTCCATGGACTTCTTTTCTTGATTTTACTCTTATCCACTAGGTGTAGGTTGGGGGAGTCTTTGAATTTTTTGTAGGCCTCTTTAGGGGTAGAGAAACCATAGGATCATCTTCCCTCTCTCCCATCCATACAACATGGTCCAAGTACTTGAATAACACACAAGGAATGCCCATAAGTTCATTTGATGATAATACACATATTGATATGAATAACATGCATTCTAACATATTTAGATGTGATTGAAGTGCAATAAGACACAAGAAGGAGCCTTAAAATAAAGATGCATCAAGTGTACACTAGTATATGTGCTTGAGTAATATATTCAACCATTACACAGATTAAAGTTCAAAAACAATGGTGTTCCAATACACAAGGGGACTATGAAAAATCAGGTTAGTTTAAGGGTTTTTTTTAAGATAATGAGGCATTAATAGGGTGCATTATTGAGGTTTAAAAATATATCCATATAAATCATGACAAATCAAATATATATATATATATATATATATATATATACACACATAGTATAAAATAGAGTAAAAATACTTATATTAGGGCCAATAAGTCATAGCATCTAAGGTCAATTATTGGGTGGAAGTACTACAACGGGGGTGGAAACATCACACCCTTTTAAAAGTATCATTAGAAATAGCACACCCTAGACGAAGTAGATATGCCTATATAAGATTTGACATAAGAAATACTACTCTAGATAGTTTAGTATAAACAGAATACATGCAAAATAGAGTGACATGAAAGATAGTTCAATGATTAATCACATTCATAATGTTTTAGGATATTACAATTATCACTGAAGGGAGTTCATGAACCTAACTCATAAAAATTATTCAGTAATTTGAAAAGAAATTAGTTACTCATGACATATTGTTCAAGAGGCTTCAAATAACATATAGAAAAAGATCACATAAATGAAGATTTGTTATTATAGGAATTAGGGTTCTTCGTCATAATAATTCTCAAACAAAATAAGTAAATATACATACCTTCAAAAGTATCTCATATGTCCATAATATTTCCAAAGTCAAAGTTCATGGCTTTTCTAAACCTGACACCTCATTATAATACAAATGCATTAAGGTTTAAAGAATTTATTTACTTAACCAAATCCCAAAAAAGACTTACTAAAAAGCTAAAAAATTGGAACTGAAATCTGCACCAATAAAAGCATCATATTTTTTTAAATTTCAAAGTAGAAGCACATAGACACACTCTGACACACACACATCCACATACACACACACACACACACACACACACATATATATATATATATATATATATATATATACATGTATAATTTATATTTTCATATTGTATTTTTATGCTAAGAAGATTATATTCTTCTCACTGATTGGATTTATTCTTCAACAGAACTCATTTTCACACCTGGCTACAACTTGCCCTTGTCTGAGTTGCTAATGTTTCTGGCTTGTGTTGGTTTGGTCCTATTCATAATGATGATGTATTTATAAGTCAAGTTCATGTTGCCTTATTTCTGGGTTCTTCTTTGATTAATCCTTTTCTTGGATGAAGTTCTTTGCACATTTGTTTTATCTTCCCTGCAGATGAAAGACTTACTGGTTTTGAGATAGAAAACTTATAGCATATTATTTCCCTTGATGTACAAAAAACATTTCTTTTTTCTATACGCGTCTCCACCTTGTACATATGTCCCTAAAGGAAAACTTTCAAAGTCATTGATATACACTCACACCCAATTCCTAATTAATAAGGAAATATTGAATAACATTTTTCAATTAGGATATTTTATTTTCATGCATCAAGGAGCAAGTACAAAATAGTAAGAAATGTATTTTTCCTCAACCTAAAAACTCTAGAATGATACCTCACAAGTGAAAAGTGAACAAATCGCAAGAGTATTGTCCCCTTCCTCCTTGTTCCATGGTAGAAGAAGCTCCATTGGGTCATTCTTTCCTGGGTCAATCTCCCTTCTATCATTATACCCATGTGTGATTGGATTCCTGCCACATTCGTAGGCTTGATTTGATATCAGAGGATCGTGCTCATGTTTAGGGACCACAGGAAGGAAAATAATGAGTTCCACCATGAAGGAAATAGAAAGAAGAAGTTTATCTAGAGGAGAGAGTTATCACGGATGCCCGTTGGGATGTCAAATGGATTCAAGAAACCACGTCAAGATCGTCCATTAAGAAGACACACAAAATAGAGTCTAATGCAAGAATATGTTGTGATGTTGATCAAGCATAAAGCAAGGAAAGTTAAGATTTGATAATAATGGAAGTAACCCAATCACACTAGGCAATATACCCCATAGCTTCTTCGTGGACCGTACGGAGGGTTTGTGATCATTTTCAAAGATTGGGTACCTCTTGTCTCTTGTCTACAGTCTGGCAAGGGATAAAAGAAAGGTGGAGCTTGGAAGAATAGTCTACTAACAACCATAGATTAATAAAGGTGGGAAAAGAAAGACGGAAAAGAAAATATGCTAACTATGTGGTTAATTACATTGTCATGGCATGAGTAGGAATGGTGGTACTCATGTCACCATAGATGAAGGCCATGTTTTGGTGGTCAACAAGTAGAGTCATAAGACTAATTGAAGGTGAGGGGTGATTAAAGATGAGTTGGGAAAGCTTCTTGGGTGGCTTAAACTTGGTGAGATTTAGGGTATAGGATTGGTGAGGCTTCTGTAATGAGGCGATTAAACTCTTGAACTAAGGTTTCAGTGAACTCATAACATTGAGAGGTTTTGAGGGAAGACTAAATAAAAAGGCGATACCCATGGAGAGGAGAGATGGAACAAAAATATCATCCCCAATAGGGACCCAAAATGCAAGGAAGAATACAAGGGATATACCCTCCCATTAGTTGGACATGCAACATGAGCTTTCATATCTCAATGATGTCAGAAAAAAAATGAAATTGCATTTCAAAACAAAAAATAAAAACTACGGTCAAATCAATGCAATGAATTAGATACATCGATAAATCCTAAGTTTTGCAATTTATTCTTTTTGACTTTAATTGGTGAAGCAAACAATATCATTTTGACATGAATATTGGCAGGTAGGATAATAAATATATCAGGAATCTAATTTAATAATTATTTATCCTTTTAAACCCAATTGGTATTTTATCTATGTACTTGAATGATAAGTATTCAATTAATGCATTTGTTTTCTTTTTGATGCAATTTAATACAACATTCCATATTCAATAATTTCCTCCATCCACTAAATCTAGGAATACCTTACGGTGCTGGATTAATGCCAAAACAAATTAAATTGTGATTTTTAAAGACTAGCCTCCCAGTGGAAAACCAAACATAGTAATTTATCCTAAGATCTCAAATAAAAGAATATTTACTACCACATTTTAATGTTAGACTCAACATACTCCAAAATAAAATATAATTTAAAAAATTATGCATAATAAATAACATAATCAAAATGTCATAAGAAAAGAGATGGTTACCCTATGTAACTACATTGGGCAATCTTACATAATGATATACATAGACGATATGGTCATAAATAGAATGAGTTATAACTCAATTTTGTTCTAACACTGTCCAAATGCGCCTTTTTAGTGTCCCAAATTTGGGAATGTTTTTGATGATCATGTGTTGTTTTTTTAAATCTTGGTTGTCTCCTACTAGCTCAATTTTGGTAGAAAATTGTTTTTCTAAATTGATCCCTCACATTTTAGTACATAATAACATCCCTATCAAATATCAACAATCATAAAAAAGTTAGATCAGCTCACCCACACTTGCCAATTATGTAGGACTCCCGGTCATTTATTTCATTTGTGTTTTCTCGATATCCAATCACCCAATAAGTCACAATGTTTTAGCAAAGACCTGTTTTATTTTTTTATTTCTTTTCATTATTACTCTACCTATTATATGAGCCTTGATAAACAATTGAACTGATCAGCTACAATCGACAAGCATCTAGATCATTACAACAAAAACTAATAAGACTGAGGGGTACCTAGTAAGGGACACTATCTCTAAGCAATGTATATGTACATTTCAAGGTGTATCCCATATTTCTATCGTATATCCCAAAGTTGTTAAGTTATTGATTTCTTAAATTGTTCAACTATTCCTTTTACATAAGTGGCTGGAATCCCCCATGTCTAGTAACACTATTCCACATTCATTGTTTGTAGTCCATGCCTTTCCCTTCCACCATAGATTTTCCTTGTTGTATAATTTACCAACTAGAATGTTAATTTAAACTTTTTTCTTGTCTCACCAGTTCCCATGTTTAGCCTACCCAAATTTCATCACTTACATCCTCGACACAACATTCTCATTGACTCTTTCCTCTCACTTTATCTCCCAAAAATTCTACCCTTAGTTTAAAATTTCTAATCGACTCATTTAATTGTCTCTGAAAAATCGATCTTGGTTGTTAGATGCAATGTATGCCCCTCTCAATCCAAGGAAATAATAGATTTTAAAATTGATGATTGGAACCAAAAACCAAAACATGTCTCATTTGTGAGATTTTTCTTTACTCACATATATCTTGGTCAGACTTCTCAGTTGGTCATCAATCCTAGTGGTATTCAGGACCAAGCACACACAAATTTGGAGTGTTAAGTGCGACAGTAGATCCATATAATCTTAGTGTATATCCTTTTCATAGGCTTGACATGCCTGACACAAGAGTGCAGTCTCATATGCCCAAGTGGGCCTCAATAAAAGAGGGGAACTAGCTCTAATACCATACGTGATGCATGGGTTTTGAGTCACTTTTATAGGCTTATTTTATATCTGTTTTATGCATGTATTTGTCATTTTCTTGATTATATTTTCATAATTCACTATAGTTGGCCTTTAAACTCTTTTTGCATCAAATTATACTTCTTTTATCATATTTATATGATTTCATATGATCCCCAGACTTATACACATGTTTCAGCACTTTTTCAGGCACTTTTGCATTGTCCAGAGTCGTTACTATCGACCTTGGTGTCGATAGTATCGACCTTTTATCAGAAAGCAACCCCAAAACGTGATTTTGGAAGGAAAAACCTATATCATGGTCGATACCATCGACCTTGGGTCGATACTGTGGGCTCTGATCTCCAAACCACGATATAAACACGATTCAAACGTAGCGGAAACGGTTCGATTAACAGCGGAAGACAAAAATCACGGAAAATTAAAACTTTTTGAGATAAGAGCTTGAATCCATAAAAACTTCTTTCATAAAAGGAGATAAACTGTTTACATCTTTGATAATTACTTCTTGAGTAATTATATACAACATGATACAAAATCTCAAGCACTCGGAATCAAAATCTCAGACCAAAAGACTCCAAGGACCTGAGAGTACAGAGAACACATAGGACTGACTATCTAACTACACAACTCAGCAGTCTGAATCTCCACCTGAGATTTACTGCTGCTCCTGGTGCTGCTGCTACTGATACTGTCCACCTGCAGACTGATTCCTTCGTCCTCGACGACCACCTAAAAAGGTTGAAATCTACGGGGTGAGACAATTTTAAATAATTGTCCCAGCGAGAGTTATAACTCTTCGCTAGAAGCTTTATTATAACAATTCAAGAACAACATAGGCAATAAAAGCTTTAAGGTAATCAACAACAGATTGTTATCAATTAGAACAACAACATTTAAGGAATATGAAGAACATGTATACTAAGTAATGTATCTTCAATCAATGTATCTCGTGGATCAACCTAAGCAGATATGCTACGCGGTTGATTATGTTTTACAAACATCATTATGCCCTACGGAGATGAGGTATACCGCTCATACTCCAACCGATCACTATTAAATCGCATCGGTATCATACATAGGTCATCAAAAGAGCCGGATTCTTATGACCTCATCTTCCTCAGTCAGTGTGAGGATCAACATGCAGGACATCTAATGTCTCTGCTACTATAGCTTACCAGGGTATTCTGGCACTTCGCTATTAGAGTCACAGTGGCATTCTGTACTCTCTTCGCCATCGAAAGATTTCTTATTTATCTCTCATCGATTGCGGTATAAAAGACTTCCTCGGGAGATTAGTGTTACATCACCCCGGCATAACCCATAGTGAAGGATTGATAGATTAAGATGCATCTACATCAATTCCTACACTAGGATGTAAGGACATTCACATCCATTTTCCCCACATACTCAAAAGTATGTGATCCAGGAGTTCCCTTAGGAAAACCTATTTCACCATCATTTAACTCCTGACAATGATGGATCTATGATCAGGGATCTACATGGTATGATTATACTTGATTAGTTAGGTACATTTTAGTATTCTTTTAACATCATACATGTTTTCAAACATTAATCATTAGAACAGCAGTTATGAAAGTAGAATACTAAATGTATCAAGTCTAACTCACATAATCATCATTTCTCAGTACTCTCATCACAAGTCATCTCTTAAAGCATGACCTTGATGGTATTCATGGCTCTCACAGTCTATCAATCTCATAAGATGCTATTAACAAGGCATCAGGATAAATCACTTATTCATAAAGCTAACAACATGCTTTCAATGAATATAGTATCATCATCCATACCTGGATATGATCATCCTCATATAGGAACCTGCATGGTTAAATCAACTGATAACAATAAATAACTCATTTAAAGAAGTTGTATCTCCCTACTCATACAAGAGCTAGGTTTCCCTGATTTTCATCAATTAGGGTTTACTATTCACAATACATGTCATCATCCTAGAATTAGGGTTTACTATTCACCTATTGGTGAATTGATCTCATAACATCACCATGTATGAGAAACATCATCATTAAAGTCCTCAGATAAGATTAAGATTCATCAATTATCATAAATAGGGTTTTCATGATCTCACATAGGTGGATCATACCCTAATCATGTACATTCATATATATTGAAGGTATTTTACTTGGATTTCAACCATAATTGGGATTTTCTCTCTCCTCTTGCTCATAGGTGATGATTACATCCCTCTAAATTAGGTTAGGTCTAATCAACATTGATAAGCCTAGCCAAGTCATCACCATTGTAACCATTGGGGTTTGCATGATAAAAAGGGGTTACCAACTTGAATCCATAAAGGGTATTTTGGTAAAGTTCACCATTGATCATAACATGGGTTAATATACTAACCACTTGACCCTTAATGTCCCTAGGTATCATTAGGGTTTAGGTTGAACAACCATCAAACCATCTAAGCCTTCAAGGCATTAGGCAGACTTATCCTTAAAAGTCCCCAATAGGTTTCACACCTTCAACCATCAAACGATCCTGAGATCGTTTAAGGTTGTAGACCGTTTAGCTTTGGTTGACTTCAAGACCGCATGAAACTCAAGACCGTTTACCCTTAAACGATCTTGAGGTCGTTTGCCCAAGATGGGGTGGAGACCGTTTAGTCATAGTTTGACTTCTGAAGTCGTTTGAGCTCATTCGGACCTGAAGTCATTTGAACTCATTCGGTCCCGAAGTCGTATGAACTCATTCGGTCCTGAAGTCGTATGAACTCATTCGGTCCTGAAGTCGTATGAACTCATTCGGTCCTGAAGTCGTATGAACTCATTCGGTCCTGAAGTCGTATGAACTCATTCGGTCCTGAAGTCGTATGGTCCTAAAAGCTCAAGATCGCATGGACCTCCAAGGTGATTCAAAGGGTAAACTCGATTAGGGTTTCCTATGTTGAAGCCTTCAATTGGTCTCAAGCTTGCTAACCACTTATCAATTGAGACAATTAGGGTTAGCCTTAACCAATTGGTCACTCAATTGATCCTCAATTGATATCCAATTAGGGTTGGAGTTGGTTCAATTAAGGTCTATAAACATTCAACCATCAACACTCAACAATGTGAATCAAATCGAAGTTGATCCCATCAATTGACCTCCAATCGGGCTCAAACTTGGCCCAAACGGTCTTGGGATCATTTGGATAACCTCCAAACGGTCTTGAGACCGTTTGCCCAAGAATGCATCAAAATCTAAGTTGATTTGATAGGGGTTGAACCTTAATTAAGTCACAAATCAGAAACTTGATTATTTCAATAACACACTGTAATTGGGCCCTCAATTGATCAAATTACCTTAACCCTAGACCTCCAAACGGTCTTGGGTTGACCAAACGGTCTTGAGACCGTTTGGATGAGTTCCAAATGGTCTTGAGACCGTTTGCCTATCCATCCTTTGGACTCTAGTGAAAATTCATCAAGGTTTGATCTATTGAGTTGATCATCACATCAATACTTAATTGCAATATGATTTGGTACCTTTGGACCTTCAATTGGTCAACTATACTTGAACCCAGACCTCTAAACGGTCTTGGGTGATCCCCAAACGGTCTTGAGACCGTTTGGATGATTCCCCAAACGGTCTTGAGACCATTTGGGCTAATCAACCCAAAATCACTAATTAACTCATTGGAATTTCAGCACTGATTTCAATTAGGATTTTCCCTATTAATCAACCTTCAACTCGTAACTCGTTTGGAATTAATCCATAAAATTTGGTGAGTCATTAATCAACATCATTATGAACAGTAATCCCAAACGGTTAATGCTTGGTCAACCATCTTAAACGGTCTTGAAACCGTTTTCCCAAAAATGGCAAATTAAACAGATTGAAATCAGAACTTAATTCAATTGGATTTGCTAATTGATTTGCTTATATCTCACGATTCCTTTAGAGTTAACCCCTCAACTTTTGTGGGTGATTAACCTACATAATTATAAACAAGATTCCCATACAGTTGTCGCTTGGTCAATGCGACCAAACGGTCATGAAGGCCGTTTGCCTTCATACAACCCTGAAACCGTTTGCCCACCAAATGGTTATGTAAACCGTATGGGCAATTGGTGGAGGTCGTTTGGTAAAGTGGAAATCCGTGGATAAGCATAGGAATTAACGCCCTTATCTTCTACCTCAAGAATAGTAGCAGTTCTTCACAATTTTTCTTGCAAGGATGCAAGGGAAGATAGGGAAGAAGAAGAACTAGCAACTATATGCATAGAAAAAGATGTATAATCAAAGCATAAGGTTTAGAGTTATAAAACCCGCCTAAAGGTTGTTCCTTGAGCTCCAAGCTTCCAAGCTTCAGGTATTTAATGGCGTCTTTGAGCTCCACAGGTTGGCCAAGGTGAATTCTCCAAGGAAAAGTTGGAAAGGAATGGCTAGAAAGATAAAGCTAGGTGAGCTAGCCATGAATTCAACCTTGAAATCGAGTTTCCTCCATGAATTCAAGCAAAAGGGATGATCCAAACTTACCTTGAACTTCCTGGTCGTTCTCCTATGCTCCGAGCTCTACCTTAGCCGGTTTGAGCAAGGGGGATAAGTGAGAGAATGAAAGAAACGTTCCTTTGCTTGCAAAGGAAGTGGTATATATATTTTGGGTGAAATTTCTCCATAAAGCTTCTACTTTATCCCATTTCTCATCTAAGTCCTTCCTTTCTTCTTTGCTCGTCCCTACCCCTTATTTCTAAGGACAGTCTCCTTCTAAGGTCAAGAATTGAAGGCAAAGAAGATCAACCCATTACTAAAGTACACATATAAAAGAGCTATTATACTTATTCCTTGATTATTTAATCACAAAGGTGTTCTTTATTATATGATTATTCAAATGAAGTGCCCTCTTCATCATTTCTACTCTAAATGATGACAAAAGTTATAAAAGATATTTTAGAAGATGAAATTTACAAGTTGACTCCAAATTTTGGGTAAATTGCATTTTACCCCAAAACCAGGGTTTCAAGCACAGGGATTGCTTCCACAGCTGCACCTTGGTGCTCAAGCTTGGGAAATCCTTCAAACTTTACCATAATCATTCTTATGATGCCTCAACATCAGAGGAACATCTCAACATGTGCAAATTGCAAGTTAACCCTTCTAACTGGGTAAATTGCACATAGGTCCCTATATTACAAAACAATACTAAAACATTGTTCAATTAGGGCAGAAATGGAAATATGTGTTCCTCAAGAGTTTAATTACATGCCAAAAGATAATCACCAGTACCTTAATTACATAATTAGGCAAAACACCTAGGGTTAACTCATAACCCAGGTCAGGGATGTTACAAATTATCCACCCCTTACAAGGATTTCGTCCCCGAAATCGATAAAACGTATTAAGAGAAAAGAGTAGGGTATTTCCTTCTCATCTCCTCCTCTAGTTCCCAAGTGGTTTCTTCAACACCACGGTGGTTCCAGAGGACTTTCATAAGGCTTATATCTTTCTTCTTTAACTTTTTAGTTCTACTATCAAGGATTGACACTGGTCCTTCCTCATAAGTTATATCTTCATTCAATTCTACTTCCATAGGTTGTAGAACTGACTCGGTATCTGGGTGACATTTCCTCAGCATAGAAATGTGAAACACAGGGTGTAACCTCTGTAACTCTGGTGGCAGCTCTAGTTTATATGCTACCTTTCCAATCCGTTCAATGATTGGATAAGGCCCCATAAATCTAGGAGCTAACTTCCCTTTTCTTCCAAAATGAAGAACTCCTTTCCAAGGCGAGACTTTGAGATACACTCTGTCTCCGACCTAGAACTCTAAGGGTCTACGACGCTTGTCAGCATAAGATTTCTGCCTATCCTGTGCAGTCTTAATCTGTTGTTGTATTCCTTAATCTTTTCTGTAGTTTGCTGCACAAGATCAGGTCCTAACAACTGATGCTCACCAGTCTCATACCAACACAAGGGTGATCTACAACGTCTACCATACAAGGCTTCATAAGGTGCCATATCAATACTATGTTGATAGCTATTGTTATAGGAAAACTCTATCAAGCTTAGGTGTAGATCCCAACTTCCGGTAAACTGGAGAACACATGTTCTCAACAGGTCTTCCAAGGTCTGTATGGTCCTTTCCGACTGTCCATCAGTCTGTGGATGAAAGGTCGTACTAAACCTTAACTGGGTGCCTAAAGAATTATGAAGTCATTCCCAAAAATGACTAGTGAACTGGGGACCTCTATCGGAGACGATAGTAGCTGGAACCCCATGCAAACGCACTATCTCATTTATGTAAATCTGTGTGAGCCTCTCAGCAGTGTAGGTTGTCTTGACATGTAAGAAATGCGCTGTCTTAGTCAACCTATCAACAACTACCCAAATGGAATCATGTCCTTTGCTTGTCCTGGGTAGGCCAACAACAAAGTCCATGGTAACATGGTCCCACTTCCACTGTGGTATGGGTAAAGGTTGCATTGTTCCTGTAGGCTTTTGGTATTCAGCTTTAACTTGCTGATACACAGGACACCTCAGAACAAACTCTGCAACATCCTTCTTCATTCCAGGCCACCAATACATATCTTTCAAGTTTCGATACATCTTGGTGCTCCCTGGATGCATGGCATACATCGAAGAATGAGCTTCTTCCAGGACTAACTTCCTCAAGTTGTCCACATCTGGCACTATCATCCTCCCATGATAACAGGCTATTTGATCATCTGAGTCTTGGAAACCATCTCGTTTCTCACTACCATACTCCGATCTAATCTGCTGAACTACAGTATCACCTTGTTGTGCTTCCTTAATTTGCTCTCTAAGGGTAGGTTTAATATGCATCTCAGCTAAAAACCCGGCTAACAATGACACATTCAACTGCACATTGTCTTGTCTCAAAGAGATAAGCATATCCCTTCTAGAGCATACTAAAGAGTTTAGTTGTGCCCTTTCCATGGTTGATGTTGCTGATTTCCTACTCAAGGCATCAGCAACCACATTAGCCTTCCCCGGATGGTAATCAATCGTACAATCGTAGTCCTTGATTAATTCCATCCAGCGGCGTTGTCTCATATTAAGCTCATGCTGAGAGAAGATGTACTTAAGGTTCTTATGGTCAGTGAAAATCTAAAACGTCTCTCCATAAAGATAATGTCTCCAGATCTTCAGGGCATGAACTACAGCAGCTAACTCCAGATCGTGTGTCGGATAATTCTCTTCGTGTTTCTTAAGCTGTCGAGAAGCAAAAGAAATTACTTGTTTATCCTGCATCAACACACACCCTAGTCCATTCTTAGAAGCATCACAGAAAACTATATATCCTTTGCCTTGCTCAGGTAGCACAAGTATGGGTGCACTTGTCAACTTCTCCTTCAACAGCTGGAAAGATTGCTGACACTTATCACTCCAAAAAAAAGGAACATCTTTCCGGGTCAACTTAGTCAAGGGTAAGGCTATGGAACTGAAATTCTTAATGAACCTTCGATAATAGCCTGCTAACCCTAGGAAACTTCGAATCTCCGTCAACGTCTTCGGTTGTTCCCACTGTAGAACAGATTCTACCTTTGTAGGGTCAACACGAATTCCCGATGCAGATATCACATGTCCAAGAAAAGATACCTCCGGCAGCCAAAACTCACACTTGCTAAACTTAGCATACAGCTTGTGTTCTCTTAGCAAGGTCAAAGCTTGGCGAAGATGCTGCTCATGCTGCTGAGCATCCTTGCTAAAAATCAGAATGTCATCTATGAAGATGACAACACACTGATCGAGGAAAGGTCGAAAAACTCTATTCATGAGTTCCATGAATGCAGATGGTGCATTGGTTAGTCCAAACGACATAACCGTGAACTCATAGTGACCATATTTTGTCCTAAAGGCAGACTTGGATATGTCACTATCCTTAATACGGAGTTGATGATATCCAAACCTCAGGTCTATCTTTGAGAATATGGTTGCACCACGCAACTGGTCAAAGAGATCATCAATCCTCGGCAGAGGGTACTTATTCTTTATCGTTACTTTATTGAGTTGTCTATAATCAATGCACAACCGCATTGACCCATCTTTCTTTCTAACAAACAAAACCGGAGCACCCCAAGGTGAAGTGCTTGGTCGGATAAAACCTTTCTCAAGTAACTCTTGAAGTTGTTTCTTGAGTTCTGCCATCTCAGCAGGTGCCATCCTATACGGTGTCTGGGCTATAGGTTTCGTGTCTGGGATCAAATTGATTTCAAAATCAATTTCCCGAGGCGGTGGTATACCTGGAAGTTCTTCAGGAAACACGTCCTTGAATTCCCTGACTATAGGAACTTCAGCAGGGTTGAGACCTTCTTTGGTAACATCTACCACATGGGCCAAGAATGCATAACATCCTTGCCTCATCAGCTTATCAGCAACCATAGCTGACACAAGCTAGGTGGGCAGAATCTTCCTTTCTCCTTGAAAGATCCACGTGTTGTTTTTATCAGCAAACACAGCAAGCTTGGATTCACAATCCAAGACAACTCGATACTTTTCCAAGGTATCCATCTTGAGGATTATATCAAATCCTTGCATATCAAGTGGTATAAGGTCCACTTGAATGCGATGATCAGAAAAGAAGAGAATGCAGGGAGAGCATACATCTTGCAACACGGAAGACCCACTCAACGGAGTCTCCAAAAACAAGCTATCTGCACTATGACTGACTGTCATATTGCAGTTACGAATCACTCTCCGAGTGACAAAGGAGTGCGTAGCACCCGGGTCAATCAGAACAGATACCACACAGGATTTAGACATATAAGAATATAAAAGTTCCATCTGACCTGCCACTACCCGTGGATTGACCACTGCATCAGGTGGGTTCATAGCATAGAACCTTACTGTCGCCTGGTGTTGAGGTGGTGCTGATGATCCAGCTTGAGACGCTTGTCCACGTCCTCGAGCTGCTCCTTGAGATTGCCTTCTCTGAGATCCTTGTTGACTCTGCCTCTGAGGTTGTGTCACACTGACAGGCCTAGATCGGCAGTCCTTCATTAAATGCCCCACCTTCCCACAGTTGTAACAGCTCCTCTCCAGTTGTTGTGGTCTGGGTGGTCCTGTGATTGACATCGATGCTGAACTACGAGTCTCTTGTTGAGGTAGGCTTCGTCCCCTGCCTCTACTCGGTGACCACTGTGTCTGAGCACTCGTTCTGGGTGGTGGAGGTGTAGGTGCAGAGAATCTAGGCTTCTTAAAGTCTCTAGCTGAAGAACTCTGGAACTGCGGATATCTTTTATGGGTTTGTCTCTTCTCGACTACGGATTTCTCTATCCTTTTGACTGACTCAACGAAGGTAGCAAACATCTCTCGATTCTCTAGGGTAGACACGGGAGTAGTCAAGTCGGCGTTTAAACCCTTCTCAAACCTTCTAATTCTTTCTTCTTCTGTGGCAGCCATGTGCGGACAAAACCGCAGTAACTCCATGAACTTAGCTTCATACTCGCTAATGTTCATCATGCCCTGCCTCAGTCTCTCAAACTGAGAGATCTTCTCATCTAGGAAGGTCTTTGGAAAATATCTATTGATAAATTCCCGACAGAAATCTTCCCACGAGATCTCCACTCCAGGCCTCTTCTGCTCTTCCATGGTCCACTAGTGACCAGCACTTCCCTTGAGAAGATAGACAGCGTGTCTAACCTTCTGAGCTTCTGGGATGTTGAGGATTCTAAAAGCTTTTTCCAATTCAGTCAACCACAGATCGGCATCTGCAGGATCAGCTGTTCCAAAGTATTCGGTTGCTCCGACACGACGAAGTCGCTCGAACGTCTTACCGATACCTTCTCCTTCAGGCTGGGTAGGTGCCCTAGGTGCAGGCATGGGCATCCTGTCGGTGATGTGTGTCATGGCAGTCATAAACTGCCCGAACATAGTTTGAACAGCTGGGTTTTCCATGTCAGCTGGGTCAAACTGACTTGGCTCTCTGGGTGGCTCAGGTACAAGTTGTTCTATCTCCAGGTTCCTTGCACCTCCTTGGGGTGCAGCAACACTACTTTCTGCCACGAACTCCTCGTGTGGTTCAGACATTCTTAATTATCTTCTTCTCCTGAGGAGCACAAGTCTCTATTAGATAAGAAAGAAATACTAAGGATAGACTCGACATCCTAATTCCTATGTCTCTGTAGACTCAGCGAACCTAGAGCTCTGATACCACTAATTGTGGGCTCTGATCTCCAAACCACGATATAAACACGATTTACACGTAGCGGAAACGGTTCGATTAACAGCGGAAGACAAAAATCACGGAAAATTAAAACTTTTCGAGATAAGAGCTTGAATCCATAAAAACTTCTTTCATAAAAGGAGATAAACTGTTTACATCTTTGATAATTACTTCTTGAGTAATTATATACAACATGATACAAAATCTCAAGAACTCAGAATCAAAATCTCAGACCAAAAGACTCCAAGGACCTGAGAGTACAGAGAACACATAGGACTGACTATCTAACTACACAACTCAGCAGTCTGAATCTCCACCTGAGATTTACTGCTGCTCCTGGTGCTGCTACTGCTGATACTGTCCACCTGCAGACTGATTCCTTCGTCCTCGACGACCACCTAAAAAGGTTGAAATCTACGGGGTGAGACAATTTTAAATAATTGTCCCAGCGAGAGTTATAACTCTTCGCCAGAAGCTTTATTATAACAATTCAAGAACAACATAGGCAATAAAAGCTTTAAGGTAATCAACAACAGATTGTTATCAATTAGAACAACAACATTTAAGGAATATGAAGAACATGTATACTAAGTAATGTATCTTCAATCAATGTATCTCGTGGATCAACCTAAGCAGATATGCTATGCGGTTGATTATGTTTTACAAACATCATTATGCCCTGCGGAGATGAGGTATACCGCTCATACTCCAACCGATCACTATTAAATCGCATCGGTATCATACATAGGTCATCAAAAGAGCCGGATTCTTATGACCTCATCTTCCTCAGTCAGTGTGAGGATCAACATGCAGGACATCTAATGTCTCTGCTACTATATCTTACCAGGGTATTCTGGTACTTCGCTATTAGAGTCACAGTGGCATTATGTACTCTCTTCGCCATCGAAAGATTTCTTGTTTATCTCTCATCGATTGCGGTATAAAAGACTTCCTCGGGAGATTAGTGTTACATCACCTCGGCATAACCCATAGTGAAGGATTGATAGATTAAGATACATCTACATCAATTCCTACACTAGGATGTAAGGACATTCACATTCATTTTCCCCACATACTCAAAAGTATGTGATCCAGGAGTTCCATTAGGAAAACCTGTTTCACCATCATTTAACTCCTGACAATGATGGATCTATGATCAGGGCTCTACATGGTATGATTATACTTGATTAGTTAGGTACATTTTAGTATTCTTTTAACATCATACATGTTTTCAAACATTAATCATTAGAACAGCAGTTATGAAAGTAGAATACTAAATGTATCAAGTCTAACTCACATAATCATCATTTCTCAGTACTCTCATCACAAGTCATCTCTTAAAGCATGACCTTTATGGTATTCATGGCTCTCACAGCCTATCAATCTCATAAGATGCTATTAACAAGGCATCAGGATAAATCACTTATTCATAAAGCTAACAGCATGCTTTCAATGAATATAGTATCATCATCCATACCTGGATATGATCATCCTCATATAGGAACCTGCATGGTTAAATCAACTGATAACAATAAATAACTCATTTAAAGAAGTTGTATCTCCCTACTCATACAAGAGCTAGGTTTCCCTGATTTTCATCAATTAGGGTTTACTATTCACAATACATGTCATCATCCTAGAATTAGGGTTTACTATTCACCTATTGGTGAATTGATCTCATAACATCACCATGTATGAGAAACATCATCATTAAAGTCCTCAGATAAGATTAAGATTCATCAATTATCATAAATAGGGTTTTCATGATCTCACATAGGTGGATCATACCCTAATCATGTACATTCATATATATTGAAGGTATTTTACTTGGATTTCAACCATAATTGGGATTTTCTCTCTCCTCTTTCTCATAGGTGATGATTACATCCCTCTATATTAGGTTAGGTCTAATCAACATTGATAAGCCTAGCCAAGTCATCACCATTGTAACCATTGGGGTTTGCTTGATAAAAAGGGGTTACCTACTTGAATCCATAAAGGGTATTTTGGTAAAGTTCACCATTGATCATAACATGGGTTAATATACTAACCACTTGACCCTTAATGTCCCTAGGTATCATTAGGGTTTAGGTTGAACAACCATCAAACCATCTAAGCCTTCAAGGCATTAGGCAGACTTATCCTTAAAAGTCCCCAATAGGTTTCACACCTTCAACCTTCAAACGATCCTGAGATCGTTTAAGGTTGTAGACCGTTTATCTTTGGTTGACTTCAAGACCGCATGACACTAAAGACTGTTTACCCTTAAATGATCTTAAGGTCGTTTGCCCAAGATGGGGTGAAGACCGTTTAGTCATAGTTTGACTTCTGAAATCGTTTGAGCTCATTCGGACCTGAAGTCGTTTGAACTCATTCGGTCCCGAAGTCGTCTGAACTCATTCGGTCCTGAAGTCGTATGAACTCATTCGGTCCTGAAGTCGTATGAACTCATTTGGTCCTGAAGTCGTATGAACTCATTCGGTCCTGAAGTCGTATGGTCCTAAAAGCTCAAGATCGCATGGACCTCCAAGGTGATTCAAAGGGTAAACTCGATTAGGGTTTCCTATGTTGAAGCCTTCAATTGGTCTCAAGCTTGCTAACCACTTATCAATTGAGACAATTAGGGTTAGCCTTAACCAATTGGTCACTCAATTGATCCTCAATTGATATCCAATTAGGGTTGGAGTTGGTTCAGTTAAGGTCTATAAACATTCAACCATCAACACTCAACAATGTGAATCAAATCGAAGTTGATCCCATCAATTGACCTCCAATCGGGCGAAAACTTGGCCCAAACGGTCTTGGGATCATTTGGATAACCTCCAAACGGTCTTGAGACCGTTTGCCCAAGAAAGTTGATTTGATAGGGGTTGAACCTTAATTAAGTCACAAATCAGCAACTTGATTATTTCAATAACCCACTGTAATTGGGCCCTCAATTGATCAAATTACCATAACCCTAGACCTCCAAACGGTCTTGGGTTGACCAAACGGTCTTGAGACCGTTTGGATGAGTTCCAAATGGTCTTGAGACCGTTTGCCTATCCATCCTTTGGACTCTAGTGAAAATTCATCAAGGTTTGATCTATTGAGTTGATCATCACATCAAAACTTAATTGCAATATGATTTGGTACCTTTGGACCTTCAATTGGTCAACTATACTTGACCCCAGAACTCTAAACGGTCTTGGGTGATCCCCAAATGGTCTTGAGACCATTTGGATGATTCCCCAAACGGACTTGAGACCGTTTGGGCTAATCAACCCAAAATCACTAATTAACTCATTGGAATTTCAGCACTGATTTCAATTAGGATTTGCCCTATTAATCAACCTTCAACTCGTAACTCGTTTGGAATTAATCCATCAAATTTGGTGAGTCATTAATCAACATCATTATGAACAGTAATCCCAAACGGTAAATGCTTGGTCAACCATCTTAAATGGTCTTGAGACCGTTTGCCCAAAAATGGCAAATTAAACAGATTGAAATCAGAACTTAATTCAATTGGATTTGCTAATTGATTTGCTTATATCTCACGATTCCTTTAGAGTTAACCCCTCAAATTTTGTGGGTGATTAACCTACAAAAATATAAACAAGATTCCCATACAGTCGTTGCTTGGTCAACGCGACCAAATGGTCATGAAGGCCGTTTGCCTTCATACGACCCTGAAACCGTTTGCCCACCAAACGGTTATGTAAACCGTATGGGCAATTGGTGGAGGTCGTTTGGTAAAGTGGAAATCCGTGGATAAGCATAGGAATTAACGCCCTTATCTTCTACCTCAAGAACAGTAGTAGTTCTTCACAATTTTTCTTGCAAGGATGCAAGGGAAGATAGGGAAGAAGAAGAACTAGCAACTATATGCATAGAAAAAGATGTATAATCAAAGCATAAGGTTTAGAGTTATAAAACCCGCCTAAAGGTTGTTCCTTGAGCTCCAAGCTTCCAAGCTTCAGGTCTTTAATGGCGTCTTTGAGCTCCACAGGTCGGCCAAGGTGAATTCTCCAAGGAAAAGTTGGAAAGGAATGGCTAGAAAGATAAATCTAAGTGAGCTAGCCATGAATTCAACCTTGAAATCGAGTTTCCTCCATGAATTCAAGCAAAAGGGATGATCCAAACTTACCTTGAACTTCCTGGTCATTCTCCTATGCTCAGATCTCTGCCTTAGCCGGTTTGAGCAAGGGGGATAAGTGAGGGAATGAAAGAAACGTTCCTTTGCTTGCAAAGGAAGTGGTATATATATTTTGGGTGAAATTTCTCCATAAAGCTTCTACTTTATCCCATTTCTCATCTAAATCCTTCCTTTCTTCTTTGCTCGTCCCTACCCCTTATTTCTAAGGACAGTCTCCTTCTAAGGTCAAGAATTGAAGGCAAAGAAGATCAACCCATTACTAAAGTATACATATAAAAGAGCTATTATACTTATTCCTTGATTATTTAATCACAAAGGTGTTCTTTATTATATGATTATTCAAATGAAGTGCCCTCTTCATCATTTCTACTCTAAATGATGACAAAAGTTATAAAAGATATTTTAGAAGATGAAATTTACAAGTTGACTCCAAATTTTGGGTAAATTGCATTTTACCCCAAAACCAGGGTTTCAAGCACAGGGATTGCTTCCACAGCTGCACCTTGGTGCTCAAGCTTGGGAAATCCTTCAAACTTTACCATAATCATTCTTATGATGCCTCAACATCAGAGGAACATCTCAACATGTGCAAATTGCAAGTTAACCCTTCTAACTGGGTAAATTGCACATAGGTCCCTATATTACAAAACAATACTAAAACATTGTTCAATTAGGGCAGAAATGGAAATATGTGTTCCTCAAGAGTTTAATTACATGCCAAAAGATAATCACCAGTACCTTAATTACATAATTAGGCAAAACACCTAGGGTTAACTCATAACCCAGGTCAGGGATGTTACAAATTATCCACCCCTTACAAGGATTTCTTCCCCGAAATCGATAAAACGTATTAAGAGAAAAGAGCAGGGTATTTCCTTCTCATCTCCTCCTCTAGTTCCCAAGTGGTTTCTTCAACACCACGGTGGTTCCAGAGGACTTTCACAAGGCTTATATCTTTCTTCTTTAACTTTTTAGTTCTACTATCAAGGATTGACACTGGTCCTTCCTCATAAGTTATATCTTCATTCAATTCTACTTCCATAGGTTGTAGAACTGACTCAGTATCTGGGTGACATTTCCTCAGCATAGAAATGTGAAACACAGGGTGTAACCTCTGTAACTCTGGTGGCAGCTCTAGTTTATATGCTACCTTTCCAATCCGTTCAATGATTGGATAAGGCCCCATAAATCTAGGAGCTAACTTCCCTTTTCTTCCAAAATGAAGAACTCCTTTCCAAGGCGAGACTTTGAGATACACTCTGTCTCCGACCTAGAACTCTAAGGGTCTACGACGCTTGTCAGCATAAGATTTTTGCCTATCCTGTGCAGTCTTAATCTATTGTTGTATTACCTTAATCTTTTCTGTAGTTTGCTGCACAAGATCAGGTCCTAACAACTGATGCTCACCAGTCTCATACCAACACAAGGGTGATCTACAACGTCTACCATACAAGGCTTCATAAGGTGCCATATCAATACTATGCTGATAGCTATTATTATAGGCAAACTCTATCAAGCTTAGGTGTAGATCCCAACTTCCGGTAAACTGGAGAACACATGTTCTCAACAGGTCTTCCAAGGTCTGTATGGTCCTTTCTGACTGTCCATCAGTCTGTGGATGAAAGGCCGTACTAAACCTTAACTGGGTGCCTAAAGCATTATGAAGTCATTCCCAAAAATGACTAGTGAACTGGGGACCTCTATCAGAGACGATAGTAGCTGGAACCCCGTGCAAACGCACTATCTCATTTATGTAAATCTGTGCGAGCCTCTCAGCAATGTAGGTTGTCTTGACATGTAAGAAATGCGCTGTCTTAGTCAACCTATCAACAACTACCCAAATGGAATCATGTCCTTTGCTTGTCCTGGGTAGGCCAACAACAAAGTCCATGGTAACATGGTCCCACTTCCACTGTGGTATGGGTAAAGGTTGCATTGTTCTTGCAGGCTTCTGGTGTTCAGCTTTAACTTGCTGACACACAGGACACCTCAGAACAAACTCTGCAACATCCTTCTTCATTCCAGGCCACCAATACATACCTTTCAAGTTTCGATACATCTTGGTGCTCCCTGGATGCATGGCATACATCAAAGAATGAGCTTCTTCCAGGACTAACTTCCTCAAGTTGTCCACATCCGGCACTATCATCCTCCCATGATAACAGGCTATTTGATCATCTGAGTCATGGAAACCATCTCATTTCTCACTACCATACTCCGATCTAATCTGTTGAACTACAGTATCACCTTGTTGTGCTTCCTTAATCTGCTCTCTAAGGGTAGGTTTAATATGCATCTCAACTAACAACCCGGCTAACAATGACACCTTCAACTGCACATTGTCTTGTCTCAAAGAGATAAGCATATCCCTTCTAGAGCATACTAAAGAGTTTAGTTGTGCCCTTTCCATGGTTGATGTTGCTGATTTCCTACTCAAGGCATCAGCAACCACATTAGCCTTCCCCGGATGGTAATCAATCGTACAATCATAGTCCTTGATTAATTCCATCCAGCGGCGTTGTCTCATATTAAGCTCATGCTGAGAGAAGATGTACTTAAGGTTCTTATGGTCAGTGAAAATCTGAAACGTCTCTCCATAAAGATAATGTCTCCAGATCTTCAGGGCATGAACTACATCAGCTAACTCCAGATCGTGTGTCGGATAATTCTCTTCGTGTTTCTTAAGCTGTCGAGAAGCAAAAGAAATTACTTGTTTATCCTGCATCAACACACACCCTAGTCCATTCTTAGAAGCATCACAGAAAACTATATATCCTTTGCCTTGCTCAGGTAGCACAAGTATGGGTGCACTTGTCAACTTCTCCTTCAACAGCTGGAAAGATTGCTGACACTTATCACTCCAAACAAAAGGAACATCTTTCCGGGTCAACTTAGTCAAGGGTAAGGCTATGGAACTGAAATTCTTAATGAACCTTCGATAATAGCCTGCTAACCCTAGGAAACTTCGAATCTCTGTCAGCGTCTTCGGTTGTTCCCACTGTAGAACAGATTCTACCTTTGTAGGGTCAACACGAATTCCCGATGCAGATATCACATGTGCAAGAAAAGATACCTCCGGCAGCCAGAACTCACACTTGCTAAATTTAGCATACAACTTGTGTTCTCTTAGCAAGGTCAAAGCTTGGCGAAGATGCTGCTCATGCTGCTGAGCATCCTTGCTAAAAATCAAAATGTCATCTATGAAGACGACAACACACTGATCGAGGAAAGATCAAAAAACTCTATTCATGAGTTCCATGAATGCAGATGGTGCATTGGTTAGTCCAAACGACATAACCGTGAACTCATAGTGACCATATCTTGTCCTAAAGGCAGACTTGGATATGTCACTATCCTTAATACGGAGTTGATGATATCCAGACCTCAGGTCTATCTTTGAGAATACGGTTGCACCACGCAACTGGTCAAAGAGATCATCAATCCTCGGCAGAGGGTACTTATTCTTTATCGTTACTTTATTGAGTTGTCTATAATCAATGCACAACCGCATTGACCCATCTTTCTTTCTAACAAACAAAACCGGAGCACCCCAAGGTGAAGTGCTCGGTCGGATAAAACCTTTCTCAAGTAACTCTTGAAGTTGTTTCTTGAGTTCTGCCATCTCAGCAGGCACCATCCTATACGGTGTCTGGGCTATAGGTTTCATGTCTGGGGTCAAATTGATTTCAAAATCAATTTCCCGAGGCAGTGGTATACCTGGAAGTTCTTCAGGAAACACGTCCTTGAATTCCCTGACTATAGGAACTTCAGTAGGGTTGAGACCTTCTTTGGTAACATCTACCACATGGGCCAAGAATGAATAACATCCTTGCCTCATCAGCTTATCATCAACCATAGCTGACACAAGACAGGTGGGCAGAATCTTCCTTTCTCCTTGAAAGATCCACGTGTTGTTTTAATCACAAAGGTGTTCTTTATTATATGATTATTCAAATGAAGTGCCATCTTCATCATTTCTACTCTAAATGATGACAAAAGTTATAAAAGATATTTTAGAAGATGAAATTTACAAGTTGCACTCCAAATTTTGGGTAAATTGCATTTTACCCCAAAACCAGGGTTTCAAGCACAGGGATTGCTTCCACAGCTGCACCTTGGTGCTCAAGCTTGGGAAATCCTTCAAAATTTACCATAATCATTCTTATGATGCCTCAACATCATCGGAACATCTCAACATGTGCAAATTGCAAGTTAACCCTTCTAACTGGGTAAATTGCACATAGGTCCCTATATTACAAAACAATACTAAAACATTGTTCAATTAGGGCAGAAATGGAAATATGTGTTCCTCAAGAGTTTAATTACATGCCAAAAGATAATCACCAGTATCTTAATTACATAATTAGGCAAAACACCTAGGGTTAACTCATAACCCAGGTCAGGGATGTTACAGATAATATCGACAGCGTCGGGATCTGGCAATTTTCAGCACTAAAACGGAGCGTTTTAATCCGACGGTTGAGCTTTTTCGGAGCCGTAAAGTGGTCCTATGACCTAAGAAGATCACGGACGGCCCAAGGGGGATCTCATATTGTGTTGCACAACATCGAAGAAGAAGGGAGAGAGAGAGGAGACAAGAGAAGAAGGCCGTCAACCGAGCGATCTGGGCACCTCCGACGAGCGATTTTGTTGTCGGAAGACTGCAAAACGCATGTTTCTCGAGGAGGATCTCCAGGAACACCTTTGTATCAGGGGTTACACGAGTTTGCTCCATGTTTCCCACGTTTTTCTTCTCTACTCCTATGTATTTTCTATTGTCAACCATGCGGGGCTAATCCCCTTAATCTTTAGGACCGGGAGTAGCCCGGGGAAGCATTGTATGACGTTTTTATCATAGTAATTCATAATTTGTCTCCTAAATCTATGGTATGCTTTCGTTTTCTCAATTATATTTTTATGCTTAATCCCCATAATGATAATCTAATGCCTTTATATACTTTGAAAGAAGAATTAACGGTTGAAAAGAGATGAAATTCACATTAATTAACAAATCCCTTGAACAAGGTGATGTACGGTTAATGGTGGAAACCCAGAGGTCGATTCTAATGCACCTAGTTTAGGGTATAGGTTACTACGAAGGTGGAACCGACCTATACATAGGTAGTGAATTGTACCACGACAGTGGGCAATTCTGACTACAGGCCACTACCCAGATTGAGAGATGAACCTGAGTAACTATATGGAAATTCATACAATGAAAACCTGCGGTGAAACCGCAATCCTAAAGATCTCCATTTGAATTGATTAAACTAAACCCTTAATCGATTGCTCTGTTTTGTTTTATTTTCTTTTATTTTACAACAACTCTCAAAAAAATTTAATCGGTTTAGCTGATCACAACCAGTTAGTAGTAGTATACTAAAATTCACGTTTCCCTGAGTTCGACTCAGGCCTCACAAGGCCTATATTACATTGATACGTATACTTGTGTTTGCACGCACGGTTTACACATGTCACGTTTTTGGCGCCGTTGTCGGGGAAATGGTGAATTTTAGCACTACGAGTGCTGCGAGCGGCCACACTAGGCCATTTTTAATTCCTGTAATCTTTTTTTTTTCTTTTCATCTTTTGAACTGAATTGCAAATCTTATTCATTGTTTTAAATATTAGTACCGGTTCATACACTACCATTTGAAATTTCAGGTACTTGTAAAGTAATAATGGGTGACGGAGCGGAAAATGAGGAGCAGACGATCTGGGAAAGGATTAAGGCTTCTTCTTCTTCTGCGCAGAAGGGGCCAATCAAGAAACAAGCTATCAACATACCCAGTTACAAGATTTATCCAGGGCTTATTCAGTTGGTCAAATCTAATGCATTCCATGGGCTGAAGAATGAAGATCTGGTGACCCACATCAGCACGTTCATGGAAATTTGTGATATGATAAAGATTGACAGTTTCCCGCAAGAGACACTCTACCTGAAACTTTTTCCCAGTTCTTTAGCGGGCAATGCTTGGGAATGGTTGCACAATCTGGATGATGAGTACATTGAATCTTGGGATCACATGGTTGAGGTGTTCTTTGAGAGGTTCTTCTCACCTGAAAAGACAAACGATCTAGTGAGGAAGATACACAACTTCAGCCAGTGAGCCGGTGAAACATACTCTGAAACTTGGGAGCGCTTCCAGATCATGCTGAGGAAGTGTCCACATCACGGCTTAGACAAGGAGAAGCAAGCTAAAATGTTCTACTTCGCCCTAAATGAACATGATAGGAGCAATTTGGACTCAGCAGGTTCTGGTTTCTTTTTGAACAACACAGGCACAAGGTGTTGGGAGATTCTAAGGAACATGTCCAAAAAGCAGTCTTGGGGTAAAAGAGATGCACCTGAGCAGGTTGGCATTACACATGAAGCAAGGGCCATCAAAGCGCTTAATGTCAAGTTGGATCTTATAGACAAGAAGCTCCTAGAGAAAGATGACAATGGGTCTGAAGATGAAGCACATGCAAAGTATATGCATCAACAGGGATATAGAAATAACAATTATGATTGGAGGAAGGACCAAAATTTTCAGAAGCTGCAGCCTAGCCTAGAGGAAAAGAACAATGAATTGCTTAGCCAGGTGGTGAAACAAAATCAAGAGATGATGAGTACATTCGCCAAGCAGTTACAGTCTCAGGGCGAGATTTTGAAGAAATTTGGGCAGACATTGCAAAGTCATGGAGCACAAATGAGGGCACTAGAGACGACTGTGACCCAAATTTCCAATGAAGTTGCGGCCATGAAGCATACAAATCAACAAAGACATGCTGGGAATGCAGATGTTGTTCAAGCACATCATCAAGTGAAATATATATCTGTGATTACTGAGGCAGAACCCCCGGTGGTGGAGGTCCAGGACAAAAGCAAAATGATTTTTGATACGTAGGCTACACCAAAGATATTGTATCCTCGTAGTCATTATGGACTACCGGGCGGATGTTGTCCATTCAGAAAAATCCGCCAAGAGCACATCGCGGTCGCGCCCGCACCTAGGCAAGAGGAGCAGGTGAAGGTCATGTGTCATGGTGAAGCTACAGTCATTGAGAGAGGGGAGCAGCCACAAGTCATGCCATCCACGGATGATGTGTCAAATCCTATCCTAGAAGGTGGCGTTGAAGCAAGCTTAGGGGAGGAGACCCCTAAATTTCCATATGTGCCACCACACAAGCGAGCGAAGGACCCAAACGTGCCTTTCCCAGATAGTCTGAGGCCGAAGAAAGAGCATAGGCACTACAAGAAATTCTTGGAGATGTTTAGGAAGCTCCATATTAATATTCTGTTAGTGGAAATGATAGAACAGATTCCATCATATGGAAGGTTTATCAAGGACATAATCACCAAGAAAAGGCGGATAAAAGACACTTACATTTGTGTTGTTGATGAAAAAGTGAGTTCTATAATCCAAGGATGGCTACCAAGGAAGAGGAAAGATCCAGGATGTTTCTACATCCCATGTTCCATAGGCGGCCAACATTTTCCACAAGCAAAGTGTGACTCAGGGGCCAAGATTAATCTTATGCCACTGTCCACATTTCAAAAGCTTGGATTGAAGACACTAAAGAAATCTTCCATGACTATTGAGTTGGCGGATGGATCCATTATGAAGCCACAAGGTATTTGCGAGGATGTGCTAGTCAAGGTCGACAAATTCATCTTCCCTATTGACTTTGTGGTCATGGACATGCATGAGTTGGAAGGAGGTGATATGCTATTGGGAAGGCCATTCCAAGCTACAACTGATGTAATCACTGCCATTGGGTGAGGTTACTTGACACTTGGGATTGGTGATGATAGAGTTAAATTCAAATTACCACATGACTCATTGGAGACATCTCTTGACAACCCAAGTTAAAGGTATCCTTATGTCAAGCCTAGGACATTAAACAAGGGCGCTTGTTGGGAGGCAACCCAACTTTCGGTTCATTTTTATATTTGGCTATGTTCTTTTATGTTTATGTACTTAGTTTTTTCTTAGGTTTTGATAATTTTTGTAAAAATGGTACCCTAACTCGTGTTTTGAAGTGTGAAGAATGTTAAGGTCGATACTATCGACACCCATGTCGATAGCATCGAGTTTGGAGCAGTAAACGCTGAAGAAAAGTCGATACCATCGACCCTAGGGTCGATAGTATCGAGATTCCTGAAGATTTACAGAAAAATTGGTGCTAGTAAAGTCGATACCATCGACACTAGGGTCGATAGTATCGACACTTTTGAGTTCCCATGCTTTTATATGTGTCGATTCAACAAAATCGCTGAGTCTGTGTCGATACCATCGACCTTGGTCGATGGTATTGACACCTGCAGGACAGCTACATAAAACAGGTCGTAAAAGGTATCGAAACGAGATTTTTTCGAACCGTTTTTTGCAGAGGAAAGATGGATGAAGCAAGTCACGTCTTAGAACCACTAAGACACAAAAATGGGCCACAAATGGGAGGGATATAGCAAGAATCACTTGGTCCACTTGAGCATCTAACCATCCTTCTTCACCACACTTCAAAGCGAACGGTACCGCTGTTCCACCTCTTAAGTGAGAATGTTGACTATGAGGCCATAGTCATATTCAAGCTTAGGGGGGGTGTTGGAACAACCCTCTATCTTAGTTTCTACTTACTTATTCATGTTGATTTTACTTTTGAGATATTAGTTGTTTTTATTTCTAGGTTTACTGCTTTTGTAGGATCCACATCTATCTAGTGTAATATGTGGAGCAATAAATGCATGGTTTCAATTGGGAGTTTTACTCTTAGGTTGTGTGCACATAAAAAATGAGAATTTTGAGAACTTTTTGAGCTTTTTCTTGTTAGTAATTGAGTTGCATAACTGAGGAAGTGCTTGGGTGAGTCAGCTTCAGGACATGGGGACATGAATGACCATCTTTATTGTCCAAGGAAAAGTGATTGACAAGGATGTTTGAGCCCAAACTGACCAAATGCTAACGTGACCTTACACTAAAGTTTAAGAGATAAATCCTTCAGTTACCCTATACACAGGTCTTTAGAGAGGGACATATGATATTTTTGGAAGGTTCTGTCAATTAGTCTTGTGATCTGATCCACCGCAATTTAATTCACACTCCATCATAAGAAATGGGAGCACATTATTGTCTTTCACTTTTTGATTGCATCTCATGTAGATATGTCTTGCATTATATCTATTTTCACATTTTTTTTGCATGAAAATGAAAAAAAAGGATATAGTAGTTATACATGCACATTATCCTTAGGTGCGTGTCATTTAATTACATAATTGTCATTTTGTAGTTGCATTCGCAATTGTTTGAGCATATACTACAACATGCATCTTATGTCTTCTGAAACATTAAAGGTGGTGAGCGTGATCCATACCCTCCAAATAGAATGCTTCAAATGTATAATTTATGAAACAAGAAGTGGAGCCCGACAAATATTTCATTGTCAACTATGAAAATAAGGGCTTGAAAAAAAAATTAAAGAAATTGAAAAAAATTGAAAAAAAAAAGATAAAGAAAAAACAAGAAAAAAAGAATTGAGAAGTAATAAAGAAGAAGAGGGAGAAAGGAACATGTTCTCACCCGAGAACTAAGAAGAATAAGCACATGGTGTAGTTTTCTTAGATTTTCCATCTCACCTTGAGACGGAATGATAGTGCATGCATCATTCCACCAAAAATATAGCATTAGGACATTTTCACTTGCATTTTGCATCATGATAGGTCATTAATTTTTGTATTGCATGATTGATTGTTATGTGCTTCCATCTCTTCACAACCACCTATCCCATCCACCTGTTGCTCTAATCGGTAGGCCACCCATGATATTCTCCTCAATCATTAATATCAGGAGATCTGCTTCCATTTAGATGGTAGTTAGGAAATGAGCAATGTAGATAGGAGATCACAAGATGCATCAAGTATGGACCAAATCAGTTTATCATATTAACTGCTTTAATTGATAGTGTTTCACTGATTGGGGGACAGACATCTTTTACATAGGTCTTTGGTCACCTGGATGGCAGTTAGTGTTCAGTGGTCAATGAGGGTCGGTTTGTGGAAAGAAAGTGGGGATGATGCAAATGCATTTCATGTATTTATGTCCTGTTGCTGAATTATCTCAACCAGATCCAAAGTTTTGTTGCTCGAGGACGAGCAAGGTTTAAGCTTAGGGGAGTTTGATGCATGGGTTTTGAGTCACTTTTATAGGCTTATTTTATATCTGTTTTATGCATGTATTTGTCATTTTCTTGATTATATTTGCATAATTCACTATAGTTGTCCTTTAAACTCTTTTTGCATCAAATTATACTTATTTTATCATATTTATATGATTTCATATAATCCCCGGACTTATACACATGTTTCGGCACTTTTTCAGGCACTTTTGCATTGTCCAGAGTCGTTACTATCGACCTTGGTGTCGATAGTATCGACCTTTTATCAGAAAGCAACCCCAAAATGGGATTTTGGAAGGAAAAACCAGTATCATGGTCGATACCATCGATCTTGGGTCGATACTATCGACAGCGTCGGGATCTGGCAATTTTCAGCACTAAAACGGAGCGTTTTAATCCGACGGTTGAGCTTTTTCGGAGCCGTAAAGTGGTCCTATGACCTAAGAAGATCACGGACGGCCCGAGGGGGATCTCATATTGTGTTGCACAAAATCCAAGAAGATGGGAGAGAGAGAGGAGACAAGAGATGAAGGTCGTCAACCGAGCGATCCGGGCACCTCCGACGGGTGATTTTACCGCCGGAAGACTGCAAAACGCACGTTTCTCGAGAAGGATCTCCAGGAACACCTTTGTATCAGGGGTTACATGAGTTTGCTCCATGTTTCCCATGTTTTTCTTCTCTACTCCTATGTATTTTCTATTGTCAACCATGAGGGGCTAATCCCCTTAATCTTTAGGACCGGGAGTAGCCCGGGGAAGCATTGTATGACGTTTTTATCATAGTAATTCATAATTTGTCTCCTAAATCTGTGGTATGTTTTCGTTTTCTCAATTATATTTTTATACTTAATCACCATAATGATAATCTAATGCCTTTAATTACTTTGAAAGAAGAATTAGCGGTTGAAAAGAGACGAAATTCACATTAATTAACAAATCCCTTGAACAAGGTGATGTACGGTTAATGGTGGAAACCCAGAGGTCGATTCTAATGCACCTAGTTTAGGGTATAGGTTACTACGACGGTGGAACCGACCTAGACATAGGTAGTGAATTGTACCACGACAGTGGGCAATTCTGACTACAGGCCACTACCCAGATTGTGAGATGAACCTGAGTAACTATATGGAAATTCATACAATGAAAACCTGCGGTGAAACCGCAATCCTAAAGATCTCCATTTGAATTGATTAAACTAAACCCTTAATCGATTTCTCTGTTTTATTTTATTTTCTTTTATTTTACAACAACTCTCAAACTTTTTTAATCGGTTTAGCTGATCGCAACCAGTTAGTAGTAGTCTACTAAAATTCACGTTTCCCTAAGTTCGACTCGGGCCTCACAAGGCCTATATTACATTGATACGTATACTTGCGTTTGCACGCACGGTTTACGCGTGTCAATACGTCATGCACAAATGCACATTCCAAGGATGTATTAGAAATTTTAAATTATTGACTTTCCAAGGAAACTTGGACTTGGTTGTGCACTATGTACTCACTCTCACACAACTCAAAAATACTTTCTGACAAACCATTCATCCTTATGTATCGTACCCATGGTCAACTACCTATGGTCAACTACCTACGAAAGATGAAAACTTTATTACATGGGTATTCAAATTAGTGGTTTTATCATCATTTTATATGAGGCCTCAGGTATTGGGATGTTATATGAAGTACATACATACATGAAAACGTTACCTCCTAGAAGCAGCACTAGCTATGGAGACACAAAATAGTTACTAGTCTATATGCCTACCTTTATTACCCATTATATTTGTTGCACTAGAAGATATATTGAGCGGTAATAATATTCAATTTTCTCTATTTTACTTTCCATCGTAGTGAAGAAAACATACTAGATTATTTTTGGATTGAAAAACTAACCTTAAAACAATATTAGACTTTAGGGGTTTTCGATAAGCAACAAAAAAGAATGCATTAATTCACCCTAAGAGCCCAACTAATTTTCTAACTTATCCATCTCATATTTTATTCTATTTTGTAGGTGTATATTTATAGAGAGGTAAACATTTAGTAAAAGGCCGTGATGGGTCTCAAATGTTTGAGATATTGACTTTATGGAGACATGACAATTCTAAAACTATGATTGCTTAAAAATTGACTATCTTAAGAACCAATATGAAAACTATTAAAAATGGCATTCAATGAATCAGTTTGTAGATAATTTTGTAGATAAGTTAATGAGAAAACCCTTACAATCGAATCATTTTCATTATAATTAGTTATCCAAGTAACATGATGTGCTTTTGACTTACACTTTCTTAAAATAATGATCGTTGGCTCTTGTATCAAATTTATTATATATCAATATCAATATGGATCTTGTTTACCCCATGACTACTTTTATATCTTATTAACATAAAACTAAATTGAATTCATACACTATAGTTCTATATTTGATAGTCACCCTACAATGTTATGAACTGTATCTTCAGTAAACGTGTGATATATAAACCATGTTATATTTCTATTTGCACTTTGTGAAAGGCACATGCTTGATTTGGTTTCAATATAATCCATACATGAAGATTTGTGCATAATATACATGATATGAAAATGTTACCTGAATATAGTCTCCCATTAGATAAGTTGGCTTTATCTATCTTTTTTAATTTTGGGCGAATAAGACGCATATTGTCATCACGTTCTTTATTTGTAGTTTCTAGGGTTTGGTACACATGATCCAATTCATAGGTGTGAGAGTTTTCTAGCATTGTGTGAACTTTTTTATTTGTGTCCATTTCTTCTAACTCAACTAATTAATTATTTATTCTTCAAGAGTTAAAAGAATGTATAAGATTTTCTACCTCTTCAATTATACAATATGTACATATACTCGGGGATAGGATTCCTTCCATTTAGGTATTTTAGTGGTACATATGATTGTGTAGTTAATTATTCATATCCCACTTGTTGTGTTCATTTGGTTGTCTCCCATATTATTTACAACTTAGAAATTAAATATTTGAACTTTGTTTTTACATTGATACATTAGAATAAGGGATAATGAAAATAAAATAAAGGATGTAGACATGTTTTGTGGATTTCTTTATCACATATTAGTGTGAACATTGCTAGTGTTCCATATATATCATGTTTGATTTGATTTTGTTTGTCATAATACAAACACATTCAAATGTAAATGCATTGAACTATTATATTTTTCATCAAACACTATGTTTTGGGATTAGAAAATAGTACAATAGAGAAAATACCTTACATAGGTTGTTGCACATCGTGTTGCACTTCAAGAAAATGAATCTTGGAAACTATGTCATTTTTGCTGGTGTAAACCTACATAGACATTTTTTCCATGTAGAAAATGAATCTTGGAATCTATTTCAGGAACATTTCTATAAAATACTTCACTTCGAAGTTGCTTGTCTTGTATAAAATACTATTATCTTTTTATAATTTTGATTCTTATTTGAGGTATATAGTGCTTTCCAAAGAATGAATCATTAGCCAATTTAACTTGTGTATCTATATAGTTTGGCATGCATAATAATGACTCTATCTATTATATCTTAGAATAACAAAAGTAGTCACAATGTAAAATAAATGAAGAAAATCTATAAGGTGGAAGGAAAGTAGGCACTCACATATGCAACCACTAAGTTAGAAAAAAACAAAAGTAAATAGTAAAGGAAGTACTTAAAGAAAACATGGAACTTAAAACTAGGATATGTTAAGGGGTTATATGTTTATAGTACTAAGTTATATGACATATTGTCCCAATAAGTACTATATAAATGGTAAAGAGTTGCATATAAATACAAAATTGTTCGATTTATAGTATATTATCATATATTTAAAGATTTATATAGCTTTGAATTAGTCTCAAAATATTAACATACATTTTGTGTAGACTTCCACTCCTACTCAATCCAAATTGTCTCAATATGTCAATTTAATATTATAACATCATCTTTCTAACATGGACCCAAGTCAACAAAAAGATCCAAACATGAGTCCATTAGTTTTGAGTCTGGTCAGGTCATATTCATGGGTTCGTACATAATCTTGACTAACCTAATATCTAGAGGTTTCAATCGATTGGGTTTTGGATATTGTTACACAATTGACTTGAAATTACTCAAATATTACAGGAGCTTAAGAAAAAAAATTAAATTGTCTATGAATCCAACCTGAATTCTAGACTATCGATGTCTAACAGGAATCCATGATCATAGACTAGAAAATTTTAAATTGATCCTAGTATGTTTCAATTTTAAAAAATATATATTTGTTCGATCACCTCATTTATATCATCTTTTGGGATGATTTTAGATAGATTCAACTTTTGATATTCCTTGGGGTTTGATACCTATACATGCATGCCAAGCCGGTTCTGGAGTTCAAATGCTTAGGAATGTAGTTATCCACCCTAGGTCCGTTTTAAGATGCTAAACCAATGTCTTACTTTTATTAATAATTTGGAATGATAGTGGGCCAAATCAGTGACGAAACATGTCAGATTTTGAGTAAATGAAAACTCCAACGAGTAACATGTCTATACATCAAACCTATAAATACATCACATTCTGATCCAGAAATCATTGGGTACATATTTTAATTTGTTCAAAATGAGACAATTTTGAATCTGAAAGTTGGTGCCCCAATAGGATTGGCAGGCGGAGGCATACACATAATTTGGACTATAATAAGAGTTCTATCATGATATGTTTGACGGTTTGAGTTACTAATATTTTTTGACACAATTATGAAACTATTCATTATTTTTAAAAAGTGACTAATACTTTTTGACACAATTTTGAAATTGTCCGCTATTTTCAAAGAAAGGCGATATACGGTATTATGATATTTTTTGGTAACCCAGGAGACTCGTAAGGCTTGCGCCGAGCCCAACCTGGGGAGCTCAGCCCCATCACGTAAGGAGAATAGCCCATTAAGTCGTACAGAGGCCTGTTGCGCTACGGGAGAAACAATGCTCGTCGGCACCGTATTATGATATGAATACCAAAGCCACACTTTAATAATATTCAATAGACATTGAAAAAGCCAGGCTCGTATGGTGGTATATACTTGTTAGTTGAAAAGAATTTGAATTGGAGTTTTTTTATCTATGTTCATATAGTATAGAAGTATTAGAAAGAACTTAAATATAAATTTTAAAGAAAGTAATCGCTATATAGAACAATGTGGCCTAGTAGAAAGTTGGATATTACAAAATAGATGTGGTTTGACGGAGTTGTCAATGGTGGTGTGAGTAAAGGTTTTCTTTAGGATTATTGCAACTTCATGGGAATGTCTTGACGTTTTCAAGAAACATAATAAAGGACGTTTTAGAAGAAAAAAAAGCTCAAAAAGAAAAACGAAGAGGAAACAACGAAGTACAGAGCGCACTCAAAAGGGTCTTGGCTTAGCCCTACCGACGTGAGGTGATGATTTCATCCGGTCATGTTTCCCCGATCAATAATATTGAAGCCATGCCTTCGTTGAAACCCAAAAGTATTCCTTCTGTTTGGTACCACAGCTAGCTAAGCTACCGGCGACTACTTATGTTGCCCAAAGTAAGGTACGAATTTCAGTCATGGCGTGCATCCACAGTCCACTCAATCTAAAGCCGAAGGCATGCGCGGAAGGATTTGTTGTCTTCTATTCTTGAATGCTATCTTGCAGTGGATGTGGCAGTGGCTGTCCTCTTCATCTCCTCGGACCCCATGCACTGGCATCAGAAGCTAGTTTAGCTGCTTTACTTGTTAGCGGCCGCGTACCAGACCATGTTGTTTTCAGTACCGGTTATGGCAAGACTACCTCCAATGGAGAACCTCATGGAGCTATATCCGTCAACTACCTCGATGTACGCTTTTGTTGAATGCTCCTGGGAAGAAGCTACAGCAATCGATCCAGTGGCGACCCGTCAACATCGCCCACCGTTGAAATTGGCTTGCCTCAAAGCAGTAGATTCCTCACGCACCAGCTAGCGCACCAACAGTTACCTCAGGAAGCATGCAACTGGTACCGGTCGAAGAAGCAGAGCACATCGTTAGCTCTATAAATACCAGAACTCGGCGCATCCTGAGCACAAAGCACCGAGCTAGCCAGATATCTCGATTAGCACTGTAAAGAATACTGAGCTACACACAGACATGGCCGGCAATGCGTCAATGGCTGCAGCTGCATGTAGCTTATTGGTGGCTGTGCTTGTCACAACTGCAGCTGTGCCGACGGCAAGAGCTCAGACTGGCCTGCTGCCACTCCTCGGCGTGATCCGCATATCCGGCACGGTCTCCTGCACCGTCAATAGCACCGCCGTGACCAGCGCCACACCTGCCTTTCCTAGTAAGGACGCGTAGTCACTGATATCGTCGGTTTCTACTACGCAAATAAACATTGCCAACTCTGTCGTCTACTTAATTATCGATCAGATGTAACTTCCGCTCCATGATCGATAAATGCTAGCTGATTCTTGATTTGTTGACGTTCGGGCGCAGACGCTACGGTGCAAGTACAGTGCGGGAACGCCGTGCTGGCCAGCGCGAGCACCAACGGTCTGGGTGCCTTCTCCCTGCTGAGTAGCACCGCCCAGGGCGTCCTCAGCATCTTCAACCTCGATCCAAAGGGCTTCAACCTTGTCGTCCAATAGTAGCCGCGAGACTAGGCATCAACATAGACCTCACGATTCGCCATGAGGTTTTCAAGATGGTGCATATGTTAATTCTAAATAAATGTCTTATGGAGCCAAGCCTTGATTGCATCATATACATTTGCAATTCTCTTAGCCGTTTGGATAAGGTATTTGAAGGGGGTATTGTATATATTTTGTTCAAGTATTTTAACTACCAAATTTGTAATTAGCCCGTTTGGATACGTGTAGGTGTTTTATCAATTGCAGGATTCCGACTATGGTAGTTATGCCCCCATTCATTTGGCCGCCCTTCAGAAAGACGCCAAATCTGGCGAGATTCTGAATCCCTCTCTTCTCTCGCGAGGACGGCTACGTCCCGACAATCTCTTTCCGTGACCTTTCTCTCTTGATCCTTCTCTTTTCTTCCCCCGACAGACTGCTCCCGTCCTCCTTCCTCGCCGCCACTCTCTTTCTTTCTGTGTCCGTTTCTCCACCACCCCTGCTCAATGAGGGTTTGCTAGGGATCCAGCGCTCCGCCGTGCTCTTCTCCGCCATCCTCCCATGGGAAGGCGGAAATCAGCTCCTGCTTCCTGTCTATGGAAACACTGACACTGGAGATGGTGCCTTTGTGCAAGCTTCTGTGCGCTTAAAACGCTGATTCTGGTGAAGAGGAAGATTGTGTTATGCCATCGCCCCTGGATCGGCGTGGCTGTCGATGGCTAGCACATCGCTGCTCATGTTTGATTGACGGAGAACACTGTTCAATGTCCTCTTTGGCTTGCCCATCACCCTCACGTAGATGGAGTCGGGGCTCTGTTCAGAGCTGTGTACCCATCTTAGGGCTAGTTTGGAACGGTGTAATCGGATGCAGTTTCATTTGGTACGATGCAGAGGAGAGGCAACACATTTATTCGTAATCGTTTGGAAAAAGGTGGAACTTTACCGGAACTGCCAGTTTGATTCCTATATTCCGGTGCATCGCTTCCGGTTGAATGCAGAGACTGCAATAATCTCCGGTGATTACAGCTGTGAGAGACCGGGAGGACAGGATGCGTACGTCGGAATGTGCGAGAGCGCAACGCAGGCAACGGCTTCTACACCGGACTACGCCCTGACATGGCGCGGTACGTTTTCTCGGAATTGACAGCCAAGTGTGTAGTTGTGCGCCATTAGAAATCAACCAACCGCACTCGACCACACTGTACCAAACATATTTTTTTCCCTAACTTATTGTTTTTCAATGTAAAGAGGACAAACCACATCCTACCAAACAGGCCCTTAACCTTGGTCGGCGACGGCTATCAAGTCTGCTATGATGACCACCACATCTGTCTTCACCACTACCGGAAAGCCCATCCCATCCATCTTTGCAATGGTGGTCTGGTCATCCAAACAAAATACTTAACAATTGCAGAATTTGTTAATTAGGTAGTCAAACTCCCTGGTTTGTTAACTACAACGGTAATTAAAAAGGAGCTACCCAAACGGCTCCTTAGAATACTAGTAAATACATGTCCTCTCAAAGATGCCCTGCCTTTAAGGACGGGATGAATAAAAAATTCTCCCTTTTGCAATGTGTGTTTTTTAGTTATATTTTGAAAACTTGATAACTACCTCACATTCAGAAGTTGGATCTTCAGTAGGGTATTGTGTCTTATAATCACTTATTGTAAAAGCATGTAAGATCCAAAACGTTCTAGGTTCTAGATTCAACGCTGCCATCATCATTCAAGGAGCAACCCTATTAGTATATAATTTCACATAGAAAATTTACAATGGTAATGGAGCTAGATGGAGCTTCAACGTTCTATATAAGAGTAGCAATGATGTAGAAGCTATTAGATGTAGATTAGACACGCAAACATATATGGTAATAAACATGTGGGTAGCTCGGTTCTTGCCCAACATCAGAATGAAAAACTGTAATATAGCTCGCAACCTATATTTTTTTTTCTCCATCGGAAATGATCAACTTCTCATGGTGGTCCTGCCGATGTTGATTTGTTTGATCCTGATTTGCTCTATTCTAGTGGCTTGTTTAAGGGGATCACACCCTCATTTTGAATCAAAATCCCAACTCTTTGTTTAGAGCATATTTTGGACGATGACAACTTAACCCTGCTATTTCTAGGGTTATAACTTCCAGTCGATTGTATACATTCACTAGTACAGGAATGGTATATAGCGTCGGTTTTTTTAAGCCTGCAGCGTCACTTTATAACCGACGCCTAAGTGGTCGTCGCTATAGAATTTGCTCTATAGCGTCGGTTTATTTGACCAAATAAAACCGACCTTACAGAGTAAACACCGACCCAGGCGAGAATTTTGCTCTACAGAATTTGCTCTATAGCGTCCGTTATTCCAAAAAAGCCGACCCTGTAACGATCTCGGTCGACAATTTTCTCGACCGAGAGAGTTTTACAGGGTCGGTTTTTTTGGAATAACCGACCCTAAAGATTGAATGACCACTTCAGTGTGATCCTCGGTCAAAAACATTTTCGACCGAAAATATTCCGGTCGACAATTTTCTCGACCGAGAGAGTTTACATGGTCAGTTTTTTTTTGGAATAACCGACCCTAAAGATTGAATAAAGACTTCAGAGTAATCCTCGGTCGAGAAATTTGTCGACCGAAGATTACTGTGAAGTGTTTATTCAATCTTTAGGGTCGGTTATTTAAAAAAAAACCGACCCTGTAAAACTATCTCGGTCGAGAAAATTGTCGGCCGAAAATATTTCAGTTGAAAATATTCTTGACCGAGGATCACACTTAAGTGTCATTCAATCTTTAGGGTCGGTTATTTAAAAAACCGACGCTAGAAGTTACGATTTTTTAAAAAAAATTCTGCAGAAAATGAAATAGAACAGAAGAACAAGAAGATTCATATATTCTGGGAGAGGGGAGCATTGATGCTCAACCGTCACCATTCAAAACCACACATTCATGACAAAAATGATTCATAATCACATAAAAATTTACAAAATGATAGATTGCAAGTCTGAGATGATATTAATCAGATACAAAAGTAAATATGAAAGGGTACTCAAACCACATACATAAATGGAGCTGACATATTTAATCCAATGCTATATTGACTTCATTTAGAAAAGAATCTGACCACTCTTCTCGGAATTCATTCAAGTCCACAAGGGTGTAAGGCTGAGTTGTAAAGATCTGTAACAGAAAATGCACATGCTAATATTTTATAAAATGACTACAATCACTTGTAAATTTATGATGTTATTCTTTATTACCTGACTTATAGTCTAAATGTCATGTGATGCTTGTTTGACAATAGCTTGCATATATTTCATTACATAGTAGCCACAAGCCCAGTCATTATTTTGGATAGGACACTACAAATAACGAATTATACTTAATGTTAGTAAACTACTATAAACAGCAGTTGAGATAACACTATAAGAGTTGACATATTAGAATTGAAAATTAATACATATAAGACTAAGCAGTTGTCAAAGTAGCTACCTTGACATTTTTCAAAGTCAATGTCTTTAATTTTGTTGATATTTGTCCTCCAGCATCACGAAAAGCCTTTATACCCCTATCAATTAAATAATAGTTGGTAAAATAGAAATTCTAAATAGAAATATCATGTTGAAGCATTGACTAAATTTATACTTACTCCATAGCTAGCAATTTCAGTTTGTGACTCCTTGTTGTTTTACCCATTGGGTCAAGATAATAAAGAGTCATCAATTTAGGGGCAATCACCACTAATTTCCAATGTCTACCTCTGAGTAAGAATAAAACAAACATTAAAATAAATAGTTTTATTCATTATTAAAATTATATTGAATAATAATACTTACTGCACGTTAAAAGGAATTAGGATAATTTCCTTCCCTTCACTAGAAAAATATTTGAATGCAGTAGAGAAGTACTCATTCACGTCCTCAAAATTTATCTCCACTTGACTAGTGATTGAAGGAACTAAGAATCCAACATTCTTTATATCAAAGTTTGTGATCTCAGTATATAAATGGATGTAAAACATTTGTAATTATTTCCATATATAGAACTAAGCTAAAAATGTCTATTGGAATTTGATATATATATTGATAGATCATTACCTTATCCATACTTCTATTACCAAAGTATTTAGCCAATCATACTGGAACAACTCTATAATATCATCAAGAAAAATTAAATTCTCAAAATCCCTCCCAACTGCATCTTCTGTTAAATTGACCAACATTTGTAATCCTGAGCTTTGGTTGGCTAAGTATCGACACAAACATTTACATTTGCTTCCCAATTCGTCGAATGTAGCTTCAGGAATGAAAGATGGCTTGGGCATAGGAGGACGACTAGTAGAATTTTTACTTTTTGGTTTACAAACATTTTATTAAATTACATACTTATATTACACGAGTTCATATATGTAGTCAAATATGAAAAATATGGTAGAAATAAGGTATACCTCATCATTGATAACCAAGTGTCTAGGCCAACCCACCATAGCACCCTCAGCTTCTTCAACTGTACTATATTCAGGATTAGGTATGGGTAGTGGTTTGTCCCCCATTCCTTCATACACAAGATGGATGGACACACGGAAAATGCCATCAGTAATTTGTTAGCAATGCAATGTACCACCAAGGTTGTACACCTTGCCCGCTGCCACAACATTATATTCTGGAACCTCCACTGTAAGTTTACAGTTCATACCAACCTAGATTGAAATAATATAAGTTATATAAGAAATAGTAGAACAGATACATGTTACAACTATATATATTATCATATATTTATCATACTAATAACACAACATATAGAACAAAAACTTACTGAAGATTGTTGTGGTGGGTCATCGGGAGTGCTCCCATGACCTTCTACAACTGGAGTATGGGCTTGTACCTCATCACTTGAGAGACGCGCAGTATGAATAGGTTGATAAGGTTGAGTAGGCTGAAATGAAGACATTATTTATTTTACTTTCTGCGCTACTAATGCTTCAAGATCCTCTTGTGTAAGACCTACACGACCTCTTTTAGATTGTGAAGGGCCAAAATAAGACTTGAATCCTATGCCAGCTCCTAATCCCCTAACACAGCCAGGATGCTCCTTCGTACCAAGAGCAACTGCTAGTTCATCCATGTAGCCAGTTGGGATGAACTTTCCTTCCTTCCTTTGCTCGTAGAGATCAATCTATTCATTGTTATTAAAAATATTAAATCACAATATCAATTAGATATAAATACTTAGTTGGGATAAACCTACCATCTTTTGTGCCACCTCCTTAGTTGCAGGGTTGACAATTTCACCTGCTCGATTCTTTCTAGCATCAATCCATGTCATGTGTCGGGGTGGTCGCTCAACTTGAGTTGTACTAGATTCTTCTCCAAAAGAGGATTGCTTCTCTTGTAGTTGGCAGCGGAAGGCATAACCACCGGGCCCCAAGCGATGGTCATGCACATTTTTAGCCCGTCTTTCCTTTTAAGCCTGGTGAATAGCCTGATCATTTAAAATGAGGTATTGCAATTTAGACTTGGCAAACATGTATAAAAAGATTTACCTCCTTAATTGTATAAAATTAAATATTCATACAATACATCACAATCTTTATTACCTAAAACTCTTCCGATCTCCTAGCTGCAACAAATCTTTCCCACACCTCAGGATCTATAAAAATATATACATCTGTAGCTTTCTTCTTTTGTTTAGGATTATTTATAAATTCCCTTACAAGATATGTCTTAAAACCCCTCCATCGTACACCACAACGTTGTAGCACTCTTTTCTTGTGATCTTTTTCATTTAGATGAAAAACACCCTATACATACAAAAGAGGCAATTAATAATGTTGTTTTGAAAAGGAATTAATTCCAAGCAAACTAAATTAGAATCAATAGATAAAAAAACATATTAAAATAATATCACTTCCACTCACAGATATATCTTTCCATATGAGGTCTTTTTTGGCATTAGGAACATCATGCCAATTTTCTATGTCTATTGCCACCTTACTGTGCGCGGTCGCCCCTACGTAATGCTTGAAAGCACTAGCATGTTCCCCAACAGGTGCTCCTTTCATATCAAACTAGACTGACAATTTATCCCCTTTAGCCCTGAGCTCCTGCAGCCTACACATCAATGTAGGACCTCTACTTTTCTTAGCATCACCACTACCATCCTCATGGTGCTCATGCTCAGAATGTTCATCTTCACTCGCCATTTTAGAACCTGCAAGTATACATCATAAAAAAAATAAGTGATAATAAAAGAACAAGTGATAAGGTATACATGATAATGCTTGTTTGAGTTGTTAGTCAAGGAAAATTCCTTCAGCATGGTCTTACATTTATAATATTCATCGGTGTTATCTTAAACATTTACACTTGGCAAACCAACTGAGAATGGACTGGAATCATCATACTTTTCGTAGTATTCTTCTTCATTTATAGGATCTACAGTAAACTGTCTTTTTCCATTAAGAACGACAGACCAATTTTTATTTGTCGGGTCATCAATATAGAATACTTGTTTTGCTTGGTCTGCCATGATGAATGGCTCATCTTTGAAACCAATCTTTTCAAATTTCACCAATTTGAAACCCAACTCATCCACTAAAACTCCTTTGTTGTTGTCAACCCAATTACACCTAAATATAGGAACTCGAAAATTTGTATAGTCCATTTCCCATATATCCTCAATGACGTCATAATATGATATCTCAGCTTCATGTGGTCTTTTATCTTTGGCACTAGAAAAATACAATGAACAAGCTTTAACAATGACCCCACTATTTTGAACTACACTACTTTCATCTTGACGCTTTGTGTAGTATGAAAATCCGTTAATGTCATAACCTTCATATGATATGACATCCATTTTTGGCTTAAAGGCGAGCCATTTTATGTTCTCAGAAACATTATTTGGTGATTCAGATAGTTGATTAAATACTTTCTCTTCAAACCACCTAATAAATGTTCGATTATGCTCTCTTGCAAGCCACATTGAACTGGATCGCGGATGATTTCTCTTGATAAGATCATTTTGTTCTGTGATGTAGCTACAAACTTCATCGAAGTTGTGTAAAATATACAAATGCGCTTGTTCCCACAACTCAGGACTGATTCCTTTCACTCATCCTCCTAGAGTTCCTTTGCCACAATAAGATCCAGTGTGATGGGAATTTTTTTGATCGCTACAAGTTTCATTGCAATTCAAAAAATCATTACAAAAGTCCATCACCTCCCTAGCCACATAACCATCAAATGGATACATCCAGTGTAAGAAAATTGGACCCAACATATTCACCTCCCTTGTAATATGTACTACAAGATGAACCATGATATCAAAAAATGAAGGAGGAAAGTACATTTCAAGCTGACACATGGTAATAATTACATCTTTCTGTAATTTATCAAGAGTATCAGGATATATCACTTTGTTGCATATTTCATTGAAGAAGAAACAGAGTCTTGTGATTGCAAACCTTACATGCTTCGGCAATATAGATCGAATAGCCACAGGTAAAATTTGTTGCATTAAGGTGTGACAATCGTGAGATTTGAGACCTATCAGTTTCAGATCCTTCATTTATACCAATCTACGAATATTAGAAGAGTATCCTTGTGGAACCTTAATATTATACAAGCACTCACAGAAAGTCTTTTTCTCTTTCTTTGAAAAAGTGTAACAAGTCGGTGGAAAATATGTGTGGCGACCCCTGATCTCCACTGATAATTCTTTTCTAATACCCATTAATTCTAAATCTTTTCTAGATTTGATGCCATCTTTAGTCTTTCCTGGTATGTTCAATAGCGTACCGATGATGCTATCACAAATATTTTTTTCAACATGCATGACGTCAATGCAGTGTCTAATTGCCAAAGATCTCCAATAAGGAAGATCCCAAAATATTTACCTCTTCTTGTATAGAGATTTGTCACATGCGAGTGTATGACTACTTGAACTCTTTCCAAATTCATTAACAATATGTTTCACCCTATCATATACAACATTTCCTGGTATAGGTTTAGGAGCACTTCGTTCCTCAGTTGACCCATTAAAGGTTTTGCGTTGCCTTCGATAAGGATGCACTGGTGGGAGAAATCTCTGATGATCAATATATACGATTTTACCACCATGTTTCAGTCTGATTGAATCAGTATTTTCCTCACAAACAGGACATGCTTTGTATCCTTTTATGCTATATCCAGACAAATTTCCATAAGCTGGAAAGTCATTAATCGTGTAAAATAACATAGCACGCAAACTGAAGATCTCTTTACGTGAAGCACCATATGTCATAATACCTTCTTCCCATAGTTTCATTAGGTCATCAATTAGAGGTTGAAGGTAAACATCAATATCATTTCCAGGTTGCTTGGGCCCTGATATCAATATTGACAACATCACATACTTATTTTTCATACACAACCAAGGAGGAAGATTGTATATAACAATCATAACAGGCCACGTGCTATGTTGGCTGCTTAATGTACCATAGGGATTCATTCCATCTGTACAGAGCCCAAGTCTTAGGTTCTTGGTTCTTTACCAAATTGAGGGTATAATAAATCAATTTTCTTCCATTGTGGTGAATCGGATGCATGTCGTAGGACGCCATCATCATTGACCTTTAACTCCACATGCCAAGACAAATTTTGTGCATCTTCTGTATTAGCAAATAAGCGTTGAAATCATGGTATTATTGGTAGATACCACATCACCTTGGCAGGAGAGCCATTTTTAGCCTTAGCTGAATTTGTAGTCTTATACCTTGACACACCACATTTTGGACAATTTATCAAATTACTATAGTCCTTCTAAAATAACACACAATCATTTGGACATGCATGAATCTTCTTAGCCTCCATTCCCATTGGGCACATTATTTTCTTTGCTTGATATGTTGAAATTGGAAGCTCGTTGCCTTCAGGAAGAATTTCCTTTAACAAAGACAACAGTGAAGTGAAACTCTTATCGCTCCAACGGTTTTGAGCTTTAAGAGTATATAATCGCATCACAACACTCAACCTCATGAACTTAGTACAACCCTTATATAATGGTTTTTCAGCATCATGGACAATGTTTGCAAATAAAGAAGGTGGATCAATGACATTGTCCCAACAACTATGTAGCATCTCATCAACTATATCATCCTGAATCAGTTCATCATTAACATTATCATCATTATATATATCTTCTATGCCACAACTATTAGTATCGACATTTTTTGATCCATAATTCAATTTCTCTCCATGCCAATACCATTCATTATAACCTTGTATGATCCCATTGCATATGACATGATTCTTAGTTTCCTCACCAGTATCAACTTTCAAATTGTTACAACATTTTCTACATGGACAATATAGCCTATCTGTAGGTAGTTTCCTATGTTCCTCAGAAAATCTGATAAATTCATCAAGACCTTTGGCAAACTCATGACTGCAATGGTTCTTGATAGACATCCAACTTTGATCCATTTTCTATATCACATTAAAATTAATTATAAAACTAAAAGTTTAATATTGATACTATAATAATCTGTAAGTTTTTATTGATAGGAAGTTAATTACTTATATACTAACGTGTACCACCTATCCCATTTTTGAATATTTAATCTCACTAGTAACTGTATAATGTATATGTTTAGTTTTGAAGAAAATTTCAGCAGCATTTCCCCTAAGTTCTCCAAGTACACCGATGTAAATGGAAAATAACCACTCACATATGTACCCAGAGAACAAATGAAGAAATCCTACTGAAATAATCTACAAAACTAAACATACATTATACAGGTACATCCTAAGTGAGATTAAAATATCCAAAAACAGTCCCAAACCGGGGACTATCCAAAGTTTACTCCTAATGAGTAAATTTTGAACGGGTTTCTAAGTTAATATATAAATGCATCAACCCTAAAGTGTCAATCTAAGAGTACACATGTCTAATCTTGTATTAATTTCTAGAATTTATATAATTATTACATATGAAAAAAGACATGTTTTTATTATTGGGTTATCAAATCATATAAAATGAAAAATACTTGTACAAATTAGCAAAGTAAGGCCGTTTCCAACAGTCCAAAGATTGAACTCATTATAATACTCAGAACTATTTGTGAACATTACAACAAATATGATTAAAACATTTATAGCTCACACATAAATAAGGAGCAGGTCCACTCTTGGTCGACAATTAGTCGACCGAGTGCCCACCTGCGCGTAGCGTCCAGGTCCACTCTCGGTCGACGAATTTGTCGACCGAGAGTGGACCTGGACGCTGCGCGTAGGTGGGCACTTGGTCGACTAATTATCGACCGAGAGTGGACCTAGACGCAACCATGGCGTCGGGCGGGAATGAAGGAAGGCGGGAACGAAGGAACGGAAGCGGAGAACTTACTTGGAAATGGTAGCGACCTTCGTGGAGGATGAGACAACCTCCACGAAGAGGCGGCGACCTTCGTGCAAGAGTGGAGAGGCGACGACGACGAACTCTATTTGGAGGCGATGGTGAGCTCTATTTTCCGGCGACGACGAGCTCTATTTTGCAGCGCGGAGAGTGGCAACGGCCCGGACACCACGATCCTTTGGCGGCACGGAGAGGTGGTACGGCTTCACGGAGAGGAGGCAAGGGCTTCGCGGCGGGAATGACACAAGAAAGAAAGGGTTTCGCGGCGCCGCAGGAGAGAAAAATAGAACATAAAGGTTTTCGCGGGAGGAAGAAAGGGTTTCGGCTTTTTCACTTAGAGAAAAACATGTAGCGTCGGTTAAACAAAACAAATCGAAGCTACAGATAAGCGGTGCCCGTGTCGTGTTATTTAAAAACACTCAAACGCTTTTTTGGTCGAAGAATTTGTCGACTGAAAAAACCTCTAGGGTCGGTTATAAGGAAAAAACCGACGCTACAAGTGCTTATACGAAGGAAATCTGGCCCCTTTCGGTCGAAAAATTTGTCGACCGAGAAGGAGCAAGATTTCCTTCGTATAAGCACCTCTAGGGTCGGTTTTTCCTTATAATCGACCCTAAGTTTTCTCGGTCGACAATATTGTCGACTGAAGAGGACTTTAGAGTCAGTTATAAAGAAAAAACCGACCCTAGAGGTGCTTCTAAGAAGGAAATCTGGCTCCTTTCGGTCGACGAATTTGTCGACCGATATCTATCGGTCGAGAAATTCGTCGATCGAAAGGTGCCAGATTTCCTTCGTATAAGCACTTCTAGCGTCGGTTGTTTCCTTATAACCGACCCTAGAGGTCTTTTCAGTCGACAAATTCATCGACCGAGAATGTGTGAACTAAACTGGATCGAAAATTCATGTCGGTCGACGATAATTGTCGACCAAGGATCGTTTTAGGGTCAGTTATAAAGAAACAACCGACCCTAGAGGTGCTTATACACGTGAAATCTGACTCTTTTTCGATCGACAAGTTTGCCGACCAAGGAGTGTTTTAGGTGCTTACACAACCCTAATAATGATGTTATGTGAAACCCTAGAGGTCTTTTCAGTCGACCAATTCGTCGATCGAGGAGCCCTTAAGGGTTGGTTATACGCGAAAAACCGACCCTAGAGGTGTTTATACACGTTAAATTTGTCTCTTATTCGGTCGACGAATTTGTCAACCGAGGTGCCTTAGAGGTGCTTATAACTGACCCTAGAGGTGATCCTAATGAAAACCTCTAGAGGGGGGGGGGTGAATAGAGTTTTATAATAATTTTAAAATAATTTAAACTCAAGCAACCACAAAGAAAGATTGGACAAGGGGACACAAGGGTTTAGAGTGGTTCCTAGCCTTAGCAAATACTAAGGTAGTCAGTCCACTACCCGGTTGCTTACCCAACCGGGATTTGAAAAGAAATCTATTTTATTACCTCGCAAGGACTTTACATAAAATACAATTTCTTTTCCCAAACCCTTCAAGCAGCCTTCACCTAGAAGTAATCGCCCAACCTTGAAGCAGCCTTCCCTTGAAGTAGATGCACCAACACCCGTTGCACCAGCCTTCTGAAGTAGCTTCCCGTGCGATAGCCTTCTTGAAGTAGCTTGAAGTCCCCTTCTCCACCTGAGAAGTCAACCCTCTCCAATCCGCAGCCTCCAACCCTAGGAGTAGCAAGGAGAGTACAAAAGATAACAAGGAATAAGAAAGAAAACGGAAATTACAACTTATCCTTTTAGCACAAGGCTTGATTTGCCTATATCAAGCGTGTAGATCTCCTAATCAATGTGTATGACAATGTGATTGTAGTGGATAGGAGATACTAGCCTATAGGACACGAAATGGGAGCAATAGGAATGAATGGCAAGTGTAGGAATTGCTCTATTGCTCTAAAACAGATTGCAAGTGTGTATTCAAGCTCAAGTATAGCACAAGTATGTCTTCGATGTTCTTTGGTGTCCTAAGGCATGTCCTATTTATAGGAATGACCTATGTATGCTTAAGGACGTTCTAGACAACTTATAGGGGGTTCCTAGTGCTTAACTAGCCGTTAGGAATAAGTTAGGCGCATTAGCAACGGCTAGTTAATTAATTCTGCAGTTGCTGTCAGAGACCATCTCGGTCGAGGACTCGTCGACCGAGATGCCCAGTCGGTCGAGGATTCGTCGACCGACAGGCTCTCTGGATTAACGTTTATTTGCAACTGTCAACTGCTGTGTCTAACGGCTACTTTTGGTCAATCTCGGTCGAGAAGTTTGTCGACCGAGAGTGTCTCGGTCGAGGAGTGTGGTCGACCGAGATTGACTCTGTTTCAATCTTTTAATTAAACCACTAAGTGTGTTTATGAGTGTGCATAATGTGATCCTTTTGGAAAGGATGACTTGTCTAACTATGGTGTGTAGCTAGGGAAGATCTAACGCTTGATTTACATGCAATCTAAGTACTTGTACATTATATAACTGTACAAGTTTTTACAATAGTGATTACATTGCATGAAAGTAAATATGTAAGCTCGTGATTTCCCTAGTTGCTTTGTCATCCACCATAATCCTACACACTCAAGTAGCTCGTTAGAATAATAAGAATGAAATGTTTGTCATCATCGAAACAAAGGGATTTATCATAATGTCCAATTTATCCAACAATCTCCCCCTTTTTGAAGATGACAAACATTTCCTAAAATATGAAATAAGGAAATATAAAGCATGTGAGTTTCATACCTGAAGATTACCTTTTGTAGCCATTCTTGTTTTACAAGTGTGAGTGCTGGCAATCAGGATGAAACTCATATATATTTATATTTTTGATTTTATATTCTTTCTCCCCCTTTGTCATTTCAAAAAGATATCCAATTTGAATATTTTATTTTCTTTTCCCTTTTAATTTTATATTTTGCTCCCCCTTAAATAGATATCCTTTTAGAAACATGGATTTGTGTCTAATTTATCCACTATTTGTTTCTCAATCATTTGCAAAGGATGTTAAGCCTTGAAATGATATGAGATTCCCTTAAGCTTATGAATGTATATTTATTTCTCATCTATCAAGGGATGTTAAGCCCTAAATTAAATGAGAGTCCTTTTAATCTTAGAGTACTTAAAAAATAATGTCTCCAACCAAAACAAGGGATGTTAAACCCTGATTTGTTTAGAGAGTTCCTTTAAGAGCAAGATATATCATTTTGATGAAATTCTTTTTCATACAAATTACTTTTAAGAATCCGAAGGTCATGACAAACTCCAAATGATGTTAACAATGTAAGCTTTATAATCAAATAATCAAATTTGTTTTTATAATTTCCCCCTTAATCTAAGCAATTTAAGGCTTTTAAGGTCACAAATGATAAATTTTTGATTTTGACCTTTATCAAAAGCATACTAAGATTAAGTTCAATAGAATAATATCCAAATAAGCATTTTGTCAAAGCTTATTTTAGGTCGCCCTTGACTACGACCATAGCGCCCCTTGGCTAAATTTTGTTTTAACCAAGAGGCAAAGATTGCAGATTTCCAATTAAGCATTCATATCAATTTTGATGCATGTTTAAGTGATACTAAACATGAAAGCATAATGAATATTTCAAAGATATCAATTTTAAAACATTGTTCTTTTTGCAAGCATTTCTAAAATCACCAATAAGTTCTTTTGCTTGTCTATGATAGAACGATAGAACAAAAATTTTCTTTTAACTAAGAATAATTTTGGTTTTTGACCAAATTTATTTCTCATAATCTTTCAAGGATGATTTCCATAATTGATACTTTATTATACAGTCATTGATCACGAATAGACAACAATTTTGAACAATTTCAAAGGAATTCAGCAATTTTACAGCATTCTGAAAAATAGTGACATGCTCGGTCGACAATTGCTCGACCGGATTTTCACTCGGTCGACAAATCTTCGACCGACCTAATTTCTGGAAAGTGTTCAGAATTCTTATTTCAAGTACAATATAGATTGTATCTAATTTAATTATTTCAAAGATCAGTTTGATATAAATATATGAATATCAAAGTAACATTTGGATTATATCTCAACTTAATCATATTCAAATCTTTTAAGTTTTGATTAATCCTTAATTGATATAAATTTGTTATCCCTATATGTTAAGTTGAGATAGACATAAAGATATGCAAATTAAAGTCTTTGGTCATATCTCAACTTAGTCTAATCGAATCAATTTGGGAATTTTGGAACCCATACCATCTCATCATTCTTTTTCTTGTATGGGCAGGAGAAGGAGTAATGTCCAAGTCGTAAACAATAGTGGCAACATATAGAATCAACCTCATATCTCTTTCTATGATTTTGGTCTAGGTTGTTCTTTGGTACAAAAGTATATTTGCCTCTATGTACATTCATGGATTGACTTGCTTGTGTCCTTCTCCAACTAGGTTGTTGATAGGATTTCTCCTTAGGCTTATAACCTAGTCCTCTTCTCCCTATTTGATGATAGGAATTTTCTAATATTTTATCAAGGATTCCATTGTTGCTTAACTTACTAACTTCTTGTTGCAATTTAACGATCTCATCCATTCTTTTCTTGATATCTAATTTTGCTTGATCTAGATTGGATGATAACATATTTCTTTCTTTCACTATATTGTCATAATCTACATGGGTGCACAATATAGGTTGTTTTTGAATATCATTTAACTTTGCAAGCAATTCAGTCTTTTCTTGACATAGAAGATCATAGTTAGTCTCTAGAGTGAAAATTTTCACTTCACTATTACTTAGAGATGATTTCAAAGTACGATTGTCAGACATAATGCTATCTTTTTCAAAACCAAGAGTATTCAATTTAGCATATAAATCGTCATTTTCGGATGTAAGCTCAATAAGTCTAGCATTTAGATCATCATTTTCTTTATTTGATTTCTTTAATTTCTTTTTGTATTCAACATATTTGTTATGTGTTTCTTCAATAATAGTAACTAACTCTTCTTTAGGTAAATCAAGCAAGCTTACCTCTTCTTCTTCTTCCTCACTTATTGTAGCAACGAAACATTCTTTATGTGTATCTTCTTTCTTTGACCTCCATGGACATCTAGAAGTAGAGTGCTTTGTTCCTAAGCACCAATTGCAACTTGTCGCACATTGGTCCATGCTCCTTTTCTTGTGGTTGTAGTCACCTCCTCCCTTTATCTCTTCAAGACCTTGTTAGGGCTCCTTGAAGCCTGCTCTGATACCAATTGAAAACCTCTAGAGGGGGGGGGTGAATAGAGTTTTATAATAATTTTAAAATAATTTAAACTCAAGCAACCACAAAGAAAGATTGGACAAGGGGACACAAGGGTTTAGAGTGGTTCCTAGCCTTAGCAAATACTAAGGTAGTCAGTCCACTACCCGGTTGCTTACCCAACCGGGATTTGAAAAGAAATCTATTTTATTACCTCGCAAGGACTTTACATAAAATACAATTTCTTTTCCCAAACCCTTCAAGCAGCCTTCACCTAGAAGTAATCGCCCAACCTTGAAGCAGCCTTCCCTTGAAGTAGATGCACCAACACCCGTTGCACCAGCCTTCTGAAGTAGCTTCCCGTGCGATAGCCTTCTTGAAGTAGCTTGAAGTCCCCTTCTCCACCTGAGAAGTCAACCCTCTCCAATCCGCAGCCTCCAACCCTAGGAGTAGCAAGGAGAGTACAAAAGATAACAAGGAATAAGAAAGAAAACGGAAATTACAACTTATCCTTTTAGCACAAGGCTTGATTTGCCTATATCAAGCGTGTAGATCTCCTAATCAATGTGTATGACAATGTGATTGTAGTGGATAGGAGATACTAGCCTATAGGACACGAAATGGGAGCAATAGGAATGAATGGCAAGTGTAGGAATTGCTCTATTGCTCTAAAACAGATTGCAAGTGTGTATTCAAGCTCAAGTATAGCACAAGTATGTCTTCGATGTTCTTTGGTGTCCTAAGGCATGTCCTATTTATAGGAATGACCTATGTATGCTTAAGGACGTTCTAGACAACTTATAGGGGGTTCCTAGTGCTTAACTAGCCGTTAGGAATAAGTTAGGCGCATTAGCAACGGCTAGTTAATTAATTCTGCAGTTGCTGTCAGAGACCATCTCGGTCGAGGACTCGTCGACCGAGATGCCCAGTCGGTCGAGGATTCGTCGACCGACAGGCTCTCTGGATTAACGTTTATTTGCAACTGTCAACTGCTGTGTCTAACGGCTACTTTTGGTCAATCTCGGTCGAGAAGTTTGTCGACCGAGAGTGTCTCGGTCGAGGAGTGTGGTCGACCGAGATTGACTCTGTTTCAATCTTTTAATTAAACCACTAAGTGTGTTTATGAGTGTGCATAATGTGATCCTTTTGGAAAGGATGACTTGTCTAACTATGGTGTGTAGCTAGGGAAGATCTAACGCTTGATTTACATGCAATCTAAGTACTTGTACATTATATAACTGTACAAGTTTTTACAATAGTGATTACATTGCATGAAAGTAAATATGTAAGCTCGTGATTTCCCTAGTTGCTTTGTCATCCACCATAATCCTACACACTCAAGTAGCTCGTTAGAATAATAAGAATGAAATGTTTGTCATCATCGAAACAAAGGGATTTATCATAATGTCCAATTTATCCAACACCTAAGTCCTCCTCGGTCGAAAATATTGTCGACCGAGAGTATCTTGGTCGACAATATTTTCGACCGAGATTAACCCTGTTTCAATGTTTTAAATTAAGTACCAAGTGTGTGTATGAGTGTGCGGTTGTGACACTATTGTAGGGGATGACCTATCTAAGTGTTGTAAATGGCTAGGTAAGATCTAACGCTTGATTTACATGATATCTAAGTACTTGTACAAAATTTAAATGATATCCAATATAATCATTTTGTATGACTCTTTAGTTCTCCCTCTTAATTTTATGCTATGCTCTCCCTTAAAGAGATATTTAATTTTAAAACCAAGTGATGCTTTGTCAAATTTAGCCATAATTTATTTTTCAATCATTTGAAATAACAATATTCTTCTATAACATGTATATGTCCAAATGAAGCCATGGAAAACACTTTTATTCATAACAATTTAATGCCCATACACTTTATAAGATGAAGCATGACATACTTGCTTTATAAAAAGATATCCATTACAATCATTACAAAGATATCTCATAATCTCACTGAAAAGACCGAAGGATTACATCAATGTCTGGGTCTTTTCCAAGAAAGGGCTCAGCTCCATAATATTTGACCAGTGTCTGCCACTCCAAGGCACCTGTCTTGGTTAAGGCATAAGCCTCCAAGAAGGTGGGAACACGATCAAAGCGAAAGTGGGCAGCAATGTCTTCAAGTTGAATTGGGGAAAACTGAGTATGTGTGAGATCAGGAGATGGTGGAGGTGGAATTTGATAGTAGTTGTAGGAAGGATTGTATGGATTTATCATGCCAGGATTAAGGGAATAGGGATATTCATCAGGTTAGTTAGGAGAGAGAGCTTACATCCTTTGGTTTAAATAAGTCATGCCATGGTGATTATAATCCAATTGCCTACTTAGGTGATATTAGGATCCAACAATGTATGTCAAGGTGTTTGTAATAGGATCATGGGGTAGGTTGGTAGGAGGAGGTGGTGGAGGTATGTCTTGGGTGGATGTCTCCCCTTCAGTCCTAGCTCTTTTGTGGCCAAAGTCGATTCCCATCTTTTCCACCATATTTTTACTTATCTTTTGGGGTTTTCTATCCCATGTGTAGCCTAAGTCATCCTCAATATTCTTCTTAAGAAAATGTTGAGTGATTTGGCATACAAAGTCAGCATAAGGTGGATTGCCAGAAAACTCAAGAATATTCTTAAGGATGATACGAATAAAGTTTATGGGAATACCTTTGAGAATGGCATAGATAATGCACATACGAAAGGTGGGTACTTTACATTTGTTTGCTCTAGGATGGATATGTTGGTATATGTATGCCCGTAGAGCCATCCCAAGCGATTGCATGGAGTCGGATATTAATTAATCAATTAATGTGATTATTTGGTTAATTAATGAATTCCGGAATATTCTAATTAATCCACGAGTGTTTTAATTAACGCAACATTTCTGTTTACCGATGGGTTTAGGAACCCTATTTCCCTTCGTATCCTGTTTAAAGGAGGATTGACGGTTGATATCTATATAAGATAGAAAGAGGCTTTTCCGTTTACGCTCACGCATGTAAACCCTAGCCGTCATCATCCTTAGGAGAGAAAGGAGAGAAACGCGCCGCTAGCACGCCGCCGCAGAGACACGACTCCTTCCCGCTGGCTTGGGAAGCACGATGTGGAGTTCCGTCCATCCGCGTGGACGAAGTAGAAACGCAGACGCCTTGACGCCTACGTTTGGAGGACGTCGACGACCACCTGTACACGCCACGAGCGGCGTACATCACTGCCGCAAAGGAGCGCCGCCGGATCAACCTGCGACAGCGAATGGGAGAGAAGTTTCGTCCGTGTAGGTCAGCAGCGTTGCACCGTCGTGCAGCGGGACATCGCCGGACTTGCTCTGCGATAAGGTATATCCCGCAAACCTATTTCCGAATACGTTGTTGTCGACGAGATCCTGTTTTGGGTTGCATGGATTTTATTGCTTCCGCCGCGCATGTTTTCTCCACAAAACCCAACAGTGGTATCAGAGCAGCGTCGATCTACGGCGTATTTGGATTAGTTTCGATATGATCGAATCGTTGTATACTATTTTTTTGTTGCATACGATGCGAATTAAACCTGCTAATGTGCAAATCTAAACCTAATTCCACATACGCCGCAGGCTTCTGGTTTTGACGTTTTGGACGGGGTCGACTATGGAAAATATTGATTTTCCTAAGTGCACGGAAGTGAAATTCCGTAGACCTGATGTTATGTACTCGTCCTGATGTGTCGTATGCTTTGAGCATGACAAGCCGGTATCAGTCAAATCCAGGTGAATGTCACTGGACAGCCGTAAAGAACATCCTAAAGTACTTGAGAAGGACTAAGGATCAATTCTTGGTATACGGTGGTGAGGAAGAGCTCGTAGTAAAGGGTTACACCGATGCTAGCTTCCAAACTGACAAAGATGATTACAGATCGCAATCTGGATTTGTGTTTTGCCTGAACAACGGAGTTGTGAGCTGGAAGAGTTCCAAGCAAGAGACGGTTGCAGATTCTACAACAGAGGCCGAATATATTGCCGCATCTAATGCTGCGAAGGAAGCTGTGTGGATCAAGAAGTTCATTTCTGAACTTGGAGTGGTTCCAAGCGCTGGTGATGCAATTGAGTTGTTTTGCGACAACAATGGAGCAATTGCGCAGGCTAAAGAACCAAGATCGCACCAACGTTCCAAACATATTCTACGGCGGTTCCATCTCATACGAGAGGTCGTACAATGAGGAGATGTGAATATTTGCAGAGTACCTACAGAAAGCAATGTGGCTGACCCGCTCACAAAAGCACTTTCACAACAGAAACATTACGGACATGTTCGATCACTTGGATTGAGATTCATGAGTGATTGGGTATAAGTGCAAGTGGGAATATGTTGGTATGTATGCCTATAGAGACTATCATTCGATGATTGTAATGGGATACTATGTAAACGATTTGTAATACTACATTGATCATATCAATAAAGGAAATTTTTCAATCTATATGTTTGTGTTTTATATTGTGAGATGACCATAAAACTTATAGATGTCTATAGAATGATATACTCAATGACATATGAATTCGGGTTGATGACCTGAATAGTGAGATCATATGTATGCTAAGAGTATGTATTCTTGTTTTGTCCCTAATCGGTTGTTATTGTGGAAATATCCATAGACATCAATAGAAAATAAGATTAGAATGTATGTTGGTTGATGGAAGAATCTCATTATCCATGATATGGAGATATCAAACCAAATACATAGATACTTGTTAGAGAACAGTGTATCAGATAGACCCACCTTGAGAGTGACACATGGATACCATGATTGGTAGTTAGAGTCACATCTCATAATGATGGTGGTGATTGTGGTTCTTAGACCTGAAGTCACTACACGTATCACATGTCGTTTGGTGTACTTTGACATCATCCACTGTGGTCCTAAATAAGGATTTCCATAAAGATGGTGCTTGGGTGCACTGTGACACATGGGGATGACTGTGAGTGATGTAGATGGAATTTGTCCTTCCTACGGGAGTTTGATATTCCGGCCACTTGATAAGCGAGACTGAGAAATGCATGGCCATGCTGATGTGAGTCAATATGTGATATTGAGCCTACATATATCTCAGACAGTCTGCTCTAGTTCAAGGAACATGGATTGAACATTGAAAAGGATAACAATTCCATGACTCGAGGTAAATCCGGATATCAGTGACAAAGGAAGTGTACAATCACTGTAACACTAGTCATGAATGATAGGTTAAGTTGTTCTCCAACTTCTCCAATTACTTGGGTAGCAATGAAGTCTTGCTAGATACCAATCATTGCTTGTGAAATCATAATATGATTATGGATATCACTGTCAATGTAATTTGGAGCCTACCGGGTCACATGCATAGGATGTATTGGAATAGGAGTATAATTGTGGATTTGATTGGAATTGCTCTGAATCACATTGATTACTAAAATGTTTATGTAATGGATTAGAATAATATTGGAGTGACTGGCTCTAAGTGCAAGTGGGAGTTTGTTGGTATATGTATGCCCGTAGAGCCATCCCAAGCGATTGCATGGAGTCAGATATTAATTAATCAATAAATGTGATTATTTGGTTAATTAATGAATTCCGGAATATTCTAATTAATCCACGAGCATTTTAATTAACGCAACATTTCTGTTTACCGATGGGTTTAGGAAACCCTATTTCCCTTCGTATCCTGTTTAAAGGAGGATTGACGGCTGATATCTATATAAGATAGAAAGAGGCTTTTCCGTTTATGCTCACGCATGTAAACCCTAACCGTCATCATCCTTAGGAGAGAAAGGAGAGAAACGTGCCGCTAGCACGCCGCCGCAGAGACATGACTCCTTCCTGCCTGCTTGGGAAGCGCGACGTGGAGTTCCGTCCATCCACGTGGATGAAGTAGAGATGCAGACGCCTTGACGCCTGCGCTCAGAGGACGTCGACGACCACCTGTACGCGCCACGAGCGGCGTACATCACTGCCACAAAGGAGCGCCGCCGGATCAACCTGCGATAGCGAATGGGAGAGAAGTTTCGTCTGTGTAGGTCAGCAGCGTTGCACCGTCGTGCAGCGGGACATCACCGGACTTGCTCCGCGATAAGGTATATCCCGCAAACCTGTTTCTGAATACGTTGTTGTCGACGAGATCATGTTTCGGGTTGCGTGGATTTTATTGCTTCCGCCGCGCATGTTTTCTCCAAAAAACCCAACAGGATATTGGTGGCAACAACGAGATTTATGATCCTAGATTCAGGTTTTAAATTTATGGCATAATAGGTACCCCTATCTTCATGGCAAGTCGTATTTGATTGAAAGATGGCTTTTTTGACATCACTAAGGCTAGTTGTAGTATCATCTTGGGAGAGTTTGTTGAGTGGATTTCCTGTGGTGAGATCAACAAAATCTTTATATTCTTCTATGTCTATGTCAAGCATATCAAGAATACCCTCCTCAATAAAATGGAATACATACCCACCAACCATAGAGGAGAAGGAATCATGGTCAGGATGTGGGGTTAAATTGGCATAGAATTCATTAACTACATTGGAGGAGTAGGAATGGAAGGAGGGGATCAGAAAATCAGTCAAATGTTGCACCTTAAAGAGTTCCTCCAAATCGACAATGTTGTGGAAGTCCATGACGTCGACTGGCCATCGTGGAAGAGGAGTTTTTTAGGAGAGCCTGAGGTAGCGGTCTCCTGCAGTTGCATCGTTGAAGGGGAAGTTGTTGATGATCGGCAGCGCTGGAGAAACCGTCCTTCCTTTTCTTGGCTGCAACTTGCTTCTTTCCACGCGCTGATGAGGAAGCCATCTCGTTGCTTTGAAATGGAGAAGTAGCAAGCAAGACTTGGATGTAGAGAAGCTAAAGATTTTCACAAGAATACACTAGAGAGGAGCTAGAGAAGTGATAATGTGAAGGTGTGAAGAAATGGATCATTTTGGGTGCTATTTATAGCAAAACAGAGCCCATTTCGGTCGACAATTTGTCGACTGACGCCTGCAACGGTCGTCTCCTGATCGGCCAACGGTCGATCGAACTAGCCGTCACGATGGTCGATTTTCTAGCCATTAGGATGGTCAATTTTCTAGCCATTTCGGTCGACAAATTGTCGACTGACGCCCGCAACGGTCGTCTCCCGGTCGGCCAACGGTCGATCGAACTAGCCGTTACGATGGTCAATTTTCTAGCCGTTATGACGGTCCATTTTCTAGCCATTTCGGTCGACAATTTGTCGACCGACGCCCACAACGGTCGTCTCCCGGTCGGTCAACGGTCGATCGAACTAGAAAATGGAGGTTCACAGGGTTGGACTCGGTCGAACAATTTGTCGACCGATGTTGTCTCGATCGAATAATTCCTCGACCGACAAAGAGCCAGATTTCCTTCGTGTAAGTACCTCTAGGGTCGGTTTTTTCCTTAAAACTGACCCTAGAGGTACTTATTCATGTGTGAAATACTAACGGGATCCTAAGTTTATCTCGGTCGACAATATTGTCGACCGAAAATCCCTCTAGGGTCGGTTATTTTAAGAAAAACCTACGCTACAGGAGCTTATACGAACGAATCTGGCTCTATCTCGGTCGACAAATTCGTCGATCGAGAAACAGCCAGATTTCGTTCGTATAAGTACCTTTAGGGTCGGTTTTTTGCTTATAACCGACCTTAGAAGTCCAATTCGGTTGACAATATTGTTGACCAAATAGACTTCTAAGGTCGGTTATAAGCAAAAAACTGACCCTAAAAGTTGCTTATACACTTGAAATCTGACTCCTTATCGGTCGTCAAATTTGTCGACCGAGAAAAGCTCTAAGGTCGGTTATAAGTACAAATCCGACGCTAGAGGTGCTTAAACATGCGTGAAGTAAACTAGATCCAGAATTGTTATCGGTCGACGAATTTGTCGACCGAGGAGTCTTTAGGGTCGGTTTTAAAGGAAAAACCGACCTTAGAGGTGCTGAACCGAAGAGGACGTTAGGGTCGGTTATAAGGAAAAAACTGACCCTAAAGGTGCTCATATACGTCAAATCCAATTCTTATTCGGTCGACGAATTTGTCGACCGAGGAGCCCTTTAGGGTCGGTTATAAGGAAAAACCGACCCTATAGATTGAGGCACGAAGCCAAAATCAAGCAAATTTTTGCCACGGGAAACTTGTAAATGAAATTCTAAAACCAATTGTCTATAAGGTCGCTTATTTTATAAAAACCGACCCTATAGAGATGCACTACACGGTCGGTTATTTTAAGAAAAGCGACCCAAGAGGTCTTAAGTAGTGCCCGCATTTTTTATAGACATATAAGGTCGGTTATTTGGAAAACCGACCCTATAGAGATACACTACAAGGTCGGTTATTTTAAGAAAAGCGACCGAAGAGGTCTTAAGTGGTGCCCGCATTTTTATAGACATATAAGGTCAGTTATTTGGAAAACCGACCCTATAGAGATACACTACAAGGTCGGTTTTTTTTAGAAAACCGACCCAAGAGGTCTTAAGTGGTGCCCGCATTTTTTTTAGACATATAAGGTCGGTTATTTGGAAAAACTGACCCTACACGTAGGGACGTTATAACCCATTTCTATACTAGTGAATTTACCCAAAACATGGGGTTGACGTGCAATTTATCACCTCTAGAATGTTCCTTCTCTCTCTTGGACACCTTGTTTGGGTCTTGGTTGTATGGTGACATCCTTGGTGATGTGTACAACACATGAGTGAGATGTGTTTTGCTCTTGGATGTGTTATGTCGAGTTAGAGAGCATTGGAAAGGCTTCCCTATCAGTTTGTGATGTGTATGGTTATGCCCTATCAGTTTGTGAGTGTGTAGTGTTGTACCCTATTGGTTTGTGAGTGTGTAGGGTTATTCCCTATCAGTTTGTGAGTGTGTAGGGTTATGCCCTATCGATTTGTGAGTGTGTAGGGTTTTGGCATATCAGGCATGACCTTGGTAGGAGACCAAGAGGGAGAGATCTAGCCTTGACCATATCACCACATCTTTCATGTTGTTGCATGTGGCTTCTTTTTCTTGTATAAATGTCATCTAAGCTCCTAAGGGGATGACACCTCTTCCATGATCTCGCTCTCATTCCCCTAGTATATAATCTTCTTTCTCTCCATGCAAGAGGATCCTTTTGGCCATCTTTGCTTTCTCTCCTTCTTGATGGATGATCTTGATAAGCTTAAGGATCTAGGGAGGTTATCTTTGAGCTTGGTGGATGAGTTCCAAGTTGTGGTGTTCCTTGATCATCTTCCATCTTCTGCCTTGGTAAGCTATGTTTCCTAGCTTTATTCTTCTTCTCGGACATAGATCATGGGTATCTCCTTTCTACCTTGAGCTATTTTAACCTTGGACTCATCTTCTACTTAGAGGTTTTGTGATGATCAAGTTTGGTGGATCACCTTGTAACTTGAGCTCGTGAGCTTGAAGCTTTACCTTGGAGCTTGGAACTTGGTGGTGATCTTTGAGGTGGGTTATAAAACTCTTAAACTTCTTTGTTATTTTCACTCATCCATGTGTTTATGTTGTTTATCATCTTTAGATCATTTATCTCATGCATGCTAGTAGTTGGTGGTGGTTTTTGACAATAGTTTTGGTGAAGGAATCACGTTAATTTGTTGTCCATATCTTGTACCTTCTTTCCATGATAGTAGATGGACTTGTGGCCGATCTTCCTATGGTTGAAGATCACAAGTCCACACACATACACTAAGTTGTGAGTGGTCGTCATGACTTGTGGTGTTTAATCTGACACACCATGTAGAAAGTTATCATCACTTCGGGATGTGCTAAACTGATAGGCTTTGATGAGTTTAACCTGTCATGCCCTATAGGGGGTTGAACCGTCATGCCCTAGAGATTACTAAACTGATATGATTGCTAAATCGTCATGACCTAGAGGGGATTAGACTGATGTGATGCTAAACTGTTACTCTTTGGGGGTGCTATCTTGTCATGACCAGGAGGATGTCTTGAGTGGGAGTGTCAAACCATGATGCCTTGGTTGTGAAAGAGGCCGATATGGAAAACCCTAACCCTAGCAACTAATACACCTTATGAGTGTAAACCGATACACCTTGATGAATGTAGGCAGACACAATATGTATGCAATAAATTGATACACTATGAAGTAATGGGATGGATACACTTTGATAAGTATAGGTTGATAAACCCTAAGGAGGGTTAAGCTAATGTAAAAAGTATGTTGGAATCAATATCCTAGTAAGGATGAGAGAGAAACTTATACTACTCATATGAGAAAGGTAATGCTTCATGTTGATAATCAATTAATGATAATTGATGAGTGTAATTAAGTATGCTTGAATACTTATGGCAATAATGTAACTCTTACGATGAGAATTAGGGTTTGGATTATTAAATATGAACTTCAATACCCTAATTGGATACAAAGGAAAACCCTAACCCTAATTATGAGAAGGTTGCAATTTGAATGATTCCCTTTATGGCATGGTGATGATATTTACTTGATATTGCTTTTACCATAAAAATTATAACCATGTAGGTATTATGAGATGATGAGCATATCTAGGTATGAGATATGATGATTTAGCATGATACCTATTATATAAGGCCTCATGAGCCACGTGAGATACTTGTACAACAAATGTGATATATATATATCTGAGTCTGATAACCTAGGGATGATTGTTTCCTGGTAAGAAGTGACATTGTTCAATGATGAGAGGAGGGTTTGATACGCAAGACATGTGATCATAATAATGAAATGTTGAAGGGATGAGATTCCCAGTAATATGTTAAAGGGATTTAGATCCCACAGTAGGGGTAACAAGATGTGTTCCAATTGATACAAGATTCTTTGAAAATGTATTACACCTTTTTTGGTAGCATTAATTTATACATGTTTATAACTTGAATGATGCTAAAAGATGTTGTAATGCACTTAACTAATGAAGTGAAACTAAAAATGTAGTAGCCATGTCCATAGATCCATTTAGTGTCATAACTTGTTGGATGGTGAAACGAGTTTAACTCGGAGCACATATTGTCAAATATGTGGGGTGCAAGTTGAGGTATCTCTATGTATCCTTAACTCATAGGATTGGCTGCGGGCCATACCTCAAACATTAGGATTGGCTTCGGTCAATACCCTAACAGGAGTGTGGTTGTACATAGTGACTCAATATATAATCATATTTAGTTACAGACCATACGCTGACACAATCAAGATTGACTACGGTTCATACCCTGATAAGGGAATAGCTATGGGTTGTATCTCTCTAGCGATGAGCCTATATACCCGTGCTAGCTAATTGTAGTTTGACTCATAATGTCACTATCAATATTCTCATACTAACTGAGGGGGTGAGGTCATGGAGTCCGGCTCTTACATGGACCTTATATGGCACCACTGCTACCTAATTTAGGTTGGTTGGAGCATGAGAGGTATACCTTATATCCTTAGGGAATAAGATTGTTTGTTGAAAGATGTAATTGACCGTGTAGCATATTTTCTTAAGGATCAAATACAAAACATTTAATGAGGCTGCAATTGCTTCTGAATGTCATAGTTGATAAATATTATGCATGTTATTCATATTCCTTTTAAAATAGATTGGATTATTTATAGCTTAGTTATAGTTATTTGAACTACTAAATGATGATATCACTCTACTCTGCATTTAACTAGCGGTTATACATGTTGAATTTAAAAAATGTTTCGTCTACTCTCTTTCGTAAACATTTATCTATGATAATAATATTGTTGGTGGAGTGTTATATCGTTCACTGGGACTTTTGTCTTACCCCGTGGGTTCTACAACTTTTTAGGTAGATGTGCATGAGGTAGTAGAGATCGTGTAGCTGAGACAGACCAGCAGCAGGAAGAAGACTTGTAATTTTGACGTGGTGTCATGTCAGTTGTGTCCTGTTGTAGATAGAAGTCATATGTGCCATCCCTGTACTTTCAAGTCATTGGGGTATAGTTTCATTTCCAGTTTTACGATCAATCTGAGATTTTGGCTTGAACACCTCAATGTATAATGTTCCACATGTACATCTTTTTGGTTAAAGCAAACTAATACCAGTCAAAATAGATGTTGTTGATATAGCATATGTGTGATGTATCATGTTGTATATGAAAGTCGTTGGGCCTTTCTGTAATGAATTCCTTGGCGATTGATATCTATGAAAAATGGTTTTAATTTTTAATGATTTTCAGTAATCCACTGTTGATGGTTATTTCCATGTGGTTTTGTTTGATGTCATTATCATTTGCATAGCGATTGTCACTCCTATCCTTGTACAGAATGAGACTCTGGTATGGTGGTGATCCACCTTGACTTTTAATGAGAAGGAGTAATACACTTTGGTGACCTATATATATAATTATCTAAAAAAGCATACCTTAATTACTATTTTTAAACTATGTTTTATAATAGAAGTTGTGAACATCCATGTTGCACTTTCTTGCAACTTCCATCACAATTTTAGTTGCATACAATATTGGGGGTAAAAAAAACATAGATGGAGACACATCTATTCATCCCTCGTAGACCAGCATATGACCAATGTGTTCCTAATTTCTATCAATAAGTCACATACCAATAGTTTCAACTAAAAAAAGCACCATCAATCAGCATCCCTTCATAAATATTGAGGCACACACATATGAAGTTTCCTAGGTGGGAAGGCTCTCAAAAGGGGTGCTTAGCCTCCATCTTGGCCTATGTACGCTTTAAGTATTTTTTTATGGGTCCTCAACCAATAGATGGGTCTTATTTTAATTCTGAATGGCAGGTCATACTAACTAAGAAATCATATCCATGTTCGAATCCCTACTCTACTTTTTAATTCTTTATACCATAATTATGTGTTCTGAGTTAAGTATCAGTTTTTACTTGAATATAACATTCTTTTTCATTTTTATCTTGAGGCTTATTTTTAGGATCAAGGATAAAAAGAAATTATATAATAATATATATAATCACAAAATACATGTATATATGGTGAGAGTACTCATAATACAAAATGTATGTATATAATGGAATAATCTCATCCACATAAATAAATAAAAATATGCTCTATAATACACCTAGACATGTCAAGAGGCTCAAAATAAACACTTTAGCACCTTCCTCATTAATAAGTATACCTCCATCACACTCATGTACGTATTAATTTAGCAACAACATATCAACTTTTGTCATGATGTCTCAGCTAAGCCACTTGTGGTCCGCTTTCTTAGATATGCCACTAATCTCAAAGATAACCATAGAGGAAATATGTGGAGTCATGATGCTTGGGTGGGTCATGGAAAGAACTGAGATGCCTAGATTATCATTCTGGCATAGCTTAGGAGGGGAGTACTTGTTTGCAGACACACACTCAGTCCAATGGGATTTAAAACATAAGATACAATATTGAGTTCTCCTTAGAACAAATTGTGAGATTTTTAGGGACCATAATGGTTATTGGTGGGGTGTTTGGGGGCACGACATATGGCTCCCCAAAATAACAGGTCTCTAGAATACAAGTATACTTACTTTTTGCAAGAATGTTGTCTTTGTGAGAAATATTCCATTCCATTTGGTATGCCAAGACTCAACTAAGTTCGTGATATAGACCGAATATTTGATGATATGGTCAAATTCTTTGATTTGTACATTTTATCTATCTTCATGATTTTAAAATATGTGATGTTCATGAAAATTAGTTGACAATATGGGAGGCAATGTGCCCAACACCAACTACTTCTCTATTCATTGGAAACACCTATATTGGGGCATCTCCTTTATTGTAGCATAACTATTATAATAATTAATTCAGAGTGTTATATTTTTGATATAATGATACTTACCTCACATACGTGTCGGGAGTTACACATGTAGGGACACTGCCCTCTATCATCCATGGTCCCCCTCCTTCCCCTCTCCCAGTCATTCTCTCTCTTTCTTAAACAACCATTTTTTATTTTTTGTTGTGGTTATAACTTTTGATCCCTAACGATTTTTGTTATGAAATAAAAATCATTAGAATCCTTACAAAAAGTACTTTCCCACCATATTTTGAAAATAATAATAAAAATAGACGGAGTTTGACATTTACCACATCCATAATCAATCCATTGTGTCCAGTTTAAACTTGAATGCCCCAGTTCAGCATTGAGCATAATTTGAACTTGAATGTGCCCAATTTGGACTTGAATTCACCCAGTTCAAACATGATTTCTCCTAGTTAGTGTTGTACTACGTCTAACTATCATTACATCATCATCTTCATCAACATCATCATCATCATCATCGTCGTCATCGTCGTCATCATCATCACCATCATCATCACCCCACCACCACCACCATCATCATCATCATCATCATCATCATCATCATCATCATCATCATCATCATCATCATTGTCACCATCATCATAATCTTCTTCTTCTTCTTAATTGCAACTGTGTGATCAGCTTGGATTTGATTGCGCCAATTTTGGAATTGATTACTCCCAATTTGGACTTAATTACACTGTATTTAGACTTGAATGCCCAGTCCAGACTTGATTGCACCCAGTTTGAAATTGAATGCACTCATTTTTGACATGAATGTGCCGAGTTTGGACATGATTGCACCCTATTTGGACTTGAATGCCCAGTTCATACTTGATTATGCCTAGTTTGGGCATGATTGCGCCCATTTAGTGCTTCGTCGATGCACCTAGTATTCAGACTTGATTGCACCCTGTTTGAATTTCAATGTGCCTAGTTTCAACTTGAAAGTGCTCAATTTGGATGTGATTGTACCCAATTAGTGTTGTATCGGTGCACCTATTTTTTGTAATGCACCATGATTCACATATATTTCATCCAATTTGTAACGTGCAAAAAAATTTATTTACCAAATTATTTTCTCAAATTATATGGATATTGGTCTTGTTGGATTGTATATTTTGTAACAAATTCAATAGTTTTTACTTTGTCAAAAAATACACTCCAGATTGAACGTTGTGCGCGATATAAATTTATCTCTCAACTTTTCATTCCTTCTCTCTCAACAAACCTATCAAATTAGTCCACTTGTCCCCTTACCTACCCCATACCACCTCACCCCCAAAACCACCTGCCCCCACCCAAAACCACCTTGCCCTGGGCCCGGGATGGCAAAACCAACCACATGGGACACATCAAATGTGTCAACCCCTACAACGAGTGAAACCAACATTTTTTATTTTGATATTGTGCACAATAATACTTTTCATCTCTTTATATTTTAGGGGGTGGGTTTTGAAGAGGGATGACAGACAACGTGTCCAACACCAACTATTTCTCTATTCACAAGCAACCCCTACTGTGAGGCATCTCCTTTATTACATAAACAACTCTATTATAATTAGTTTAAGATTTGTTAATCCTATGTGAACACGGAGTAGCCTACACTCCTACTAGATTAAGGCCACGTGAATATAAAGGGGGTGGGTTTTGAAGCGGGATGATAGGCAATGTTCCCAACACCAACGACAGTTCTATTCACCGACAACACCTACTATGGGGCATCTCCTTTAACACATGAACAACTCTTATTATAATTGGTTTAGGATTTTCTAGTCCCATGGGAACACGGAGTAGCCTACACCCTTACCAGATCAAGGTCACGTGAATGTAAAGGGTGGGTTTTGAAGTGGGATGACACGTAACTTGCCCAACAACAACTACTGTTCTATTCACCAGCAACACCTATTGTGGGGCATCTCCTTTATTACAATGTTTTTCAACTATTAAATGTGTTATACATAGAAGTCACATGCTTTTTGCATGTGCATTTACTAGTATAGACCAACAGGGTTGCTTCTTGAGTGCTGATTGTAGCATTGAATCTAGAACGTTTGGATCTTATATACTTATTTTATGGTATGTGATTATACGACACAATACCATAGTGAAGATCCAATATCTTTTCTAACTTCTGAATGTGAGGTAGTTGTAAAGTTTTTGATATAAAACTAAAAACACACATTGCAAAAGGGAGATTTTTTTATTCATCCCATCCTTAACGGCAGACATCACCGTGAAGACATGTACTTACTAGTATGCTAAGAGAATAGGAAATGTATATGGTGCAATCAAGGCTTGACTCCGCAAGACATTTATTTAGGATTAACCATATGCACCATCTTGAAAGCTATCACGGCAAATCTATTCATATACTAGCTAGTTAAAAATAGAAAATACCCAAATAGAATTTATAGAGATATCGCACAGAGTACATAAGTGCTTAAAGATAGGAAAGAGTACATAGAGATAGGACTTGTAATACTATAAGTTGAGCACTTGTAACCAGATTGATCGCAAAGTCAATCTATTTAGGTAGTCAAACAGTTAATAATCTTATCAAGAGAAATATTATCTTGTCCACATATATTGGAACTTCTTGGATAATAGGATTCCTTACCTTGGTATCCATCACACTGCCAAAAACACATCACATCCACACTCTACAGTTATTGCCAGAATCTTTTAAGGTTCATAAAACATCACTATTCTCAGATGTCACCATCTGGGAACTAAAGTCCAAGCCCTAACTAATACTTTTCAAGTATCCATCTCAAGATCACTTCAAAACCATGCATATCAAGTGATATGAGACTTTCTTGAACATTACATCCCTGGAAAGGAAGTACATAGAGGAAACATACTTTTCCGTTATCACTACAACACCATCTAGGGATTACTTACAGAGATTACCAACTTTCTTTGGTTATTGTAAGAATTTTCACTGCTCATGTGTCATTCAATTTAGTTTTATCTTGGTTCCCTTTCCATTGTCATAAGAACTGTAAATATAATTACATGTCATTACTTCTTCTTTGATTTTTGTGCTTCATGTTCACAAACATTTCTTTTGTTTTTCCACATTCCTCATCTTTACATCATGGAAAGGATCACTATTCTTTGCATATACATATTATTTATTGAGCAAGGATCATCTCCCTCATTCTCTTTTCTCATAACATGAAGATTATTCTTTTTACTTTATTATACTCATAGGTTGGTCTGAGATTAACTCATGTTCCACTTTATCATAATTTAGAATGTGGTAGGAATTTTTGTGTTGCATTTCTGATTTCATTATGCTCTTTAGAGTGCATCAAGATGACTACTTGATCAGAGTAATCAGAAAGATAACAATCGAAGAGTCTCATACTTACCTTGCCTTTAATAATTGAATATCTGGCCATGTATTCAAGCACTGAGATTAGGTAGTGTGCACTTTATTTTATATAATGTTTCTTACCTTAAACATTTCTTTTAAGTTATAAAACTTAGTATCTCTGTTTCTCTCCAGGTGTCTCTTTTACACCTCTTCCTCTTTTATATGAACATAAGAAATTATAAAACATTTTAGAGAATATTGGAAAGAATATAAATTCTAGTCCTCTTCATCTGTTTCTTATGTCCCCATAGGACTAACCAAAGGTAACTCAACAACAACTATTCTTCTTATGATTAGCAGGTAAAATAAGGAGAAAACAAATCAGAATGAAAAAGTTCTATTTGACATGTCACCCCTTGTAGGTCATCTACCATCTCAGGTTAACTCGAATCATGGAGTCTAGTTGTTTTTTGTTGTCACTTTTGCCTTTTTTCACTATTGGTTTGTAACTTCTGTAAGCCCTATTGAGTTGGCCTTGAATGTTGGGCCATGTCATCCTTTCTTTCTAGACAAAAGGGTCTAGTATGCCCAACCTATCCACATATGTAACATGTCTTGTCCTGGTACCATGGTCTTGTTGGTTTTATTGCTGATGTAGAAGCTAAATCAAGAGTTCATATAGGTGGAAAGTTAGGACCTTTGCCCATACCTGGAGGCCACTGTCCTGGTGCACTAGGTGTTTGTTGTACTGGTGGGATCAAAAACTTTGGCTTTTTAAAGCTAATAGACAACAGTCTTGATATTGTGCAGACCTTTCCTTAATATTCAGTTTATTTCCCCTCCTTGGACATTGCCACCTCAGATGTCCTATCTACCTACACTTATAGTAGACTCTATTTTCTTGCCATATTTTATTCGTTCTTGCATTTTCCATTATTTTAACATGGTGCAGCTATTGAAAGGTCATACCAGAACCCGAAAATTCTTTATTGGGGACTGGTGCCCTAGGTTGTATTGCTAGTGTCCAGTAGAATATATGCATTACTGTTGTCATAACCTGCCCAACGAGATCATGAAAAGTGGGGTTTTCTAGCATAGTCTGATTCGATTGGGGATTGTCAGGCACTCTTTCTCCTCTTTCCTGATCCCTTGCACCTCCTCCTGGTGTAGCAACACTGCTTTCAACAACATATTCCTCATGTTCTCTAGACATCTTTAGGCTTTATCCTTTCTTCTGTATGAGAAGAAGACACTATTAGACGTACTGAGGACACTAGAACATACTCAACAACCTTAATACTATTTCCCTATAGACTCAGTGAACCTATAGCTCTGATACCACAAATTGTGATGACCCCTATCCAACTGATAACGACATCACACAAAACAACATGGAAATAACCATTAACAGCAGATTACAAAAAAAATCACTAAAAATTAAAACCATTTATCATAAAGATCCATCTCTAAGAAATTCATTATAGAAAGGCTTAAAGCCTTTCATTTATAACATGATACATCACACATCTTCTATCTCAGCATCATCCCTATTTCGACTGATATTAGTTTGCTTTTACCAAAAACATGTAGATGTGCAACATTATACATCAAGGCGTTCAAGCCAAAATCTCATATCGATCGTAAAATAGGATATGAAACTATACCTGAAGGACCTGAGAGTACAGGGATGACACATAGGACTTCTTTCTACAGCAAGACACAATTGAATGGACACCACCTCCAAATTACAGGTCTTCATCCTATTATTGGTTTGTCTCAGCTACACGATCACTGTTACCTCATGCACGTCCACCTAAAAAGTTTTGGAACCCACAGGATGAGACAAAAGTCCTAGAGGGAGATATAACTCTCTGCAAACAATATTATTATCACATATAAATTTTTATGAAATAGAGAAGAAGAAACCTTTATTTAAATTAAATAGGTATAACTTCTAGGTAAATGCAGCGTAGACCGATCACATTATTTAAGTAGTTCAAATATCTATAACTAAGCAACAAATCATCTAATCTCTTTTAAAATGAATATGAAGAACATGTATAATATTTATCAACTACAACATACAGAAGCAATTACAACCTCATTCAATGTTTCTGTCTTTCATCCTTAAGAAGATATGCTACATGGCTGATTACATCTTTCAACAAACAAGCTTATGCCATGAGGAGATGAAGTATACCTCTCATGCTCCAACCAACCAAAATTAGATAGCATTGGTGCCAAACAAGGTCCATGGAAGAGCTAGACTCCATGACGTCACCCCCTCGGTCAGTATGAGAATATTGGCAGTGACATTATGAGTCAAATTGCAATTAGCTAACCTGGGTATATAGGCTCATTGCTAGAGAGATACATCCTATAGTTGTTCCCTTGTAAGGGTATGACCCATAGTCAATCATGATTATGTCAGGGTATGGTCTGTAACCAATCTTGATTATAAATTGAGTCATGACGTACAACCGCACTTCTATTAGGGTATGGCCCAAAGACTATCCTAACGTTCAGCGTATGGCTTGTAGCCAATCCTGTGAGTTAAGGATACAAGGAGATTCCTCAACTTGCACCCCACATTTTCAACAATATGTGCTCTGAGTTAAACTCGTTTCACCATCCAGCAAGTTCTGACAGTGAATGGATCTATGTCTAGGGCAACTACATTTTTAGTTTCACTTGATAAGTGAAGTGCATTACAACATATTTTAGCATCATTCAAGTTTAAAACATGAATTGCCAATAAATGCTACCAAAAAAGGTGTAATACAATGTCAAAGAGTCTTTTATCAATTGGAACACATCTTGTTACCCCTATCCTAGGATCTCAATCCCTTAAACATATTAGTGAGAATCTCATCCCTTCAACATTACATTATCATGATCACATATCTTGGGTATCCAACCCTCCATTCATCATTGAACAGTGTCACTTCTTACCAGGAAACAATCATCCCTATGTCATTAGACCCAACTATACATATAATACTTGTTGTACAAGTATCTCACATGGCTCAAAAGGCCTTATATAATCGGTATCATGCTAAATCATCATAGCTCATACATGGCTATACTCATCATCTCATAATACCTACATTGTTATAATGTTTACGGTAAAAGAAATATCAAGTAAATATCATCACCATGCCATAAAGGGAATCATTCAAATTGCAACATTCTCATAATTAGGGTTAGGGTTTCCCTTTGTAGCCAATTAGGGTATTGCGGTTCATATTTAATAATCCAAACCCTAATTCTCATCGTAAGCGTTACATTATTTCCATAAGTATTCAAGCATACTTAATTATACTCATCAATTATCATTAATTGATTATCAATAAGAAGTATTACCTTTATCATAAGAGTAGTATAAGTTTCTCTCTCATCCATACTAGGATATTGATTCCAACATACTTTTTACATTAGCTTAATCCTCCTTAGGGTTTATCAACATATACTTATCAATGGTGTAATTATCCCATTACTTCATAGTGTACCAATTGATTGCATTCATCTTGTATCAGCCTACATTCATCAAGGTGTATTGGTTTACACTCATCAAGGTGTATCAGTTTACACTCATCAAGGTGTATCGGTTGAAAGGTTTTGGGTTTGTCATATCAACCTCTTTCTCAACCAAGGTGTCATGGTTTGACACTCCATCTCAAGACATCCTACTAGTCATGATGGGATATCACCCCCAAAGCATAACAGTTTAGCAGCATATCGGTCTAAGCACCTCTATGTCATGACGGTTTAGCAATCATATCATTTTAGGCATCTCTAGGGCATGACGGTTTAACCCCCTCTAGGGGATGATGGGTTAACCTCATCAAAGCCTATCGGTTTAGCATCCCCAAGTCATGACGAATTGCTACATGGTGTTATGACTTAAACACCACAATTCTTGATGACCACTCACAACTTAGTGTATGTGTGTGTGGACTTGTCATTTTCAACCTTAGGAAAATCGGCTACAAGTCCATCTACTATCATGGAAAGAAGGTACAAGATATGGACAACAAACTAACGTGATTCCTTCACCTAAACTATTCTCAAAAACCACCAACAACTACTATCATGCATGAGATAAATGATCTAAGGATGAGAAACAACATAAACACATGGAAGAGTAAAAATAACAACGGAGGATAAGAGTTATATAGCTCGTCTCAAAGATCACCATGAAGATCTCAGCTCCACGGTCAAGCTTCAAGCTCATGAGCTCAAGGCACAAGATGATCCACTAAACATGATCACCACAGCACCTCCAAGGAAGAAGATGAGACCAATCTTTAGATAGCTCACAGTAGAAAGGAGATACCCATGATCTATGGCTGAGAAGAAGAAGAAAGTTAGGAAACATAGCTTACCAAGGTAGAAGATGGAAGATGATCAAGGAACACCACAACTTGGAACTCATCCACCAAGCTCAAAGAGAACTTCCCTAGCTCTCTAAGGTTCTCAAGATCATCCATCAAGAAGGATAGAAAGTAGAGATGGCCAAAAGGATCCTCTTGCATGGAGAGAAAGAAGATTATACACTAGAGGAATGAGGGAGAGATCATGGAAGAGGTGTCATCCCCTTAGTATCCTAGGTGACACTTGTCCACGAAAAAGAAGCCACATACAACAACATGCAAGATGTGGTGATATGGTTAAGGCTATATATCACCCTCTTAGTCTCCGACCAATGTCATGCCAAATATGCCAAAACCCTACACTCATGAACTGATAGTGCAGAACCATACACACAAACTGATAGGGCAGAACCCTACACTCACACAAACCGATTGGGCACAAACCTAAAGACTCACAAACCGATAGGGAATAATCCTACACACTCACAAACTGATAGGGCATCCTTTCCAAGGTTCCCTAACCTAAGATTACACATCCAAGAGCAAAACACTTCTTACTCATGTGTTACACATCACCAAGTCACCATACAACCAAGACCCAAACAAGGTGTCTATCTCTCTCTCTCTTCTAGATGATGCCAAGAGAGAGAATGAACATTATAGAGGTGGTAAATTGCATATCAACCCCACATTTTGGGTAAATTGCAATTTGCACCAAAACTATCATATATAACACAAACAACTTTCCAATAGCATCAAACTTGAGCCCTTCGTAAGTCTTAATTACTTTTCAAAAGATTAAGACAAGGTCCTAATCATCTTACTTAGGCAAAACTTCTAGGATTATCCCTAAACCCAAGTCTATGTCATTACTATAGTAGGATGAGGTCTATACCAAGAAAGAACCTATGTATAGAATCTATATATAGAAAAAAGATGGAAGAATATACAAACAAATACAAAAATAGTTACAAAATAGACCCTATTAAGAAAACAAGTTGTCAAAAAATCAAGGTTCCAAAAGGCCACTCTGGAATACCTTAGCAAATAAGAAACATCACTCAACATCAATATAAATAGACTTATGAAGAAGAAGGTGTATATCCGCATTAGCAAGGTGCCAAAGACGATTCTTATCCACAAGCCAGTCATAAAAATTACCTTATTGTAAAACCACCATGGATAATGTTCAAATATGGCATCAGATAAGGTAGTGGAAACAAAAAATAGACTTGTCATATTCCCCTATATAGTAGATCGTGTCAACAACTATGTAATGTGAAAGAGTTTTTCAAGGTTTATACCCGGTCCTAAAGAAAATACAATGACTATCCCTTGCAGTAGAATGTGCATTTGTTCAAGTTACACCTTGAAAACATTAGCAACAGCCTCTTAGTTGATCACCATGGATGGAAGTTGACTTGGTCCTCCTAGAGGGAGGCAACAACCTCATCACCATTGTAGTAGTCCATCACTGGGAACTCTTATCATTATAGATGAATATAAAGGAAGGAGTTGTCTCTTCTAGTCAGTGTGATAGCACCAATTGCTCTCCCAATAGTCTATCCCTTATTGTTCCTCCCTTTAACAGGTTGAACTTGCTCAGGTTTTCACCTTACCAAAACCATGAGAACACAACAATTATTAGAGCTTATTTATGTGTCTTTATAAGGCCCATGATACCCCTCTATATATAGTAGGGTCATGGTCAGGGGTTCCAATTCATCTGGGAGTCAAAGAGACAAAATTTCATGATTCTTTTGGAACCTATAAATGTTGACATGGTTGGTTTACTACTGAATGAATCAGTTTACATGTGAGCCAAGAGGTTCAATCATTGAATCGGTTGTTTCACTATGCTTCCAAATGACAATTTAATTTATAATTAATATTCGATAAATGCACAACATGATGTCAACAACAATCCTTGATCCAATCAAATTGATCCACCAAACAGTCGATTCACAACCTAAATCGATCGATTCACAGACATGAGCCGATTGGTTTACTTGATGAACCAGTCATCTCATGGTTGTTATTGACAATGTTGGTTCAATTGACCTAAAACTTGAATCGATCGGTTCAGCAATTGAACCGGTCAGTTTACAATCTAGTCAATAAACTTCCAACCATTGTTGTTTAAATTGAATACCTAACACTTTAGGAATGAAGTTTAAACTACATTCATTAATAAACTCCTATTCCAAGTGTATCCTATGTTTGTGACCCTATAGGTTCCTAGTTGGCAGTGAATGTCCTTAATTGATTTATGACATCACATGAAATGAGTGGAATCTAGAAAGACATCATTGCTACCCAAGTAATTGGAAAGCTAGAGAATAACTTCAACCTACAATATATGACTGTGATTATGTGGTTCCTTTGTCTCTGATATCTAGATTGAACTCGAGGCATGGAATCATCATCCTCTTCAACATTCAATCCATGTTCATTGAATTAGAGAAGACTATGTGATATACTTGTAAGTTCAATATCACATATTTACTCACACCAACATGGCCATGCATTTCTCAATCTTGCTTATTAAGTGGCCATGATATCATACTCCTATAGGAGGGACAAATCCCATCTACGTCATTGACATTCATCCCCATGTGTCACAATTCACCCGAGCACCACCTATATGGCAACCCTTATTCAAGGTCATGGTGGATGATGTCAAAGTACATCAAACGTCATCTGATGAATGTAGTGATTTCATATCTAAGAATCACAATCACCACCATCACAATGAGAGATGACTTTGACTACCAATTATGGTTCTCATGTGTCACTCTCAAGATGGGTCTATCCAATACACTATTCTCTAAGAAGTATCTATCTGTTTGGTTTGATATAACATATCATAACTAATGAGATTATGCCATCAACCAACAAACACTCTAGTCCAATGTGTTATTAATGTCTATTAGCCTTACAGAATAACATTCAAATAGGGACATAACAAGAATGTATATACTATTGACATCCACATGATCTTATTGTTCCTGTCAACAACCCAAAAACATAGGTCATTGAGTAAAATCATATTTTAGACATTTATTATGTTACATCTATATCTCATAACTGATTAAATTGGAAGATTGCCTTTATCATTAATCAAATTGCTTATAAGATATGCCATTACAATCATCATATGATTGGATCTATGGGCATACATACACTGATTCCTTTAGACATGAATTCCTTTTCTTAGAATGCAACTTCTATGGAAACAAACAATTTGTTGTCAGATGGGTTGTACAAGTAGTATCCCTTAGTTTCTTTGGGAATAACATATATGTAATCTGGAGCCAAGCTTTTCAATAGTATTTTCTTGGCATAAGCTTCACACCCCCATATCCTCATCAAAGACATTTTGGAATGCTTCCCAGTTCATATCTCATATGTAGTCTTTTGAACCAATTCAAATGGTATGTGTTTGATGTAAATGATGCAATTTCAAAAGTGTAACCCTAAAAGGAAGTTGGGAGGTCAGCACAAATCATCACCGATCGCACCATATCTAGCAATGTGTGATTCAGTCTTTCTGATACACCATTGTGATGAGTTGTTCTAGCTAGGTGGAGTCCATTGTTATATGAAACCACAGTCTTGCAGAAGGTCCTCAAATCTTGGCTTAAAAATTCTCCACCTCAATCAAAATGAAATGCCTTAATACTTTTTCAAGTTGGTTATACTCTTCATTCATGAAATCCTTGAATTTTTCAAGAGTTTCTAACTTATGTTTCATCAAGTAAACATTACCCTAATCTCAACACAAGGCTAGATGCCATTGCTCAAACCAAGGTGTAACAAGGAACCCCAAAGAACAAACATCTCAAGCATGATAATAAAACAAGTGAGGCACAACAAGCATGTGACAAATTCCAAGAAAAACCCTAGATATGGCTAAATTTCATAAAATCCCCGAACAAAGATATAAATGCATAACTTGCCCAAACAATGTCCAAACTTGACCAAGCTTGAAACTTAAGCTTGTCACATGATATCCAAACACATTTTAGGGTTTGGTTAAGGTCTTAAGAATCTAATTAGGTTAAGGTATTAACAATGTTCAACCAAAATTAAGGTTAGGGGTATTGAACCTTCATTATCCCTTCCATCAATTGTGGTCACAATACCTATAAGATCATCCAAAAAGCATCCATAAGAAATTGACGGGGAAACTACACACATTATGAACATTCATGGTATTGCAGGTGATTTCTCCCTTGAACAACCTATACTTTTCATAAAACATTGGCTCGTGTAGCATGACCAGACGAAGTACCACAATCATTTTGAGGGAATTCTTGTGCACTTGAGTCTTGAACTTGATCACCCATGGATCTTTTTGCTTAACATTGATCTTTGATTGATTGGAGTTAGGTTGGGGGTGATATTGGTATCACTTTGAGATTCCCCAATATTGGGTAAGTCCTAGTATCAACCTCCATCTATCCCTTCCATCAATTGTGGTCACAATACCTATAGGAACATGCAAAAAAATCCATAAGCGCATTTGACATAAAATATAATCTATTGGTAAATAATATGCATTAAAAACATCTTAAAGTGTGTAACAAACCGAAATACTCAATATAAAGACCCAATTAAGGGATCCATCAAAACATACAAATATAGTCCACATGTCAAGGTTCTAGTTCTATCACTATTACAAGCTTAGAAGATATGAATGTATTTGAACAATAAAATAATTCTTTAATACGATATTCATTTGGATGAAAAATACCTTATATTACTTCATTATCTTCTCCGGTCTCCAAAACATCAAGGGTGAAGACATACCATGTGTACTCTTTGTAGGTGGATGTCATCCTTATTGATTGTTGTTGTTGTTTCTGTGGGGCTGGTGCAAACATTGTTGTTGTTAAAACTACTGGGAAGGTTATTAAGCTGAGGCTAGACCTCATTGGAGTTGGGGACATTGAGGCTCGATGTACCCCATTTACACGATGATGGCAAACCACATATCTACCATCTCACTGAGCCACATGGTTCCTCTAAGGGAACTTCCCTAGGGGCTAGTGAAGTGATGAATTTTGAAGTTTGAACACCTATTTTGATCACATAAGCTCTTTTGCTTGTCACTTTTGGGTGTTGGGGCTTGTAAGTTGGGTTATGCATCCACAATTAGTTCCTTATAATAATATACTAAAACCTTATAGGGTGTTGTATGAGTAGGGAACACCTGAGACAATATTTCAAATTTTCTAAGAAAGGCCAGCTCAGTGGGCATGTTAAGGGCTGGTGGCACATTGCTCCAAGAGAAGGAACCTTTGTATAGAGTAAGAGACACTAAGAAATTATTGTTTAAGATAATAAAACTCACCTACTTTATATCTTAGGTGGCAATATTAGAATTATGTCTCGTAGAGCAAAACAAGGCAATCTTCCAGGTCATGGTAGAGGTGTCATGCAAATAGGAGATCTTATTCCACCAAACTCACATCACTGCGTCCAACATGCAAAAAGTGAATAGAAACTTTTGGTCAGGAGGGAACACCATTCTCTCGAGGGAATTCTCTAAGGCCAACACACAATCATCAAACTTGTCCATTACACCCACCCGCACTCATCTGTGAAATGGAGTGGAAAACTTTAGATAAAAACTATTAGCAACTACTCTTTGGGAGTATCAAAAATAAGAGTGGCATTAAGCCTTCCCAACATTATAGTCATCATAATCTAGTGAAGTAGTTCCAACTCCTTCTTAGGAGATTGTCTATCATAGGAACAACCATGACACTGGAAAGAACCACATAAAAGGGTTGTACCTTGGATGTGGCTTGGGAGTCCAAGTTCACTAGAAGAGGGTCCATCAATGGAATGTCATACTATGGCAAATGTGATGTAGAATAGCCTAATAGGATTTTAGGAGATATATAGGATCCAATTTCTATGCTATCAGAAATTTTAATCCTCTTGAAAATGGGTCAACTATAAGGAATAACACATGATATTTCTGTGATAAATACTTTACCAATTTCTATGCTCTTATACCAATCCTGTTAGGAATCTGATGCAGAAGTGGATCCACTCCTTCCATTTATTTATAAAACAAAATCACAACCACATCCAAACAACCAAAAAGTTATGTATGAAAGGAAAGTGATTCTTATTAAATATTCAATAAGCACTAACATGGACAGCTTGGTACTATATCAGTATACATAAAACTAAGATAACACATAGTTTGAAATGTTGTTCTACAACATTGCCTGTATGGGTAAAATTGAGAGAAAACTAGGAATCTAACTAAGGATATTAGCAATAGTGGGAGATAATGGAATCTAAAGAAAATTCTTCATGAAATACTCTTGAGTAGGCACCATAAGATATGATCATCATGCTACTCAATCTCTGGGTAGATTAGTAATGCATAAAAAGAAACAAACTAAAGTATCGATGTGTTTCTCAAACGCATACAAGTAAACTGGAAAGAGATGATGCTTACATTGAGAGTCAAATCACAAATAATACGAGCTTTGAAACTTATATCTCCATCAACGACGCCAGAAAGCTTGGTGCATTTCCCTTGGGGTACACCTAACCAATTAAATTTTGATCAGATGCACCCTAAGTTTGAGCAAACTTGAGATCTTTTGAATTTTTAAGGCACAAATAGGCTCACTCACAAAAAGTAACACACTAAACCCACAAGCACACGAGGTGAGTTGTAGTATAGGAAAGCAAAACTTTAGGGGCCAAACCCAAGGGAGAGAGGGGGCACTAGAGCTAAGTTAGTTTTGGCTAAGTTCCTACTGTGGAGTGTAGTGTTGAAGTTTTTGAAGTTTGAATGTGGGTTGATTATACTCAGATGGGTCAAACAAGAAAATAAAGAAAAGCAAGAATCAAAACCAAAAATAACCCTATGTATTTAATTCTAATGAGAACGAAATGACAGGCTAAGAAGGAAAAGAAGAAAATTCCACTAAGGAAAGGAAGAAGAGATCTACACTACACTAAGATAGAAATTTACACAAAAAGGCAATTAAGGACCTAAACTAACAAGAACTAGGCAAGAGCAAGCACAACTAACTAGGAAAGTAAAGTGATTATCTAAACAAGCATTAACTAAGCAATTAAGATTGCAAACTAGGATTCTAATGCAATTATGGTAAGTGTGAGATGTTTGGGAAGTGCACTTGTCAATTGAGTTTAGGATGATATCATGTAAACATTACTCTCTCATTTTAGGTCACCAAACCAAATAAAAAGATAGAACCTAATGAATTTCCCTAAACTGCTATTTGGCCATGGGTGGAGTAGGGTGCATATAGGGGAACCAGTTCCTATCACCTTGCATCCAATCTTATGAGGTCACTTGGATTAGGGTTAAGGTGGAATTTTATTATGATCTATTCAACCCCAGGTTACTATGATAGAATCTTCTAGGGTGATTGGGGGTCGAGGGTTGTAATGGAGGGTGTAAGTGAGAATTTTACACCTCACATCACCTACCCTCTATCCTTTAGGAAGCTTCAAGACAATTACACTAAATGCTTCTAAACTAGCTACTTAGACCTCTAACCTAGGTAGAGGAGAATTTATTAACATGTATAATGATGGGTATCTATATAGGTATCCACTAGTTGGACCTAGGAGAAATTCCCAAAATAAACATATATCAGTGATTTTCCTAGAATCCTAAGTGATTTGAAGCACAAACCAACATGCAATATATGGGAAATGAAATGAAAATACAACATAATTTTTATAAAATAAAGTTATAATGGTTACACATAATTCCCCTCATCATGGTATAAAAGCAACATTTTGACCCCAAACATACCACCTAGGGGGCCTAACTACTCATAATAAAGGAATATACAAAAAATGGAGAAGAATGAGTAGAGGAGTGAAAAGCCATGGTAGCTAAGTGGAGACTCTACCTTCCCAATCTCTTAGCAGTAGTAGCTTGGGCTCTTCCCACCTCCAAGATGGCATGTATATGTGGTGGAAAGTGAAGAAAACCCTAAAAGGAAGGGTTTTAGGGTAGAATATGAAGAAATGGAGGTGAAATGAGATTATGGAAGTTATAGAAAGGGTTAGGGGAGAAATTGGAGATTCGAGAGATGATTAACTACCCTCATTTTATAGCCACCACCCAAGCATATAGAAGTCGTGGAGAAGAAGTAGATTAAGTGAGGATAAAAGGGGAAGCACAGTGCAAAACTATTGTTACATTTTCTGGTAGCATGGTCAAGTTGGGTAGCTGATGTGCGTCGTTGCACACATGACAACAACTAGGAAATATCCTAGAGTTTAACCTTCTAACCCAGTTGTCATCTTGTTGTGAACAACAAGTCAACCTAGTATAGATAGGTATCGATCCAAAGGATGACAGAAAAGAAAAGGTTGAGATCTGAATCCGATCGCAAGAACAAGAATTAAATTCCAATTTGAGAGGGTTGTTAAAATAAGGGAAAAAATAAAACTACTGAAATAAAGTTTAACTAATCAAGAAATAAAGATCTGGAGGTCTAGAGGATCACCATTAAACCATGTTCCTATTCAACTAATCAAATTCTAAACTCCAAGGTTGAAATCAAGAACTTGTGGTTGCATGTCCTTACGGATTAAACTCATAAGGGTCGGACTTTCCATGAACCCGTTGGTCCTGAAATTCATAGACCATTCCCAACATCCAACATGCTACTGTCAACGGTCATATCACGAAGCATGTGAATTCAAACTGGTGTTCAAACCCAAGGCTCAGGTGGTCGTGTCAATAAGGATTATAATGAGAATAAGGTTAAAAGATGAAAAGATGATAATCACAGTTAAGGGACTATTGTTTCATTCTTACATAGATCCACAGTCATATCACTCCATAAGAATATATTAGATCTTCCAAATAACCACATATAAATAGAGAGGAGACATTTTTCGATAGAGTAATAGAACTGATTACATTGAATAGAACCCGACTAAGGGGCTACTCCCCATGCCCTAGAAGAATCTACTCAGACATAATAAGACTGGAACAAATACAAACTAAATTGAGATACAACATTATACAAGATGTGGTCTACAACTAAAAATTGGATGTCTTTTATTGTGGATCCCCCCCTCCTTTTATAGGAGAAGGAGGGGTAGAAACCCCTAGATATAAGAATCTCTAGAAAACTCCTGGATATCGGCTGAAAGCTTTCTGGATCTAGTCAATAGAGAAAACAGTTGATTACCTTTAATTATGTTGACCATTCACCTTCTTTTTGTTGCAGATTCCTGCTACAACAATTTGGAGCAGATTTCACTCTCGTCAAAGGCTCTAAAATGGTCTAAGGAATAGTATTTTATTTTAAAAAAAATCAACGAATACTTGTACACCAAATTTGGAGTTCATATGTAGAAGTTATGACACTTTTGGTGTTGGTTATACATTAATTTCAGGCACTGCAGGAATTGTGTAAAACATCTTCCCAGGAAAATTAATCATTGTAGTGGTTAGACCATTTTTCTACAAAAATTCAACCAAAAATAATTTAAAATCCAAATAAAGAGAAAAATCTAAATTAATAAATTAATTACAAAACTAAGAAAATAAATAACAAAAAAATCTAAAAAGAAATCTAAAAGAAGTAAATAAAAAGGATAAATATACATTTATTAATATACCCCGGACTTGAATCTTTATTGGTCCTCAAACAAATAAAATTACAAATAATTTTAATTTATACTAACAACATTTCTATCATCACCCTTGTAACATCACTTCATTCCTTACCTCCAAATTTGTCCAAGCAACCCAATCTCCTAAAATCACAAAATATAAAATTTTGTATTTCCTATCCAAAACAAATATCTTATCTTGTTTCTGGATCAAGATTTTGTAGAAAAACATGCTTCATCTTACTTTTTCTTTGAAACTTTTGTTTTTATTATTGTATTTTTATGTGATTTTTTCACAATAATAGGATGAAATTGGGGGGTGTGAAAATAAAGGAAGTGACTTGGGATATATTTGGTTTGTTGCATCATTGGTCACAAATAATTTCTTGTGCTCTTTTGACATATTTTTATATTACGCCCCTCTGTGGAGTATGGCATTTTTGATATGGGAAGTATGTCACCCCAGACTTGATTTTTATGTGGTGGTGATTCTTTGCTTCTCTTTTTTTGGAAAGAAAATAAGGGGGAAACAAAAGGTGTCCTTGTGCTTATAACTTCACACAGTTATTTCCCCTTTTTTTCAAAACTGTCATTACATCAGAAATAATATTCATGTCAATCACATTATATAAGATTTATATCAAGTTAATTCACAATTTAAAAATAGAGAATATATGTGTTTTGTTTTGATTGATTCCATATGGCTCGCCAGCTTTTCCAAGGAGTGATGCTATTTTGGGGTCCTAGGTGACATGGTGGTTTCAAACATGGCAATTTGTAATTTTTTTCTACAAAAGATATAATAAATTTAAAGAGGTACAATGTTAATGTCTATTCAACATGACTGACTAGATAACAACCAAACTAAAAAAATGAATTGTTTTAGAAACTTTGAAAAAATAAAACTAAACTATATAACATAATGAAAATTTACAAAAAATTAAGATAGAGTGGCTGGGAAGAGTAAGTACCACTCACCTCCACCCTAGAATTAAAATTTTGCTCGTCTCAAGAAAATCTTAAATCCAAGATGGAGGGAACAAGAGGACATCTAGGTGGCCCTGGTAGATCAAAACATGTCCATCTGAAGGGGATGTGTATGAGGATTGGGACCTTTATTAGAGGAGCTTCATGGTTTACCCTATGATAGGGTAATCATGGAAGATCAGTGGTGTTTTCAGATTTTCTTTCACCTCACATTCCCTCCAATAAGATACACCAATCTTCCTTCAATACCAAGGGAAGTGTTGAAGATGGATGTGGATTGGGGGAGGTTGGCGGGTACCCGACCAGTAACGTTGGTAGAGCAGGATGTGCATAGTTGGGTGGAGGATCTGGATTAGGTTTTCCACCATCATAATGACCTTCATATGAGAGAATTTATGCTTATACAAAAGATTTCAAATTATTTATAAAAGTATTTTTCTTCTCCTAAAAATTAATACCATCAACATTGGGTTTGGTAAGTTACATTTTTGATATAATATATGGATCTAATTCTTTTGTACAAGGGTTCCCTGAGGATTTAGGAGGGATGAGGATGTCTTTCTTTCAAACAATAGAAGGGGGTGTACAGGATTCTTCCAAGGGCATCTCACCTTCTACATCATCCTTATGTAGAATGAGAACTGACTATTTCAAAATGGGAGGAATTGTTTTGTCAAAGGGGGTTGGATGCTCGTTATCCAAAATAGAATCATAAAAAGGAATTTGGTCTCCCATATCAATTGGTTTTATGTTGAGGATGGGAGGGGTTGTTGAATATTCAGAATGACTCTCCTTCTTTGAATTTTCATATTCAAGTAATAGAGTCTGTAAAGGAAAGGTAGGGATACCAACATCCTCATCACACACAAAATATGGCTCCATGGTTTGTGCTATTTCTTCAGACTCTGATATATATGACACAAAAATAGGAGCATCGTCGTATCGTCGGGAATAGTTGTCTTGGGTTTCTCAAGATCTATAGGAGGAGACAGTGATTGAGCCTCTAGTAAAGTAGCTAACATGACTTGACTAGATTCATGTTTTTCTTATCCTTTTGTTTCCATTTTGTCTAGGGCCTTAAGTCTCTCTTCCAGTTCATGATTAAATTGAGTTTCACCATAGAATTTGTACACCCTATAATTTTGGCCATCCTCACCATACCCCTCATGGTATTCTTGGGCCTTGTGCTCCTCATATTGATTGTAGCATTACTCCTCATAATAATCTTCAAAAGATGGTGGATTGTAATTTGCCATTGCATCCATCTTGGTGAGAAGATTCAATATTATAAGGTGTCATCAAATCGTGGGGGAATATATTTGGAACATCTGGCTTTTGTGATTGGGATTCCATTAGAGAGGCTGACAAAGCTTGGCTGGTTTTCAGTTTCACTACCATCTTCTTCAGGGCCCCAAGTTTCTCTTCTTATTGAGGATTATGATGGGTATCATAAATAGGTCCATTTCCACCAATTTCTGTTTGTCATTCCTCTAAAAATGTGTTGTTCATACCCCGCATTAGAATAGGATAGCAAGGTTCCCCATAATTGTTCTCAAAAAAATGTTGTTTCACATCGTACCCACCAGGATGAAAGGGCTCATAATTAAAATGCGTGCTACCATAAGTATAAGGTAGGGTCAGGCAACCAAGAGATGTGTGGTGATAATGGCCACAATAATAACATTATGGGGATATTGGAATGCCCATTTTATTTGAAAATAAAGTTTCTAAAAGATATGTAAATTAACACACATGAGTAGAGAGAGATTAAGAGATAAGGGGTTAGTTAAAATTAAAAAGATAACTAAAAACTATAAAGCTACAAAATTATATAATAAGCTAAAATCATAAAAAATTAGAAAGTAGTACTGCTAGAATTGAAACTCTACAGAAAGAGGAGATACACTTTTGGAATTGTGCTCTGAAGGCAAAAAGAAATTACAAAAAATCTAAAATAAATTATGAAAAAGACTAAAGTTATAAAAGTTAGATAATATGAAACAAGATTATACAAGATATACAAGCTACCAAATATGAAAAACAATTGTGTCATCCTAGACAATGTTGCCAAATTAATACACGTCGTTGTACACACAACAATCACCTGGAAAAGTCCTTGAGTTTAACCTTCTAACCCAGTTGTCAACTTGTTGTGAACAACAAGTCAACTTAGTATCGATAGGTATCGATCCAAGGGATGGGGGAAAAGAAAGGTAGAGATCCAAATCAGATCGCAAGAAGAATTAAATTTCAATTTGAGAGGGTTGTTAAAACTAAGAATAAATATAAAAGTGTTGAAATAAAGTTTAACTAATCAATAAATAAATATCTAGGGGTCTGAAGGATCACCACCAAAACCATGTTCCTATTCCACTAATCAAATTATAAAATTCCAAGGATCAAATTAGGACCTTATGGTTGCATGTCCTTATGGACAAATTCACAAGGGTCGAACTTCCCCTGAACCCGTTGGTCCTGGTGTTCATGGATCATTTCACAACCGTCCAACATGCCACTATCCATGGTCATATCAAGAAGCATGTGAATTCATACTGGCATTCAAACCCAAGGCTCAGGTGGTCGTGTCACCAATGATTAAAACATGAATAAGATTGAAAAGATGAACAAATGATAATCACAATTAAGGGACTATTGTTTTGTTCTTACAAAGATCCACGGTCATATCACTTCATAAGAATATATCAGGTCATCCAAATAACCACACATCAATAGAGAGAAGACATTTTTTCGATGGAGCGATAGAACTGATTATATTGAATAGAACCGGGCTAAGGGGCTACTCCCCATGCTCCAAAAGAATCTACTCAGACATAACGAGACTAGAAGAAATACAAACTAAAATGAGATCCAACATTATACAAGATGTGGTCTAAAACTAAAAATATGGATGTATTTTCTTATGGAGTCCTAATGGAGTTTTGCAATACCACTAAAAATCCTAAGGTGATGAATCCTTAGGTTTAGCCTTGCTAGTACTATGGTAAGGACTCCACCCACGTGTGTTAAGACACGTGGAAGTCTTATCGTAGTATAGTTAAGGGTCGAATCCTCGGGACAACGGTCTTGACGAAGTCAAGATGGAAAACGTTTTAGCTCTACTTAACTACTTAACAGTTGATATTTAGATCGAAAGTTTGATGTTGGTTTTAAAGCTAAATGCGAGGAAAGCAAAGCAAGAAGGTAAAGATTAAAGTTGTAAATAATTGATAAAAACCACTAGGATGTTATCGGGTTTCACACCACTACACATGGATCAAGTCATGCAACATAATAAAACAACCTGCAAAAAGGGTCAAATCAGTTAGTATCTTGTAGTCCTAGCTTCCTTTCGGATAACTAGCTACGAGAAGCGTGGAGTATTGCAATGCCAGCCATCCCATAATGAATGGTCACATGCCTTGCATTACTCCTTCATGAAATGTGTTCCTCGACCTTACCAAGGTTGCACTTCCATACGTCAACTGATTCCATTTCATAGTATGAAAGTGCAACGATGGGGGTGAGTTTACTCCACTCCTGAAAACACTTCTAGACACCGAAACAGACGTATGGTGACTACATACATCCATAACCAACATTCAATCGATATATAGATCTAAGGGTACAAACGTTGACAATTCATACCAAAAGACAATATGTAACACAAGTTGATGATCAAGCAACTAGTATTCATTAAGCGATTGAAGTCAAACTGAAAGGATGAGTATCTTTGTTACAAGTTATTGAATTACATCGCATGAAATGAAAACATGGGTAGCGGGGCTACTCCCCGCACCCTAGTGAATGAAACTACTCGCTCATGGCAAAGGAGGTGAGAAGAGAGAGAAAGAACGTCATCTCCACGGAGGAGGGAAGGTTGAACCCTTGGTGAAGAGAGCAACGATCTTCACACTTCGTGGTTGCTTTGATGAAGGATTTTCTCTTCCCACCTTCTCTGTGGAAGAGATGGAAAGAAGAGAGAGAAGGAAGCTTGATGATGAGCACGGATCTCGAAACTGGCAGCCTTGGGGCAGTGGACGGAAGATCAGAGTGCTCTGGGTCTGGAGAGGCAGCCTTTGGGCCTCTTGGAATTCGATCCCCTTTGAAGTGGCCCTTGAGATCCTATTTATAGGCTCAAGTTGAGCCCAAACGGTCTTGAGACCGTTTGGTCTCAAACGGTCTTGAGACCGTGAGGCTTCTCGCGGTCTTGGGACCGTGAGGCTTCTCGCGGTCTTGGGACCGTGAGGCTTGTCGCGGTCTTGGGACCGTGAGGCTTCTCGCGGTCTTGGGACCGTGAGGCTTGTCGCGGTCTTGGGACCGTGAGGCTTCTCGCGGTCTTGGGACCGTGAGGCTTGTCGCGGTCTTGGGACCGTGAGGCTTCTCGCGGTCTTGGGACCGTGAGGCTTGTCGCGGTCTTGGGACCGTGAGGCTTCTCGCGGTCTTGGGACCGTGAGGAGTCTTTGTGAATTTTTTTGTGTTTTCTGTAATGAAAAAGAGGAAAAGTTAGTTTATTGATGTATCTGCAATAAAGTAAGAAGGTTTAATGATTCTATTTAGTTTATCTAAGAAAGAGTATGGAAAACTAAAGATAACTAATAAGATAACGTCACAAAATGAGAGGTTATCACCCCCCCTAACTTAGAGTCTAGCTTGTCCTCAAGTTAGATAGAGCTAAGGCATGTAATGGCGAGGCGATTTTATTTGATTTAGGGTTTTCATACTCTTGCTTCAATTCTAGGTCAGAGATCTACCGAGGTCTTATCAGGGCTTCTACTTACACTAACTCTTTCGAGTATCAAAAGTTGCATGGATCTCAGGTTCCTTTTATATCGTGAATCTCACATTGGGATCACCTTTCTTATTGTGTGCATGTCATCGACTCCAATCAGTTTTATACTTCTTTGGAGAAACCTATTGGTAGCTAGAGTGAGAATGAGGGCTGGCTTAAAAGGCTTATTGTGTAATTCCCCCTCAAGTGGGGAAGGGTTTGTCTATGCTTTTTAGAGATTCACTACCGGGCACGACACATCTGCCTTTATGAGGGCAGCTGAATGTACCGGCCGGGTGAGCTCTTTTATCAGCCTTATCATATATTAGGAAACCTTAGGATCTCATTACCGGGCATGACACATCTGCCTTCATGAGGGCAGCTTTATGTACCGGCCGGGTGAGATCTTTGTTGGCTCTTCATATAGGTCCTTATGCATGGCACAACTCTCATGTTTTTATTCAGCACTCTGGCTTTTATTCAAATCTCACAGGCTTGGGAAGTGGGTTTTGTTAGTGTTTTTTTGATTGGGCGGCCAAGCCTCTTTTATTGAAAAAAGAAGAAAACTGTTCTTGGGGTTCTTGACATGCACTTGGTGGTCTGCTCGCGAGATTTTCTTGATTTTGGATTTCCCTGATTTCCCTCTTGACTTTGAGAGTATTCGGTTCGCTTTGGCCCTGAAGTTGACCTGTGAAGAGTCTGAGATAGAGTTGAAGCAAAAGTATAGAAACCAATAGTGAATGAATTTTATGGATTCACCATTTCAAGCCTGTAAGCTAATCTTATTATTTATATGAGGACTACTTTATCTCTAACTTAGGTAAGGGTGATACTTTTCATGATGAAAGTTATACTTAGAATTTGTTTTATTGAAAAAAGTCTAAGTACGAAAAGAAAATTTGAAAACGATGTGCGGAAAAGAAAAGAAAACTGAGTTAGAAGAGTTGGAGAAGAATGATACCTCGCCCTTGTCCAGTGCACTCCCCCCTAACTTATCACGCACTCTGTCCACAGAGTGTCAAAGGGATAGGATGAGAGGTGCATGGACAAGGGCATTTAGGCGTCAGTTAATCCTGAGCTTGCCCCTGGTGCTTGGAGGAGCTTAGCTGCGAACTGTCCACGCAGGGCGTGATAGTCTACGTCAGTCATATCCTCTACTGGTTTCTGAAGAACTAGGATGGTATACATCCAGTAGAGGACATGGAAGCCGCAGTCGTTGGATTGTCGGATTTGCTGGGGACACTTGTGGCAGAAGGAAGGGCGGTGAAAGTGTTCTTTGGCGTAAGCTTTTGTGTGCTGACTAAGGAGATCAATTAATCTTTCAGCGCATTCTTTTGCCACTACCTCTGTGGGTGTTTTTGGCGTTACGACGTAAACTTTCTGTCGTGGGTTGTACTGGCTATCGGAACTGTTATAAATTGTAATTGTTCCATCCGGTAGGTTTGCTGCCAGAAGTAGCCAGTGTTCATGGTAGAGGAAGGGTAGCATGATGAACTTCGGCGTTGTGTGTTGTAGATATGAGATTAGTGTTTCGGCTGCGCCGAAGTTCTTTAGCTTTAAAAGATCATCCTTCAGATATGGAGATGCCATGTATGCTGTGGGGTGATCTTGTCCGAGTAGAAGCTCATAGGCGGACATAAGGCCAACAGAGAGGGATCCTTTAATTTGTAAAGATTCTCGCAGAGTGTCTGCCATTATAAGAATGTCACCAGACATGAAAACGAGCTCATCATTCGCGGCGGAAAGCTTTGACATAATGAGCCGTAGTTCGTAGCTGGATAGGCCTTTGCAAGCACTGAGATCAAAGTCTGGAAAAGATGGTGTGATGGCAGACAACGGGTTGTTGGCATCATTGCTTTGCTCGGTAGCGGAGGCCGGTCCTTTTGATTTCTCTGACTCTTTTAGAGTTTGGCGGAAGGGTCGCCGCAGTGGTCGTTGGATAGCAGAGAAGAGGTAGCGAGGGACATCATCTGGTGCCATCGTTAGGTCCTTGAAGAACCGTCTGTCGCAGATGAGTTCCATCGCATAACGTCCTCTCAAGGAATGAAAATCTTCAGTGACCAGGGCAGAGAAAGGGATTTCTTGGTTCAGTGCTTGGATGTGACGAATGGTGCAGAAAGCGCAATCCCCGGATCCTTCTGCGGCTTGAACTGGTGGGTTTATAATTTTGAACCAGGGCTGGCACCAGTCTTGGCGGAGAGATGGGCGTGCAGCCCAAATTAGCTTAAGTAGCCGAAAGGGTATGCATCTTGCTTCGCCGGCTGCTTCACCCACAAAATTTATCGTACCGGCGGGTAGCTCGGTGCTGCAGAAGTTATAAACTGTGGCGTCCCGAGCCTCTGTATCGACAATCATGGCTAGCCAATGGTTTAAAATTTGGAATGGCACAGTAAGGTAACGTGCTCGTCGTGCTAGCCCGATACGCAGACGTTCGATGGATTTTTCTTGGATGTCCTTGTATAGGAGGCCCAAGGATAGGGCGGGTGAGGCATTGAAGACAGGCTGCTTCCTTTTGTGGCTTCTGTAAATTTCGATACAGTTGGCGAGGAGGACACGGAAGATAGACATTGGCATCGTCGACCCGGGTCGCAGGATTTTGCGAAAATCTTCACGTGTCAGCTTGCGCTTCGTTTTAGTGTTGTGGTAGATAATATCATCTCTTGCCTTTGTATCGTCCACGATAGTATTCAGTATAAAGATATCCTGGGCATCTAAAGTGGAAATGGCCGCCATATCAAGGTCATGCATTTTGTGCGGCAGGGGTGGTGGCGGGGGAAGCTCCTGTAGAGGGGGGGAAGGATGCACTTCTGGAGCTTCCTCAGAGCCAATAGTATCGTTGTCTGAGTCCGAGGCAGAATCGAGCTCTTCATCAGTATCCAATTGCACTCGTTCTGACTTGTACTCGTCGAGGGGTGAGGTTGCCGTCGTGGTGGCCGCTGAGAGGGGCAAGACAGCTGTTGTAGGAGGGGTGGCGGAGATTCCGAATATGCATTGGTGGAATTCGGTGAAGGCTGCTTCTTTAGCAGCTTCTCCGATGGATCCCATAGCAGAGTAGTCAAGAAATTGATCCCCATATGATATATTAACATTATCATGGTGTGGGGAGTTGGGATCCTTATCACCGTCATGGTGATCTGTTTGTTGTCTGGGTTCTGCTCCTTGGCTTGGACCCTCCCCAGCATCAGCTGGTTTGTCAGAGTTTTCATCTGAGGAGGTACTGTTGGTGGAGTCTGCTGAAGAATCAGAATCGTCATCATTATCATCATCATCGTCATCGTCGTTAGTTGTCTTCTTTTGTGCTTTCTTTTTGCACAGACGATGGATGGATTGGAGTTCATCATAAGCCACTTGCACGTGCTCGTGTGTTTCGAGCAGTGCTTCGTGGGTTTCTTTAATATCTAGAAAACGCTGTTCAGCCGAGAGGAGTCTTGCTGTGAGATCTGTTACTTGAGCTCTTAGCTGAATGAGCTCATTATTTGATGACTCCTCCTGGCGATGATGTAGCTGCGTGAGGGTGGTGGTGATGTCATCCAGGCGCGTGCTGAAAGCTTGTTGTTGTTGCTGCAGCTCGCGTAGGGTCTCTGGCAGAGGTGAAGTCTGCGCAGAAATCCGATCGACTTGTGTTGCCAACACTTCATGCTGGCGTTGTACTCCCTGGATCAACTTGGGCAAGTTGTTGCAGTGGCCGTCGATGTGGTCGACTTGCTTGGCCACTGAAGCTTGACGTTGTAGGATTCCTTGGAGGATGCCTGGCATGGTGCGGTTCTGCTCGCCGATCTGGGCAACCTGCTTAGTTAGACCCTGCACACATGAAAAAATAGAATGTAAAATGTTAGATGGGTCGGTGAGGAGGTTTCGGATGCTGTCAAATTGACGTCCGAATTCCGCACCGACGTTAGCAAAAGGGACCCCAGTGATTGAAGGGTGAGGTGGCTGGGGTTGGGGTGGAATGATAGTGTCATGCGGAAAAGACACAGGTGATGGACCCGCGAATTGCGTGGTGACTGTAGATGGAGTCACTAGCGATGTCGGGGTGGTGGAGGATGGAAAAAATGGTGGCATTCCCGAAGATGGAAATGGATTCGGGAATGTTGATGGAAAGTCGGTGGATGTGAAGGAGGAGAATGCGGGCATTGTGGTGGAGAATGGGGTGCCCGAAGTAAAGAAAGGTGGAGGTGGTGGAGAGGTGGTGAAGGAAGGTGGAGCGGAGGAAGATTGAAGGGTGGTTGATGGTGGTGGGGTGGTGGAGATTGGGGTGGTGGAGGGCGGAGAGGTGGTATTGAGCTCAGCATTTAGACTCATTATAAAAGAGTCTAGTGATGAGGATGTAATATGTTCGTCGGGGAGGGGGGGTTCAGATTCAGGATTAGGTTTCGATGTGGGTGTCCCGGACAGCTCATGAGCTTTGACGAGCCTTCTGGAAGGTCGTTTGACTAGGAGCTTTGCTGTTTTAGCTGTCGGGGCAGTTATACTAAGCTCAGCCTGCCCTGCCTTTGCTTTCTTTTCTCTGGCTTTGACTGAAGCGATGATTGTGGCGATCTCATCTTCAGTGAACAGGAGCTTGTCTTTATCATAGTCAGCAAGCTCAGGAAGTGGCAGCAGGTTTCGTGAAGATTTTGTGGGGCAGAAAACGTAGTGCAGCCTTCCATCCTTATCTTTTAAGATGTAGGAGTTCTTTAGTGTCTGTTCATTGGTAAGGATGTCGCCTTTTATTGGGCTGCATTTGGGTAGAAGTCTATCCATTTTGAGATATTTGATGATAGATGTGATATGACCACCCGTGCAGATTTCTTTCCCGAGGGCGAAGGCTGAGAGCTTGATCAGTATGTGCCGTCCAATGTTGACAGGCAATCCGTTGAGGACTGACCAGAGGACAAAAAGGTCGGATATGAGAATATTTCCCCCTTCGGATCTAGGGAAAAGTGCGCCGACGATAATTTTGTGTAACGTGCGCACTAGGCCAGAATGAACGTTGGAGGCCTTGCTTGTCCTTGCATCGAAGGTTGGTAACCCCGTTAAAGACTTCCAGAAATTATGCTTGTTGAAACTGGGGTGGTCTGTGCCAGCAGCTTTGGCTTGCTTCAGCTGGTCTTTATTATCGATGAAAATTTCGTTCAGGACATTTTCGGTGATGACCACCTCATTGTTGAAGATTCTGGAGGTTATTCTACGGTCACCACCGTCCCTTTCTTTATGCAAGATGTCCACCACTTCTTTGTTGAAGTATGTGAAGAATTCAGTAGTTGGCTCAGAGTAGGAAATTTCCGATACAAAGCAGAGCCGGGAAAGGTTGGAATTGTCAAGAAGAGTGAGGATTCTGTGGTAGATCCCCATCTTCATCAGTATGCTGGGGCAGGCATACTTGGTTGGTTTAAGGAGTTGGCTGATGGGGGGAATGATTTGGAGGTGAAGGTTCTCGGGTGGTGGTGCTGTGGTGGTGATGGGAGGAAAGATAGGAACAGTTATTGTGGCAGGGTTGGTGACGGTGGTGGAGGATGGTGGGATGTACCCTGCTAGGATTTGTTCTCTTGCACAGACAGGGTGGACCTGCTTCCTGGCTCTCTTCTTAGATGTTGGCTCAGTTGTTGGTTCTGGAGCCAATCTCTTCCCCTTACTTTTTGTAGTGGGTGATTCTTTCTCAGGGGAAGGCTGGTATTCGGAGGCCTCGTCGGATGAGGTCTCTTCGACCTCCTCGTCAGAAGGTTCTTCATCTAGGCAGCGGTTGATTCGCTTGATGTCTTTCATGACAGCAGTCAGGTTTACTTCTGCTTGGACTTTTCCAGTTCTTTTGAAGTCATCAACTAAGCTTTTCAGATTTGCTCGTTCAGCAATGAGCTTCTCTTTTGTCCAGAAGGGAGCGTCTGTTGGTCCTTGCTTAGCAGGTGAAGCCATTTTGAAATAATTGATAAGAAACAAAAGTTAGAAATCTCTAAATTTTGAAATTATAACAAGGTAAAATTATGTTGAAATTGAGTTTTATTAGTTTGATTTAGTTCAAACGGTCCTGAGACCGCGAGGATCCAAACGGTCTGGAGACCGCGAGGATCCAAACGGTCTGGAGACTGTGAGGATCCAAACGGTCTAGAGACCGCGAGGATCCAAACGGTCTGGAGACCGCGAGGATCCAAACGGTCTAGAGACCGCGAGGATCCAAACGGTCTGGAGACCGCGAGGAAGACGAACCGCGCGGGAGACGAACCGCGCGGCCGTTCGTTGGCTAAGAGCTGCGGAAACGATGATGGCGACAACGGCGGGAGGGAGCTCGAACGCGAGTTTTAAATGGTGGTGCGTCAACCTGTCGCTGCGGGCAGTGGGTCGGCGAAGGGGGAGCTGCTGCAGAGCTGTCGACAAGCCGGGAGTGACGACGAGCTAGGAACGCCGACGACGAAGTCGAGAACGACGGTGAAGCACTTGAAACAGCGACGCGCGGGAGTGTAGAGACGAAGGTCAGAGTGGAATGAAACAGGAGAGTTCGAGGATTCGAGAATCAAGAAGAGGGGCGCGTAGGTGGGGGAGGGGATATTTATAGGTTTTTAGGAGTCCTCTCGGTCAGGTGACCGAGAGAGCTCAAACGGTCTTGAGACCGCGAGGAGCCTCACGGTCTGGAGACCGCGAGGAGCCTCACGGTCTGGAGACCGCGAGGAGCCTCACGGTCTCTAGACCGTTTGACCTCAAGATCAAGCGGATTTTTATGTATTTTTGGATTTAAGGAAAGCAAAAGAAAAAGGAAAAACAAAGATAAATAAAAGGATGCTTAAAAACAAAAGAAAAGGCTAGGGAAGGTGATATTCAGGCCTTGGGTTGCCCCCCAAGAAGCGCCTTGGTTTAACGTCGCTGGCTCGACAAGATTATCGCTCCGGCTATGCTGACTTTATAGGGTCATGAATTTCGATGGTTTGTCTTGATAACTTGTCTGCCGGAGTGTGGTATTTTTTTAATCTGTGGCCATTTACGGTCCTCTCTCCTCCATTATCGTCAATAATAATGACAGCTCCTGTCGGGTATATATGTTTGATTGTAAAGGGACCCGACCATTTGGTACGCAGTTTTCCAGGAAACATTTTTAATCTGGAGTTGAATAGGAGGACTTTGTTTCCGACGATTATATCTTTTCTTTTGATGTGGCCATCGTGCCACATCTTAGTTTGTTCTTTGTAGATTCTTGCGTTGTGGTAGGCTGTCATTCGTAGTTCTTCTAACTCTTGGAGTTGAAGTTGTCGGAATTCACCAGCACCTTTGAGATCGAAATTTAGTTGCTTAATGGCCCACCAAGCCTTATGCTCCAATTCAACTGGCAAATGGCAAGACTTCCCATACACTAATCGAAACGGTGTTGTTCTGATGGGTGTTTTGAAAGCTGTACGGTAAGCCCATAGAGCGTCGGATAATTTGGTTGACCAATCGGTGCGGTGTCGATTGACGGTTTTTTCCAGAATAACTTTAATTTGCCTATTGGAGACTTCAACCTGTCCACATGTCTGTGGGTGATATGGTGTAGAAACTTTGTGGTTGACTCCATATTTTCTTAATAAGGCTTCAAAGCTCCGTTCCAAAAAATGTGATCCGCCGTCAGATATAATCGTTCTTGGGACGCCGAATCTGGGAAATATTATCTCTTTAAACATCTTGATTACCGGTTTTGAATCGCAAGAGGTGGTTGGTAGAGCTTCTACCCATTTTGAAACGTAATCCACAGCAACCAAGATATACTTGAATCCATAAGACGAGGGGAAAGGGCCCATATAATCTATTCCCCATACATCGAAAAGTTCGATTTCTTGCCATATGTTCAATGGCATTTCATTTCTTCTGGTTATTCCTCCGGAAAGTTGGCACTTGTCGCATGATCGCACATATTCATGTGCGTCTTTTGCAATGGTGGGCCAATAAAAGCCAGATTGCAAGACCTTGAGGGCTGTCTTCTTAGAACTCATGTGCCCCCCAGTAGGGCCTGAGTGACAGTGCTCAAGGACCGGAGTGATTTCTGTCTCTGGGATGCATCTACGAAAGAGTCCATCTGCGCATAAGCGAAAAAGATAGGGCTCGTCCCAGAAATATTGCTTAGCGTCGTGAATGAACTTCTTTTTATCGTGATAAGATGCGGATGGGTGAATGATTCCTGTTGCCAAATAGTTGACAATGTCGGCATACCAGGGAAATCCATTGGAAACTTTCATTAAGTGGTCGTCCGGGAGGGAATCTTGGATAGGAACTTTGTCTTCATCCTCAACTCTAATACGGCTGAGATGATTGGCGACGACGTTTTCCACTCCGCTTTTGTCTTTAATTTCCAAATCGAATTCTTGGAGCATTAGCACCCAGCGGATAAGTCTAGGTTTTGCGTCCTACTTCTGAATCAGATATCGTATAGCGGAGTGGTCAGTGTAGACAATGACTTTAGCTCCTATCAGGTATGAGCGGAATTTTTCAAATGCGTAGATGAAAGCTAAAAATTCCTTTTCTGTAGTGGTGTAATTTTTTTGTGCTTCATCCAGTGTTTTAGATGCGTAGTATATAACATGGGGTTTCTTGTCGATTCTTTGCCCTAAAACAGCCCCTATGGCAAAATCGCTCGCATCACACATGATTTCGAAAGGTAACGACCAATCTGGAGCTCGTAATATTGGTGCAGAAATCAGGGCATCTTTCAGAGTTGTGAAACTTTGCAAGCATTCTTGGTTAAAGTTGAACTCTGTGTCCTTGGTCAGCAGTTGTGTCATGGGTTTTGCTATTTTGGAGAAATCTTTAATAAATCTTCTGTAAAATCCAGCATGTCCTAAGAAGGCACGGACTCCTTTTACGTCTTTTGGTGGCATCAATTTTGAGATAACGTCAATTTTTGCTTGATCCACCTCGATCCCTCTGTCGCTCACTCTGTGTCCTAAAACAACACCTTCTGTTACCATAAAATGGCATTTTTCCCAATTTAAAATGAGGTTTGTTTCCTCACATCTTTGTAGGACTTGAACCAGGTTGAGCAGACAGTTGTCAAAGGAGTCTCCATAAACTGAAAAATCATCCATGAATACCTCCATTATAGACTCTGTCAATCCCGCAAAGATAGCGGCCATGCATCTTTGGAAAGTAGCTGGTGCATTACAGAGCCCGAATGGCATTCTTCTGAAAGCGTACGTCCCAAAGGGACAGGTAAAAGTAGTTTTTTCTTGATCGTCCGGATGTATCGGGATTTGGTAAAAGCCGGAATATCCATCGAGGTAACAAAAGAACTTCTGATGAGCTAGGCGCTCGAGGACCTCATCTAGGAAAGGCAGGGGGTAGTGATCTTTTCGTGTTGATTTATTAAGTTTCCTATAATCAATGCACATACGCCACCCTGTAACGGTTCTAGTGGGCACCAGTTTGTTTTTGTCATTAAGAACAACGGTGGTTCCCCCCTTTTTAGGGACCACCTGCACTGGGCTTACCCACTGAGAATCAGAAATTGGGTAGATAATGCCTGCCTTTAGAAGTTTGAGGACCTCGAGGCGAACCACCTCTTTGAGGTTGGGGTTTAACTTTCTCTGGTGTTCTCGCGATGGTTTAAACTCTTCAACCATGGGCAGTTTGTGCATACATAGAGCAGGGTTTATGCCCGTCAGATCAGTCATTTTATAGCCAATAGCTTTCTTATGCTTCTTCAGTTCATCGAGGAGTCTGTTTTCTTGATCATCCTCCAGAGTGGAGCTGATGATTACTGGACAGAGCTTCTCATCATCAAGAAAAACATGTTTAAGTCCCTCGGGTAAGGCTTTCATTTCTGGAGCCTTAGGTGGCTCAGTGGCTTCTATAATTGTGATGGCTTTAAGTTCTTCAAACGTGGCTGTCGGAGCTTCTTCAGCTTTTTCTAAGTATTGCAGGCACTGTTGTACTAGTTCACTGGCCGATAATTCTACATCCGGATTTGTAAGAATATTTTCCAATTCGTCGGATGGTTCAGACATTTCTAACTGGGACATTTGATAAATAGCATCCAGGAGAAAGACTTCCTCTTGAATGCTTGGACCTTTCATGCTGTTTAGAACTCTGAACTGGAAAGCCTCCCTCCCAAGTCTCAGAATAATAGTTCCTGCTTCGACATCAATGAGAGCTCGGGCGGTAGCTAGGAAAGGTCTTCCAAAGATTATCGGATATCTCAGGTCTTCTTGTATGTCCATAATAACAAAATCACACGGGACATAAGAATTTGTTCCTATTCTGAAAGGGATGTCTTCGATAATGCCAAGAGGGGCAGTTATGGTAGAGTCGGCTAACTGGATTGTCATAGTCGTAGGTAACAAATCAGTAAAGCCTAATCTTTTACACATTGAATAGGGCATAATAGATATGCTTGCTCCTAGGTCTGCCAATCCTTTCTTGCTGGAGCCATTTCCAATGGAACACTGAATGCCGAAGGAACCTGGGTCCTTCTTTTTCTTTGGCATTTTATTAAGCAGAATATCTGAAGTGGTCTGAGCAAGTTTCACTGTTTCATGCTCCTCTGTCATATACTTTCTCGACAAGAGGGTTTTCAGGTATTTTGCCCAAGCGGGCACTTCGGAAAGGGCATCAAGAAAAGGAATATCAATGTATAACTTTTTCATAGCTTCTTTAAATTTTTGGAACCTAGTGTCCATTTTGGTTCCTTTTAGTCTGTCTGGGTAAGGAATTCGTGGTGGGACTTCTGAGATTGGTTCCTTTTCCTTTTCGTTCTCTGTAGAATTTTCTGTTTCTCTGCTTGAATTCCCTGTTGGGGAAAGGATGGCTACGTTATCATCATCATGGTCGATTCTTGTGACATCAGGCAGGACACAACCAGACCGCGTGGTGACGGCATTAAGTTGTTCTGGTCTGTTTGGGTTATGACGGGGGTTTGCCTCTGGTTGCCCAGCAAAAGTGCCGGCTTGAGGTTTCAATTGAGCGGCAATCTGCGCCAGTTGGGCTTCTACGGCTTTTTGTTGAGCTTGTTGGTTTGCAAGCATGGTTTGTTGCGATTGAAGCATTTGTCTAATCAAGGATATCTCATCAGATGTTTGGGGAGGAGCACCCCTTTGTTGATACTGAGTGACTTGCTGTCCTGGTTGTTGTAGAGGTGCAGTTAACTGTGGTTGCAGGGGCTGCTGCAACTGGGGTTGCTGTGGCTGCTGCAACTGGGGTTGTTGCAACTGAGGGTGCAGTCCTGAATGGGCATATTGGTAAGAAGGATTCCTGGGATAGTTAGATCTTTGAAAACCTTGTCTGTAATTCCCTTGATTGAAGTTATTCTTAAATCCTGGTGGTTGTCTATTGAAAGATCCACCTTGTGCCTGCTGCTGTGGGTTGGCAGTCCCTGCAGGATTCCCGTATTGGAAACCAGGATGGTTCCTTGGTTTGTCTGGGTTGTAATACACTTGGCCAGGTATTGAATGTATGGAGTTAACTTGCTCTGGCATTTGATCTTCAGGATGCTCGATGATGGGTTCGTATTGCGGCATAGGTGGTTGTAAATCCATCATGACATTGTACAACAATCCACATGATAATGTGGGATGATCGGATGCATGACAGGCTTCACAAGTTCCAGTAGCTGCCTTAACTTGTTGAACCTGAGAGCTTTTCTTCTTATCATATTCCCCGAAAGAGGTTTCGAGGGCTTGTTGCTTGCTAGCAATAGTCTTCAAAGCCTCAGCAATGGCCTTGAGTTCCATGGATTCTTCCGCTTTGTAAACCTTGAGAACGCCTTTGGGTTGGTTAGATGACCTTCCCCAATTGGATTGGTTCTCGGCCCCCAGCGTAACTATATTCCAGGCATCTTCATAATTCTTTCTCATAAAGTTTCCTCCAGATGAGGAATCTAGGAATTGCTTAATATCATCACTTACTCCTCTGTAAAATGTTTCTATTAGTTGATTTTGAGAAATGCCATGGTGAGGACACTTTCTCAGGAGTTCTTTGAATCTTTCCCAAGCTTCAGCAAGTGTTTCTCCAGGTAGTTGGGAAAAGTGATTAATTTGTCCCCTAATCTCATAGGTTAGTGAAGGTGGGAAGAATTTCTCAAGAAACTTCTCTTCTAAGGGAGTCCAGGTAGTGATGATGGGGTGTCTATCCAAAGCGTTGTACCAGCTTAGTGCTCTTCCAGATAAGGTGAAGTGAAAAAGGTGTAACATGATTGCTTCCATTGCAATTCCTTCTTGGGGTACAAGTCGGCAGAGTGACTTGAATCTCTTAAGGTGATCCATGCAATCATCTCCGGGTGCTCCGGAGAAAGAGATGCCTTGCATGATCTGGATCCACTACGTCCGAATTTCAAAGTGTGGTATGTTAATAATCGGTGGTCGGACAGGATGATCATCTTCATAATTCTTTGGGACTGCGTAGTCCCAAAGTTGCTTGTTTCTTAACGCAAGTTGAGCAGCAGCATGCTCTTCTTGGATGCGGGCTTGTTCCTCAGCTCGGATCTCAGCTTGTACCTGAGCACGAGTGTCGGCAATAAGTTGTGCTCGTTGTACTGCTATGGCGGCGTTGACTCTTTCTGCAACAAGGCGTTGCTCTTCGGCCATCTGTCTGGCTCTTTGGCGGTTAAGTCTATTCCTTCGGTGAAAACTTCTTTCTACCTCAGAATCGTATTCTGGTTCACGGGAGAATCCGATGTTATGCGGGGGTTGCATACACGTTTTCTAACTGAGTAGAAGGAAAATCACACGTTAGGATAATGGAAGGAAATGAAAAAGATCAAGAAGTATTGGAGTTGTTATTAAGAAAAAGTGTAAAATCCTAATCAACCAAGAAGTTGGTAAGTAAAAAAACTAAAAAGTTCCGTTGTCCCCGGAAACGGCGCCAATTTTTAATGGAGTTTTGCAATACCACTAAAAATCCTAAGGTGATGAATCCTTAGGTTTAGCCTTGCTAGTACTATGGTAAGGACTCCACCCACATGTGTTAAGACACGCGGAAGTCTTATCGTAGTATAGTTAAGGGTCGAATCCTCGGGACAACAGTCTTGACGAAGTCAAGATGGAAAACGTTTTAGCTCTACTTAACTACTTAACAGTTGATATTTAGATCGAAAGTTTGATGTTGGTTTGAAAGCTAAATGCGAGGAAAGCAAAGCAAGAAGGTAAAGATTAAAGTTGTAAATAATTGATAAAAACCACTAGGATGTTATCGGGTTTCACACCACTACACATGGATCAAGTCATGCAACATAATAAAACAACCTGCAAAAAGGGTCAAATCAGTTAGTATCTTGTAGTCCTAGCTTCCTTTCGGATAACTAGCTACGAGAAGCGTGGAGTATTGTAATGCCCGCCATCCCATAATGAATGGTCACATGCCTTGCATTACTCCTTCATGAAATGTGTTCCTCGACCTTACCAAGGTTGCACTTCCATACGTCAACTGATTCCATTTCATAGTATGAAAGTGCAACGATGGGGGTAAGTTTACTCCACTCCTGAAAACACTTCTAGACACCGAAACAGACGTATGGTGACTACATACATCCATAACCAACATTCAATCGATATATAGATCTAAGGGTACAAACATTGACAATTCATACCAAAAGACAATATGTAACACAAGTTGATGATCAAGCAACTAGTATTCATTAAGCGATTGAAGTCAAACTGAAAGGATGAGTATCTTTGTTACAAGTTATTGAATTACATCGCATGAAATGAAAACATGGGTAGCGGGGCTACTCCCCGCACCCTAGTGAATGAAACTACTCGCTCATGGCAAAGGAGGTGAGAAGAGAGAGAAAGAACGTCATCTCCACGGAGGAGGGAAGGTTGAACCCTTGGTGAAGAGAGCAACGATCTTCACACTTCGTGGTTGCTTTGATGAAGGATTTTCTCTTCCCACATTCTCTGTGGAAGAGATGGAAAGAAGAGAGAGAAGGAAGCTTGATGATGAGCACGGATCTCGAAACTGGCAGCCTTGGGGCAGTGGACGGAAGATCAGAGTGCTCTGGGTCTGGAGAGGCAGCCTTTGGGCCTCTTGGAATTCGATCCCCTTTGAAGTGGCCCTTGAGATCCTATTTATAGGCTCAAGTTGAGCCCAAACGGTCTTGAGACCGTTTGGTCTCAAACGGTCTTGAGACCGTGAGGCTTCTCGCGGTCTTGGGACCGTGAGGCTTCTCGCGGTCTTGGGACCGTGAGGCTTCTCGAGGTCTTGGGACCGTGAGGCTTGTCGCGGTCTTGGGACCGTGAGGCTTCTCGCGGTCTTGGGATTGTGAGGCTTCTCGCGGTCTTGGGACCGTGAGGCTTGTCGCGGTCTTGGGACCGTGAGGCTTGTCGCGGTCTTGGGACCGTGAGGCTTCTCGCGGTCTTGGGACCGTGAGGCTTGTCGCGGTCTTGGGACCGTGAGGCTTCTCGCGGTCTTGGGACCGTGACGCTTCTCGCGGTCTTGGGACCGTGAGGCTTCTCGCGGTCTTGGGACCGTGAGGCTTGTCGCGGTCTTGGGACCGTGAGGCTTCTCGCGGTCTTGGGACCGTGAGGAGTCTTTGTGAATTTTTTTGTGTTTTCTGTAATGAAAAAGAGGAAAAGTTAGTTTATTGATGTATCTGCAATAAAGTAAGAAGGTTTAATGATTCTATTTAGTTTATCTAAGAAAGAGTATGGAAAACTAAAGATAACTAATAAGATAACGTCACAAAATGAGAGGTTATCAAGTCCCCCCTCCTTTTATAGGAGAAGGAGGGGTGCAAACCCTTGATACAAGACTCTTTAGAAAACTCCTTGTTGACGGCTGAAAGATTTCTGGATCTGGTCAATAGAAAAAATAGTTGATTGTCTTTAATTATGTTAATCGTTCACCTTCTTTTTGCTACAGATTCCCACAAAAACTATTTTGAGCAGATTTCACTCTAGTCAAAGGCTCTAGGAAATTAAATTAAATTTCCAATGAATACTTGTATGCCCAATTTGGAGTTTGTACGTAGAAATTATGACACTTTTAGTGTTGGTATACATTAATTTTAAGCACTAAGGGAATTGTGCAAAACATCTTTCAAGGAAAATTAATCATTGCAGTGGTTAGACCATTTTCCTACAAAAAAAACCAACCAAACATAATTAAAAAAATTCAAATGAAGAGAAAAATCAAAATTAATACAATTAATTATAAAATTAAGAAAATAAATAACAAAATAATCCTACAAAGATATGCAAAAGTTGTAAATAAAAAAGATAAATATAAATTTATCAACACCAAAAACATGTTGGGTAATAGGTCTCATGACCGTTGTGGGGGTGCAATAGCTATGTTGAGGAATGGATTTTGAAGTTAGGTTGTTTTAGAGCTTGGGGGAATGGTGGCACAGCTTTGGTGATCATCACAACTATGGTGGTCACCAAGGTCATGGTGAGTCAGTGGTTACACGACCGCGGTAGGTCACACGTCCGTTATGGATTGTAAATATGTCGATCATTCTCTAGATCATGGACGTTATGGGGCCTTTCTAGCACACATGTGGCAGGGTACATGATTGTGTTGGGTCCATCTTGGCAGGGTCATGCAGTATAGAACGGTCGTGACGCTAAACTTGAATTCATTTATTTCTCTATTAATCTACTGTAAAATTGTCTTTGATAGTACAATTGTTCCTTGGCACCATGGATGTGTTGCGGCCTTTAGCATCACTTTGAACTTCAACTTTGTATTTCCATGGACTTCTTTTCTTGAATTGACACTTATCTACTAAGTGTAGGTTGGGGGAGTCTTTGAATTCTTTGTAGGCCTCTTTAGGGGTAGAGAAACCATAGGATCATCTTCCCTCTCTCCCATCCATACAATGTGGTCCAAGTACCTGAATAGCACACAAGGAATGCCCATAAGTTCATTTGATGATAATACACATACTGAGGTGAATAACATGCATTCTAACAGATTCAAATGTGATTGAAGTGCAATAAGACACACGAAGGAGCCCTAAAATAAAGATGCATCAAGTATGCACTAGAATACACTATTATATGTACATGTGAACTACATTCAACCATTACAAGGATTAAAGTAAAAAAACAAGGGTGTTCCAATACATAAGGGGACTATGAAAAATTGGGTAAGTTTAAGGGTTTTTTAATAAGATAATGAGCCGTTTATGGTGCATTATTGACTCTTACAAATATATCCATATAAATCATGACAAAAATCAAGTATATATACACACACATAGTACAAAATAGAGTAAAAATACATATATTATGGCCAAGAAATCATAGGATCTGAGGTCAATTATTGGGTGGAAGTACTACAACGTGGGTGGAAACAACACACCCTTTAAAAGTGTCATTAGAAATAGCACACCCTAGACAAAGTAGATATACCTATATAAGATTTGACATAAGAAATACAATGTAGATAGTTTAGTCTAAATAGAATACATGTAAAATAGAGGGGCATGAAAAATAGTTTAATGATTAATCACATTCATGATGTTTTAGGATATTACAATAATCACTGAAGGGAGTTTATGAACCTAACTCATACAACCTATTCAATCATTTGCAAAGAAATTAGTTACTCATGACATATTGTTCAAGAGGATTCAAATAACATATAAAAAAGTTTACATAAATGAATATTTCTTATTATAGGAATTAGGGTTCTTTGTAATAATAATGCTCAAACAAAATAAGAAAATATGCATACCTTCAAAGGTATCTCATGTATCCATAATATTTCCAAAGTCAATGTTCATGGCTTTTCTACACCTACCACCTCATTATAACATATATGCATTATGGTTTAAAGAATTCATTTACTTAACCAAATCCCAGAAAAGACTTACTAAAAAGCTAAAAATTTAGAACTGAAATCTGCACCAATAAAAGAATCATATTTTTTAAATTTCAAAATAGAAACACATAGACACACTCTAACACACACACACATACACACACACACACACACACACACACATATATATATAGGGCCCATCTTTATTGCCCGCGCGGGTAGCTCAAAAAAAAATCGAAATTGTAGAGGAATATTTTGTCTAGCTCTCCAAAAAATTTGAGCCAAAAATAATATCATTTACCCCTCCAAAATAAAAAAACCCATCCCTTATATATATCTGATGTATATTTTGTATAGAGTTACTTTTTTGGCCAGCAGAGTTACTTTTTTGACACCATAGTTACTTTTTTTACAGCAGAGTTACTTTCTTAGCTAGGAGAGTTACTTTTTTGGCTGCAGGGTAGCGAAAATCCATGCTACCCGCGCGGGCAATGAATGAACACCCATATATATATATATATATATATATATATATGTGTGTGTGTGTGTGTGTGTGTGTGTGTGTGTGTGTGTGTGTGTGTGTGTGTGTGTGTGTGTATACACATGTATAATTTATATTTTCATGTTTTATTTTTATGCTAAGATGATTCTATTCTTCTCGCTGATTGGATTTATTCTTGGATGAAACTCATTTTCACACCTAGCTACAACTTGCCCTTGTCTGAGTTGCTAAAGTTTCTGGCTTGCGTTGGTTTGGTCTTGTTCATGATGATGATATTTATAACTCAAGTTCTTGTCATCTTATTTTTGGGTTCTTCTTTGATTGATCATTTTCTTGGATGAAGTTTGTTGCACATTTGTTTTGTCTTTCCTTAGATGAAAGACTTACTCGTTTTGAGATAGCAAACTTATATCTTATTATTTCCCTTGATGCAGATAAAGCATTTATTTTTTCTATATGCTTCTCCACCTTGTACATATGTTCCAAAATATACTCTCTTTAAATCCTCTTTCTAGAAAATAGATAAAAAGAAATTTACTTTAAGCGACCAAAAAATATATGTATAATTTTATAATAAATCACAAAACTACATTAATAACTAAAGGAAAACTTTCAAAGTCAGTGATATACACTCACACCCAATTACAAATTAATAAGGAAATATTGAATAACATTCTCAATTAGGATATTTTATTTTCATGCATCAAGGAGGATGTACAAACTAGTAAAAGATGTATTTTTCCTCAGCCTAAAAACTCTAGAATGATACCTCACAGGAGAAAAGTGAATAAATCGTAAGAGTATTTTCCCCTTCCTCCTTGTCCCATGGTAGAAGAAGCTCCATTGGGTCTTTCTTTCCTGGGCCAATCCCCCTTCTATCGTTATTCCCATGTGTGATTGGATGACTACCACATTCATAGGCTCGAGCTGATATCAGATGATGATGCTCATGCCTAGGGACCATAGGGAGGAAAATAGTGAGTTCCACCATGAACGAAATAGAAAGAAGAAGTTTATCTAGAGGAGGGAGTTGTCATGGATGCCCGTTGGGATGTCAAATGGATTCAGGAAACCACATCAAGATCGTCCATCAAGAAGATACACAAAATAGAGTCTAATGCAAGAATATGTTGTGATGTCGATCTAGCATAAAGCAAGGAAACTAAAGATCTGAAAATAATGGAAGTAACCCAATCACACTAAGTAATATACCCCATAGCTTCTGCATGGACGATACAAAGGGTTTGCAATCATTTTCAATGATTGTGTACCTCTTGTCTCTTATCTAGAGTTTGGCAAGGGATACAAGAAATGTCGAGCTTGGAAGAGTAGTCTAGTGACAACCATAGATAAATAAAGGTGGGGAAAGAAAGAGGGAAAGGAAAATATGCTAACTGAGAGGTTAATTAGATTGTCATGACATGAGTAGGTATGGTGGTACTCATGCCACCAAAGATGAAGGCCATGTTTTGGTGGTCAACAAGTAAAGTCATAAGACAAATTGAAGGTGAGGGGTGATGAAAGATGAGTTGGGAAAGCTTCTTGGGTGGTTTAAACTAGGTGAGATTTAGGTTATAGGAGAGGTCAGGCTTCTGTAAGGGGATGATTAAACTCTTGAACTAAGGTTTTAGTGAAATCATAACTTTGAGAGGAATCAAGGGAAGAATAAATCAAAAGGTGATACCCATGGAGAGGGGATATGAAACAAAAATATCGTCCCCAATAGGGACCTGAAATATAAGGAAGAATACAAGGGATCTACCACCCCATTCATTGGACATTTGACATGAGCTTTCTGATCTCAATGATGTTAGAAAAAATTGAGATTGCATGGCAAAACAACAAATTAGAACAAAGGTAAAATCAATGCAATGAATTAGATACATCAATAAATCCTAAGTTATGTAATTTATTCTTTTTGACTTTAAATGGTGAAGCATACAATATCTCAATGACATGAATATTGATAAGTAGGATAATAAATATATTATGAATCTAATTTATATTTAATTTCTCCTTTTAAATCCAATTGGTATTTTATCTCTGTACTTGGATGATAAGTATTCAATTAATGCATTTGTTTTCTTTTTGATGTAGTTTAATACAACATTCCATACTCAATAATTTCCTTCATCCACTAAATCTAAGAATACCTTACGGTGCTAGATTAATGCCAATATAAATTAAATGGTGATTTTCTAAGACTAGCCTACCAGTGGAAACCAAACAAAGTAATTTATCGTAAGATCTTAAATAAAATAATATTTACTACCACATTTGAATGTTAGACTCAACTTACTCCAAAATAAAATATAATATTTTAAAATATGCATAATAAATAACATAATCAAAATGTCATAAGAAAAGAGATGGTTTCCCTATGTAACTAGATTGGGCAATCTTACATAACAATATACATAGAAAATATGGTCATAAATAGAATGTGTTATAACTCAATTTTGTTATAACACTGTCTAAATGTGCCTTTTTAGTGTCCCAAATTTGGAAATGTTTTTTATGATCATGTGTTGTTTTTTTAATCTTGGTTGTCTCCTACTCCCTCAATTTCGATAGAAAATTGTTTTTTGAAATCGATCCCTCACATTTTAGTTCATAATAACATCCCTACCAAAGATCAACAATCATACAAAAGTTAGCTCAGCTCACCCTCACTTACTAATTATGTAGGAAACCCGGTCATTTATTTCATTTGTGTTTTCCTAATATCCAATCACCCAATAAGGCATAATGTTTTAGAAAACACTTATTTTATTTTTTTTATTTCTTTTCATTATTACCTTACCTATTATATGACCTTTGATATAAAAAAATTGAACAGATCAACTCCAATCACCAAGAATCTAGATCATTACAACAAAAACTAATAAGATTGAGGGGTACTTAGTAAGGGACGTAGTCTCTAAGCAATATATACATACACTTCAAGGTGTATCCCATATTTCTACCATATATCCCAAAGTAGTTAAGTTATTGATTTCATTAGTTGCTCAACTACTACTTTTACATAAGTGGTTGGAATCCCCCACATCCGATAACCACATTCCACATTCATTGTTTGTAGTTCATGCCTTTCCCTTCCACCTTAGATTTTCCCTATTGTGTCATTTACCAACTCGAATGTTAATTTAAACTTTTTTCTTGTCACACCAGTTCCCATGTTTGGCCTACCCAAATTTAATCACTTCTATCCTCAACACAACATTCTGACCAACTCTTTCCTCTCACTTTACCTCCCCCAAATTCCACCCTTAGTTCAAAATTTCTAATCAACTCATTTAATTGTCTATGAAAAATCAATCTTGGTTGTTAGATGTAATGTGTGCCCCCCACAATCTAAGGAAATAATAGATTTTAAAATTGATGATTGGAACAAAAATCCAAAACATCTCTCAATTGGGATATTTTTCTTTACTCACATATATTTTGGTAAGACTTCTCAATTGGTCACCAATCCTAGTGGTATTTTGGACCGAGAACGCACAAATTTGGAGTACTAAGTGCGAAAGTAGCTCCATATAATCTTAGTGGATATCCTTTTCATGTGCTTGACATGCCTGACACAAGAGTGCAGTCTCATATGCCCAAGTAGGCCTCAATCATAGAGGGAAACTAGCTCAAATACCATATGCAATGCACAAATGCACATTCCAAGGATGTATTAGATTTTTTAAACTATTGACTTTCCTAGGAAACTCATACATAGTTGTACACTATATACTCACTCTCACACAAATCAAAAATACTTTCTGATAGACAATTCATCCTAGTACTAATCCATTCCAAGCATGCTTAAGTGTATAGTACCCATGGTCAACTACCTATGAAAGAGGAAAACTTTGTTACATGGGTATTTAAGTAATTGCTTTTATCATCATTTTATATGAGGCCTTAGGTATTGGGATGTTATATGAAGTATATACATACATGAAAATGTTACCTCCCAGAAGTAGAAGTAGCTATGGAGACACAAAATATCTACTAGTCTATATGCCTACACTTTATTACCCATTAGATTTGTTGCACTAGAAGATATAATAAGTGGTAATAATTTTCAATTTTCTCTATTTTACTCTCCACCATAGTGAAGAAAACATACTATATGATTTCTATATTGAGAAACTAACCTTAAAACAATATTAGACTTTGTGGGTTGTCGATAAGAAACAAAAAAGAATGCATTAATTCTCCCTAAGAACCCATCTAATTTTCTAACTTATCCATCTCGTATTCTACTATATTTTATAGGTGTATATTTATAAAGAGGTAAACATTTAGTAAAAGGCCTTGATGGGTCTCAGAAGTTTGGGATATTGACTTGATGGAGACATGACAATTCTAAAACTATGATTGCCTAAAAATTTACTATCTTAAGAACCAATTGAAAACTATTGAAAGATGATATTCAATGAATCAATTTGTAGATAATTTTGTAGATAAGTGAATGATAAAACCCTTACAATCGAATCATTTTCATTATAATTAGTTATCCAAGTAATATGATGTGATTTTGACTTACACTTTCATAAAATCATGATGTTTGGCTTTTGTATCAAATTTATTATATATCAATATCAATATGGATCCTATTTACCATGTGAGTAATTTTATATCTTGTTAACATAAAACTAAATTGAACTCATACACTATATTTCTATTTTTGATAGTCACCATGTAATGTTATGAACTGTATCTTCGATAAACGTGTGATATATAAAGCATGTTATATTTCTATTTGCACTTTGTAGAAGTCACATGCTTGATCTAGTTTCAATATAATCCATACATGAAGATTTGTGCATAATAGACATGCTATGAAAATGCAACCTGAATATAGTCTCCCATTTGATAAGTTGGCTTTATCTATCTTTTTTAATTTTGGGCCAACATGATGCATATTGTCATCACATTCTTTATTTGCATCCTCTAGGGTTTGGTACACATGACCCAGTTCATAGGTGTGAGAGTTTTCTAGCATTGTGTGAACTTTTTTATTTGTGTTCATTTCTTCTAACTCAACTTATTAATTATTTATTCTTCATGAGTTAAAATAATGTATAAGATTTTCTACCTCTTCAATTATACAATATGTACATATATTGAGGCTAGGATTCCTTCCAATTAGGTATTTTTGTGGTATATATGGTTGTGTAGTTAATTATTCATATCCCACATGATGTGTTCATTTGGTTATCTCCCATATTACTTGCAAGTTAGAAGTTAAATGTTTGAAATTTGTTTTTACATTGACACATTAGAATAAGGGATAATGAAAAAAGAATAATAGAATAAAGGATGTAGACATGTTTTTTGGATTTTTGTATCACATGTTAGTGTGAACATTGCTAGTGTTGCATATATACCATGTTTTATGTGATTTTGTCTTTCATAATACTAACACATTCAAATGTAAATGCATTGAACAATTATATTTTTCATCGAACACTATGTTTTGGGATTAGAAAATAGTACAATAGAGACAATACCATACATAGGTTGTTACACATCATGTTGCACATCTCTGATTTTCTATTATCTATGTCATTTTTGCGGGTGTAAACCTACATAGACATTTTTTTCCATGTAGAAAATGAATCTTGGAAGCTATTTTAGGAACGTTTCTATAAAATACTTCACTTTTAAGTTGCTTGTCTTGTAAAAAATGCTATTATCTTTTTATAGTTTTGATGCCTATTTGAGGTATATAGTGCTTTCCAAAGAATGAATCATTAGCCAATTTAACTTGTGTTCTATATAGGTTGGCATGCATAATAATGACTCTATTTATTATATCTTAAGATAACAAAAGTAGTCACAATGTAAAATAAATGAAGAAAATCTATAAGTTGGAAGGAAAGTAGGAAATCACATATGCAACCACTAAGTTAGAAGAAACAAAAGTAAATACTAAAGGAAGTACTTAAAGAAAACATGGAACTTAAAACTAGGATATGTTAAGGGGTTCTATGTTTATAATTTTTTTATTACAGTGTTTGGAAAGTAAACATTGTGTACAATGTTGTGAGGACAAGAATGACTAGAGACATATCTATTTTTGAAGGAGACAATACTATATTTCATACGTCTTTAATATGACTATTATTTGAGATAATATTTTAGTAAGAAGTAATGATTGTTTGATTCTGTAAAAAATTATATTTATTTAATGTGAAGATTATGTGTAATTTATCATTCTATATTATTTCAAAAAAAATGTTTATTTGGTAAAATATAGTATTAAAAATTTTAGGACTATGGCATTCATTGGTCTAAGTCTTGTATAGTAATATTTATATAAGAAGATAATATTTGTTTCTTAATAAATGCAACTCAAGGTTTTCAAATTTATTGGTAAAGGATTGACTTCGATTAGGGTTTATGGACACCTAATATTCCATCGGGGTACACCAGTTAGGACCTTGATCTCATCAACATGTACGCTTTAAGGTTCAACTAATATTGGTTAGGGATTTTTCTTTGACCAATAGACACTTTTGGTGTAGTGTAGTGTAATGTGTAGTGCAGTGTATTATGCAAAGAAGTTTGACTTGGACTGACATGTACCTAGAAGTTTTTTTGTTGAAACCTATAATTTGCCTCAATATATGATGCAGAAGCTAGAATTAAACACAAACATTATACTTTCTAACTTGTCCCAATAAGTACAATATAAATGGTAAAGAGTTGCATATAAATACAAAATTGTCCAATTGTATAGTATATTATCATATATTTAAAGTTTTATATAGTTTTGAATTAGTCTCAAAATATTAACATACATTTTGTGTAGACTTCAACTGCTACCAAATCCAAATTGTCTCAATATGTCAATTTAATATTATAACACATCATCTTTATAACATGGACTCAAGTCAAAAAAAAGATCCAAACATGAGTCCATTACTTTTGAGTCTGGTCAGGTCATATTCATGGGTTCATACTTAATCTTGACTAGCCTAATATCTAGAGGTTTGAATCGATTGGGTTTTGGATATTGTTATACAATTGACTTGTAACTACTCAAACATTACAAGAGCTTAAGAAAAAAAATTCAATCGTCTATGAATCCAACTTGAATTCTAGACTATCGATGTCTAACAGGAATCCATGATCATAGACTAGAAAATTTTAAATTGATCCTAGTATGTTTCAATTTTAGAAAAAATATATAGTTCGATCACCTCATTTATATCATTTTTGTGATGATTTTAGATAGATTCAACTTTTGATATTCTTTGGAGTTTGATAATTGTACATGCATGTCAAGTTGGTTCTGGAGTTCAAATGCTTAGGAATGTAGTTATCCACCCTAGGTTCATTTTGAGATGCTAAACAAATGTCTTTCTTTTAATAATAATTTGAAATGATAGTGGGTCAAATGAATGACGAAACGAGTCATATTTTAAGTAAAGGAAAATTCCACCCACTAACATGTCTATACATCAAACCTATAAATACATCACAGTCCGACCCGGAAATTACTGGGTACATGTTTTAATTTGTTCAAAATGAAAAGATTTTGAATCTGAAAGTTGACGCCCAAACAGGATTGGCGGGCGGAGGCATACATATAATTTGGATTCTAATAAGAGTTCTATTATGATATGTTTGACGGTTTGAGTTACGAATACTTTTTGACACAATTTTGAAATTATTCGCTATTTTCAAAAAGTGATTAATACTTTTTGACACAATTTTGAAATTGTTCGCTATTTTCAAAGAATGACGATATATTGTATTATGATATGAATACTAAAGCCATACTTTAATAATTATTCAATAGACATTAAAAAAGGCAGGCTCGTATCATGGTATATACTTGTTAGTTGAAAAGAATTTGAATTGGAATTTTTTTGTCTGTGTTCATATAGTATAGAAGTATTAGAAAGAACTTAAATATAAATATAAAAGAAAGTAATCGCTATATAGAACAATGTGGCCTAGTAGAAGGTTGGATATTACAAAATAGATGACGGAGTTGTCAATGGTGGTGTGAGTAAAGGTTTTGTTTAGGATTATTGAAACTTCATGGGGAATGTCTCGAGGTTTTCAAGAAACATAATAAAGGACGTTTCAGAAGAAAAAAAATCTCAAAAAGAAAAACGTAGAGGAAACAACGAAGTACAGAGCGCACTCAAGTGTCTTGGCTTAGCCCTACCGACGTGAGGTGATGATTTCATCCGGTCATGATTCCCCGATCAATAATATTGAAGCCATGCCTTCGTTGAAACCCAAAAGTATTCCTTCTGTTTGGTACCACAGCTAGCTAAGCTACCGGCGACTACTTATGTTGCCCAAAGTAAGGTACGAATTTCAGTCATGGCGTGCATCCACAGGGCCACTCAATCTAAAGCCGAAGGCATGCGCGGAAGGATTGGTTGTCTTCTATTCTTGAACGCTATCTTGCAGTGGCTGTGGCAGTGGCTGTCCTCTTCGGGCATGTTTGTTTTGTTGGATCTGGTCGGATTCTGAGGATTACCGAGTTTTGTTGATCCCGGTTTCGCCTGGTCCTTGATTTCTAATAATCCGACAATGACAGGCTTTTTGTTTGGTTTAGATGGACGATCTCTCTGTATTGTTCACATAGGTGGGGACCATCGCCAGTGTTGCAGACTGTAACAGCGATTACCAGCCTCTGACAGCTACGCGAAAGACGACCGCGGGATACACAGCCTTCGACTCTTTTGCTGCAACTCGGCGTCCCGCCGTTTTGAAATGGAAAAGTATATCCAGCAGTTGTTGTATGTTAGAAAAATGCTGGACTCTGCTCATTTTCCAGCTCCATCAAAACAAACCTAAATTTTGTGATGATGGATCTATGATTGCAATCCAATACAGCAGTTTACACGAAAACAAACGTGCCCTCCTCGGACCCCGTCCACTGGCATCAGAAGCTAGTTTAGCTGCTTTACTTGTTTGCGGCCGCGTACGAGCCCATATTGTTTTCAGTACTGGTTATGGCAAGACTACCTCCAACGGAGAACCTCCTACCTCGATGTACGCTTTTGTTGAATGATCCTCGGAAAGAAGTACAGCAATCGATCCAGTGGCAGCTCGTCAACATCGCCCACCGTTGAAATTGGCTTGCCTCAAAGCAAATTTAATACGTCTTTAATACGTCTTTAATACCTTAGGAAGCATGCAACTCGTACCGGTCGAAGGAGCAGAGCACATCGCTAGCTCTATAAATACCAGAACTCGGCGCATCCTGAGCACAAAGCACCGAGCTAGCCAGATACACTGTAAAGAGTACTGAGCTACACATAGACATGGCCGGCAATGCGTCAATGGTTTCAGCTGCATGTAGCTTATTGGTGGCTGTGCTTGTCACAACTGCAGCTTTGCCGACGGCAAGAGCTCAGACTGGCCTGCTGCCACTCCTCGGCGTGATCCGCATATCCGGCACCGTCTCCTGCGCCGTCAATAGGACCGCCGTGACCAGCGCCACACCTGCCTTTCCTAGTAAGGACGCGTAGTCGTTGATATCGTCTGTTTCTACTACGCAAATAAACATTGCCAACTCACAGTCTAATTAATTATCGATCTGCGGTAACTTCCGCTCCATGATCGATAAATGCTAGCTGATTCTTGATTTGTTGACCTTCCTATCTTTAAGCACTTATGTACTCTGTGTGTTATCTCTGCAAAATCTATGTGGGTATTTTTTATTTTTATTTAGTTAGTAAATGAATAGATTCACCATGATAGCTTTCAAGATGGTGCATATGGTTAATCATAAATAAAAGTCTTGCGGAGTCAAGCCTTGATTGCACCATATAGAATTCCTATTCTCTTAGAATACTAGTAAGTACATGTCTTCACGATGATGCCTGCCGTTAAGGACGGGATGAATAAAAAATCTCCCTTTTGCAATGTGTGTATTGGGTTTTATTTCAAAAACTTTACAACTACCTCACATTCAGAAGTTAAAAAAGATACTGGATCTTCACTATGGTATTGTGTCGTGTAATCACTTACCGTAAAATAAGTATGTAAGACCCAAACGTTCTAGCTTCAACGCTGCAATCATTGCTTAAGAAGCTGCCCTATTGGTATATACTAGTAATTGCACATGCAAAAGGCATGTGACTTCTATGTAAAACACATTCAGCAATTGAAAAACATTGTAATAAAGGAGATGTCCCACAATAGGTGTTGCCAGTGAATAGAACAGTAGTTGTTGTTGGGCAAGTTGCGTGTCATCCCGCTTCAAAACTCACTACTGTGTTCCCATGGGACTAGCAAATCCTAAACTAATTATAATAAGAGTTGTTCATGTGATAAAGGAGATGCCCCATAGTAGGTGTTGTCGGTGAATATAACTATAGTTGGTGTTGGTAATACTGCCTATCATCCCACTTCATAACCCACCCCCTTTATATTCACGTGGCCTTGATCTAGTAGGAGTGTAGGCTACTCTATGTTCACATAGGATTAACAAATCTTAAACTAATTATAATACAGTCATTTATGTAATAAAGGAGATGCCTCACAGTAGGGGTTGTTTGTGAATAGAGCAATAGTTGGTTTTGGACACATTGTCTGTCTCTTCAAAACCCACCCCCTATAATATAAAGAGATGGAAAGTATTATTGTGCACAATATCCAAAATGAAAATGTTGGTTTCACGTGTTGTCGGGGTTGATACATTGTACTTGCACTAAAGCGTCTGCGCCCGAACGTCAACAAATCAAGAATCAGCTAGCATTTATAGATCATGGAGTGGAAGTTACATTAGATCTGGTAAGGGTGTAGGCTACTCTGTGTTCCCATGGGACTAGCAAATCCTAAACCAATTATAATAAGAGTTGTTCATGTGATAAAGGAGATATCCCATAGTAGGTGTTGTCAGTGAATATAACTGTAGTTGGTGTTGGTAATACTTCCTATCATCCCGCTTCATAACCCACCCTCTTTATATTCATGTGTCCTTGATCTAGTAGGAGTGTAGGCTACTCTGTGATCACACAGGATTAATAAATCTTAAACTAATTATAATAGAGTTATTTATGTAATAAAGGAGATGCCTCATAGTAGGGGTTGCTTGTGAATAGAACAATAGTTGGTGTTGGACACGTTGTCTATCATCGCTCTTCAAAACCCACCCCCTAAAATATAAAGAGATGGAAAGTATTATTGTGCACAATATCCAAAATGAAAATGTTGGTTTCACACGTTGTAGGGGTTGACACATTTCATGTGTCCCATGTGGCTGGTTTTTCCCTCCTGGGCCCTGGGCAAGGTGGTTTTGGGTGGGGGCAGGTGGTTTTTGGGGTGAGGTTGCATGGGGTAGGTAAGGGGACAAGTGGACTAATTTGATAGGTTTGTGGAGAGAGAAGGAATGAAAAGATGAGAGAGAAATTTATATCATGCACAACGTTCAATCTGGAGTATATTTTTTAACAAAATAAAAACCATTGAATTTTTTAAAAAAATATACAATCCAACAAGAGCAATATTTGTATAATTTGAGAAAAATAATTGGATGAGTAAATTTATTTGTATGTTACAAATTGGATGAAATATATGTAAAACATGGTGCATTACAAAAAATAGGTGTACCGATACAACACTAACTGGGTGCAATCACATCCAAACTGAGCACTTTCAAGTTGAAACTAGGCACATTGAAGTTCAAACTGGGTGCAATCAAGTCTAAATACTAGGTGCATCGACAAAACACTAAATGGGCACAATCATGCCCAAATTGGACGTAATCGAGTCTGAACTGGGTGTTCAAGTCCAAATAGGGTGCAATCATGTCCAAACTCGGCACATTAACAAAAAAATGGGTGCATTCAATTCCAAACTGGGTGTAATCAAGTCTAGACTGGGCGCACAAGTCTAAATACGGCACAATTAAGTCCAAATTGGGAGCAATAAAATCCAAATTGGGCGCAGTCAAATCCAAACTGATCACATGGGTGCAATTAAGAAGAAGAAGATGATGATGATGATGATGATGATGATGATGATGATGATGATAATGATGATGATGATGATGATGATGATGATGATGATGATGATGATGATGATGATGATGATGATGATGATGATGATGATGATGATGATGATGATGATGATGATGATGATGATGATGATGATGATGATGATGATGATGATGATGATGATGATGATGATGATGATGATGATGATGATGATGATGATGATGATGATGATGATGATGATGATGATGATGATGATGATGATGATGATGATGATGATGATGATGATGATGATGATGATGATGATGATGATGATGATGATGATGATGATGATGATGATGATGATGATGATGATGATGATGATGATGATGATGATGATGATGATGATGATGATGATGATGATGATGATGATGATGATGATGATGATGATGATGATGATGATGATGATGGTGATGATGATGGTGATGATGGTGATGATGATGACGATGGCGATGATGATGATGAATATGATGATGCATTGATAATTAGGTGTATTACAACACTAAATAGGAGAACTCATGCTTGAACTGGGTGAATTCAAATCCAAATTGGGAGCATTCAAGTTCAAATTATGCTCACGTCCAAACTGGGGCATTCAAGTTTAAACTGGACACATTGGATTAATTATGGGTGTGGTACATGTCAAACTCCATCTATTTTTATTATTTTTTTCAAAATATGGTGGGAAAGTACTTTTTGTAAGGATTCTAATGGTTTTTATTTCATAACAAAAACTAGTTAGGGATCAAAAGTTATAACCACAACAAAAAACAAATATAAAAAATTAAAAATTGTTGTTTAAGAAAGAGAGAGAATGGATGGGAGAGGGGAAGGAGGCAGACCATGGCTGGCAGGGGGCAATGTCCCTACATCTGAAACATGTGTAACTCCCCACACTACGTCAGGTAACTTTCGTTATATAAAAAATATATCACTCTGAATTAATTATTATAATAGTTGTGCTACAATAAAGGAGATGCCCCAATATAGGTGTTGCTAATGAATCGAGAAGTTGTTGGTGTTGGGCACATGGCCTCCCAAATTATCAACTAATTTATCATGAACATCATATATTTTAAAATCATGAAGATTGATAAAATGTACAATTCAAAGAATTTGGCCAAATCATTAAATACTCGATCTATATCACGAACTCAATTGAGTCTTGGCATACCAAATGGAATGGAATATTTCTCACAAAGACAACATTCTTGTAAAAAGTAAGTATACGTGTATTCTAGAGACAGCTATTTTGGGGAGCCATATGTCGTGCCCCCAAACACCCCACCAATAACCACTATGGTCCCAAAAAATCTCACAACTAATCTAAGGAGAACTCAATATTGTATCTTATGTTCCAAATTCCATTAGACTGAGTGTGTGTCTCTAAAAAAGTACATCCCTCCTAAGCTCTGCCAGAATGATAATCTAGGCATCTTAATTCTCTCCATGACCCACCCAAGCATCATGACTCCACATATTTCCTCTATGGTTATCTTTGAGGTAAGTGTCATATCTAAGAAAGCACACCACAAGTGGCTTAGCTGAGACATCATGACAAAAGTTGATATGTTGTTGCTAAATTAATACATACATGAATTTGATGGAGGTATACTTATTAATGAGGAAGGTCCTAAAGTGTTTATTTTGAGCCTCTTGACATGTCTAGGTGTATTATAGAGCATATTTTTATTTATTTATGTGGATGAGATTATTTCATTCTATACATACATTTTGTATTACGAGTAATCTCACCAAATATACATCCATTTTGTGATTATATATATTATTATATAATTTCTTTTTATCCTTGATCCTAAAAATAAGCCTCAAGATAAAAACTGAAAAGAATGTTATATTCAAGTAAAAACTAATACTTAACTCTGAACACATATTTATGGTATAAAGAATTAAAAAGTAGAGTAGGGATTCGAACATGGATATGATTTCTTATTTAGTATGACCTGCCTTTTAGAATGAAAATAAGACCCATCTATGGGTTGAGGACCCATAAAAATATACTTAAAGCGTACATAAGCCAAGACGGAGGCTAAACACCCCTTTTGAGTGCCTTCCCACCTAGGAAACTTCTTAAGTGTGTGCCTCAATATTTATGGAGGGATGTTGATTGATGGTGCTTTTTTTAGTTGAAACTATTGGTATGTGACTTATTGATAGCAATTAGGAACACATTGGTCATATGCTGGTATATGAGGGACGAATAGATGTGTGTCCATCTATGTTTTTTCTGACCCCCAATATTGTATGCAACAAAAATTGTGATGGAAGTTGCAAACAAGTGCAAACTGGATGTTCACAACTTCTATTATAAAAAATAGTTTAAAATAGTAATTAATGTATGCTTTTTTAGATAATTATATATATAGGTCACCAAAGTGTATTACTCCTTCTCATTAAAAGTTAAGGTGGATCAACACCACACCAAAGTCTAGTTCTATACAAGGATAGGAGTGACGATTGCTATCCAACTGATAATGACATCGCACAAAACCTCACAGAAATAACCATCAACAGTGGATTACCGAAAATTACTAAAAATTAAAACCATTTTTCATAAAGATCAATCACTAAGAAATTCATTACAAAAAGGTCCAAAGCTTGTCATATACAACATGATACATCACACATGTGCTATCTCAGCAACATCTATGTTTTGACTAGTATTAGTTTGCTTTTACCAAAAAGATGTACATGTAGAACATTATACATTGAGGCGGTCAAGCCAAAATCTCATATCGATCGTAAAATTGGAAATGAAACTATCCACCAAGCACCTGAGAGTACATGGATGACACATAGGACTTCTATATACAACAGGACACAACTGACATGACACCACCTTAAAATTACAAGTCTTCTTCCTACAGTTGGTCTGTCTCAGTTGCACGATCTCTTCTACCTCGTGGATGTCTACCTAAAAAGTTGTAGAACCCATATCATGAGTCAAAGGTCCCCGTGAGAGATATAACACTTTACCAACAATATTATTATCGCAGATAAATGTTTATGAAAGGGAGCAGAAGCAACCTTTATTGAATTAAAAATGTATAACTGCAAGTTAAAGGCAGAGTAGAGTGATCTCATCATTTAAGTAGTTCAAATAACTATAACTGAGCAATAGAGAATCCATTCTATTTTAAAAGGGATATGAAGAACATGCATAATATTTATCAAATATAACATGCATAAGCAATTGCAGCCTCATTCAATGTTTTTGCAGTTGATCCTTGATGCGATGATTTTGAGTCGCGTTTATAGACCTTTTTCATATGTGTTTTGTGCTCTTATTACTCATTTTTATGGATAATATTGCATAAGTCACTCATTTCGGTCTTTGCCTTCATATTATGTCAAATCCCCTTTGTTTTACTATTTTGAGCATTATTTATCAGCTTATTATAAATTGTGTGGATTTACTTGGTCTTGTTGTGAAATTTCAGGAACAACAAGTATCTGCTTCCGTCGATACCATCGACGGAAGTCGATACCATCAACCAAGCCACAGGTTGTCAGCCGAGAAGAGCAATACAGAGTCGATACCATCGACACCTATGTCGATGGTATCGAGATCCCTTCAAGTTGCTGGCGAAGAAAGTCGATACCATCGACACCCAAGTCGATGGTATCGAGATCACCACAGGCGCTCAGACTAAAAGAAAGGAAAGCTGCCGCTAATCCGCTGGGTTGATACCATCGACCCGCGTCGATGGTATCGACGCCGGCAGATATGCGTTGGATCTATTTTGATCTCGATCGGACGGCTGTTGTTATTTGACGACCTAATTAGGGACTTATACCTAATGACGGCCACCCAGACGAGGGAGGATCTCATTTTTTGGTTTGCACGAGTGCCGAGGAGGAGAAAAAGGAGAACGGAGGCCGAGAAGCTCATCCTGGGTGATTCGGACGCTGCCGAAGATGATTTCCACCACTGACAGGCGGGGAAGCTCGTGTTCTAAGCCAAGGATCTACCAGTTCTTCTCCGTTCAGGGGTTTTCCCATTTATTTCCCGTTTTTCTTATGAATTCCCCAATTTCTACCATGTATTCGTGTGAGATGAACATGAGAGGCTAAAACCCTCAATCTTTAGGACCGGGAGTAGCCCGGGAATGCATTGCATGACATTTTTATATCAATAATTCATATTTTTCTCTCAAATCCGTGGTATAGATTCGTTTTCTCCATTTCTATTGTTATGCTTGATCACCATAATAATAATTTAACACCCTTAATCACTTCGACAGAAGGATTAACGGTTGAAAAGAGACGAATTCTACATTAATCAATAAAACCCTTGACAAAGGAGTTGTAAAATTAATGGTGGGAACTGAGAGACCGTTTTTAATGCGCTTAGTTTAGGGGAATGATTACTACGACGGTGGAATCAACCTAAACCTAAGTAGTGAATTACACCACGACAGTGGGTAATTCTCATTTCAGGCCACTACCCGGATAGAGAGAGAAGTGTGAGGAATTATATGAAACCTAATATAATGTTGACCCGCGGTGAAACCGCCATCCTAAAGATATCCTTTTGAATTGATTAAATTAACCTTTAATCGATTGTTTTCTTTGTTTGATTTTTCTTTTCTTTTAATTTCAACAACAAAACCCTATTTTTTTAATCGGTCTAGCTGATTACGATTAGTTAGTAGAAGTCTCCAATAATTCACGTATCCCTGAGTTCGACTCGGGTCTCACAAGGCCTATATTACTCGACGCGTATACTTGCGTTTAAGCGCGTAGTAAAATACACGTCAAGTTTTTGGCGTCGTTGTCGGGGATACGGCGAATTATTGGCACTTTGAGTGCTAAGAGCGGCCACTCTAGGCCACATTTTTTTATTTTTATTTTATTTTAAAATAATTTCAAAAATTCCTTTATTTCTCTATAATTGTGTTAACTCGTTCAAAGCATTGTACTGAACCCCTATTTCCATATTTCAGGTACTTTGCATGGTGCACACACGTAGTCGAGACTACGTGAATCGCACACCTGAGGTTCCATCTGCGGGACCAGAGGACGAGGACTACTACGAGGAGGAGGAACACCAAAGTGATATAAATTCTGAATCTGAGCAAGAACAAGAAGAAGAAATGGCTGAAGTACAGACAATATGGGAGAAGATCAAGGCGTCTTCTTCCTCATCATCAAAGGGGCCTATAAAGAAACAGGGGCTGAACATACCTACATACAAGATCGACCCGGCACTGATTAACTTGGTCAAATCCAACGCATTTCACGGGCTGAAAAATGAAGATCCAGTGGCACACATTAGTCAGTTTGTTGAAAATTGCGATATGGTGAAGATTGACAGGTTCCCGCAAGATGCGTTGTATCTCAAGTTGTTCCCAAGTTCATTGGCAGGAGCAGCGCGAGAGTGGCTTCATAACCTCGACGACGAGTTTGTTGAATCATGGGATCACATGGTAGAGGTTTTCTTCGAGAGGTTCTTCCCTCCTGAGAAGACCAATGATATGATCAGGAAGATTCACAATTTCACCCAACAAGCGGGTGAAACTTATTCTGAGACTTGGGAGCGATTCCAGGTCATGTTGAGAAGATGTCCACATCATGGATTGGACAAGGAGACACAAGTAAAAAATTTCTATTTTGCTCTCTCCGAGCACGATAGAAGTAATCTTGATTCAGCCAGATCCGGATTTTTTCTAAATAATACGGATACCAGATGTTGGGAGATACTGAAAAACATGGCTAGGAAACAGTCATGGGGTGATAGAGGGGTTGTGGAACATGTCAAGGCTGCTGGTGAATCCAGAATAGTGAGGGAGCTGAATGCCAAGTTAGATCTTCTAGCCAAGAAGGTGCTAACTAAGGAAGATGCATCTGAGGATGAGGAAGCCCAAGTGAAGTTCATGCAACAACAGGGCTATAGAAACAATGACTATGCATGGAGGAAAGATAAAAAGTTTTCATGGAAGGATCCGAACAATTTTCTACAGGATCCGGATGCCAAGCCACAGCAGAAAGCCGAGGACAAGAACACTGAATTACTAACTCAAATGGTCCAGCAAAACCAAGAGATGATGGCCATGTTTGGAAAACAATTGCAATCTCAAGGTGATATTCTAACCAAGTTTGGGCAGACGCTGCAAAGCCATGGAGCACAAATGCGGGCATTGGAAACCACCGTGGCACAGATTTTGAGTGAAGTGGCGGCCATCAAGCACGCCAATCAACAAAAACCATCCGAGAATGCAAATGTGGCTCAGGCACACCAACAAGTCAAGTACATGTCTGTGGTAAGCATTGAGGAGGAATCTCAGGTGCAAGAAGTTGTAGAAGAAAGAAAAATGACTTTCAATGTGAATGCAACACCGGCGATACCATATCCACGCACGTACTATGGATTTCCGGGCGGAAACCCTTTCTTCAGAAAATCACAAAGAGTTGTGAATATTGTATCTCCACCTAGGCAGGAAGAACAAGTGCAAGTTGTTTGTGCACATGTGGAGACATCTAAGGCGAGAGAGGAACCACAACAAGCTGCCACTATTGAGGCTGTCTTGCCAAAGCCCACGTCGGAGGGAGTAATTGAAGCAAGCTTAGGGGAGGTACCCCCGAAAAGCTCTTATGTGCCACCTCATAGGCGTGTTGAGGCAGCAGATGTTTCAAATGTGGTTAATCCTAAGTCAAAGAAAGAGCATCGTCACTTTAAAAAATTCCTAGAGATATTCCGAAAACTCCACATCAATATTCCATTAGTGGAGATGATCGAGAAAGTACCCGCCTATGGGAGGTTCATCAAGGAAATCATCAATAAGAAGAGGCGGATAAAAGACGATGAAATTTATTGGATGAATGAGACGGTGAGCTCTATGATTCACGGGAATTCACCAAAGAAGAGAAAAGACCCAGGAGGTTTTTACATTCCGTGTTCAATAGGTGGTCAACATTTCCCTAAAGCGCAATGTGATTCCGGCGCTAGTATAAATCTCATGCCTTTGGCTACATTTCAAAAGCTGGGGTTAAAAGAGATAAAGAAGTTGGTTGCAACAATTGAATTGGCAGATGGGTCTACCGTGAGACCCTATGGAGTATGTGAAGATGTTCTCGTCAAAGTGGATAGATTCATATTTCCGGTGGATTTTGTTGTCATGGATATGCCACCACTCCAGAGCTGTGAAATTCTCCTAGGAAGACCGTTTCAAGCAACGGCAGATGTCGTGACTGCCTTAGGGAGAGGTACTCTGTCGTTGGGCATTGGAGGAGATCGTGTTGAATTCAAATTACCGCATGATCCTCTAAGTGCAGTCCCCAAGGTGAAAAGATGATGACTGTCATACGTCTAGCCTAAGACATTAAATAAGGGCGCTTGTTGGGAGGCAACCTAACCATTGGTACATTAGGATAGGTTAATTTTAGTCATAGATTGTTTTCATTTCGTTTAAATTCTAGTGTAAAGAAGATACCTTGATCCGTTTGTTCAATGTGCAGGCACAGGCAGGGTCGATACCATCGACACAATGGTCGATGGTATCGACATAGGTTCAGGTTGACAGTTGCAAAAATCGCACTGAGTCGATACTATCGACGCCCGCGTCGATGGTATCGACATACCTACAGGCAGGTTGCACAATAATGGTCGATGGTATCGACATGCCAGTCGATACCATCGAGATCTCTGGAGATTTTCAGAAGAAATCGACTCAGTGAAGTCGATACCATCGACGGGTCCGTTGATGGTATCGACATTTTCAAATGAAAATGGCGGCGGCCGGACTCGCGAGGCAGTTGCCCTAATCAGCGAGTCGATACCATCGACTTCCGTCGATGGTATCGACGGGCACTCGGCATTGTCGGTGTCAGTTATTCAAGACGGGGTTATTGGTCAAATGAAGTCACATCATCCAGAGCAAATCCGGACCCCACGACCCTGGCAGTACCCGCCCCCACCACCATTGGACTGATCTGGTATCTCTGTTCCACCCTTAGGTTTGTTTTTGACTATGAGGCCATAGTCGAATTCAAGCTTAGGGGGGTAGCTGGAACAGCTCTATCTTTTCTTTTGTTGTTTTTAGTTTTTGCTTTGTTATTTGTTCTTGCAATTTTAGTTTGTTTAGGATCCACATCTATCTAGTGTAATCGTGGATGTCTTAAAAATTGTCATCTCGCTGTTTTCATGGGAAATTTAAGGGAATTTAAAAATTTCTGTGTCTTTTGGATAGCTTAACTTGGTTGTCCTTGGGGAACTTGTCCTATGAAAATGATTGATTATGTCAACTTTGAAGCAATATGTCACACCCACACCCCCATTGACTCATGAAAAGTGGATAGTAACGGTTGTTTGAGCCTAACCTAATCAAATGGTAATGAGACCTTAATTGGATATAAGAGAAAGAACCCTTTGAACTACTACACATGTCAATAAGGAGGGACACATGATATTTTTCTAAGGTTCAGTAACTTAATCTTGTGATCATTCCACTTCATATTTTTCCATAATCTACCAAAGAATTGGAAGTAAAGTACAGTTTTAATTCTTTCTTGCGTGCATAGCATGTAGATAGGATTTGCATTGTTATTTTCATACTTTTGCATAAAACGAAAAAAAAAATGTATAGTGATTCATGCACATTACCTTTAGGTGCATGTCATGTAGTTGCACTCATAACTTTCATGATTTTCACGCATAAGTACACCATGTACCTCAGGTTGTCTTAAAAAGTGATCTAAACTGTTCCATACCCTCGAAATAGTACAAAGAGTTCCAATCGTGAATAAAATGGCCAATACATGTATCGCTAAGCAATTATGGATATGTGGGCTACAAGAAAAAAAAAAGAAAATTTCTGAAGATCTGAAAAAAATTGAGAAAAAAAAAGAGAAAGAGAATTTAGAAGAAGATGGAATAAGAGGGAGAAAGGAACATGATATCGCTTGCATAACAGGGAAATTGAGTACATGATGTGGCTTAATTAGATTTCTATCTCTTTTTGAGGTGGAAGGTTAGTGCATGCATCATTCCACCCAATTATAGGCATTAGGGCATTTTTAATGTGCATTCACATCATTTAGGGCATTTTGTTTTATGCATTTTGAAACTGTGTAATACTTCCAAATTCTTCCATGAACCACCCATTCCATCCACCCGTTGCTCGGATTGGTAGGCCACCGTGATTTTCTCCTCACTAATGATTATCAGGAGAACTGCTTCCATGTAGATGGTAGTTAGGGCGAGCAACGTAGTATAGGCGATCACAAGATGCACCAATGCTGAATCGGCGAGTTTTATTATGTTAACTGCCTTATGTGATAGTGTTCATCGGTTTGAAGGATAATTTCTTTTATTGATGATTATTGTCGCCTGTAGGGTAATTACTGTTCTGTGATTAGGAAAGGCTGGTTTGAGAACGTTCAGTGGGAGTCATGTGGAGTGTGGGGTGATGTGTTGATTTTTAGTTGACATCTGCAATCCTATTCTAAGGATTAGTTGCTCGAGGGCGAGCAATGTTTAAGCTTAGGGGAGTTTGATGCGATGATTTTGAGTCGCGTTTATAGACCTTTTTCATATGTGTTTTGTTCTCTTATTACTCATTTTTATGGATAATATTGCATAATTCACTCATTTCGGTCTTTGCCTTCATATTATGTCAAATCCCCTTTGTTTTACTATTTTGAGCATTATTTATCAGCTTATTATAAATTGTGTGGATTTACTTGGTCTTGTTGTGAAATTTCAGGAACAACAAGTATCTGCTTCCGTCGATACCATCGACGGAAGTCGATACCATCGACCAAGCCACAGGTTGTCAGCCGAGAAGAGCAATACAGAGTCGATACCATCGACACCTATGTCGATGGTATCGAGATCCCTTCAAGTTGCTGGTGAAGAAAGTCGATACCATCGACACCCAAGTCGATGGTATCGAGATCACCACAGGCGCTCAGACTAAAAGAAAGGAAAGCTGCCGCTAATCCGCTGGGTCGATACCATCGACCCGCGTCGATGGTATCGACGCCGGCAGATATGCGTTGGATCTGTTTTGATCTCGATCGGACGGCTGTTGTTATTTGACGACCTAATTAGGGACTTATACCTAATGACGGCCGCCCAGACGAGGGAGGATCTCATTTTTTGGTTTGCACGAGTGCCGAGGAGGAGAAAAAAGAGAACGGAGGCCGAGAAGCTCATCCTGGGTGATTCGGACACTGCCGAAGACGATTTCCACCACCGACAGGTGGGGAAGCTCGTGTTCTAAGCCAAGGATCTACCAGTTCTTCTCCGTTCAGGGGTTTTCCCATTTATTTCCCGTTTTTCTTATGAATTCCCCAATTTCTACCATGTATTCGTGTGAGATGAACATGAGAGGCTAAAACCCTCAATCTTTAGGACCGGGAGTAGCCCGGGAATGCATTGTATGACATTTTTATATCAATAATTCATATTTTTCTCTCAAATCCGTGGTATAGATTCGTTTTCTCCATTTCTATTGTTATGCTTGATCACCATAATAATAATTTAACACCCTTAATCACTTCGACAGAAGGATTAACGGTTGAAAAGAGACGAATTCTACATTAATCAATAAAACCCTTGACAAAGGAGTTGTAAAATTAATGGTGGGAACTGAGAGACCGTTTTTAATGCGCTTAGTTTAGGGGAATGATTACTACGACGGTGGAATCAACCTAAACCTAAGTAGTGAATTACACCACGACAGTGGGTAATTCTCATTTCAGGCCACTACTCGGATAGAGAGAGAAGTGTGAGGAATTATATCAAACCTAATACAATGTTGACCCGTGGTGAAACCGCCATCCTAAAGATATCCTTTTGAATTGATTAAATTAACCTTTAATCGATTGTTTTCTTTGTTTGATTTTTCTTTTCTTTTAATTTCAACAACAAAACCCTATTTTGTTAATCGGTCTAGCTGATTGCGATTAGTTAGTAGAAGTCTCCAATAATTCATGTATCCCTGAGTTCGACTCGGGCCTCACAAGGCCTATATTACTCGACGCGTATACTTGCATTTAAGCGCGTAGTAAAATACACGTCAATCCTTATGCAAATATGCTACACGATTGATTACATCTTTCAACAAATAGTCTTATGCCCTAAGGAGATAAGGTATACCTCTCATGCTCCAACCAACCTAAATTAGGTAGCATTGGTGTCATATAAGGTCCATGTAAGAGCTAAACTCCATGACCTCACACCCTCAGTTAGTATGAGATATTAGTAATGACATTATCAGTCAAATTGCAATTAGCTAGCACTGGTATATAGGCTCATTGCTAGAGAGATACAACCCATAGCTATTCCCTTATCAGGGTATGATCTATAGTCAATCCTAATTGTGTCAGCGTATGGTCCGTAAGCAATCCTGATTATATATTGACTCACTACCTACAACCACACTCTAGTTATGGTATGGCCCAAAGCCAATCTTAAAGTTTAGGGTATGGCCCACAACCATTCTTACTAGGATATTGATTCCAACATGCTTTTCACATTAGCTTAACCCTCCTAAGATTTTATCAACCTATACTTATCAAAGTGTTAGCTTAACCCTCCTAAGGGTTTATCAACCTATACTTATCAAAGTGTGTCCATCCCATTACTTCATAGTGTATCAATTGATTGCATTCATATTGTGTCAGCCTACATTCATCAAGTTTTGTCAGTTTACACTCATCAAGGTGTATCGGCTTACACTCATTAAGGAGAATCAGTTGCTAGGGTTAGGGTTTTCCATATCAGCCTCTTTCTCAACCAAGGCGTCACAATTTGACACTCAGCTCAAGAGATCCTCCTGATCATGACAGGATAGTACCCCCAAAGCATAACAGTTTAGCAGCATATCAATCTAAGCACCTCTAGGTCATAACAGTTTAGGCACATCTCAAAGGCATGTTGGTTCAACCCCCTCTAGGGCATGACGAGTTAACCTCATCAAATCCTATCGATTTAGCACATCCCCAAGTCATGACGACTTGCTACATGGTGTGTCGGGTTAAACACCACAAGTCATGAAAACCACTCACAACTTAGTGTATGTGTGTAGACTTGTCATCTTCAACCTTAGGAAGATCGGCCACAAGTCCATCTACTATCATGGAAAGCAGGTACAAGATATGACATCAAACTAACGTGATTCCTTCACCAAAATTGTTCCCAAAAACAACCAACAACTACTAGCATGCATGAGATAAATGATCTAAAGATGAGAAATAACTTAAACACATGGAAGAGTGAAAATAAAAAAGGAGGTTAAGAGTTATATATCTCACCTCAAAGATCTCCACCAAGATCCAAGCTCAAAGGCCAAGCTTCAAGCTCACGAGCTGAAGGTACAAGATGATCCACCAAACTTGATCACCACAACACCTTCAAGGAAGAAGATGTAGTCAAGGTTAAGATAACTCAAGGTAGAAAGGAGATACCCATGATCTATGTCTAAGAAGAAGAATAAAGCTAGGATATATAGCTTACCAAGGTAGAATATGGAATATGATCAAGGAACACCACAACTTGGAACTCATCCACCAAGCTCTAAGAGAAACTCCCTAGCTCTTTAAGATTCTCAAGATCATCCATCAAGAAGGAGAAAAAGCAAAGATGGCCAAAAGGATCCTCTTGCATGGAGTGTGATGCCCAGATCACAAGGATCTTGTAGTCATTTGGGCCCACTATCCAGTGATCCTCGTTTATTCACAACAAAAAAAAAAACTTAAGTCTATGGCCTTAAGGATCACTGGATAAGGAAAGAGTATTTATCAGAAACAAAAGATATATTTTCAACCACAAGTCAAGCCCAACAAACTTGTTCATGTATATACCCTTACAAACCAAAATAGTATAGGGTTTACAAAAAGTTGCACATCTACCCTATACATGATATCTATGCCTAATAATATAGTTTAGCACAGAGTAAAACCTATCCATGTCCATGAATAAGACTTTTGGAAATATGCTCTAACTTGTTGCAGTTGAGTAGTCTGCTTCCTCGCCTGAAGTTATGTGATTTATACATGAAAACAGAGAAAACTAGGATTCAACAAAAGTTGGTATGTACCCCATTCGAGCAGCAGGAGTAAGAACATGATAAAAGATAAATAAAACACATTCAAACGAGGCATTCTTATCAAACATTAATGTATGTATAATTTATGGAAATATTTCAAGAAAAGTTAAGAAGTAGGTTAACATAATTATTTTGATAGACGTCTGGCAGTGTTACTGAGCCTAACCCACCGATGTGTCTCAATCCACATCTACCAAGTCAACTGAGGCTAAGAAATTGCTCCTGCCTCTGGGCCCACAAGCCATACCAGTGCGCACCAGGAGGATAATCCTCAATCTACGTAGACAACCGGGAGACTTATGGTCACCGCTCCCTCCACTAGGGTTCACTCAAATAACATATGCCAGATATACAATTATGTCAACAAAAGTAAGCATTAAGTAGAGATTCAACAACATGTAGGTGGCAATATTTCACTTGGTAATTTCAAATGTTTATGAGACATAATGTTGAAAGGTGATAAATCAATAAGGGGCTAAACCCCTTCTTACTCACCCAATAGAAGGGCAACATACCTTTACAAAGTTGCTTAGTCTTGATGTAAATATTTTGCTTCAAAACCACTGAACTTTCCTATTTCAAAATATGGAAATCAAAATTAGTATGTATGGCAAAGGTATAATATAAAATGACCCTCGAGTGTGGACTACTCTCCCAAGTTATTGCAACTCATTTACCAAGCATATATAGTTATATTGTTCCCAGTTAGATGAAGTTGAACGACGATCCTATTAGTTGTGCTGACGCTCTTATTATTACTCACTCACATAAACATATCATGTCATCCACTCTTGGTTCTATGTTTAATAGACTCTTTGTTTAGTTTACCGTACTTTATCTTCTATTCCCTATTCCCAAGTATACAATATCGCAGTCTATTGATTTTAGCTTGGTTTGCAAGCTAACTAAAAGAACTAGACGGATGGCCATTCATAGATGAATATGTTAATTTTCTATTGGATCGACATACCTATCCTAATAGCTGATTGTTTTATATCATGCCTTCCAACTACGTTTGGCTCAAATTTTAATATTGTTAGTTTGTCAATCGTGCTTTTGCAAAATGCAAGGAAGTGACCCTTTTTCTTGTTATTATTGATAGTCGACACTCTCTCTTTCACCCGCGAGAATTTGGTCTCAAACCGCCACGTATTGTCAGAACAAGAAGGACTAGAAAAATTACCATTGTTGCAGTCTTTAATTCCAACACTGATAAAAGATTAGGAAGGGGCATGTGATTCAGTAGAGCCTTTGTGATTCTGACAAGTACTGGCTGTGGCAGACTTACGAGGAAACTAAACGTGGTTGAAAAAGGTACAACATACAGGGTAGACAATGCGGGAAGGGGAGATTGGGGCTTGGGGAAGGAGGAAGAGTTCGGAGCATGAGAAACTGGTCCTGGGTGAGGCAGAGCTTATGGAGGCTTTATAGCCTCTAGTTTTCAGGAGGAAGGAGAGATCGGGTCGTTCCTTACCGTCCAAGGTAGACAAAGCAATATGGGCAAGATAAAGGGAAATTGACTAGGCTAATCAGCCGCAGACCAAGCCTTGTGGCATCTAATCCGGTAGAACGGAGAATGGTCCCTTCACAATCCTTCATTCGCTGCCTGAGACGGTGCTGCCTGCTAATTACCATGACATCCATAGAGAACAGGTATGGTTGTCAATTCGGTCGGGGGTGTTTACCCCTCTTCTGTGGGTGATGAGCCACAGGCGAGCTAATACTATGGACATTGGCCCATAGATAGCATAATACTTTGCCCACAAGGGAAAACAACATCATTTTGTTTCACGCTTACTAGATTTGGAATATGCTCCGGATTAGATTTTGTCTTTTTATGCCATGTAGGCGCTAAATGTGTCTAGCCCAAATTAGTTTTAGTTTTGTTTTATTTGACAAAAACTTAACTGACATGGACCATTTTGAATTCCGTTATGCTTTAATCTGGACCGAACCAGTCTTGCTCTCAGCAGTATTTAAAATATTGGTCCAAGATCGACTATGTCTTTTGTATTATTGTGTTTTATATGTCAAACTGAAGAACACAGGCTACGAGGCCAGCCAGTCTAATAAGTTCTCGCAATGGGGCGATCTGGAAAAAAAACAAGTAGGACCAAATGCAGATAAACTAATAGAGATTTATCGGGGTAACCCAACCCAGACTTCATAGTCTCGGTTGCAAATTTAAATCGGGCATAAGACTTCCATGTATACGTGTCCTAATGTGGCAACATGATGATTTTTTTTCTTTTTTTGCACCACTCGTAGAATAAAATTAACATATAGAATTTATACTTTTTTAAAGTCTAAGAATAATTAATTAAGAGATATTCATATTACCATGTGTTTTAGTGTGTGACTACTCTCTCACTCTAAAAAGGGATTTCGTCTGTGAAATATGTGTTAAGAGAACAATCTTGGGTGAAGTTTCACCATCTCTTCTTTGAGTTCCCATGCAACTTCTTCTATACCATGATGTTTCCAAAGTATCTTCACCAACTGTATGTCTTTATTTTTCATCTTTTTCGTCTGGCTATCTAGAATTTTGACTGGATATTCTTCATAGGTTAAGTCATCCCTGATCTCGAGAGGTTCTAGTGTCAGGTTATGCATAGGATCCTTTACATACTTTTTTAGTAGGGACACATGAAAACATCATGCATACGACTATATGAGGGAGGTAATTCTAGTCGATAAGCACACTCCCCCATTCATTATAGGATCTCAAATGGACCCACATATCTAGGGCTCAACTTACCTTTAGCCTTGGATCGAGCTATTGCCTTGATAGGGTTAACCTTTATGAATACAAAATCTCCAACCCTAAAGTGTAGATCCATACGATGTTTATCAGCATATAATTTTTGTCTACCTTGTGCGGCCTTCATTCATCTGCGAATCATCTCAACCTGATCTTTATATAATTGAAGATCCTCAGATTTCATCAGAGCTCTCTCTCCTACTTCATCCCAATGAATAGGAGATCTACAAGGGTGACTGTACAAGGCTTCATATGGTGGCATACCAATACTAGATTGGTAACTATTGTTGTATGCAAACTCTGCTAGAGGAAAGTATTGCTCCCAAGATCCTCCCCAATCCATAACACACGACCTCAAGAGGTCTTCAAGGATTTGGATGGTGCATTCATATTGTCCATCAGTTTGAGGATGATAGGCAGTGCTCATCAAAAGTCGAGTCCCCAACTCTTCTTGTACTTGTCTCCATAATCAACATGTGAACTTCGGGTCTCTATCAGACACAATAGATTTGGGAACACCATGTAAGCGAACTATCTCCATAACATATAATGTCACCATTTTAGGAACTGCAATTGTTGTTTTAATAGGTAGGAAGTGAGCTGATTTGGTGAGTCGATCGACCACAACCCATATAGAATCACGACCCTTTTTACTCTTTGGTAGACCAGTGACAAACTCCATGGTGACCTTGTCCCACTTCCACTCAGGTATGTCCAGAGGTTGCAACAGGCCACCAGGTCGTTGATGTTCAGCTTTAATTTGTTGGCAAGTCAGACATCGAGATACAAACTCAGCTACATCACGCTTCATGTTTCTCCACCAAAAAGACCTTTGGATATCCTTATACATTTTAGTAGAGCCTGGATGTATGATGTATCGAGTTTTATGGGCTTCTTGAAGAATGTGAGACCTTAGATCCCCAATGTTAGGTATCCACAAGTGATATCTGAATCGAATGGCCCCATCAAGTCCTATTTGTAACTCAGTTTGTGGATTTTCCATCATGGCTTTCATGTCATCAAGCTCAGGACTTAGTTTTTGTGCACTTATTATTTTAGTCACCCAGGCAGGTGTGATAGACAAGCTAGACATCATCATTGATAGGTTATGGAACAAATCTTCGTGTAGTCTCCATTCTGATGAAAGAACAAAAGCACATACTAGATCCCTTTTGCGGCTTAAGGCATCGGCAACTACGTTGGCCTTGCCAGGGTGGTAGAGAATCTCAAAGTCATAATCTTTCATGTATTCGACCCATCTTCTTTGCCTTAGGTTTAAATCCTTTTGTGAAAGGAGGTATTTTAAGATCTTATGGTCAGTATAAATCTCAAATTGCACTCCATATAGATAGTGTCGCCAGATTTTTAAAGAAAACACTATGGCTGCTAGCTCGAGGTCATGGGTGGGGTAACTATTCTCATGTGGCTTCAACTGCCTTGAAGAAAATGACACCACACAACCCTCTTGCATCAGAACACACCCTAATCCTTAAAGGGATGTGTCACTATATATTACAAAACCTTTCCCTTCTACTGGGAGAACTAGAATTGGTGCTGAAGTCAATCTCCTTTTCAATTCTTGGAAACTCTTCTCACTCTCCATTGACCACACAAACTTGACATTTTTCCGTGTCAATTTTGTGAGAGGAAGTGAGATTTTTGAGAAGTCCTTTATAAATCGTCTGTAGTACCCGGCCAGATCCAGAAAGCTATGGATTTGTGTGGTCATTCGTGGGGCTTGCTAGTTGAGTACTGCTTCTACTTTTGTGGGGTCCATTGAAACCTTCCCAGTTGAGATCATGTTCCCCAAAAACATTACTTCAAAACCCCAAAAATCACACTTTGAGAATTTTGCTTAAAGTTGATGTCTCCTCAAAGTGTGTAATACAATTCTCAAATGCTCACGATGCTTGTCTAATGAAGATGAGTATACCAACACATCATCTATGAACACAATTACAAATATATCTAGGTATGGTTGAAAAACCCTATTCATTAAGTCCATGAAGGCTCCAGGGGCATTTGTTAGCCCAAAGGGCATAACAAGAAACTCATAGTGACCATAACTAGATCGGAAGTTTATCTTTGGGACATTAGAGTCTTTCACCCTCAATTGGTGGTACCCACTCCTTAGATCAATCTTAGAAAAGACAGTGGCTTCTCTCAGCTGATCGAAGAGATCATCAATCCTCGGGAGACGGTACTTGTTTTTTATAGTTGCTTGGTTTAACATTCTATAGTTTATACACATGTAGAGTGAACCATATTTCTTTTTTACAAACAAGACATGTGCTCCCCAAGGAGACACACTTGGGCGTATAAATCCTAGATCAAGTAATTCTTAGAGTTTCTTCTTTAATTCAGCTAACTCTACAGGTGCCATACGGTAAGAAGCTTTTGAAATTGGTGTAGTTCCTTGCACCAAGTCAATGGAGAATTCTATCTCTCTTTCAGGTGGGAGTCCAGGGAGTTCCCCAGGGAAGACATCTATATATTCACACACAACATCAATCTCTTTGAATGCTTTCAACTAGGGCCCATCAACCGTCACTGAGGCAATAAAGGCTTGACATCCTTGGGAGATCATTTTGTGTTCACACATGGTAGAGATTATCATTTTCTCATATGATTTCTTCCCAACAACTACGAAAGGTTCTCCACTAGGGTGATTAAGGTGAATCTTCTTACCTGCACAATCTAAAAAGGCTGTATACCTTTCTAACCAATCCATCCCTAGGATAACATCAAAATCCACCATATCAAAAAGGATGAGGTCTACTAAAAACTCTCTCCCCTCAAGAAGGAGAGGAATTGGAGGGATTTTTTGAAGAGTAGTCATAACTCGACCTTTTGGAGTATGTACCTCTAAAGTATACCCCAAATCCAAAATAGGAAGATCAAGGAATTCTGCTAATGCAATAGGATAAGAGTATGTGTTGAACCAGAATCAAAGAGGGCTTTAACTGCCTGACCCTTTATGTAAATCGTACCTTCAATCACTTTTCCTTTTGTTGCGCTAGCTTCTTCAGAACTTACAACAAAGACTCTACCCACTCGACGTTCTCCAGATGGTATATTTCCTCCTTGTCCACTTTTACCACTCTTGTATTGCCCTTGATCTGGCGGGACACTTTGTCTTGGAGCATATATTTGTTGTCCAGTAGCATTTTTCCCAGGTATAAAATCCCTTTCTTCTTGGCTTTTATGTCTATATTGTTGTTGTCGTGGACACTAAAACTTTTTGTGCCCAGGATGTAGACAAAGAAAGCAAACAGGTCTTGGGAAATGACATGTGCCCTCATGAGGCCTCCCACAGTTATTGCAACCAACCTTCTGGCTCTTGATGCCAAACTTAGGATGTTTCCCTTGATGTTGTCTTTTGTGGGTGTTCTGAGAATGTAACCTGGTAGAAATAGCTGTGTAAGAGGATGAAGAGCCACAGCGCCATCCTGGAAAAGACTCTAGTGCTAGATCCTTATTCAGATTGTCTTGGAATGTGGGGAGATCAAGGGGAAGAAGGGCCTTCCCAAGTTCAAGATTTAACCCTTCAATGAATTGCCTAATCTTCCTTTCCTCATCAAGGTGAGGAGCAAATATCTTTAATAGAAAAAAGCAAAGAGCATAGACCTCAACAGGGTCTGATCCTTGTCTCAAGTTGAGAAATTCTTTCTCCTTTTTCGTTAGGTCTGTCTTTGAGATACATCTGTTGTGAAAGTCCTTTAGAAATTATGTCCACGTAGGTAGAGGAGCATCAACATCATGACCATGATGATGATTTTCCCACCAGACCCTTACAGAACCTGTGAATATGTAAGTAGAAAAGTGTACCCATTGGCATTGTGGGATCTCCATGCCCTCAAACATGCGCTCCATCGAGCGTACCCAAGAATCAGCCTGATCCACGACATCAGGTGTGTCATCTCCAGAAAAATCTTCAGGCCTCATCTTAATGAAGGCGACTAAAGTGATTTCTCTTGATCTGATGGTTGTCTCTGACCTTTGGGTATCTTGGGATACTACATCCCTGAGATATTTCTTGAATAAAGAAAGCTCAACACCAGATTGTTGAGTGTTATGAGCCATTGAATGTTCTGGAGTTGTTGGGGTTTGTTGCAGAATAGGTGACCCAAAGAGTTGGAAAGTGGAAGGAGTCATTGGAGTTGTTCCAGCCTCTGATGTCATGTTTACTTCTATAGGGAAAGTTGACTCCAGAATGAAGGAGATGCTGTGAGAAATAGACCTACGAAGGAATACCAACGAGATATGTTAGAAAAAAAAATTATATATCCTACATATATATGGACATGTATAGGCGTCGACTGTGGTTGACTCTGATACCACTTTTCCATGTGATGCCCAGATCACAAGGATCTTGTAGTCATTTGGGCCCACTATCCAGTGATCCACATTTATTCACAACAACAAAAAAACTTGAGTCTATGGCCTTAAGGATCACTGGATAAGGAAAGAGTATTTATCAGAAACAAAATATATATTTTCAACCACAAGTCAAGCCCAACAAACTTGTTCATTTATATACCCTTACAAACCAAAATAGTATAGGGTTTACAAAAAGTTGCACATCTACCCTATACATGATATCTATGCCTAATAATATAGTTTAGCACAAAGGAACACCTATCCATGTCCATGAATAAGACTTTTGGCTATATGCTCTAACTTGTTGCAGTTGAGTAGTCTGCTTCCTCGCCTGAAGTTATGTGATTTATACATGAAAATAGAGAAAACTAGGATTCATCAAAAGCTAGTATGTACCCCATTCGAGCAGCAGGAGTAAGAACATAATAAAAGATAAATAAAACACATTCAAATGAGGCATTGTTATCAAACATTAATGTATGTATAATTTATGGAAATATTTCAAGAAAAGTTAAGCAGTAGCTTAACAAAATTATTTTGATTGATGTCTGGCAGTGTTACTGAGGCTAACCCACCGATGTGTCTCAATCCACATCTTACAAGTCAACCAAGGCTAAGTAATTGCTCCTACCTCTGGGCCTGCAGCCCATACCAGTGCGCACCAGGAGGAAAATCCTCAGTCTACGTAGACAGCCGGGAGACTTATGGTCACCTCTCCCTCCACTAGGGTTCACTCAAATAACATATGCCAGATATACAATTATGTCAACAAAATCAAGCATTAAGTAGAGATTCAACAACATGTAGGTGGCAATATTTCACTTGGTAATTTCAAATGTTTATGAGACATAATTTTGAAAGGTGATAAATCAATAAGGGGCTAAACCCCTACTTACTCACCCAATAGAAGGGCAACATACCTTTAAAAAGTTGCTTAGTCTTGATGTAAATATTTTTCTTTAAAACCACTGAACTTGCCTATTTCAAAATATGGAAATCAAAATTAGGATGTATGGAAAAGTTATAATATAAAATGACCCTCGAGTGTGGACTACTCTCTCGAGTTATTGCAACCCATTTACCAAGCATATATAGTTATATTATTCCCAATTAGATGAAGTTGAACCACGATCCTATTAGATGTGTTGACACTCTTATTATTAGTCACTCACATAAACATATCATGTCATCCACTCTTGGTTCTATGATTAATAGACTCTTTGTTTAGTTTACCGTACTTTATCTTCTATTCCCTATTCCCAAGTATACAATATCACAGTCTATTGATTTTATCTTGGTTTGCAAGCTAACTAAAAGAACTAGATGGATGGCCATTCATAGATGAATATGTTAATTTTCTATTGGATTGACATACCTATCCTATTAGATGATTCTTTTATATCATGCCTTCCAATTATGTTTGGCTCAAATTTTAATATTGTTAGTTTGTCAAGCGTGCTTTTGCAAAATGCAAGGAAGTGACCCTTTTTCTTGTTATTATCGATAGTCGACGCTCTCTCTTTCACCAGCAAGAATTTGGTCTCAAACCGCCGCGTATTGTCAGAACAAGAACGGCTAGAAAAATTTCCAAGTGTTGAAGTCTTTAATTCCAACGCTGATAAAAGATTAGGAAGGGGCATGTGATTCCGTAGACCCTTTGTGATTCTGACGAGTATCGGCTGCGGTAGACTTACGAGGAAACTAAATGTCGTTGAAAAAGGTACAACATACAGGGTAGATGATGTGGGAAGGGGAGATTGGAGCTCGGGGAAGGAGGAAGAGTTCGGAGCATGAGAAACTAATCATGGGTGAGGAAGAGCTTATGGAGGCTTTATAGCCTCTAGTATTCAGGAGGAAGGAGAGATCGGGTCATTCCGTACCGTCCAAGGTAGACAAAGCAATATGGGTGAGAGAAAGGGAAATTGACTAGGCTAATCAGCCACTGACCAAGCCTCATGGCATCTAATCCAGTAGAACGGGGAATGCTCCCTTCACAATCCTTCATTCGCTGCCTGAGACGGCGTTGCCTGCTAATTACCATGACATCCATAGAGAACAGGTGTGGTTGTCAATTCGGTCAGGGGTGTTTACCCCTCTTCTGTGGGTGATGAGCCAGGGGCAAGCTAATACTATGGACACTGGCCCATAGATAGCATAATACATTGCCCACAAGGGAAAACAACATCATTTTGTTTCACGCTTGCTTGATTTGGAATATGCTCCGGATTAGATTTTGTCTTTTTGTGCCATGTAGGCACTAAATTTGTCTAGCCCAAATTAGTTTTAGTTTTATTTTATTTGCCAGAAACTGAACTGACATGGACCGTTTTGAATTCTGTTATGCTTTGATCCGGACCAAACCAGTCTTGCTCTCAGAAGTATTTAAAATATCGATCCAAGATCGACTATGTCTTTTGTATTATTGTGTTTTATATGTCAAACTGAAGAACACGGGCTACGAGGCCAGCCAATCTAATAAGTTCTCACAATGGGGCGATCTGAAAAGAAAAAAAAACAAGTAGGACCAAATGCAGATAAACTAATATAGATTTATCGGGGTAACCCAACCCAGACTTCATAGTCTCGGTCGCAAATCGAACCGGGCTTAAGACTTCCATGTATACGTGTCCTAATGTGGCAACATGATGCTTTTTTTCTTTCCTTGCTCAACTCGTAGAATAAAATTAACATATAAAATTTATACTTGTTTAAAGTCTAAGAATAATTAATTAAGAGATACTCATATTACCTTGTGTTTTAGTCTGTGACTATTCTCTCACCCTAAAAAGAGATTTCGTCTGTGAAATCTGTGTTAAGAGAACAATCGTGGGTGAAGTTTCACCATCTCTTCTTTGAGTTCACATGTAGCTTCTTCTATACCATGATGTTTCCAAAGTATCTTCACCAACTGTATGTCTTTATTTTTCATCTTTTTTGTCTGGCTATCTAGAATTTTGATCGGATATTCTTCATAGGTTAAGTCATCCCTGATCTCGAGAGGTTCTAGTGTCAGGTTATGCATAGGATCCTTTACATACTTTTTTAGTAGGGATACATGAAAAACATCATGCATACGACTATAGGAGGGAGGTAATTCTAGTCGATAAGCACACTCCCCCACTCATTGTAGGATCTCAAATGGACCCACATAACTAGGGCTCAACTTACCTTTAGCCCTAGATCGAGCTATTTCCTTGATAGGCTTAACCTTTATGAATACAAAATCTCCAACCCTAAAGTATAGATCCATACGATGTTTATCAGCATATAATTTTTGTCTATCTTGTGCGGCCTTCATTCATCTGCAAATCATCTCAACCTGATCTTTATACAATTGAAGATCCTCAGATTTCATCAGAGCTCTCTCTCCTACTTCATCCCAATGAAGAGGAGATCTACCAGGGCGACCATACAAGGCTTCATATGGCGGCATACCAATACTAGATTGGTAACTATTGTTGTATGCAAACTCTGCTAGAGGAAGGTATTGCTCCCAAGATCCTCCCCAATCCATAACACACGACCTCAAGAGGTCTTCAAGGATTTGGATGGTGCATTCAAATTGTCCATCAGTTTGAGGATGATAGGCAGTGCTCATCAAAAGTCGAGTCCCCAACTCTTCTTGTACTTGTCTCCATAATCGACATGTGAACTTCGGGTCTCTATCAGACACAATAGATTTGGGAACACCATGTAAGTGAACTATCTCCTTAACATATAATGTCTCCATTATAGGAACTGCAATTGTTGTTTTAATAGGTAGGAAGTGAGCTGATTTGGTGAGTCGATCGACCACAACCCATATAGCATCATGACCCTTTTTACTCTTTGGTAGACCAGTGACAAACTCCATGGTGACCTTGTCCCACTTCCATTCAGGTATGTACAGATGTTGCAACAGGCCACCAGGTCGTTGATGTTCATCTTTAATTTGTTGGCAAGTCAGACATCGAGATACAAACTCAGCTACATCACGCTTCATGTTTCTCCACCAAAAAGACCTTTGGATATCCTTATACATTTTAGTAGAGCCTGGATGTATGATGTATCGAGTTTTATAGGCTTCTTGAAGAATGCAAGACCTTAGATCCCCAATGTTAGGTATCCACAAGCGATGTCTGAATAGAATGGCCCCATCAAGTCCTATTTGTAACTTAGTTTGTGGCTTTTCCATCATGGCTTTCATGTCATCAAGCTCACGACTTAGTTTTTGTGCACTTATTACTTTAGTCACCCAGGCGGGTGTGATAGACAAGCTAGACATCATCATTGATAGGTTATGGAACAAATCTTCATGTAGTCTCCATTCCGATGAAAGAACAAAAGCACATACTAGATCCCTTTTGCGGCTTAAGGCATCGGCAACCACGTTGGCCTTGCCAGGGTGGTAGAGAATCTCAAAGTCATAATCTTTCATGTATTCGACCCATCTTCTTTGCCTTAGGTTTAAATCCTTTTGTGAAAGGAGGTATTTTAAGCTCTTATGGTCAGTATAAATCTCAAATTGCACTCCATATAGATAGTGTCGCCATATTTTTAAAGAAAACACTATGGCTGCTAGCTCGAGGTCATGGGTGGGGTAATTATTCTCATGTGGCTTCAACTGCCTTGAAGCAAATGACACCACACGACCCTCTTGGATCAGAACACACCCTAATCCTTAAAGGGATGTGTCACTATATATTACAAAACCTTTCCCTTCTACTGGGAGAACTAGAACTGGTGCTGAAGTCAATCTCCTTTTCAATTCTTGGAAACTCTTCTCACACTTTGTTGACCACACAAACTTGACATTTTTCCGTGTCAATTTTGTGAGAGGAAATGAGATTTTTGAGAAGTCCTTTATAAATTGTCTGTAGTACCCGACCAGATCCAGAAAGCTATGGATTTGTGTGGTCGTTCATGGGGCTTGCTAGTTGAGTACTGCTTCTACTTTTGTGGGGTCCATTGAGATCGTCCCAGCTGAGATCATGTTCCCCAAAAACATTACTTCAAAAAGCCAAAAATCACACTTTGAGAATTTTGCTTAAAGTTGATGTCTCCTCAAAGTGTGTAATACAATTCTCAAATGCTCATGATGCTTGTCTAATGAAGATGAGTATACCGACACATCATCTATGAACACAATTACAAATATATCTAGGTATGGTTGAAAAACCCTGTTCATTAAGTCCATGAACGCTGCAGGGGCATTTGTTAGCCCAAAGGGCATAACTAGAAACTCATAGTGACAATAACTAGATCAGAAGGTTATCTTTGGGACATCAGAGTCTTTCACCCTCAATTGGTGGTACCCACTCCTTAGATCAATCTTAGAAAAGACAGTGGCTTCTCTCAGCTGATCGAAGAGATCATCAATCCTCGGGAGAGGGTACTTATTTTTTATAGTTGCTTGGTTTAACATTCTATAGTCTATACACATGTAGAGTGAACCATCTTTCTTTTTTACAAACAAGATATGTGCTCCCCAAGGAGACACACTTGGGCATATAAATCCTAGATCAAGTAATTCTTGGAGTTGCTTCTTTAATTCATCTAACTCTACAGGTGCGATACAGTAAGGGGCTTTTGAAATTGGTGTAGTTCCTTGCACCAAGTCAATGGAGAATTCTATCTCTCTTTCAGGTGGGAGTCCAGGGAGTTCCCCAGGGAAGACATCTATATATTCAAACACAACATCAATATCTTTGAGTGCTTTCAACTGGGGCCCATCAACCGTCACTGAGGCAATAAAGGCTTGACATCCTTGGGAGATCATTTTGTGTGCACACATGGCAGAGATTATCATTTTCGCATATGATTTCTTCCCAACAACTACTAAAGGTTCTCCACTAGGGTGATTAAGGTGAATCTTCTTCCCTGCACAATCTAAAAAGGCCTTGTACCTTTCTAACCAATCCATCCCTAGGATTACATCAAAATCCACCATATCAAAAAGGATGAGGTCTACTAAAAACTCTCTCCCCTCAAGAAGGAGAGTAATTGGAGGGATTTTTCGAAGAGTAGTCATAACTTGACCTTTTGGAGTATGTACCTCTAAAGTATACCCCAAATCCAAAATAGGAAGATCAAGGAATTCTACTGATACAATAGAGATAAGAGTATGTGTTGAACTAGAATCAAAGAGGTCTTTAACTGCCTGACCCTTTATGTAAATCGTACCTTCAATAACTTTTCCTTTTGCTGCGCTAGCTTCTTCAGAACTTACAACAAAGACTCTACCCCCTCAATGTTCTCCAGATGGTATATGTCCTCCTTGTCCACTTTTACCACTCTTGTATTGCCCTTGATCTGGCGGGACACTTTGTCTTGGAGCATATATTTGTTGTCCAGTAGCATTTTTCCCAGGTGTAAAATCCATTTCTCCTTGGGTTTTATGTCTATATTGTTGTTGTCATGGACACTGAAACTTTTTGTGCCTAGGATGTAGACAAAGAAAGCAAACAGGTCTTGGGAAATGACATGTGCCCTCCTGAGGCCTCCCACAGTTATTGCAACCAACCTTCTGGCTCTTGATGCCAAACATAGGTTGTTTCCCTTGATGTTGTCTTTTGTGGGTGTTCTAAGAATGTAACCTGGTAGAAATAGTTGTGTAAGAGGATGAAGAGCCACGACGCCATCCTGGAAAAGACTCTAGTGCTAGAGCCTTATTCAGATTGTCTTGGAATGTGGGGACATCAAGGGGAAGCAGGGCCTTTCCAAGTTCAGGATCTAACCCCTCAATAAATTGCCTAATCTTCCTTTCCTCATCAAGGTGAGGAGCAAATCTCTTTAGCAGAAAAAAGCAACGAGCATAGACCTCCACAGGGTCTGATCCTTGTCTCAAGTTGAGAAATTGTTTCTCCTTTTTCATTAGGTCTGTCTTTGAGATACATCTGTTGTGAAAGTCCTTTAGAAATTCTGCCCAAGTACGTAGAGGAGCATCAACATCACGACCATAATGATGATTTTCCCACCAGACCCTTACAGAACCTGTGAATATGTAAGTAGAAAAGTGTACCCATTGGCGTTGTGGGATCTCCATGCCCTCAAACATGCGCTCCATCGAGCGTACCCAAGAATCAGCCTGATGTACGACATCAGGTGTGTCATCTCCAGAAAATTCTTCAGGCCTCATCTTAATGAAGGTGACTAAAGTGATTTCTCTTGATCTGATGGTTGTCTCCGACCTTTGGGTAGCTTGGGATACTACATCCCCGAGATGTTGCTTGAATAAAGAAAGCTCAACACCAGATTGTTGAGTGTTATGAGCCATTGAATGTTCTAGAGTTGTTGGGGTTTGTTGCAGAATAGGTGACCCAAAGAGTTGGAAAGTGGAAGGAGTCGTTGGAGTTGTTCCAGCCTCTGATGTCATGTTTAGTCCCGTAGGGAAAGTTGACTCCAAAATGAAGGAGAGGCTGCGAGCAATATACCTACGAAGGAATACCAACGAGATATGTTAGAAAACAAAATTGTAAATCCTACATCTATATGGACATGTATAGGCATCGACTGTGGTTGGCTCTGATACCACTTTTCCATGTGATGCCCAGATCACAAGGATCTTGTAGTCATTTGGGCCCACTATCCAGTGATCCTCATTTATTCACAACAAAAAAAAACTTGAGTCTATGGCCTTAAGGATCACTGGATAAGGAAAGAGTATTTATCAGAAACAAAAGATATATTTTCAACGACAAGTCAAGCCCAACAAACTTGTTCATTTATATACCCTTACAAACCAAAATAGTATAGGGTTTACAAAAAGTTGCACATCTACCCTATACATGATATCTATGCCTAATAATATAGTTTAGCACAAAGGAACACCTATCCATGTCCATGAATAAGACTTTTGGTAATATGCTCTAACTTGTTGCAGTTGAGTAGTCTGCTTCCTCGCCTGAAGTTATGTTATTTATACATGAAAATAGAGAAAGCTAGGATTCATCAAAAGCTAGTATGTACCCCATTCGAGCAGCAGGAGTAAGAACATAATAAAAGATAAATAAAACACATTCAAATGAGGCATTGTTATCAAACATTAATGTATGTATAATTTATGGAAATATTTCAAGAAAAGTTAAGCAGTAGCTTAACAAAATTATTTTGATTGATGTCTGGCAGTGTTACTGAGGCTTACCCACCGATGTGTCTCAATCCACATCTTACAAGTCAACCAAGGCTAAGTAATTTCTCCTACCTCTGGGCCTGCAGCCCATACCAGTGCGCACCAGGAGGAAAATCCTCAGTCTACGTAGACAGCCGGGAGACTTATGGTCACCTCTCCCTCCACTAGGGTTCACTCAAATAACATATGCCAGATATACAATTATGTCAACAAAAGCAAGCATTAAGTAGAGATTCAACAACATGTAGGTGGCAATATTTCACTTGGTAATTTCAAATGTTTATGAGACATAATTTTGAAAGGTGATAAATCAATAAGGGGCTAAACCCCTACTTACTCACCCAATAGAAGGGCAACATACCTTTAAAAAGTTGCTTAGTCTTGATGTAAATATTTTTCTTTAAAACCACTGAACTTGCCTATTTCAAAATATGGAAATCAAAATTAGGATGTATGGAAAAGTTATAATATAAAATGACCCTCGAGTGTGGACTACTCTCTCGAGTTATTGCAACCCATTTACCAAGCATATATAGTTATATTATTCCCAATTAGATGAAGTTGAACCACGATCCTATTAGATGTGTTGACACTCTTATTATTAGTCACTCACATAAACATATCATGTCATCCACTCTTGGTTCTATGATTAATAGACTCTTTGTTTAGTTTACCGTACTTTATCTTCTATTCCCTATTCCCAAGTATACAATATCACAGTCTATTGATTTTATCTTGGTTTGCAAGCTAACTAAAAGAACTAGATGGATGGCCATTCATAGATGAATATGTTAATTTGCTAATGGATCGACATACCTCTCCTATTAGCTGATTCTTTTATATCATGCCTTCCAACTACGTTTGGCTCAAATTTTAATATTGTTAGTTTGTCAATCGTGCTTTTGCAAAATGTAAGGAAGTGACCCTTTTTCTTGTTATTATCGATATTCGACGCTCTCTCTTTCACCAGCAAGAATTTGGTCTCAAACTGCCGCGTATTGTCAGAACAAGAATGACTGGAAAAATTACCAAGTGTTGCAGTCTTTAATTCCAACACTGATAAAAGATTAGGAAGGGGCATGTGATTCCGTAGACCCTTTGTGATTCTGACGAGTACCGGTTGCGGCAGACTTATGAGGAAACTAAATGTGGTTGAAAAAGGTACAACGTACAGGGTAGACGATGTGGGAAGGGGAGATTGGAGCTCAGGGAAGGAGGAAGAGTGCGGAGCATGAGAAACTAGTCATGGGTGAGGAAGAGCTTATGGAGGCTTTATAGCCTCTAGTTTTCAGGAGGAAGGAGAGATCGGGTCATTCCTTATTGTCCAAGGTAGACAAAGCAATATGGGTGAGAGAAAGGGAAATTGAATAGGCTAATCAGCCACTGACCAAGCCTCATGGCATCTAATCTGGTAGAACGGGGAATGGTCCCTTCACAATCCTTCATTCGCTGCCTGAGACGGCGTTTCCTGCTAATTACCATGACATCCATAGAGAACAGGTATGGTTGTCAATTTGGTTAGGGGTGTTTACCCCTCTTCTGTGGGTGATGAGCCACATGTGAGCTAATACTATGGACACTGGCCCATATATAGCATAATACTTTGCCCACAAGGGAAAACAACATCATTTTGTTTCACATTTGCTTGATTTGGAATATGCTCTGGATTAAATTTTGTCTTTTTGTGCCATGTATGTGCTAAATTGCAATTTGCACCAAAACTATCATATATAACACAAACAACCTTCAAACATGCTCAAACTTGAAACTTGAGCTCTTCCTAAGTCTGGATTACTTTTCAAAAGATTAAGACAAGGTTCTAGTCATCTTACTTAGGAAAAACTTCTAGATTTATCTTGAAACCCTAGTCACGGTCCTTACAAGTCATAAACCCATAATAAGGATTTCACCCCCGAAATCCCAAGAGAAAGGAGATTGATATTACTCATGCATTGCACTTTCAAACTTTCACATAGCTCCTTGATATTAGGGTAATTTCATCAAACTTGACCAACAAATTGTTCTTCCATCCAAGGTCAAACAAGATCTATTGCATGAGGTACATACTCAACTTATCCTCTTCCATTACTGGTTGCAAAGTCCACCCTATGCAAGGTGATACTTTCTTATCCATAGAAACACTATACATACTTATCCTTATTCATCTTAGGTGGCAACACTTTCTTATGTATCACCTTATCAACTTACCACATCATATGATAAGATTCTCAAACCTGAAGGTTTACCATACCCTTCTCAAACCTCAGCATGTCTCTTCCAAAGAAATACTAGATATGCATTCTGTCACTTACTTGGGACTACAGGACCTACCATGCTTCCGTTGTACTACTCTGAAATGCTAACTCGACATAGAGTTCACTTATGACTTATACCAACTGGCCTCCTATTATGTACACTCCCAGCTATACTTTCTCCTCAACTGATCTAGATAAGTACTAGAAATTCTGCTCATCAATGTACACCACTTTAGGAACCCTCCTTATGTAAAGAAGTGAAAACACCTCCTTACTAAACATTTGAACAATAAAACCTCCAGTCCAAACACACTCAGAAGGTATGTTGGAGTTGGTGTAAATTTTTCAAATCTTTATATAATGGTAACAAAAGACCAAAGTATAGCAGCGGAAGAAGATATTTGACTATATTCAATTATAAAACAAAGGGTCACAAACTTACATCATAAGGATCCATGTAGAGGAAATCTAAACCACCTCAAGATTGTCTCCAAGCTTTATCATCACAAACTAAGTCCAGGTCACCATGTCATGCATTCAAGTCTTCCACCTAGGGTTGGAAGCATACCCCATCAAAAGAGAAATAAAAGGAGACATCAGCAAAGGCTGGCATGTGCATACTAAAAAGCAAATTGATCAATTTAAGGAAATAGGGACACCAAAATAAAAGGCTTCCCATGCAAGAGATAAGTACCACCCAAATGGGTATCAAGAGAAAAGAATCACAATAAGAATGATACTTGCCATAAAACAACACATAAAATTGGATTGTGCCATAAATAAATCCACTACCATGGTGGGAAACAAAGCACAAGTAGGGCACACACCCCACAATCAATATCCTGCATGCATGTGAGATAAGCATAGCCCTAGAACAATATAAACACAATTGGCGGCCAACCCCCATAAAGCTGAAACCTGATAGAGAAAGGAATACTTCCAATCTCCCAATTATATAAAACGGGTCAAGACACACATCTTGCCCTGGGTACGAGGCTCCTTTCCATCCCAAAAAGAGTAGAACATATAACATCTACTACAAACAAAACCAATGCACTTACACTACTCTAGTGCTACTGAATCACATAGCATGTTAATGTAGAGGCAAGTAGAAAGTATAGTCAGAATTATCAAGGTTGCCATCACACAATGGACAACACAAACATATAAACAAATCCACTTCAAATTGGGAAAATATCAACAAGTAAAATTCCACATCACAGTGGGTATATAATATCAAAAGTCCAAATTGCACCAAGGCAACAAGATAAGATTCAAAGAGAATATCCATGATTACAAGATCAAAACAAAAAAAAGATAGTTCACATGAACCATGATATCAAAAGAAAAGAGCAATGTGTATAGGCTATTGTCCATAGGACCAAGAGAAAGAATAAAAATAGGCTAATTGCTCAACAAGAATAATCGGGGATGCAAACATACATAAGAAAGGAAATAGAAATTGCTCAATATAAGATTAATGTGGGATGCAATCATACCTCAACTATAGAGTCAACGATCCAAAGTCACATCTAGGTCCAAGCCTAGGCATCCAAAGCATCTATTATCATATATGTGGGATTAGGGTTAGATTTATATTAATTATTCAAAACCCTAAAAATCGTCTTTTTATTGTTAATGAATTAGGTTATCAAAACCATGCCATATTTTAGGTTATATTTTTCTGAGTTCAAAACATATTTTATTGTATTTTTCTGACTTATAAATTATTAGTTATGAATTATACAAATTATTATCTTATTTAATTAGATCCATAAAAATCACCTATTCAAAACATCAAAGTCAGGCGACAAAACTGATACCATTAGAAAGATTGTATTTTTCTGAATCCAACGAATATTTATTTGTATTTTTTCTGGACTATGAATAATTAGTTATCCATTTTACAAAACCAACCAATGGAAAGCCAAGAAAAAGCCACGTCAGCCAAAATGATTGCAAGCGAAGAGAGACAGAGTGACCACGCGTGGCATGGCCCAATGGGAGTCACCCATGTCAGAGAGTCAGCAGCTTGGTCAAAGACCAGTGAAGCCGCACTGAAGGAAAGCAGAGATGAGGCGAAAAGTCAAAACTGCCCTCCATAGAAAAACAAAATGAGATAGAAAGTAAAGGGGTGAAACTGGGAAAACAACCGAGGGGTTTTTCCCCCGTCCAGAGCGCCCGAGCCATGGCAGCCAAGAAGCTCCAGGCCAAGAAGCCAACCGCTGCTCTGGGCGCTAAAACACCACCAAACCTCCCATATGCCTCCGCGAGGGACCCGAGAACTCAAGGGGACCATTATCATTTCACAAGCTCGACAGAACGATACAGATACACTCTGACATGAAAAACCACATAAAAGAGGGCAAAAAGAGGGAAACCCAAGATACTCACCCTGGGAACCAATTAGTTGAGCCAAAAGCTTCGTGGGGACATCAGCATCACGAACATCTCCTTACCGGCGACCAAGTAGGTTCCAATCTCCAGGCCGACCAACCAACAGCCGAAGGTGGAAGCCGGAGTTGGGGAACCATATGCATGGCCCAATGAGCCCAAACCACTGCGGCCAACAAGCTATGGGGCCTCGGAGGAGGTCATGGGATAACTTTCCAACGGTCCGGTGGTGAAGGGCAGCGAGGAACGCCGAAACAGAGCAATCAGAGAGAAAATAGGGGAGTCCAGTGATGGCTCACAAACTAGGTAACAAAGCCCCGAACTCAGGTATATATATATACGATCATCATGACCGAGAGGAAGAGAGGGACATGTTGGAAAGGGAATCAAAGAAGGAAAGAGAGGGAGAAAAGGAAAGGGTGAAAGGAAAGAAAAAGGATCGGAGAAGGGAGTCGGCTACAGACTCTCACGGAGATAGAAACAGGCGGAGGAAGAAGATAAAAGCAGATGCCTTGGATTAATATCCAACGGCTCAAAACAAACCCGAAATAGGAAAAACCAAATCCCAGCGTGACAAGGAAACATAGACAGAAATTAGAAAAATAAACGTGACATATGTTAATTTATTTAGATTTTATCTCTCTTCAATTAAGGGTTCAAACATCATCTGAATGAGGTAAAATTTTGCACAGAGGCCAAATAAGGCATGTAGATTCCGATTATGTACTTAGTTTTGCCTTTTAGAAACTTTTAATTTGTTAAATAAATCAGATCTCATTTTCTCTTTCCTCCATCATTAATGGCTTTAGGATTATCCAAATCTGATGAAACTTGACCCTCAAGTCATATTTAATATGTTGAATACGAATTTTCCATAAATTTTACATATTGGATATATTTGCATATTTATTTAATATCTTGAAGGTTTCACACACTTTCTCTCTCCTAAATTACCATATTATTTCAAGGTTGTCCAAATTAAATGAAAATTGACATGTAGACTTATTTGAATGTGTAGATTACGAATTTGAAGTCTATTATTTATTTTGAGACTTTATTACATGGATTATGCCATTAGGCCCATTAGAGGCCCATTACACATATTATGCATGACATTAAATTATTTATCATTTTTATTATCACCAAATGAATTATATGACATATTAGATTACATTATTCATGCATTAGATTATTAGGATCACTCTAACCTCAACCTTGTTTGGTCAAACCCAAAAGATCAAAGTTCTAGGGTAGGGTTCTAGATCTGGTATGTTACAACACTCCACCCCTTAAAAAGGATTTCGTCCTCGAAATCTATAGATTCAAACATCAATCACTAAACACTCTCCACCCCTTAAAGGGTTCAACCTAACAAGTCAAACTAAACAACTTTTTAGATCTACCCACATCTCTTAGTTGTGAAATTTTTTGAGATTTATGTTTCTCATGTATCCAACTAAAGTCAGATCCATCTAGGGATGAGTTATAGGTCCTCGTGTCTCTAACCTAACAACCCTTCATGAACAACCAAAAAGTCATAGGGTAGGTCAACCACACCATTATATAAACTCCTAGTTTCAAAACTAGGGTTAGATTCTACTCAAACTATAGTTTCTCTTCATTGTGACTTAGTTCAAGAAAACATCGACAAACCAGAGAATTTTTTTTTGGGTACATATAGTAGTATAATGAAAATAATTTTTTGTCGATGGAATACTTTGCGATATAAATCCAACATGTGCACTAAAATCAATACGAGAACCAAGTCACAATATTTCCATATTTAGATCTCCTAACATATTATCATCCTCAAACCAAACCTTATTGCACAAAAGATCATCAATGATCAAATCTAGGGTCAACATCTCACTTAGAGGTAACTAACTAAGGTCAAGGGTTCCAAAGGGAGACAAAATTGAAATAGTCGATTCCGACTACCATGGGCTCTGATACCATGCTGTAAAGAAGTGTTAACACCTCCTTACTAAAAATTTGAACAATAAAACCTCCAGTCCAAACACACTCAGAAGGTATGTTGGAGTTGGTGTAAATTTTTCAAATCTTTATATAATGGTAACAAAAGACCAAAGTATAGCAGCGGAAGAAGATATTTGACTATATTCAATTATAAAACAAAGGGTCACAAACTTACATCATAAGGATCCATGTAGAGGAAATCTAAACCACCTCAAGATTGTCTCCAAGCTTTATCATCACAAACTAAGTCCAGGTCACCATGTCATGCATTCAAGTCTTCCACCTAGGGTTGGAAGCATACCCCAGCAAAAGAGAAATAAAAGGAGACATCAGCAAAGGATGGTATGTGCATACTAAAAAGCAAATTGAGCAATTTAAGGAAATAGGGACACCAAAATAAAAGGCTTCCCATGCAAGAGATAAGTACCACCCAAATGGGTATCAAGAGAAAAGAATCACAATAAGAATGATACTTGCCATAAAACAACACATAAAATTGGATTGTGCCATAAATAAATCCACTACCATGGTGGGAAACAAAGCACAAGTAGGGCACACACCCCACAATCAATATCCTGCATGCATGTGAGATAAGCATAGCCCTAGAACAATATAAACATAATTGGCGGCCAACCCCCATAAAGCTGAAACCTGATAGAGAAAGGAATACTGCCAATCTCCCAATTATATAAAACGGGTCAAGACACACATCTTGCCCTGGGTACGAGGTTCCTTGCCGTCCTAAATAGAGTAGAACATATAACATCTACTACAAACAAAACCAATGCACTTACACTATTCTAGTGCTACTGAATCACATAGCATGTTAATGTAGAAGCAAGTAGAAAGTATAGTCAGAATTATCAATGTTGCCATCACACAATGGACAACACAAACATATAAACAAATCCACTTCAAAGTGGGAAAATATCAACAAGTAAAATTCCACATCACAGTGGGTATATAATATCAAAAGTCCAAATTGCACCAAGGCAACAAGATAAGATTCAAAGAGAATATCCATGATCACAAGATCAAAACAAATAAAAGATAGTTCACATGAACCATGGTATCAAAAGAAAAGAGCAATGTGTATAGGCTATTGTCCATAGGACCAAGAGAAAGAATAAAAATAGGCTAATTGCTCAACAAGAATAATCGGGGATGCAAACATACATAAGAAAGGAAATAGAAATTGCTCAATATAAGATTAATGTGGGATGCAATCATACCTCAACTTTAGAGTCAACGATCCAAAGTCGCATCTAGGTCCAAGCCTAGGCATCCAAAGCACCTATTATCATATATGTGGGATTAGGGTTAGATTAATATTAATTATTCAAAACCCTAAAAATCACCTTTTTATTGTTAATGAATTAAGTTATCAAAACCATGCCATATTTTAGGTTATATTTTTCTGAGTTCAAAACATATTTTATTGTATTTTTCTGACTTATAAATTATTAGTTATGAATTATACAAATTATTATCTTATTTAATTAGATCCATAAAAATCACCTATTTAAAACATCATAGTCAGGCAACAAAACTGATACCATTAGAAATATTGTATTTTTCTGAATCCAACGAATATTTATTTGTATTTTTTCTGGACTACGAATAAGTAGTTATCCATTTTACAAAACCAACCAATGGAAAGCCAAGAAAAAGCCACGTCAGCCAAAATGATTGCAAGCGAAGAGAGACAGAGTGACCACGTGTGGCATGGCCCAATGGGAGTCACCCATGTCAGCGAGTCAGCAGCTTGGTCAAAGACCAGTGAAGCCGCTCAGCAGCTTGGTCAAAGACCAGTGAAGCCGCACTGAAGGAAAGCAGAGATGAGGCGAAAAGTCAAAACTGCCCTCCATAGAAAAACAAAATGAGATAGAAAGTAAAGGGGTGAAACTGGGAAAACAACCGAGGGGTTTTTCCCCCGTCCAGAGTGCCCGAGCCATGGCAGCCAAGAAGCTCCAGGCCGAGAAGCCAACCGCTGCTCTGGGTGCCAAAACACCACCAAACCTCCCATATGCCTCCGCGAGGGACCCGAGAACTCAAGGGGACCATTATCGTTTCAAAAGCTCGACAGAACGATACAGATACACTCTGACATGAAAAACCACATAAAAGAGGGCAAAAAGAGGGAAACCCAAGATACTCACCCTGGGAACCAATTAGTTGATCCAAAAGCTTTGTGGGGACATCAGCATCACGAACATCTCCTTACCGGCGACCAAGTAGGTTCCAAACTCCAGGTCGACCAACCAACAGCCGACGGTGGAAGCCCGAGTTGGGGAACCATATGCATGGCCCAACGAGCCCAAACCACTGCGGCCAACAAGCTATGGGGCCTCGGAGGAGGTCATGGGATAACTTTCCAACGGTCCGGTGGTAAAGGGCAGCGAGGAACGCCGAAACAGAGCAATCAGAGAGAAAACAGGGGAGGCCAGCGATGGCTCACAAACTAGGTAACAAATCCCCAAACTCAGGTATATATATATATATATGATCATCATGACCGAGAGGAAGAGAGGGACATGTTGGAAAGGGAATCAAAGAAGGAAAGAGAGGGAGAAAAGGAAAGGGTGAAAGGAAAGAAAAAGGATCGGAGAAGGGAGCCGGCTACAGACTCTCACGGAAATAGAAATTGGCGGAGGAAGAAGATAAAAGCAGATGCCTTGGATTAATATCCAACGGCTCAAAACAAACCCAAATTAGGAAAAACCAAAGCCCAGTGTGACAAGGAAACATAGACAGAAATTAGAAAAATAAACGTGACATATGTTAATTTATTTAGATTTTATCTCTCTTCAATTAAGGGTTCAAACATCATCTGAATGAGGTAAAATTTTGCACAGAGGACAAATAAGGCATGTAGATTCCGATTATGTACTTAGTTTTGCCTTTTAGAAACTTTTAATGTGTTAAATAAATCAGATCTCATTTTCTCTTTCCTCCATCATTAATGGCTTTAGGATTATCCAAATCTGATGAAAATTGACCCTCAAGTCATATTTAATATGTTGAATACGAATTTTCCATAAATTTTACATATTGGATATATTTGCATATTTATTTAATATCTTGAAGGTTTTACACACTTTCTCTCTCCTAAATTACCATATTATTTCAAGATTGTCCAAATTAAATGAAAATTGACATGTAGACTTATTTTAATGTGTAGATTACGAATTTGAAGTCTATTATTTATTTTGAGACTTTATTACATGGATTATGCCATTAGGCCCATTAGAGGCCCATTACACATATTATGCATGAAATTAAATTATTTATCATTTTTATTATCACCAAATGAATTATATGACATATTAGATTACATTATTCATGCAATAGATTATTAGGATCACTCTAACCTCAACCTTGTTTGGTCAAACCCAAAAGATCAAAGTTCTAGGGTAGGGTTCTAGATCTGGTATGTTACACCTTACTTGCAAACCTAATAGGTGTACTCCATGGGATTGTACTCAACCTAATGAACTTTACCCAAGTAGATCTTGCAACTGTATTTTCAACCTATACATCCTTGTCGATGTCATCTTATGCAGTGTATAAACCCTTAACATGTGATACCCATACTATAGGTTGAGCACCTATAACCAGATTGATCCCAAAGTAAATCTTTTTAGGTAGTCAAACAATTAATAATCATATCAAGAGACATATTCTCGGGTCCACACACAACTAGCACTTCTTGGATAATAGGATTCCTTACCTTGGTATCCATCAGATGTGCCAAAAACACATCACATCCACCCTCTACTTTTACTGCCAGATCCAAACATATTATAAGAATCTTTCCAACATCTTTTAAGGTTCATAAAACATCACTATTATCATATTTCATCATTTGGGAACTAAAGTCCAAGCCCTAACTGGTACTTTTCAAGTACCCATCTCAAGGTCACTTCAAAACCATGCATATCAAGTGACATGAAACTTACTTGAACATTACATCCCTGGAAATGAAGTACATATAGGAAACATACATTTCTCTTATCACTACATCACCATCCAGGGATCACTAATAGGGAGAAGGATATTACCAACTTTCTTTGGTTATTGTACGAATTTTCACTGCTCATGTGTCATTCAATTCGGTTTTATCTTGGTTTCCTTGCCATTGACATAAGAACTGTAAATATAATTACATGTCATTACTTCTTCCTTGATTTTTGTGCTTCATGTTCACGAACATTTCTTTTGTTTTTCCACATTCCTAATCTTTACATCATGGAAAGGGTCACTATTCTATGCATATACATATTCTTTATTGAGCAAGGATCATCTCCCTCATTCCCTTTTCTCATAACATGAAGGTTATTCTTTATACTTTCTTATACTCATAGGTTGGTCTGAGATTAACTCAGGTTCCACTTTATCAAAATTTAGAATGTGATAAGAACTTCTGTGTTGCATTTCCGATTTCATTATACCATTTAGATTGCTACAAGATGACTACTTGATTAGAGTAATAAGAAAGATCGAAATCTAAGAGTCCCATACTTGGTGCTTCTACGGGGGTGATTCTCTCGTAAATAAAAAAAAGAGTCCCATACTTACCTTGCCTTCAATAATTGAATACATGGACATGTATTCAAGCATTAAGATTAGGTAGTATGCACTTTATTTTATATCATGTTTTTACCTTAGACGTTTATTTTAAGTTCTAAAATTTAGTATCTCTTGTTCTCTCCAAGTGTCTCTTTTACACCTCTTCCTCTTTTATATCAATAGAAGAAATTATAAAACATTTTAGAGAATATTGGATAGAATATAAATTCTAGTCCTCTTCATCTCATTCGTATGTCCCCATAGGACTAACTAAAGGGAACTCAACAACAACTATTCTTCTTATGATTAGCAAGTAAAATAAGGAGAAAACAAATCAGAATGAAAAAGTTGTATCTGACATGTCAACCCTTGTGCTTCATCTACCGTCTCAGGTTGACTCAAAGCATGGAGTCTAGCTATTTTCTATTTTCACTTTTGCCTTTTTGCACTATTGGGTTGCAACTTTTGTAAGCCCTACTGAGTCATCTTCGATTGCTGGGCCATATCATCTTTTCTTTCTGGACAAAAGGGTCTAATATGCCCAACCTGTCCACATCTATAACATGTCTTGTCCTCGTATCATGGTCTTATCGGTCTTATTATTGATGTATAAGCTAAATCGGGAGTTCTTATATGTGGAAAGTTCGGACCTTTGCCCTTACGTGGTGGCTACTATCCCGATGCACTAGGTGTTTGTTGTACTGGTGGCACTGAAAACTTTAGCTTTTTAAAGCTACTAAACAACTGTCCCTGAGATTGTGTAGGCCTTTCCTTAATACTCAGTTTATTGCCCCTCCTTGGACATTTCCGCCTCAGATTTCCTATCTACCTACACTTATGGAAGACTCTATTTTCTTGCCATATTTTAGTCTTTATTGCATTTTCCACTATTTTAACATGGAGTAGTTGTTCAAAGGTCTTACCAGAACCCAAAAATTATATATTGGGGACTGGTGTCCTAGGTTGTATTTCTAGTGTCCGGTCCACTAAATTTTTCTTTTTGATATTTTCCTAGGAATCATAACCATTGTCGTATTACTTATAATGTAGCTCATTGTACCATCATTACTTACGTCAATAGTTTTACCTTGGACACTTTCTCCAAGTGTAACCAATAATTTTACCTTTCCCCAAGTGCATGAAAATCTCTTTATTTCCGATCATATGCTTGTTAAAGCAGTTTCTATATGCCATCCAGACCTACAAAGTATAAAAAAATTGTTCCCCATATAGTGGTCCTTTTGGTTAGGATTGATCAAATATTTATAACAATCTCATATGAAGATTTCATAACAAATTTTGTCACTAAATTCAATTATCAGCTAATAATTTTATTCTTAATAAAAAATTCTGAGAGAACTATTGTCGGTCGAACATATCTTTGATCGAAAAAAGTTCTTGATCGCACTTTTTGTTGACCGGGAGGATTTGCTAGTAGAAGGAATTTTGACAGAACTACCTTCGATTGAACTTGTCTTCAATCGAAAGAGATCTCAGTTGAGCATCTTTTCGACTAAAATGAAGCTATATGCATTTTCAATAATGTCAACATTTCTAATGTAAACATATCATGTCATTATTTTTAGATAACACAATTAAGCAATCAAGGATATATAAGTTCAAGCTTAATTCAGTTGAGATAAGACATTATAAATTTCAAAATGAAGCTTAGGTCAAATCTCAACTATTATGACCAATATTTTTAAGTTGGGGGTTTTGGAACCCACACTAAGCCAACATCGTTTTTCTTGTATGGACAAGAAAATGAATAATGTCCAAGACGTAAACAGTAGTAATACCAAATAGAATCAATTGCATACCTCTTCTTGTCTAGATTGTTTTTAGGCATATACATGACCTTCGTTTTGGTTACTTGTGTCTTTCGAGCTATAGGTTTTTGATAGTATTTATCTTTTGGTACCTAACCTAGTCCTCTCCTCCCAATTTGATCAGTTGAGCTTTCTAGGATTTTATCAAGAATGTCATTGTTTTTCAATCTACTAATATCTTTTTGCAACTTAGAAATTTCATCCATTTTCTTTTTAATGTCTTACTTTTCTTGATCTAGACTAGATAATAATCTATCTCTTTCTTTTGAAATAACATCATAATCCAAATGAGTACATAGAATAGGTTGAGTTTGAAGATCATTTATCATAGCAAGTAATTCAACCTTTTCTTGTCTAAGAAAATTATTGTTGGTTTCTAGATCAAACAAATTAATATTTTAATCAATAATAGATGATTTCAAATTAGCTTTTTCAGACATAAGACTTTCTATTTTCACAAGTAAGATCATTCAATTTAGCATACAAATTTTCATTAGTTTTTGTATGCCTTTTGAATTTATTTTTACAATCAACATATTTATCGTGTAATTCTTCAATACTAGTGACTAACTCTTCTCTAGATAAATCAAGAAGAATTACTTCATTTTCTTCTTCATGGGTTGTTGCATTGAAACAACTTACCTTGTCTTCTTTAGTCATGAGACATTCTACTACTTCTTCTCCACTCTCATTATCGTCGCTTGAGTCATCCCAAGTAGCTTTGTATTCTTGTGAGAGGATTTCTTTCCCTTCTTGACTTTAGGACACTCAATTTTTAAATGTCCCTTCTTGTCACATTCAAAGCACCTAAGAGAAAAAGAAGAAGAAACATAAGGATTTTTGTTAGATTTAAATCTTCTATATTTCTTACCATTTACAATAAGTGCCTCCTCTTCACTATCTTCTTCACTTGTTTCATGACTTTCTTTAGTTTCTCCTTTAAAATTAATGTCCTTCCTTTTCTCATTCTTGTGTTCGGCTACCAATCTTTCTTCTCCTTCAAGGGTGACCTCATGAGTCTCTAGATTGCCAATGAGCTTCTCCATCCTTATTTTGGTGAGATCATTAGCTTCTTCAATTTTCGTTACCTTTGGCTTGTATTTTGGGGGCAAAGATCTAAGGATTTTGGACACTTGATCTTCTTCATTTATATACTTACCTAGTGCACTCAAATTGTAAACAATAGAAGAAAATCTTGCACATATTTCACTAATTGATTCATTAGGTTGCATACAAAATTGTTCAAATTTTTGTTTAAGAATGTTCATTTATTGTATTTTTTAACTTGTGTGGTACATTCATGTGTTATTGAAAGTTTATGCCATATATCATAAGTTGTATCACATTAGGATATCCTATTAAATTCACTTATAGAAATAGAACAATATATTATGCTTACCTCTTTTGCATTTAATTGAACTTGTTTTACCATATTTGGATCCCACGTTGCATATTCAGTTGTGGGAAGTACATAAGGTGTAGACACCATCCTTCATATCTCTTTGATGATCTCTTAAAAGTAGAATTGCATTCTTATTTTCCAATAGGTGTAGTTGCTTCCATAAAAGGGTGGTGTCCAGCTCACGTAAGTTCCTTCAAGGTTGAGGTTGTGAAGTACACCATCCCCCATTCTTCAAGACCAGTTAGGGCTCCTTGAGACCTACTCTGATACCAATTGAAAGATCTAGAGGAGGGTGAATAGAGATTTTTTGTAATTTAAAGATAATTAAAACACTCAACCAAAGGAGGGGGAAACAAGGAAGACACTTGTGTTTAGAGTGGTTCCAACCTTTGAATTCAAAGGTTGTAAGTCCACTACCCATGTCTCCAATTGGGATTTTGAAAGTGATTAATTTTGTTTAACTCTCAAGGATGTTACAATAAAATACAATCACCTTCCTTGAAGTAGTTTTCTCCTAGAAGCAACCTCAACCTCCTTGAAGCAGCCTTCTTTGAAGTAACTTCAATCCCTTGGAGCAGCCTTCTCCTCCTAGAAGTAGATCCACCACCTTGAGATGGCCTTCCTTTAGAAGTCACTCCAACCTCCCTTAAATTATTGTTCCTTGAAGTAATCTCAAGTACCTCTTGAAGAAGCCTACTCCACCAAGAAATAGCTTCAACCAAGCTTCCTCAAGAAGCCTCCACAATCTTGGAGTAGCTAAGGAGCACAAGTAGCTTTACCTGTGAAGGGGGATTGGAAGAAGGAAATACACCAATGGAGTATTTCACTTTGATCCTATATCAAGAATTTATATCTCTTATTCAATTAGTATGGAAGTGTCTATATGTGGTGGCTATGAGATTGTATCTAGAGGACACAACTCTAGAGCAAAAGAAAAGGATAACAAGTGAATCTTAGATTTGTTGCTTTCCAAAGTGGATGCTCAAGTGTAGCTTGGATGATATGGGTGTCCTAGGGCCTATCCTATTTATAATAATGGTTTGCAAGTACTTAGGGACGTTCTAGGGAGTCTGTAGAGTGTTCTTAGTGCTTAACTAGTTGTTAGGTATACCATAATTGGCTTGCAATGGCTAATTTGTTTGTGCTTAAAAGGAACAATCCAGGACCCTACTCGGTCGATAAGTTTGTCAACCGAATTGTGTTTCGGTCGAACATTTATTAGATTAATCCTGGGTTTAAGGCAAATGTGTGGCTATGTCTATTTTCAACTCCCAACTACTAACCACTTAGTCTAACAATCACAAGCTTTAGACTGAGGTTTGCTTGGTCAACAATGTTTTTGGCCGAAACCTATTTTAGAGAACAAATATGCAAGGTTTTAAATAGAGCTCAAATGTTCGACCGAGGTGGTTGTCGATCTACAAAATTTCAATCAAGTGTGTCTCGATTGACTAGTTTCTCGACCGAGTATATTCCTATTTTAGTCTTTTAAATCACCTATCAAATGGTATGTTTCAATGGGTAATGGTGACTCTAATTCTAGGGGGAAACCTACATGAGGGCTATAAGTGGATAGGAAAGATCTAACGCTTGATTGACATAATGGCTAAGTACTTTTACATTACATTTTTGTACAAGTTTTTACATTTGAGTAAAATCATGAACACATATACAATTATGTGCATTTGATCTTCAATTTGCATTGATCTTCAAATTTCTACTTAGTAGAATCTCCTTATTATCTTGAACCCTAAAATACTCAAATAGCATGTAAGATCCACAAATATGAAATGTTTGTCATCATCAAAATAAAGGGTGTGTTAATGTCCAATTTAGCCAATAGTAACAAAGTGGAAATCCCTAAATAGACCATCTGGTATATGTATTTTAAAGGAATATGGTCTAGCACAGAAGGTTTACTCAAAAATTCTTAGAGTTGGCTCTCCTTATGACAAAGGTAACTTGCAAAGAGTAAAAGTTCAACCATACCCTATAATGTAAGAAGAGTTTATTATAACTAAATAGGTAATTTACCTCTTCCCCAATGATGTCCCTCCCATTGAGGGTAAAGGCTACATCATATTCACTAATGCTTCTAACCAAGGGTTGGATTGTTTCTTTTATTAGAGAAGGAATATTGGTTGACTGTGCCTCATGCAAGTAGAACTCAAACAAGGAGATATGGCCTACTCATGACATAGAGATGGCTACCACAGTTCATGCTCTAAAGATTTCTAGATGGTGTGGAAGATGACTTTTTAGAAAAGATGAGAGTGCACTTGGCTAGTTAGTCTGTTTCTTCTTACTTATGAAGTTTTTTCCACATAGTTAGCCAGTCCTAACCTAGAGGAGAATAACATGTTGAACAAGAAGCCACAGTCTGATTTCTCTATTGGACTAGATGGTTCCATCCAATCTTTTTTCATAGTTTGTGGATCCCTAATGTTGATGACCTATGGCGCATAGTTTTAGGTAAATCTCGTGAGTCCAAGTACATGATTCATGCTGGTACTGAGAAGATTTACAAGGATTTGAAGTGAGTTTTTTGGTGAAGAAACATGAAAAGATATATCACCATGTATGGTGCAAAATTTCTAAAATGTCAATAGGTAAATATAGGATATCAATGACCTGATGGTCTTCTACTTCTGCTAGAGTTGCCAGATTAAAAGTGGGAGAAAATCACTATGGGTATTTTTGGCAGGTTTAGTGAGGTCAAAGAGTGGTTACAGTGTAGTATGGGTTGACAATGATCGAGTGACCAAGTTGGCCCACTTTTTGCCTTTTCATTCCACATAAGGTGATATGTCATAGTAATAATACATGGATGTGGTTGTCCTATTTCATGGAGTACCTAAGGCTATATTTCATGATCATTGCCTTAAGTTTGCATCACATTTTTGGTAGTAGATAGAGGATAAGATGGGCTTTAACCTATATTTTAGGAACAATGTATCACTCAGATATAGATATGTAGTCTGTGAGGATAATACATATTTTGGAGGATTTTTCACCAGACCGTGTAATAACCTGGGGGTTCTTGGAATAAATATCTCCATTTGATCTAATTTTCTTACAATGATAGATTCAAAGATAGCATCAATATTCCAACTTTTGAAGCACTCTAATATCCACCTTGTATTTCTCCACTACTCTGGTAGATGTGGGGGAAATTATGAAGAATTACGACATGCGGGTGATGATTGTTAAATTTGATAAATAAGAATATGGAGGTTTTCTAGGACCAACAATAGTTATATACAAATATTAAGAGATTAGATGTGAGTTTCTTAGTTTGTCTTTATGTGTTCCAATGATAAAGACAATATGGCCTATTCCAAGATCCAAACTCAAAGTAGCCCTAACTATATGGACACATTATGATTTTCATTATGGTTGGGGAGTGTGCCTATTGCTTTTCCTTTTCTCATACATATGTTGCATGTTACATAACCAAATAAATATCTTAAGGTCCCCTCTACATGAATTCTATGAAGAGTTTAGAGATATGTGAGTATATGAACTATTAGGAGTTTCCAATAAAGATTTGGAATCCATAGTGAAGAAGTTGAAGTGTAAATTTACTAAGCTAATGAGGGTTCTCTAGAAGTACCATGAACTTGAAGATACAATCTAGGAGCTCAAAGATTAGATGATGCAGATTCACCTATCCCACTTTGTTTGTGATTTTAGATAAGAAATCCTTTTTAATGGATGTAGTTTTCTATAATACCAAACTAGATTTTGAATAATATGACAAATATGAGATCACAATCATACCTTGTATTTCTCGTCATTGTGAGAGCTTATACAGGCTTCTGTATTTTCATGTGTACCCCCTCTCTCTTAATTATGAAGAGAATGGAACAATATTATGACCTTGAATACACAAAAATCTACAAGCATGGTTGCTTATGATGATAAATTATCATTGATCTCATGACCTTGTGAAATGCAAATCAATAATTATGCTCTTCCTAATTTTATAGACTTTATACTTCTCTATGAATAAAGAAAATGTTCTAGCTTAGTGTGGTAGCTTGTTTCATAGCTCCCCTAACCTAGGTCACATATTTATTACAATTGCCTCTAAAATTTCATGTTGTTGATTATTTAGAGTTTGGAAAGGTAACCCCTTCCATATGATTTTGATCTCTTGACCTAAAATTCTAATAGGTCGTATCTTATGATCATATTCAAATTCTATATTGAACCTCAATCTAATGATGATTTTGAACTATGATGATGTTGACTATAGCTTGTTGTTAAATTCCTAGAAAGACCTAGGCCTAAATCATTCATCTACCATGAATACCATGATAATGAAATTGATGTTGATATCACAAAATGTGGTTCTATTTTTGTTTATGGATAAATGATCAAAGCTTTGGTTTAATAAGGAATCTTATACCCTAGCTTAGAAGCTTTTTACCTATGACTTTTTATGTCCAAAATCATGAGACTGGATATTGATTTACAAAATCTTGACTAGTGATAATTGATCTCAATATTGATTTGACTCCTTTTATCACCCTATTTGGATCTTGAGATCCCCCTCGATATATGATTTATGACTTTCATGCTCCTAAATCTCAAAATATTTGAAATGACAATTATATTGATTCACTCAATCTATGACTGAGGAATGAGCTCTAATGTTGACTAGAGTGGAACCTTCCATTGATTTTGATATTGACCACAATATTTAATCATGCTTAATCACTCTTGTACTCTAATGGTTATCATATTGCATGAAAATGACTCAATATGACTTAAATTGTTGTTATGATGGATAAGGCTTTAATCCTATTCAAATATTATGATTTCCATATTAATATCATAAAACCTAAGATGGAAATCCCTGATCTTGTGAAGACGTTTCACCCTACAAAATGATATATGATGTAGTGTGTAGCTTGATGATGAATATTGCATGAACTTTGGAGATGTCAAAATCAGTCCTTGTGATTCATAGAATTCATATTAGGTGCAAAATCCTCCCTTGATTAATATGATCTAATGACCTAAGTTTTGTGATGTTAATCTTGTCACACTTTCTTGTAATGTCATGATTTCTTTGATAGACTCTATTCATAGATCTAATCATGTTTTATTATTCTAGTTTTCTTCATTCAAGGTACTCTTTATCCCCTATTGGTTAGACTAGTAGTATTGAAATTGCATGAATGTATGTAGTATAAGTGTTTGGCTTAATATACTTGTTTGAGATACATGTTCCCTATGACTACTATGTTTCGGTCTTGATTACATATGTTAAAAAAACTTGACCACATAATGATAGATGTCCATTATACAATTTGTGTGCCTTCCTGTATTCTCGGGGTAAGGGCACAAAGTTGTGTGTCCTACTTGAGCTGTCATGAAAGAGCATACCATGTTAATACAAGTGTTGTATCTTGGAGTTGGACTTGAGATCCCCTATGAATAGGGTTAACTCTTGACGTTTAGTTTACTCCCTCATTCCAAAATAGTGTAAAAAATCTTGAGCACCCTCACAGACCCCTTCTTTAGAGAAGCTAGTCAAAGGCCTTATGATATTGGTGGTAAAATGAAAAAAAGAATATGAAATATGCTTTCATATTAATAAGAAAGTCTTTAAATGTTTTTTCTTAGTTCTTGTTATTACTTCATGCTTTTTCCAAGAAATATATGTTCACTTAAACCTATGGTTTTATATGTTTGCATAACGTACTCAACACAATTGTGCTGAAGTGTACCCATTTCATCATTTTAGGTAAGAGGTACACTATAAATCTCTAATGATGATTATTGCTTCCACACTTATGATAATTTTCTCATACTGTGATGATATATATAATGACATCCAAATGGTATACATATGGTTCATATATGGGACCTAAGATCTTATCAGGTATTAGTTTAACATTCTTTTATACTTTATGTCTCATACCTTGGTTGTTGTTTGTGGTATCATTCATGCATATGTTATGTGATCTATCCTACGAACAGACGCTCAGGTCCTCTCATCTTTGGCTTTCTAGCAATTAGGAGTGAGGATTTGGGTAAAAAATAGTTCCATGACACTTTTTTTTGTATGTAAGTATACATAAGTGTGTATAAAATTTAAGCATCATAATGGAAAGGTAATATTAGAATTTTTATCTAGACCCACATGGAACACCAAGGAAGGTTTTCATATTGTAAATAGTGGGACCCAAAATGATATCTACGCAAATGGTATTATACAAAGAACCATGTAAAGATAAAGTAGTGGAAAATAACTATTACAAGGTTACATGATAATTCATATTTAGAACTTACTCACCATAAAATGTGGTATTCCTAAGTAAAAGGGTATACATTTAATAAATCTAATAGCATCCCACACACTCTGCAAAGGGAAGATCATCTGTTCCAACATATCCTTCAGTTATAATTTATGAATAGTCTTCTTGAGTCTTTATCCTCAAATGTACCTACACCTGGGTGGAAGGGGAACATCACCCAAAAAGTAGGCAACAAAGGAATGTATCAGTAAACACTGAGTATGTGAATATAAACAATATTTGGGAATTATATTGGGTTACAAGTTTAAAAGTATGCTCCCATGACAAAGAGGCCACATAAAAGTAGGTAAGTTCAATAAGAGACAAATCAAATGATTGAGGCATAATAATTATAAAGAGCAATATTTGAGATAAAATAAACATCTTGCCATCAAAAAAATAAAAACTTCCAAATAATCAATACATTTTCATGCATAAACATTATAGACTATATATACCTAAAATAGGGCCATATCAACATAGTATCATGGCCTAAAAAATAATTAAGGGTATAAATGCACACCCAGGTCAGAGTATGTGTGCCCTATATATGTATGGATGTATAGAAGTACCTCTATGGTAGATATTTATGTAAAAACATTTAGCATTCACAAGTAGAGTGGCAAGTTCTAGTCATAATTCACATCAAGTATTAAAAGCACAGCAAGAAGGGTTAAAGGACTATTTAAGTAGAATAATTCAATATATTGAAGAGTTCATAAATTTTAAATGAGTAAATAAGGATGTTTAACTCTGGATTTCTAAAAAGGGATGGTATACAAATAAATGCCTCAAAATAATAATTCAAATAAAATTCATAATAATTTCAAAAATAAAATAGGGATTGCACATACATGATCATAATAGCTATTTGTTGACTCAACTGATAAACTTGGTCCCCATATTCAAATACTCATCCTAGGAACACATTAGCTATGTTATTCAAATTCAAGCAATCGTGTGTATACCCTACCATATATATGTATAGCTCCTATCTAATTTATTATCTTCTAATGGCTTGTTAGGGTTTATATCTGTATCATGTTGGAATAGGTTACATATATCACTATTTAGTTAGATGTTATAACATGGATGGATTTCATTACATGCCCATTTGATTTCATACGATGCATTCATTTTAATATAGTTGTCTAGTGTATCTTGTATATCCATTTCTAGGGTTTTCAGTTTTCCAAAGAGTATTACATCATTATCATAATAATTTCTAGGATCTTATTAATCTGAAGTTACCATTATTCCCTTCATGCATAAATTCCTTAATATGTGTATTTAGTTGACATAACAATTCATTAGGATTAACTAGATTCATTTTTCATTAATCAAGGAATAAGCAAACTACTAATTATGACACATATGACCTATGTTCTTTGTTACAAAAATTCATGTCACATACATGTATATTCATATATTCATACGGTGAAGGAATCAAACTACTTTGTCAGGATTGGTCATAACCTACTTATTAATATCAAATTTCAATAATCACATGTATATACTTACTTTTTTGAAATTAAAAATTCTTATATGTGTTTATTCATAGAACATTATATGTACATCCATATACATATGTACCATGGAGTTTAAATGGTCAAGAGACCACAATTGAAACTAGGTGTTATTTTTTCTAACTTGACATTAATAAAGTAACTTTACAGTGTAAAATTTACCTATTGAATTAAATATCATGTTAAGTATATTCATACATACTATGAAAGGATTACCAATGTGAAATACTAGATTAGAGGTACTTACACATTGAGTGTGTGTTAAAGAAAGTCTCTAATGGAGAGTCTCTAGATTGGATTCGACACGTTGAGGCATGTTGGAATCTATTATGTGTTCTTTATGGATCTAGATGGAGTTAGTACTAAGGGTAGATCTCTCCTAATTATTAACACATGTCATATAGATATTTTGGTAACATTTCCAATGATTTGCAGCATAAAGTTGGTTGAGAATGTGTGTCCGTTGGTGTGTCAAGTATGTACTATAGACTCTAGCTAGAAGCATGTCATGTTGGTGTTTCCTTAGGGCCTTGACCATAGTTCCTGCCATTGATGGGGTTCCATGAGATGTTGAGAACTCCTTTATATCCATGACACTTCTATTTTAGGCTTGGAAATGTACTTGGTTCGCAGTGGTGTTGATGAAGGAGAAGTGGTGTAGAGCCATGGGTGTTGTCGGTGGGCTATAGTGTTGAAGGGTTAATGCGAGTAAGTTAATAGTTGTGTTTGGGATTTTGTATTGGCTATAGTCTAGGGACATGAAGTTGATGTCACGATAAGAGTCCTTATTGAAGAACGTAGTTATTTTGAGTGGTTTTTCTAGGGCAGCCACTAGGCACAAGATATGGGAAGAAGGATAATAAATGGCAAAGAATATCAGATGTCAACTTGATGTGTATCATGTTGTCAAAACCCTCCAAGAACTCTACAATAGTCTCCACTAGAATTACTAGAACTTGACATCTAGTTGCAAGTTTTCATTGGAAATCATTGCATACCATGATTGCATGAGAAGAAGTAGGAAGTGTTGGAGAAGGAAGATGCTTGTTTGTGGGAATTTAGTGTCTGGATGTGTCGATTAACTGGAGAAGGTTGCATAGAGGCATTGGAGTTCTCACTGTGTCAAGGTCAATAGATTCTTGGTGGGCATCATTCCTATCATGTGTCGGAAGAAGAAGGGAGGGTGGAGGAGAAGAAATATGGGAGGAAGACTGAGGGGAAGAGGAAGAGGAGGACAAGGGTGGAAAGTGTTTATGAAAATGATGATATAAGTGGGGAGGAAGAAGAAGAGGGAAAAAGTATGATGCAGTAGTCTACTATCCATAGGACTAGGGGTGTACTAATTGGGTCAAAGAGGGAGTGTAGGTTACATGGACAAAGGGAATTGGTAGCATGTTAATTGAAATGAATGATTTAATTAAGGATGTAATATTTAGGGTTATGAACCATCTAAAGGAATAATCAAATGGAGTTTTTCTAACACAAATATTTATAAGTAGTCTAGTTAAGGTGTGAGGATTCCAAATTTAGCATTAGTCTCACCCACTTTGAAGTGTTTGGTATTTTATTTCACTAGTTATTGGTCAAACACTCAATTAATCTATTTAATGTATTTTAATCAATTTGATACATTATGTCATATTCATTGTGTTCTTTCACCCAATTATATTATTGAATTTTTATAGTGATAAATTCATTAACTACCACACAAGGAAGCTTATATAGAGTTGACTTAGGGACAATCTAATCAGTTGGTATATATGTGTGATTAACCCAATTATTGAGGATATTTAATTATCTACCTTAAAACTTCGAATAATGAGGTTAATCTTTATCACATGGCCAGTGTCCTTTTATAAAACTGCATGTATGTGGTCACTAGGTTTCTACTAAAACTTCTCATTATCCATCACACAATCATGGTGGATCATTTTTTAAATCGGTTTCCCTATGGGGTCACTTAAGTAACAACCATTAAGGGGTCATTTAAATGACAACCGCTAAGTTGATGGACTAAGCTTGTTTTAAAACAACATGCTCCTCAAGTATCACATGATTACTATTGTCATTAACATAATTTTCTTTTATTTTAGAGTTATCATTCTTATTAAATGTTAAGTGTGTCTATAAATTAGGGCATAACATGCATATAAGTATTCTTTTCATTTTAAGATTAGAGTTATCAAATAAGTATATTATCCATGGATTTCACCCAAGGAAACTAATTATCTAATGTCGGATGTCCAAAAAAATTCATTTACTCTATTAGACAGGTTAGGGTAAAGGTATAAGATTAGAAATTTGTTTTACAAACATGTTTACCTTTCACAATTGAGCACTATAGTTTATTGTATGCATTGTATACATCTGTCATAATGATTTAAGCATACACATTACATTGCCCATGTTTTTTAAGGTGTAATTAATTAATTTTCACATTACTTTATTATTTTTTTTTTGGATAAGTTAAAATATTACTAAACTCAAAAAAGTATAGGGAAAAAATATGTATACTATACAGAGGGTATTAGCTACAAAAGCCCCACTGCTGGCTAACCAACCAGCTCAAACCTTTATAAGCATTAGGTTTAGCCCTTACACACCAGAGAAGATTGTGTTCCACAACCTCAAAGCATTTGAGCATATCAAACTCAACCGCCCCATGCATCCTACCATTCCTTTCCATCCAAGTGAAAAAATAGATGGCAGCGAGGCCCGATAAGGCCAGGCTTCATAAAGCAGCACAGGTGGTATGGTTTTGGATCCAAACAAAGCAGTCCAAAACATTACGGGGAGGAGGACCCCCCCAGCCACACTTCAAGGACCATCTGCAGATGAGGTGTCCACTGAAAGGGCAAACAAAAAACAAATGGCTATGTGATTCGTCCGTGGTATGGCATAGAAGACATGTTGTGTTGACATTGAGACCCCACTGCCTCATCCGATCAAGAGTAGCCAACCGATTCAGAATAATACGGTAGATGCAGCAGCTCCATTTCAGGGTATGCCCCTTATACCAAACAGATTTAGCCCAAGGAACATCGGGACCAAGGTAGAAAATGATCCATGGCTTCGTCACCAGTCTAACCCACCCACCAAGGGAATTGGGTTGGTAGTCATGCTTCACTAGGAACCAGTTCCTACACATATTGCGCCAGACCCTGGAGCAGCGAGGAGGGGGGATATCACTCAACTGGGACGAGTACCTAGTCCTCATCCAAGTGCTCCAGCAGGAAACCGGGTTGAGGAGAAAGTTATCAATTCTGCGAAGGCTCGCCCTTTCCGCAATCAAAGCAGGATCGAGGATACCCAAGCCACCTTGTTCGAGGGGTTTGGCCAAGGAAGACCACGCAATGCCATGACCCCCACCACCCCAAAGGAAACCAGCAAAGATGTTACAAATTTTATCCAAAATGAAGCAAGGAAAATCAGTTTGTCTGCACCAGAAACCAACTTTTGTCATGAGGACAGTTTTAATCAGCACCAACCGGCCCGCCATGGATAGGTTAAAGCCAGACCACCTATCCATAGAAGCATGAAGACAGTCAATCACAGATAAGTAGTCTTTGCCTCTTCTCCGACCACCCGAAATTGAAATACCCAAATACTTTGTTGGCAGAGCACCAATAGGGATCCCAATACTGCTTCTCAGCCTCCCCCGTCTGCTATCTCAAGATCTCAAAAGGAAAACATTGGATTTGATATCATTAATATAAAGTCTAGTGAGCCGACCAAAGCTGCAGAGAATACCCCTTACTTTCCGCAGATGGTTTGCATGCCCGGAAACGAAAACCATAACATCATCTGCGAAAATAAGGTGGGAAAGGACGTGAACATTATCAACTTTGAAAGTTTTCCGATCATTGTTCTCTTCCGCAGTCAGCATAAGATACGAGAAAGCTTCCATCACCAAAGTGAAAAGCAGGGGGGAAGGGGGTCCCCCTGCCTAAGCCCATTGGAGGCCGAAAAGAACCCTTTAGGAACTCCATTAATCAGAACTGAGAAGGAGGTAGTAGTGACGCACTGTTTGATAATACTAATCCATCTGTCTGAGAAACCCAGAGCATACAGAATCTCCCAAACGGCTGACCAATTAACGTGGTCATAAGCTTTGGAGATGTCGATCTTTACACAAGCCTTCTTAGATTTGTTCTTGTTACTGAAGTCCAGTAGAAACTCTGCAGCAAGGAGAGCACCATCAGAAATATTCCTGCCTTGTATAAAAGCCAGGTGATTCTTGGAAACAATGTCGGGAAGAAAGGTTTTCAGCCTAGTCGCAAGAATCTTAGAAATAATTTTATAAAGAACTGAGCAACACGCAATCGGCCTAAAGTCCGCCAAGGAAACGGGCAGAAGCTTCTTAGGAATGAGCTTGATGAATGAGTGGTTAGCTTGCTTTACCATATGTCCACCCACCATAAACCAGTGAACATTACACGCAATGTCATCTTTAATGATATCCCAACAGGTCTGGAAAAATCTCCTGTTGAAACCGTCGGGTCCCGGGGCTTTGGAAGAACCAATGGAGAAGGTCTCCCTCTTGATTTCATCATCAGAGACAGCACCGCATAAGGCCATATTCATAGCATCCGTGACTCTGGAAGTAGTAAGGGTCGTGGGAGTGAAATTGGGATTCTGATTGTAAAGATTCTTAAAGTAGTTAATGGCCTCACCAGCCACTTCATCAGGGCCCCCCGCAGTAGACCCGTCAGCTTTGAGGAAAGTATGGATACAGTCCCTCATATGGTTCTTTTTTGTGGCATTGTGATAAACTTTAGTATTGCGGTCGCCATCACGGACCCACTCCATTCTGCTCCTCTGCCAGTGGTATAGCTCCTCGGCCTTCTCAAGACGCGAGAGCCTGGTCGCTTTCTCTTCTTCAACTATCATCAGGTTATTGTCATTTGGGTTACAGCGCAACTGACGGGATGCTTCTTGAAAATCCTCCGTAGCCGTCTTAACCAAGGAAGAAAGGTTGATGAACTTCCACGACCACTTCTTCAAATCCATCTTCGTGTGCTTGAGTTTCTCTAGGATGACAAAAATGGGGTTACCAACCACCTGCATATCCCACGCTTTGCTCACCACCTCAAGAAAACCTGCTTGATCGACCCAGAGATTCAAAAAACGGAAAGGTTTGTTAGGGGAAGGAGCATTGGTGAGCAGGACAAGCAACCAAGCATGGTCGCTATTGGGATGCCCCCCCCCCAATTCCACTTTAGCTTCCGGGAAGCAGTCGATCCAGGCATTGTTGACAAGAGCTCTATCCAGGTTGTTGGAGATGTGTTTGTCGGGGTTCCTTTTGTTGTGCCAAGTCGTAATCCCGCCAACCATGTTCATCTCCACCAGGCCAGAAGCATCAACCGTCTCATTAAAATGAGCGAGGATAGAGTCTGGTATAGGATTACCTCCAATCTTTTCTGACGATCGGCGCACATGGTTGAAATCGCCCAGAACAAGATGAGGTAACTCCTGTTGGGTGGAATTCTTGATATCATCCCACACAGAGCGTCTGGCACCTTCATAAGAGTGACCATAGACCCCCGTAATCACACAGTGAAAGCCGCCGTTATTAATGCAGCTAGTGACCATGAGCTGGTCACTAGCATGGATGATCTGCACATCCCATATCTCTTTGTTCCAACCGAAAGCAATCCTCCCACCATCAACATGAGTAAGGTTCGATTCAGACCCCCAATCTCTGGGAAAAAGACCAGAAATATTTCTCTCAAACCCTCTCTTAATTCTAGTCTCCAGGATAATGACTAGGGACGCCTGGTTCTTGCGAATTGTGCCTCTCAACCTCCTCTGCCTGTCTGGCCTGGAGGCCCCCCTCACATTCCAAGTGAGGATGGTCATCTGGTCTTCGTTTTGCCCCCCCCCCTTCCAGGGGTGTTGGTCCTCGGGGAGATCCTTCTGCTACCTCCTGCATTATGGCTAGCACCTTCTTGAGCATTACTCCTGCTGGTTCCTGTAAGTTCCTCTAGCAAAGCGTCGGGGTCCAAATTTTCCAGAATGGAGAATTGGTTGCCCACCCGCTGCGGGCTAGGAATCTGCCTCACGTCAGAGTCAGCAATGAAGCAGGTTTCACCTACCCCGGCATTAGCATTAGGTGTAGTAGCATTAGATGTAGTGGCTACCTTTGTACCCACGTTGTCATCAGCAATAATAACCCCTCCAGAAGTCGCAACCTCAGAAGTAGGCACCAACGCAGCCGACCCACTCTGAGCAACGAAGGGGCCAGGGACAGGGGCCGTAGGAGCCGGCGTCACCACAGGAGCCTTGGTTTGGTTTGGAACAGACCTGGAACTCTGGAGACGGTCGCCATTAGAGGGGCGTCTGGAGATCCTTCTTCTGCTGGTGGTCGGCCGCCTGCTAGGATCTCTGCCTCTAACTACAGGAGGCTCAGGAAACGTGCATCTTTCACCAGGACAAAGTCCAGACCTATGCCCGAACACCTTGCAGGTGTGGCATTGGTCCGGAAGGGCGTCGTAGAGGACTTTCACCTCCAGCTCTAACCCGTCCGACATCTCCAGCATCACCGAGTCAGGGGGCTTCTTATCAGCTTTGACGTCCACACACACATGGGCAGCACCCGCGTACCTGCCAGAAGTGAGGAAGTCGATGATCTGTGGTGTTCCAATGCCATGAGCGATGATCGTGATGGCTCGCCGGGTCCAATGCAGGCCAACATCCAGGAGCGTCACCCAGATCGGGGCTGTCGTGAGAGAATCCCTTCTCAAATCAGCTTCCGGTGACCAATGCCTGGTAATAACGAGTTGTCCGTCGAAAAACCAAGGCCCTTTATCAACCGCAACGCTCAAGTCCTCTTCGTTGGCGAATCTAACCAAGAAAAGGCCCCCCGCCAAGGGGGAGCATTGCATCTCTCCCTTCGGCCTCCAGCTCTGAACCATTCAGCCGTGGAGGTGTTGGATCGCCACTCTGTTGCCCATCACTTGAACTATGACTGAGTTCTTGTGAAAAGCATCCATGGCCACAACCACAGGGGTCGGGACCTTCATCCAAGGCCGTATGTCGTTGGCGCGGAAGTTAGGGCTCAAAGGGTCGCCTTCAACAATCACCGGTTTGAAGCTCCAATGAACCTCCATGGGCTTCTCCACCGTAGCAATCCACGCTCTACCTTGAGTGACATCAATTCCAGGGTCCGCCCAAGCCCCCAAGGTAGGGGTTGGGTCGCCAGCTTCCACCTCCGGTGCAGAGCTAGCAGGTGACATATCTTCTTGTTACTTTATCATTATCATATGGGGACATATGTATGTTCATTAATTTAGATCTAAAACAATGTGCATTGGGTAGATCTTGTTTAGTAGATCAATTTTATGTCTCATTTTGAGTTACCAATGAATTTCAATGATTTTTACGAGATTTGGGGTATAAAAGGGAGAGAGAGATATTATACCATTGATAGAGTCGGCATGGCACTTCCTCATTGGTGGGCGGCTGGCAGACGTTGGCTCCAGTCAGTCATGGGCTCACATCTCGACTCATTGCACTGATCCATTTGGCATGACAATAGTGGGTGATTGGCTCTCTCTCCCTATCGGGCTGATTGTGAGCGGTTGGGCGACAGTGTGTGGCGGTGGGCGGTGGTCACCCACTTCGCCTTTCCCAGTGCTTGCACGAGGTAACCGACTGAGAGGAAGTGGGATAAGAAGCTCTCTGAAGAAAAGGGGGAAAGGAGGAAGATGAGCTAGCAGCTTTGACGGCTTGGCTGGTTGGAGTCACCCCACCATTGCAGATTCAAAGAACAAAAAAGATGTTGTGAGGATTGCTAGAGGAGGAGTAGCTCCTCACCAGTATTGCAGTAGCTCAGATCTTGAAGAGCTCAAGAGGAGATCTTTGGGGTGCAAAAGGGGAAGGAAAAAAAGGGGAAACTAAGGGGCAATATCTCATGGATCTTATGGTCTTAAATGAGGGTGTGAAGAGAACCAGATGGATCCACCCATTATTTCCTCATCCGTGGTGGTCGGCCATGGTGGACGAGTGTTCCATGCCCCTACCCAATGTCCAAAAAGCCTAAGAAAACTTAGGGAAATGGTCTGGGAGAATATGGGGGGGTTCATGATTAGTTTGCGAAAAAACAAGGTCAAAACCCCCAAGAATCCCCAGGTAGAAGGCATGGCTAGCAGCCATAGCGGGTGACTTTGTCACAAGGTTGGGGATGATTTCAAAACCATCTGATCTGTGGGATGATACTCATCCATTGGATCAGTGGACTGGGAGTGCACTCACACAAAGGGGCCAACTGTCTTGTTGGGAACACGAGCGAGATGGGCCGAGTGAAAGAAAGGCCAATGGTCAAGGCCCATCATGGAGAAAAAGAGTGAAAAAGTCTACAAAAAGAAGCAAATTTGCAAAGGCCATATATTTGTCCTCGGACCTCCGATTTGAGCAAAAATTTTACCATTGGATAAAAAAAAATTATTTCTAATAGATAAGAATTGAAATCAACATAGGTTCAGTGAGTGGATTCAAAAATTCAAAAGTTCCTCAATGTATATTAAGCCACTCCACATTACACAATTGAGTTCAAAATTACAATCATCAACCATATCTCAAATATTGATCAATATGTGTTTCCAAAGCATCCAATTGATTATTAGGGAGGTCATCAAGAAATAGAGTGAATTTTAATTCAAAGTGTGCATAGTTTGAGGAGAGAGAAAATTCAAGATGATACAATAATGATCCTTAGTATTATTAAATAAGGAAAATTTATGTCTTTTACCTCATTGTTGATGAGGTACCTACTGACTAAATCTAGGTTGCCATATTGATTAAACCTCAAACATGATTAAAAAAATTGTTTCCCCCATTATAATATGTATCATGATCGTGCTTTCTAATTAATATTATTTTGGACTCTCAAACCCATGATCAAAGACCTCGATACACGAGGAAAAATCCCATATTGATTATAATGCCTCATTGTTAAACTAGATTTTGAATAATATGACAAATATGAGATATCAACCATAACTTGTAATGCTCAAGTCATTGTAAGAGCCTATATAGGGTTATGTATTTTCATGTATATCTCCTCTCTCTTAATTATGAAGAGAATGTAACAATATTATGACCTTTAATACATACAAATTTGGAAGCATGGTTGCTTATTATGAAAAATGATCCTTGATCTCATGACCTTGTGAAATACAAATCCATAATTGATGCACTTCCTAATTTGATAGACTTGATACTTCTCGATGAATGATAAAAATGTTCTATCCTATTGTGGTATCTTGCTTCGTAACTCCCCTAACCTAGGGCACATCTCTATTACAATTGCCTCTAAATTTTCATGTTGTTGTTTATTTAGAGTTTGGAAAGGTAACCCCTTACATATGATTTTGATCTCTTGACCTAAGTCTCTAATAGGTCATATCTTATGATCATATTCATACTCTATATTGAACCTCAATTTGATGATGATTTCAAACTATGATAATGTTGACTACATCCTATTGTTAAATTCCCAGAAAGATCTAGCCCTAGATCATCCATCAATCTTAAATACCATGATAATGAAATTGATGTTGATATCAAAAAATGTTGTTCATTTTTTGTTTATGGATGAATGATCAAAACTTTGTTAATTAAGGAATATTATACCCTAGCTTGGAATTTTTTGACCTATGACTTTAGATGTCCAAAATCATGATGCATGATATTGATTTATAAATTCTTGACTAGTGAAATTCATCTCGATATTGATTTACAAAATCTTGACTAGTGAAATTCATCTCTTGTTATCAACCTATTTGGATCATAAGATCACCCTTGATATATGATTGATGACTTTCATGCTCCCACATTTCAAAATATTTGAAATGACAATTATATTGATTTTGATGTGGGCCATGGTTTTGAAATATGATGATTCTATCTCCATTGTTGAATATAGTGGGACCCTCCATGGATTTTGATGTCGGACATGGTTTTGTAATATGATGATTCTATCTAAAAATGAAATACTAAATATCAATCAAGTATGTATAGCCCCACCTAAGGTGAATGTAGAAGCTAAAACCCTAAATGTTGGGATTGAAAGTCATGATGCACTCTTGAATCGAAGAGCCCTATTTGTTTGACCAAACTGGTGGTCTCTCCCAATTTGTGATTTTTGATGATCTATGTGACTATGCTTGGAACATGATTCTTGGTTTCTTGATTTTGGAACAATATTGATGATTCAAGGGTGATGATATTACATTTGGATTACTATGATGCATATGAAATGGAATATAAAGTTCCAATGTCATTTGAGGTTTTGATTTGGTTTTGGGGACAAAATTCCTTTTAAGGTGGGGAGGACATAACATCATGTATTTTCTATCTCCTCCAACTATGTGCACCTTGACTAATAATGCACTCAATTTGACTTAATAACCTTCTTAATCATCAGTTGGATGTTTTGGTGTCATAAATTTCTTGATTGAAGAGATGTGATTGATGGTTTGCAATTTTGAACGCATTTATATAATAAACTTACTGCACATTGAGGAAGTTTTATATTTTTGGATGTTGAGATCTTTATTTCAATATTTGACCATTAGATAGATTTTGAAATTTGATATTCAACGGTGAAGATTTCACCCAAACCAGAGCTTTGAGGAGAAAGTTATGGCTTTTACATTCTTGCCTCTTTTTTTTTCTTTTTATCATCTTGATTTTGCCCTTTTTCAATTTATTGGTCCTTAGTCACTCTCTCCTCTTAGGCTCGTACCGCTCACATGCACCCATATGACACTTGTAGTCATTCCCTAGGGGACCAATGATCCAATAGCCTCAAACAAACTGCACTGATTGTAAGTTGGGGAGTCATCCCCAACCTTGAGCTAGAGTCAACAAGATCGGAGCTCTAGCCATGACCACGGCCCCTAGATTATTGGGATCTTTCACCTCCTTCATGCCTAAAGTAGTTTTTGAAGTCTCTATCCTAATTCCCTGACCCTTCCCCTATCCTTTTTGCGCAGCATGGGCTATGGGAGGGTGGTCTAGAACCATGTCGACCATGCCTTGTGGTTGTAGCAGCGGCATAGGTTTTTTTTTATTCTTCGCCCCCTTGGTCCTCTTATAAACTCCCTTGATCTCTCCACATACTTACCTTTCTTTTTTGAACATTTATGAGGTCTTTCATGCCCTGCTTCTCCACCCCCCACCTTCCCTCTTCCTCCTTGGTCGGGCAGCGCTGCCGCAAGCTTATTTTTGGGGGTTCTTACTCTCTTCAACCTTAATGTTAGAGAGGGACAACAATAGACTCACGAGGCCTAGACACATCCAAATGTGTAGGAATCGGGATTTTTCCTACTCTTCTTCCTGCTTTGGGTGGGGCTCCGACGAGGTAGCTCCTCCACGGTGTTGGGCAATGATGTAGAAGTAGCACAAGCTAGAAGAAAGCTCTAGTGTCGTCAAATCACCTAGCAAGGACCCCAATTTGCATGGGCTCCAGTTGTACCCTCTCTTCAAGTCGCTCACCCTCTCACTTATGTATGTTGACTGGATCAAAGGATGACCAGAGTCCTACATTGTGGACCTGGTACTGACTAGCAAGCAAGGAAGTGACACATCCTTCTCCATTGTGGTATACCCATCTCTCGCTCTTATGATAGAAATGTCTTGTTCTTCCAAAATTCATAGAAAATGTTCTCTAAGTCCAAATGGGACATATTATATATTAAAATTTATTTACTTGATATCTATCCACTAACCTTGTTTCAGAGTTGCACTTCATTCATGGATCTTGTTATGTTGAAAATGGCATCAAATGTATCTCTTTTACATGTTTAATGGTGATTAATGTTCAATCCTGATCATATCATGTCCCCTCTTGAATTCAGTTACTCTAATCAGTAACATATTATATCTTATGATATATGAATAGAACTTGATAATGTAACATCCCTGACCTGGGTTATGAGCTAACCCTAGGTGTTTTGCCTAAATATGTAATTAAATCTTTGTGATTAACTCTGAGCATGTAATTAAGCTTCTCAGAAATGTATATTTCAGTTTTTGCTCCTTTTTATATAAAGTTGTAGCACTGTTTTGTAATACAGGGACCTATGTGCAATTTACCCATTTAGAAGGGTTAACCTGCAATTTGCACATGATGAGGTGTTCCTCTGATGTTGAGACATCATGAGAAACATTTTGGTAAAGTTTGAGGGATTTCCCAAGCTTGAGCACCAAGGTGCAGCTGTGGAAGCAATCCCGGTACTTGAAACCCTAATTTGGGGTAAAATGCAATTTACCCAAATAATGGGAAGCAATTTGTAAAGAATGTTATCTAAAGTATCTTGTTAGACTCTTGCCATCATTTAGAGAAGAAATGATGAGGAATTCACCTCAATTGAGTTATCAAGTTAAGAAATAGGCTCTGTGATTGAATAATCAGGGTATATGTGCAATATCCCTTTAAGTATGAACTTTATTATTAGATTGTCCTTCCTTGCCTTCTTTTCTATAACTTAAGATAAGGTTTGTCCTTAGAATAAAGAGGAAGGGACGAGCAAGTAATGAAGGAAGGACTTAGTTGGAATTAAGGGAAACTTATGAGCTAATGTTGAAAATCCTACCCCAAGTATATAAGCCCTCCTTTCCTTAGTTGCAAGGGAACTTAACCTTCGTTCCCTTACTGTTTCATTTCACCAAAGACGACCAAGGACTGCCTTGGAGATAAGGAGGACGAACAAGGGGTGCAAGGTAGGTTTAAACCCCTCTTCTTGCCTAATTCCATGGTTAGAATTCGAATTCAAGGTCATCTTCATGGCTAATTCTCGAAACCCTATCTTTCTAGCCGTCTCTTTTCATCCTTCCTTGGAGTTTTCACCTTGGCCAACCTGTGGGAACTCAAGGACGCCATTAGAGCTTGGAGCTTGAAAGCTTGGAGCTCAAGAAACAAGCTTTAGGCGGGTTTTATAACTCTAAACCTATGCTTTACTATGTTCATCTTTATATGCGAGTTAATGATAGCTCCTAGTATTTCCCTACTTTTCCCTGCTATTTTGCAAACAAACCCGTGGGATATCTGTACTGTTCTTGAGCTAGATGATGAAGGCGTGTTTTCCAAGAAAAACCCACCGCTTTTCTTTTCCCTAAACGGTCCTAACAGTTTGCTCTCACGACCTCAAGACCGTGAGAGAGCCTCGCGGTCTCGAGACCGTGAGAGGGCTCGCGGTCTCAAGACCGATTGGCCCTGTTGACCGAGCGTGGACCATATAAGAAACTTGTTCCTAATTATATAGGCTAAATACCCTCAAAATTTGGGAGACTAACTCCAAAGGAATCGGGAGATATGACCTTTTTAAGTCACAACTTTAAATGAATTAATTGCTGATTTTCAAACGGTCTGAAATTGCCTTTTTGGGCAAACGGTCTCAAGACCGTGAAAGGTCGTTGACTAAGCGTTGACCCCATGAGATTACTGTTCAAAATTATGTTAATTAACAACTCACCAAGTTTGATGGTCTAATTCCAAACGGGCTAAGAGTTGAAGGGTGAATACTAGGGCTAACCCTAGATAAAATCAGTACTGAAATTATGGTGATCTAATTAGGGTTTTTAGGGTTGATTGACCTAAACGGTCTCAAGACCATGTGGGGTCCACCCACATGACCTCAAGACCGTGAGGACAATCACCCAAGACCATTTGAAGGTCTAGGGTTGAGTAATTTGACCAATTGAACACCAATTGCAAATAAGTTATCAATTTAATCAAAATTCTGATTTTGTGACCAATCAGGGTTCAACCTCTATCAAATCACCTTAGATTTTTATGAAATCTTGGGCAAACGATCTCAAGACCATGTGGGGTCCACCCAAATGACCTCAAGACCGTTTGAGCCAAGTTTGGGCCCAATTGGAGCTCAATTGAAGGGTTCAACCTTGTGTTGATACACATTGTTGAGTGTTGATGGGTGAACATTGATAGACCTTAATTGAATCGATTTCAATCCTAATTGGTCAACAATTGAGGGTCAATTGAATGACCATTTGGTTAAGCATAACCTTAATTAACTCAATCCATAGGTGGTCAACAGTTATTGGACCTTTTGAAGGCTTCAACATCGGTTGACATCATCGTTTGATTTGTTGAACCTTTGTTGAAGGACCTTGCGGTTGAGACCATGAGAGGCTCACGACCTCAAGACCGTGAGGGGGCTCACGACCTCAAGACCGTGAGGTGGCTCACGACCTCAAGACCGTGAGGTAGCTCACGACCTCAAGACCGTGAGGTGGCTCACGACCTCAAGACCGTGAGGTGGCTCACGACCTCAAGACCGTGAGGTGGCTCACGACCTCAAGACCGTGAGGTAGCTCACGACCTCAAGACCATGAGGTGGCTCACGACCTCAAGACCGTGAGGTGGCTCACGACCTCAAGACCGTGAGGTGGCTCATGACCTCATGATCGTGAGGGGGCTCACGATCTCAAGCCCATGAGGAGGCTCACGGTCTTGGAGCTAGAAAGGGGCTCATGGACTTGAAAGGTCAAAGTGAGCAATCGGTCAACACTTTCAACCGAATTCAATCATGTGATGGTTCAATGTTGCTCAAATCAAACACTAATGATAATCTAATATAGTAAGGAGTTATTTGATTAAGGTTTTTGACTATGATGATGATCAATGGGGTGAATTACCAAGATACCCCTGAAGGGTCAATTGAGTTATACTTTACTCAATTCAAACCCTAATTACATGAGAATGATGTTTTTAGTTATAATGACTCTATCTAACCTGATCTAGTCTAATGTTATCATCAACCATTAGTATGATGAAAGAGAGAGTACTCTAGAGAGAGAAAGTACCCTAGAGAGAGAAAGTAACTCTAATCACTTAATGGTGATGTTTTTGGCTATGATAGCCTATGATGACTCAACCCAACCTGTTTTAGAGTGATGTTGATATCACCTAACCTTATGATGAGAGAGAAAGTACTTCTAGAGAGAGAAAGTACTTCTAGAGAGAGAAAGTACCTCTTTTAAATGGAAACTCAATTGAAGCATCCCCAATACACAGAAATGAGCATAATTAGGGTATGATCCACCTGTGTGAGATCATAGAAACCCTAATTATGATAAATGATGAACCTTTAACTAATCCAAGAGCATCAATGAAGGTGTTACTCATACATGATGATGTTATGAGTTTAATTCACCTGTAATGTGAATAAGTAAACCCTAATTCAAGGGTGATGACATGTAATATGAATAGTAAACCCTAATTCAAGGGTAATGGCATGCTTTTGAGCAATAAACTCTATTTGATTTAAATTAAAGATTTAACTCTTATGACAAGAGTAGGAAGTACATTCCTTATTGTTATATTACCTTTATCAGATGTATTAATCATGCAGGTTCTGATATGAAGGTAATTATATCCAGGTATGGATGTTGATGTTATATTCATTGAAGGCATGTTGTAGCCTTATGAATAAGTAATGTAATCTGATGCCTTGCTAGTGGCATCCTATGCTGATAATGGGCTATGAGAGCCATGAATACCATCAAGGTCATGCTTTAGAGATGACTTGTGATGAGGATAATGAGAAATGATGATTGATATGAGTTAGGCCTGTTACATTTAGTATTCTTCTTTTATAGCTGCTATGCTACTGTTATTGTTTGAAGAACAATGTATGCTGTTAAAGAATACTGAATGTACCTAACTAATCAAGTATAATGTAGAGCCCTGATCATAGATCCATCATTGTCAGAAATTAAGTGATGGTGAAACAGGTTTTCCATAGGGAACTCCTGGAGCACATACTTTTGAGTATGTGGGGTACATGGATGTGTAGAACCTTACATCCTAGTGTAGGAAAGTGATGTAGATGTGGAATCCATCCATCCTTCACTATAGTTCCATACCGTATCAGTGGTAGGTAAACATGAAACCTCCTGATGATGAAGAAAGCACAGATATCCGTATCAGTGGTAGGTAAATATGAAACCTCCTGATGACGAAGAGAGTACAGAACGCCACTGTGACTCTAGAATAGCGAAGGACCAGTTTACCCTGGTGAGCTATAGTAGTAGAGACACAAGATGTCCTACAAGTGATCCTCTTACTGACTGAGGAAGATGAAGGTCATGAGAATCCGGCTCTCTTAATGACCTATGTATGATACTGATGCGGCTTCTCAGCGATCAGTTGGAGTATGAGTGGTAAGCCTCATCTCCACAGGGCATAATGTTGTTTGTAAAACATAATCAACCATGTAGTATAACTTGTTAGAGATGACTCCAAGTTAGTTGATTGATGTTACATTGCAATAATGTTGATATTCTCCATATCTCCTAATTTGTAGAGATCTTGTTATATCTGCAACTGTTATAGAATGCTTTGAAGGCTTTACTGTTTAAAATAATCTTTGATGTTATAATAAAGCTTCTGGCGAAGAGTTATAACTCTCGCTGGGACAATTATGTATAATTGTCTCACCCCGTAGACTTCAACTTTTTAGGTGGACGTCGGAGACGAAGAAACCAGCCTACAAGTGATCAATCTCAGCAGCAGCACCAGGGGCAGCAGTAATCTCAGGTGGAGATTTGTCCTGCCATGTGGTGTAGTTAGAGTCAGTCCTATGTGTCCTCTGTACTCTCAGGTCTTGGAGTCTTGTGTTATGTGATCTTGAGATTTTGTATCTTGAATGTATATAATTACTCAAGAAGTAATTATCCTGAGATGTAAACAGTTACCTCTCTTTATGAAAGGAGTTTTATGGATACAAGTTCTTATCTCGAAAAGTTTTAATTTTCCGTGATTTTTGTCTTCCGCTGATTACCGATTCGCTTCCGCTAAGTTTTAATCGTGTTTATGTCATGGTTTGGAGATCAGAGCCCACAATTAGTGGTATCAGAGCTCCAGGTTCAGTTGAGTCTACAGAGGCATAGGACTTAGGATGTCGAGTCTACCTTTAGTACTCCTTCCTTATCTAATAGAATCTTCTGCTCCTCAGGAGAAGAAGATACATAAGAATGTCAGAACATCGTGATGAGCACGTGGCAGAGAGTAGTGCTAGTGCACCTCGAGGCGGTGCAAGAGTTCCGAGAATAGAACAACCTGCACCTGAGTCGCCAAGAGAGCCACCCCAGTTCGACCCAGCTGACATGAGTGATCCAGCTGTACAGACGATGTTCGGGCAGTTCATGACTGCCATGACACATATAACCGATAGGATGCCCATTCCTGCACCTAGGGCACCTGTCCAGCCTGAAGTACAAGGTATTGGTAAGACATTCGAACGACTTCGTCGTGTCGGAGCTACCGAGTACTTCGGAACTGCCGACCCAGCAGATGCTGACTTATGGTTGACAGAGTTGGAGAAGGCTTTCAGGATTCTTATGATTCCGGAAGCTGAGAAGGTTAGACATGCTGTCTATCTTCTCAAAGGCAGTGCTGGTCACTGGTGGAACATGGAAGAGCAGAAGAGACCTGGAGTAGAGTTCTCATGGGAAGAGTTTCGTCGGGAATTTATCAATAGATATTTTCCAAAGACCTTCCTAGATGAGAAGATTTCTCAGTTTGAGAAACTAAGGCAGGGTATGATGAACATTAGCGAGTATGAAGCTAAGTTCATGGAGCTGTTGCGGTTTTGTCCGCATATGGCTGCTACAGATGAGGAAAGAATCAGAAGATTTGAAAAGGGTTTGAATTCCGATATGTCAACCCCTGTGTCTGCCTTAGAAAACAGAGAGAGATTCTCTACCTTCGTTGAGTCAGTCCGAAGGATAGAGAGATCTGTGGTTGAGAAAAGACAAACCCATAAAAGATATCCACAGTTCCAGGGTTCTTCATCTAGGGATTCCAAGAAACCTAGATTCTCTGCACCTAACCCTCCACCACCCAGATCGAGTTTTCAAACTCAATGGACACCAAGTAGAGGTAGAGGACGGAGTCAACCGCTTCAAGGGACACACAGTTCTGCATCAGTGTCAGTTACTGGACCACCCAGACCACAACAACAGGAGAAGAGTTGCTACAACTGTGGTAAGGTGGGACACTTGATGAAGGATTGCCGTTCTAGGCCTGTCGGTGTGACACAACAACCTCCGAGACAGAATCAACAGGGATCTCAGAATAGACAACATCAAGGAGCAGCTCGAGGACGTGGACAAGCGTCTCAAGCTGGATCATCAGCACCACCTCAACACCAGGCGACTGCGAGGTTCTATGCTATGAACCCACCTAAGGCAGTTGTCAATCCACGGGTAGTGGCAGGTCAGATGAAACTTTTATATTCTGATATGTCTATATCCTGTAATATATCTGTTCTGATTGATCCGGGTGCTACGCACTCTTTCATCACTCGTGAAGTGATTCGTAACTGCAATATGACTGTTAGTCATAGAGCAGATAGTTTGTTGTTAGAGACTCCGTTGAGTGGGTCTGCCGTTTTGCAGGAGGTATGTTCTCCCTGCATCCTTTTCTTTTCTGACCATCGCATTCAAGTGGACCTTATACCACTTGATATGCAGGGGTTTGATATAATCCTTGGGATGGATACCTTAGAAAGGTATAGAGTTGTCTTGGATTGTGAGTCCAAGTTGGCTGTGTTTGCTGATGAAAGCAACACATGGATCTTTCAAGGTGAAAGAAAGATTCTGCCCACCTGTCTTGTGTCAGCTATGGTTGCTGATAAGCTGTTGAGGCAAGGATGTTATGCATTCTTAGCCCATGTGGTAGATGTTACCAAGGAAAGTTCCAACCCTGCTGAAGTTCCCATAGTCAGGGAATTCGAGGATGTGTTTCCTGAAGAACTTCCTGGTATACCACCACCTCGGGAGATTGACTTTGAAATCAATCTGATTCCAGATACGAAACCCATAGCTCAAACTCCGTATAGAATGGCTCCTGCCGAGATGGCAGAACTCAAGAAACAGCTTCAAGAGTTACTTGAGAGAGGTTTTATCCGACCGAGTACTTCACCTTGGGGTGCTCCGGTCTTGTTTGTTAAAAAGAAAGATGGGTCAATGCGGTTATGCATCGACTATAGACAACTCAATAAAGTGACAATAAAGAATAGGTATCCTCTGCCGAGGATTGATGATCTCTTTGACCAGTTGCGTGGTGCAACAGTCTTTTCAAAGATAGACTTGAGGTCTGGATATCACCAACTTCGTATTAAGGATAGTGACATATCCAAGTCTGCCTTTAGGACAAGATATGGTCACTATGAGTTCACGGTTATGTCGTTTGGACTAACCAATGCACCAGCTGCATTTATGGAACTCATGAATAGAGTTTTTCGACCTTTCCTTGATCAGTGTGTTGTCGTCTTCATAGATGACATACTGATTTATAGTAAAGATGCTCAGCAGCATGAGCAGCATCTTCGCCAAGCTTTGACCTTGCTAAGAGAACATAAGTTGTATGCTAAGTTTAGCAAGTGTGAGTTCTGGCTGCCGGAGGTATCTTTTCTTGGACATATAATATCCGCCTCGGGAATTCGTGTTGACCCTACAAAGGTAGAATCTGTTCTACAATGGGAACAACCGAAAACACCGACGGAGATTCGAAGTTTCTTGGGGTTAGCTGGCTATTATCGAAGGTTCATTAAGAACTTTAGTTCCATAGCTTTACCCTTGACCAAGTTAACCCGGAAGGATGTTCCTTTTTCTTGGAGTGATAAGTGTCAACAATCTTTCCAGTTACTGAAGGAGAGGTTGACAAGTGCACCTGTATTAGTGCTACCTGAACAAGGAAAAGGTTATATAGTTTTTTGTGACGCTTCCAAGAATGGACTAGGATGTGTGTTGATGCAGGATAAACAAGTGATTTCTTTTGCTTCCCGACAGCTTAAGAAACACGAGGAGAATTATCCAACACACGATCTGGAGTTAGCAGCTGTGGTTCATGCTTTGAAGATCTGGAGACATTATCTCTACGGAGAGACATTCCAGATTTTCACAGACCACAAAAACCTTAAGTATATCTTCTCTCAGCATGAGCTCAACATGAGGCAACGTCGCTGGATGGAGTTAATCAAGGACTACGACTGTACAATTGATTACCATCCAGGTAAGGCCAATGTTGTTGCAGATGCCTTGAGTAGGAAATCAGCAACATCAACCATGAATAGAGCACAACTAAACTCTTTAGTATGCTCTAGAAGAGATATGCTTATCTCTTTAAGGCAAGACAATGTACAGTTGAAGGTATCATTGCTAGCCGGTTTGTTAGCTGAGATGCATATTAAACCTACCCTAAGAGAGCAGATTAAAGAAGCACAGCTAGATGATGCTGCAGTTCAACATATAAGATCTGAGTATGGAAATGAGAAGCAAGATGGGTTTCATGACTCAAAAGATCAAGTAGCTTGTTATAATGGAAAAATGATAGTGCCGGATGTGGACAACTTAAGGAAGTTAGTCCTGGAAGAAGCCCATTCTTCCATGTATGCTATGCATCCAGGGAGCACCAAGATGTATCGGAATTTGAAGGATCTATATTGGTGGCCTGGGATGAAGAAGGACGTTGCATAGTTTGTTCTGAGGTGCCCTGTGTGTCAGCAAGTTAAAGTTGAACACCAGAAGCCTGCAGGGACAATGCAACCTTTACCCATATCACAGTGGAAGTGGGACCATGTGACCATGGACTTTGTTGTTGGCCTACCCAGGAGAAGCAAAGGACATGATTCCATTTGGGTAATTGTTGATAGGTTGACTAAGACAGCACATTTCTTACCTGTTAAAACAACCTATTCTGCTGAAAGGTTATCAGAGTTATATGTGCAAGAGATAGTGCGTTTGCACGGAGTTCCTGTCACAATAGTTTCGGACAGAGGTCCTCAATTTACAAGTCGTTTTTGGGAACAGTTGCACAGTGCCTTAGGCACTAAGCTGAGGTTTAGTACGGCCTTTCATCCACAGACTGATGGACAGTCAGAAAGGACCATACAAACCTTAGAAGACCTGTTGCGAGCATGTGTTCTCCAGTTCACCGGAAGTTGGGATCTACACCTAAGCTTGATAGAGTTTGCCTATAACAATAGCTATCAGCATAGTATTGATATGGCACCTTATGAAGCCTTATATGGTAGACGTTGTAGATCACCCTTGTGTTGGTTTGAGACTGGTGAGCACCAGTTGTTAGGTCCTGACCTGGTGCAGCAAACCACGGAAAAGATTAAAGTAATACAACATAAGATTAAGACTGCTCAAGATAGGCAGAAATCTTATGCTGACAAACGTCGTAGACCTTTAGAGTTCCAGATTGGAGACAAAGTGTATCTTAAGGTCTCACCTTGGAAAGGGGTCCTTCGTTTTGGAAGGAAGGGGAAGTTAGCTCCTAGATATATGGGGCCTTATCCAATCATTGAACGGATTGGAAAGGTAGCATATAAACTAGAGCTGCCCCCAGAGTTACAAAGGTTACATCCTGTGTTTCACATTTCTATGTTGAAGAAATGTCACCCAGACACCGAGTCAGTTCTACAACCTATGGAAGTAGAATTGAATGATGACATATCCTATGAAGAGGGACCAGTGTCAATCCTTGATAAACGAATTAAAAAGTTAAAGAAGAAAGATATAAGTCTTGTGAAAGTCCTCTGGAATCATCGTGGTATTGAAGAAGCCACTTGGGAGTTAGAGGATGAGATGAGAAGGAAGTATCCTACCCTTTTCTCGTAATATGTTTTATCGATTTCGGGGACAAAATCCTTGTAAGGGGTGGATAATTTGTAACATCCCTGACCTGGGTTATGAGCTAACCCTAGGTGTTTTGCCTAAATATGTAATTAAATCTTTGTGATTAACTCTGAGCATGTAATTAAGCTTCTCAGAAATGTATATTTCAGTTTTTGCTCCTTTTTATATAAAGTTGTAGCACTGTTTTGTAATACAGGGACCTATGTGCAATTTACCCATTTAGAAGGGTTAACCTGCAATTTGCACATGATGAGGTGTTCCTCTGATGTTGAGACATCATGAGAAACATTTTGGTAAAGTTTGAGGGATTTCCCAAGCTTGAGCACCAAGGTGCAGCTGTGGAAGCAATCCCGGTACTTGAAACCCTAATTTGGGGTAAAATGCAATTTACCCAAATAATGGGAAGCAATTTGTAAAGAATGTTATCTAAAGTATCTTGTTAGACTCTTGCCATCATTTAGAGAAGAAATGATGAGGAATTCACCTCAATTGAGTTATCAAGTTAAGAAATAGGCTCTGTGATTGAATAATCAGGGTATATGTGCAATATCCCTTTAAGTATGAACTTTATTATTAGATTGTCCTTCCTTGCCTTCTTTTCTATAACTTAAGATAAGGTTTGTCCTTAGAATAAAGAGGAAGGGACGAGCAAGTAATGAAGGAAGGACTTAGTTGGAATTAAGGGAAACTTATGAGCTAATGTTGAAAATCCTACCCCAAGTATATAAGCCCTCCTTTCCTTAGTTGCAAGGGAACTTAACCTTCGTTCCCTTACTGTTTCATTTCACCAAAGACGACCAAGGACTGCCTTGGAGCTAAGGAGGACGAACAAGGGGTGCAAGGTAGGTTTAAACCCCTCTTCTTGCCTAATTCCATGGTTAGAATTCGAATTCAAGGTCATCTTCATGGCTAATTCTCGAAACCCTATCTTTCTAGCCGTCTCTTTTCATCCTTCCTTGGAGTTTTCACCTTGGCCAACCTGTGGGAACTCAAGGAAGCCATTAGAGCTTGGAGCTTGAAAGCTTGGAGCTCAAGAAACAAGCTTTAGGCGGGTTTTATAACTCTAAACCTATGCTTTACTATGTTCATCTTTATATGCGAGTTAATGATAGCTCCTAGTATTTCCCTACTTTTCCCTGCTATTTTGCAAACAAACCCGTGGGATATCTGTACTGTTCTTGAGCTAGATGATGAAGGCGTGTTTTCCAAGAAAAACCCACCGCTTTTCTTTTCCCTAAACGGTCCTAACAGTTTGCTCTCACGACCTCAAGACCGTGAGAGAGCCTCGCGGTCTCGAGACCGTGAGAGGGCTCGCGGTCTCAAGACCGATTGGCCCTGTTGACCGAGCGTGGACCATATAAGAAACTTGTTCCTAATTATATAGGCTAAATACCCTCAAAATTTGGGAGACTAACTCCAAAGGAATCGGGAGATATGACCTTTTTAAGTCACAACTTTAAATGAATTAATTGCTGATTTTCAAACGGTCTGAAATTGCCTTTTTGGGCAAACGGTCTCAAGACCGTGAAAGGTCGTTGACTAAGCGTTGACCCCATGAGATTACTGTTCAAAATTATGTTAATTAACAACTCACCAAGTTTGATGGTCTAATTCCAAACGGGCTAAGAGTTGAAGGGTGAATACTAGGGCTAACCCTAGATAAAATCAGTACTGAAATTATGGTGATCTAATTAGGGTTTTTAGGGTTGATTGACCTAAACGGTCTCAAGACCATGTGGGGTCCACCCACATGACCTCAAGACCGTGAGGACAATCACCCAAGACCATTTGAAGGTCTAGGGTTGAGTAATTTGACCAATTGAACACCAATTGCAAATAAGTTATCAATTTAATCAAAATTCTGATTTTGTGACCAATCAGGGTTCAACCTCTATCAAATCACCTTAGATTTTTATGAAATCTTGGGCAAACGATCTCAAGACCATGTGGGGTCCACCCAAATGACCTCAAGACCGTTTGAGCCAAGTTTGGGCCCAATTGGAGCTCAATTGAAGGGTTCAACCTTGTGTTGATACACATTGTTGAGTGTTGATGGGTGAACATTGATAGACCTTAATTGAATCGATTTCAATCCTAATTGGTCAACAATTGAGGGTCAATTGAATGACCATTTGGTTAATCATAACCTTAATTAACTCAATCCATAGGTGGTCAACAGTTATTGGACCTTTTGAAGGCTTCAACATCGGTTGACATCATCGTTTGATTTGTTGAACCTTTGTTGAAGGACCTTGCGGTTGAGACCATGAGAGGCTCACGACCTCAAGACCGTGAGGGGGCTCACGACCTCAAGACCGTGAGGTGGCTCACGACCTCAAGACCGTGAGGTAGCTCACGACCTCAAGACCGTGAGGTGGCTCACGACCTCAAGACCGTGAGGTGGCTCACGACCTCAAGACTGTGAGGTGGCTCACGACCTCAAGACCGTGAGGTAGCTCACGACCTCAAGACCATGAGGTGGCTCACGACCTCAAGACCGTGAGGTGGCTCACGACCTCAAGACCGTGAGGTGGCTCATGACCTCATGATCGTGAGGGGGCTCACGATCTCAAGCCCATGAGGAGGCTCACGGTCTTGGAGCTAGAAAGGGGCTCATGGACTTGAAAGGTCAAAGTGAGCAATCGGTCAACACTTTCAACCGAATTCAATCATGTGATGGTTCAATGTTGCTCAAATCAAACACTAATGATAATCTAAGATAGTAAGGAGTTATTTGATTAAGGTTTTTGACTATGATGATGATCAATGGGGTGAATTACCAAGATACCCCTGAAGGGTCAATTGAGTTATACTTTACTCAATTCAAACCCTAATTACATGAGAATGATGTTTTTAGTTATAATGACTCTATCTAACCTGATCTAGTCTAATGTTATCATCAACCATTAGTATGATGAAAGAGAGAGTACTCTAGAGAGAGAAAGTACCCTAGAGAGAGAAAGTAACTCTAATCACTTAATGGTGATGTTTTTGGCTATGATAGCCTATGATGACTCAACCCAACCTGTTTTAGAGTGATGTTGATATCACCTAACCTTATGATGAGAGAGAAAGTACTTCTAGAGAGAGAAAGTACTTCTAGAGAGAGAAAGTACCTCTTTTAAATGGAAACTCAATTGAAGCATCCCCAATACACAGAAATGAGCATAATTAGGGTATGATCCACCTGTGTGAGATCATAGAAACCCTAATTATGATAAATGATGAACCTTTAACTAATCCAAGAGCATCAATGAAGGTGTTACTCATACATGATGATGTTATGAGTTTAATTCACCTGTAATGTGAATAAGTAAACCCTAATTCAAGGGTGATGACATGTAATATGAATAGTAAACCCTAATTCAAGGGTAATGGCATGCTTTTGAGCAATAAACTCTATTTGATTTAAATTAAAGATTTAACTCTTATGACAAGAGTAGGAAGTACATTCCTTATTGTTATATTACCTTTATCAGATGTATTAATCATGCAGGTTCTGATATGAAGGTAATTATATCCAGGTATGGATGTTGATGTTATATTCATTGAAGGCATGTTGTAGCCTTATGAATAAGTAATGTAATCTGATGCCTTGCTAGTGGCATCCTATGCTGATAATGGGCTATGAGAGCCATGAATACCATCAAGGTCATGCTTTAGAGATGACTTGTGATGAGGATAATGAGAAATGATGATTGATATGAGTTAGGCCTGTTACATTTAGTATTCTTCTTTTATAGCTGCTATGCTACTGTTATTGTTTGAAGAACAATGTATGCTGTTAAAGAATACTGAATGTACCTAACTAATCAAGTATAATGTAGAGCCCTGATCATAGATCCATCATTGTCAGAAATTAAGTGATGGTGAAACAGGTTTTCCATAGGGAACTCCTGGAGCACATACTTTTGAGTATGTGGGGTACATGGATGTGTAGAACCTTACATCCTAGTGTAGGAAAGTGATGTAGATGTGGAATCCATCCATCCTTCACTATAGTTCCATACCGTATCAGTGGTAGGTAAACATGAAACCTCCTGATGACGAAGAAAGCACAGATATCCGTATCAGTGGTAGGTAAATATGAAACCTCCTGATGACGAAGAGAGTACAGAACGCCACTGTGACTCTAGAATAGCGAAGGACCAGTTTACCCTGGTGAGCTATAGTAGTAGAGACACAAGATGTCCTACAAGTGATCCTCTTACTGACTGAGGAAGATGAAGGTCATGAGAATCCGGCTCTCTTAATGACCTATGTATGATACTGATGCGGCTTCTCAGCGATCAGTTGGAGTATGAGTGGTAAGCCTCATCTCCACAGGGCATAATGTTGTTTGTAAAACATAATCAACCATGTAGTATAACTTGTTAGAGATGACTCCAAGTTAGTTGATTGATGTTACATTGCAATAATGTTGATATTCTCCATATCTCCTAATTTGTAGAGATCTTGTTATATCTGCAACTGTTATAGAATGCTTTGAAGGCTTTACTGTTTAAAATAATCTTTGATGTTATAATAAAGCTTCTGGCGAAGAGTTATAACTCTCGCTGGGACAATTATGTATAATTGTCTCACCCCGTAGACTTCAACTTTTTAGGTGGACGTCGGAGACGAAGAAACCAGCCTACAAGTGATCAATCTCAGCAGCAGCACCAGGGGCAGCAGTAATCTCAGGTGGAGATTTGTCCTGCCATGTGGTGTAGTTAGAGTCAGTCCTATGTGTCCTCTGTACTCTCAGGTCTTGGAGTCTTGTGTTATGTGATCTTGAGATTTTGTATCTTGAATGTATATAATTACTCAAGAAGTAATTATCCTGAGATGTAAACAGTTACCTCTCTTTATGAAAGGAGTTTTTATGGATACAAGTTCTTATCTCGAAAAGTTTTAATTTTCCGTGATTTTTGTCTTCCGCTGATTACCGATTCGCTTCCGCTAAGTTTTAATCGTGTTTATGTCATGGTTTGGAGATCAGAGCCCACAGATAATGTCATGCTCTATTTATGACTCCAATTTATGAAATGGACCATGAAATATGTATTGTATGGACTTTAATGTTAATGGTCATTAATTTAATGCCCAAGATGATTGTATGAACTTCAAATCACATTCTTGCTTCATATCAGTATTTTTTGATGCATGATTGAGCCATGAATCTTTTTCCCATACTTGAACTCTATTTCAACTTAATATCGTGACTAAGTTACCTGTACATGACATAAATGTGACCTAACGTGCATGCTGCAAAATCATATATCTAATTTTGGACAAGTCTCACCCAAATGGTCACACATGCTACTTGATGCTTTCAAATCAATACTTTGTTGATATGTATGACATTGTTCAATCATGGTTCACTCTTGTACTCTAATGATGATCATATTGCATGAAAATGACTTAATATGACTAAATTTGTGGTTATGATGGATAAGGCTTTAAGCGTATTCAAATCTTACGATTTTTGTATTAATATAATGAAACCTAAGTTGAAAATCACTGATCTTGTAAAGATGTTTCACCCTATAAAATGATATATGATGTAGCCTTTATGATGAATATTGCATGAACTTTGGAGATGTTAAAAACAATCCTTGTCATTAATGGAATTTAGATTAGGTGAAACATCCACCCTTGATTAATATGATTAGATGCCCTGAGTCTTGTGATGTTAATCTAGTCACACTTTCTTGTAATGTCATGATCTCTTTGATAGACTCTATTCAAAGATCTAATCATGTTTTATAATGCTAGTTTGCTTGTATCAAGGTATGCTTTATCCTCCTATTGGCTAGAGTAGTGGTATAGAAATTACATTTATGTATGTAGTATAAATGTTTGTCTTAACATACTTGTTTGAGCTACATGTTCCCTATGACTACTATGTTTTGGTTTTGATTACATATGTTAAAAAACATGAAAACATAATGATAGATTTCCATTATACAATTTTGTGTACCTTCTTGTATTCTCAGGGTAAGGGCACAAGGCTGGGTGTCCTAGTTGAGTTGTCTTGACAGAGCATACCATGTTGATACAAGTGTTAGATCTTGGTGATGGTCTTGAGATCCCCTATGAATAGGGTTAACACTTGATGTTTAGTCTTACTCCCTCATGTCGAAATAGGGTAGCTAATCTTGAGCACCCTCATGGATCCCTTCTTTTGAGATGATGGTCAAAGGCCTTATGATATTGTTGGTATAATGGAAAAAAGAATATAAAATCTGCTTGCATATTAATAAAAAAATATTTAAATGTCGTTTCTTTGCTCTTATTATTACTTTATGTTTTTTCAAGAAATATATGTTCTCTTAAACCTGTGATTTTATATGTTTGCATAGCGTACTCAGCACTTTTGAGCTGACGTGTACCCATTTCATCATTTAGGTAATCGGTACACAATAAATCTCTAATGATAATTATTGCTTCTGCACTTCTGATAATCTACTCGTACTATGATGATATATATAATGACATCCAAATGGTATACACATGGTTGTATGAGACCTAATATCTTATCAGGTATTCATTTAACATTCTTTTATACTTTATGTCTCATACCTTAGTTGTTGTTTGTGGTTTCATTCATGCATATGTTATGTGATCTATCCTACAGATGGATGCTCAGATCCCCTTACCTTTGTCTTTCTAACAATTAGGATTGAGGATTTGGGTAACAAATTGTCCCATGATAGTTTGTGTGTATGTATGTATGTATACATATGTGCGTATAAAATTTAAGCATCATAATGGAAAGGTAATATTAGCATTTTTGTCTAGACCCACATGGAACACCAAGGAAGGTTTTCATATTGTAAAGAGTGGGACTCAAAAGGGGATATACATAAATGGCATGATACAAAGAACCATGTAAAGATAAAGCAGTGGAAAATAGCTATTACGAGGTTACATGATAATTCATATTCAATTGTTCCTCACCATAAAAAGTGGTATTGCCAAGTAAAAGGGTATACATCTAACAAATCTAATAGCATGCAACACACTTTGCAAAGGGCAACCCATCCATTCTAACATATTCTTAAAGTTATTATTTATGAATAGTCTTCTTGATTCTTTATCCGCCAATGTACCTACACCTAGGTGGAAGGGGAACATCACCCAAAAAATAGGCAACAAAGGATTGTATCAATAGACATTGAGTATGTGCATATAAACAATATTTGGACATTATATTGGGTTACAAGTTTAAAAAGGATGCTCCCATGATAAAGAAGCCACATAAAATTAGGTAAGTTTAATTAGAGTTAAATCAAATGATTGATGCATAATAATTATAAAGAGAAATATTTGAGATAAAAGAAACATCTTGCCATCACAAACATTTAAAACTTCCAAATAAGAAATACATTTGCATGCATAAACATTGTAGACTAAATATACCTAAAATATGTTCATACATTTGAATCCATACTCTAAAAATCAACCAAAAAGGTACGCTATTATACCTTCTCCTTGAACAGGCTAGTACTAATGATTTTACTTTTATGTACCTTTTGAAGATGTATACTTGGATATGTATTTGTTTAAGGTACCCCATTCCCTACTTAATAGTCTTCTAATTTTCTTTATCATAATTTGCAACAAACTTAAAACATACAATGATATTTCCCATCATGACTTCTAGTAATAATTGTTGATATTGAGTAAGAGCGACCTCGTCACTCAGAGGATGGAACTTGTACATGTTGTTGACCTCCTGCCTTATATGGAGAGTTAAAACTTGGTGACGTCCCCCATCTCATTGGGGTAATGGAGCCACATAAATATAAGCATGCTTCTCAATATCAACATAATGGGAAACTCATATTAAAATCATGTCAAATAAATACTATTGAAATCATTTGTTGATTATTTGAATATAAGTCTTGCCAAGTATATTACTTTGATATTATAAACCGTATTTACTTTTTTTTAATAGCATACCATGCAATTGCATTGATTGTGTCTTGATTTTATTGATTTTAGACCTTGAAAAGAACTAAAGATTATGCACTTGCCAAATTTTCTATCTATTTCATTTTATCTACTAGAAATAAAGACTGCACTCTCAATAGGATGTCATGACTTGATCTATACTCTCTCTATTTTGGGTAGTCTAAGGATGGGAAAGAACTAAATTTTGAAAATTGAGAAAGTTGAATTAAAGTTTCAATATTGCCATGATCTATCATATCTTTGGTCTGAAAATTATAAATGAGAAAACTTATACCATTAGAACTCTTACACATGGCCCCAAAAATCAGGAACAATAAGAATGGTGAACGAACTTCTAGAACTAAGAATATGGGAAAGAGACCTCATGGGAGTGATGATGAGGTAGCTGGTTCTTCCAATAGGACCACGGATATGGGGGATTGGGAAATCAAGTAGAAAGCCCATATGGATGTCATTCATGACCTAGCAGTCCATACAACATCACTAGTGACCAACCATAACCCAAAACACATCACCATCCAAGAATTCCTAAAACATAGCCCAGAATCCTTTTATGGTGAGGATAAGGATGATGCCCTAGACAAATATGATTCCTGGTTAGTGCCTATGGAGAACACCATTTAGGGTTGTGAGGTGCCCTAAAAAAGATAACATTGCATTTTCCACCTACCAGTTGAAAGGGGCAGTCGAGTTGTGGTGGGAAAATTATGCCCAGTCACAACAAATTATCCCTATTAACCGGGAAGCCTTTAAACCCATTTTCACTAATTATTTCCAACCTACCTCTGAAAGGAAAGAGAAATGGAAGCAATTCCTTACCCTTACCCAAGGTACCAACAGTGTGTCCGAGTATAGTCGACAATTTCGTCTCCTAGAGTGACATGTCACAAACCTCATGGAAGAGAAGAAGCTAGACCATTACATTGATGGACTCTTCCTAACCCTCAAAGCATTTTTATCCTCATCCAAACATACCACTTTTCAGGAAGCCTATGACCATGCCTTGTCCATGGAGAGAACTCTGGGGATGGGACACGGAAAGCCACTACCTACCCTAGCCTACCTAGGGCTTACTGATGTTGTACCCGTGAAGCTTGAGCAAAAAGGGAAATCCCATAATAGTGGCAATAAGAATAGAATCCCACAGAAGAATCCCAAAAATCCTCCCACCCAGTACAACAACCAAGTCCAGAACTAGAACTAAAATTGAGGCCCTACTCAGAATCAGAATTCGGGCACAAATAGAGGTCACGATCGGAATCCCAATGTTTCCCATTGCTGCAACTATGGTAATCTCCATTCCGGACAATGAAAGTACTAATCTCTATTCTACCACTTCTACAAATAGGAGGGAAACTTTAGAGACAATTGCCCTCACCCTCCTCCAGCATGGGTCAAATAGGGCTAGCATAGACAAGCTTGTGTCTTTGTAGTGAATCCAGATGAGGAAAATGGCAATGGGAACAAACTCATGGAAGGTACTATTTAAATTGAAAATTATTTCCATAATGTCATATCATGGATATCTTATGCAAACACCTTACATATAATATATGTATATATAGGTATGATGAAAATCTATTACCATTCTATTGTCACTCTATTTGACTACGAGTCAACACATACCTTCATGTCTAAAAGTCTTGCCTCTATGCTCAATCTAGAAACACGATACTTAAGGTACATACTTGATATAACTACCCCAAGTGGGAAAATGAAAGTCTCCTGCTATATTGTTGAAAAAATCCATATACCCTATGTTGGTCATAATTTTGAGTCAAATTTTATACTCTTAGACATGAAACACTTTGACCTTATTTTGGAATTGGATTGGCTTCATAAAAATCATGTTATGATTGATTATTGTCGTAAGAAAGTCATGATTTCTAAACCAAACTGCATCATTCTTGTAATTCCTGAAAGAAAATATCGAAATCGAAATATTGTCATTTCCTTGATCAAAGCCCGAACCCGATATCCAACGGGTGTAAAGCATACCTAGCAATTGCAACTATAGTCAATCATGATATGATTGCCCTAGAAAACATTGACATAGCATGTGAATACCCTAAGTATTTTTCATGAGGAGCTCTCTGGGCTACCACTTGATCATGACATTGAATTCTCTATCGAGCTAGCACCTGGTACCGTACATATTTCTCAAGCACCCTATCAGATGGCTCATGTTGTATTGATTGAATTGAAAAAGTGGTTGTAGGAATTTCGAGATGAGGGTTTCATCCACCCTAGTACATATCCTTGGGGAGCACCCATTCTCTTTGTCAAGAAAAAGGATTGATATCTTCACATGTGCATTGATTATCGTATGATAAACCTAGCTACTATAAAAAAATAAATATCTACTGCCCAGAGTTGATGACCTTCTTTATTAACTTCATTATGCTCATGTCTTTTCTAAAATTAATATCCGTTCTGGTTACCACTAACTTAAGGTTAAGGATGAATACATCCCTAAAACCACCTTTCAAAATTGATATAGGCATTATGAATTTCTGGTCATGCCATTTGGGTTGACCAATGCCCCTGGTATGTTTATGAACTTGATGAATAGTCTCTTCCAACCTTTCCTTGATAAGTTTGTAGTGGCCTTTATTGATGACATCCTAATATATTCAAATGACATTGTGTCACATGGTACTCATCTTTGCAAGTTTCTGGATATCCTCCAATCATAGAAATTCTATGCAAAATTTTCTAGATGTAAATTCTGGATTTCTGAAGTCATGTTCTTGGGTCACATAATTTAGTGGGGAATTTTTTATTGGCCCTACAAAATCTCAGTTGTTCTTGAGTAGCAAGCCCCCAAAAAAGTTTCTAAAATTTAAAGTTGTTTGCATCTTGTTGGTTATTACCGACATTTCATACCAAACTTCAGCAAGACTGCCTTCCCCTTACAAAGCTCACCAGGAAAGGAGAGTGGTTCTTTTGGTCAAAGGAGTGTGAGTCCAGTTTTCGGGAGTTGAAGACAAAGCTGACAACCGCACCTGTCTTGACCCTTCCCTCAGGAAATGATGGCTTTTTCATCTTCATTGATGCATTGAGGTCCGTTCTGGGTTGTATCCTCATTCAAGAAAGAAAAGTGGTTGCTTATGCCTCTCGATAATTGAAGCCAAACGAGGTCAACCACACAACCCATGACCTCAAGCTTGCCACCATCATATATGCATTGAATATATGGCAACACTACTTGTATGGTGCCACCTTCAACATCCTCACCGACCACAAGAGTATGAAGTACGCCCTGACATAGAAGGATCTCAATCTCAAACAAAGGTGATGGCTCGAGAACCTCAAAGACTATAACTTCATCATTGCCTACCACAATGGTAAGGCAAATGTGATGGTTTATGTACTCAATAGGAAACAAGCTAAATGTGTTGACATCTTCACCACCGAGTGGAGAAACATGGAAGTCATGTCACCATGGACCCCATGGCATGTGGCTGATATTCTCATATTGGCCAGCATTCATGTCAAACCAGGCCTCTAGTCTAAGATTTTGTTGGCCCATAAGAATAGCAAGAGCCTTGAGGAGATTAGAAGCTGCTACAGAAGCCCCAAACACATCTGACGATCGGTATGGATGGTGGAATCTGGTACAAACAATGCATATGGGTCCCAAAGGGTTCAGATATGATAGAGTATGTTCTATGAGAAGCTCATGGGTCAAAGTATACAGTGCATCCTAGATCGACTAAAATGTACAAGGATCTATAGAGGCATTTTTGGTGGAGGAATATGAAGACCGACATCACTGTTTTCATCTCTAGGTGTTTGACCTATCAGCAGATCAAGGTTGAACATCAATGGTCAGGAGGTCTTCTACAACCCCTACCTATCCCTGAGTGGAAATGGGAAAACATGATCATGGATTTTGTGATGGGTCTACCCAAGACCTAGAAAGGGAGTGATGCCATTTGGGTTGTATTCGACCGACTGACTAAGTCATCCCAATTTATTTTGATAAAGACAACAACCAAAGTCCCAGAGTTTGTAGAGATTATATTCGTGAGATAGTCATATTGCATGGGATCCTTATATCTGTTGTGTCAGATAGTTATGTAAAATTCACTTCTCACCTGTGGCGAAAAGTGTAGGAAGAAATGGGGACTCTGTTGAACTTCAATATCACATATCATCCACAAATAGATGGACAGTGTGAAAGGACAATTTAGGTTTTAGAAGACTTGTTGAGATCATGTGTCCTTGATTAGGGTAGTTCATGGGACCACTATCTTCCTCTTGATGAGTTCTCCTACAATAATAGCCACCATTCTAGTATAGGCATGCCTCCATATGAAGCCTTATATGGAAGGTTGTGTAGGTCTCTGATTTACTGGGATGAAGTGGTGAAAGATAGATTCTAAAGTCTGAGGATCTTCAAGTTTATTTTGATAATGTCAACCTAATCAATCAAAGATTGAAAAGGGCATTGGACCGTTAAAAGTCTTATGTTAATGCACACAGGAAAAATACTCAATTTTTGGTAGGTGACCATGTGTTCCTGAAGATTCGACCGATTTGAGATATTGCGAAGAACAATGGAAACTTAGCCCTAGATGCATGGGTCCATTCGAAATTTTGGATAGTATGGGAATGTTCATATAGGTTGTCTCTACCTCCACAATAAAACATGGTGCACAAAATCTTCCACGTGTTAAATCTAAAGCGGTATGTTAAGGACTGTAGCCATGTCCTCAATCATGAGCTAATTGAATTGAAGGACACCCTTATATACCAGGAAGTTCCAGTCAAGATGCTTGATATTCATACCAAAGATCTCGAGAATAATAAAATTGATATGGTTAAAGTGTTGTGTAAGCACCATGATAGTAATGATTCTAGCTAGGAATTGAAATCAGATATGGAGGAAAGATTTCCTAATCTCTTCAAGGAAGTCTGAATTTTGGGGACAAATTCATAATAAGGAGGAGAGGATGTGATAAAGTGGTTTTCTTTCATCTATTTTAATTCCTATTTTCCCCTCATTTATTTTCACTTATGACCTCAATTCATTATTTCCTGACAACTTGATGTGTATCGACACTCAAATTCAAAATAAAATGATCAACATGAATTTTATGCACCTTGTGACACTAGGTTAGTTGATCACTTTATTCAAAGTAGTACTTTTAGTCATGTAACTTCACTTTTTGGTTCTCAAACTTTTTCTAAGTATTTTACACATTATTTTGAACCTATGGTCCAAACTTCATCTCAATTGGAAACTCCTACAATTTTCTACGATTTCTTGAAGTTAATGTGTTAAAGACCCCTTTATTTGGCCTTTTATTCACCTTTCCCATTTCACTGATCCATGGCAAGATGAAAGGGGAAAATCCCGGCCCTCTAATCAGCCTCCCGTGGATCAAGTCCTGATTGAATGGTCGTGTACTTGTCTTCAACCTCCCATTGATTGTGGGGAGGAGACAAGGAAACCGACAATGTGCAATCAACCAAGTATGACCATATTTTGAAATTCTAATCGCATAGAAACCTTTATCCAGCAATTTCATGCTCATCGAACCCTAATTTGACCTAAATTGATGCATCCTTAAACCATCACAATGAGATTCTTTCTCATCTCTCTCACCTCAGAGGTGGATAGATCATGGGTCCCAATTAGCCCGAAACCTACCCCTCGACCCTATAAAAGAACCCCCAATGATTGTCGCCGCCATAGTTTGCTAGAACCCTCAGTCTCTCTCTCTCTAAGCCTCAAACACCTTCTTTTCCCTTTTGTTCTTCTACTAACCTGAATGACATTGCCGCCTATTTCAATTTGGGTGTCTTTCCCTTGCAACATCTGCCCACCAATTTCATCCACCCACAACACTGCGAGGTCACAGGGACCCCGAAAGCAGCCTTAGCTACCAACTCTGGCACCTCCTACTCCCAAGCCCTCTAGCACTAGAGATCTCCATCGCCTTGTGCTCTAACCTCGCATGAACGTCTGGGCTAGAGGAAAGAACCTCAGACTGCCCAGTCCAAGAGGAACCAATCAGGTCCAAAGACCCAACGAACCAAGAATCAACCCAGCAAACCAAGGATTAAACCAATCCATAGGCCAGCGAGCCGCACCCCCTATGTGTCTCAATCCTTACCATCCATTGTCTATCGAACGGTCTTGGTTTCTCCCCATTTAAGGTATTTTCAACCCTCTCTGATGAATAATTGGTAAAATGGCCAGATCTTAATTAAATCATAGAAAATTCGTCATAGCTCCATAAATATCAACATTATAGTCCATTCTCATTAGAAAAATTAGCTTGATCCAATAAAAATGGCTACAATACCTGATTTGTATTCCTATTCCCATATTTAATAAATCATCTATTATAACCTCTTCAAATGCATTTATGTCACCTTTTCTTGTTAATATTTAATTATATGACCTAAGATCGATCCCCAATATTTTTGTCTAAGTCAATTAACCATAATTTGATCTTGAAAAAAAGCCTATTATGATGATGATCTAGAGACTTGCTAATGACATGCACATTGATTATTATAATTAGGGTTAGCATATGTATTCTTAAAGTAATTATGTGGGTCATTCATATTTTGAAAATACTTGATGCTTGAATAAATGTTGGATATCTCAAAATATTGTTAACCATAAGTGGATGACCTATCCCAAGCTTTAAATAAGAATGAATAACTCTAATCTTGAATACTGAAACATGATCTTCAAAACACCATGATCTTAACCCCTGATCCAAATCTTATTGATCTAGGATCTGACTCGATACGTTGACCTATTATTTGTTGGAATCCATGCTCTAAAATCATCCAAAAAGGTATGCTATTATACCTCCTCCTTGAATAGACTAGTAGTATTGATGATACTTTTATGTACCTCATGAAAATGTATACTTGGCTATGTATTTGTTTGAGCTACCTCGTTCCCTACTGAGTAGTCTTCCGATTTTCTATATTATATTTTGCAACAAACTTGAAACATAAATGATATTGCCCATTATGACTTTCACTAATAATTGTTGATATTGAGTAAAAGTGACCTCATCATTTGGAGGGTGGAACTTGTACATGTTGTTGACCTCCTCCCTTACATGGAGAGATGGTTCCTTGTAACTTCCCCCATCATGTTGGGTCAATGGAGCCACATAAATATAAGCATGCTTCTCGATATCATCATAATGGGAAAGTCGTAATAACAGCATGTCAAATAAATATTGTTTTGAAATCATTTATTGATATTTGAATATAAGTCATGTCAAGTATACTACTTTGATATAAAATTATTTTACTTGTTTTTAATAGTGTACCAACCAATTGCATTGATTATGTCTTGATTTTCTTGATTCTTGGCCATGTAAAGAACTAAAGATTATGCACCTGCTAAATCTGCTACTATTTCATTTTATCTGCTGGAAATAAAGACTGCTACATCAATATGGACTTTACATGGGAGATAATAGAAATAGGATGTAGTTTCTAGTTTAGGTTTTCTTATAATTTTTCTTTCCAAGTTTCCTATCGTCCCTTATGTAATAAACCTTTGGTTCATTTTCAATAAAGAAGAATGTTATTTCCTTTCTTCATATTATGTGTGTGTGATCTTCTGGCTACTCTGGGAAAGGCTCTCTAATCCCTTTAGCACTATCCATTTGGAAAGCGGGATTAAGATTACGGTAAAAATGGTTTTGTGACATAGGAACACATTAAGCATGTTAGTAAAACTAAATTGATTGTATGTATACCCTAATATAGACATATATAGCTCTTATCCAAATTATGATCACCTAATGGCATGTTAGGGTTTTGAACCTTATCTAGTTGAATAGTTTATATTATACATTGGTATTTAATTAGAGACTGCAACATTGGTGTATCACATTACATGCCCATTTGGTTTCAGAAAATGCACTCATATTCATAAAGTTGTCTATAGTATCTAGTCTATTTATTTCTAGGTTTTATAGTTTTCTAGAAAGTATTACTTTCATTACCATTACAATTCCTATGTTCTTATTTATGTGTGGTTACCATTCTACCCTCGACCATAAAGGCCTTACCGTGTGTCTTTGGTTGATATAACAATTCATTAGGATTTTCTAGATTTATATGTCATTAATCATGTCATGATCATATTACAAATTATGACACATAAGATTTATGTTCTTTATTACAAAAGTTCATGTCACATGCATGTATATTCATATATTCATATGGTTAATGAATGAAGATACTTTAGTAGGATTGGCCATAACATATTTATTAATATCTCAAAATTTATATAATCATGTGTTTATTAATTAGTTTCTAAAATTAGAACTTCTTATATGTGGTCATTCATACATCACAATATGTACATTGATACACATATAGAATGTAAAGTTTAAATGGTCAAGAGACATCAATAAAAATTAGGTTATTATTTATCCTTCTTACTTGATGTTAATAAACTCAATTTGGAGTATAAAACTTACCTATTAAATTTCAACTACTGTGTTAAGTAGATTCATGCATACTTTGACTGGATTACCAAACTGAAATATTATACTAGATGTATTTACCCACAGAGTGTGTGTTCAAGGAAGTATCTAATGATGAGTCTATAGACTAGATTTAAAAGGTTGAGGCGGGTTGGAATTTCATCTATGTGCTCTATGGATCTAGTTGGAGTTAGTCTTGAGGGTCGATCTCTTCAAACTGGTAAAACATGTGAGATAGGAATTCTACAATGCCAATGATTTGCAGCATAGTGTTGGTCTGGATTTTGTGTCCATTGATGTAGCAATTATGTACTATAGCCTCTAGTCAGGAGAATGACATGTTGGTGTTATCTTTGGGTCTTTAACAGACTTTCTCCCATTTATGACATTCTATGATATGTTGAGAACTGCTCTAGATCCATTACACTTCTATTTCCGATTGAGCAATATACTTGGTTGACAGTGGTATTGATGGAGGTGGAGAATAGGTTTCAAGGCATGGGTGTTGTCAGTGGGTTGTAGTGTTGAAGGGTTAAGGCTAGCAGGTTAACACTGGTGTCTCAAATCCAGTGTTGGTTACAGCATAAGTAGATGAAGTTGATGTCATCACAAGAGTCCTTACTGAAGAGTGTAGTTGTTGGAATAGTTCTTCTAGGGGGGTATTGGGCTCAAGGGTCGGTAAGAAGAATAACATATGGCAAAGAAGATCGGATTTTAGTTTGAGTCGTATCACACTATTGAGGTCGTTCACAAAGTCTCCAATTTTGTTGGTTGAACTACTAGAACTTGATGTCTAGTTGCAGGTTGTTGTTGGAAACCCTAGCTATTATGTTGGAGAAGGAAGATGTGTTTTTGTAGTAAGTTGGTTCTATATTTCTCGAGCGATCGAAGAAGGATACACGGAGGCGCTAGACTTCTATCTATGTCAAGGTCGACATATTGTTTGCGGTCATAATTCCTATCATGCATGGGAAGAATAAGGGAGGGTGAAGGAGAAAAAATATGGGAGGAAGGCAGAGGAGAAGGGTGGCTAGGGTTTATGGAGGCTATCATATGAAGTGGGGAGGAAGAAGAATAACATAATAAGTATGGTGTGACAATTTGTGATCCTTAGGACCAGGGTCTGTTGACCGCATCAAAGAGGGGGAGTTGGTTACATGGACAAAGGAAACTTGTTTCATGTTAATTTAATTGAATAATTTAATTAAGCACATAATAGCTAGGGTTTTCAACTAGTTAAATGAATAATAATGTAGATTTTTTTACATAAAAATTACATGCAAACCAAAAAAAAGGTGTGAGGATTCCAATTTTTAACATTAGTCTCACCCTTTGGAAGTGTTTAGTATTTTATTTCAGTACTTATTGTTTAAATACTCAATTAATTCATTTAATGTCTTTCTTAATCAATTTGGTACATTATTTCAAATAGTGTTACCTTGTATGACCCAATTATATTATTTAAATTTGTATTATGTCTAATTTCTTCAACTACTACACAAAGAAAACTAATATAGGTCAACATCAGGATAAGATAATCAATTGGTATATTTGTGTGATTAACCCTACTATTGAGGTTAATCTATTCATCTACACTAAAACTTCAAATAAATAGTTAAATTCTTATCACATGGTGTCATTTTATTTTTAATCCTAATGTGTCATGAATCAGGTTGTGGTGCCTAATAGCATTTTAAGGGAACCATAAGAAAAAGGAAAGGGGAAACTATAGGGTCAATGTTTGGGTATCTTACACATATTTTCTGAACATGTAGTCCAAAGAGTTTGTGGAATATGGTTTTAGGAAAAGAGAATGTGCATTACAAAATTTACATTAGTTTGTAGCAAGAAAAATTAGTTTACCATCCTAACATCTTCATGCAAGAACAAGGAAGGCAAAGATATCTTTAACTTCTTAATGGCATTGCCCAAGCAACAAAGTTACATTTTTCAACATCCTAAGAACAAACTTCAAATTAGTGTAGGCTACACTTAATATATGTAAGCATGGGAAAGTAAAAGGTAATGTACACTTGCTTTTCGTGAATAACACAAGATCTGTCAAGGAAAATCATGAACCAATCTTCAATTCCCCACAAAGATACCTCTAAACAGCCCATGAATGGTTCACAAACCCCCTTACAACAAGGTCTAACTTGATCTAGAACAAGGAATGTAGAAGAAAAGGAACTTATGTTAGGGAACATATTTTCATCATGTTTTGCAAGAACCGCAGACAAAGTATCTAGAAAAAAAAATAGAAAAACACAGAAAATATAAGAAAAGGAGATCTTTCATAGAAAAAAAGTACAACTAACTTGAGGATATTCTCCTTGGCTTAGATCTTCAAGCAACAAGCATAAATTCCAACCAATAAGCTCCTGAATGGGGAGCTACCCTAGTGGAATCTCTCTTCTCACTCCAATATCACCTTAAGAGATCATAAATATGGAAGGCGCTCTAGGAACGTTGATGGGTTTGAGTGGAAAAAGTTGCAAAATATCCCTTAAAAGATTCCCAACAGCCATTGCATTGGCCAAACATGAACTGGTCCACCTATTTTAGGTGAGTTAATACATATCTTTTCCAATCTAGACACATTGGGAAAATGGCCCCAATGACTACCACAATCGAATGTGGTCAACCCGGTCCATATTCAAGGAATTCGGTCCCCAAAAAAAAATTGAAAACCCCTTTGTATTAACTTATGCCAAATCGGCAGCAGCTAGCGAAACAAGGTTTGGAGGAAAGTTTTGCGAAAGGAAAAAACAACTATCCCTATTACAGGTTGTGGCAGCTACTTCATGAGCCACTTTATTAGAAAGTTTATTAACATATTGTAGACTGAATGAACTGAACTCTCGGCTAAGAGAAAGGATGTCATGTAGTATGACTCCCATCTGATCTCGTCTTCCAGTAGCTGCGTGGTAAGCTTTCCAAAGCGTTCTTGAATCTGTTTCGATCTGCAACCTTGTAATGCCCAATCGCTTGCTTGCAATTAGTCCTTCGTGCATGGCCAGTGTTTCAGCAAGTAAGGCATCTGCAGCGTCTTCCCTACTGCTTCCTTCAACTGCTGTCATTTCTCCCAGGTGATTTCTCCAGACCAACCCAATCTCTGTCCTCTTTCCCTTCTTCCTCATTGCATCCGCATTCATCTTGATGCACCCAGGTTCCGGAGGCCTCCACTTATGTTGTGGGGGCATTTGTGTTACTACATCAGCGTGACTCCCCTAATTGCAGCGCTTAAAATCTCACACCATAGCCTGTGTTGTTCTGAATGTGTGCCTGATATCTTGCTCCGCCTGTTCGAATATGCGTTTGTTCCTGTATGACCATATTTCCCACATTCTCTCTACCAGGTCATCTCCACCATGCTCGTCCATGTCCTTTCGGAGCTCATAGATAGCTATTGCGGGATCCGCATGTAGAAGGTTCCTAACAGCGCCTTGGACTTCTAGTGTGCATTCCTTCCACAAGTATGTTGCATTGTCACACTCAAGAGCATGTGCTGGATCAATTCCCGCCCTCCAGTGCAAAGCCTACACATGCCATCGGGATGATAGTATCGGTCAAAGAGTCTTCCCAAGGTCCCTATACTTCTTGTGCACACTCTCCAGAGAAAGTGTGCTGCCTTCGGCGGCCATCCCCTTGGCCAGATCAGTCTCCAAGTCTCGTTACCCTCTTGTATCCAGAAGTCTGCCATCCCCCTCTATCCCACCGTTCCAAGCCAGTATCATGTCTTTACACTGTAAGCACCATCTTGACTCGGATACCAGTATATAGGATCTTGTGTGTCTCGCATACTCAGCGGAATACTGCAGATCGCATTAGCAATATGGGTCAGAAAGAGTTGGTTTATCATCTCCTTGTTCCACTTTTGGCCTGACTGGTCCATGAGATCGCAGACCTTCTCTATCTGATGTGCATCCGCAGGCTTTTCTATCTCCCAGGCAGTGCCTTCGTTCGGTATCCATTGTTGTTCCCAAATATTTATATTGGTGTCATTCCCAACAGCCCATCTCAACCCTTCCAAGATTAAGGGCTTTGACCCCCACAGGCTTCTCCACACATAACTCGGATTTTGGCTGCGTGTTGCCTCCAATATTGATGTGTATGGAAAATATCTGGCATTAAGCACTCTGTGTGCCAGCGTGTCTTGACGTTGGTGGATTCGCCATATTTGTTTTGCTAAGAGAGCTTGGTTGAACGTATTAATGTCCTTGAATCCCATGCCCCCTTGCTTCTTTGGTTTTCATAATTTTTACCAGCCTCTTTCCCTCCTTTGCACCCCACCAGAACCTCGTTATGGTACTGTTAATTGCATCAATGGTCCCACTTGGGAGTTGGAAAATACTCATCATATAATTCAAAATTGCCTACGCCACTGCTTTGATGAGTAGCTGCTTACCCGGTTTTGATAAGAATTTCTCTTTCCATCCCTGTAATTTCTTATTGACTCGTTCTTGGATGAAGTAGAAAGCTTGTTTCTTGGACCTCCCAACCGCCGTTGGTAAGCCCAAGTATTTTGCATGTCTATCCACTTCAGTAACCTACAACAATTCTTTGATGGCCTGCCTTTTTTCGTATTTCACCCCCTTATAGAATTCCACTTATGTCTTATTTAAATTTATCTTCTGACCCGATGCTTGTTCACACTGGCTGATGATTTCAGATACCTTCAAGCATTCTACGGTCGTGGTTCTAGAGAAAAGAATGCTATCATCTGTAAAGAAAATGTGAGAGATATTTGGTCCGCGTCTGCACGCTCTAATGCCATGAATCAGCTTATTTTCAACAGCAAGATTAATAGCCATAGAGAAAGTCTCAGCACATAAAATAAAAAGATAAGGAGAGAGTGGGTCACCCTGTCATAGTCCTTTGAAAGGCTTGATTGTTCCGGTCCTTTCTCCATTAACGGCAAAAGCATGGCTGACTGACTAAGATGCACTGGTGGATCTTCCTCCTCCATCTGTCCCCAAACCCCATCTTCTTTTGCACATGATATAAGAAATTCTATTCCACTCTATCATAGGCTTTAGACATGTCCAATTTTAGCGCAATATGCCCTCTCTTCTTTCCCTTCTCCCCTTTCATGGCATGGAACGGCTCGTAAGAAATGATGGCATTGTCCGTGATTAACCTTCTCGGTATAAAGGTGCTCTGGTTCTCAGATATGATTTGATTCATCACTAGTTTTAGCATGTTTGCCACTACCTTGGATGCAATTTTATAGACCACATTATAGAGGCTAATGCGTCTGTACTCCCCCAGAACCTTCGGCTCTTATGTCTTCAGAATCATTACTACTAGAGTGTCATTCACATCTTATATACTCCTGTCCTCCTTCCACAACCCTTTAATATAGTTGGCCACATCTCTTCCCACAATATGCCAAAATTTTTGGAAGAAAATAGTCCATTCCATCCGGCCCTGGCACCTTGTTTGGATGCATGGACTCAACAGCTTCCCATATTTCCTCATCCGTGAGATCTACCTCAAGAGGAGCCATCATGTCATCGCTAACAAGTTTCTTGATCCCTACAATAGCCGTCTCAAAACCCGTCGGGTTGGAGGTCGTAAAGAGATCTTCAAAGAAATTCAAAACAATTTTTTGAATATCCTCCTCCTTCTCCTTCCATGCGCCATTGTTGTCCTGTAGGCCCTTGATTTTATTTCTCTTCATCCTTGTTGATGCTTTATGGTGGAAATAGGCGGTATTCTTGTCCCCTTCCATCATCTCATTGAGTTTGGCTCGGGCACACCAATATGCTTCATTTTTTCCATGTCAGTATTGTAACTTTTTAGCGACCTCTGTGCACTGCTCAAGCATTGTACTATCAGGTGGAAGCTATTGGAGTTGATGGAGTGTTTCTTCAGCCTCCTTTATCTTTCTTTTTATGCCCCCAAAGTGTTCATCTGCCCACAGTTTAAGATTTTTCCCACGGGCCTTGATTTTATCTAGGGCATTGACGTAGTTGTGGTCCTCCCAATTTTTCTTGATAGTTTCAGCACATTTGGGTTCATTAAGCAACATCGGCTCAAATCTAAAGAAATGTTGCTACCCGCCCTTCTTTTTCCTTTTCCTCTCTGTCGTGATAATAATGGGAGCATGATCCGAGGCATATCTTGGTAGATGTATCACTCTGCCTTTCGGGTAAAGATTATGCCAGTCTGCATTTTCCAATGCCCTATCCAGGCGTTCCTTCAGTAGCGTCTCTGGTGTATTCCCTCTCGACCACGTGAACGGGTCATTGGTAAAGCTCAGCTCCATTAGCTCGTAGTCATTAATGGTGTCTCGGAAGTTTTGTAGGTACCTATCCGGTTTCATCACCCCCCCTTGTTTCTCTGGATGTGACCATATCTCATTGAAGTCGCCAAAGAAAATCATTGGTAGCTCAGACCGTGTTATAAGTTGATCCATAAGATTACAGGTTCTTTCCTTCTGTGCTTGGTCCACCCACCCGTAGATACCAACTGCCCACCACTACCTAGGTTCTCTATCCCTGCTCACGATACATTCCACGTGGTGATGAGAATATTCTGTAATATGTAGCTCAATATCCCTCCACCATAAGCCAATGCCACTTGCTCTCCCCAGACTAGACAGGCATATCCCATCTGTGAAGCCACATTTCCTTTTGACCTCTTCCAGTTTATACGCAGGAATCATGGTTTCCATCAAGAAAACTAGATTTGGTCTCTTCCTCCAGCACCAGGACTTAAGTGCTTGAACTGTAGCAGGGTGGCTCATACCCTGACAGTTCCAACTCAAAATTTGCATTGATGTTCACAGTTCTGGTCATTGACGGCCATCGCTACTTGAGTGCCTTACACTCTATCATCATCTCACCTCAGTTCTGTCAGCATCCTTTGCTTTTTTCCTTTTTCTTCCTACTCCGGCTCGTCCACCTCCATGTGCATAATTTCATCATCCTTCTGTCTTTTGCATGTGCTCATATCCCAAGTGACCTCCTCCTCCGGTATCCCAAGCCTGGCTGCCCTGCTCATCTTGTACACCCAGACTTGATGTTTTTTCTTCTCCTTTTCCTTCTGTCTTCCATGCTTCATTGACTTCCCTTGATTTACTGTTTGAGCATGTTTCTTTTGTGCCCTCATGACAGCCGGGACAGTCATACCTTTTCCTGACATGTCCCTCTCACTGTTTGTCATTGTAGAGATCCCGACTGATGTCCTTGTGTCCGTGGTGGTTTCTTCTCCCAACTCTCCCACCTGATCCTCATCTTCACTAGATGGTGCGATCTCAGGAATATGTGATTCTTTGAAAATGTCCAGGAGTTGTTCAGTAGTATATTCTATTATCTTTTCTTTTCCTTGCCAGTCCACTAACGTCCCTTTCTCTTTCTCCTATCTCGCATTATTCTTTAGTGTCTGTACTCAGACTTCCCCTTCTGATTCTTCGATGATCTCAACTATATCAGGTTGTGCCCACTATATCTCTGTAAGGAAATCCTCTGTCTTTCCCTGCAGTGCGTTGACACCCTTCCTGTCATACAAGCTCATTCATTTTTCCTTAGGTTTTCTATTGCTCCCCGATTCAGTATATGTACTCCTGCTGCTACTGCTAATGTTTGTTTTCTATTCCCGCTTATCATCTTCATCTGCCCTTCGTTTCAATTTTATGTGGAACAAGACCTTCTGCGTCGCCTTTCCTTCCCCGAACAACTCTTCCGCCACTATAACCCACAGTTTTCTGGGTGAAGCCTTCAGCCACAGCCCCCACTGTCGTTCCTCATCCTTCTCATCTTCCACTGTCTGGCAGTCCCGATCTATGTAGCCCAGAAAACTACATACATAGCAAAAGGTTGATAGACATTCATACTTTATTTCTACTTCTATTATGTGTCCTTCCTTGTTCTGCATTCGTAAGACTCATTTTAGTGGCTTTCACACATCCAGCCAGACTTAGATACGGGAGGAAGCTTCCCAACCTAGATCAACTTGATCCATTCGGATGACTTCTCCTATCCTACTAGAAATTGTGTGGATTGCTTCTTCCGATCAGAACCCTAGAGGAAGCCCATACAGCCTAATCCAAAACGGACAGAAGTTTATGCGTGTCTTCGCCAGTTGCTCATCCGCTGCAATCTCCTTGAACATTAGAAGTTTGTTCTCAAAATTCCATGGCACTCCCTCAATCACCTTCATTTTGTCTCGCTGGTGGAAAAATTGGATTATGAACAGGCCCTCTTCCAGTTGCTTGAAGAGAACTTTGTTCGAGAGTGCCCATGCTTGTGTTTGAGTTCTTTTGAGTGCCTAGAAATTATATGCCTGGTCTATTAATAGTCGGACAATCAGTGCCAACTCCACATGATCCTCTCCCTCTATGCTTTTTGTCTCCAAAACCTCGATGATATCCTCCTCCTCCTCCGTTAGATTTATCCTCGCACACTTGTCTGCCAGATCTTCTGCCATCACGGAAACCCTGACCAGAACAATCACGATCTCCTTGGACCTATAAGAGTTAGGGTACCCACTCAAGTGAGGGAGGAAGGCCACCGTGAAACCCTAATCGTCTAACACCAAACCCAAACAAGCTAATATAAATTTGGACATGCAACTTGGGTAAGCACAACCTATTTGACATGGATTTTACTATGTAGATTGAATTGCAATAGAAGCCTAAGCCAACAACTCTCGTCTCTCCCTCTTTTACTAAACACATGTCACAAACCTCACAAACCACGCATGGATTTCATAAAACTAATCAAATTCATCAGATTACCTAGCCAATAATGTTTTAAGAACTCAAGTACTCAACCACCTTAAACTACACCTGGATTCAAATGAATCTAAATAAGTTAACATCTTTTATTGATGCCACACTAGCCAAGAAATTGGTCAATTTGACGTGAACTCTGTCTGGATTCAGGCTAAAAGGCCTAGCAAATCATATGACTCCACCCAAACTCAAGGCCCACAAAATCCAAACTCAAAATCAAGGTTCAAAATTGTGATTCAAAGAAGAACAAACCAAAATATGACTATATTCATATGCATTATCTCATAAACATTAATTTCATAATGGTATCATAAAAATTTTAAAGCATATATACCATGTTCTTATATGATTTTTATTATCTCATGACTAATCAATAGAATTAATTTCCAATTAAAGAAGTAATTAAGGTAAACAAAATGATATTATGGTTAATCTAGGTTTTGGTCCCTACATAAATACTCATTGGTGTCTTCTAGAAAGAAATGAAGATAGGGAGAAGGCATTTACCTAGTCTTATGGCTATTGTCAATAACAAATTATAATATCTTATGATTGTATTGCTAGTTTTCTTAGAAATGTTAAAGAAACCACATCATCTAGCCTACAAGATGGTATGTACTCATTTCGACGGGCCTCTTCCCTTAATAATTTTTTGTGTAATAGGTGATATTTTGATTGATATTACGTGGAAAAAGTAGTGTTAGATTATTGTCTATGTATGATATATGATACAATGTAACACTTCTATATTAACATACTTCTACATGCTAGTTATAGTTTGTGAATAGTTATTTAATTGCATGGTATCATAAACTCATCATTCTTCAATCTCATGCTCGCCATCTTAATTTTGTAGCATTTCCACCACCTACTCCTACTCTCCCTTTCTCTTTCTCTATGGTTACATGACAAGGAGTTTATACACCACCATGTAGCAGCCCCTTTCTATGCCTAAAGAGGGGGCTTCCCCTATTGTTGCATCTATCAAGGGGGTACTTACCTTTGGTGTCTACCTTAAGGTTGTAGTTGTGCATCTTTCTTGAAGACATCGATAGATGGGAGGATGTTCGTTGTAATGACCTCACTTTTCAAAAAACCCCAATTAAGGAAAGGCCCTAAAAGTTGAGAGATGTTACCCAAAATTCCCAAAGATCCATATTTAACCAAATAATAAATAATAGCAAATAATTTATATTATTCAAAAATATTGTTAACAAGTTATACAATGATACTCCTATAAGGAATTACATACCCCTTAGATGAGAATTAATTCATATATTGAGAAGAAGTACTCATCTATCTAATCATCCTTGACATAGATTTAATACCTTCATTGTCTTCCATCTTATTCTTCATGTCCTTTATCATGGGTATCATATACTTAAAACACTGACAAACAAAAGGCGGTCAGCATGTTGCTATATTGTGTACGTGCGGTGCAACCACAATGTCTGTAACTAAGATAATCACATATAAGGCATCAAATATTACAAATAACAACTGCATTTTCTTTACATATTTTGTCCCGTACTGGATATATTATCTTGGGTGTGATCACTGTCCCTTCCATGGCTCTTGTGCATCACCCATGGATATTCATCAGCCAAGGGTTTATAATATGATATCCAAATTTATGTGATAGTGATATTGGAAGGATAATTGAATAGAAGGTAAATACACACTCAATAGTTTATTTAGTCAATCCTTAGGAAATACTTGGAAAACATCATAAAACTATTGTGGGTAGTCATAAGTGTAACCACGTACCTCAATGGTGAACCATGAAGATCATGCAATTATACTTCAAGTATATTCAATCAGTCAAATCAACAAATCTAAAAAATTCAATAGTTAATATGCATATATGTAAATCCTAAAGTGTCCCCATCACACTAATTATATTAAACCCCACTTGGGTCCTATTCTAGGGATACGGTTGTCTTAGGTTATCATTAGAGTTATGCTTTGAAACCCTAATTACTATATCCCACTTATCCTTTCATTATGAACACTTAGATTGAATATGTTCATTAGCAACATAGCAAGTTATGACCTTTAACTTGAATTCTTCATACGCAAGATTATTCACTTTAGCAACCCTAATCCTATATCAGTATGATCACGAACATGTTAAATCATCAAAATATTCCACAATACCTATTTACATCTCAAGAAAACATATTTAACATGATTAACAACATATTTATCAAAACTGGGGTTTTTATGAATTAATCATCACTTTTACACATATTATATCTACTTTCAAAATTGGGATCAGAATAGGTCTTAGTCACATTTTATTTGTGTTCCTCTCATATTCCTAATCATTTTGATATGTAGTATCACTAGTGTCTGATTTACTGATTAATCAAAATAATTTTTACAAGATAAATATTAACTAGCACTTCACAGGAGGCCACTTTAGCATTTATTACCCTTTATTTTTGCTTACCTTTATCCTCTGGCTTGTGAACTCCTTCTTGATATCCATCTATCCCACAACCCGGGTCCAGTCGCTCCTTCCTCCTTCCTCACCAGACTTTTTCTAAACCTCATTGCGCACGTCCCACTTGGATGATGTCATGCAAGGTGATGTGGGTGGGAGCTCCGTGCCCTAGGAAGATCTCTGGAGGAGTCAACGGACTCCGATATGGCTTCCCAGTACAAACCTACCCGTAGCACTCATTAAGGATGACATGGTGTGGTGGTAGGAAACTATTGTGGTGGTTCCCCCAGATGTGTATGGTGCTATACAAGCACCATGGTGATGCTCTGCCTCTTGCTACCTCACACCTCCACTACGATCTCATCTTCTATGAACACCCTGGCAGAAAGGACCCAAAGTGGTTGGTCCTTAGGTCACCATGGCCAGTACCTCAGGTATTGATGGTAGACCTCTTAGGGTCCTCTCCAACCTTCTTGTCCTTAATCAGACCGAGGAGGTCCCAGTGAAGTCGGAGGTGGATGCGTTGTTGTGTCCTACTGTGGAAAAAGGGTGTTGTTGTCTTCTCCTTGACATTCTCTGGGTCTATTCCCTAAAGTAGAGAATAGGGAGGGTACCTCTAGGGATCCTATGTAATCTATTCCCCATGCAGGCATAAGGGTGGGAACATGATGGTTAAGGACCATCTACAGGTTCCTTTGTGGTTCCTATACATATGAATCCTAGGGAAAACCCTAGTCACTTCCATGGAGAATGAAAGGGAGGGGGAGAGGGAGTGGTCCCTTGAGGAAATCTAGTTTCCCATCCCATACACATGCGGATGAGAGATAATTGATGGTCATAAACATTGATATGGCAGGTGATATCATACACATTATACATCAATAAGAAAAAAATTATCCTCAATCCACAGATAGATATCATTTTTAGGAAGATTATTAAAGTAGGAATACTCCTTTCCATCCTAGGTTTGGCCAACCCCTTTGATAGAAGGGTACCTGGTTGGTAACCCAAAATTATATAAAGGAAGGAAGACAATGAGTTGTTGTTCATGAACCTTTTAGGAAAACTCTTCTTGTCATGAATACTAGATTATTATTTATTTCTCTCTCTCTTTAATATATTCCTTCATCAAGTATAGGAACCCATTGATGTTTCTCCCACCTATATCTAATTTGTCAGATTTTATTGGGATATATTCCACATACAAAACTTGATCCTTTTAAACATTTATTTTAAAACAATTACTATTATCTTGTAGAATGTCCTATCCCCCAAATTCTAGAATTATCTTCTTATTTCCATTATTTTCTAGTATACAAATAGTTATATTGAAATATCTATACCACCGGATGCCTCCAAATCCAAGTTGCCAAACTAGATTAGAAATTTACTCCATTAATTATATAGATTATCTTAAATCTTATGTTCTTTGGGAAACTCGCATATGATCTCATATTTCTATTATCCAATAATTCATAAATCCATTGATTTTTTACATAAAACCTCATATTCCTTTGTCTCGTGCCCCAAGTACATATTTTCAATGCAAATAGTATCATAAGTAATATTATCATTCTATCAATAATATCATAGGATAATTTACTTCTCAATTCATGTCTTATATTATATAATTCAATTTTACCAAAATTGAGGATATCACATTCACCCCTCCTTAAAATAAATTTTGTCCTCAAAATTTACACCCACTAAGGTTAAGGTTAAATATAACTCATCTTAATTTCACAACTTAGGGTTAGCAACCCAACTTAGATATTTTTAACAACTTTTATTGATATGCAAATTCCACACATTATGACTAAGATTGGTACTTGAATTCAATTCAAGGTATATCTACATTCTTTGTATTTACACGATACCCTCTTTTTGTGATTAACTTTTCATTTGTGATTTAAATTTCACTCGGTGACTATCTTTCCACCTAGGTTTCCAACCTATTATTCATTTATTTTTACATAAGGGTGAGGTAACAGATCAAACCCTAGGTCATGTCATTCAACTTAGGATATTCATTCTCATATGTGAATTTTTTGATATAGAATGTGTCTACCCAATCTCTCTCACTCATAATAAGTTGAAATAGGCATTTGACTACAGTCTAATTACCATTTCATCCCATTCCCAGAGCAGAGATGGTGTACCCACACATTACCAAAATTTTAGATTTTAGGTTGAATTATTCTCAGCATGACTCTAAACCACAATTACCTTTAATCCCACATTATTCTTACATTTCATGAAGTCAAGTGTCATTCTCACTCTTGAGTTTGTGCATACTCCTTTTAAGATCCTATTATTACATGACTTCTTGTATCTTTGACACTTACACCTCATGTCTCATTAGCCTTAGTCCTTTTCTCAAGGTATCTAGGGGCACAAGTACCTTTGGAGTGATCTGATCCTGGCCTCGTGGGCCTTATGCATTTAGGGAGTGGCTATCACATTTACCCCTTGTGCCTCTTGAACTCATGAAAGTGACCAATCTCCTGACCCATGGGCCTCGGGCAATATGGATGGCTAACTCCTGACCCCATAGTCTAATGCATTTAGGGCACGGTCACCTCCTAATATCATTGATCTTATATACCTTTAATCATCACTACTCAACCTTAGGATTGACTTAGGGATCTACACTGCCTAAGTCTTATTGATATATCACATATTTACAATTTTTAGCACATTATTTTCTCATGCAATTCATTAACCTAAATTTTCGTCATATCTCTTGGGGTGCACATTATTCACTTTATGTCTTGGCATTGGGCTCATAGCAACCTTCCCTTCATGGGCCTAGTTTTTCATCGCAACCTTCCATTCCCAGCTTGGCCTTTCAGTGACCTTCCTTTCTTGGCTTGGTCACTAGTCATTGCAATGACTTACTCTCATATCGGCCTTCCTTTCCCGCTTTGGCCCATTGGTGACCTTCCTATCATGAATTAATCACCCATCATTGCAATGACTTTCTCTCATGTTGGCCTTCCTTTCCCGACTTGGCCTATTGGTGACATTCCTATCCTGGCTTGATCACTAGTTGTTGTAATGACTTCCTCTTATATTGGCATTCCTTTCCTGGCTTGGCCTGTTGGTTATCTTCCTATCCCGGCTTGATGACCAGTCATTAAAATGTCTTTCCTTTTTACATCGGCCTTCCTATCCCCATTTGTCCAATTAGTGACCTTCAATTGGTCACCTACTTTCATCCACTTTCTTAGTGACTTTTCTTTTATCCCTCAGATATGGCATACTTGGGTTCAAAGAATGTATGTGGTTTCATATTTTGTATACCTAGTCCTTCACATTTTAGGTGACATTCAAGGTTGCCTCAATCTTTAAACAGATTTATGATCTCACCCTTCTGGGTAAGGTCCTAACCTAGGGTTCCTTCTTGTCTAGAAGGAGGAGGTTAGGCTCTCTAGCCACAACCTAACCCTTAGGTTTAGTTATTTTCCTCCCCCATAAATCCCTTTCCCACTCTTAGGTTGACCCACCCAAGGTCAGGACACCAACCCTAAGAGTTGAATTGAGGGTTTCATATTTTCACTTTTTGGAACTATTGGTTTCTTAAACCTTTTAAATGAATGTCTTTCTCCACATACACACATGCATGGGAGACTTGATCATATTAATTATTGGGATTTTTAATTTCTTTTCACCCTAATCAGGGTTCATATGGGTAGGGTTACTCTACCACTCACACTACTTCGGTTTCCCATAATTTAGGTTTTGGGTTTGGGTTAAACTACATCATGCATCTAGGATTTTATGATTCCCTTGACCGACTGGGGTTTTCCAACCCTGGCTCCATCTAGGTTTTACCCTACAAGAAAAACCCATAGGACTTTTTTTTGGTGACTGAGAGAACCCACCCAGACAAGCTCGGGATGGTAAACTTTCAAGGCATGAGAGGGTGTGGTCCGATCACCCCCCTCCCATACCAAATCAGTGTGGGTTTTTGTTCACATAGTGCCTTCAGTGTGGTTTGTGAAAAACCACTAGAAGGGGGTGAATAGGGTTTTTATATTAATTTTAAATAATAATTCAAACAATCAACCAAAAAAAATTAAACAAGGAGACATAGGGTTTAGAGTGGTTCCACCCTCAGCAAATACTAAGGGAGTCAATCCACTACCTGGTTGCTCCCAATCGGGATTTTGAAAGCACATGTATTTTATTACCTTTTTAAGGATGTTACATAAAATACAACTACGTTCTTAAACCCTTTAGACAGCCTTCACCCCAAAGTCATCTCACCAACTTTGAAGCAGCCTTCACTCGAAGTAACTTCAAGCTCCCCCTTGAAGTAGCTTCCCCTTGAGACCTTCTAGAAGTAGTCTAAAGTCCATCTTCTCCTCAGATAATATCCTTCTCCACCTGAGAAGATAGCACCCTCTCCAATCCACAGCCTCCAACCCTAGGAGTAGCAAGGAGAGTACAAATAATAAAAAGGAACAAGAAGGGAAAATGGAAATTACAATTACCGTTGTAGCACAAGGCTTGATTTCCTATATCAAGCGTTTTGATCTCCTAACCAATTTGTGTGAAAGTGTTAGTATGGTGGAAAGGCGATTCTAGCCTATAGGACACAAGCTTGTAGCAATGGGAAAGATTAGCAAGTGTAAAAGTTGCTCAATTGCTCACAAGAAAGGATTGCCAATTGCAAGTATGTATGCTCAAGTATTGCACAAGTGTGTTTTGGGTGTCCTAAGGCATGTCCTATTTATAGGAATGGCCTATGAATGCTTAAGGACTTTCTAGACACTTTCTACGGGGTTATAAGTGCTCAACTAGCCGTTCGGTATCCACTAATTGCTTTAGTAATGGCTAGTTTATTAATTCTGAAAAGTGCAGACAGAGTTCTTCTCGGTTGAGAAGTTTTTCAACCGAGAGTCAGTCGGTTGAGGACTTTGTCAACTGAGGGACGGTCTGGAGCAAGTGTATATAACGTTCGATTCCTACTCCCAACTACCTTGTCTGCTAGGTCTAATGGCTATAGAACCTTTTAGAAGGATTAACCCAGGAGACTCTCAGTCGAGAAGATGTTTGACCGAGTGTGTCGCGGTCGACAAATAGTTTGACCGAGAGTGTCTCTGTTTTGGTGGTTCTAGATGAATACTAAGTGTGTGTATGAGTGTGCAGTTGTGACACTATTATAGGGGATGACCTATCTAAGTGTTCTGAGTGGCTAGGGAAGATCTAAACACTTGGTTTACATGATATCTAAGTACTTGTACATTATATACTTGTACAAGTTTTTTACATTTGATTACAATCATGAAATTAAAGCATTTTGAGCATATAGATCTTCAAAAGGTTTGTCATCCACCTTGTTCCTACAACACTCAAGTAGCACGTTAGATCCACAAGAATGAAATGTTTGTCATTTTCAAAACAAAGGGATTTTGATGATGTCCATTTAGCCAACAATCTCCCCCTTTTTGAAGATGAGAAACATTTCTCAATATAACTCAAATAAGCTTAAATAATATTGAGTTAAGTTTCATACCTGAATTGTACCTTGTGTATACCTTCTCTTGTTTATGGAGTGTGTGCTTATTATTCCCAAAGAGGTGTGGAACATAAAATCCAACTCTTTAGGGAATATAGCAACATTTTATGTGAAGCCAAGAGAGTATGTATGAAACTCATTGATATATTATTTCTCCCCCTTTGTCATTTCAAAAAGATAACCATTAAAAATATCTATTAAGACTCCCCCTAAATTGGTTCTCCCCTTTCAAAAAGATAACCGTTAAGAATATGCTAAAAGATGTCCATTTACAGCCAAAATGTAAGGATCGGAGAAACCAACCAATTTTAAGAAGCACAAATGTCAAAGAAAACATCTTCTAAGGGAGTGATAAGTAAGTGCTTCCTTATGTGATTAAATTGATCTAATGGAAGTGGTTTTGTGAAAATATCAGTCAATTGATCTTCCGTATCAACATGATGAAGGGATATATGGTTTTTAGAAATATGATCCCTTAGAAAATGATGACGAATTTCAATATGTTTGGCACGGTTGTGTAAGATAAGGTTATGTGCCAAGTTTATAGTGCTTGTATTGTCACAAAAGATAGGCATAGATGAAAATGTAAAACCATAATCGTTTAAAATTTGTTGCGTGTAAAGCACTTGAGCACAACAAGACCTGGCTGCCATATATTCAGCTTCAGTGGTAGAAAGGGCAACCATGTTTTGTTTCTTGCTAAACCATGATAATAAGGCTCTTCCTAATAAAAAACAACTTCCGCTTGTGCTTTTTTAGTCAAGTCGACAACCAGCGTAATCGGCATTGGTATAAGCTTTCAAATCCAAAGATTGTCTTTTAGGATACCATAAACCATAGTTTGTGGTGCCAGCTAAGTATCTTAGAATCCGTTTGACAGCTTGAAAATGAGTTTGCATGGGTTTTGATTGAAATCTAGCACAAAGTCGAACGTAAAACATGATATCCGGTCTAGAAGCGGTTAAGTAAAGCAAGCTACCAATCATGTCCCTATATAAGGAATCATCAATGGGTTCCCCATTTTCATCCTTATCAATTTTAGTAGAGGTAGCCATTGGAGTGGTAGCATGTTTGCAATGTTCCATTCTGAAGCATTTTAAAAGTTCATTTGTATACTTCTCTTGGCTTATAAAAATCCCAGTGGGCGTTTGCTTTATTTGAAAACCAAGAAAGAAAGTCAATTCTCCCATGAGACTCATTTCGAATTCCTATTGCATAATATCACTAAATTGTTTACATAAAGATTCATTTGATGCACCAAAGATAGTATCATCAACATAAATTTGAACAACTAGAAAGTCAGATTCATATGTTTTGAAAAATAAAGTAGAATCTGAATTTCCAATTGAAAAACTATTATCAAAGAGATAGTTTTTGAGCCTTTCATACCAATTTCTATGTGCTTGTTTTAAACCATAAAGTGCTTTCTTAAGTTTGTAAACATGATCATCTTTACCAGGAATTTCAAAACTAGGTGGTTGGGCAACATATACTTCCTCTTGTATTATTCCATTTAGAAATGCACTTTTTACATCCATTTGGAATAGTTTGATGTTTTTGTGGGCATCTATAGCTAGTATCATTCTAATGGCTTCAAGTCTTGCTACTGGTTCATAAGTTTCATCAAAGTATATTCCTTCTTGTTGATTATACCCTTGTGCTACCAACCTAGCTTTATTTCTTACTACTTCCTCGGTTTCATTTAAATTATTTCTAAAAACCCACTTAGTTCCAATAATGGTTTTATCTTAAGGTTTAGGAACTAAGTCCCATACATCATTCTTAGTGAATTGGTTTAATTCTTCTTGCATTTCCATTATCCAATAGTCATCTTTTAGAGCTTCAGTCACCTTCTTAGGTTCAATTATAGATACAAATTCCATATTTGCAACATCTCTAAAAGATGATCGGGTTTTTACTTTATCCTTAGGATTTCCAATGATCAATTCTTGAGGATGATCCTTAATGATTCTAGGGATGGGTTGTTGTATCTCAATTTGTTGATCATTTTCAGCATTTTGATCATCTTTAATTGATATGGTTAGATCTTCAATTTGATGAGTAATATCAACTATGTTATCACTTTGTTTTTGTTCTTCATGAAAAGTAATGTGAATGGATTCTTCAACTTTTCTAGAGATGGTATTGTAAACTCTAAATGCTTTTCTAGAAGTTGAATATCCTAAGAAAAATGCTTTTTGTGATTTAGAGTCAAACTTTTCTCTATCATCTTTTGTGTTTAAGATATAGCAAGTTGATTCAAAAGTGTGAAAATAATCAACCCTTGGTTTCTTATCATATATGAGTTCATATGGTGTTTTCTTCAAATAAGAGTGTACAGTTACTCTATTTAACACATAGCAAGTTGTGTTTACTGCTTCAGCCCAAAAAATTTTAGGTGTATTATGTTCAAGCATCATAGTCCTGGCCATTTCTTGTAAGGACCTATTCTTTCTTTCAACTATACCATTTTGTTGTGGAGTACGTGGAGCTGAAAAATTGTGAGTGTAGCCTTGAGATGTGCAGAATTCTTCAAATATATGATTCTCAAATTCTCCACCATGATCACTTCTAATTGTGCATATTTTATTTTGTAATTGATTTTCAATCTTTGAGCAAAATTGTATAAATACTTGAATGGCATTATCTTTATTTGCAAGGAAATGAACCCATGCAAATCTACTATAATCATCAACAATAACAAAGCAATATCTTTTTCCACCAATAGATTGTGTCCTCATAGGTCCAAATAGATCCATATGAATAAGTTCTAGTGATCAACTGGTGCTAAGCATATTTTTAGGTTTAAAAGAAGTTTTAGTTTGTTTACCCAAAGTACATGGTTCACAATTTTTAGATTGATCAAAAGATAGCCTAGAAAAACCATGAACAAGATCATATTTAACAAGTATTTTGATAACATGTGAACTAGCATGACCTAGTTTTCTATTCCATAATTGGAGAGAATTATCTTTTGCAAGTAAACATTTTCCAAATACATATTGCATAGAGTTAGGTCTGAGAATATATAGATTTCCAATTCGTTTACCTTCATACGCAACATTTGTAGTGTTCTCTATTAGTAACTTGCAGCAATTTTTATTGAATAAAACATCATATCCAGTATCACATAGTTGACTAACACTAATTAAGTTGTGATGCAGACCATCAACAAGTAAAACATTTTTCATTTCAAGGTTTGTACCAATATTACCTATTCCAATAATTTTACCTTTGCCATTATCTCCAAAAGTGATTGTTCCACTTTTCGTTTCTTCAAAAGTTTGAAAAGCATCCTTATTTCTAGTCATGTGTTTGGAACATCCACTATCAACCACCCAATCCTGCAACAAAATATGGATTTTGGTACCCATGTGATGGTCCATTATGGTTAGGTACTTTTAATAATAAACTGAACATGATTACATAATTTAAGCTTCTTAGAACCTCATTTGGTCGACAAATACTTCGATCGACCTTGACTCAGTTGACAATTTCTCGCCCGGGATTGTTACTATTTTTAACTGTAGACTTCAGATTTGCTACAGGAATTCCTTCGGTCGAATAATTTCTCGACCGAGGAGTGTCTCGGTCCAACTATTTGTCAACTGAGATTGTTTCTGTTTGTTTTCAGCAATCTATTTATGTTAATTTGGGCTTAAATCATTGTAATATGCTAAGGTACCATTCTATTTAGTTGAGATGAGACATCAAGATATCCAAATGAAGTGTTAGGTCAAATCTCAACTTAATCATATTAAATTTGCTAGGTTTGGGGTCTTGGAACCCGTACTAAATCAACATCTTTTTTCTTGTAAGGACATGAAAAGGAATAATGTCCAAGATGCAAGCAATAATGATAACAAATAGAATCAATTTCATTTCTCTTTCTAGGATTTTGAGTTGTGTTCTTGGGTACAAACATGATCTTGGTCTTGGGTGCTTGAGTTCTCCTAGGTTTTGGTTGATAAGAGTTTTCTTTTGGAACATATCCTGAACCTCTTCTTACACTATAACCAGAAGAGTTCTTTAGGATCTTATCAAAAATACCATTATTTCTCAAGCTACTAACTTCTTTTTGTAACTTAGAAATCTCATCAATTTTCTTTTGGATATCTAACTTTGCTTGATCTAGATTAGATGATAAAGCATCTCTTTCCTTAACAATAGCATCATAATCTAGATGATTACATAGGATAGGTTGAGTCTGAAAATTATTCAGTTTTACAAGAAAATCAACCTTTTCTTGAGAAAGAAGATCATGATTTGTTTCTAAAGTAAGCAACTTCATATTGCAATCATTTAAAGATGATTTCAAGGTCAAATTTTCAGAAGCAATATTGTCCTTTTTGAAAGAAATATTATTCAATTCAGCATATAGATCCTCATTAGTTCTAGTAACCTTCTTTAGTTTCTTTTTGCAATCAACATATTTGTCATGAGTATCTTGTAGACTAACAATTAGATCTTCTTTTGGAAAATCAAGAAGGCTTACCTCTTGAGAATCATCACTATCATCTTCTTTGCCCATGAGACACTCCACATTCTCTTCTCCACTTTCACTATCAGTTGACTCATCCCATGCAGCTTTGTATGTTTTTTCTCCCTTCTTCTTGGATGAGCTTTTCTTTCCTTTCTTTACTTTAGGACATTCATTCTTGAAATGTCCCTTCGTTCCACATTCAAAACACCTAGGAGAGGAAGAAGAAGAAGAACCAATAATTTTGTTAAATTTAAATCTTCTATATTTCTTACCATTTACAATTAGAGCTTCTTCTCCCTCATCTCCATCACTTGTTTCATCACTTTCTTGAGTGATGACCTTTGTAGCCTTGAAAGACATGTCCTTCTTTATTCCTTGTTGAAGTTCACGCTCTCGTCTTTCTTCCTCCTCTAAGGTTGCTTCATGTGCTTCTAAGTTGCCAATGAGTTGCTCCATCCTTAGTCGGGTGAGGTCATTGGCTTCTTCAATTGCGGTCACCTTAGGCTTGTACTTAGGAGGAAGAGACCTAAGAATTTTTGACACTTGATCTTCTTCACTAATGGCTTTACCTAATGCATTCAAACCATTAACAATAGAAGAAAACTTTGCATATATTTCACTAATAGACTCATTTGGTTCCATATGAAACTGTTCAAACTTTTGTTTAAGCATGCCAATTTTGGAATTTTTAACTTGAACAGCTCCTTCATAGGTAATAGAGAGTCTATGCCATATATCATATGCCATTTTACAATTTTATATTCTATTGAACTCACCTACAGAAATTGAACAATAGAGTATACTTACAGCTTTTGCATTCATTTGGGCTGATCTTACCGTATTACCATCCCAAGTTACATACTCTGTTTGAGGAAGATCATATGGGTTTGAAACCATCCTCCAGAGATCCCAACTAATTCCCTGGAAGTAGAACTGCATCCTCCTCTTCCAGTAGGTGTAGTTTGTGCCATCAAATGGTGGAGGCCGAGCCACAAGTGTTCCTTCCAAGTTGAGGTTGTTGAGTACCCCATCACCCATTTTCTTCAAGACTTTGTTAGAGTTCCTTGAAGCCTCCTCTGATACCAAATGAAAAATCACTATAGGGGTTGAATAGAGTTTTTATATTAATTTTAAATAATAATTCAAACAATCAACCAAAAATAATTAAACAAGGGGACACATGGTTTAGAGTGGTTCCACCCTTAGCAAATACTAAGGGCGTCAGTCCATACCCAGTTGCTCCCAACTGGGATTTTGAAAGCACCTGTATTTTATTACCTTTTTTAGGATGTTACATAAAATACAACTACCTAGCTAAACCCTTTGGACAGCCTTCACCCCGAAGTCATCTCACCAACTTTGAAGCAGCCTTCACTCGAAGTAACTTCAAGCTCCCCCTTGAAGTAGCCTTCCTCCTTGAAGTAGCTTCCCGTTGAGACCTTCTAGAAGTAGTCCAAATTCCACCTTATCCTCTGAGAATACCCTTCTCCACCTAAGAAGATAGCACCCTCTCCAATCTTTAGCCTCCAACCCTAGGAGTAGCAAGGAGAGTACAAGTAATAAAAAGGAACAAGAAGGGAAAATGGAAATTACAATTACTATTGTAGCACAAGGCTTGATTTCCTATATCAAGCATTTTGACCTCCTGACTAATGTGTGTGAAAGTGTAAGTATGGTGGAAAGGAGATTCTAGCCTATAGGACATGAGCTTGTAGCAATGGGAAAGATTAGCAAGTGTAGAAGTTGCTCAATTGCTCACAAGAAAGAATTGACAATTGCAAGTATGTATTCTCAAGTATTGCACAAGTGTGTTTTGGGTGTCCTAAGGTATGTCCTGTTTATAGGAATGGCCTATGAATGCTTAAGGATGTTCTAGACACTTTCTAGGGGATTCTAAGTGCTCAACTAGCCGTTAGGTATCCACTAATTGCTTTAGCAGCGGCTAGTTTATTAATTTTGAAAAGTGCAAATAGAGTTCTTCTCAGTCGAGAAGTTTGTTGACCGAGAGTCAGTCAGTTGAGGACTTTGTCGACCGAGGGATGTTCTAGAGCAAGTGTATATAACATTCGATTCCAACTCCCAACTACCTTGTCTTCTAGGTCTAACGGCTATAGAACCTTTTATAAGGATTAACCCGGGAGACTCTCGGTCGAGAAGATGTTTGACCGAGTGTGTCTCGGTCGACAAATAGTTTGACTGAGAATGTCTCTGTTTTGGTGGTTCTAGATGAATACTAAGTGTGTGTATGAGTATGCAGTTGTGACACTATTATAGGGTATGACCTATCTAAGTGTTGTGAGTGTCTAGGGAAGATCTAAATGCTTGATTTACATGATATTTAAGTACTTGTACATTATATACTTGTACAAGTTTTTTACATTTGATTACAATCATGAAATTAAAGCATTTTGAGCATATAGATCTTCCAAAGGTTTGTCACCCACCTTGTTCCTGCAACACTCAAGTATCACGTTAGATCCACAAGAATGAAATATTTGTCATTTTCAAAACAAATGGATTTTGATGATGTACATTTAGCCAACAGTTTGAACATGGGTCCTTCATTGGGACTTACCAAGCGCTTACCACCCAGGATACTATGGTCGAACCCCGTAAAACATTTTTATTTACTTTATCATTATTTTCACATTACATGTTCATTAATTGGCGTAGGATGCCTTAATCTTACTTCTTCTTAAAAACAATTACTTGAAATGAGGAGGGAAGTTCCTTTTAGGGTTTATTGAGCAAGAGTATGAGAAGTGGATGAATCCAGATGATAAGAAAATAAAAGGTAGTTTACTTCGAGAAAAATCTTTTGACTTTGGTTAGGTGGGATGCAAGGTCTTGGGAGTCCTCGTAAGTCGACTAGCCATGCGTTGGAAAGTTTAGCCAACCCCTGGGTCATGATCCCTTCTAGACACCATTGTCTTTAGGAAATGCCCTAATAATTCCCTCATATTTCTATAGATTAATTGAAATTATAAACTATTAAATATTATTTGAAAAATATGGGCTATGATACTAAATGTAACAACCTCACTTTTCAACAACTCCCATTTAAGGAAAGACCCAAAAATTTGAGAGCCATTACTTAAAATTCCCAAGAATCCATATTTAACCAAACAATTAATAATAGCAAATAATTTCCATTATTCAAGAATATATTTTTTTTTGATAAGGTAAAATATTATAAAGAACAAAAGGCAGTATAAGGGAAACAACAAAACCCCATATACTATACATGGTCTACAACAGACCCCACATCCTGAGATCCATGGTATCGACACCCACCATGCCCTTCTAGTTCACTTTATAGAACAACATAATACTATTGCTAATAACATCAAAAATGTTGAGGAAATCCCTAGCCTGCTTGTCATGCATCCTATTGTTCCTTTCACTCATTATGTGAAAGATGAGAGAGGTGAAGAAGACCCCACCCAAGCTTCTGTTCCTTTGGTTGTTGTTGGTTCTCTCTAAGATCTACAACAGCACCTCGTTCAGCTCCAAGGGGGCTTGGCCACCCCAACCACACTTCAGCCCCCCCCCTCCTCCAAAGGTAGGCCGTGTAGTCACATTCAAAGAAGATATGCTTGTGTGACTCAGCAACCCTATTACATAGCACACAAACAGGATCATAATTGAGCCCCCACTTGATCAACATGTCCTTGGTAGGTAAGCGACCCATAACAGCCCTATACGCACCAAAGCTCCACTTTGGACATAAGGACTTGGTCCACACAATCGAATGCCAGAGAACTTGCGGCATATGACTGTTAAGATTCCAAGGTCTGAACGGTGGAAGCAGGCTGCCATTCTGGTCATGCAGTAGGTAATGGCAGTTCATTTGCTCACGAGTGTCATTCATTTTCCTCCAAGTTCTGGAATCATTCGGGAAACAGCCATTCCCCATGGCCCCATACCTTTCTGTCATCCATATCACCCACAGAGAGTCCAAGAAGTTCAGAAATCTATACACTCTTCTATTAGTCGCTCCCCAAGCAATATCCATTGGACAGGTCAGGCCCAAACCACCAGCATAGCGTGGCTGAGCCACAGTCTTCCAATTAATACCATGAGCACCACCGCCCCAAAGGAAACTAGCAGCAATGGCTTTGAATTTCTCAAGAATGAACCAAGGTAATTCAGTTTGTCTGCACCAGAAGTTGATCTTAGCATTAAGGACTGATTGGATCAGGACTGCCCGTCTCGCCATGGAGATGTGAAGCCCACACCATTTCTCAATCGTAGCTCTTATGTCATCCACACACCTCATGTAATACACACCTTTCCCTCTCCCACCTGACAAGGGGATGCCCAAATATCTCATAGGAAAAGAACCTTCAGAGAGACCAATCACTTCCCTCAGACAGCCTCTTCTAGTGTCACAAGATCTAGAAAGAAAGACATGAGATTTTAGCTCACTCATATACAAATTCGTCATCTTCCCAAACGTCTTCATCAGCCTTCTCACATATCTCAAATATTTGCAATGACCAGCAACGAAGAAGAGCACATCATCAGCAAAAATCATATGAGATAAAACTTTAGTACCCTTAACCTTAAAAGGTTTGACAAGCCCCTCCTGTTCGGCTAAATTAGTTAAGCAAGTCAGATTTTCCATAATCAATGTGAAAAGCAGAGGGGACAAAGGGTCTCCTTGATGGAGGTCGTTAGTCGCCTTGAAGAGGCCATGTAGGACACCATTGATAAGCACAAAAAAGAGGTAGTCTGCACACACTGCTTTATAACCTCAATCCACCTCTCGGAGAACCCCAGAGCCTGCAAAGAACTCCAAAGAGCATCCCATCTGACGTGATCGTAAGCCTTGGCTATATCCAACTTAATGCAAGCTTTCTTTGATGTGTTCTTAACACCAAACTCAAGCAGAAACTCATTAGCAAGAAGCATGTTATCAGAGATGGACTGGCCTTTAACGAAGGTAGCTTGGTTCGGGGAAACCAGAGAAGGAAGGATAAGTTTTAATCTGCTAGCCAGAACCTTAGCAATCACATTGTAGATGACCGAACAGCACGTTATAGGCCTAAAGTTGGAAATGGCATCTGGAGACGACATCTTCGGTATCATCCTAATGAAGGCATGGTTGTCTTGCCTCACCATTCTGCCACCCACCAAGAACCACCGAACAGCTCTACACACATGCTGTCTAACAATAGGCCAACAAGATTGAAAAATTTTGGCATTGAAACCATCGGGTCCCGGTGCCTTACAAGCACCTATGGAGAAGACTGCTTTCTTTATCTCCTCATCATCTACAATTCTCAAGAGGTTCATGTTCATCTCATCTGTGACACGTCTTTGGATTTTGGAATGGGATTGATCATGTCTACTATCTCGGTTGTACAGCCCGGAGAAGAAGCCCACCGCTATCTTAGCCATCTTGTCTTCTTCGTCAACAAGCATCCCCATAGGATCGATGAGGTTATGTATGTGCTCTCTCATTTCATTTTTCTTCACAGCAGCATGATAGACTTTTGTATTTCTATCGCCATCTTTAACCCAATTAGTTCTACTTCTCTGCCAATAATAAACCTCCTGTGCTTTTTCCAGCTGTAAGAGGCGCTTACCAGTCTCATCTTCGGCCTTCATAAACTCCATAGAGAGCGGGACCTCCCTCAAATTCTTGGCCGCGATGTCAAAATCGTTGGTGGCTTCCCTGACCAGTACGTCAAGATTAATCTTATCCTTAGACCACGCCTTCAGAGCAAGTTTCATTATTCAAGAATATTGTTAACAAGTTATACAGTGATACTCCTCTAAGGAATTACATACACCTTACATGAAAAGTAATTCATATTTTGAGAATAAGTTCCCATCTATATAATGCTCCTTGGTATAGCTTTATGCCTTCATTATCTTCCATCTTATTCTTCATGTCCTTTATCACATGTATCATATACTTAAAACACTGACAAACAAAACATAGTCAGCATATTGCTAAATTGTGTATGTGGGGTGCAACCATAATGTCTGCAATTAAGCTAATCACACATCAGGCATCAAATATTGAAAATAAGAACTGCATTTTCTTTACATATTTTGTCCCTTATTGGATATATAATCATGGGTGCGATCACTATCCCTTCGAGGGCTCTTGTCCATCACCCTTGGATATTTGTCGGCCTGGGGTTTAGAATATGATATATAAATTTATGTGATATGCATAGTGGCATTATAATTGAATAGAAGGTAAATAAACACTCGATAGTTTACTTATTCAATCCTCAGGAAACACTCAGAAAACACCAGCAAACTATTATGGGTAGTCATAAGTGTAACCATGTACCTCCATGGGGAGCCATGCAGATCATGTAATGATACTTCAAGTTATTCAATCAAACCAATCAACAGATCCAAGAAATCAACATTTAATATGCATATATGTAAATCCTAAAGTGTCACCATCACATTAATTAGATTAAACCCCACTTAGGTCCTAATCTAGGACTTAGGATTGTCTTGGGTTGCATTATAGTTATGCTTTGAAACCCTAATTACTATATCCAACTTATCCTTTCATTATGAACACTTAGATTCAATATGTTCATTAGGAACATAGTAAGTTATGACCTTCAATCTGAATTCTTCATATGCAAGATTTTTCACTTTAAAAACCCTAATTATACATCATTATGATCATAAACATGTTAAATCATCATTATATTCCACAATATATGTTTACATTTCAAGAAAACATATTTAACATGATTAACAATGTATTCATCAAAAGTAGGGTTTTTATGAATTAACTGTCACTTTTACACATATTAGATCTACTTTCATAACTGGGATCAGAATTAGGTCTCAGTCATATTCTACTTCCTCTCATTTTCCCAATCATTTTGATATGTGATATCATTGATGTCTAAGTTACTATTTAATTATAAAAACATCACAACAGAAATACTAACTGGCCAACCATAGGAGGCCACATCTATGTTTAATACCTTCCATTTTTCCTTGCCTTTATCCTCTAGCTCGTGGACTCCTTGTTGAGATCCATCTAGCTCACGAATTGGGTCTAGCCACTCCCTTCTCCTTCCTTGTGAGAAATTTGTTGAACCTTGTTGTGTGTGTCCCACTTGGATGTCATCATTCAAGGAAATGTAGTGGGAGCTTTAGGCCCTAGCGAGACATCCACAGGAGCCACCGGACTCTATTGCGGCTTCCTAGAATGGACCTACCCCTATCAGACATCAAGGATGCCATGGTGTGACGTCCTGAAAACTATTACGGTGGTTCCCCTGAATGTGTATGTTGCTACACAAGAACCATGGTGATGCTTGGCCTCTCACTACCTCACACCTCCGACATGATCTCATCTTCTACCAACACCTTAGCAGAAAGGACCCAAAGTGGTTGGTGCTCAAGTCACTATGGCCATTACCCAGGTTGCCTATGGTAGGCATCTCAAGGTCATCTCCAAACTTCTCATCCTTAACCAGACCAAGGAGGTCCCAGTGAATTTGGAGAAGGATGTGTCATTGTATCCGACTAGGGAAAAAGGGAAAGTGGAGAATAGGGAAAGCAGAGAATAGGGAGGTTATCTCCATTGTATCCACTTTCAGAATTAGGTCTCACTCATATTCTTCTCCTAGATGGGCTATGGTCCTACTCATGAAAGCAGAGAATATGTAGGTTACCACTAGGGAACCATCTACAATATACTTCCAATGCAGGTGTAAGGGTGGGAACATGATGGTTAAGGACCATCTTCAGGTTCCTTAGAGGTCCCTATACATATACATCCTAAGGAAACCCTGGTAGTTTCCATAGAGAGTGAAAGGGAGGGGGACGTGGTCCCGTGAGGAAATCTAGTTTCCCTTCCCATACACACGTGGTTGAGAGACAATTGACGGTCGTAAAATACTAATACGGAAGGTACTGTCATACAAATTAAGCACTGACAAGTAAAATATATTATCCTCAAGCCATTGTTAGATATTCTTTTTAGGAAGACTATTAAAGTAGGAATACTCATTTCCATCCTAGGTTTGGCCAACCCCTTCAACACAAGGGTACTTGGTTGGCAACCCAAAATTATATAAAGGAAGGCACATAATGGGTTGTTGTTCATGGATCTTTTAGGAAAATTCTTCATGGCTTGAATTCTAGATTATTCTTTATTTCTCTCTCTCTCTTCAATATATTCATTCATCAAGTATATGAAATCATTGATGTTTCTCACGCCTATATCCTATTTGTGGGATTTCATTGGGATATCTTCCACATATAAAACTTGCTCCTTTTAAACATTTATTTTAAAAGAATTACTATTATCTCATGGAATGTCCTTTCCTCCAATTTCTAGAATTATCTACTTTTTGCCATTATTTTCAAGCATACAAAAAGTCATATTGAAATAATACCACTGGATGCCTACAAATCCATGTTGCCAAACTAAATTAGACAATTACTCCATTAATTATCTTGAATATCATAAAACTTATTTCCTTTTGGAAACTTGGATATTATCTCATATTTCTATTATCTAATTATTCATAAAGCCATTTATATTTATTTTTACACAAAATCTCTTATTCCTTTGTCTAGTACCCCAAGGACATATTTGCAATGCAAATAGTCTCATAAGTAACATTATCATTCTATCAATAATATCATTGGAGAACTTACTTATCAATTCATGGATTATATCTATATAATTCAATTTTTACCAAAATTTAGGATATAACATTGGCCCTTCAGCTTGCAAGTGCCTATGGCTAGGAGGATTTCATCCCTATTTCTTGTCATTGCCACCGAATAAGAACAAGGATGTCCTACTATTGCTAGATTTTTCACCCTTATTTGGTCTCATGATTGTCTTTTTCTTGACTACTAGATGTTGAAGTTGTGATAGAGACATCCAGGGCAATCAATGTCTACCCCAATTTGACAAACACCAACTCTTACTGTACTAGAATGTAAATGTGACATATACCTTAAATCCACAAATTTCCAATTGTCGGATTTATTTTCTTTCCTCTCATATCCCTTCTCTAAGGTGTGAATGGGTCATATTTTGATTGTTATGGGTATGTTTCAGATCCTACAATAGTTTATTCTTTTCTTACATATGCATTTCTCCTACCGATTAATTTTGGTAGTGTTTTTTATTATAGTACATCATACCAATTATTTTTAGTTATGCTGCCTCAATATTATAATATTGTGTCTCTTTCTAGTACCCAGTAGAATATTCAAACCATCATTTACATAGCTTATCCTTATGTTTCTATGATTTAACAAAATAGTCTAAACTATTTTTTATGAACAAATGCACTTCATACCATTCACTTTTCTAGCTCTAAACTGCACTTTATCAAAACCCAAACTAAGATACCCCAAAATGGAAGGTTGGAAACATCTAGGTGAAGTACTAGATCTAGAATAAAATAAAGCCTTAGATTGCCTCCAATTTTAAATTTCAAACTACTACTATAGAAGTTAGAACTCAGTCAAAAGTCACTCTTAAATAAGACAATTATGCGTTGTAGATTTAGAAAATTTGAGGCTAACCACATTATAAAATAAAAATGAGGGATGTCTTGAACCATATTCTCTTTTGAGTTTCTCACTTCATCTAAAATTTGTTTGTCTTGTATTTACTGAAACTCAAAACAAAGAAAGCTTTGGGCTTATTATTTCTGAGGTCCTCAATGGTTGAATCATGCACTGTGCTCAAGTTATAGTCTTATATTAATGGTGTATTGTCTTCCTTCTCTTAAAGAGGTGTATTCTAGTATCCTTTGATATCAATACATGATGATTTTTTATCCGATTCCTCTATGATATTCCCATATAATCGTTGTTTTGTCTATATGTGGACACGGTTGCATCTGTGAGTGATGATTCAGGTGTGACTTCTACAATATATGTGTTAGACCCACATGTATAACCACTAGTCATGAGATTAGGGCATAAACTAAGGACTTTTGCGGTATCAAATTATTTGTTTCTCATATTTAATCACAAGAATGGACTTTGCAAAGAAAATCAAACCATGATTCATTCTAATATGATTTTAAAATAGTGGTACTATCTAAGACATGAATTCAAATTCTCATTATTTACATGTACACAAGTATTGGTAATAATACATATTCTATAAAATAAAGAAGCAATATTGCAAAACATCATTACAACACTTTTATTTCTATACAAGGACCTAGAGTAATAGGGACCATATAAACTCGAAAAAATGATACTTAACTCTTATGGTAGATATACTCTTATGCATCTACATCTTCAATTCACATGGTTCTCATAAAAATTTCGTGATAATAGGGTTGAGCTACTTGCTTAGTGAATGAGTAAAACAATAAAACACTCTAAAATGATGAATTGGGTACTCAAATTCTATTTAATCAATTAAAATTAAAATCGAGATAGTAATGTATATTACAACACTAGTTATAAGAACAAATACAAATAAAATTTATAATGCATTTCTATCAATATGTAAGTATCAATATCTTTTTCCTCATTATTTTCTTTCTAGTCATTTCATTAACTCTGACTCAATTTGAAATGACTAATATCTTGGCCAATTGAACATAACTGACTAGTAACTGACTAATTGTACCTTTATTAGGATACAACTAAACTAAATTGTTTGTCTCTTTTATGTTACCCATGAACTCACTTGGATTGTATCATCCAAGTGAAAGCCACTATTTTGTGACTTACCATACAAGTTTAAGGTAAACTTGAGACCTTAAGACTATTACTAACTCCTTAGTTAACATCAAGGTTGCATCATAAGGCCTAGAGGTAGCTAAATAGTGTTCGTAAAATTGTGGCCACTTTTCCTGGTACTTGGGAGGGTGCCTCTAGGCTAAACGCCTCTCACTCTACATAATGTAGTCTCACAAGGGCTGACACGCAATACATAGTGATGATCAGAAGGAGTATATCTGCTTACGGTGACATACTCCAAATATAACAATCTTGGGTACCAACATAATTTTTTATTATTTTTGGATACCCCTACTGATTTGAAGTACCACCAATACCTAGTCAATTGGTGTTGGTAACTTCTTATCTCAGTATCTAGGCTACTTCTATGGACCTAAGCGTTATACATTGTCCATATTTTGATAATGACTTAACCATTCCATTCATATGTATCTAATATGTCTATTTGATATTGATTTCAGACATTAGGTACATGAAAGGACCATTTCCATCAAGCCCTAGCTTGATCTAGTTCAAGTCAAAAGTAATGCTAATGTGATTCTGTGGAAAAAAAACCTAAAACCTTTAGGATGATTTTTGTAATCATTTCTATTGATGGTATGACTTGTAACCAAGATGATAAAAAATTAGGAGAACTTAATTTGAATGATTAATCAATCTAATGACATTTTCTAAAATTGATCACAGGTTGTTTGATCGGTCAAGTTTCCTTCCTATAAACTCAACTGATGCCTTGGATTGATCTTGGAAAATGTCTAGGTTCGATCAAGTTTCCAATACACATAACTCAATGATCCCTACACTGACTAAAACTGATTTAAGTGATCGTTCGAGTTTCATCTAGGATAAACTCGACCAATGCTTCAAATTCGTTTTGTCACATTATGTAATAGGTCGAGTTACCTTTATTAAAACTCAACCGACTACACTGTACGGAAGTGTAGAAAAAGTGATTCTAGCTATTGGAGTGTTGCAAACATCAAAAATAGATCCATTACAACACCCCAAATGACTAGAAATCATTCCTAAGTGTTTTTAGATGCTAGTGGACATCCCCAACCATAAATAGGACCTATTGGAGTTCATTCCAAGGTCTCTCCTCCATGCTATTCAAGCTCCTAGATATGGTTGAGTGCATCCAGTCCACTAGAGCCCCTTTCTCTCTCTTGTTTATAAAGGAAAACATCCATATGAGTGAGATAGGATGTTTGTGAGAGAGTTACTCCATTGTACTCTTGTAAAGATCTCAAAGCTTCCCCTTTGCCAACCCCTTTCTTCAAGTGCTAAGTTGGTGAAAGTTTTTTCGATTGAAGGAGAAGGTGCAAGCTTCTTCAAGGTGTAGAAGAATGTACAAAAAGCTTCTCCGAGTGAATGGGAAGGACAAGGCCAAAGATCCAAAAGTGGAGTGGGTAAATCCTTCAAGGTAAAAGACTCGGTGCAAGAAAGGGATCTCCTTGTCAAAGGTATCCAGCTACTTGCAAGAGTGGGTAAGTCCTTAGTGAGGTAGAAGACTCTAGATCTTGGATAGGTAAGTCCTTTTTATAAGGTTATTGTCTCCCTTGACCTTAAAGGTAAGGCTGGGTATCTTTGTCCTGGAAAAGGAAGGTCATATTATATGTCTTATAATGGATTATAAGTATACATGGGTTGCAAAATTCTATAGCTTTACCTCTCTAGGTTGTGGATTGACGGTCTCCTAGTTTGGATATTGAAACCACTCTACATACCTTGTTCTTGTGTGCTTTCAATATCTCTCATCCTTTCTACGTATGTTTAGATTGCAATTCAAATTCCTTATTTGTAATAGTTCTTATTGAAGTAACTTGAAGGTTTAACAGGTTTTATGTGAGTGTTTTTAGATCTATTCACCCCCCCTCTAGAGCCCTTTGATCCAACAAGTGGTATCAGATCCACGGTCTTCTCTAATACATCTCCTATGAGATGAGAAGATGGGCGACAACCTATTTGGGCCTCTCAATATGGAAGGTGGTTTCTCCATGAGACCCCCAATCTTCGACGGTGCAAACTTCCTTTATTGGAAGAGAAGGATGTTGTTCTACCTTCAAGGGATAAGATATGACATGTAGAAGGTAGTCAACCTTCCATACAAGGAGTTGGTGGGTGATGTCGCTACTTGGCATGAAGCTGCACTCAAGAAGGTCCAATTGAATGCCAAGGAGATAAGCATCATCTATGTTACCCTCACTCCCTATGAATTCAATCGGATCTCATCTTGGGGCACATCCCATGAGATTTGGAGCAAGTTGTGCATCACTTATGAAGGCAAAAAGCAAGTCAAGGAGTCCAAGATCTACATGCTTGAGGGCCTCCTTAAAAATTTCAAGAGGGGCAAGAAGGAGAAGGTGGGTGATATGTACACAAGGCTCAACACCATCATCTGCTTCTTTGGGCCACACCATGGATAGAGGGACCATCAACTCCAAGATTCTAAGGTCTCTTCTCAAGAGATGGAAATCCAAGGTGACTTCCATTAAAGAAGTTAGAAGCCTTGGTGACTGTTGGTCCTTTACACAAACGAGTTTCAATCCAAGAAATGGATAGTTTACTCAACTTAACCAAACTTCGCAAGTATATGGAGGTAGTATAGTCAAGGTCGAACACAAGGAGCTGAGTTAATTTAATTGAACGCAACAGTACTAAAGTTCAACAATCTAGACCGATTTTAAAGAGTAGAAAAGATTAGTTCTAAAAACATTAAAAAATAGGTTTTAACTACAGGAATTTCAGATTTTAATTAACAAGCAAGGATTACAAGAAATGTTCGATTTCAGAAAGTTTAGGGATCTTGGGCGTTAGGATTTCACTCACATATCATAGCAATAAAGAGAACAAAATAATTTAAACATACATAAGATCATGTTTCAAAGAAAATCTGTGTTACATTTCACATCCCGGTGTAAATGCAACGATCATAACTCAAATCAACACTCCCGTGTATGAATTTCGTTTATGATCACAAACAGATCCTCAACTCATTCTTCTCTACTCTCATAGAAGAAGAAGAGTTGCCAAGAGAAGTGCCTCCATACATTCCTACTTGTCTTCTCAAACTAAGCAAGAAGGCAGAAATTATGCATATAAGGTGGCCAACAATACATGCAGGAAAAAGAGTAAACCGGCACTCTCATGGTAAAGAAACAAGAACAAATGCATTTAGTACAAAATTACTTGTTCATTACATGCTATGGCATGGGATATACTCTCCCATGCCCAAGAAGAAGGAGTCTACTCATCCATAACAATGTACAGCAAATTTGCTACATAATTTTTAGTGCTAGACATGGTTTAGAGAAGAAAAGACAAGGAGAAGTGAAGATGTAACCGCAAGAAGCAAGAATTCTGGCTCTAGGATGAAATTTCCTCCCTCTAGCTGCTCCAAGTCGGACTAACTCCTCTCCCAAGAAGTTTCCCGAAGTAGGGGAAGCTTGGTTGCACCTTGAAGAAGAAAATGGAGAAGTAGAGAAGAAGAAATAGTCTCTTTATGCAAGAAACCACCTTAGTTTCCTCTCAAATTGCCTCCCTCTGCTCTCCTCTATCTTTGGGATGAGAGAAAACCTCCAAATGGTCGAACGTAACTGTCCCTTGGCTTCCCTCTTTCTTTTAAAATCGTATTTTGAAATTTCAGATTTCTGAAACTGCCAGGTGCACGCCGTGCATTTTGGGTGCACGCCGTGCACCTGCAGTGCAGTTGACATCCGGCTGATCCGTGCACGGCGTGCGCTGAGGAATTGCACGTCGTGCGACTTTCCAAAACTTTCTTCAGCAGTCTGCGCTCCAGGTGCACGCCGTGCATTTTGGAAATGCACGTCGTGTCTTCGTCTTTTGTAAATTTCTGGAATCTCGCACGCCGTGCGTTTTCATCGTGCACGCCGTGCATTCTCTTGGCTGAACACACCGAATTTTCTCTGGAATGTTGCACGTCGTGCATTTTGATTTGCACGCCGTGCACTTTACTGCTTCAGTGAACCAGTCTTTTTTCTGGAATGGTGCACGCCATGCGTCTGTGTTTGCATGTCGTGCATTCTTCTGTTTCTGTAGAAATAACATCTGAATTTAGTCCTTTTTGTGGCAAATTTGAAATACAAGTTATGGGACACATAGAACAACAAAAAGATGGCAAAACTAATATGAAAGAGACTGAATTATACTAGAAAGAACCAAATTTGTGTGTGATAACATGTGAAAAGATGATATACAAATCACACAACAAATCCCCCTAAGCTTAAACCATTGCTTGTCCTCAAGCAAAAAGAGCATGGAAATATAAATGAAGAATTGTCAAAAACATGAATAGATCAAATGAAATGAAAGATGTGTATAAAACCAAATCAACCATGATCAACATGTTTATGCTCATAGCCATCAATTCAACTCAAACACCCAATAAAGAGATTTTTAGTTTAGCAGGGGTGGCATCAATTTAATGAATCAATCAACTAAACAACACTAGGTAGAATTTGGATGACCAAGCCAAACTATTACTGGATGTGCAACTCAAACTCTCAACTATTAAGGATTACAAAAGATGAAATCTTAGTTAAGAATTGAAAATTTTTGATGTACTCTCCTTTTCCCAAAAATGATATGACAAAGGATTATGGGTTCCGACACTCGGCTGCTAATGTAGGCTTATGCACACGTGGAGTGTCAGTTGGGGTATTTTATCCTCTTTTAAGACATACCACCTAACCATCGTGGCCAGATCAGACTTACACTAGGCTAGCATGATATGTGGGCAGATTAGCCATCTTTAATGGGGTATAAGAGTTATTTAATTTTTTTCCAAACTTGGGAGAGTCTACTAAATTGCAACATTAACTAGATTTCATTCATCTATTTTGAAAATTTTTCATTGAAAGAGTGTTTGCAAATGCACTAAGAGCTTGGCAAAGTCATCCCGTATTCTAATTGATGTTGTAAAGTTGATTTACTCACAAAAATTGAAACCATTACATGTTTTAAACAATCAAGGATGTGAAAGATGAATGTTCAGGCTAGAAGCATAAAGCAGAGTTAAACACATGTTGATGGTCAAAAGGTTTCATTTGATTAATGCATGCTTTTTACAACTTCTTCAAATGATATTTCTCATCAAAAGAGGACAAACGGTTAAGCATAGGAATTCTTTCCACATATAAAAGATGAATCTCATAATATACTAGACTTTCCATCAGAAGAAAAAAAACTAAAAACAATAATTGAAAAATGAAAACAAAACAAAAGCAAATGACAAGAAGCAAATAACATGAAAAGCAAAAACTAAAAGAACTAGGATACCAATATCGTCTGGTTGCTCCCCCCTAAGCTTGAAATCAGCAGTGTCCTCATTGCTTTAATTGAACTTTAGGAGTTCACAACCGGATACCTATCATGAATAGATCATAAAAATGATATGCCGCCTCCCTGCTCAGGGAAGAATTGATTAATGATGTCAGGCATATCCATCGGCGGTGCGGATGATTCTGGCTGCTTCTGCTGGTAGTGCTGGGGCTGCTGGTCCTGGGGCTGCTGTGGAACGTCTGGAGCTGTGGTCTCCTGGAGAGAGGGGGACTGGAAGGACTGTGGTGCTGGGTAGTGGCCCTGTGAGATGTGCCACGCATCCATCCGGTTGACCATGTCGTACATAGTTGAGTACTGTGCACTCAAATGGTCAAACCTGGTGTCATGCTGCACGCCCATCTGGTCTAGGCGGGTGTCCAAATGATCAAAGTGCCGCTGCACGTAGCCGTAGAGGTGTTGAACATCCGGCATTGTCCAGCTGTACTCAGTTTGAGTACTAGTGGACGGTGGCAGAGGGGTAGGGGCTCCTGGTGTAGGTCCTGGAGTAGATCTGCTGGCACCCCTGGTGGGTGTCTCCTCATCAGTCTCTGGTTGTAGCTCTACTTTCCAAGTAGCCTTGTTCTTTATGTCATTCCAACTTGCATCGGGGATTGTGATGAACTATTTCTTTGTGATGAAAACCTTGACCTTTGACGTGCTGCTGTCATGTCTGGAGATCAAACCGCAAGAGATGAGATAGGTAATATCAACAAGGTTCTTCCCCAGTGCAGGTTCTAAGGAACCTACATACAAACCCAGCTGCATAGCAAGGATGCTAATTAACCCGCCACACATGATGTCGCCTGCCTTCCTTTTCTTTTGTTTCTTAGTATCAAGAAGCTTGTGTACAATGTAATAACCAGAACTTAATTGCTCATTTTGTACCAAACACCACAAGAAGAAAATATCAGTTTTTCCCACAACACCCTGAGTTTCGTTCTTTGCATAAGGTCCATTGCTAAGAAGGCGATGAATGACTCAAAAAACAGGATTGTGGATGCTAGAGGCCCGAGCATTCCTTGCTCTATGCACTATTTCAGAAGTAATTTCAGACCAAAACAGTTCACTGTTGAAAGCTGGAGGGTAATCAGTGTAACCACCATAGTTGCATTTAAGTAAAGTGCAAAACCGCTCAAGATTCATCGAAAACGGTTTGTCCAACAAGCGGAAACTGATATTCTAATAAGGTATTTGACGGTGTTGTAGGTCACTTTCAGCTTTAAAGGTAGTGAGAAACTCGTACACCAGACGGGGGTAGGTCTTAGCAACCCGAGTGCAGAGATAGTGTAATCCCAAGAAAGTTAAGTGATTTACTACCTCATCTTTGAAACCCAGCTTGGTGACGGCTTCCTCGCACATGTACCGTGAAGGCAAGACACGCCTTGTGATGAGAAACTGGTAGTCGGCATCTTCTTCAGGCTTTACTCTGAATTGCGTGGATGGTACAAAAGATTGCGGTCTTGGTGTGGAAGATCCTGCTTTTGTTGTTGTTTGATATCCTAGGCGGCTACCGGACTTCCGCTTGATTGGTGCCATCAGTCTGGAAGAGTGCATGGTGTGTCTGTAGGATGCACGGTGTGCAGGTGTGCTGATTGTCTTCTTCAGATAGGAAAACGCACGGCGTGCACCTACAGATTTGGGGGAAAAATTCAGGATCTGCACAGACGGCGGCTAGGGCTCCCAATGTGGGTGTTGGTGCTCTCGGCGGAGTGGCTGCTGAGGGTCGGCGGCGTGCTTGGTCGACTGAGAATCTTGCTGCGGTGGCGGGGTGATGGCGATGTTGCTGTTGTGCTGAGAAAAGAAGAAGAAGACGGCGGTGTGTCGGCGGCGACTGGAACTCTGTGGAGATGAGAACGGCTGCTAAGTGTTGAGTGCTAGCTGCTGGCAGACGGCGCTGCTGGTAGATTGGTGTCGGCTTGATGGTAGAAACTCGGCGGAGACTTGATGGTGGCTATGAAGGTCGCAAGAGGTGTCGATGGTAGGTCGGCGGCGCTTGGAACGGCGGAGATGGTTGGCACGGCGCTGCTGGTTGCGCGGAGAAGAGCAGCGGCGCTCGAACGGAGAAGGGGCCGAGCTACGCACGGCTACGGGGCGGCGGCGGAGCAGCTGAAGGACGGAGGAGCGGCGCACGACTTCGGGGCGGCTGCTAGGGTCAGGGTGCATGGGTGTTTAGGTCTTGCACTCCGACCCTTTTTGTCTAGACTTCATGTAAAAGTGCACGGCGTGCGTTTTGAATGCATGTCGTGCGCTTTTGTAGAGTCCGGTTTCGAATTTCTCCTCTGTGCCTAGGTGCACGGCGTGTGTTTCTTCGGTGCACGCCGTGCACGTTTACAGAAACTTTACAGCAATCTCGAAGATCCGGTACACGTCGTGCAGTTTTTAAATGCACGTCGTGCACGTTTCCAGAAAGTTTCCAAACATTTTATTTCCCAGGTGCACGCCGTGCATGTTGAAAATGCACGGCGTGTTAGTTTCCAGAAAAGTTTCCATACTTTCACGTCTCCAGGTGCACGGCGTGCATGTTGATAACGCACGCCGTGTAAGTTTCCAGAAAGTTTTATACAGATCCGCATACAGATGCACGGCGTGCATATTGTAAGTGTACGCCGTGTCAGTTTCCAGAACAATTTCTGCTGTATTTTTGTATTGAAGTGCACGCCGTGTCATCAAAAGACACGCCGTGCACTTTGCAATTTTTACAGAAAATTGCAGTCAGTCAGCAGTAAACTATGACGGATTGAGTAAAAATCAAGTCTAAATTATTACATTCATCCATGACAGGCTTATTAACGAAATTAAAGAGTGTTTTTTATTTGAAAAACTTAAAAGACATCTATCCTAATGTGGGGTCAACTCCCACGAGGTCCTCCATTTAGAGTCCGGAGTAAGACTTCTTCTAAAACTTCAAACATCTTGTAGGGAGCAAGAAGCTCCTTTCTCTACATCATTTCCACTTGAATAGCATTTGCAGCGTTGTCCATTGACTTTGAAAGTTCCATCTTTGCCTTGGAGTTCTACAGCTCCATATGGAAAAATCTTGAGTACTAGGAACGGGCCGGACCACTTGGATTTTAATTTTCCTGGAAAAAACTTCAATCTGGAGTTGAATAACAATACTTTATCTCCTTCTTGGAAATCCTTCCTACGAATTCTTTTGTCATGCCAAGCTTTTGTTCTTTCTTTATACAACTTTGCATTCTCATAAGCATCAAGACAAAGTTCTTCAAGTTCCTGCAGCTGCAACAAATGCTTTTCTCCTGCTCTTTTCATGTCGAAGTTCAAGAACTTTATTGCCCATAAAGCGCGGTGCTCCAATTCGAGCGGAAGGTGACATGATTTGCCATAGATTAGCTTGAATGGAGTAGTCTCAATGATGGTTTTGTAGGCTGTGCGATATTCCCATAATGCATCATCAATCTTTAGTGCCCAATCTTTTCTTGAACTAGAGACAGTCTTTTCAAGAATAGTCTTCAGTTGCCTATTTGAAATCTCTACTTGCCCGGATGTTTGGGGTGATAGGGTGTAGAGATTTTATGGGTTACACCATACTTTGAGAGAAGATTGTTGAATTGTTTTTCAGCAAAGTGTGTGCCTCCATCATAAATAACTGTACGTGGAACTCCAAACCTAGGGAATATAATCTTTTGGAAAAGCTTAACTACAGATTTGGCGTCCGGTGCTTGGGTTGGAATGGCTTCAACCCATTTAGAAACGTATTCACAGGCAACAAGAATATATTGATATCCACAGGAAGATGGGAATGGTCCCATGTAGTCCACTCCCCATACATCGAACACCTCAACTTCTAGAATGGAGTTGAGTGGCATGTCATCTCGGCGGGATATGCCTCCTGTTCTTTGGCACCTATCACAAGATTTGACGAATAGATTGACATCTTTAAATAATGTAGGCCAATAGAAACCAGCTTGAAGTATTTTTGCAGCGGTCTTCTCTCCTCCAAAATGGCCTCCATAAGGAGAGCATGGCAATCAGCAATAATACTTGGGACTTCCTCTTCAACAACACATCTCCGGATTAGCCCATCGCTTCCATGCTTGAATAGCAACGGGTCATCCCAGTAATAGAACTTTACGTCATGAAAGAATTTCTTCTTTTGTTGATATGTCAAACCCGGAGGTAGTTGTCCAGTAGCAAGAAAATTAGCAATGTCTGCAAACCATGGTGCTTGAATAGACGATAAAGCGTAAAGTTTCTCAATAGGCAAATGATCTTGAATTGGCAATAAATCTCCAGCTTCCGTGGTCAATCTAGAGAGGTGATCAGCAACACTATTCTCGGTACCCTTTTTGTCTCGGATTTCAAGATCAAATTCTTGCAGGAGAAGTATCCAGCAAATGAGGCGTGGTTTGGCATCTTTCTTATTCAGCAAAAACTTGATGGCAGCATGATCAGCGTACACAATCACTTTCGATCCTACTAAGTACTGTCAGAACTTGTCGAATGCATATACGATCGCAAGCATTTCTTTCTCCGTGGTCGTATAATTGATTTGTGCTTCATCGAGAGTTTTGCTGGCATAATAGATGGCATGAATCTTCTTGTCTCTCCACTGTCCCAAAACAGCTCCCACTGCATAATCACTTGCATCGCACATGAGTTCAAAGGGAGAATCCCAATCTGGAGGCTGGATAATTGGAGCTGAAATGAGAGCCTCTTTGAGTTTTGAAAAGGCTGCTTGGCAATCGTCATCAAATACAAATTTTGCGTCTTTTGCAAGAAGGGAACATAGCGGCTTTGCAATTTTTGAAAAGTCTTTAATGAATCTTCTGTAAAAACCTGCATGTCCTAAAAAGCTGCGAATGTCTTTTACCGAAGATGGAGTAGACATCTTCTCAATTGCTTTGACCTTTTCCCTGTCCACTTCAATACCCTTGTTAGATACCACATGTCCTAGCACTACACCGGATTGTACCATAAAATGGCACTTCTCCCAGTTTAGTACTAGGTTGACCTTTTTACAACGGGCTAAGACAAGAGACAGATTTAATAAGCATTGATCAAAAGAATCATCGTACACGCTGAAATCGTCCATAAAAATCTCCATTATATTTTCAATAAAATCGGAGAATATAGCCATCATGCACCGCTGAAAAGTAGCGGGAGCATTACAAAGACCGAACGGCATACGACGATAAGCATATGTTCCATAAGTGCATGTAAAAGTGGTCTTTTCTTGGTCGGGGGGGGGGGGTATATGGGAATCTGAAAAAAATATGAATACCCGTCCAAGTAACAGAAATATGAATGTTTGGCAAGACGTTCAAGCATCAAATCAATAAAAGGAAAAGGGAAATGATCTTTGCAGGTTGCTTTGTTCAAACGCCTATAGTCAATACACATACGCCAATCGGTAACCATGCATTTTTGTATTAACTCATCATTATCTCCTTTAATGACAGTTGCACCCCCCCTTCTTAGGTACCACGTGAATGGCACTAACCCAAGGGCTGTCACTTATTGGATATATGATTCCGGCGTCAATTAACTTGAAAATTTCTTTCTTTACCACCTCAAGCATATTTTGATTTAAACGTCTAGGTGGTTCAACAGTTGGTTTAGCATCATCTTCCATATTTATTCTGTGCATACAAATGGAAGGATGAATGCCTTTTAAATCCTCTATGGAGTAACCAATGACATCTTTGTACAAATGCAATTCGGCAAGCAATTTATTTTCTTGATCATTGGTTAGTTCACTATTTATTATGACAGGAGATGTATAATTTGGGTCAAGAAATGCATACCTTAGCCCGGGCGGAAGGGCTTTTAATTATACCTTTTTTCCTGTCGTACTTTCATCAATTTTATCTTCAGCAAGTGGAGCATCTTCATCAATAGTTGTTGCTTTAGAAATAGAAAGCGCTCCAGAAATTTCAGAATTATTGAATTCAGTTGCTTCATCATCATAAAGATTAACCATCAAATCAACATCATTTTCACTAACATTCTCAACAGGATCAACAATATCAAGCAAGCATATTTCTTCAACACGTGCGGGTGCTTTCATAGCTTCATAAATAGAGAATTCCATAGTCTCTTCCCCAACACGTAAAGTAAGCTTCCCTTCCCGGACATCAACAAGACATCTGGTAGTTCTCAAGAAAGGCCTCCCAAAAAGAACAGGGTTGGAAGGAACTTCCGCCATGTCAAGAACAATAAAATCACAAGGAATATAGAATTTCCTGATTTGTACAAGTACATCTTCCACCATACCTTTTGGATATTTAATAGAGTGATCAGCTAATTCAATAGCCATCCTTGTGGGCTTCAAGTCCCCAAGATCTAATTCTTGCCATAAGGTAAATGGAATGAGGCTGATACTTGCACCGAGATCTACTAAACCTTTGTCAAAAGTGGTGTCATTAATCTTGCAAGGCAGTGTGAATGCTCCCAAATCATCAAGCTTTTGAGGGAGGAAATTTTGAATGATAGAACTTACTCGTTCAGAAAGCATTACAGTTTCTACTTGATCAACCTTTCTTCTTTTAGTCAGAATGTCTTTTAAGAATTTTGCATAAGAAGGCATTTCGGCAATAACTTCAGCAAAAGGAAGGTTTACATGAAATTTGTTAATTATGTCCACAAATTTTCTGAATTTTTGGTCTTCCTTCTTATTGGCTAATCTTTGAGGAAAAGGTGCAATTGCTTTGAAAGAAGGTGGTATTTCAGCTTTACCTTTCTCCTCGCTACGATTTGGAATGTTGGCCTCTTGTTCTGCAGTTTGCTTCATGTTCTTCTCCTCAGATGGAGAAGATCTTTCAATTTCAGCTCTGCTTCTTAAGATAATAGCATGGGTTTGCTGCCTTGGGTTCACTTCTGGCTGGCTTGGAAGAGAACCGGATTGTGGAGTCCTTTGTTGATTCAAAGCTTGTTGTGCTATCTGATTTTCCAACATCTTGGTGTGGGTGGAAATTCCATCCACTTTTGCAGAGAGTTGCGCAATAGCATCTTTTAAAAGCTTATCATTTCCTCAGAGTTCCTCATTTTGTTGCATCTGTGTTGATATGAACTTCTCCATCATGGCTTCCAAAGAAGAACTTTGGGGTTGTTGTTGCTGTTGAAAACCCCTATTATTGAAACCTGGCATATTTCCTTGACGGTTTACATGTTGTTGTTGTTGCTACCCTTACTGGAAATTTTGGGTGTTGCTTGCATTCCGGTAAGAGAAATTAGGGTGATCTCTCCATCCCGGATTATATTGGTTGGAATAAGGGTTGTATTGTTTGTTTCCTTGCATCCCAACTGCATTAACCTGTTCAAAATTTCCTTCCATAGCATTAGGGGCAAAACAAGAAGAAGAAGTATGTCATATATTACCACAAGCTTCACACGTTGCTTCAGCAGATTGAATTGGCAAAGTGGTCATCTTCTCAAAATTTTGTGTAAGCACATCTAGCTTTGCAGCAATTAGGTCAACGGCATCAATAGTATGCTTTCCTCCTTGCTTCCCGGAAGAAGAGCTTGTTGTAGAGGTGTATTTATCTCCTCTATCCCCTCCCCATTGGCAGTGATTGAGTGATATATCTTCAATTATATCATAAGCCACTCTATAGGACTTAGTCATCAGTGCACCGCCAGCTGCGGCATCTAGAGTCAACCGAGTATTGTAAAACAGTCCATTGTAGAAGGTTTGCATCAAGAGCCAATTTGTCAAACCATGGTGCGGGAAAAGGCGTTGGAGATCCTTGAACCGTTCCCATGTATCATATAAGGTTTCTCCTTCACTTTGGGAGAAATTTGTAAGCTGGTTCCTCAAGTGAGCTGTCTTGCTTGGAGGAAAGTACTTTGCAAGGAAAGCATTAAGCAGTTGGTCCCAACTTCTAATAGACTTCTTGGAAAGAGACAAAAGCCACACCTTGGCTCTATCTCTTAGAGTGAAGGGAAATAGCATAAGTCTAATTCCATCGACAGACACTCCATTAATCTTAAAATTATTAAGATATTCTAGAAATTCTGCAATATGAAGACTTGGGTCTTCATTGGCCGTACCCCCAAAATGATTTTGCTAAATCATTTGCATTATAGAAGGGGCTATTGAGAAGTTATTTGCTTCCACAGTAGGTAGGTCAATGGCTCCACAAATATTTGTGGCAACCGGCATAGCGAAATCTTTTAGAGGGCGATCGTCCTCCATAGTTGAAATGCTTGGAGTAGCTACTGCAGAAGATGAAGAAGACGGTGGTGGTGATGATGGCGGTGGTGACGGTGAAGTACCTCCAAATAGTGGTTGTTCCACTCTTCTTGTTCTCCTCAAACTTGAAAGAGTTCGCTCTATTTCAAGGTCTAGCAAGGCAGATGTTTGGAGACCTCGTTGTGAACGACGCATACAACCTGAAAAATAACAAGAGAATTTAAGAACACACTAAGAGGTATATGGAAATTCGAAAATGAAGAAATGATGGTCTAGTCTCGAATACTAAATAGTACTTATTACTCCAATTAAATTACCGTAGCTCCCCAGCAACGGCGCCAAAAACTTGTTGGTTCTTTACACAAACGAGTTTCAATCCAAGAAATGGATAGTTTACTCAACTTAACCAAACTCCGCAAGTATACGGAGGTAGTATAGTCAAGTTAGAACACAAGGAGCTGAGTTAATTTAATTGAACACAGCAGTACTAAAGTTCAACAATCTAGACCGATTTTAAAGAGTAGAAAAGATTAGTTCTAAAAACATAAAAAAATAGGTTTTAACTATAGGAATTTCAGATTTTAATTAACAAGCAAGGATTACAAGAAATGTTCAATTTCAGAAAGTTTAGGGATCTTGGATGTTAGGATTTCACTCACATACCATAGCAATAAAGAGAATAAAATAATTTAAACATACATAAGATCATGTTTCAAAGAAAATTTGTGTTACATTTCACCTCCCGGTGTAAATGCAACAATCATAACTCAAATCAACACTCCCGTGTATGAATTTCATTTATGATCACAAACAGATCCTCAACTCATTCTTTTCTGCTCTCGTAGACGAAGAAGAGTTGCCAAGAGAAGCGCCTCCATACATTCCTACTTGTCTTCTCAAACTAAGCAAGAAGGCAGAAATTATGCATATAAGGTGGCCAACAATACATGCAGGAAAAAGAGTAAACCGGCACTCTCATGGTAAAGAAACAAGAACAAATGCATTTAGTATGAAATTACTTGTTCATTACATTCTATGGCATGGGAGTTACTCTCCCATGCCCAAGAAGAAGGAGTCTACTCGTCCATAACAATGTACAGCAAATTTGCTATAGAATTTTTAGTGCTAGACATGGTTTAGAGAAGAAAAGACAAGGAGAACTGAAGATGTAACCGCAAGAAGCAAGAATTCCATCTCTAGGATGAAATTCCCTCCCTCTAGATGCTCCAAGTCAGACTAACTCCTCTCCCACGAAGTTTCCCGAAGTAGGTGAAGCTTGGCTGCACCTTGAAGAAGAAAATGGAGAAGTGGAGAAGAAGAAATAGTCTCTTTATGCAAGAAACCACCTTAGTTTCCTCCTAAATCGCCTCCCTCTGATCTCCTCTATCTTTGGGACGTCTTTTAAAATCGTATTCTGAAATTTCAGATTTCTGAAACTGCCAGGTGCACGCCGTGCATTTTGGGTGCACGTCGTGCACCTGCAGTGCAGTTGACATCCGGCTGATCCGTGCATGGCGTGCGCTGAGGAATTGCACGCCGTGCGACTTTCCAGAACTTTCTTCAGCAGTCTGCGCTCCAGGTGCACGCCGTGCATTTTGGAAATGCACGCTATGTCTTCGTCTTCTGTACATTTCTGGAATCTCGCACGCCGTGCATTTTCATCGTGCACGCCGTGCATTCTCTTGGTTGAACATACTGAATTTTCTTTGGAATCTTGTATGTCGTGCATTTTCATTTGCACGCCGTGCACTTTACTGCTTCAGCGAACCAGTCTTTTTTCCAGAATGGTGCACGTCGTGCGTCTGTGTTTGCACGTCGTGCATTCTTCTGTTTGTGTAGAAATAACATCTGAATTTAGTCCTTTTTGTGGCAAATTTGAAATACAAGTTATGGGACACGTAGAACAACAAAAAGATGGCAAAACTAATATGAAAGAGACTGAATTATACTAGAAAGAACCAAATTTGTGTGTGATAACATGTGAAAAGATGATATACAAATCACACAACAGTGACATAGCCACCGAAGAGATCATTGGCAACCATCAAGATCATGAGCTAGGACTTTACAAGCAAGAATAAGATGAAAAGAAAGAAGAGAAGGAACCCAATAAGATCAAAGACAATGTCTACAAAACTCAAATGGAGGCAATGATTCTCCAACAACAACTTTCTTGTCAGTCCTCCCCTCCCTCCTCAAGTGAATATGAAGCCCTTAGTAATCATGAAGCAAACTACTCCAGGGGAAAGCACTTCAAGGGAAAGTCTTCCTCTTCCTTGACTCCAAGATGCAATGACTGTGGTCAAAAGGGGCATTACAAGAATGACTTCCCCAAGGTAAAGAAGTCCTACTACAAGGGCAGCCACAAGAAGAAGTATGACTATAAGAAGGAAGGAAAGTATAAGAGGAAGGACAAGAATGATAAGAAGAGCAAAGATGTTGACCATGCTACATGGGAGAAGTCATCTTCTAGTGATTCCAGCTCTAATGAGGGAGAATGACATCTTGCACTCATGGCCTCTACAAGTGATGACAATTGTGAGGTAAGTTTGAATTAACTTTCTAAATAATCTCTCTTTGATATGCTTAATGATTCCCACTCTTCTTATTCTCATTGTAAATCTAAGAAGAAGAGGTTAGGTAACATCATAGATGATTTGTATGCTAAGATTGACTTACTTGAACAAAATGAAAAATTGCATCTTGATAGCATTGATTCTTTTCAAGGCAAATTTCTTTATCTTGAGCTCCAATACAATGAAGTTGAAGTAGAGAATGGTATCTACCTTAAAAACATGAATAGCCTTAAGGAGGAAAATTGAACCTGCCTTGATGAGATTGTCCTAGTTAAAATTGAAAATGAAGATCTTGTTGCTACGCTTGATGAAATTAGACTTTCTTATGATGCTATTAAGGATGAGAATAGAATTTATCTTGATGAGCAAATTTTTCTTAGAACTGAAAATTCAAGATTGATTGCTCAAGTTAAGTATGTCTCTTCTATACCTCTATTTCCAAGTAATGAGAGTACTAGTATTACTCTTGAGGGAGATTCCTTTCATACTAATGCCCTCTTCTTAGAGTCTGGCCTGTAGCATTCTCAAGATGATCTTTATAGTTTATCATCTATTATCATTACTCTTAGTGATGATAACCACAAGCTAAGAGCTTCCTTGAAGAAATTCCTCAAAGGAAAAATGTCCTTCAATGAAGTTCTAGATCACTCTACCAAACAAGTTGGTACTAGTGGTTTGGGGTTTGTAGGGGATATCAAAATAGCAAAAGCAAGGTAAAGGGTAATAAAAAGAGTAAGGAACCTCCTTTCTTCCATGGAGAATCTTCTGGATCTAAGAACCATATTGTTTTTATGCATTGCAAGAGCGATGATCATTATTCTACTTATTGTCCTTATAGAGAGAAGGGAACCAATCCAAATAATAAATGGGTTCCCAAGCTAACTTTAGATCCCAAAATTTGAGTTTGGCATCGACATCTTCCTTTCTTGGAGGTAAAAGGAAAATTGATTGTTGATAGTGGTTGCTCAAAGCACATGACAGGTGAAATCGGCCACTTCAACCAGTTCACAAAGAAGAAAGGAGGATCAGTGACATTTGGTGACAACAATAAAGGTAAAGTAATAGGTGATGGTGATGTAAGTGATTCACTATGCATCAAGAATGTTCTTCTTGTGGATGGCCTACATCACAATTTAATTAGTATTGGTCAATTATGTGATAATGTCTATCTTGTTGTTTTTACCTCACTAGAATGCTTGCTTCTAGATTACCTCTCCTACAATGTTATATATAAGGGAACTAGAAATGGTAATCTCTATGTTATTATTTTTGACTATTAAGCATGTTGTTGGTAGATGTCTTGTAGTCAACTCGAATGATATCTCTTTGTGGCACCATAGGCTTGGTCATGTAAATATGCATCAGTTGAAGAAGTTGAACAAAGAGAAATTGGTAAAGGGACTTCCTAAATTTGATTTTGAGAAGGGTGAGGAATTCCAACCTTCTATGCAAGGAAAGCAAACTAAATCTTCCTTTAAATCTAAAGGAGTCCTTAGTACTAAAAGAGCTCTTGAACTTCTTCACATTGATCTATTTGGAGAAATAAGAACGCAATCGCTTCATGGTAGCAAGTATTGCCTCGTGATTGGTCATGACTTTTCTTGCGATACTTGGACCATCTTTATTGTTTAAAAAAGTGATACTATTGATATTTTCTTGACTTTTTGTGAATGAGTTGAAAATGAATCTTCTTGCCAGATCGTCTCTATCCCCAGTGACCATGGGAGAGAATTTGAAAATTACTTGTTTGAACAGTTTTGTGAAGAATCTGAATATGTACATAACTTTTCTTCACCTTGAAGATCTCAAAAAATTGGGGTTATAGAGAGAAAGAATAGATCTTTATAGGAAATGGATAGGACTATGCATCTAGAGTATGATACTCCAAAGAAGTTTTGGGCCGAAACAGTTAGTACTTCATGTTTTGTGTAAAATTGGGTTTTCACTCATGCATCTTTAAAGGAAAACCCCCTATGAGTTATGGCATGGTAGAAAGTCTTCCATCGACTTCTTTCATGTTTCTAGTTGTCCTTGTTTTGTTTTGAACAACAAGGATTCCCTCGGTAAGTTTGATATTAAATCTTACAAGGCTTTCTTTCTTAGTTATAGCACTACTAGCAAGGCTTATAGAGCATTTAACATTGAATTGTCTAAAGTTGAAGAATCTATCAATGTTAAATTTGTTGAGATAACCCCTCTATTTCAAAGAGTATTGTGAATGATGATGTTGTAGATGAGATGATCCCTCACTTTAAAGATCTCGACATCATTGAGATAGGAAAAGAGGTGATAGTTGATGAAGAAGAGAAAGAAGAAGAAAAGAATGATCCAACTCCTCACTTTGCAAACATCATCCTAAAGATCTCATCATGTGTAATTCTTTTGAAAGGGTGAAGAAGCGAGTTGCATACAAAAAAGAACAAGTCGACGGTCCCCTAATCTCTCAACTTGATTCAAAGAATATAAAAGAAGCTCTTGGAGATGATGAATGGATCCTAGCCATACAAGAATAATTAGAACAGTTTGGAAAGAACAAAGTGTGGACCCTAGTACCAAGACCAAATGATAAAAATATCATTGGCACCAATTGGGTCTATCACAAAAATCTAGATGAAAGTGGCATAGTGGTAAGAAACAAAGCAATATTAGTTGCTCAAGGCTACAATCAACATGAAGGTATTGATTTTGATGAAACTTATGCTCCTATTTTTAGACTTGAATCAACTAGAATGTTACTTGCCTTTGTTAGCTATAAAAATTTATTTCTCTATCAAATGGATGTTCAAAGTGCATTTTTGAATGGTTCAATTGAGGAGGAAGTCTATATGGCTCAACCTTCCAGTGTTGAACATGATAAATTGCCTAACTATGTTTACTTGTTACAAAAATCTCTCTATGGACTCAAACAAGAACCTAGATCTTGGTATGGGAAACTAAAGAACCTTTTGTTAGACAATGGCTATATCATGGGCAAACTACTTTATTTTGAAAACACACTTCTTACAATTTTTTGGTGATACAAATTTATGTTGACGATATTATTTTCCTCAAAATTGATCTTGATCTTTGCAAGGAATTTAGTTCTCTTATGCAGAGTGAAATTGAGATGAGCATGATGGGGGAGCTTACTTTCTTCCTCAGCTTCCAAATCAAGCAGACCAAGGAAGGTAACTTCTTCAACCAGGGCAAATACACAAATGAACTCCTTAAGAACTTTGGGGTGGAGAACACCAAGCTGATGGATGGCCCCATGTCAAACAACTCCAAGCTTGACAAAGATGAACAAGGTGAAAAGGTTTATGAGAAGCTCTATAGAGGTTTGATTGGAAGTTTATTATATTAGCTTCCTCTAGACCTAATATAAGGTTTAGTGTTGGATTGTGTGCTATATTTCAAACAATCCCTAGGAAATCTCATCTGATAGATGTTAAGAGGATTTTGAGGTATCAAGCAAAAAATCAAAATTTTGGTCTATGGTATCCCAAGTTAATGGACTTTACTCTTACTGCTTATAGTGATGCAGATTATGCAGGTTGCTTGATTGACAGAAAGTGCACAAGTGGCACTTGCTTCTTCCTAGATCCATGCTTAGTTTCTTAGTTTTCTAAGAAACAAGCTACTATGGCTCTTTCAACTACCGAGGTTGAATACATTATAGGTGGAAGTTATTGTGCCTGAGTCCTATGTATGAAGCAAATGCTTCATGACTTAACATTCATTTGATGCTTCTCCTATCTATTGTGACAATACTAGTGAAATTAATCTAGATTACAATCCTATATTGCATAGTAGAGATAAACATATAGAGGTATGTCACCACTTTCTTCATGACCACATTGCCAAGAAGGATATTTATATCATGCATGTGGACATAGAGAATCATATTGCAAATATTTTCTCTAAACCTCTAGCTAAAGAGAAATTTACTTTCATTAGATCAAAACTACTCATAACTTCTCTTGATGATGTTGATATGTCATCTTGCTAGTTGTTAACATACATACATGTTCTTACTCATGCTTTTGTCAAATTTTGCTTGAAAGTGCTATGATTGCCATGATTTCATGCTTTGTTTCATTTGTATTTGGTGATTTTTCATAAACAGATGTTTTAGCACAAAACATTATATGTTGATGAGTGATATGTGCCTCAATATGTTTAAAATACATGATAGGATAGAAAAATAAATTTATATATCATTCTAGAGGCTTAGAATTAATTTTCTTATGTTTAAGACAGGCTGACCATTCGGTCAAATTTAACCTGGTACAAACTCGATAGATCCCTGGTCGAGGACGGAACTGATATGCAGGTTCGATCGAGTTGCCCACACATAGAACTCGATCAATCATGTGAATGGACTCAAATTAAAAAGGGCATTGGCTGACTTTTCTCCCTCTCAACTAGAGAAAGCCAACTGATACCCGACCTCCAGTGATTCATCCTCAAATCCTAGGCTAGATCAACCCTTCCTACACGCTTCCTAACCTCCAATCAGCCCTCCTTGCCTTTACTAAACATGACCTAAGTGGTAAGGTCACCTACTTCTTGTGATTTCCTCTTCGTTTGGTGGTCATTTCCTCTCCTTTCAACCTCATGGCCTCCAACCATAGGAAGAGATCTAGACCATCTAGAGCTTCATCCTCCTCCACTGCTCCAAGGCATGTATCCTTTAATAATACCCCCTTCATCTCCACTCAAGTTGTTAATAGGTACAAGGAACTCCTTCCTAGGACTCCCTTCCCTTTCCGTGCTTTGTTTGAACCTCATTTTGCAACGAATGAGGTGATCAAAGAGGTTGATAAGGTTTTCAAAGGACACCATCTCAGCACTTTGTGTGTAGACCATTCATGCTTTGTATATTCATGTCTAGCATGAAGGCAGTCCACAAATTCTACACCAATCTTATGTGGAACCAAGATAACAATTTTTTAGGATTCATTGAATACCTATTTCTATGGTTCTGATGTCATCACTTCTTGGTTGGATTCCTATCCTTCATATCATGATTTGTTGGACCCCGAGAGTTTCTATAAGAGATTTGACCCCGTTCTTACCCTTCCTGATATCCATAAGTTCTTAAAGAAACTTGATGTCCCATATAGGAAGAAGTCAACCCTACCCTCCTCTTCCCTTGATATCGAGACACTTCTAATTTCTTTAGTAGTCAACTGCAATATCCATCCCAAGCGGAATCAAATGGAGATTGCAAAGAATACTGCAATGATCATGTATTGTTTGTGGAACAATATCTGATTCAAGTGGGTTTGTTACATTCTTCATCATATGACCTGCTTCGAATCAGGGAAGAACACCACCAGAACCCATCTCCCATATCCCAGCCTGATATGTGGTGTTTTTCTCACCATGTTGAAAAATCTCGCTTCCATGACCTTGGATACAAACCAAGTTGGAAAGGAGTTTGCATTAGTGAGACAACCATCAAGAAGACTTTTCTTCCTACCTATTCCACCAAACTAGGTTCTTCTACCTCCACCCAGGCCCATCCACCTCCACCACCTAAACATGACCATGCCTCTTTTTCTTTATCAAATGAATCCCTCATGGGATATATGATATATCAACAGGTGGATAACCTTAGGATTCAGGACCACCTTGAACAGGACCTTTATCAGATCATGTCTCACATGAACCTATCCTGCATCCATCCCTACCCACCCTACTAGGCATACCTGGGAGCTGATTGTACTTCTTACGCATATAGTTAGTCCTATCCTAACCCTCCACCTGTTGCTTCTGTTGTACCCCCTGTTGCTTATGATGGTGGACATGTCCCCTCTTCCTCTCAACCTTTTCCCCTTAGGTTCTTGCCCTTCCAGTAGGATATGTTGCTACTTTTCTTTCTAGCTATGGTTGGGTTTCTTTGCCCAATTATGAGCAAGCAAAGGCTCTACTCGACTGTGGAGTCTCTTGGGAAGAGTAGAACCATAGATGGTCTGGTCCTCGCTCCTTTTTTCTTGATGAGGACTCTGAGATGGCTGATGAGGAAGCCAATGTTGATGTTGGTGATGATGAGTATGTTGAGGATGTTTATGGCGATGGTTATAATGGATCTTATGATGGTGATGATGGTGAGTATACACCTACTACCACTGATGCACCATCTGATGGAGACGAGGACCACCAGACTGAGGATGAGGATGATAATGTATTTGATGTAGATATTTTAAATATTTAGTTTTTAGTCTATAGAGTAATCATATATATATATCTCTTTTTATAGACTATCATGTATTAAACTTTTGGGCACTGTATCTGAGGCATATTATTTTCTTATCTCGTCATTTTTGTTGGCATGTAGTTTTCCCTTGTGAGAATATCTCTAGTGTTGTAATCTTAATCTTATGTACCTTGACTCTTTGTTTGATTACATCTTATGAGTTTTTGGAATGTGCTCCCATATTTTGATTATGACTCAAGATTGCTTGTTCTTTCTATTTTGTCTTTGTCTGATGCTTGCTTGGTGGTTGCTTGTGTAGTTTGTGCCTGTAGATATTTAACATGTAAAATTATTGCTTTTGCATGAATGCTACCTTCATCAGGAAAAGAAGATCATTTACTACCTGTTACATGCTATCTTCTTTAAGAAGAGTGTTACAATGCTTCAATTATTTTATTTCTAATTCAAAGGATGATCTTTTCTTGTCAAGGGAGGTCAAGTTTTATATGAGCTATTTTGTCTTTCTTTTTATTGGTAAGCTGGATAGGTTTTCACCCATGCTCCAGTTTGAAGGGGAATGTCAAATTTGTTATTTAATTATGTAAAAGAGCATGACTGTCTTGGTCAATTAGGATACAATTTGCTTCCTTATACTTACCTCCTCTATAGGATCCTAGTTTGTCATCTATTAACAAGAATTATCTCATTAACCTCACATCTTATTTTTCACACATAATAAAAAATAAAAAAAATTGATAAGAAAAAGACGTGAACTTTATGGTTCTATGTTTTTCTTCTATAGGTAGTGGACAGACCGTCTCCTAGTTTGGATATTGGAACCACTCTACATAGCTTGTTCTTGTGTGCTTTCAATATCTCTCATCCTTTCTATGTATGTTTAGATTGCAATTCAAATTCCTATTTTCAATAGTGCTTGTTGAAGTAACGTGAAGGTTTAACAAGTTTGTGTGAGTTTTTTTAGTTCTATTCACTCCTCTCTATAGTCGTTTGATCCAATAGGCATTACTAGAGCGGATAATGAGTTATTAAGTGGACAAGGGTGGATTCTTGAACCATGGTAGCTTTATATGATAGTAGTTACATATTGGGATTCTTCCCTCCTAAATGTAGGTTCTATGTTTTTCTTCTCTTTTCTTACATGTTTATGAAATGGTTGAGCATGATTTAAAAATATGGTATTATAAGATGTATCTTAGGCTAAAGGGATACGTATATACATGTAGGCTTAAAGCCTTGAGGTTGATTCCTTAATGGAAATGATATTGGGTTGCCATCATGAGTTGATTTTCAAGGTCCAACAGCTATTAATACCTTGGTTTCAACATTGACATACATTATATGACAATATGTAGGCCTTGGAAAATAAATGCAAGTATGATTAATTTCCATACAACTATATGGTTGTTGTGATATATGTAAATAAATATATCCCTTAATAATCTCCTTACACCTATATACTGATGGTAAATTTTGTTATGTGTTATGCCTTTTTATGAGGATTTATTAAGAATATTAAACATGAGAAATTGCTATGTTATATTTCCTTACATTCAATATTGATTATAAATGATGGAAAGAGAAATACATGGTGTTCATGTCTTGTATCAGGATGATGTTGAGAAAGTATTCCATGAGGCATGTAGTTATTATGATAAGCCAAAGAGGTGGCTCCAAGTTAGCATGGCGATGATTAGAAGCATGTGGTATATAGTTGATATCGAATGAATATGGACAAATACATAAGATTGTATGCTTTTTATGACATCATTATTTATGTTTCATGCACATACTATATGATGATTAGACTTACTATAGTGATTATACTATTTCAGTATGATGATGATAAATCAAACATCTTCAATGCAATTAGACAAAGCAAGATAATACTTTTAAAAGAATGGATTGAAAATAAGAACAATTGGAGAAAGTAATTAGTGAAACCTTAATCATGTAGTGTATGCCATGGCACCGTAAATCCTCCCCACTATCAGGAAAGGGATACGGGTATTCTTGTAGCAACCCAATGGAAGTGATAAGGTACCCTTCTGGGTATTCTTGTAGCAACCCAATGGCAGTGATAAGGTAGTCAAAGTTGTATATTGTTTAGTATTTAAGGGTGGTCAAAAATTCCTATGAGGAAACCATCATCACCTTGAGATCACCCATGATATGAGTGGGGTAGAGGTTGTATATCCCGTGATTATGACAATCTTGCCTATGTAATTGAGAAAATAATTCTCATGTATAAAATGTGATATGTGATATGATAGTGATTGGTGTTGCATCCTGTATATCTAGGGTGAATGCATAGTTGTCAAGGAGGTCAGTTGGTCACCTGTCTCGCTTGGGAAATTCTACCCAACTAGTCGGTCTCCCATTCTTTGGTATATTTACATAATATTGATTATGTACATATAATTATATATAATAATTATTTAAATCCACTAATGCAAACATATATCCAAGCATATAATAATACAAATTTGGTAAGTAATGCCATAAAACACGTTAAAAAATGTTCAATTAAGACTATTAAATGTATTTAAATTCACCAAATATAATTAGATAGAGAAGAGTAATATACCATTGTTAAATTAAGACTTTTACTACTTTTTAAATTGTTGCAACTAAAATAAAAGTTATATACTAAATGGTGTAGTGTGTATGAAATTGATATTCAAATCATATCATGAGAAAACACCAACACAAAGATCTAGTATAGCGAGTGGGGGAACTAGAATTGCAAAAAGAAATTGACAATTCCTAGGCCCAAGCTTGAACATTCAGGATAGGAAGTGGGGGAATTAGAATTGCAAAAAATATAAAAACAACCGACTATTCTTAGGCTCAAGCCTGACTAAGAGGCTAATCAGGCTTGACTTAGGTGAACTAGTGGATCTAGTCATCCAACTAGTCAACTAATTGGTATGGGTGAACGCCAATTTGAGGCCCAAATATGGGTGGCTAGTTAGTCAGACCCCCTCCAAAGACTAGTCGACTAGTCAGAGACGAGTGGGTGATTAGTCAGTCAACTCAACAACCATAGGAAAACATAATGGTGTAGTCTATCTTTTGAGCCTCTTCTAGATTTCTGGCTAATGAGCCCCTACTTTTATACTTGCATCGACTAAGGCATGAGGGATCCTTGTAAGACCAGATCTCTAACGACCTCTAGAACTGAGGATCCATGAAATAAGAGAGACCTAAATATAAGGATTGATACCTAAATTTTTCCAAGATCGGTTTTTTCAAACAACAAATCATAGTAAATAATTTTCATGAATTGAACTTGAATGAAAACATATATTTTAATTATAGTCCTCAAATTTGTTACATGAATATTTCAAGAACTAACTTGTACATAGATGATAAAAAGAGATGTAGTAACTAACTAATACTCCTTGGTATAGCTTTAATATCTTCAATAGCTTTTGTCTTTATCTTCATGTCCTCCTATCATGTTTATCAACTACTTAAATGCTAAGAAACAAAATATGGTCAATATATGTCTATACTAGTACGTGGGTTCATCTAAAACATTACATGTACATATATATTCAATAATAATGTAATGGCACATATGAACTTATTTTTCTATTAGATATTCTAACCCATTCTTGGCATGTTGTATCAAGTGTAATCATTGTCCATCCTTGAACTTATGTGTATTGCCCATTGATGCATTAAACCTAGGGTTCACAATATCATACTTTACTTTATATGCTATCCATAGTGACATTATAGTTGAACTAAAGTAAACAAGCATCCGACAAACTATTTCATCAAACATCAAGAAACCACCGAAAAACATTTAGAATTCAATAATTGTGAGTGCTCATCAATAACCATGTACCTTATGTAGAACCATGCATTTCTTTTCGTGCAATCCAATCAACCACAAGTATGTTCAAGCAATCATTCAATCAACATTATCTACAAATATGTATAACCCTTAAGTGTATCCATAAATTCTAGTCATTCTAATTAGACCTAATGTGGATTAGAATTAGGGTCTAGGGTTCTTTAGTAATGTATATTAGGGTTAGACGTGAAGCTCTAATATTACCATATCATGTTTCATAAGGGTTACAAACCCTAACTTGAACTCAGTTGAAACCCTAATTATCAATTTAAGTATTTTATGTCATTAAGAGAAACTATATGTAATTATGCAACTCAAGATCATAATGACAAATTATATTAGGTTCTACTCCCTAATTATCATATCAATGACTCAGAAACTTAATCATAATCATTGATATTGAAATTGTATCAAGGACTTGGATTCTCATCCATATCCAACATATTCTAGTTATATGTGTAACATGCTTAACATCATGATCTTAAATCCTAGGGTTTACTCATATTCATCTCCTTATAACCATGCATTATCCATACTCCTAAATTAGAAACATAATCAACATATCAAGGTAATATATTTCTTAGTTGGATACATATATATGCATATATATATATAATTTTATTATTGGTACTCTAGTTGAGATTACATGGACCAATGTCACATCACCATCATATTATATCTCGATATACCAATGTTTTAGTATAGTTAACACTGCTAATATGGCTTGATGCAATTGGCTCATATAGATGTATTTTGTAATAATTATAGAAAACAAGTACTAGATCAAAATGCAATGAAATTTTATTTCATTTTGCTCAGAAAAAAATTAGATTACGAATAAGATATACTCAAGTGTAATCAGTCTTCTAGTTCAAAAGGTTCCTTTTGATGCTTATGAATATGATAATGTAATATGGAAAATCCTAGATTTTTTAAGTTAATGGTAATCTTGATTAAGAATGATCATAACATGAATTAATCTAATTTGATATATTTTGCTTTGTAATATGAGTCTATCGTAGCATATTTTCTGGATTAATAGATTATCTGGTTGCATGAATATGAACCCTAGTTTTATGCATTATATATTATATCATCGGGCCCAACTCGGGATAAGAGGTAAGGGTCGTACTGCCTTGGGCCTGGTGATTTGGTTTATCACGTCCTCAAGGGTAGTTTGGTCCATGTACATTAGGTCTTCTTCTTCGTCATGGAATAACATGAGCACAGCCTTAGCAAGTCAGCTACAAAGTTAACTTCTCAAGCCCTGGACTCTAAAGGTCCGCAGGAGATTAGGCTAGCTCCTCAAACCATTGTCAAACTTGGGCAAGCATTAGATTGGGCCGGAGATGATCAGAGTTGAGGGGGAATGAGGTCCTTACTATGTTTGAAGAAACATTTAAACATGGAAATAGGGCAACAAATCCTTACCTATGGACAATGTTGGCTCTATCCGGTCTTAGAGCACCCTCTAGGGGTACCGTGGATCTCCTACAAAGCTAGACTAATGCTTATCTACATGGAGAAGAATATAAAATTGTGGGAAGGAAAAAGTGTTACAGCAGTTGTAGTTGTGTGATATATACTTTGAGTTTTGCAAAGGGTTCTCGTGAAGACTCTAGGTAGTTAGAGGTGACGGGGTAGTATTTATGGCTCTGCAATTCTGCCGGTTGGTGAGGAGATAATCTCCATTATCTACTAGGAGTTAAAAATAATATGATCTCTTCCCATCCCACTCTAGTTCGTTAGGATGACGGGATATTGGATATTGCGGTTTTGTTGGACCTAGAGGTAGGGGTTTGAGAGGGAGTTTGATGAGGTAAGGGAGTCTCCCGCATCAGGACTTCCCTGTGAATCTGAGTTCAGGAGGTAATTTCTCATACTTGACTCTTCCCAGAACCATGATCCGACTACCCAGCTTCCCTTCTCACATATTATAACATGTATATGTGACTAAAACCCCTCTTTATAAAGGTAATTATCTAGGCTATTATGTAGCCCAGTTTAATCCAAAATTTGGATATTATCTCTATATTTCTATTATCATATCTTTGGACAAGCGATTAGGTCTAGAATAATTGGATAATCACTCAAATCAATCCTTTATGTAAATATAGATAATTATACAATTAATTACCTAGGTTGCAAGATATCAAGGAATATTTCATATTTTCTTCCATAATCCTATCCTTGGATTATCTATCACACAAAATTATCTTTATTAGTTATCATGATCATGAAATACTCATTTCCCAACTTTGTATCCCAAGGACATTTGGGCTTTTGTTGTGTTCTAGGTCCCATGGCCCATATATCTGCCTTACAAAGGGTTTATAAGATTAAATATACCGTATTTTATGAAATTGAGGCTTTGATCGTCATAGTGTCTCAATGAAGTCACATATAGACATATTTATCACTATGAGTCTATTTGCCTAAATTGAAGAATAAATCTAAGTATAGGAACAAAATCAATAATATCTTGTGTCTTACTCAACTTTTATTTCCACATCATATTATTGGATTGTATCTAAAATTGTAAATTTTGAGGATCTTACATGATTCTCCTTGGACCTATATGATAGGCTTGAGGACTTAGTAGCCATAAGCCTGTAATTTGGATGTTGCACTCGAAATTAACCAGTCTAACAATCTAAATAATATATAGTCAAGTAGCTTATAAATTGTGTTTCTAATCTTGATATTTGCATGATATTCTCAATTATCATCTAAGCACTATGAATGATGTCATGTTTAGTTACTTGACATTGTTAATATACAAGGATTATGGTGAGAGTGGCTTGAGCTATTGCATATCTTGTAGACATGTCAAACATGTGGTGGGTTGGGTCTGGGTTGGGTCATTGTGGGTTTAAGTCTCGTGGGTGTGGGTTAAGAAGATGCAATATTTAACGGGTGGAGCAATGGCGCACCCAAACCCAAATGAGCGGGTTGCGGGTCCACTCGTGAGTGCCCATGTAGTATGTGTATGAGAAAACAAATGTTTCTAGTTGCCTCTCTACATCAAAAAGTAGAATGGTCCATTAACAAATTTTGGTGCAAACATAAGATAATGAGATAAACCATCCACTATGTTTGATTTCAAACACAATGTAATACTCATTTCTTTGTTATAACATCAAACTATAAAAAATAATCAATTGTTGTTATGCAAAATTGAAAAATAAATGATATAGATGTTGCAAATAGCATAATATATCAATATTACAAGAAAAAGTTTTTTAACATTGGAAATTACTAACATTGCATGTTTGGTTAGATACTAATAAAAGTGAACATAAAAATAATATAATTGATACAACTAAATATAAAATATGAACACACTATACGTTCATGAACATAGACAACAATGCATAACATAACTATTGTTCTATTAGCATAAATATATAACAAAGCATATCAATCATGGCATCTAGGCTTTGTCTTCTTACATTGTATACATAACATGTCTCATTTAGCTTCTTTATAAATTTTTAGGCATGACATGCCTTAAGAGTCCTACATGAATTATATTTATATTAATATATTTATTTTAATAAATTGGCGGCCCACAAAACCCGTTGATCAAATGGATGGGTATGGGTTTGGGTTTAGGTGATTTCTAGTAGGTGTGAAATTTTATCATCCAAACTCAACTTAAATGGGTCAACCCATGGGCACCCACTGATCTTGATCTAATTTTATAGGTCTAATATCTTGTGATAAGAATATTTTGTTCTGAACTATGACATCACATTGATAAATGGAAAATTTATCAGAGCAATGGTGCATTTTTATCTCTTTTAATTATTTAATATGTTACTGGTGCATGTTTATCTATCTTGATAGGACCAATCATGTCATCGGGATTCTTTATGAGTCTCATGTGGTTATTCCACGATGTTGTTAGTTATAATGGAGTTGTAAAAAATATATCATGATAAAGATGTAACAAGGAATGACATAGTTCAATCTAGAATGTCTTGTACTCTCACTTTCCTAAGTGTTGGGTGGATAGTTGATACTACATGTTATATATCATTTTTATGGTGTTGTATATAATTATACTTTGTGATGAGTAGAATTCATATGTTGTTGTATCTCCATATGTACATATTCCCTTGTAAATTATATGAAGAGATAAATAAAGATTACTCCATTTCTTTCTCTATCAAACATTATCTTGAGAATGAGATTCCTCTTAACACATGAGTTTTTTTATGACATTATGTTAGTTTTGATGATTGTTTGTATTCAAAACTTTTTGGAGCGTGCTTTTACAAACAAGAAAAGTTAAACTATGATCTTTTGACCCCTTTGTCGTTGCATGCTAATTTTTAATTGGGTTTTGTTTGGGAATTTCACCTAATTGTGATTCAGAGTTTGATATGTGACATGATCCTCATAATTCTATTACAACTTGAGGTCAAATTGCCCAACAAAATGGTTGATTTTTTGATATGTCAATGGAATTCTCTATCTAAAACATATTAACGACGTAAACCCCATGTTAACATATTTGAACTCAATGGGATCCATTCCAACATTTTTACATACAACTCCCTAAAATTTCATTCCACCCATCATTATATATCTTACTTTTTTATCCTTCCTCTCATTTATTTCATTGATATAGGTATATTAATCTAGAGGGTTTTTTCCATGATTTATCATAGTTTGAATTCATAAGTGAAATTCTATATTTTTTTTATTTTTCACATCTGTAGTTATATTCTGGATATAGTATTTCACTAATAAATATAAATATACAATAATAAAGTTAACGAAGAAAAATTATAGGTTAAGACAACCATGAAGAGAGACCTTGTATTGAAGAACTTGTCAATATTGAGAAAATTATGCATTCCAAATAAGTTTTCTTCCTCGCTACCTTCAGTTATCGTATTTCTTCTTTCTTTCTTCTTATGTTTGCTTCATTTCTAGTTTTGATCAGAGATTGTCCTAGATACTCATTTTTTTTGTCGAAGATTACATTATGACATGTTCTTACTAGTTTATCTAAGATAAAAACTTCTTTGTCGCTAACTTCAGCTTTCATATATCTTCTCTCTTTATTCTTATGTTTGCTTCATTTCTTGTCTTCGTTAGAGATTCTCCCCAGAATTCATTTTGTTCTCCAAGTTTACATGATGACGTGTGTTTACCGGTCAATCTATGGTCAAGGTATAATCATGCCTTGTTTCAGCACACGGTGTGAGACAAACAAAGTATGAAAAAGACAAGATGAATTTCAGAGCATAAATCTGTCGGATTACCCTTTGTTTGTGAATGACTTCCACATAAATGTATTGGTATGCATGTGCAGAGTTCAAGTTGCTCGTGTGAACGCCATAGTAGCATTGACGCCTCATGGGATACAAAGGTGATTGACATTCACCCATAAAGTTCACGTCTTTTTCTTATCAATTTTTTTATTTTTTATTATGTGTGAAAAATAAGATGTGAGGTTAATGAGATAATTCTTGTTAATAGATGACAAACTAGGATCCTATAGAGGAGGTAAGTATAAGGAAGCAAATTGTATCCTAATTGACCAAGACAGTCGGGCTCTTTTACATAATTAAATAACAAATTTGACATTCCCCTTCAAAGTGGAGCATGGGTGAAACACCTATCCAGCTTACCAATAAAAAGAAAGACAAAATAGCTCATATAAAACTTGACCTCCCTTGACAAGAAAAGATCATCCTCTGAATTAGAAATAAAATAATTGAAGCATTGTAACACTCTTCTTAAAGAAGATAGCATGTAACAGGTAGTAAATGATCTTCTTTTCCTGATGAAGGTAGCATTCATGCAAAAGCAATAACAACATAATAGACTCTCCATGAGATTGATAATTGTTATCAATAAGAGAGATCATGAATGAACATCAGATCATTAGTGACCATCCACGGTAGTAGATGGTGGAGAATATGTATAGAAGTCAGTTGAGTCATCGTTGTTGACAAAGTAGTTTCGCACAAAAAATCATCAACAACGTCAAAAATGTTGTTGTTGGGACAAGAGCATTATTATATGAATATTGCACTATAGCATGTGGGTTCATGTTTGAGGCGTGCTACTGTAGAAAATATGTGATATAGTAGGTGTCAATAACACAGATGAATATGAAGAAATTAGATAGCATGATCGACCATCTCATCACTTCTCTTTACTAATTTCCTTGTATTTTCCCCTCACATCAACCACAAAAAATGTTATGAAAGTGGTTGGGGTGCAAAGTTATAAATAATGACAGGGGAATATACATAAAGGACAATGTAGAAATAAAATACTAGCGGTATAAAGAAAAGATAGGAAGAACAAAGTATTAACGATATATAGGCATGGTCGGGGGAAAAATGCTAAAATGTATATGGCGTGATATGTAACATGTAAGACACTAATTCAAACAAAAGCACTCAGTCATGTGGGCTAGGGGAACCATATGGAGAGAAGAAACAAATAGTAGGGTGTCTCTCTTTTATTGATGTTTTAAAAAATAAAATGAGATTTTTTGTACCCAATATGGCACTGGTATAAAAGATAATATGAGTCAATGTGTTACATGATCTGATTAGATAAATCATGTAAGAGAATAAATAGATGTTTCCTATTGATGGTCCTTAGGCTGACAAATATAGGAAGGGGTGGGCGGGGGTAGAGCCCGTGGAATGGATTAGGTTAAAAAATTTATTATGATTAAGGATAGTATTAACACTGGACATGACGTGTATGGGAGCAGTTATAGAATTTGGGAGGGGATATGTACGTGGGGCTTTTGGTAGCATTGAAGAGTAGTAGAAAATAGTGGGTAACTGCAATTGGGCTTAGGGCCAGGGTAGTAGGGATGTGGACCGGTTGTGCAATTCTATCTCCATACAACTAAAAATCTTAGATTTGATTGTTCCCCGTATTGTTGCCTTTGGAGTATGGAAGAGGCGATGGAGAGGGAGCGCATGGAGGATCCGTGCCTTCGCCCTTTGTTGTGACTATAGTAGATCTATATATAGATATATGGAATCTACACATTCCATCCGGATTTGAGTCCAAAATTTGAAGAAAAAAAAAATCTGACATCCATAGTATTCTGTTGAGATTGTGGTTGTCGAATTTTGGATCCGAAAATTCCATATTAGATGTTGAATATTGTTGTATCCATTCTAAAAAAATTGATTTTGACTGATATATATATATATATATATATATATATATATATATATATTATTAAATATATATTATATATACAAATATGAAAATAAAATATCTTATCACATGTATATATATATTTAGTGTGATATTATTATTTTCTATATATTATATTTTTTAGCATTAAATGTATCATATTTAGGTTCGGGTCGGATATTTGTTTGAATTTAGATATTATTCGTTCAATCCGAATCTGGATGTTATCGTATGATATCCGTCGGATATCGAATCAAACTTTTTTCTAAACCCAGATATCAAATAGAAGTATTTGCTCCGTATTTGATCCGATTAGAGTACTAGTCTACAGCAAAAAAAGTTTATTTTTGAAGGAACATATTGCATGTGAATGCTGCTAGACGTATTCCTGACATGCTCATCCGTGTTTTCGGTTGATGACCATGACGTGCATTGGTAAAGAGAGACGATGAAGAATTCGATTTACACGTTTGGCTTCTAAACTTCACGATTGGGTAGAATGAATCCACTCCCTTTCTATAAATCTTAAATTAGTGCGTGGGGTATCACCAAACAGTATGAATCTGAGTCTGAGAATCTTCTTTTAATTACTAGCAAGTGAGCATGGAGCATAACTTCCTTGGGACCGGTGGCAGAACCAGAAAATTACATCAGGAAGGCTGAAAGCAATGTACATGTAAATGTAATCTTGTTTTACAACATCGGAGGCTGAGTAAAAAAATTGTAATCATTGAGAGTTGAGCCCACACCACCAACTTTTGCAAACAAGATATTTGCTGCTCGAGCAAGCTACTTTTTTAGTTTATACTCAAACAATCAATATATATATATATATATATATATATATATATATATATATATATATATGAAAATGATCTAGTGAGAAACATATCTTAGTGAGAGCATGAGAGTCATTTGAATAATTTTTTACAATGATCAAATTTTTATAATCAAACCGTGTGGATTGGAAATATACTCTATTAGTCACGTTTTCACAAAATCTCATCATCATAGGACTTGGATTGCACGCACAACAAGCAAATACTTTTCAACGCTCAATATTGAGTTTTAGGTTGACCGTTGGATGTAAAATGTGTATATTGTATATATGGAGATGTAAACGATATCCGATTGTGATGATTTTTTGTGTGAAGGTAAATATAATGATGTTCTTCCCATCCATAAGGTTGGATATTGAAAATAAGGTACAACTTTATAGTTATTCAAATGCCTCTCATGCTCTCACCGTAGAATGTTTCTCACTAGATCGCTACCATATTATACACACATATATATATACTTCTTTAATACACAAATATAGGCACTTAACATTATTTATTTAACATTATTTTGGGGGTTTCTGCCCGGGTACCCCCCAAACCGGCTATACCCCTACTCAGGACAGACAACCATGTCACATGAGCATTTTTTTGGTATGGATTTCATGTTGAAATTGTAGGCGAGACTCATGATACCAAGGACGAGAAGTCAAACCAATACAAAAGAGTAGAACATCATACCAATACACACCAACTTGATGGCTTCTTTCTCTATATGATATGTACGGGAGGTTATTAGGAACCATAAAAAAAATTAAAGAAGAAGAAGAGAGGCGATGAACATAAAATAATGGATAATGCTTGGTGAGCAGTCCAACCAAGAAGAGACTGGCGACCTCCAGGCTGAGGCACTCTGGGGTTAGGCTTACATGGACCTGTCAAACTGGGTCAAAATCGTGGGCACCCACAAATTGCCTATTTAAGTTGGGTTTGGGTGATGAAATTTATCACCTGCTAGAAATCACCCAAACCCATACTCACATGTTTATTTAGTGGGTTTCATGGGTGACCCGCGGGTAACCATTTAACTAGATAATATATTTATATAAATATAATATTTATACAACTCTTAAGACATGGCACACCCATACATTTATCAAGCAACTCAAAATGATGATGTGTAATGTATACAAGATAAAGAATAAGTCTAACTTTCTTGATTGATATCCTCTACTAATTGTTTATACTAACAGAAACAAAGTTTTATCGTCTATGTTGTATTTTATGTTACTGAACATATATTGTAATGTGTGTCTTATATTCAAGCATAACAAATTATATTCTCTTTTTGCTTCACTTATACAGTAGACAATCATAAGAACATGATATATCAAGTACTTTTAATATAAGATGATAACATATGATGTTGTTATAGTGATACCTTATGCTATTTGTGACATCTATATTTTTATTTTACATTCTGAAATGGTTATTTTTTTTGTCTCTATAATATATTTCAAAACGTCATAATAGATGTTACATCGTGTTTGACACAAAAAGTAGGGGAAGGTTGCCCTCATTTTGCTATTTTGGCACCAAAAATTATAAATGAATAATTCTACTTAATTTTGTAGAGAAGAAACTAGCAATATCTTTTCATTGTTCACATATTATATGGGAACTCGTGGGCGACCTGCAACTCGTTGGGTCGGGTTAGGATGTGCTACTTCTCCATCCGTTTAACATTTGATCTTTTTGACCCGCACCCGTGAGGCCCAAACCCGTAATGACCCAACCCAAATCCAACCCACTCACTCATTTGACAGGTCTAGGCTTAGGATCTATGATGTGATACCATGTCAAAAATAAGATGTAGGACTAATGAGATATTTCTTATTATAGATGGTAGACTTCCCTAACTTTGTATATGTTCTATACATTTTATGTAAATGTAGTCGATCCCAAGCTCGGGTAAAGGAGGAGGGTTGGTGGTAGGTTAACAACTAGTGTGACGCCCTTCGCCACGTAAAATGAGATTACTCAAAACTAAGTATGGAATTATTACTAATCACAATATTACCACAAATATGGTAAATTAATACCATTTACAAATAAATATCTCAACCAGAAGTATTTCATAAATAAGTCTTCAACTCATGCCAACTGTATTCAATATATATACCAAAAGATAATACATGTCATGTTCAAGACTATCAAACCACCATTGCTATACATCTCACAACTTGTACAATAGTACATGCCATTTCTATACAAACATAGCATAAAGCCAAAATCTATGTGTCGATCTACAAAACATAAAATCTCTCCAAAGACCTGAGAGTATAGGGATGACATATGGGAATTCTAATACAAAACTCTAACTAGTAGCATGTCCAATCTCTGACAACTATTGTTCACTCTGTTGTTATGCTCCTTCACCACGACCTCGACCTACTCATCCACGACCACCTAAAAAGTTGTAGAACCCACAGAGTGAGACCAAATGTCTCAGCGAGAGATATAACTATTTACCAACGTCTATTATAAACATAGTATTACAAAGAGTAGTAGAATATTTTATACTATTAAAAGAAATATGGAGAACATGTATAATTGTTATAAACTAAACAATATAAGAAATAAGGCATGGGCTTATCCAATATGATTTGTATTTGACCCTAAATAAATATACTACATGATTGTTTAACTAATTTTTATGCCCTGAGGATTTGAGACATACCACTCAAATCCAACTGACCACTAGTAAGTTGAATTAGTATCATACAAGATCAATAGAAGAGCCAGACTCCATGATCATCACCAGTACTACTTGGTCAGTTCAAGTCTGCAATGTAGTGACATATAGTCTTACTACTAAAGACAACCACTTGTAGTCAAGGCTACAGTCTTGTAGAACAACTAGTCTGTCTTGGTACACGGCACTACTTGTAGCCAGACTCCATGATCATCACCAGCACTACTTGGTCAGTTCAAGTCTGCAATGTAGTGACATATAGTCTTACTACTAAAGACAACCACTTGTAGTCAAGGCTACAGTCTTGTAGAACAACTAGTCTGTCTTGGTACACGGCACAATACTAGAGAACATGCTCACACATGGCCATTCAATAATGAAAAATATGCCACTATTTCAACAATTTAAGGATACAGGCAGTTGTCTCCATTGGTACCCTACATATTCAACAATATACGCTCTACGTTTTCCGTAGGAGTTACTCATTTCACCATTCAGCTAAATATTGACATTGAAGATGGATCTATGGTATAGGGCAACTACATGATTAGGATTTCACTTGATTAGATATGCCAATTGGATATCTTTTAATGCATCAATCTAGTTACAACATATTAACCCTAAACAAACTTTACTAGATTAAGGTAGGATGCAACTTCAGAAGATATAAAATATATTAAGTGAGAACTTGTTTCATCATCACATGACACTTATAATACTACCATTCACAATGTTATCATCAATATCACATTACTATTGGATATCAATCCCTCATTTTTTGCACAAGGCTCTTGTTAGGTCATTAAATCAATTCATATACTCCTGCACATTTAGTATCACATAAAACTTCAACATTACACATAACCACCTTTCTGTATTGTGTAGGCTCACCATAGATATCACTTAGCTATGCCATTCATCTAACCTGCAAGAGAGTGTTACACAAGTTGGAGAGAGAAAATTTTATCATGTAATAACAATATTCAAATATAGTGAGCACACTTATCATGTTATCATCATATTAGGATTAGGGTTCATGAACAACCAAATAGGTTTCCATAACATTATTTCACCATCACATCATAATTCATCACCACCCATAGTTGGATAGTTAAGCATTAATGTAGATAATTAGCCCTTTATATACACATCACTTTTAGGTAAACGGAGACCCTAGGTACTAATCACCTTCAAAGCATGAGTGTTGATCACCCTTAACACATGAGTGTCAAATACCCTTAATACATGAGTGTCAACATGTTTAGCAACGAAGCTTCACATCCTCCTAGCAACTCAATGTCGCACATGTGACACCAAGGGTAGATAATGCTACGTCGCATCCACAACACATGTTGTGCTGCAACTGAAAGCTCCCAAGGTGCGTCACAATCATCTAAGAACAACGTCGTGACCAAGCCATGCAGCATGATGCTACCACCTTGACAATCAAGTATCTCAGCCCAAGAATGATCATGTCTCGACCGCTACCAAGTTTTGATCAAGTGTCATGACCTGGAAACTTAGCCATCTAAGCTGCAACCTTAACCTTTAACTAAGTTTGACCCTGCAGCAACGCTGGTCATGACCAATCTAGGGTTAGGGGGTGTCACGACCGAAACCACCCCACCAAGGAGTTTCAATCGCAACAGAAGTCCAAGCATTTGGTTTGACCTCCTACACCACCCCATAGCAGATCAGAACCAAGGTTGAAGCATATGGTAATGGTAGGTAAACCAAACATTAACAGAGTGAATAACACCCTATTTCATAGTGTTCATCAACCCTAAACATGATGATGGAAGATCATCAAAAGAGATACACTTAGGAAGAGGAAAATGAGATTCTTACATACATAAAATAGATCAAAACTTCATGCTTGTTCAATTATAACAAATCATATAGAAAATAGTTTAGGATCAGACTAAATATGCAGATAATAGTGGTAGGAAGAGTCATATAACCCACCTGGTTTTAGAGAAAAATCACCTCCCAAGATTTCCCAGCTCCAAAAGCTTTGACCAAGTTGCTAATTTGGCCAAAGGATCACCTCCAAAAGGAAGAAGAAACCATGGTCACAAGGGAGTTCAATAAAGGAGGAAATCAGACCTAAGTCAAACCCAAAAGAGAAAGGAAAAGAGATAGAATGATCCTTTTAATTGGACACCATGGATGCTCCACACCTCATGACCAAGAGAGAGGAAGGAGATGGAGGTTTTGGAAGAGAGGAAACGTGATTAAGAGTCTTACCAAGAGAAGAAACCTCCACGAAACCACCACCAAGGTGTTGATCTAGCACAAGATCTCTAACAATGTAAGATGGATCGGCCACCCAAGTTCCAAGTTCCAACCTTCCTTGCTCTTCAAGCTCCAAGATGATTCAAAGGAAGAAGAAAGAGTTGTGAGCCAAAAAAGATTGTTTTCTTGTAAAGAGGATGGGTTATATACCCAAAGAGGAGAGAAGTAGAGGTGTTTGAGGTGTCAACATATTAGATCATCATAAGGACACATGCCCTTCAATTAGATAATCTTTCCTCCACTCGCATGTAAATATCCAAGGTCATGTTTATCCAGTAATATTGCGACCTACTAGATCGGTTTTCCTCTTGTCTCGGTCAAGACATCACCATCTTCTTGTCTCAATCGAGACACTTCATGGTGAAAACCCTAGGTTTCATGTGTTAATGGTCGAGACACTAAAAGACAAGGTGTTTCGACCCATCTCTCACAAGGTTGTCTCGGTCGCGACCTTAGCATCCAATGCATGAGTCTCGGTTGTGACCCTCACTACAAGTGGTGTAGGGTTGCAACACTCAAACCCTGTCTTAATCACTTATCAACTATGCAAACCCTGGAAACCCTAATATCACATGATGATGTCACATCATCATCCATAATTCAAACAAGGTTCCCCATTGCATCATATTCTCTCTCCTAATGCCAAAGTACAAAGAACACTCTCTTTAAGTGACATTTGCAAGATAACTCGTACTTTAAAGGTAAATTGCAAGCTAGTCCAAACAAATACATTATTTTCAGAGATAGCTCAATTATTGATCAATTTTGACCAAAATGAAAATATAAACTTGTCATGTGATATTAAGACATCTCAAGCGGTTAGATTAAGGTTTAAACATCTCATAATATAAGGAAAATATAATTAAGCATTAAGCTAGGTCAGTAGCTTTATAGCTAGCCATAAAACTTGGTCACTCTTTCTATGACATGGATCCTTATAATAATTTTGTTAGTGTCCCTACCTAATGATGTGTTGCATTGGCACATGGGTGTAGTGATAAATATGCAAGGGGTTTCGACACAATGGCATCCAGTTGTGTTGAAAGATAAGTAAGGGTTTCACATCTTGGATGGGTGTGGTCAAGGGAGTTAGTTATGTTGCATCATTATCCAGATGTAGTGAAAAATGTGCAACGGCAAGATTTTTGATGAAGTCAGTTAAAAAAGAAACTTCAACAAAAAAAATATCATAGTTGGATATTGGAATATTGTCTCTTTAAAGGAAAAGTCTTTAGAGATAGTATATACCATGATTCAATGAAAAGTCAATATAGCTTGTTTGCAGGAAACCAATTCGACAGGGAAAATGACGCAAAGAGATTGAAAACACAGTGTATCAATTTTGGTATATAAGTGTTGATAAACATAGAAATGGTGTAGGCATCGTTGTTGATAAGATGTTGAAGGACGATGTTGTCAAGATCACTAGGATGGGTGATAAAACTATAGTTATCAATGTTGTTCTTGGGGAATATTTTTAACATAATTAGCGCCTATGCCTCCCAAGTTCGCCTTAGCGAGGAGGCTAAGAACGATTTTTCAGATGGTATGGATGAATTGATGTCAGGAATACCATTAGAGGAGAAGATTATTATTAGGAGTGATTTAAATGGTCATGTGGGGAGTAACAGTGTTGGATGTGAGAGAGTTCATGGTGGTTTTGGATATGGCAATAGAAATGGAAAAGGAAAGAGTATATTAGACTTTGCAGTTGCATACGATATGATTTTAGCAAACACCCATTCAAGAAAAGAGAATCTCATAAGATTACTTTCAAGAGTGGGTGTAATTATAGCCCAATTGATTACTTCCTTGTGAGGTGGGTGAATCGTAAAGTATGCAAGGGCTATAAAGTAATTCCTAGAGAAGAACTTACTACCCAACATAGGTTGGTGGTTTGGGGTATTAACATGAAAATCAATAAATGCAAGCATGAAAAAAAAACAAGATAGCAGGATCAAGTGGTCGAATCTTAAAGGAGAAAAGAAATTGACTTTTTGTCATAAACACATCAAGGAGGGCACTTGGAACTTGAAATCTGATGTTAACACTATGTGGCATAATATGAGCTTCTGCATAACAAAAAATTTCAGAGAGGTTTTGGGGGAGTCCAAAGGTTATGGGCCTCCTCAGAAAGAGACTTGGTGGTAGAATGACGGAGTAAAAAAGGCTATCAAGCTCAAAAGTGAGATCTATAGGAGCTTTCTTGAATCTCAAGATGATGCTACTTTTTAGAGATACAAGCAAGCAAAGAAAGAAGCTAAGAATGTTGTTCAGGAGGCAATGTCTAGATATTTTGATGATATATATGAGAAGATGGAGCAAGAGAATGAAATATATTTATATATATAGAGAGAGAGAGAGAGTCAGGCTAGAATACACTCGAGTGCATTCGGAGCAGAATACACTCAAGTAATTTTTCATTATGTAATATTTTTTTGAAAAATCTAATTAGTTGATCTTCATAAACATCTTGTGATTAGCTCGTACACAAAATTTGAGCACATTTGGACATTTATAGGTCATGTTATAAAGACCGCAAAAATTATGCATTTCAAATTAGTTTCGCGTGTCGATTTTGTTGCCCTTGGATGAGTGACTTACACTCATCCAAATGGGCTCAAAATTTGTATGTAGCCTAGTTATAGTATGACGATGAAGATCAATGGTTTACATTTTGCAAAAAATAGTCTTGATATGCAAACACACTTGAGTGTATTCGTGTGATCTATACACTCGAGTGTATTCTAGCCTGACTCTCTCTCTCTCTCTCTCTCTATATATATATATATATATATATATATATATATATATATATAATGACTTGTATAAGAGAGAGGAAAGGAAGAGACTTGAGTCAAGTAGAATGCATCAGGAATGAAGATGGTAAAGTGTTGGTGATGGATGATGATATCAAGAACCAATAGAGAAATTACTTCCATAAACTCTCCAATGGAGATACTATAAATAATGTAAGGGACTTGTGTGACATGAATACAAGAGATATCCTTACACACAACGAGTTTCATTATCTGATTTCAAGAATGCTTTAGGAAGGATGAAAATGAGAAAGATATGTGAACCAGATGGTATTTCTATTTTTGTATGGTAGAGTACAAGGGTTGTAGAGCTATGTGGTTAACAAATTTCTTTAATAAGATTATGAAGACCAAGAAGATGTCAGATTAGTGGAGACATAGTATTATAGTCCCCATCTACAAGAACAAAGGAGATGTTGTGAGTTGCACAAACCATAGAGGTATCAAGTTGATGAGTCACACTATGAGGCTTTGGGAGAGGATTATTGAGCAGAGTCTAAGATCTATAACATAGATATCAAAAAATTTGGTTACATGTCGAGAAAATCAACAACATATGCTATTTTTCTTATAAGAAGGCTTATGGATAAGTATAGAGAAAGCAAAAAAGATCTTCATATGATTTTTATTGATTTGGAAAGGGTGTATGATCAAGTACTCAGGGGAGTATTGTGGATGGTTTAGGAGAAAAGAGGGATGCCAATCCAATACACTGATTTGAATAAAAATATGTATGATAGCTCAACTGCTACTATTAAGACTCCTGGAGGAGAGACACCAAACTTTTCCTATCACAGTTGGGGTACTCCAAGGATCCACATTTAGCCCATATCTTTTGATCCTGTCATGGATGAGTTGACAAAGAATGTTCATGATGATATTCTTTGGTGTATGTTATTTGTTGCTGATATTGTGTTGATTGACAAAACTAAAGATGGACTGAATGATAAAGTTGAACTTTGGAAAATATCATTAGAATCAAATGGATTGATGATTCGTAGGATCAAATTTAGTATATGAATTGCAATTTCAGCCAATTTCACAGTGTGATTGGTGAAGCCAACTTGGACGGAGTAGATATATCAAAATGTGATGAGTTTCGTGTTTTAGGTTCTATTATTCAAATAGATGGGGATATCCAAGATGACATTCGTCACAGGATCATTGTAGGATGGTTGAAATGGAGGAGTGCAATTAGAGTATTATGTGATCAAAAGATCTCTCTCAGATTAAAAAGCAAACTTTATAGAACAACTATATGGCCAGCCATACTCTGTAGGAGTCAATGTTGGGCAGTGACGAGACAAGATATCAACAAGATAAATGTGGTTGATATGTGTATATTGAGACGGATGTGTGGGAAGACATGGAAAGATCGCTTCATAAATTATTATATCGGGAATAAAGTGGGGGTGATGAGCATTAAGGACAAGTTGCATGAGGGTCAACTCAGATGGTATGGACATGTACAATGCAGACCGACTAATGTGCATATATGTGGCAATGATATCGAATCAAGCACAATTAATAAAAGAAGAGGAAGGCCTAAATTAACATGGTAGGAGCTTATAAAGAGAGATTTTAAATCTTTACATCTAGACCAAAATATGACACATGATAGAAGTGAATGGAAACGAAGGATCCATGTATCTACCCCAACATTTTTAGGACTAAGGCTTAATTGATGGTGGTGGTGGCAAACTTCCTTACAGGCAAGTACAAGGAAACGAACCTAAAACCTTAATGAACCAAGACAATAAATCCCATATAAATTAGATAACAACTCTAACAATGTGCTATGGCAAGTATAAATCCATAAAAATGGTAACTACAAATACAATCATTTTCGTACAACCATGAATTAGAAAATAGAAAACAGAAGCATATTCTTGAAGGTGTTGATTAACAGAAGTGGGCAATTGTTGAGTGAGTAGTGTTAATTACTCTTTTACTATTTCCATGGCTATATGTACGTTGATAAGAACATTTCTTGCATTTTGTAGAAAGACATGAGGATTTCTCATTAGACGACTAGATATAGACAACTAGTTTTTTACGTAATAAGTTTCTGTCCTCCCAACAAAAACTAATAGTTGGTCATATTGTGCAAAAAAAAATTTATTCCAAAATCAAATGACAATTCGACCCCAAAAGTTTGAGATAATTTCATGATTGATTTATTCAATTTGCAGTACTGATCATTTCTCTACAAGTTTATTCAGTTTCGTCCTTAAATATCCATTATTACGTGTCCCACTACATATCTACGCTTGAATCAATCCCCGCCACACCCACAGGGGTCGTTATGACATTTAAGTTTCGAACTTCTTTTCAAGTGAATTTCATAAGAAACTTGTATGCCGTCACGTCAGTGGAACTCTAATCCAGAATAACCTTCGTGATTCAGTTTATTTTATGTGAATTTTACAACAAGCTTGTCGTGCCGTAACATTTAGATTTAGAATTATCGTCGTGTGAATGTTATGACAAGCTTAGACATTTCAGAATGGCTGCCTGCAGCTTTAGTTATAATTAGTTCGTAAGTATTTTGCCAATATTCTATAAGAACAGATAAAATACAATTAATTTGTGTTTGTGTGACTAGAAATATATTGCCAATATACAGAGATCGATCTAAGCATAAAATGCAACCTCAAGAAAGCGCTAGTTTCACACAATGTGGTGCAACTACCTTAAAATCAACAGTCGGTTTTGTATTTTACTTACAAAAAGGACTCTAAGTTGATCTTTACACAAACTGAAAAACGATGCTAAGAAACAAAACGAAAACAAACATGTGCAGGAATGGCTTTAATCTTTGATGATACTTATGACGAAAACTTCTAAGTGGCAGTAATCAACCCAATTCCATTCTGCATAAATTTTAGTCGGCATCAAGATCACTTTTTTCAAGAACGAATTGATTCTAAAAATTTTCATAATTCTCAACCAAACAATATCATGAGCTTGAGGCCTAAGATTGATGGGCCTTTCCTACTTTTTGGTAGCTTGGATTGGGTTCCACCGATTGTTTTATCGTCGTTTGCCGAAAGCAAAATTGATAGAACCATTTTATATAATGTGAAAAGAAAAATGAACCATTTTATATAATTTGAAAAGAAAATTCAAGAGATTCATGTTAAATTAGAAGCAATTCCATCCAGCAATATATATATTAGTTTCCAGTCATGATGATGACAATTTACTGAAACCTTGCAATCTACTTTTTGGAGAATAGAGCCATCAAATTTAGGTGTCATATATCAAGAATATCTATTTGAAATATTACTACCATTAAATTAATAAAAAGTAATTCAAATCAGTGTGGATAACAGGCTAACGGGAATCATATTAGCCCATCTACTCAGTGAACTCTTAGGGCACATCACTAGTAATAGAGGATGTCTATGTAGAGAGGGGCATCGGGGGTCATCAAGGATGGATCCAATTAAATGTTTTATTCACAGCTGTAGATACATGCCAAAAGTAAAAAAATGAGAGAGCCGGATATCCTAAACTTTCTGCAAGTCTAGAACAAACCAAACACCTAAAAACGTGACAATGCCCGATAAAACACACCCAATTTTCAAGTAGTCAAATCAGAAGTGTTTGAGTAACAAATTGGTAAACATTAAATAATCACAACATTAACCACAACCGCCATAAACAATCACAATCTGTCCACCTGAATCTACACATCTTAGCCAAATGACTTGAATCAAGTGCTTATACATGTACAAGAACCCGGTATAGAATATCTACCACCACCACATACGCATCTGCAATCGGCATTAAAACATGAATTAGGTAAGAAAAAAAAACATGACATCATTTATATTCACAGAAGTATGAAAAGTGAGGACTGCAGTACAGTACGTAGATAGTACAGCTCATGTGAGCTGACAATCCAGAAACCTACACCTAGGGCATGTTTGGTTTCCTGAATTTTGCCGTTTTGGATTGTATTTTAGCATCCATTTGCAGAAAGTTTATGTTTGGTTTACAGGATTCCGAAAACAAGGTTAATCCCGGGATTTCCTATCATAATAGGAATCCCGCATTTTGGTTCCCACCCGGACGCCAAAATCCAGCTGTGGCTGGCCCGTGGACCCAAAAAAAATTAAATCATGTATTTTACAAATCCAGGAAACCAAACATAAAATTTGTGTTTGCGGGGTTTTGACAATACAGTATTTTGCAAATACAGAATGGCATAAATGCAGGATTCTTAACGTGCCCCTACTGTGCACATCAATGCACTCATCAATTTTATTGGCCAGATCATATTAGTCTGAGCTGGGAAGACTTTCTGTAGTCAATTAATCGTACCCAAGACATTTGCTTTTAATGAGGCATCCAGAAAATGAATAAAACTAGACATCTAATATCTAAAGTGTTGGCAGCTGTTGTGATGCATAACGACGATAAAATAATGAAGCAAAACAATCGTTTCCATGAGTATAACAAGGATTATTTCACCGTCCCCAAAAGACAAACACTCAAACAGGCTCTCTTTAGTAACCACAAAGATTAGAATTATGACTGTAAAAAGGCAAAAATAGATTTTAGTACCTTGCATTTGACATCAGTCGGTGCAACAGCCTCCGGTTTAATCAATGTTAGGTCTCAGAACATATTGTATTGGTATTCATCACAATTTATGGTCAAATAGCTAAGTATTGCAAAGACAAATATTAAAAAAGAGGACAGGACCATTGCTAATGCCCCCCAACCGATCACATCTGCATGCTTCAAAATGGAAGGGATGGCAATGCTTCCAACTACTGATATGCCAGTTAGAAACTTTGCGAAATCAACCCACCTACAATAACAGAATATGGCATTAGTTGTTTTCACCCAAAAACACCAATCTGTCAGAATTATGAAGACCAGTTTTGAGAAGGCAACGATTACTAACCAACCCCCGTCACTGGAATACAGAGTAGAGGCGCTGAAAAGCATTGCTGGTATGGGAAGTAGTACATACATTACAACTGTAGTTGAAACCATGTCAGTAACCAAATATAACTACCAACCTACTTTCAGTTCAAATACACACCTGTTAGCATTGGCCACCAATTATTGTATAGAGCACATGCCTACAATAAAATGAATTACAAGCTATTGAGATATCTCAATACAATATATATATATATATATATATATACAAGCAACACTGATGAACGATTTGTGAAAATAGCTACAGCACAAATGCCACAAGAACGAATCAACTAATCTCTCACCAAAATTTGCAGCACAATCCCAGCAGAAACTAAAATCGCCAGAAAAGCAAGGTGTCCAGTTTGAAAGCATGTATGTAAATAGCGAGGCAAGTCAGGCATCTGTACACAAATTCAAGAAGTGAGGATTCTAATTTTCTCATTCAGGTATAAGAACCAAGAGAATGGTAGAATTGCATCATCACTAGCAAGTCTACCAGCAATGTAATATATGACAATCCTCATTAAAGTGAAACAACAACAAAGTCACTTAGGACAATGAGCATTAAATGAAGGTACAATTCCAGAATTTACGAGCTTGGAAAATAGACATGTATAACAACTGATATCAAAAATTCATCAGTGAGGAAAATACGTATTGAAAACCAAGTATTGCAGAGTTGTAAGGATGTTCAAACTATTTGTGTAGCGTTTTGTTAGATGTAATGCAAATTATTGGGTTTTCTTTTCCTGTAATTGGCTAGATGACATGTCTACAGAAAATTTATGACTAGATCACCAATTTTATAAAAAGTTATTAGTAATTTAATACATGATCTTAATTCTTTTCCTGTGTACGTTGGTGGGCCCATTACACAGAGAGAGAGTCATGAGCTTGTTTCTTCTTAATGCGGAGAGAGGCCCATCAGTCGGACATAACAGCTAGATCATCACGCCAACTACACCTGACTTGCGGTTTTGGGCGCAGTAAAGTTTTATTGATTTTGGGAGAGATCTGGTCGTATGGTGAACTTGCAAAACACCATACTGCATCTTACCAAACATTTATCAAATTAACTGTTACGTTTGAACATCATTCAAACAAACGGTATCCCTCCCAAACAGGCCCTAAGGTATGTATTTAGCTAGGCATGTTTGATAGTAGTTGATGTTTACTCAAAAACTTTCATTGATAATCCATTACACTAGCCAGCATCTCCAACCTACAAAATAAAACCTTTTGGCTAAGAAAATAAATTGTTAAGCCATTGAATGATGTTGTGTATACATACACAATACTACAAAAGTTACATTTACAAAAACTCATATCCCATTTTCGTTCCGGTAAACCAAACAATCAACGGAATAGAGCACACAGTGTGGTCCATATAACTCTAATCTCCATAACTATTGACTATTTTACTATGTTTTAACATTTAACTAACAACAACTCTCAATAAAACTCACTACAGTTCTAGTTCCACCGTCAGATTACATTAATGACAGTTAAATTCAGTACAGTAGATGAGTGGATAATAAATAAAAAATCTATATTGCTTAATCTCAAAGACATGGCATAAGTTCAAATATATCCTCATTGGCTCTGACATAAATAATCATAGAAGGGAGAAAACCGATCTAAGAAAAATTTGCACATAACCATGCAAATATGTACAAGAATTGACAAAGTTATCCTGGTTCTAACTTCTAAATCTGCTTTCCAGTATTTTGGATCGCATTTTAAATCTTAAACAAGAAGCTTTTCTACTTTTATATAAGTCATCTATTTAAATGTGTATCATGAGGTCAATCGACCAGAATGGTGAAATTTGGTGAGCGGCATCGAACAGTATTCATCCAAACAAACATCCCGTTGTGCCAGGTGCTACACAAATAAACAACTCAACGATGTATATCAATGCATTTTTTTTTGTATATCAATGCATTTGACCCCTTTTGGTGCAATGATATTGGTAAATGCTTAACTGGTGATATGCAACTTGGCATGTGCAAAACAGGAAACTGTTAAAGATTTCCGGCAACACACTGTCTAAGGAATACTAAAAATTTGATCATTTCACCTCAAGTTCTACATAGCAAAGTTTTTTTTTGTTATTTTGGCCGGGATGAATCTGTTTGGCAAAGCAAAAAAATTCTCTGATAAAACAAGCAAATGATGCCAATGTCTATAAGGACCGAAAATACTACAAAACTAATTTTAAAAGTGAAGAAGTTGCTAAACACACATTTGATGTCAAACTATCAGTCTCGAAAAAGGAGGTACGTCACACATCCAGCCAAAAGAAGCCAGATACACCTATAAAATATGTCCATACCCACATGAGAAGGGAGTTATGGAGGGGAAACAGGTGTATGTAGAGAGAGGGTAAGACGTGCGTGTGCAGAAGAGAAGGTGAGCAACGAGCATCTTTTGCATACATAACTGAGGAAAGAGAATGTAAGAAATATTTGACGTGCATGTCCACAATTTAACAAAAAGGTTGGTAATTCGAGCACCAATGTACACACGAGGTACCTCATGTACTAATATTGATGCAACTTTAGTCAGAAAGCATGATATAATTCTTCCCGTAATTTCGATAGAAACTCCCGCAGTAGGGTTGCCTCCATGTAGAATGTATCAAATTTGAGCCTACCATGAACACCCACCTCCTACACGAAAAGTTTGTAGCCTAGCACATCAGTATTTGCTAGGGCTGGTAATCGGATCTAGGTTGGAAAAATTTAACTGTTATTGCAGATTGGCCCCAAAAGGCAGGACCTAAAGCCAATCTCAAAACATTTTCTGGAGATGACAATCTGGACTCCAAAACCCAAAACTTTCATCTCAAACCCATTAACCCTGATAGACCTATAAATGTTCAATTACAGCCAAACATGATATATGCATGATGATAGACCTCAAATTGGTAAGAGATAAGTATAATAAAAACAGTACATTGTGCATAAGGATATTTACCACCCAAAATTTACAACAAAATTAGTAGATAGATTATCTGAAAACTATACTTTATCATGGTTAAGTTGAATCGGATGTTACAAGTATACATGAGTTTTTGTGATATTGTCTAATAATTTAATAAATCACTAACTCTATAATTTAATAAATCACTAACTCATGGGTAGGGTTTGATATTTCTACTTCATTTAAAAATGAAATAATAAAATTTGGCTCAGACAGGTCTAAAGCCCAAATCGAACCCTAAAATTGTCTGAGTTCTTCGGGTTGGGTCAATTTCACCTTCAGTCAAAAAACTGAAACCTTGAACCTGCATTAAGAGGGTTTGGCTACATGGTACTTTAAAACCCGCCATGAGGCTCTCGAGGCTTAAACCTCAAGGTGAGGCTGTCCCATTTGCTCCTGAAGGCTTACGCCTCGATGTCCCAGACGGAGGCTTACGCCTCACAATGTCTGAGGCGCAAGCCTCAATTCTGGATGGTAGTGTATTATGTTAACCACCGAATTTTCTACTAATGAGATTATTACAAACACTTTATTCAAAAAATAATATTCAGAGTTGTTAATCATTATAGTTAATTATAATTATTTTATTACTAACATACATCTTTTAATCTTCATTACTAAATTTATCTATGTCCGCTACCTTCTTATTTACTATGTCGGTGAACTTCATCTCATTGTTAAATAATTTTGGACAACTGTTCCTACTAATTGTAAATTCTATCTCCCTTACTTTCTCTTTATTAATTACAAATTTTGATATAATAGTATAATTAATTGATATCTTATTATTTTCTACACACTATTTAGTATTGTGGTGGTAACCGCTTTTTATCCTTATTAAGTTTCAAAATATTTTTATTCAGTTTTAGTTTTGTTCGCATATACATAATTTTAAAGAAGCGGGTGACCCCCCCCCCAAAAAAAACAACTACCGCCCATTTAAACCGCTCAAACTCTGGGATGAGTGGCGGAAGATAAATCGTCATTGGATCCAGGGATCGAACCCGGGTCGCTTCGTTGGTGGACCTTAAGCCGAACCACTAGGCCAACTCCGCCAAGTTTATTTATACATATTTATGGTACACGATATACACACAACATATACATAAAATATATATAAACGTATATCACTAAATATATACAAAGATGTATATACATGCATAATTTACTTATTGGACCGCCTCATGCATACTTTGAGCCTTATGCATCGCCTCACGCAGACGTCAATGCCTCGTTACGCCTCACGCACTTTATAACGTTGGTTGGCTATGGTTTTTCCATCCCTGGTATTTGCACTAGGTGCCTAACATTTCTCACACCAACACTTCACTTTATTCAAGAAAGTATAGCAGTTGCTTCAACGAAACAGGCCAGCTATCTATGTTAGTCCATTAACTAGGCACATGATAACTCAATAAACACTTCAATCAAATCAAAAAGTCTGACTAATATGATCAGAAAGGAGGAGAAGCGAGATATGTCCCCCCAAAGGACTAAAATTCAAAAAACCTTAAGCAATCAAATTTTATTACTGAAACTGCCTAGATGAAGCCCCGCTCAATAACGATTGAACTAACATACTAATTTGGACCATGGTTGTTGAGGCGGACACAACGGCACCTAGGCCACCTGTTAATTAGATGAAAGGGAAAATGGGTATCTAAGAGAGTTCTTGTGTGCCTAGATGCACGTGCCTAAGATGCTTGCACAACTTTATTAGTATATTTTTAATCTCAAAGTTGACACGAGTAAATGTTTTCCAAGCATGCTGCTTTATGATGTAGAGCATTAAATATATACATGAAATACCTTACATACATGTGAAATATACAACACAATATTCATAACGTATAGTAAAAAGTTACCTACACACATAGGCACTTGATATAGGTGTGTGTGTGTGTGTGTGTGTGGGGGGGGGGGGGGGGGGGGGACTACGCCACTTATGAGTTAGATAAAAGGGGGAAAATGGCCACTCGTGTGAGTTCCAAAGAGTGTCTAGGTGTGTGTAATACGCTTGGACAACCTTTTATATAATCTTTTTCATCTCATAGTTGGCATAGATGTTATAAAGCATGATGCTTTACTATGTAGAACATCAAGAAAATACATGAAATACCTTATATAGATGAGGATCGGGAGCCTCGGGGTATAGGAAGTTCCCTACACCGGACTCCATTTTGCATAGTAGAAAGGGTATCTGATGTAATCCAACCATGCGCATGAGATATGTATGTTTTAGATTAGATGTTAATAAAATGTCATTCAGATCAAAACAAAAATGTCATGAGAATCGCATTTTATTTTATTGGATCTAAATCAAAACAGTTGAATGGTAGCTGCTGATTAGAGTTACCATTCATGTTTTATGTGCATAGTACTTTGTGATGAAGGTTTTATACTTTTATGATTTGTATGGTTCTGATTTGAAACACAACTTATCCACCTAGTAACCTTTATATCCATAGAGTTGGATCATGCCAAAAGTCTTTGGAATGGTGCAAAATAAGGTTTCAGTATAGAAAATTTCTTATCCCTTAGGTACAGAGTCCCTTTTTCCTATATGCATATGAAATATACAACATAATATTTATAAAATGTAGTAAAATGCTATCTATGCATGTAGGCAGGCGCCTTAGTGTAGACGGAACACCAATAGTATCAGTAGTTTGTAATGAGGTTTTGGGTCTCCTATGTAAGAGTCCAACGATACGCAGGTGTACTTGAGTGTGTAAATGGATCCTCACTTAAGTGTACTTACATAATAACAGGAACTGTAACAACGACAGGCCCAAGTCCAATTAATTAGTAAATCACTTATACTAACACTTCCCCTCAAGCTGAAGAGTAGCCATCGTGTAGTCCCGGCGTGGCACTCATATACTGAAAAGTGATGGAAGTAAGTGGTTTGGTCGGGATATCAGCAACTTGGTCACCAATCCATATGTGAGTCCCAATCTTTTTAGCTATGAGACCAGATCTAGTACAAAATGGTAATCCACCTCAATGTGTTTAAACACTCATGAACACTCATGAAACACTAGATTATTAGTGATGTACATAGCAACCTGGTTGTTGCGATATAGGAGAGTTGGATTTTAAACAAGAATTCCAAACTCAGTCAGAATAGACCATGGTTATCAGAACCAAATCGGACTAGCCGGTTGAACTGGGAACCGGTCACTCTACCGATTCGGTTCTCTCCCAAAGCCGGAAATGAAGTCTGACCAGCATCAAACCGATGAACCGGTCCAGTTTTAGCCCAATCGGCCGGTTCACTCACTTTACAAGTAAATGTATTTTTGTTGCTAGTTTTTGTTAATCAACATTGAATACAATATAAATGTTGGTATATAAATGTCCACAAATAGAATAATATATGTTATTTGGTCTATTTATCAAGTTATTGTGAGCAGTTGTGCTATTATTCATGTTTCATAACTTTTGTAGGGATATTTTCCATGAGTATCATATACATTTATATAGTTTAAACTATTAGTGACGTCATGCTGACGTCACTGGTTGAACTGGTCAGACAACTGGTTGAACCAATGAACCATGAACCAAAGCGATCACCAGTTCGCTGACCGGTTCGAGTCTGACAACCCTAGAATAGACCGTACCCACCGCCACCGTAGGTAACAACATGTGTGGGCCATAGCACAATATTCAACTTCAATGCTAGAGAAAGCAGCCATAGATTGTTTTTTACTCCTTTGGGCCACTAGATGATTGTCTAACATAATACACAAACTAGAGGTGGACCGAGTGTCTCAGGCATCTCATGGCCAATTTGCATCTGCGTAACTGGAAAATAATAATGATCTTTTCTTTAGGATGTTTGTATAATAATCTTCTTCCAGGGGCGCTCTTTTTTTTTAGATAAGGTAAAACAGTATTCCAAAAAGACGTTACACAAGTATAGGGAACAAACAAGATCTTGTATACTATACATCAGTCTAGATCAGGCTCTAATGTCTTAAAATCCTCATCTCCAACCTATGAGTCCCTTGGCTTTACATCTATGGTCATTGAATTCTATTTACAATAGTATCAAAAACCTGAAGGGTATTGTGTTCCCCTTTCCCATGCATCCTCCCATTCCTCTCAATAGCTCACTAGTGACGATGATAGGGGTAAGGATGCTACTCACGAGCTCACATAGGTTTTTCATCCAGATATACTTAGAAATCTCGCATTGAAAAAACAGATGCGTATGGCTTTCTTCCTTCTTCTTGCAAAGCAGGCACATCGGATTTGCATCAAAGCCCCAGCTCCTCAGTTTGTCCATTGTTGGAAGTTCCCTAATAATCACCCTATAGGTGTAAAAGCTTCACTTGGGTGTGTCCGCTTTGTTCCAGAGAATCTTCTCCCTCTGCACCTGCGGTTGGTTATAGTTGATGATCCAAGGGGTAGTCTTGATGTTCAGCTTCCAGCCATCATTCTCCAAAATGTAATCAACTTTGTATTTCTCCTAGGAGTATCATAGCTCTCCACATCTAGAAATGCCCTTCTTTGGATCTTGATTGGCAATTGTCTATCTGTATCTCAATCCCATTCGCCTCGTCCTGATGGATTCCTTGTTACGAAGAAAGCAATCAAGCCTTCTGACTGTAGCCGTTGTAGCTATGTCTTTAGTGTCTTTGATATTTAGTCTGCCAATCTGATAAGTTCTCGCCACAGTTTTCCACGACACAACATGGCTCTTGCCTCTCCATAGAAACCATGTCACCATAGCCCTCATCTGGTTCAAAATGAAAGACGACATCTCAGCTTGACGACACCATAAAAGGATCTTACTCATGAGCACAGCCCTGATCAACATCCTCCTTCCCGCCATAGATATGTTAATACAAGTCCATCTATCAATGGATCTTCTCAGATCGTCCAGATAGCCTGCAAAATCTGTGCTCTTCCCTTTACCTCCAGTCAGAGGAATACCCAAGTACTTGGTTGGGAAATACCCAAGTTCCATACCAGCAGCACCCTTGAGTCTACCCCTCCTCCCATCACAAGACCTAGACAAAAAAACTTTCAATTTGATGGCATTGACAAACAAGCTAGTAACCCTCCCGAAAGCACCCAGAATCTTCCTCTTGAGATATCAGAGAATGTTCTGAATGTTGCGCTAATGAGTTTGAAGTGGTGCGCGCATATGTTGACTGACAACTTTGACGGGGTAGGTTATGTCGAGTTGAGTAATTGTTGAATACATCAATTTTCCAACTATTCGATGGTACCTTTCTGGGTTCGGGAATAGCTCCCCTCATGAGGAGCCTTTGTGTGATAATCCATTGGAGTAAAGGTGGGTTTAGCATCTGTCTTCCCAATCTCTTGAAGTAGGTCCAAGGCATAACGTCTTTGGGACAACATAATCCCTATGAGAGGAGCAAAGGACCTCTATTCCGAGGAAGTATCGCAGATTTCCCAAGTCCTTTGTATGGAAATGGGCCTATAGTGATTGTTTCAGGTTGCAGATGCCAATTTTGTCATTGCCTATGATCACAATGTCGTCAACATGGACAGCAAGGAAAATGTGCCCTTTTGAGGATTTCAAAAAGAACAATGAATGATCTATAACAGATCTCTGAAAATCTAATTTCTCACAAACTGTACTAAGTTTATTGAACCAAGATCTCGGTGATAGCTTAAGTCCGTATAAAGAGCATCTTAGGCGATAAACTTTATGAGAAGACTCCCCCTCAGCAACAAAGTCGAGAGGTTGTTGCATATAGACCTCTTCTGGGAGATCTCCATGTAAAAAGGCATTCTTGACATCTAGCTACAAAAGTGGTCAGTCAAAATAAGTTGTCAAAAGAAAACAGAATGCAAACAAAAGCAATCATTGTGACTAGAGAGAATGTCTTAGAATAATCCATACCAAAAATTTGAGTAAACCCTTAGCAACCAGTAGCGCCTTTAGTCGCTTGATAGAGCCCTTAGAGTGGTGTTTAACTAAGAACATCCAACGGTAGCCAACAATATACTTACTAGGTGGCGGATCAACTAGGACTCATGTATGATTGTCACGTAAAGTTTGCATCTCTTCCAGCACGGCATATTTTAATCTGACATGTCTCAAAGCGTCTTCTAGACGGTTGGGAATAAAATCGGTATCCAAAATAGTGGCCAAAACAGAAGAGCACGAGAGAGACGAGATAGGCAGCATGTTTTAGAAATTGCATGTTTGATGGTGCAGGAGCACATACCTTTGCGAAGCGCCACTGGTAAGTCTGACCAGAATCGATGATGATTGTGGCTGTGTTGTACGGGCGGGCACCCAGGCGGCGCCTAGGCGGCCCAGGCGGCCAATGGGGTCTCCATATCTAGGCGCCCAGCATCAAAGGCTATGCCAGGCATGCTAGGCGGGCCAGGCGGGCTAGGTGACCCGCCCAAGCGCTACTTAATTGTATTTACTCATATGCTTATTTGTATTTATCTATCTACTGTTTTTATTTAGTTATCTACTGATTTGTGTTTATTTATGTATTGATTTTGATACTATTTAATCATCTACTGATTTAACTTTAGTTATCAACTGTTTAACTTTATTTATCAACTGATTTGTATATATTATATTTATTCATCTACTATTCGTATTTATTTATGTACTGATTTGAGAATTGATTAATCATCACTGATTTATATTAGTTAATCAACTGATTTGTATCTATTCATCTACTTATTTGTATTTATTCATCTACTGAATTTATTCATCTACTGTTTTTTATTTAGCTATCTACTCATTTGAATTTATTTATACTGCTTCTGAAATTATGTAAGAATCTACTGATGTAACTTTATTTATCAACTGATTCGTATTTACTTTTCCACTTATGTATTTACTCATCTACTTATTTGTTTTTATTTATTACTGTTTTTATTTAGTTATCTATTGATTTGTGTTTATTGATGTACTAATTTTGATATCATTTAATCATCTACTGATTTAACTCTATTTATCAGCTGATTTGTATTTATTGTATTTTATTCATCTACTATTTGTATTTATTTATGTGCTGATTTAGGAATTATTTAATCATCTACTGATTTATATTAGTTTATCAACTGATTTGTATTTAATGCATTTATTCATCTACTATTTGTATTTATTTATGTGCTGATTTAAGTATTATTTAATCATCTACTGATTTATATTAGTTTATCAACTGATTTGTATTTATTCATCTACTTATTTGTATTTATTCATCTACTGAATTTATTTGTCTACTGTTTTTTATTTAGTTATCTACTCATTTAAATTTATTTATGTACTGATTTTGAAATTATATAATCATCTACTGATGTAGCTTTATTGATCAACTGATTTGTATTTATTTATCCACTTAGTTGTATTTACTCATCTACTTATTTGTATTTATTTAGATACTATTTTTATTTAGTTATCTACTGATTTGTGTTTATTTATGTACTGATTTTGATATTATTTAAGCATCTACTGATTTAACTTTATTTTTCATAAATTTTACATGTATCCATTAAATTAATCTATCTATCTATATATATAAAAACGCCTGGAAACGCCTGAGCCTCCGCCTGGGCGCCTAGGCGGCCTGGGCGTCCCCAGGCAACGCCTGGTCGCCTAGCCGCCTATACAACCATGGATTGTGGAGTTGTTGTCAACAACTTCCATGCAAGGTCGGAGTCCTGTGGGGATAGTGATGTGATTGGTGGAAATGGTCCTGAAAGCGAGACCATGTCACTTGTAGGATCAGAGGGCACAGACAATGAAGAGATGAACAACTCGTCCTCGTGAAAGGTAACATCAGCAGATATATAAACACGACCGGATTTAGGATCAAGGCATTGGTACCCTTTTTTAGAGAAACATTGTGTTGTACAGGCGCCCGCTGCCTCAAACTGGGCGCCTAGCCCCCTAATTGACCAAAGTTGTTGCCTAAGGCCTTTTGAGGCCCAAATTAAGCCAATTCAAGGCTAATTTAGCATAAATTAGATCTGAATTTGATCGAATTGAATCATTTTATGGTTAAATTGGGTCTGATTTATCCCAAACGGTGTCAATTTAGGGTAAATTAGGTCTGATTTGGGGGAATACAGGCCTGATTTGGGAAAATTAGGTCTGATTTGGTCATGTAAGGCCTCGTTTAGATCAACATAGGGACATTTAGGGTTAGTTGGGTTTGCTTTGGTCATGTTATGCAAATTAGGTTTGATTTTAGGCCAAATTATGTCACATTTGAGCATATTAGGTCTGATTTGGGGAAAATATGTCTGATTTTGGGGAAATGGTCTGATATGGTGAGATTAGGTCTAATTTGGCCATATTAGATATTGTTTAGGTCAATATAGGGAAAATTTAGGGAAATTACTGATTGGATCATACAAAATTAGGTTTTATTTAGGCCAAAATCATGTCAAAATTGGGCACATTAGGTCTAATTTAGGGGAAACAAGTATGATTTGGGGGAAATTGTTCTAAATTGGATGACTAGGTCTTATTTGGTCAAATTTTGTCTCATTTAGGTGAATATATGAAAACTTTATGAAAATTGGTATTGATTAGGTCATGGTATACAAAATTAGGTCTGGTTTAGGCAAAAATTAGGGTAAAATAGGTCAAATTTGGATCAAATGAGTTCAAATTAGGGCCAATCAGTTCTAGTTTAGGTCTTATTAGTTTTGATTTAGCCTAAATTCTACATAATAGTATTATACATGTTTTGGCTACAAACATTATACATGTTTAGCTTTCTGATTTCTATATGAATTTTGTTTAGGTAAAACTTCCACAATTCAATCCATATCTAATGATTTTGTTGCTTTCTTCATACTATGCTAGCACATTGATTGCATATTTATCATGTACATTTATATGTGTAAGGATTGTATTTTTCAGAAATTTTACATATATCTGTTAAAATAAAAAATATATAAAAACGCTTGGAAACGCCTGGGCCTCCGCCTGACCGCCTATACAAGTAGGTAGCTTAGAAAAACGTTTTTAGCAGTGGGGAGATAGCTTGTCGGATTTAGGGTCAAAATTATGGACAAAGGTGACGCTTCTAAAAACCCAATGTAGTAAAGGAAATGGTTTAGGCCTTGTTTGGTACCATGTGGTCAGATGTAGTTTGATGAATTAGAATTCTTATCAACAATAATCATGTATTTTGTTTTTCTTTCATTATGTTTGGTATGGAATCAGCTTTTTGTTTGACAGCTTGGCGACGATAGTTGTGGCTCTTCTACAAATACAGCTGGTTACAAGAAAAAGCACGTAGAAGTCGTAGAAGCATGCAACGCTCCTAGCTGTACCTAGACTGTAGCGGGTTGTAGCTTTTCCGGATCGTCGGTCATACATTGTTTCGGACTTCTACCCCCAACCACTCCATGATCGGCCACGGTACAAATTCACGGAATTCGGCAGCAACTGTGTAGTTGGATGCAATTCTAATTCAACCAACTGCACACCACTTCACCCTACCAAACGAAAAATAAAATGCTAATCGTGATGTTCTTTTGTGATGAACTTGAACTCACTCATAAGAAACGGGCCCTTAGTGTACAGATAAAGAAGCAAAAAGGAGTCCAACTTTTAGAGTCAATGATTAAGAAATATGTTGTGAGAAAAACATCAGTCCAAAGATTTTTGGGAAGATTCGCATGAATGGTAAGGGTGTACTCAACGGCATTATCGGTGTGAAGGATCTTAATGGGCGTGAAAAATTGAACTGTTACGCGTTTGAAGAAGATAAACCAAGTCATTCTTGAGAAACATCCACAAACGTAAGTATAGAGATATGTGTTTTCTTGAGCGTCATGTGCTTAGCATGTGCTCCACTTATTCTTTTTCTTATGTTGTTTAGTCCCATATGGGTTGCATCTTAATCAGTCTCTTTTTCTGTTTGTTATATAAGAGACTACTATGTACACTGTTTTATTCATTCAATAAACAACAATTCTCCACTTTACATGGTATCAAGAGCAGGCCTCCATTTTCTCCCACCCATGACCTAACCCCCCCCCAGCCGCCGCCCCCCCCCCCCCCGCCCGCCGGCGGCAGTCTTTTCCTGCCCGCTCCACTTCTTCTCTTCTCTCCCCTCTTCCCTCACCCTAACCCTACCTAGCCGCCGCCTTCCAACCCCCCCCCAGCAGCCGCCCGCCATCCACCCCACCCCCTGCCGCCGCTGCTTCCAACAGCAACCACCACCAAGCCACCACCACCGCCGGCCTCCACCACCACCCTCGCCCTCTCCTCCTCTATCCCATCTACCCATCCATACCCTCTTCCACCATATTCTCCCCCACAAACAATTTCTAAAACTCCTATGTAAGGCCTGAACACATTCTAATTTTTTACGTCTACGACCGGGCTTACGTCCGTTCTTGTTCGGGTGTCCGCTGGCCATCTAAGTTGAGAGTCTTCTTTGTTCGTTGGTATTTCTGCCTGCGCCTCATGGGGGAACGTTAAGTTTCTTCTCATGCAGGCGTATGTTCCTATGCATATTCTGCCCGTTTTTGGGTTCTTCTGATCTGCTGCGTCAGATCCCTGCTGCCTCTGCCCGTTTCGGGTTCTTCTGCTCTGCCCATTAAGGGTCTCTACTGCTACCTCTACGGTGTTGAAGTCTACTGCTGCCATGGCCTACTCTGAGCCCCCCAGATCTCTGTGTTTCACTACAGTAAAACTCGACGGCGGCTCCAACTACCATCTCTGGTCAGTGTCGTTTGTTCTCTATGTCAAGGCACAGGATCGATATCACCATCTTACGGCCAATCCTCCTGATGCTCCTACGGCGGATTCTGATGACAAGACTACACAAAGCTACATCCAGTGGTCCAAGAATGATTCGGGCGTCATGTCTTGGATCCTCAACAGTTCTGAGCCCCGGATCAGTCAGTCTCTTCTCTGCCATCATGATGCCAAGGCAATGTGGGATCATTTGGCACATGTGTACTCACATCAGGAGAATCCAAAGCGGGTCTTCGAAATCTTCAAGCAGCTCGCCAAGTAGGAGTTCTCCACTGACATGTCTATTGACGATTTCTATAATCAATGCTCCGCTTTGTGGAATGAATATGAACTATATCACCCTCTGACTGCTGATATCAAGATTGCCCAGAAGCAAAGAAATGAGCTTCAACTTGTGCATTTTCTGGTTGCCCTTCCTGCCTCCTTCTCGGGGGTTGTTGATCAAATTCTGTCAAGCGATCAACTACCCACAGTTCGCGATGTCCTCAAAAGAGTTCAGAGACTGCCTTCTCTGACTCCTACACCTGCTCCTGAACATCCTGCACTAGTTGTGCGCTCTACTGACTCTAGTCGTGGTCGTGGCCGTGGCCGTGGTCGCGGTCGCGGTGGACGACCTCCTCCTTCTGGCGGCCGAGGATCTTCTACACCAGGTCGGGGTACTTCTCAAGGCCCACGTCACTGCAACTGGTGTGGTCGCGACAATCACACTGAGGACCGATGTTGGATCAAGCACGGTAAACCTGCTTGGGCTAACCAAACCGCTGATGATGCTGCCGTTGCTGACTCTCCTGCTGAAATATCACTTACACCAACCAACACTGACTGGCTACGCTCAGAGTTCGAGAAACTGTTTCAAGAGCGCCTTGCACAGCTACCCTCTACATCAGGCTCATCTGCCATGCTCACCTCATCATCTTTTGGTAACAAACAGTGGTGCATCGACTCAGGTGCTTCCACTCATATGACTGGTGCTCTTCATTTATTTTCAAAGCTTAGTACAACAACTCTGATATCCTCTGTCACTGTTGTAAATGGATCTAAAACTGCTGTTCACGGCACCGGCACAGTTCCCCTTTCACGAACATTGCATCTAAATTCAGTTTTATACATTCCAAAATTTCCTGTTAATTTGCTTTCAGTCAGCAAAATGATTAAACAATTGAACTGCTCTGTCAAATTTGATCCCTCTGGTTGTATTGTGAAGGATATCCGCACGAAGACGAGGATTGGTTCGGGCCGTGAAGGACCTGATGGGCTGTATTACCTGGATGGACCACCTGCTCCTAAGGCGATGATCTCTACCTCTGTGACAGGTCTAGTGTTGCATGTTCGGCTTGGACATCCATCTGCGGCAAAATTGAAGCATCTTTTTCCGCACTTATCAGGCGATAGTTTTTCCTGTGAAACTTGTGTTATGGGCAAACATTCTAGATCTATTTTTCCTGCTAAAAAAAGTTTTCTTCTCAAGAAATTTTTTAATTAGTACATGCGGATATTTGGGGACCATGTTCTGTGCCCAGTCATTCTGGTGTGAAATACTTTCTGACTTTCATTGATGACTATTCTCGTACCACTTGGATGTTTCTGCTCAAAGGTCGAAATACTGTGTTAGATTGCATTCACACTTTCTTTGCTGAAATTAAAACACAATTTGGTCGATCTATTAAAACCCTTCGCACAGACAATGCTCTTGAATTTATGCAAGTTGTTACTTCTTTTTGTGTGTCCCAAGGACACCCCACAACAAAATGGCGTAGCGGAACGGAAAAACCGACACCTTCTTGAGGTTGCTCGCACCCTCCTCATTCATTAAAAAGTACCTCATTGTTTTTGGCCTGATGCTGTTTCCACCGCATGCTACCTTATCAATCGCATGCCATCTTCTGTTTTGAAAAATCAAGTTCCGTACGCCCTTTTATTTCCTGATAAACCTCTGTTCTCTGTGCCGCCTCGTATCTTTGGGTGTACATGTTTTGTGAAAAACCTTCGCCCCGGTCTCACCAAGTTAGATGCTCGTTCAGTGAAATGTGTGTTTTTAGGGTACTCTCGCACTCAGAAAGGCTACCGCTGTTTTGATCCTGTTACGAAACATTGGTATGTTAGTGCGGATGTGATATTCTTTGAACATATGCCCTATTACTCTGCTCCCGGGGAACACTTGACTGCTGATATTTTGGCTACCACTCCACTACCGTTGGTAGAAGATATGCCTCCTGCTACTATGCCTCAGGAACGACCTCTACAAGTTTACAAGCGAAGATCGAAGCCCGTAACTGCCCCGGCCGAACCAACTCCTCCGTCTGCGGATGATCCACCACCGGCTGAGGTACTTTCTGACTTGGATATTCCTATTAGTTTATGGAAGGGTGTTCGTTCTTGTACTCAGCATCCTATTAGTCGCTTCTGCTCATCTGCCAATCTCAGTGATAGCTTTGCCTATTTTACATCTGCTTTATCTACTGTGACTATTCCTAAAACCGCCGATGAGGCGCTTCGTCATCCTGCCTGGAAACATGCTTTGGAACACGAAATGCAAGCTCTGAATGACCAACATACCTGGGATCTGGTTGACCGACCATCTTCCTGCCATTCTGTGGGTTGTCGTTGGATCTTCACCATTAAATATCAGCCAGATGGTACCATTGAACGTCTGAAAGCTCGTCTTGTGGCAAAAGGATATACCCAGACCTACGGAGTTGATTATTTTGAAACTTTTTCTCCAGTAGCTCGTCTCAATTCTGTTCGCATTCTGATATCTGTTGCGGTAAATAAAGACTGGCCTCTTTTCCAACTTGATGTGAAAAACGTTTTTCTATATGGCGATCTACAGGAGGATGTCTACATGGAGCAACCCCCCGAATTTGTTGCTCAGGGGGAGTCTGTTTCAAAAATCTGTAAACTTCGCAAGGCGATATATGGCTTAAAACAGAGCCCACGAGCATGGTTTGACAAACTCAGTAAAATCTTACTTTCTTTTGGCTTTCGACGGTCGCAAGCTGATCACTCTGTTTTTATACGAAAAACTACAGCAGGGCTTGTTATTCTCATTGTGTACGTTGATGGCATTATCTTATCTGGCAGCGATAATGCAGGGATTCAAGCAACCAAAAACTATCTAGCACAACATTTTATCACTAAGGATCTTGGTAACTTACGATACTTTCTGGGAATTGAGGTTGCTAGATCTTCTGCAGGATTGTGCCTATCACAGTGGAAATATGTTCTGGATTTGTTGCAAGAGACAGGCATGTTAGGCTGCAAGCCAGCCAACACACCCCTGGATCCCAATATGGATTGGGACAGTGAATCTTCTCCTCCATATGCTGACCGACACCAGTTCAGGAGACTAGTAGGCAAACTTATCTACCTGACTGTCACTAGAGCTGATTTAGCTGCTGTTGTTGGGTTTGTTAGTCGGTATCTTGATAAACCACGACAATGTCACTGGGATGCTATCTGTCACATTCTTCGATATCTCAAAAGTGCTCCTGGGAAAGGTCTATTATACAAGAAACATGGCCATTGATATCTATCTGGTTTTTCTGACTCTGATTATGCAGGAAGTAGATCTGATAGAAAATCCACATCTGGATATTGTACTTTTGTGGGGGGAAATCTGGTTACATGGCGCAGTAAAAAGCAAACGGTTGTTGCAAGATCTAGTGCTGAGGCAGAATATAGAGTGATGGCTCATACTACATGTGAGCTTCTATGGGTCCGCAGTCTTCTGAAGGAATTTGACATCTCTCCGTCTAGCCCCATCCCTATGTTCTGTGACAATAAGGCATCTATTTTTATTGCAAGCAACCCTACTTTTCATGAAAGAACCAAACATATTGAAGTCGACTGCCACTTTGTACGAGAAAAGGTTATGTCTGGCCAGATCCACACTCCATATATCAGCACGGAGAAACAACTTGCAGATATCTTCACCAAGGTGCTACCCAAAAATCGCTTTCAGACGCTGATTGACAAGCTGGGCCTCTTCGAGATCTACGCTCCAGCTTGAGGGGGAGTATAGAGATGTGTTTTCTTGAGCGTCATGTGCTTAGCATGTGCTCCACTTATTCTTTTTCTTATGTTGTTTAGTCCCATATGGGTTGCATCTTAATCAGTCTCTTTTTCTGTTTGCTATATAAGAGACTACTATGTACACTGTTTTATTCATTCAATAAACAACAATTCTCCACTTTACAGTAAGAAAATACTTGAAACCATTATAACTTGTCCAAAATGGACTACACATCACTATGAATCAAATCAAAAGGTTTAAAGAATTGGTTAACCATACAAGTCGGAGAGATACACGATGGTGTCTTCCCAATTGACAAGCATCACACCTATAGAACATGTAAAAACAGAACTATCTAAGATCTTGAGCTTGTCCAGAGAAGAATGGCCACATCATAGATGTAGCTGAAGAGGAGAAGTTGCAATAAGAGCATTGGTTTGGGGCTGTGGAGGGGCAGAGTAGTATGGGTCACCACAGCACAACTCCGAACCAATCATCATTAAATTCAGCCAGCCTTGTAGGACAAAAACGGAAGGTCCAAAGGTTGCAAAACAACAAAGAGTGATGTAGCCATGCTGCGGAGAAGAAGAAAGATAAGAGATGAAAGTCACAGCAAACCAATTAAAATCTAATTCATATCCGACTGTCTGGACAAAGGCCCCAAGGCTGGCTTATATAAGACTCTATGACTTGACGTGCAAGTCAACAAAATAGAAAACTAAAATCCTAATGCAAGCAAATAAATCAAGGAATAAAAATCCAAATTAAGAAATTCAAAATTAAATATAACACAAATTTCCTAAGTGCATAAAGAACTAAATAAAAGCCCAACTTGAGCCCAATAAATTCTAATCGTGATTGTCTTGGATCTGGGCTTGCTTCCTATTCAAATCCCCTTTCACATATTGCATCAGAGAGAGTCAACTAGTTTTGCCACAACATGAGATTACAGGGAAAATTAGAAACATAGCGACAATAGATAATTTTAATTTCGATGAGAGAGGGATAGTGCCACACTTGGGTGACCCGTTTTATCGATCCATCTGTCAAAGTGGCAATGGAATGTAGAATAAAAGAATCTAAAGAGGTGAGAAGGTGTGGTGTACCAGTCTGTTGAGTAGCAACAGAATCAACTACCTAGCTAGAATTTTCGGCAAGCATTGAGGACCTTGGATTTCCTTGATGAGCAGTTAGATGAGCCGAAGTTGTCACATTAGACAGGTTACTAACATTTCCAGTCAAGGGAGGATGTTGTCATACTCTTATGAAGAGGAGAGTCACAATAGTGGTGTGCATTATGACGAAGACGTCCGTACTCTATTAGTATATACACTTTACTGTTTTTCTATACTTAGTGTATTTTGTTTTATGTGTTTTCTCTTTTTCTATTGTGTACTCTTTATCCCACATGGGTTATCTCTATACCATGTGTACTCTCTCGTCTTATAAAAGAGAGCCCCCTATACTCTGTTTAATCATCTAATAATAAGCAATCTCGTTGCCGACTTCTAAATGGTATCAGAGCGGGCCGATCCACCTTAAACCTAATCCCTCTCTCACCCCAACCCTAGCCGCCATCTTCTCCACCAACCCTAGCCGCCGCCACCCCCCCCTCTCTCTTTTTTCCGTCGTCGCTACAGTACAGCTGCTACAGTACCGCCGTCCACCCCTCCAATCTCTCCATCAACCTCCTATCTCCTAGCTACACCCGCTTTTGTGGCCTAATCTATCACAGGCCCCTCCGTCTAGCTCCGTTTCTATTTCTGAAATCTCCGGACAGACCCGGCGTTTTCCAGTTCTGACACGTTGACGGCATAAACAGAGTCTCTCTCTTTCTGCCTGCGCCTCATGGTGGAGTGACTGATCCTCCATGTTGGCGTAGGTTTTTTTATCTCTATCTACTGCCCTACATGGGTTTTCTAAGATCCATGCATGGATCTTCTATCTGCTACTACTAGTCCGTGCGTTGGACTTCTGCTGCTTTCTGCTGCTGTTGACTTCTACTGCTCTCTACGCCCGTGCTTCTGCCCCTTACAATGGCGACACCTGACCTTCCACGCAACTTGTGTGTCACTACTGTGAAGTTGGATAACTCCAACTATCACCTCTGGGCGGCTTCCTTCGAGCTATATGTTAAAGCACAAGGGCGCTATTCTCATCTGACTACCAAAGAACCGGCGGTCCCCGCTACTGATGCTGATGAAAAGACTAAGCAGGCCTACGATCTTTGGTCCAAGGAGGACTACGGCGTTATGACATGGATGGTCAACAGCGTCGAGCCCAAGATCAGCCAGTCACTTCTTCGCATCCAGACTGCGAAGGAAATGTGGGAGCAGCTCTCTCATGTATACTCTGATAAGCAAAATCCTAAGAAGGTTTTTGAGATCTTCAAGCAACTTGCCAAACAAGAATTTTCTACCACTGATTCTATTGAGGACTACTACACCACATGTTGTGCTCTCTGGGATGAATTTCAGGTGTATCATCCGCTTTCTGCCGACATCACTGAAGTTCAGCATCAACGGAACGAACTTATGCTTGTTCAGTTCCTCGCTGGTTTGCCATCTTCCTTCGTTGGAGTTGTGGATCAGATCCTATCCAGTGATCCTCTGCCTACCCTTCGGGATGTTCTCAAAAGGGTTCAGCGTCTTCCATCAGTTTCGCAGCACCTTTCTGATACTTCTGATGGAGCAGCCCTCGCTGTTCGCACTGGAGATTCCTTCCGTGGCCGTGGCCGTGGTCGTGCTCGGGGCCGTGGATGCGGACGTTCTACTACACCTGGATGTGGCTCATACTCTGGCGCTGACTCTACTGAGCCTCGTTACTGCACTTTCTGCAAGCGGACAAACCATAATGAAGATCGTTGTTGGATCAAGCACGGCAAGCCAGCCTGGGCGAATCAGGTCACGACGGATCAGACTGAGACTGCTACTACCTCAGCTCCGCCCTCTGCTGACTGGATATGGTCTGAATTCGAAAAGTTGCTCCAGGCTCGTCTTGCTTCCTCTGCTGAAGCTTCTACTGATGGTAGCACCGCCCTCCTGACACAGTCTGGTAAAAACTCATGGGTGATTGATTCTGGTGCGACATTTCATATTTCTGGAAATCATGCTTTATTTTCTAAACTGCACAATACTTCTATTATACCTCCTGTTACACTGGCTGATGGCTCTAAGACACCTGTTACTGGGATTGGTGAAATCTGTACTACTGGTTGCCTGCCTCTGCGGTCTACACTTTATGTTCCTAAGTTTCCTATTAATCTGCTATCTGTAAATAGAACTGTGAAGAGCCTTCGTTGCTCGATTACGTTTGACCCGGATGGTGTTATTTTTCAGGATCTGCGCACAAGGACGACGATTGGTTCAGGCCATGAGAGACCAGACGGGCTATACTACCTAGACGTTCTGAAGACCGCAGCATACTTGACATCTTCTGTGACAGGCATCCAGTGGCACTATCGCTTAGGACATCCCTCTGCAGCAAAGCTGAAACAATTATTACCTGGTGTATTAGACTCTGTTTTTCATTGTGAGACTTGCCAACTGGGCAAACAGACCCGAGCATCTTTTTCAAAAAAATCACGTATTAGTTCTAAACAGCCATTTGACATTATTCATGTTGATGTTTGGGGACCCTGTTCTGTGCCGAGTACTTCTGGATTTAGATATTTCTTGAGTTTTATTGATGATTTTTCTAGAACCACCAGGTTGTTTTTGCTTAAAGACAGGTCTACCATTCTTGACAGTATCACGGCTTTCATTGCCGAGATTCGGACCCAGTTTGCTAAACCCATTAAAAATTTTCGCACTGATAATGCCGTAGAATTTGTGCAAGCCTCTGTCAGCAACTTTTGTCGAAAACAAGGCACCATACACCAAACTTCATGTGCTTACACACCACAACAAAATGGAGTCGTTGAACGCAAAAATCGCCATCTTCTTGAAGTTGCCCGCACTTTACTTTTTTATTATCATGTTCCCCAGTGTTTTTGGCCTGAAGCTATCTCTACTGCTTGTTACCTAATTAATCGAATGCCCTCTTTTGTGCTTGGGAATCAAGTTCCATATCAGATTCTGTTTCCAGATGCGTCCCTTTTTACTGTGCCTCCTCGTATCTTTGGGAGCACCTGCTTTGTCAAAAACCTTCGTCCCGGTCTCACCAAACTTGATCCCAAAGCGACTAAGTGTGTCTTGTGTGTCTTCCTAGGGTACTCGCGCACTCAAAAAGGGTATCGTTGCTATGATCATGTGTCAAAGAAATGGTTTGTATCTGTTGATGTTGTTTTCTTTGAGCACATGTCCTTTTACTCTTCTGTCGGGTCGACTCTTACATCGGATTTATTACTGGATACACCTTTACCTGTCATGGATGATACCGATGATATTACCGATATTGTTGTACTACTTCTCCTACTGAAAAGTCGCCTCTAAAAGCATATCAAAGAAGACAGAAGACACCAACTCCCTCTATGGCCCCTCCAACGTCTTCATCCTCCGTGCCAGATCAAACACCACCGCAGGTATTCTCTGATCTTGATGTTCCTATCAACTTGAGGAAAGGAACTAGAATTTGCACTAAACATCCTATTGGAAATTTTTGTACTACTGATCATCTGGGTACTAATTTTGCTAACTTTACTGCTGCTCATTCTGCTATATCTATTCCTAAAAATGTTTCTCAGGCTCTTAAACATCCTGCTTGGCGTCAAGCTATGGAAGCTGAAATGCAGGCTCTTACTGAACGCAACACATGGCAGCTAGTTGATCCTCCTGCAGATTGTTCCCCCGTTGGTTGTCGCTGGGTGTTTACTGTCAAATATCAACCGGATGGCACGGTTGAACGGCTAAAGGCGAGACTCGTTGCTAAAGGCTATACACAAACTTACGGGGTCGATTATTTTGAGACCTTCTCTCCTGTGGCTCGGCTGAACTCTGTACGGATTCTTATTTCTGTTGCTATTAATTCTGATTGTCCCTTGTATCAACTTGATGTGAAGAATGCTTTTCTGTATGGGGATCTACATGAGGAGGTCCACATGGAACAACCCCCAGGATTTGTGCTTCAGGGGGAGTCCTCTAAAGTCTTCAGGCTGAGAAAGGCGATTTATGGTTTAAAACAGAGTCCCCGTGCTTGGTTTGATAAACTGAGTACTACTCTTTAGAAATTCTCTTTTAGACGCTCCCAGTCAGATCACTCTGTTTTGTCAAAAATACTACTGTTGGCATTGTTATCCTTATTGTATATGTTGATGATATCATTCTCTCAGGGAGTGATCCTGCAGGCATTCAGGCTACCAAGTGCTATCTGGAGAAACACTTTGTTACCAAAGATCATGGCTCTCTACGGTACTTTCTTGGGATTGAAGTTTCTCGGTCCTCTTCTGGCCTTTGTTTGTCTCAACGCAAATATTTTCTGGATCTGCTTTCTGAAACTGGACTTCTAGGTGCTAAGCATGCTAGCACACCTCTGGATCCAAATACTGACTGGGATGATGAGGACTCTCCTGCCTATCCTGACCATCATCAGTACCGATGCATGGTTGGTAAGCTTATTTATCTGACCGTCACACGAGCTGATATTACTTCTGTTGTCGGGCTTGTTAGTAGATACCTGGATAAACCCCGGCAATGTCACTGGGATGCTGTTTGCCACATTCTTAAATATTTGAAGAGCTCTCCTGGGAAAGGTCTGCTATATAAGAAACATGGTCACTGTAAACTCCTTGGTTAATCTGATTCTAACTATGTTGGGAGCAAGCTCGACTGACGCTCCACTTCTAGCTACTGAACATTTATGGGAGGAAACCTTGTTACTTAGCGAAGCAAGAAACAGATTGTGGTTGCTCACTCAAGTGCTGAAGCTGAATATCGCGCCATGGCGCATACTACTTGTGAGCTTTTCTGGATTCGAAGCCTACTGAAGGATTTTGGTATTTTTGACTCCTCTCCTATTCTGATGTATTGTGATAACAAAGCTGCTACGTTTATCGCCAGTAATCCCACTTTTCATGAGCGGACTAAACACATTGAGGTGGACTGCCATTTTGTTCGCGAAGCTGTATTATCTGGCCAGATATCCACTCCCTACATCCATACTTCTGATCAGGTGGTTGACATCTTCACAAAGATTCTTCCAAAGACGAGATTTGCTACTATGACATCCAAGCTGGGCATGCTTGACATCTACGCTCCAGCTTGAGGGGGAGTATTAGTATATACACTTTACTGCTTTTCTATACTTAGTGTATTTTGCTTTATGCTTTTTCTCTTTTTCTATTGTGTACTCTTTATCCCACATGGGTTATCTCTATACCATGTGTACTCTCTTGTCTTATAAAAGAGAGCCCATGTACTCTGTTTAATCATCCAATAATAAACAATCTCGTTGTCGACTTCTAGATACTCCTTTGTCAGTGAGACATGAGTGGGATGTCCAATTGGAGTAAAAGCCACAATACGGTTGGACGTTGGCAAATGGTCGGAGTGGGAGCCTAAGAGACGTATGCAGAAACTTTGTCATGCCTTTTATCATACTGAGTAGAGTAACCATGCTAGGAGTGTCAGACATCCTTACTATGGCCCAGTTTGCCGCAGTAGGTGCATTTGGGTTGGGGGCTGGTGCGGGACTCATGACCACGTCTTGGTCTAGAAGAGGCAGCCAACACTACTTGCGTTTCAAACGCATTAATAGAAGGGACTTGAGTAGATGCCATCTGGAATTGGGATGGGCATGCATAGGACTGGTACATGGATGGAAGGATGGTTCCAACGAGAAGAAGTTGACATACTGCAGCACACCGGGGATATAGATTGTTGAAGAAGTGTCTGGTAATGAGTGTCTCTCTCCTTGGTAACTTTGGCACAAGTGGTAGGTGAAAAATAATCAGCGGATTTGCAAGAGTTGTCATGGAATCAAAATATTTAAACATTGAATGATCAGCTTCTTGTTTAGAGAAAATCTCATCCATGGCATTGTACAACCGAAGACAATTGTCTTCGTGTTTGTAAAACTGTTTCATCTCTTCCCACATAAGTTTTGCATTCATGTGCCACATGTATTTAACTGTCACATTAGGCCTCATACATCCCAAAGCCAGGAAAGAACTTGGATTTCCAATGACCCAAGCATCATCGGGTTCTTTCGGTGCAGTTTCTTTTATGAACTTTAATTTACCATGGAATTCTAGAAATTTTGAATAGCATTTATCCATATTAAAAAGTTACCACCATTAAGCTTTATACCAGTGACATGGGCCATGTCATTGTAGATAACAATAGAAACGGATTTATTTTCAGCCATGAAAACAAAAATTAAAGGTATCAATTTAAAAACACAGTAAAAAAAAGGCACTACTGGTATGAAGAGACGACATGAAAGAAAGAAGCACTACCGGTATGAAGACATGGTAGGAAGAACAAAGCAGTATCGGTATATAAGCACAATACGAAAAATAAGATCACAAGAATATAGGTGTTGTGGTATGCAACATAGAGAAATACCTAATTAAAACAAAAAACACTCACCCATATGGGTTAGGGGAACCACATGGAGAGGAACAAAAAAATAATATGGTGCCCCTTCCCTTTTTTGGTGTTTTATATACTAGCAAAGGTCTTTAGCTCTCTTTTTTATATACCTTTCATTTGTTGTAGTAGAAGAACCAAACGGAAAGAGGGAGGGGAATTAAATGGAGAACCAAAGGTGTCAGCTTGATAGACTAGTGTCCGGCAGTTTGATGCCTCTATTGGTGGGCGGGCCGGGGCACGGCTAGTTGTCGCTGCCTCTGAATCGATGGTTGGCGACCGACTAGCTGGCAGCCTGCTAGCTGTTGCTGCCCCGTGCAGGCGGCTAGAGCCTTTATCATTGTTTGTTGCTTGTGGGTAGTGGCAACAGTTCTTGGTCGTTGGTGGTGGTGGTGGCGTTGGTGGCATCAACCACTGAGAGAGAAGAGAGAAAGAGGAAGGAGGGAGGGAAGAGAAAGGTTTAGAGAGGATTAGGGTTAGGGTACTATGTCTAATACCATGTAGATGGAATAACAATAGTCTGAGTAGTTTGTAATGAGCGTCTGGGTCTCTTGTATATAGGAATCCATGGATACATGGTTACAATTAAGTAGGTAAACGGATCCTCATTGAAGTGTACTTACATAGTAAAAGGAATTGTTAATACAATGGGCCTAAGCCCAATTAACCAAGAAACCACTTATACTAACACCAAGAAGACCAACAATTAGGCGAAGACCGTGGTGGCTTAACCATAAGTTTGATTTAAATATGACATACAACTCTCAGAAAAGCTCGACTTCTGAGCATGACTAACTATTCTACTTTCCAACATACATTGTTTGGCATCATCTTGCTTCCCCTACATGAAATCTCACCCCAAGATCAATAGGAGAAACGGGTAAATGTTAGCCTAAGGGCATTTCTATTACCCATTTAGATGAGAAAATATTTCTCGAGTTGCAAGTCTAATGCGTTCATTAAGTGTATCAAGTTATAATGAAGACTATTCAAGATTACTAACAAAAGGATTGGTGATTTACATCGCAAAGCAATCAAATTGTATAGTGATATGAGTTGTAATGGATGAAATACATAGAAGATACTATCTCGTGTAAAGGACGAGTGACGAATGTTCTTTGACCTTTGAATACCTCTAGTCATACCTACCAGCTCCTACAAATATCACCAAATGAATTACCACTACCCATTTGAGCCTAATTATTTAATTCATCTAGATGACATCCATAAACATGATCTAGCAAAGTGTAATTTGACCAAGAGTTGTCAGCCGAACTACAAGTTCAACCAAGAAGGACTGTTGAGAGTCTAAACAAGACTTCAGGGTCATTCTCGTCAGACTGCCAAGAACCTATTGGTCAAACAGTCAAACTACAAATTTGGTGAAGATGTGTTCGATCAAACTTCTATTGAACCTAGAAAAGAACCTTGGAGTATTACCTTACTTAGAGGACCCCCCAGCCAAGCTAAGAGTTCATTTATCAGTGTGTTTTAACACTCATATGTTGTTTCAAATCCAGTTCAACAATCTATAACGACTAGTTTTTCTTCCTAGTGTCCAATGGATCTTTTGATGACTCCTACAAGGACACTTAAAGATTTGAGCATTTGATAAACCAATATATAATACGTTGAGCTTGATCCACACTTTAACTTCAATTAGTTCATAGTGCCTCAAGTCAAGTAGAACTTCTCCACCTAAGCAGACCTTACATGCATCATATGAGAGAAGTTCGCCTTAGCTTGATTAATCATGCTAGAGTTGTAATCTTCATTTTCCTCTCTTTCTTATTCTTGATGCAACTCGAGAAAAGCTTCTTCAAAGAAGGCATCTCTTGATGTAACTTTCAAAAAATCCTCAAGTGGGTATTCTACCTCGAACCGAGCAAAAGAGATGGAAGGTGGTATTCTCTCTCGTCCATATTCCAACTAAGAAGAAAGGTGGCTTTTTCCCTCGTCCACAACCCAAAGGAGAAGGAAGGTGGTGTTCTCTATCGTCCACATCCCAAAGGAGAATTAAGGTAATGCTCTCCCTCGTTCACGTCCTCAAAGGAGAAGATTGTCTTGTTAGAGCTCTCCCTAGGCCAACGCAAAGGAGAGATTCATATCGGTGTATTCTTTGTCATTTGTAGGTTATAAATTAATCTTATATCGTAAAGCCGAGTGGTCAAGCCACTAAGGGTGGAGTAGATTGTTGGTCCAAACCACCTTGCATCAGGTGTGCTTTTGGTTTGATTGCTTTCTCCTTTATCTATGTTTATTCTATATAATTATTTTTCCTTCAATAAGTTAGCATAATGAACCTTTTAAGTCTTGATTTTAGAATACTAGTTTCCATTCACCCCACCCCAGAAAGTCTTAATAGCAGAAACTAAGCTCACACCAATGTGCAAAGATGACAAGGAAAAAGCAACCACACTTCCTCTGCTACCAATCATACCAATGAGACTTCAAGTTTGTATCTTATCATGGAGCAGATCTGAAAAAATGTATGCCATAACTTGGAATCACGGAAATGATGTGCCATAGGAAACTAGTATCATATCAGGTATTGAGCCAAAACGGTGATATTGTATTGTATCTTATGTAATTATTGGATGTCGAAGTTAGCTACAAGTGTTGACTCTACTTTTTAAATCGGGATCAAGTTCCAACTAATTCTCGAGTAGCTGGGGATGGATACGATATAGTCACCAGTTCTGGCTCAATATTTTGACCCATGGAATCTAACCAGAGCTGGTGTAAATGCATTTCTCATTGATCTTAGCAAATTGGTTATCATCCTCCATGTTGTAGACTTTCAATTTCTCCTTTCTCATCTTCATTACATACATAGTGATGGATAAGTTTGCAAAAGAGTAGTAGAATCATTACTTGTCTTAGGAAAGTGTACTAGAATTTCTTTCTTCAGAACTTTACCCTACTTTCAGAATTTGTAAAATTCTAAAACCTTTAGAAGTGGTCAATGCAATTAATAAGCAATTGTGAAGGGAGGATCACAATTGTCTTGGTTGTAGATAATCAGGGTTTCAGAGAGCATAGGGTTGCACAAAGAGTGCACCCTCATATATATAACACTGTGACAATTACAGAGAGGTCCATACAGAATAAACAAATAACAAAATAAATAACAGAATATAGAAAACATATATTGTAACACTCCCCCTCAAGTTGGAGCATAGATATCAATCATGCCCAACTTGTCCACCAGTGTGCAGAAATGCTTCTTAGCCAGAAGTTTCGTGAAGACATCAGCAACTTGATCTTCAGATCTCGTGAAAGGAGTGCAGATTTTCCCAGCCAGAACAGACTCTCGAATAAAATGGCAATCCACCTCAATATGCTTGGTGCGCTCATGATAAACAGGATTATTGGCAATGAAAATAGCAGCTCGATTGTCGCAGTGCATCGGAATCGCATAAGAAGATTCAATCCCAAGTTCATGCAAAAGAGAGCGCACCCAGAGAAGTTCACAAGCAGTATGGGCCATAGCCCTGTATTCAGCTTCAGCACTGGAGCGAGCTACAACATTTTGTTTCTTGCTCCTCCAAGTCACCAAGTTACCCCCTACATAGGTACAGTAGCCAGAAGTGGATTTCCTATCAATCCTGCTGCCCGCATAATCTGAATCAGAATAGCCTTCAAGTTTACAGTGTCCAGATTTCTTATAATGCAAACCTTTGCCAGGAGCCCCTTTTAAGTATCTCAGAATGTGACATACAGCATCCCAATGACACTGTCTGGGCTTGTCTAAGTACCTGCTCAGAAGACCCACAGCAGTAGTAATATCAGGACGAGTAACAGTCAGATAAATCAATTTCCCAATAAGTCTCCTGTATTTCTTTGGCTCAGAAAACATAGGTGAATTATCATCGTCCCAATCAACATTGGGATCCATAGGAGTATCTGAAGGTCTTGCTCCCATCATACCAGTTTCCTGCAAGATATCAAGTACATATTTCCGCTGGGACAATACAAGAGCACTAGAATTCCTGGAAACCTCTATACCCAGAAAGTATCGTAATCTGCCCAAGTCTTTGGTAGCAAAATGCTTACCCAAATGAGTTTTTGTGGCCTGAACACCTGCAGAATCACTGCCTGAAATAATGATATCATCTACATAGACAATCAGAATAATAATCCCTGCAGACGTTTTCTTTGTGAAGACAGAATGATCCACTTGAGATCGTAGAAAGCCAAAATCAGAAAGAATCCTGCTTAATTTATCGAACCAGGCACGTGGACTTTGCTTAAGCCCATAAATAGATTTTTTAAGCCGACAAACTTTATGAGACTCCCCCTGAGCAACAAACCCAGGAGGTTGCTCCATGTAAACCTCTTCCTGCAGATCACCATATAAGAAAGCATTCTTCACATCAAGCTGTAGAAGAGGCCAGTCAGAATTTACAGCCACAGATAACAATATTCGAACAGAATTCAAGCGAGCAACAGGAGAAAACGTCTCAAAATAGTCAATGCCGTAGGTCTGAGTATATCCTTTGGCAACCAATCTAGCTTTCAACCGTTCAACAGTACCGTCCGGTTGATATTTGACAGTGTAAACCCAGCGACAACCAACAGGCTTACACTGAGGAGGAGGATCCACCAGCTCCCAAGTGTTTCTATCAGTCAAAGCTGTCATCTCATCCTGCATAGCAGAAGTCCATGATGTACTCCGCAGAGCATCCTGAATAGACTTAGGAACAGTAATAGCAGATAAGGCATGTACAAAATCACGCGCCTGAGCAGTGAGGTGGTCAGTAGATACAAAATGAGCAATACTATGAGACGTGCAGGAACGAGTTCCTTTGCGAAGTGCAATAGGAATGTGTAAATCAGATTGTACCTCAGGAGTAGCAGAACCTTCTGGAGGTGAAGATTGGTCGGCTGGGGGGGGTACATGGGAAGAAGGTGCCTTGTTCCTGCGCTGATAAACACGGAGCTGGGGACGAACCGATATCTCAGTATCAACAGTCTCAGGTACACAATCAGACAGAATCGGCAATGGTGGTGCAATGATATCTGGTTGCAAATTCTCCCCCGCAGATGAATAAAAAGGAGTGTCCTCAAAATACACCACATCACTACTGGTCAACCACTTTCTCGTAGTAGGATTATAACAGCGATAGCCTTTTTGAGTCCTCGAATACCCCAAGAAAATACATTTAGTTGCACGAGGCGAGAGCTTATCAGAAGACGGGCCAAGAAGACGGACAAAACACGTGCAACCAAAAATCCGTGGAGGAACAGAAAACAGGGGTGCCTCCGGATGTAAAACTTGGAATGGGATTTTGTTACCAATAACCGAGGAGGGCATACGATTAATAAGAAAACAAGCAGTCATAATCGCTTCTGGCCAATAAGAACGAGGAACATGTGAATGTAACATAATAGTGCGGGCCACCTCTAATAAATGACGATTCTTTCTTTCTGCAACACCATTCTGTTGTGGTGTATAGGCACAAGAGGTTTGATGTAAAGTTCCAACAGTTTTACAAAAACAGTCCACATCTTTTTGAACAAACTCCAAAGCATTATCAGTTCTAAAAATTTTAATAGGCACACCAAACTGAGTTTTAATTTCAGCAAAAAAGAACTTTATTGTGGATAGTACCTCGGATCTACTTTTCAACAGAAAAAGCCAAGTAGTCCGTGAAAAATCATCAATGAACAAAATAAAGTATCTATAACCAGACACACTTGGTACATTACATGGTCCCCACACATCAGAATGGACAATATCAAAAATATGCCTGCTGCTCATAGAACTGCGCCGCGGATATACCGATCTAGTCTGTTTACCCAGTTGACAAGACTCACACTGAAGACTACAGCTACTCATATCAGGAAATAAATGGCGCAGTTTGTCAGAAGAAGGATGTCCCAGTCGGTAATGCCACTGTAAAGTAGAAACTGATGCAGATAGAGCTGAAGCTTTAGTAGACTTTGGCATCTCGTCCAAGTAGTAGAGACCGTCAGCACCTTCATACCCCCCACCAATCTTCATCCTCGTGAGAAGGTCCTGAAAAATACAAGAGCCAGGACGGAATGTCAGGCTACAGTTTAGATTCTTGACAAGTTTGCTCACAGATAATAAATTCATAGGAAAGTTAGGCACATATAAGGCAGATTTGATAAAAGACTGAGAAATAATGTCCCCAATGCCAGAAACAGAAGATCTAGATCCATCAGCAACCATAACTGTAGATTTATGAGCAGGTGTAGAGATAAACTTAAACAAAGCCCGATTTCCAGAAATATGGGAGGATGCACCAGAGTCAATCACCCATTTATTATTACCAGATGAAGGTGGCAAATGTGAACTCAAAAAAGCAGTATCATAACCGGTATGAGCAGCATGAGCTCCACTCGTGGATGCGTCAGAAGAGGAACCACCACGCTCCAAAAGAAGACGTTCGACTTCAGCCCGGATGTAGTCAGCAGTAGTAGTGTCCGCAGTGTCTAAAGTAGGAGGATGTGTAGCACCCTCAGAAGCAGCAGTGGAAGAATCAGTAACAGTGTTTGCCCATTCAGGCTTCCCATACTTCTCCCAGCATTTTTCTTCAATGTGGTTCGTCCGACCACAGTAAGAACACAAACGGGATCCAGGCGAAGGTCTCGCAGCAGCAGTGGTAGCAGGAGGGGCCCCACGCCCAGCAGTAGTAGAACGACCACGCCCCGCACCAAGAGGAGGACGTCCCTCAGAAGAGCGGCCACGACCACGACCGCGACCACGGCCACGACCACCCCAGGCAGCTAAGGCAGTAGATTCCCCAACATCTGGTGTCGGGGAGGAAAGACGCAGAAGACGCTGGTAGGCACTCCGAAGGGAAGGCAGTGGATCACCAGCCAGAATCTGATCCACAACTCCAGTATAGGAGTCAGGCAAGCCACTCAAAAACTGAACCAGCTGTAGCTCATCGCGCTGTTTGCGCATAGTCGCCAAATCCGTGGACAAGGGATGATACGTCTCCAGTTCACCCCACAACCCGGTGAACGTAGAGAAGTAATCTGCGATATCAGTACCAGTGAAGGTGAGACGACTAAGCTGCTTGTTGATATCAAACACTTTCTTCGGATTCTGGCTGTGAGAGAAGGTGCCAGCAAGTTCATCCCACATCTTCTTCGCCGTAGGTAATCGGAGAAGAGTCACACTAATCTTCTCAACCGAGCTGTTGAGAATCCAAGTCATCACTGTTGAGTCATCACGGACCCAATCATCATAGGCTTTGACGTCCTTCAAATCAGCATCTTCAGCAGGCTGTGGTGGACCGGCCCGAATGAGATGGGAATATTTCCCTTGTGATTTAGCATAAATCACAAAGGAACAGACCCACAGCTGGTAGTTGCGCCCGTCAAGTTTGACCGTAGTAACTTGACGACGCAGATCATCAGTCGAGGACGCCATCATGAAGGCAGGCACAGCAGGCAGGCAGGACAGGCAGGTAGAAGATCACACGGGACCTCTCACATACAGACTACACCAAGGTGTAGTAGAAGACCCGGAGGCCGAAGCCTGCACGGGCAGGCAGGTACAAACAAACACGAACCGACGAAGGCTCTAGCCGAACAACGTACCGATCTCCCCCGGAAGACGAAACTAGGCCAGATCTACCAACCCGGCAGCGCACCTGCTGTGCGAACAACACCAACGGTTGCTCAAGCACTAGCGGAGCACCAAGCCAGGAGAGTAGACAGACCGGGACCCGGCGGGAGACGGTAGGCTAGGCCAGGGAGGGAGCCAGCCGGCGGGCTGACCTGCCCCGGCGGCGGCGGCGGAGACCGCCTCTGCTGCCGGCGGCGGCGCCTGGTGCTGCTGCCCCCGGCGGCTGCGGCGCGGCTGCTGGCCTGTGCCGGCGGCGGCGGCGCCTGGAGCTGCTGCCCCGGGGGGGGGGGGGGGGGGGGGGGGGGGGGGGGGGGGCGGCGCCGGAGAGGGAGGGAGGGAGAGAGAGGCCCTAGGTCGGGACCTGCTCTGATACCATGTAGATAATCAGGGTTTCAGAGAGCATAGGGTTGCACAAAGAGTGCACCCTCATATATATAACACTGTGACAATTACAGAGAGGTCCATACAGAATAAACAAATAACAAAATAAATAACAGAATATAGAAAACATATATTGTAACATTGGTCAATGTTTTAGAAATCACGAAGCAGTGCCAAAGCGCCACGATGGCGCTTAAGCGGGTGCTTTTTAAGTATATGCTTGATTTTTGTATATTTTTATACATAATTACACATATACATATATAATCTTATATTTTTGAACTTCTATACATATCTAAACCCATGCAATAGTGTAAAATTGATTTCTATACAATTTATTAATATTATTGTAGTGCAACTAGTAATATATATATGCAATATGTTTTAGAGTAACATAAAAGTAGGTAATAGAATAATATGGCCATATGTGTACAATCTACTGCATATTATAACACTGACAACAAAATGCTAGTGTAGATAATACAAAAGTACTTGTATTTTACAAACTTACATTATTAATGTAGATAATATGTCTATACTTAGCAATGTTACGACAATAACATAGGTAATACAAATATATGACCTGACACAAAACACTTATACGTAGTTGATTATGTTATACGATAATGTTAAATCGTAATGTTGAGGTGTAGATATGCAACACATTAATATATAGTAGTAAATTGGTAATGCATGCTGATGTCGTAATATACAATACCATATATAACATTAGACATTGCATACTATACAATATAAATATACATCATACAGACAGTAGTTCACTTATTGTAATAGACTAATAGTAGATATTGCATATCTATACTTAGTAATCTGTAGTATGCTAGTATACAAGTATAGAGGTACAAATAGGAGTGTGATCTAGATATTTGAAAAAATATTTCAAGCCTAGATGCTTGCTTACTTTAGACGGTCTTAGGCGAGCACCTGAAAGCGGTGGGGACCTTGCAGCGCTTAAGTGGACACTCAGAATACTTTTTAAAACACTGGTCTTGGTGCTTACACATTGACTAGATGGCATTTATGAAGGGAGTATTTTACTTCGGACCATCGGAAAGCATGGATAAAGGAGTGAATTGTGACTGTGTCTTTTCGGCAGTGAGGAAATAGGTATACATTGTATGCAACTTGGTTGTTTCGACGACGACATGAACAATTTATGCCATGAAAATTACCATTGTAATGTCTATGTCTATATACATTTGGGGGTCATTCATGTGTGAGGTAAGGATCTAAGTTGTTTCTCAGGGGTTTCGATGATAAAAACGAAGGGACAAAGTTATAAAATTTGCAAGCACGCGATATACACATGTATACACTTATTAATGCAATAATTTCATATATCATATACATCAGGAGGTCTTTGGCATATTATATATGAGTAAAAACAAGGTGAAGTATGAAGGAAGGAAGAGTGGAGATATTATTATTCAATTTTTCAACCCATATGACTGCGTGTAAGGTTTGGACCCTTGACCAAACCGCATATGGGAATTCAGTGCCTAAAGCGGACCATGGCCGCATATAAGGTTGACTGATCACTGATTTTTAATGGCCAAACTGCTAAGCTGGCAATTTTTTAAGTCACCCCCTATTCTTCATGTAACTAAAACCACCAGGCATTATAAGACTCAAACCGAACCGACTAGTTCAACTGTTTAAACTGGGAACCGGTCAAGTCTAGCGGTTCAGTCTGCCTCCAAACCCGAAATTGCCACTAAACCACCCAATAATCGATGAACCGACCAGTTAGACCAGTGACCTTGTGAACCGGTCTAGTTATTTACCAACCGGCCAAGTTTGATTCTACGACGAATTAATAGCCATGTGACTTCATGTGTTTGCTAAACAGAGGAAAAAACACCTAATCGCCTCCTAGCCTCGTGTACAATCCCCGATATCCGACTGTCCCCTTCCCCTTACAGTCATTGCTTAAGCCCTAGGCTCCATGGCATCTTGCATGTCCAATAGCCATCACCGTCCATTGCAAGCTCCGTCGCACTTTCACACTATGTCGTCGTATCCGTAATGCATCCCCCCTCCCCCCGTTGTCGTCCCCTTGGATCCCAGCCACGGCATCCCCTTAAAGCCCAACATCTGCAAGTCACTGGTCTAACTGGGAACCGGTCAGTCTAGCAGTTCAGTCTGCCTCCAAACCCGAAATTGCCACTAAACCGCCCAATAACCGATGAACCGACCAGTTAGACCAGTGACCTTGTGAACCGGTCTAGTTACTTACCAACCGGCCAAGTTTGATTCTATGATGAATTAATAGCCACGTGACTTCATGTGTTTGCTAAACAGAGGAGAAAACACCTAATCGCCTCCTAGCCTCGCGTACAATCCCCGATATCCGACTGTCCCCTTCCCCTTGCAGCCATTGCTTAAGCCCTAGGCTCCATGGCATCTTGCATGTCCAATAGTCATCACCGTCCATTGCAAGCTCTGTCGCACTTTCATGCTATGTCGTCGTATCCGTAATGCATCCCCCCTCCCCCCGTTGTCGTCCCCTTGGATCCCAACCACAGCATCCCCTTGAAGCCCAACATCTGCAAGTCAATTTGGGATCTGCCACCAAGCAACAATGCTACTGCCACTGCAAGGTCCTTCGCATTATGCTTCATCTTCTTCCTCTTCTTCTAATCTTCTTCTCTTCTTCTATTTTTCTTCCTCAACCAAACACCTCTTTCCCCCTCTACTTGCCTCTGACGAACACAATAGTGATAGTTGTTGGTCACCCCTCCTTTTCTCCCCTCTGATCGCCCCATCCTCATATGTATTCACTTCCTTTTTCACAGACAGACGACTACGGGTGCTTTCCCTCATGTTGTTGTTGTGCGGCTTAGCTGCTCTACCTATTGTTCCCCTGACTATTGTGCTTCTCTTTCTAGTATCAGGCGAATCCTCTACTCTTCTATAATACCATCCTCCATCTATGTTTAACACTACTAATGTACCTCTAGAAGTTGCGGCTAATTGTCTTATTATTGAGATGATTAAAAAAGGAGTACAGGGTTCTCTTTTATAAGATAAGAGAAAGCCACAGGGTTTAGATATAACCCATGTGGGATAAAACAAGACATAAGAATAACAAAGAAAAGAGAAAAAAAATAGACTAAGTAAAAACGCAGGAAAGTCTATATACTAATACTCCCCCTCAAGCTGGAGCGTAGATGTCTATCATGCCCAGCTTGGATGTCATAGCAGTGAACCTCGTCTTTGGTAGAATCTTTGTGAAGATGTCAGCCACCTGATCAGACGTATGAATGTAGGGAGTAGAGATTTGGCCCGATAGAACAGCTTCGCGGACGAAATGACAATCCACCTCAAAGTGCTTGGTCCGCTCATGGAAAGTAGGGTTACTAGCAATGAAAGTAGCTGCTTTGTTGTCACAATACATTGGAATAGGAGACGTATCAAAAATATCAAAGTCCTTCAGCAAGCTCCTAATCCAGAACAGTTCACAGGTAGTGTGCGCCATGGCACGATACTCAGCTTCAGCACTAGAGAGAGCAACAACAGACTGCTTCTTGCTTCGCCAAGTGACAAGGTTGCCTCCCACAAAGGTGCAGTAGCCAGAAGTAGAGCGACGGTCAACCTTGTTGCCAGCATAATCAGAGTCAGAATAGCCAAGAAGTTTGCAGTGCCCATGTTTCTTGTAAAGCAGGTCTTTTCCAGGAGAACTTTTCAGATATTTCAAAATATGGCAGACAGCATCCCAATGGCATTGCCGAGGTTTATCCAATTAACGACTAACCAGTCCAACCGCAGCAGTAATATCAGCCCGTGTAACAGTAAGATAGATGAGTTTACCAACCATTCTTCGATATTGATGATAGTCAGGATAAGCAGGAGAATTCTCATCATCCCAGTCGATGTCGGATCCAGAGGTATGCTAGCAGGTTTAGCACCTAGAAGACCAGTTTCAGATAGTAGGTCCAGAACAAACTTCCGCTGAGATAAGCAGAGACCAGAAGAAGACGGGACACCTCTATCCCAAGAAAATACCGTAGCGAGCTGAGATCCTTGGTGACGAAGTGTTTCTCCAGATAGCACTTTGTTGACTGAATACCAGCAAGATCACTTCCGGAAAGAATAATGTCGTCAACATAAACAATAAGGACAACAATGCCAGCAGTAGTATTTTTCACAAAAACAGAATGATCTGACTGGGAGCGTCGGAAAGAGAATTTCTGAAGAATAGTGCTTAGCTTGTCAAACCAAGCTCTGGGGCTCTGTTTCAAGCCATAAATTGCCTTTTTCAACCTGCAAACTTTAGAGGACTCCCCCTGACACACAAAACCGGGGGGCTGTGACATGTATACTTCTTCATGAAGATCACCATACAGGAAAGCATTCTTGACATCAAGCTGATACAGAGGCAGTCAGAATTTATAGCAACAGAAATCAGAATTCTCACAGAGTTCAGGCGCGCCACTGGAGAAAAAGTCTCGAAGTAGTCGACCCCATAGGTCTGTGTATACCCCTTTGCCACAAGTCTCGCCTTAAGCCGTTCAACAGTACCGTTTGGCTGGTATTTGACTGTGAAGACCCAACGGCAACCAACTGGAGAGCAATCAGCAGGTGGATCAACAAGGGTCCATGTATTACGTTCTGTAAGGGCCTTCATTTCTTCTTCCATAGCCTGACGCCATGCAGGATGTCTAAGAGCCTGAGTAGCATTTTTAGGAACAGATATAGCAGAAAGAGCCACAGTGAAGTTAGCAAAATTAGCACCCAAATTATCAGTAGAGCAAAAATTGCCAATTGGATGCATAGTACAAGTTCTTGTCCCTTTCCTCAGACTGATAGGAATATCAAGATCAGAAAATACCTGCAGAGGTGTTTGATCTGGCACAGAGGATGAGGACAATGGAGAGGCCACAGAGGGAGTTGTCGGCTTCGATCTTCTGTGATAAACTTGCAGAGGTGGCATTTCAATCGGAGTATCAGAAGTATCAGTCAGATCATCCACCACAGGTAAAGGCGTGTCCACTAGTAAATCCGAAGTGAGTGCAGAACCAGCCGAAGAATAGAAAGGCATATGCTCAAAAAATACCACATCCGCAGATACAAGCCACTTTTTAGAAACAGGATCATAGCATCGGTACCCCTTTTGAGTGCGAGAGTACCCTAGGAAAACACATTTAGTCGCTCTAGGATCCAATTTAGTAAGGCCTGGCCGAAGGTTCTTAACAAAACAAGTGCTCCCAAATATGCGAGGCGGGACAGAAAAAAGAGGTGCATCGGGAAACAGAACCTGATATGGAATCTGATTTCCGAGCACAGAGGATGGCATGCGGTTAATAAGATAACAGGCAGTGGATATCGCCTCGGGCCAAAAAGACTGGGGAACATGGTAGTGAAAAAGAAGGGTACAAGCAACTTCGAGAAGATGACGATTCTTGCATTCAGCGACACCGTTTTGTTGTGGGGTATAAGCACAAGAAGTTTGGTGGATGGTGCCCTGACGACGAAAAAAGGAGCTAACAGAGGCTTGCATGAATTCCAACGCATTATCAGTGCGAAAAATCTTTATAGGCTTAGCAAATTGAGTGTGGATCTCAGCAAAGAAGTCAGTAATTTTTTCAAGAATAGTAGATCTATCTTTAAGCAAAAATAGCCATGTTGTTCTAGAAAAATCATCAATGAAGCTCAGAAAATATTTAAAACCAGAAGTGCTCGACACAGAATATGGACCCCAAACGTCAGCATGTATAATATCAAAAGGTGCTTTAGAACTGATACTAAATTTTGGGGAAAAGGTAGCACGAGTCTGCTTGCCAAGCTGACATGTCTCACAATGAAAATCAGAACTAACTACATCAGGTAACAATGCTTTTAACTTCGCAACAGAAGGGTGGCCCAATCTATAATGCCACTGGATGCCTGCTACAGATGATGTCAAATATGCAGCAGTCTTTGGCTCGTCCAAGTAGTAGAGTCCATCCGGTCCCTCATTGCCTGAACCAATCGTCATCCTCGTGCGCAGATCCTGAAACAAAACACCATCCGGGTCAAACGTAATTGAGCAACGAAGGCTCTTCACAGTTTTACTGACATATAGTAAATTAAGAGGAAATTTTGGGACATAAAGAGTGGATCGCAGAGGCAGACTACCAGTGGAGCAAATATCACCAATGCCAGTAACAGGTGATTTAGAACCATCAGCTAAAGCAACAGGAGGTATAAAAGAAGTCTTGTGTAGTTTAGAGAATAAATCAGGATTGCCAGATATATGAGAAGTCGCACCAGAGTCAATCACCCAAGAATTTTTACCAGTCTTGGTCAGAAGGGCGGCACTACCAGCATTTGAATCCTCAGTAGAAGACGCCAGACGAGCTTGTAGCAGTTTTTCAAATTCCGAGCGAATCCAGTCAACTGTTGGTGGAGCAGGTTCACTTTGTTCAGATGTCACTTTATTAGCCCAGTCAGGTTTGCCGTATTTGATCCAGCAGCGATCTTCAGTATGGTTGGTGCGCTTGCAGTGAGTGCAGTAACGAGACTCCACGGGCTCAGCTCCAGATCCACGACCAGGTGCAGTAAAACGTCCTCCGTGGCCACGACCGCGGCCACGACCACGGCCACAAAAGGAACCACCAGAACGGACAGCGAGGGCTGCCCCATCAGAAGAATCGGGCGCGGATTGAGACACAGAAGGTAGGCGTTGGACCCTTTTGAGCACATCTCGAAGGCTAGGTAGGGGATCGCTGGAGAGAATCTGGTCCACAACACCAGCGAAAGAAGCAGGTAAGCCGGCGAGGAACTGAACTAACATAAGTTCATTCCGCTGTCGGTGCACTTCATCAATATCAGCAGTCAGGGGATGATACACCTGGAACTCATCCCAGAGAGCACAGCAGGAGTTTTAGTAGTCCTCAACGGAGTCGGTAGCCGAAAACTCCTGTTTGGCAAGCTGTTTGAATATCTCGAAGACCTTCTTCGGGTTCTGCTGGTGAGAGTAAACATGGGAAAGCTGGTCCCACATTTCTTTGGCAGTCTGGAGGCGGAGCAAGGACTGGTTGATCTTGGCCTCAACACTGTTGACCATCCATGTCATGACCCCATAGTCCTCTTTGGACCAGAGATCATAGGCTTGCTTCGTCTTCTCGTCAGCGTCTGCAGCAGGAAGAGCAGGGCCTTTGGTAGTCAGGTGAGAGTAGCGCCCTTGTGCTTTGACATACAACTCAAAGGAGGCCGCCCAGAGGTGATAGTTGGAATTATCCAACTTCACCGTAGTAACACAGAGAGGTCGAGGGAGATCTGGAGTCGCCATCGGACCAAAGTAGAATAAGCAGTAGCACGGACGCAGATAACAGTAGGCGTCAGTAGTAGCAGAAGTCAGCAGCAGGAGTCCAACACATGGACTAGCAGTAGTAGTAGGCAGGAGATCCAATCATGGACCTCAGAAGACCCTCACGGGGCAGAAAGGAAGAAAAGAACCTACGCCAACATGGAGGAAAGATCACTTCACCATGAGGCGCAGGCAGTCAGATGCGAAAAATTGATTTACGCCTTCAACGTGCCAGATCTGGAAAACGACCGGGATGTACGTAACTTTTTCGGAAAATGTACGGAGGCCAAAACGGAGTCTTAAGCCGGACGAGATGGTGAGCGAAGGGCTAGAGAAGATAGGAAGAAGAGAAGGGAGGATAGGGTGGGTGCTTGGGGCTGCGGAAATTGATGGTGGTGGGGCTATGGTAGTGGCGGCAAGAAGATGGAGGGGTCTGTTGGCAGCGGGCAGCAGAGATAACTGCTGGAAAAAGGAGAAGGGGGGGGGGGGTTGCGGTGGAGAGGAGAAGAAGAGAAGTAGTGGGCGGTGAGGGAGGAAGGCAGGGAAGTTGTTGGCGGTGGCTGGAGAGGCCTGTTGTGGTGGCGGCGGCACCAAGGTTGGTGCTAGGCGGCGGCCGCAGACCAGGGGGTTGTTGCTGGGCGGCGCAACAGGGAAGAAGGGGAAGGGTGGCGGCTAGGGTTGATGGGAGGAAAAGAAGGATTAGGGTTAGGGAGGATCGGGAGGCTCTGATACCATCTAGAAGTTGCGGCTAATTGTCTTATTATTGAGATGATTAAAAAAGGAGTAAGTTCTCTTTTATAAGACAAGAGAAAGCCACAGGGTTTAGATATAACCCATGTGGGATAAAACAAGACATAAGAATAACAAAGAAAAGAGAAAAAATAGACTAAGTAAAAACGCAGGAAAGTCTATATACTAATAGTACCAATTCATTTAGATGATTGCATTGTTCGTTACTCATTAGTTAGTTTCTTCTTATTGTTCATTAGATTGAAAGATGATTACTTCATGGATGATTCTCGTGTATAATTGTGCGCTTCCATTTAAATGATGATTTCTCATATCTCCTTTATATGTTTACTTTCCTTGATTTTTATATATTCTAGGATTTTAAATTATTCATAATGTCATGCTGACGTCATTGGTTGAACCAGTCCGACCACTGCTTAAGCCAGTGACCTGAGAACCGAAGGCCTCACCGGTTCGGTTCTGACAACCTTGCTACAATCAACCTACATTCTGCTTCCATTTCCTCTTTTTTTACAGTATATTCATCTATGGTTGTTTTACATTTAGCTAATAATTGCATATTTGTATATATTTAAGTTGTGTTTGGTTGCACATTTGCATAGTTGCATGTAAATATGTAATTGTACAAGTTAAATATGTAATTCTATTCTTATTAAATAACTAAATAGATATAATAAGTAAAAATAAAATAAAAAATCTAAAACCACATACTTCTGCTCATATTCCCGCTTACCGTGTATACTCTATTCAATAAGCTCTCTGAACTTACAACGCATACCGCTTTTTGAAACATTGTTATTATTATATTAGATTTTTAAAGTCCTCTAGATACAAGTCATAAATATATCATTTAATAAGATACTAGTTGATTTTCGTAAAAGATAAGGCAAAAATATCACAATGGATGTGATGGTTGACCTCCCATGTCTATTATCTGTTTCCCAAAAAGATTTATTGATGTCATTGATGTATTTTTCCCAAGTCATATGATTTCTATAAATCTAGGCATAGGTTCTATATGCATGAACTCCTCTAGGGCTTTCTCTTGCTCTTCTTTAAAGTCAATTGGTAGCTCAGGCACTGTAATTTGTGACTATGAAGGAACTTCAGCAACCTTTGTAATGTGACACTGTTTTTCTATCATCCTTTACTACTACATGATAATGATATGCTATAGTGAAATCCTTGCATGGACATTTGCATAAGCAATGGGATAAAGAAAAGAAGCACAACTACCATGTCCACCAAATGCATATCGTACGGATGGGGTAATATACAAATCATTATTACCATGTTCATCGTATGAATATCGTAGGAGTGGGATAAATATATGAAGTATTGTTTATATGTCCAACATACACATATTTTGGGGGTTGCATAGCAAGTGCAATATATATCTAAATACAAGATTAGCAAATTATAAGAAGAAGAAAATTCACAATAAATTTGTTGGCTTGTCTTCTTAAAACTAACTAGTAAATTTTCTTCCTACGTAAGGTAGTAGAATATATGTATAGTAATTAGATCATTACTAAATAAATTATAAACAGCAAGACAATACTAGTATCTAGTGGAGTACTCAAGGAGACCACTTTGTTACATAGTTGTTAAGGCAGCTAGGCACTAGGTGTTCCTTAGGGGGCGCCCAGGCGTTTTACTTTTTTTTTAAATAATGTAGATATTTAGATATGTGCATCATAATTTCACATTTGTAAATATTGATAATGACATTATTTGATAGTCATACATAGTATTTAGGCTAAATCACACCTAACATGACATAAGCTAAACATGATACGCCCTAATTTGAACTACATTGGTCTAAATTTAGACTAATTTAGCCTAGTCTGCCCAAATTTGGCCCAAGTCAGACCTAACTTCCCCAGATTTTCCCTGACTTAAATGAGACCTAATTTGGCCATTTAGACCTACCTATTTCCCCCAAATCAGACTGTTTACTCCAAACCAGACCTAATTTGCCCAAATTTGATATCATTTGCTCTAATTCAAACCTAATTTTGCATAACATGACCTAATCGAACCTAACTTTCCCAAATTTTCCCTATATTGACCTAAATGAGACCTAATTTTCCATTCAAACCTAACGTCCCCAAATAAAACCTAATTCCCCCAAATCAGACCTTTTTTTTTGGTAACCCAAGACTCTCGTAAGGCTTTCGCCGAGCCCAACCTGGGGAGCTCAGCCCCATCCCGTAAGGAGCATAGCCCATTAAGTCACGCAGAGGCCAGCTGCGCTACGGGAGAAACAATTTCGAACAGCACCACCAGGGGGATTCGAACCCGGGACTCTTCGTGAGGGGCCCCGTGCTGTGACCACCTGAGCTACTGCTCGCCGGCCCCAAATCAGACTTTTTGAACCAATACGTCCAAATTTGAGATGATTTGGCCTAAATCTAACCTAATTTTGCATAATGTTACTTAATCAAACCTAACTTCCCCTCAGTTGTCCCATATTGATCTACATGAGACCTAATATGGCCGAACTAGACCTAATTTCCTCAAATCAACCATATTTGCCCCAAATCATGATTGTTTTTCCCAATTCAAACCTAATTTACCCAAATTTGACCTAATATAGGTTAAACCAGATCTGTTTCAACCATAAAATGACTCAAATTGTTCTAATTTACCCAAATTTGACATGATTTATGCTAAATTAGTCTTTAAATATCTTAATTGGGGCCTAAAAGGCCTTAGGCGGCCACCTAAGTCATCTTGGGGGTTAAATGTCATCTCCAGAGCCTAGGCCGCCTTGATAACGGAGCTTGATTATAATGTAGATTTATGAAAAAGTTTTAGATCTATGATTCCTACAATTCGAAAAAAACATATCGAAGTAGATCAAATAAGTTGCCATTTAAACATTTTTTGGGGTTTATAGAATTTTATTTAAGATAGACATGGTGTGAGATAAAATGGCGGAAAATACAAAATATATCATGGATTAGGTTTGTTGGAATTATAATTACTGGAAATCCCGCATGTTCCCCCTTTTTCTCCCCTCATATATAACGGTGTCGGTATTATTGTAATTACAATCAAAAATTGGTAACATCTAGTGATACTTGGTAGTATACACATTGATATGCTGAAATTTTGTGATCCTATCGATACACATACAATTTTGTATGTGAATCATCAAATTTAAAATCTTGAGTGAAACTACATGACTTGGCATATAACATCCCAATTGAGGGTGTGAACTGAGGTGTCGCAATGCAACGGCAATGCAGCGTGGGAGAGGAAATAGGCCTTCTCCCATTTCATTAATAAGAGAAGTTGGAGAATTTACATAGAGGTCCAGTAGGATATAGAAATTACAAAATAGAATAAAGAGTTGAATATATATGAAATATATAAACACTCCCCCTCAAGCTGGAGTGTACACATCGTGTAGACCCAGCTTGTTGTAAAAACTCTGAAATGTTGCTGGACTCAATAGCTTCATAAGAACATCTGCAAGTTGATCTTCAGACTTGACATGCGGAGCCACAACAGTTCCATTCTTGATCTGATCTCTAATAAAGTGGCAATCAACCTCTATGTGCTTAGTACGTTCATGGAAGACTGGGTTCTTGGCAATGTAGATAGTCGCTTGATTGTCACATCTGAGTTCTACAGGAGACAAAATAGGAATCTTTAATTCAGAAAGTACACATTGAACCCATTGCAACTCACAACATGCATGTGCCATTGCTCTATACTCAGCTTCTGTGCTAGATCTTGCCACAACATTTTGCTTTTTGCTTTTCCAGGTAATAAGGTGGTTCCCAAAAATGTGCAATATCCAGACGTAGACCTCCTGTCATTCAGATTACCAGCCCAATTTGCGTCTGCATAACCAGTAAGAGAACGTGTAGATACAGGAGTCGTCGGCCTATAATAGATGATTCCCTTACCAGGTGCACCTTTCAGATATCTCAGAATACGACAAACTGACGTCCAATGAGACTGTTGTGGTGAGCTCATATGCTGACTCACCACTCCTACAGCAAAAGAAATGTCAGGGTGTGTGACAGTCAGATTTATCAATTTACCCACAATTTTCCTGTAATATCCTGGATCTGGATAATCAGTATCATCAGTCATCTCCTTCACATGATAGTTCATAGGAGTAGACACAAGCTTGGACTCAATCATACATGTTTCCTATAGTAAGTCCAGCACATATTTTCTCTGAGACAAATTGGTACCTGCATGGGATCTAAGTACTTCAATGCTTAGAAAGTATCTCAGTTTTCCCAGATCCTTTGTATGAAAGTGCCCCTGCAAGCCTTCTTTCACACGAGATATGCCTGTGGAATCACTGCCAGTGATAACGATATCATCAACATACACAGCAATAATAATAGATCCGCCAGAAGAAGAATAAAATAAGGAGTGATCAGTAACAGGACGAGAAAAGCCCATCTTTAGCACAACATCACTGAACTTGTCAAACCAAGCTCTAGGAGATTATTTCAATCCATAGATGGCTTTCTTCAATCTACACACCTTCTGACACTCCCCCTGAGCAACAAAACCAGGTGGTTGCTCCATGTATACCTCCTCTTATAGATCACCATGAAGAAAGGCATTCTTGACATCGAGCTGAAATAGAGGCCAATCAAATGTAGTAGCCAGAGAAATAAGAATACGCACAGAATTCAGACGAGCCACTGGTGAAAAGGTTTCAAAGAAATCAACCCCATATGTCTGAGTGTACCCCTTTGCCACTAGTCTAGCTTTCAATCTCTCCACAGAACCATCTGGATTATGTTTTACTGTAAATACCCATCTACATCCTACAACATTTTTATCTGGAGGTAAGTCTGCAAGTTCACAGGTGTTGTTTTGTAAAAGAGCAGACATTTCAACATGCATAGCCTGTTTCCAGCCAATATCCTTCATAGCATCAAGATGATTTCTTGGAATGACCACAGAATCAATCCTAAGAGCAAATGAGCGGGCCTGCTGAGATAATTTGGACAAACAACACACATTTGCAATAGGATGCTGAATAGTACAGGAACGGGTACCTTTGCGAACAGCAATGGGAACATCAAGGTCAGATGGTTCTTCAGGAATCCCTTGAGTAGAGGAAGATGGGGAGGGCTCAGAGACTGGAGTCGCTACCTCCTCCGGATCTTGTTTGCCTCGTCTGCTATAAACATGTGAATATTGTTGAATTAGTGGACCATCTGTTGACTGCTCTTCCTGAATTATAGTATAGTCAGGAATGATAGGTGGCACTCTCTCACTCTGATGAGGTGGTGGCACTCTCTCACTAGCATCTGATGGTGGCACTCTCTCACATAATTACTCCCCCTTACTGGGAACACTAGACAAATATGGAGTGGATTCATGAAATGCCACATCCCTAGACACAAACATACGACGGAGACTTGGACAATAACACTTGTACCCTTTGCTAGTGTTGGTGTACCTAAGAAAGAGCGTCCTAATTGACCTAGGAGATAACTTATCAGCCTTAGGATCAAACTTGTGGACAAAGGAAGTACAACCAAACACTCTAAGGGGAACAAGGAAAGGTTGATCTTTGGGACGTAAGACAGAGAAAAGAGTACATCCTTGAAGCACAGAAGAAGGTTGTCTGTTGATAAGGAAACAAGTAGTAAGTAAAGCGTCAGACCAGAATCGCTTAAAAACATTAGATTGAAACATGATTGTCCTGGTAATATCAAGAAAATGACAATTTTTCCTCTCTGCAACCCCATTCTACTGAGGAGTGTGAGGATAGGATCTATGATGTATCATCCCAACAGAACTACAAAAATCAGCCATAACATTTTGAACATACTCCAAGGCATTATCAGATTGAAGAACTTTAATATTGCAATCAAATTGAACTTTTATTTCTTAATGAAAATGTTTAACAGTAGATAACACAGACTCTCGACTTTTCAACAAATAAATCCAAGTCATGCGCGAAAAGTCATCCACAAAGGAAATAAAATAACGAAAACCATTATAGCTATGGTCTTTTACAGGACCCCAAACATCATTGTGGACCAACTCAAAAGGACAAGACGCTCGTTTATTGACACGACCAAGATAAGACATCCTATGATGTTTCCCCAGTTGACAGGACTGACACTCTAGAGACGATACTTGAGACAATTCCAGTTCTAACTTCCTCAGGCTCTCTAATGAAGGATGTCCATATTTGTAGTGCCACAGCAACGGAGAGCCACTCAACAGGACAGCTGGAGCAGGAGCAGATACTTGGCGAGGCAAACTGCCACCATGGAAGAGGTAGAGATCACCTTTCCTAGGCCCCCCACCAATCGTCCTCATACTCTTGAGATCCTGTAATACAAAACAAGAAGGTACAAAAGTTACCGTACATTTCACAGTATCCATCAATTTAGCAACAGACATAAGATTAAAAGGAAATGCAGGCACATAATGTACGGATTTAAGATCAATTTCAAGAGTCAGCGAAACAGATGCACTGGCTAACACTCTCCTCACTGAACCATCTGCTATTGTTACAGATTTGTGAGGAATATGTGAGTCAATGGAATGAAGTAGTCTCCTCATACCAGTCATATGTTGTGACACTCCAGAGTCAACAACCCATGATGAAGTAGAACCAGAAGCCAATAAAGAGGTAGCCTGATTACCAATGGTGGACGCCAAGTTGGCTGAAGACGATGGTCCCAAACTCAGATGCAGGGTAGCCAGAATAAATTTATCATATTCCTCCTTGGTGAGTGTGATGCCAGAAGAACCAGAACTCGTAGCAGGAGGCTCAGTAGACTCAGTGGTGGTAGCATAGTTTGTTGCTCCTACAGGAGGTGCAGCAAGTTGACCATGCTTCTTCCAGCACTTCTCAACTATGTGTCCAGGTTTGTCACAGAAAGTGCATTTAGGACGAGTTCCACGTCCTCGGTCCATACATGTCCATCCTCCTCTCACTGCAGCAGCTACGAAAGCATGAGAATCTCCCGGAGATGAGACTGCGGTGGGATCAACAGGTTTAAAATTTGCATGTAAAATCCTTGAATAAGCCTCTTCCAAGCTGGGAAGTTTATCAGAAGCTAGGATGACGCTGCGAGCTGAACTGCACGAAGAACTCAGACCAGACAAGAATTTTATTGTAATCAGGTCATCTCTGTCTTTGACTTGCTCCTGGACAGTCATTGGATGGTAGAAACACAGCTCTTATCTAATACCTTAGATCATTCTTCTAAAGGTATGTCTCCCAGTCGTTCTGCAAAGAGGCGGTCATATATCATGAATTGTGGAAGCACATTCTTCTATTGAGAATAATGTTTCTTTACTGCATCTCAGATCCCTTTGACAGTAGTGTAGAACATGAACTTCGAGGCAATCCCAGGTTTCATGCTCCCCCACAACCAAGTCTTCACCAGACTATTATGGTGCTTCCATTCAGCATAGCCTTTGTCAGTAGACGCAGGAGGATCAGAATCAACGTGTCTCACCTTGTCGCGTGACTCCAACACTGTATGGACAACATTCATCCATACGAGATAATTCTTCCCGTTCAGCTTGATGGAGGGGATAGGTGACATCTCACTGTAGATGGTAGATGCCTTGGTGTCCTCCATGATTTAACGAGTAAAAGAGTGTCGGATTGATACGCGTCACAAGAAGATTTGAGTGACGGAGAGATACACGTCGCGTCACAGAATCATATGTGTATCTAACGCATCCACAGCCCCCAACTGAAATTCCCTAATCACACATGGAGGAGAGTGATTAGGAATTTCCTACGTATCGACGGACCCTCCGGTTTGGGATTTAGAGATCCGTTGGATCAACCGAATGACCCAACGATCCGGAGAGAGAGGAGGGGGACTGCAGCTACTGCGCCTGGCCCGAGAGGCGGCTGCTGCACCCGCCTTGGGCCAACGACGGCTGTCCTCCCCTAGGGCGGCGGCGCGGCGGCCGAGGGTGGCTAGCGACTGCCGAGCGGCGGCTGCTGGAGCCGGCGACGCCCACTACGGCTGTTGCTGGCCGGCGGCTGCACTGGGCGGCGGCGCTCGGGCTGCTGGCAGCACTGGGTAGGGTTAGGTTAGGATCTTTGCTCTGATACCATGTGAACTGAGGTGCCGCAATGCAGTGTGGGAGAGGCAATAGGCCTTCTCCCTTTTTATTAATAAGAGAAGTTGGAGAATTTACATAGAGGTCCAGCAGGATATAGAAATTACAAAATAGAATAAATCGTTGAATATATATGAAATATATTAACAGAGGGGAAGCATAAAAATGGATGAGCTCAATGAGGCACAACCAATGACATTATTAACAGAATCAAAAGCAATGACGGAAGACACCAACAGACTTGTAGATATAGTGGTAGCTTAGTTGAACCAAAGTTGTCAACCTTATTGCTAGTTAGTGATGAGCATGGCATAGCCAATTGGCTTGCTGGCAGTCTATAGTCAGCCAAGGCCACACTTCATCCTGGACATGGAGGTGTGACAATGAATGCCGACCTAGTCACCATTCATTTCTAAAATAAGAGTAAATTGCAAACGAATGACCATTATGGCGTATGCCTAATGCTTAATCAAAAGGGGAAATGACAAATGAAAATGGTCTAACAAGAGAAGGGGCAACATGGTATAGATAGTTTGTCTTGAGTTTTACATGATGTGGGATCACCTTAGGGATGGAGTCTCCTAAAACATCAATCAATCAATACCTATCTTTTTAACTCTACATAAACAACCAAGGTTGATTACTAATGAAAAACTTGACTAGCCATAAAGCAACTAATTCAGTCCCAACAAGTTAATAACCATTCAAAATACAACGAAATGCACATGTTTCAACAGATTCTGATCTACATGATGCCTTTCTCAACCTCACAACAAAATCTCACCAACATATAGAAAATGGTGGTTTTTTTCAGTTATTTTGTCAAATGTGTCGGGTTCGACCTCACCGCAAGTACCACCACCACCTACAAAAATTGACTATAGTCCAACACATTGGTGCCCCTTTCAAAGCCCACACTACCGCAAGAATCCCTCTACAATGATACTATGCAAAAGGAGAGTATAAGGAGAAAGAAGGTTATAACAGAACTACATACAAAGGAGACTAGAAGTAGAGACAAGGACAGATATTGCACCTACTGAAAAAGCATAATGCAAGGAGAGAGTAAAGAGGCATATATGAAAGTGGGCCACTTCAAGAATTGAGCAATGCCGTTTTCAGAAAAGGTGGCATCCGGTACGCATTTCAAGAGGGTTCTACATACAGTATATACGGAATTGTGGCACATATGTGAGGCAAACCATTTTGGATTTTACATTTTGATTAGTTGATTTATACAATTAATAGCTAATCATATAACATTATTTGCTTTACCGATGAGTAATAGATTGGTATGCGTTAGCAATTACTACGGGATCAGTAAACTACCATTAGGGCCCGTTTGGTTTCGCTGGGTTGGAAAACAGGGGTTGCAACTACACACTTTTTTCAACTGAATGTGTTTGGTTTGACGTTGTTCCAGCCCACAGCTGGAAAACGAACCACATGATCTTCTCCGGTTACGTACAAAATGGCGGAAAATCAACCGCACACCGTATTGACGGGGTCCGTTTTCCACACTGCTGGACATGCAGGGAGTGGTGATGCACACCTTCCGGTCACCTTATATCATTGACGATGTAGAACAAGAAAAAAGGCTGTCTTATAGATGCATTGTTATGCCGTGGCAGTAAGAACACCATAGCGTACTTGATATGGAAACTACTTCCAACCAAATAGTAATCAAATGAAAGCATTATGTTAAATCTGCTTTAAACCAAATGGTGAACATTGCGGCAGCTTTCCTGATTTCATTTTCCTGTTTTTAAAATCATCCTAATAGTTACAAACACTTGCAACCAAATTAGCCCTTAGCACATAGCAATAACGAAGAGATGAATAAGCTAGCATTAGCATTAGCAATTATAGTGAAAGAATAGTACACATGAGTGTTTACTTAGGGAAATCAGTAACCTACCATGAGTCTTTAGCAAATACTAAGAGACCAGCAGATAAAAGAGATCAGTGAATGATGGCAACTAGTAACACATTACCTAACATTTGTAATTAGTAGATGATGGCAAACGGTATAGATATAATTGAAGGAGAAGAGGAAGAAGGTCAATAATTGAGATGCAGGAGGAGAAGGAGAAAACGATTGATAGAGGAGGAGGACTGAAGTTGAAGAAGAAGAAAAGGGTTAGCAATCGAAAAGGAGAAGGGAAAGATGATGTATAGCAGGTGAAGACGAGGAGGAGGTGGAAGGCCGAGAAGGTGACAGGGAGGATGTGATAGACGAGGAAGAAGCCGTGGAAGAGGATGATCCGAAGTTGACGAAGATTCCGAAGGTCACAAGGTAGTGGAAGACGCATCAGGGGTAGAAGAGGCGGAGAACGAGACAAGGAATAAGAAGAAATAAATTACCTTGGTTCCTCTGTTGGTGGAACTCCTGAGAAAACTGGAGGGATGATAGGATCGCTGCTAGAGAAGGGAGAAGGGGAACCGCCGATGTACCACGGATGTAGGGAATCGTTGCGGTCGCTGGAGAACAGAGAGTGCCGCAACTGCTGCTGGCGTGGCCGTCAAAGAATAAGGAAACGCCGCTAGATCTTCGGGAGGCTCAGTTGGAAGCGATCAAATCAAAATCTAGCAGAAACCGGTAGGGGGTACCGGTTGAATCGGGAACTGACTTGGGGCGCCCAGTTGGATCACATACCCGTTAATTAGACTGAACCGGTTGAAACAGGTCAACGGACCAGTTGAAAATTGGGGAAGAAGGTCCCGGTTATGTGATGGTGAAGTTTCATAAAGATTTGTTTCCGCAAGATATTGGAAGCCTCTGTCTCGGATATCGGGATTTTATTGAGAGTTTGGCTATGGAGAGGGCTTGCAAGGCTGTTGAGTTGATGCATCTTCTTCCTCAGTTGGGTGATCCTCAGAGTGAGCTCTTTTGCTCCGATCCTGTATGGGTATCTCAAAACTCTTATTTGGCTTGAGGACTTGTCAACCTATGTACATGGAGAAGGCAACATCATATTTTGACAGAGGCTTACGTGGGTCTATAGAAGACATTGTAGTCTATGGAGGTCCCTTTTTTGGAGACCTCCAATGGAGGATGGCTTCATTGCCCATTCGGCTTGACGGTTTGGGACTATATTCAGCAGTTGATGCTTCTTCGTATGCTTTTGTGGCATCTAGAGTCCAATCTTGGTTTCTTCAGGATCACATCATGCGAGGTAGTGAGATTCACGGTATGGACCATGATTTTTATTATGTTGTAGATTGTCTTTGTGTCAGGATACCCTCTTTTGATCTTAGTTGTTTTTCTAAAAAAGACACCGTCCCCCCAAAAGCCCAAAATGCTTTGGTGAGTGCTCTTTTTAGTAAAATAATTGAGGACATAGAAGTTAAATTTGACATGACCATTAGACAGAAAGCCATTTTCAAATGTCTATAAGTTGATCACGCTCAAGATTTTCTCCTTGTTATTCCAATAGATGGACTTGCTCTGCATATGTCGCCAGTGGAGTACCGTAGTATCTTAAAATACATTCTGATGATCCCTCTATTTCCAGCAGATGAGGTATGTCCAATCTGTCGTAAGGCATGTTTGGACACTTTTGGAGAACATGCAGTTCATTGCAGAGAGCTTCCAGGTTTTGAATACAGACATGATCTTGTTAGAGATGTTCTTTTTGATGTACTCAGACGTGCAGGTATTGCTGCTAAGAAAGAGGCGCATGTGAATTTTTTAACTGATCCACAAGAGAGAAGATCGACACTTAGACATGCTGATGTCTTGATTTTTGGGTGGATAGGAGGGAAACATGCATGTGTGGACCTTACAGGAGTTTCTCCACTGGTGGGATTGAGGAGTGGAGCTTTTACAGCAGGACATGCTGCCCTTAAAGCTGCTTCAGCCAAAGTGGGTAAGCATGAGAAAGCATGTATTGAGAATCAACATGCCTTTATTCCCTTTGGATTTGATACTTTTGGATTCTTAGCACCAGAAGCTGTGGAGCTTCTTAAAAGAGTCCAAAAAGTTATGAATAGTAATGTAATGCCTCCCAAGTATATGGATGTTGTATTTCAGAGGATTGGATTTGCTATCCAAAAAGGACTAGCGGCACAGCTTGTTGCCCGTCTGTCTTCCTCTTCAATGTAAATCTTTTCATGATATATATTTTACTTATTAAGTATTTCCAATTATCTTTTGTGCCATAGGCTAAGTGGACTCTGGATTAAAGTTTATGTTGTTTGGTAAAGTTGGAATGAACGAGATTTAGAGGTGTTGTTACGGGCTTTTCAATATGAGAATATCCGGATTAACTCACCCTTGTTCTGAACATGTTCAAAAACTGTATTCGGATTTGTCTCGTCTTTATTATGTCATACATTGGATCGTAATCAATTTTTCAAACTAATCATCGTGCAATATGTGTTTAAATCCATTATGGGTCTGACATTGCTCCAAATTTAGCGTTTGAGTGGTTTTAAAACAGCTAAATCCGAATATTCTAATCAGCCCAAGTTAGATTAGATTTTGGGATTGGTTCCTAGATAGCAGCTAAAAAGTTTCTTGTGGTATTCGCCGCTCCCAACTGTTGACGATGCCAAATACATTTTTGCTGCCTCTGTTGTGGTTGTATATTCTAAATTTTGTTTGTAATGCCATTGATGTATTGTACGATTTTAAAAAATACATGCGGAAGCATAAGAAAATCAGTCCAATTAGGGCGAAGACACTCCCTCAATACGAGTCATAAAGAAAATATCTTTATCGGTAAGCAAAATTTACCATAATTAACAAGGTTTCATAAGAAATAAAAATGTAGACCATGCATGGTTCTTTTAACAGAATTAAAAGGACATGTATTCTAAATCTAAAATAAAGAACAAAATCTCATATCAAAATAAAATCCATGAGCCGGTTTTCAGTGTTCATACAGCCATCAACCAATATCAACTAGGTACCTGCAGGATCCAGATGCAGGGGAAAAGTTTTCAGTCACGTATGCGGCCACAAAGGTGTAAGATATATATTAAAAGACAATCTAACCAGTAAATTCATGTAGGAGATAAACAATAACTAACATCATCGACATGATAACCAATTTTAGTAATTTTAAGAGTCAATGAGCAAAATATGCATGAAGATGCATTCAGTAAATCTTAAGTTCCAAAGATTGTAGCCATACCACGAGGATATAGTCAGTAAACAGACACACCACAGGGGTGCAGTCAGTCGGTCACACCACGAGGGTGCAGTCACCACAAGGGTGCAGTCAGTCAGTCACACCACGAGGGTGCAGTCACCACAAGGGTGCAGTCACACCACGAGGGTGCAGTCACCACGAGGGTGCAGTCAGTTAGTCAACCTATGAAGTTTTACCTCCTAGATATTTCGGTCAACCCGAAGTGGGCAAAGCTCCTAAATTCATTACACAAGATTGGGCACAGTTACCACAATGTGGCATATTGGTATCATGAGATGGACGTCAATGGTTGACCCTAAGTCAAGGTCCCTAAAGCAGTATACATTGTGGTCATAATTATTCATATAATCATGTATAGGCACAATCCATATTTGTTTAGCTTTCATCTAGTTTGTTATTCTGTATTTGCTCACAACAGAGCAACATAGTTCAAGAGAGCCTCACCTTTAATACAATATTTATCTTCCCATTTTTAAATAGGTGTGACGACCCGACAACAAATCATACCGTCACTGTGTAATTAATTACGGAATTAAACATAAACAGCAGATTAATAAAAATCACTAAAAATTAAAACATTTTGCAAAGAGATCCAATTCTAGAAAAGTCTTATAAAGAGAACCAAAGTATTATATATATATATATATATATATATATACATTCTGGTTCACAAAGTACATATCATGTACCTTCTCTTCTCGAGGATTACATACAACCGTTGCTCTGTTAAATCTACACATAAGCAACATAAAACCTCGAGACATTCAAGCCAAAACTCTCAGATCGATCATAAAAGCACTAACTACTGACTCCAAGGACCTGAGAGTACATAGACGACACATAGGACTCATATCTACAAGACACGGCAGTCAGTATCTCCACCTGAGATGTTACTGTTGTACATGATGTTGTTGTCCTTCCCCTGTTGTATGGTTTCTACCTCCTCATTCTCATCCACCTAAAAATGTTAGTGATCAACAGAGTGAGACCCATGTCCCAGCGAGAGATATAACTCTCCGCCAAAAAATATTATTATTGCAGATAAACAGAAATAAACTAAGCATTGGATTCTCTATTAAAAAATAAGATTTAATCATTATTAAGCAGAATAGAGCAATATCATCTCTTAAAGCATTACAACTATAAATGATAAAGCAGTAAATCATCTATTCATTTTAATAAGAAATATGAAGAACATGTATAATATTTATCCACTTTAGGATACAATAAGCAAAATAACATCAACCAATGATTTCCGTAATTCATCCTTAAGCAAATATGCTACAGGGCTTATTACATTTTACAATCATTTGTATGCCCTGAGGAAGTGAGATGTACCGCTCAAATCCAACCTTCGGTTGCGAAACCCAAAGTCGGTGCCATACAAGATCAAAGGAAGAGCCGGACTCCACGATCTCATCCGTCTCGGTCAGTGCAAGACCACAAGCAGGACCGTAGTCTCTTGCTTAAGTGACCTCAGTCACAGGGTTAGCTTTCATAGGCTACCCATTCTCTAGCCCGCCTTTGTACAGGTCTCGGTGCTAGTAAATCTGAGCCACGGGCCAGTTCACCATGCTCTCTGAGCCATGAATGCATTCATGCTTTATCACACTGAGCCATGGGCATGTTCACCATGCTCTTAAACATATCTTGAGTCTACAATCGAAGTTGCACTCTAATCCTCCTGTTTTCGGCTAGGAGAAACCATGTATATTCAACAATATACGCTCCGGATTAACCAGCAGGAGAATCCATTTCACCATCACCAACTACTGACGATGATGGATCTATGGCCAGGGCTCTACATGATAATATTCCACTTGATTATTTAAGTACATTACCATATTCTTTTAGCATCAGTCAAGTTTTCAAACAAGAATTATCATGACAAATGCTACAAAGAAACATATAATACTTCTATCAAGTGCTCTTCAAAACTTTATAAAACATTGGGATCTCAATCCCTTATCTCATTACTGGGGATTCACATCCCTCAACAATATCATCATCATGTTTACTAGATCTGGGTATTCAAACCCTTAGTTCATCACTGAACATGGTTACCACTATCAGGTAACTATTACCTCCAGGTCATCTGACCAAGGTATTCATGATACTTGTTACACAAGCATCTCACATAGTTCACCAGGCATATTTAACTTCTTATCACCCCTCACTAAGCAACAAATAAAATAATGGCTCGCAAGGCCCATTAACATCATAGCTTATACCTGGTTATGCTCATCATCTCATGATACTTGCATGGTTAGTATACTTGATAACAACCATATCAATCACATATCAACATTATGCAATATAAAGATAACATCACTATTCCCTTATTAGGGTTAGGGTTTCCCATCTTTATCAATTAGAGTTTCACATAACGTCACCCTATATTGGGGTTTCACATAACATCACCCTATATTAGGGTTTCACATGACATCACCCTATATTAGGGTTAGGGTTTCCCATCCTTCTCGATTAGGGTTTCATGATCACATTATCAAAGATCAAACCCTAATTCAAAAATCCATGCATCTTGGAGAATGCATTGATATTACAATTAATATCCAAAACCTAACTCATTGTTCCATATGTCTACAATTACATAATACCTTCATAAGTATTCAATTAAACTTATGTATTGTAATTTTCCTTATTGATTAGGGTTTCCATTCTCCATTGATTAGAGTTGTATGATTACCTCATTAATCCAAACTCTAAGTCAGTGCTTCCACATATCTTGGAGCACATAGCATTATTTAAGTATTAAATCATACTTATCATTGTTCCATGTACTTAGGAACACACATCATCATCATACCTTATTAGGTTGACTTAACCTCTTACTAAAGTACATACAACTAAGCTTATCATAGTGTATTGAATTTAATACTTTCATAGGCATTGAGTGATAATCACTCTAATTATACTAATCACCTAAGTACTTTAGAGGTACTTCCATTGAAATCAACCTTGAGATACTCTTCAACCACTTATGGGTTTATTAGTACTTACATGATTTAACTCAAGTGGACCTTCAAACGTTCTGGACCAATTGAACCTTCAAACGGTTTGGACCAATTGAACCTTCAAACAGTTTGGACCAATTGAACCTTCAAACGGTTTGAGACCATTTAGACCTTCAAACGGTTTGGTCCTAAACCTTCAAATGGTTTGAGACCATTTAGACCTTCAACGGTCTTGGCCTCTATATCCTTAAACGGTCTTGAACCTTTTGCTCATCAAACGGTTTTGAAACCGTTTCAACCCAAGACCCTCAAACGGTTTGAAGATTGATTAACCCTAAACATTTTGAGACCGTTTGATACTCAATCAGTTTAAATAATGATTAACCCTAAACATTTTGAGACTGTTTGATCCTCAATCGGTTTGAATATTGATTAACCCTAAACGGTTTGAGACCGTTTCATCCTCAATCAGTTTGAATATTGATTAACCCTAATCGGTTTGAGACCGTTTGATCCTCAAACAATTTGAGACCGTTTAGTCCTCAAACGGTTTGAGACTGTTTGGTCAATTCAGAGTTGAAACTGTTTGAACCTCAATTAGGGTTTTGACATCAATTTATCTAGGGTTTTGAAACCAATTGAGTTCTAAACGTTTTGAAATTGTTTGTCCATCCAAGGTTGAGACCATGTGGACTATATTAGGTTGAAACCATTAGACCTTTACATTTTTGAAACCATTTAACCACTAACGTTTTGAAACCGTTTGACCTCTAACAGTTTTGAAACTGTTTGGTCACCAATCGGTTTGAAACCGTTTGGTCTCTAACGGTTTGAAACCGTTTGACCAACTAAATGAAATCGTTTATTAAAGATATTCTTGATGTGTGTGCTAAGATGATGCCATCATCATCAAGCTTCAGACCTATGAATTCTACTATCATATATGTGATGAATTCATCAATTTATTCAAGAAGAACAAATAAAAGATAAACATATGATGAGAAATTGAAATCAATAATAACATTGATGGGTTCAAGTTATATAACCCACCTTAAAAGTAGCTTCAAAGCTTCAAGATTCTCATCTCTAATGGTGAAATAAGCTCCTTCAACTATCCAAAGTTCATTTCCAACTCTTTGAATGCAAAAGATATCCAAGGTTGAGCATTAGATGGAAGAGAGAAGAAAATGAGTGTTGAAATCCGATTTCAACCATTAATTCAAGGTTGAAGATGATCATGGAGCTTACCTTCAGCTTGGGGAACATTTTCCTCCTTCTCCTAAGCTCCTTGGTCGTCGGCCAAAGCAAGGGAAGAAAGTGGTTTGCAAAAATAGCCTTTCAAGTAAGGAGAAAATCGAGTACATATAATTGATTTTCTAGGAGAGAGAAAGTAGAAGAAAATTCATCCACTTTCTTGCCACATGCCCCCTCCCTTTCTTGCCTTCGAAGCCATCTTCCTTGCCCTCAATATCCTCTCAATTATCCTTGAATTAAAAGCAACCACTTAAGCACTTTAATCGTTATAATACTATTATCCATTTTTAGTGGACATTACTTTTTAATTAACAAATGTGAGTGGATTTCTTCACCTACTTAGGATATTTCGGTGCCACTCAAGGCATTTGGACATCCTCCAACTATAGGATTTCAACCACAACCTTTTTAGTTGATGGGAACTTCAATTAATATATTTATTTTTGCTACAAAATAAATTAGGGTTTCAATTATGCTTAAATCTTGATTATTTTATTATCAAGATTATATCTCCTCAAAAGTAGTTCAAACAAGACGCCCCTTTCTTTTTATTTTCTCTAAATGATACCAAGAAACAATAGGGACATAATAGAGGTGGTATTTTACATATCCAACCCTAGGTTTTGGTAAATTGCAAATTACACCAAAACTAATATTCAATACACAAACATTATTCAAACAAGCTCCTTCTTGGAACTTAGGCTTCCACAAGCCATACCTCAACATCATTCTCATTCTTATGACGCCATAACACTTGAGGAACATTTATCATGTAACATTTGCAAGGTAACCCCTTAAATTGGGTAAATTTCACTTTAGTCCAAAATAGGTAAAAATATTGTTTCAACATTATTCAAATAGGACCAAAATTGAAACATAACTCTCCTTTAGTCTTAATTACTTTTCAAAAGATAAATACAAGAATATAAAAGACTAACTTAAGCAAAACTTCTAGGGTTAAGGCATAACCCAGGTCAGGGATGTTACAACTATCCACCCCTAACAGGGATTTTGTCACCGAAATCATCAAGAGAAAAGAGAAGGGTACTTCCTCCTCATCTCTTCCTCCAGCTCCCACATAGCTTCTTCAATGCCACGATGATGCCAGAGAATTTTCACAAGAATTATGTCTTTCTTTTTCAACTTTTTGATTCTCCTGTCAAGAATCAACATTGGTCCCTCAACATAATATATATCTTCATTTAACTCTACCTCCACATGTTGCAATACTAACTCCGTATCAGGGTGACACTTTCTCAGCATGGATATATGGAATATTGGATGCAATCTGTGTAGTTCATGTGGCAACTCCAACTTATAGGCTACCTTTCCAATCCGTTCAGTGAATGGATAAGGCCCCATAAATCTAGGAGCTAACTTACCCTTTTTCTGAAATCTAAGAACACCTTTCCAAGGTGAGACTTTGAGATATACTCTATCTCCAACTTGGAATTCTAAAGGTCTTCGCCGTTTATCAGTGTATGACTTTTGTCTATCCTGTGCAGCTTTTAACTTTTGTTGTATTACTTTAATCTTCTTAGTTGTCTGTTGCACTAATTCAGGACCCAAAAGTTGGTATTCCCCTGTTTCATACCAGCACAATGGAGATCTACAACGTCTACCATATAATGCTTCATATGGTGCCATATCAATACTGTGCTAATAATTATTGTTGTAAGTGAATTCTATTAAGCTCAAGTGTAGATCCCAACTTCCTATAAACTGAAGGACACATGCCCTAAGCAAATCCTCTAAGGTTTGTATAGTCCTCTCAGATTGTCCATCTATCTGTGGGTGAAAAGTGGTACTAAACCTTAACTGCGTACCCAAAGCTTTATGTAGTCGTTCCCAAAAATGACTCGTGAACTGGGGACCTCTATCAGAAACAATTGTAGTTGGAACCCCATGTAAACGCACTATCTCATCTATATAGAGTTGTGCAAGTTTCTCAGCAGTATATGTTGTTTTGACAGGAAGAAAATGTGCTGACTTAGTCAACCTATCAACTATCACCCAAATGGAATCATGACTTTTGGTTGTTCTGGGTAAACCTACCACAAAGTCCATGGTCACGTGATCCCATTTCCACTGTGGTATAGGTAAAGGTTGCATTGTTTCTACAGGCTTTTGATGTTCAACTTTAACTTACTGACACACTGGACACCACATAACAAACTCAGCTACATCTTTCTTCAAACCAGGCCACCAATACATATCTTTCAAGTTATGATACATTTTGGTGCTCCCTGGATGCATTGCATACATAGATGAATGAGCTTCCTCCATGACTAACTTCCTTAAGTCATTGGCATCAGGTACTACCATCCTACTATAGTAACAGACTACCTCATCATCTGACTCATGAAACCCATCCCGTTTCTCATTACCGTACTCTGACCTGATCTGCTGAATCACAATATCAGCTTGTTGTGCCTCTTTGATCTGTTGTTTTAGAGTAGGTTTTATGTGCATTTTAGCTAATAGTCCAGCTAACAAGGATACTTTAAGTTGTACATTATTTTACCTCAAAGAGACAAGCATGTCTCATTTAAATCACACTAAAGAGTTCAACTGTGCTTTGTCCATGTTTGGTGATGATGATTTTCTACTTAGTGCATCAGCCACTACATTAGCCTTTCCTGGATGATAATCAATTGTACAATCGTAGTCCTTAATTAACTCCATCCAGCGGCGTTGTCTCATGTTCAACTCATGATGTGAAAAGATGTATTTTAAATTCTTATGGTCCGTGAAAATCTAGAATGTCTCTCCATAGAGATAATGTCTCCAAATCTTCAACACATGAACCACGACAGCTAATTCTAGATCATGTATCGGATAATTTTCCTCCTGTTTCTTAACCTGTCGAGAGGCAAAAGAAATCACTTGATTATCCTGCATCAACACACATCCTAGACCATTCTTAGAAGCATCACATACAACAATATACCCCTTTCCCTGCTCAGGTAACACTAACACAGGTGCACTGGTTAACCTTTCTTTCAACAACTGGAAAGAATGTTGACACTTGTCATTCCAGATAAAAGGAACCTCCTTCTTGGTCAACTTGGTTAAGGGTAATGCTACAGAACTGAAGTTCTTAATGAACCTCCTATAGTAGCCTGCCAGTCCTAGAAAACTATGTATCTCCGTTGGTGTCTTTGGTTGTTCCCACTCCAAGACAGATTCTACCTTTTTAGGATCAACACGTATACTTGAGGCAGATATTATGTGTCCTAGTAAAGACACTTCTGATAACCAGAATTCACACTTACTGAATTTGGCATATAGCTTGTGCTCTCTCAGTAAAGCCAGAGCTTGACGAAGGTGCTTCTCATGCTGTCGAGCATCTCTACTGTAAATAAGGATGCCGTCTATAAAGACTACTATGAATTGATCAAGGAATGGCTGAAAGATTCTGTTCATGAGTTCCATGAATGCATCTGGTGCATTAGTTAGTCCAAACGACATAACTATAAACTCATAGTGACCATACCTTGTCCTAAAGGCTGATTTAGGTATGTCACTAACCTTGATACGTAACTAATGGTATCCTGACCTCAGATCTATTTTAGAGAAGATAGTTGCACCACACAACTGGTCAAACATGTCATCTATCCTTGGCAGAGGATATTTTTTCTTTATGGTTACTTTGTTTAGCTATCTATAGTCGATGCATAATCGCATAGACCCGTCTTTCTTTTTAACGAAAAGAACCGGAGCACCCCATGGCGAAGTACTTGGTCAATTAAAACCCTTTTCAAGCAACTCCTGTAACTGTTTCTTGAGTTTTGCCATCTTAGCAGGTGCCATTCTATAAGGTGTTTGAGCTATTGGTTGTGTAGCCGAGATTAGATTAATATCGAAATCAATCTCTCAGGGTGGAGGAACACCTGGAAGTTCCTCAGGAAACACATCCTCAAACTCCCTAACAATTGGAACTTCAGAAAGATTAGGACTCTCTGCTCTGGTATCTACCACATGTGCCAAGAATGTGAAGCATCCTTGTCTCATCAACTTCTCAGCTACCATTATTGACACTAGACAGGTTGGCAGAATATTTCTGTCCCCCTGAAAGATCCATGTATCACCATTGTCTGTGAACATAACCTGTTTGGAATCACAATCCAAGACAACCTTATACTTTTCTAGGGTGTCCATCCCAAGGATTATGTCGAACCCATGCATCTCAAGTGGTATAAGATCCACCTAAATGTTATGTTCTGAAAAAGAAAGAACACAGGGAGAACATACCTCCCGCAACAATGCAGATCCAACTAACGGAGTTTCTAATAACAAGTTATCTGCTCTATGACTGACAGTCATATTGCAGTCATGAATCACTTCTCGAGTGATAAAGGAATGTGTAGCACCCAGATCAATCAAAACAGATACAAAGCAGGATGAAGACATATCACAATGAAATAATTCCATCTGACCTGTCATGACTCGTAGGTTGACCACTGCTTCCGGCTGATTCATAACATAGAATCTTGTCATTGCTGGTTGTCGACCACTTTCCCTGTTGTTGGACATAGATGAGCTAGCTTGGGACACATGTCCATGTCCTCGAGTGCCACTGCTAAACTGTCGCTTCTGAGAGCCTTGTTGACTCTGCCTCGGTGGTTGGGTTACACTCACGTCTCTAGCTAAACAATCTTTCATCAGATGCCCCATCTTCCCACATTTATAACATACTCTATTCTCCTACTGTGGTCTATATGGTCCTATTACTGACATTGATGCTGAGTTGTGGGCTCTTTCTGGTGATAAACTACGACCTCTACCCTTGTTGGATGTCCACTGTGTTTGGGTATTGAACCTTTGTGGTGCTGTTGGTGTAGAAAACCTTGGTTTCTTAAAACTTTTGGACCTTTGTCCTTGGAACTATGTATACACCTTCTTACTGTTGGCTTGACGTTTCTCAGTCATAGACCTTTCTATCTACCTAACTGACTCCAAAAAGGTGGCAAACCTCTCTCTATTCTCTAGAGTAGATACGGGTGTGGTCAAATCAGCATTCAAACCCTTCTCAAAATGATGAACCCTCTCCTCATCTGTAGTGGCCATGTGCGGAGAGAACTGTAGAAGCTCCATAAACTTAGCTTCATACTCACTAATGTTAATTGGTCCTTGCCTTATCCACTCAAACTGAGAGATTTTCTCATCCAGGTAAGTCTTGGGAAAATATCTACTAACAAACTCTCGTCGGAACTCTTCCCATCCGACTTCAACACCTGACCTTTTGCCTTCTTCTATGGCCCACCAATGGCCAGCACTCCCCTTCAATAGGTACATTGCATGCCTAACCTTCTCAGCTTTAGGGATATTAAGGATTCTGAAGGCCTTTTACAGCTCAGTCACCAGCATAATCAGTGGCTCCTACCCGTCGAAGCCGTTCAAAAGTCTTTCCAGCTCCATGTCCCTCATTGTGAGCTGGTGCCCTAGGCGCAGGTGGTGGCATCCTATCCGCCATATGTGTCATAGTCGCCATGAACTGCCCAAATAGAGCATGGAAATCTGGGTTTTCTAGTGTGGCTTGGTCAAGTTGGGGATGTTCAGGTACTAGTTCCTCTTTAGCCTGACCCCTTGCACCTCCTCCTGGTGCAGCAACACTACTTTTAGTAGCATGTTCTTTGTGTGATCCAGCCATCTTCAAGCTTTACTTCTTCTCCTGAGAGCAAAAGTCACTATCAGATAAACTAAAAGACACTAGAACAGACTCAACGACCTTAATCCTATGTCTCTGTAGACTCAGCGAACCTTAGGATCTCATACCAAAAACTTGTGACGACCCGACAACAAATCAGACTGTCACTGTGTAATTAATTGTGGAATTAAACATAAACACCGGATTAACAAAAATCACTAAAAACTAAAACCTTTTGCAAAGAGATCCAATTCTAGAAAACTCTTATAAAGAGAACCAAAGTATTATATATATACATTCTGGTTCACAAAGTACATACCATGTACCTTCTCTTCTCGAGGATTACATACAACAGTTGCTCTGTTAAATCTACACATAAGCAACATAAAACCTCGAGGCATTCAAGCCAAAAATCTCAGATTGATCATAAAAGCACTAACTACTGACTCAAAGGACCTGAGAGTACAGAGATGACACATCTCATATCTACAAGACACGACAGTCAGTATCTCCACCTGAGATGTTACTACTGTCCCTGATGCTGCCATCCTTCCCCTGTTGTATGGTTTCTACCTCCTCATCCTCGTTCACCTTTAAATGTTGGTGAATCAACGAAGTGAGACCCATGTCCCAGCAAGAGATATAACTCTCCGCCAAAAAATATTATTATTGCAAATAAACAGTAATAAACTAAGCACAGGATTCTCTATTGAAAAACAAGATTTAATCATTATTAAGCAGAATAGAGCAATATCATCTCTTAAAGCATTACAACTATAAATGATAAAGCAGTAAATCATCTATTCATTTTAATAAGAAATATGAAGAACATGTATAATATTTATCCACTTTAGGATACAATAAGCAAAGTAACATCAACCAATGATTTCTGTAATTCATCTTTAAGCAAATATGCTACACGACTGATTACATTTTACAATCATTCTTATGCCCTGAGGAAGTGAGTTGTACCGCTCAAATCCAACCTTCAGTTGCGAAACCCAAAGTCGGTGCCATACAAGATCAAAGGAAGAGCCGGACTCCACGATCTCATCCATCTCGGTCAGTGTGAGACCACAAGCAAGACTGCAGTCTCTTGCTTAAGTGACCTCAGTCACAGGGTTAGCTTTCATAGGCTACCCATTCTCTAGCCCGCCTTGGTACAGGTCCTGGCGCTAGTAAATCTGAGCCACGGGCTAGTTCACTGTGCTCTCTGAGCCATGAACACATTCATGCTTTATCACACTGAGCCATGGGCCTATTCACCATGATCTTAAACATATCTTGAGTCTACAACCAAAGGTGCACTCTAATCCTCCTATTTTCGGCTAGGAGAAACCCTATATATTCAACAATATACGCTACGGATTAACCAGCAGGAGAATCCGTTTCACCATCACCAACTACTGACGATTATGGATCTATGGCCAGGGCTCTACATGATAATATCCCACTTGATTATTTAAGTACATTACCATATTCTTTTAGCATCAGTCAAGTTTTCAAACAAGAATTATCATGACAAATGCTACAAAGAAACATATAATACTTCTATCAAGTGCTCTTCAAAACTTTATAAAACATTGGGATCTCAATCCCTTATCTCATTACTGGGAATTCACATCCCTCAACAATACCGTCATTAATATCATCATCATGTTTACTAGATCTGGGTATTCAAACCCTTAGTTCATCACTGAACATGGTTACCACTATCAGGTAACTATTACCTCCAGGTCATCTGACCAAGGTATTCATGATACTTGTTACACAAGCATCTCACATAGTTCACCAGGCATATTTAACTTCTTGTCATCCCTCACTAGGCAACAAATAAAATAATGGCTCGCAAGGCCCATTAACATCATAGTGCATACCTGGTTATGCTCATCATCTCATGATACCTGCATGGTTAGTATACTTGATAACAACCATATCAATCACATATCAGCATTATGCAATACAAAGATAACATCACTATTCCCTTATTAGGGTTAGGGTTTCCCATCTTTATCAATTAGGGTTTCACATAATGTCACCCTATATTGGGGTTTCACATAACATCACCCTATATTAGGGTTTCACATAACATCACCCTATATTAGGGTTAGGGTTTTCCATCCTTCTCGATTAGGGTTTCATGATCACATTATCAAAGATCAAACCCTAATTCAAAACTCCATGCATCATGGAGAATGCATTGATATTACAATGAATATCCAAAACCTAACTCATTGTTCTATATGTCTAGAATTACATAATACCTTCATAAGTTTTCAATTAAACTTATGTATTGTAATTTTCCTTATTGATTAGGGTTTCCATTCTCCATTGATTAGGGTTTTATGATTACCTCATTAATCCAAACCCTAAGTTAGTGCTTCCACATATCTTGGAGCACATAACATTATTTAAGTATTAAATCATACTTATCATTGTTCCATGTACTTAGGAACCCACATCATCATCATACCTTATTAGGTTGACTTAACCTCTTACTAAAGTACATACAACTATGCTTATCATAGTGTATTGAATTTATTACTTTCACAGGCATTGAGTGATAATCACTCTAATTATACTAATCACCTAAGTACTTTAGAGGTACTTCCATTGAAATCAACCTTTAGATACTCTTCAACCACTTATGGGTTTATTAGTACTTACATGATTTAAATCAATTGGACCTTCAAATGGTCTGGACCAATTGAACCTTCAAACGGTTTGGACCAATTGAACCTCTTCAAATGGTTTGAGACCATTTAGACCTTCAAACGGTCTGGTCCTAAACCTTCAAATAGTTTGAGACCGTTTAGATCTTCAAACGGTCTTGGCCTCTATATCCTTAAACGGTCTTGAACCTTTTGCTCATCAAACGGTTTTGAAACCGTTTCAACCCAAGAATGATTAACCCTAAACGGTTTGAGACCGTTTGATCCTCAATCAATTTGAATATTGATTAACCCTAAACGGTTTGAGACCGTTTGATCCTCAATCGGTTTGAATATTGATTAACCCTAAACGGTTTGAGACCGTTTGATCCTCAATCGGTTTGAATATTAATTAACCCTAAACGGTTTGAGACCATTTGATCCTCAAACAGTTTGAGACTGTTTAGTCCTCAAACAGTTTGAGACTGTTTGGTCAATTCAGAGTTGAAACCGTTTGAGCCTCAATTAGGGTTTTGACATCAATTTATCTAGGGTTTTGAAACCAATTGAGTTCTAAACGTTTTGAAATTATTTGTCCATCCAAGGTTGAGACCATGTGGACTAGATTAGGTTGAAACCATTAGACCTTTACATTTTTGAAACCATTTAGCCTCTAACGGTTTGAAACTGTTTGGCCCCTAACGGTTTTGAAACCGTTTGGTCACTAATCGGTTTGAAACTGTTTGGTCTCTAACGGTTTGAAATCGTTTGACCAACAAAATGAAACCGTTTGTTAAAGATATTCTTGAGGTGTGTGCTAAGATGATTTCATCATCATCAAGCTTCAGACCTACGAATTATAATGTCATATATATGATGAATTCTTCAATTTATTCAAGAAGAAAAAAAATAAAAGATCAACATATGATGAGAAATTGAAATCAATAATAACATTGATGGGTTCAAGTTATATAACCCGCCCACAAAGTAGCTTCAAAGCTTCAAGATTCTTGTTTATAATGGTGAAATAAGCTCCTTCAACTATCCAAGGTTCGTTTCCAACTCTTTGAATGCAAAAGATATTCAAGGTTGAGCATTAGATGGAAGAGAGAAGAAAATGAGTGTTAAAATCCGATTTCAGCCATTAATTCAAGGTTGAAGATGATCATGGAGCTTACCTTCAGATTGGGGAACATTTTCCTCCTTCTCCTAAGCTCCTTGGTCATTGGCCAAAGCAAGGGAAGAAAGTGGTTTGCAAAAATAGCCTTTCAAGTAAGGAGAAAATCGAGTACATATAATTGATTTTCTAGGAGAGAGAAAGTAAAAGAAAATTCATCCACTTTCTTGCCACATGCCCCCTCCCTTCCTTGCCTTTGAAGCCATCTTCCTTGCCCTCAATATCCTCTCAATTATCCTTGAATTAAAAGCAACCACTTAAGCACCTTAATCATTATAATACTATTATCCATTTTTAGTGGACATTACTTTTTAATTAACAAATGTGAGTGGATTTCTTCACCTACTTAGGATATTTCGGTGCCACTCAAGGCATTTGGATGTCCTCGCACTATAGGATTTCAACCACATCCTTTTTAGTTGATGGGTACTTCAATTAATATATTTATTTTTGCTACAAAATAAATTAGGGTTTCAATTATGCTTAAATCTTGACTATTTTATTATCAAGATTATCTCTCCTCAAAAGTAGTTCGAACAAGATGCCCCTTTCTTTTTATTTTCTATAAATGATACCAAGAAACAATAGGGACATAATAGAGGTGGAATTTTACATTTCCAAACCTAGGTTTTGGGTAAATTGCAAATTACACCAAAATTAATATTCAATACACAAACATTACTCAAACAAGCTCCTTCTTGGAACTTAGGCTTCCACAAGCCATACCTCAGCATCATTCTCATTCTTATGATGCCATAACACTTGAGGAACATTTATCATGCAACATTTGCAAGGTAACCCCTTAAATTGGGTAAATTTCACTTTAGTCCAAAATAGGTAAAAATATTGTTTCAACATTATTCAAATAGGACCAAAATTGAAACATAACTCTCCTTTAGTCTTAATTACTTTTCAAAAGATAAATACAAGAATATAAAAGACTAACTTAAGCAAAACTTATAGGGTTAAGGCATAACCCAGGTCAAGGATGTTACAATAGGTGTTAGGCCTATGTATGGTCATTTTCATCCTAGGTTCATTATGATTAGGATAAGATAGTTGGTATATAGAGGGTAGTACGTATTTTTGAATGAGATTAACAAAAATCAGCATTTTTGTCCACCATAGATCATGATTTAGAACATAGTATCAGATTCGTAATTTGATTAAAAAAATTTATAACGTGTATATAGACAGTGAGATCATGAAGATTGTTCTATATATTAAGCCTCATATATAATCCATGAATTTCAGGCAGTAGTTATCTTAAGACATATAGTTTATAAGTCATGTTTCATACGATCATGCCCATTAAACAAAGACGAGTCTTTAACAATATGGATCTTTCTTTTTTCTTAGAATACATTGAACCATGAATGTATAACAGATCATGCAAACATAAACACATTTTTTTAATATAATCAGTAGATTCTACTATGACAACATAATTAGTAGGACACAAGAAATTGGTTCATGGGTATAGTCAAAGTAAAAACCTTGGCCATGGATCTAATTGCATAACTTGAAAGGGTGAGTCGAACCGCAAAATTATTGAGCCGTGGAGAAGCCTGAACCCTAACGTAGCCTTCTGGTTGTGCTTCGTTTCTTGCATCTTCCCCAAGCTTGCACCTTCTACAATCCACAATCACTGCTTCATGTTCCAGCTGGAGAAGAAGTGTCGTGTTGTATATCAGTTTGCTCTGTCAACACAGCAATAGGATAGGAGTGGCGTTCGGAATCAATTCTCACAGAGCAAGGGTCCAGGGATATTTATAATAGATAGGGAGGCCGATAGGGTATCCAAATAGGAAAACATCTTGGACTCCAACACGATTGGGACTCATGATCCTAGTCAGACTCGTACATCCGCGAGGATTTACATCCTTCCCCCCAAAAAGAAATTTTCATCCTCGAAAACAAAACACAAAACTATAAGACTTACCAAAAAGTTGAGGGTACTTGTCCCTCATATTTGACTCGAGCTCCCATGTAGCCTCTTCATCACTATGATGTTTCCAGGCCACCTTCACCATAGGAACATTACGTCTTTTCAGTTGGTGAGCTCGTCGATCCACTATATGCATTGGTCTTTCTTCATAAGTCATGTCATGGAGGATTCTGGTACATCAATGCTAATAACATGGGATGGGTCATGAATATACTTCCTCAACATTGAAATATGAAACACATCATGAATATTTGAGTAAGTTGGTGGCAAGGCAAGCTTGTAAGTAGAGTCTCCATATCACTCTAAGATCTCAAAAGGTCTAATGTTCCTTGGATTAAGCTTTCCTTTCTTACCAAAATGTAGTACTCCCTTAGTTGGAGATGTCCTCAGAAAAACACGGTTCCCAACTTCAAAGATCAACTCCCTTATTCTTTTGTCGGCATAGCTCTTCTGTCTACTCTAGGCAGTCTTCAACTTTTCACTAATCAGATCAACCTTATCAGCACATTCTTGAATAATGGTAGGTCTAATTAACTTTCTTTCTCCCACTTCACTCCAGCACACTAGCAATCTACATGGTCGCCCATACAGAGCTTCATATGGTGCCATTCCAATGCTTGCGTGATAACTATTATTATAAGAAAATTCTACTAGAGGTAAATGTTCCTCCCAGCTGCCCTTCCATGATAGAACACAAGCTCTCAACATATCCTCCAAAATTTGTATCATCCTTTCTTCTTGCCCATCAGTTTGTGGATGAAAAGTTGTGCTGAATTTTAGTTTTGTTACCAAAGCTTTCTGCAAGCTTTCCCAAAAATAGGAGGTAAAACGTGGATCTCTATTGGAAACAATAGATTTTAGAACACCATGAAGCCTCATGATTTCATCAATGTACATTTTGGCTAGACTTTCAATAGATTGACCCACTTTCATAGCAAGAAAATGTGCAGTCTTTGTCAATCTGTCCACAAGAACCCATATACAGTCATTTTGCTTCTTTGTTTTAGGCAACCCCACCACAAAATCTGTCGCTATAAAATCCCATTTCCATTCAGGTATCTCCAATGGTTGTAGTAATCTGGAAGGTCTTTGATGTTCAATCTTCACCTTTTGGCAAACCAGACATCTGGTGACAAAATCAGCTATGTCCCTTTTCATTCCTGGCCACCAAAAACTTTGTTGTAGGTCTTTGAACATCTTTGTTCTTCCTAGATGGATAGAGAATTTCTTCATATGAGCATTCTTCATTACTTCCTCTCTCATATTGGAAGTATTAGGCACCCAAAGACGTGCCATAAAACTTATACTCCCATATGACCCTATAGAAAACTGAGATCCTTCTTCTTCAACTGTGTTCATCATTTTCTCCCTTTCAACATCTTCAAGTTGGGACTCCCTAATCCTCTTTATCAACTCAGTTTGTGCTATCAAACATGCCATGGATATCTTCTTTGGGCCTTTGTGTGACGATCTGACCACAAATTAAAATGTCACCAATAAATAATTGTGGAATAACCATAATTAGCGGATTAATAAAAATCACTAAAATTAAAACCATTTGCAAAGAGATCCATTTCCAGGAAACTCTTAAAAAGAGAACCAAAGTATTACATACATCATGGTTCACATTGTACATACCATGTACCATCTCATCTCGAGGAATATATACAACAACTACTTTGTCAAAACTATACATAAGCAACATAAAACCTCGAGGCATTCAAGCCAAAATCTCATATCGATCATAAAACCACTAAGTACTGACTCCAAGGACCTGAGTGTACAGAGACAACACATAGGACTCATATCTACATGACACGACAGATAGTAACTCAACCTGAGATATTACTGTTGTCCCTGATGCTGCTGTCCTTCCTCTGCTGTATGGTCCCTACCTCCTCGTCTCGATCCACCTAAAAAAATGTTGGTGACCAACGGAGTGAGACTCATGTCCCAGCAAGAGATATAACTCTCTACCAACAATGTTATTATTATAGATAAATAGTAATAAATCTGAGAAGAGGATTCTTTTATATTATGAAGCAGGATGTAATCACCGATTAAGAAGAATAGAGCAATATCATCTTCTAAAACATTGTAGTTGTATATGATAAAGCAGTACTTCATCTATTCATTTTATAAGGAATATGAAGAACATGTATAACATCTATCCATTTAGGATACATTAAGTAATGAACATCAACCAATGATTTTCATATTTCATCCTTAAGCAAATATGCTACACGGTTGATTACATTTTACGATAACACATATTCCCTGAGGAGATGAGGTATACCGCTCATACTCCAACTGACCACTGTGAAGTCAAAATCGGTACCATACAAGGTCAATGGAAGAGCCGACTACCATGACCTCACCCATCTCGGTCAGTGCGAGAAAATGAGTAGGACTATGTCAACTGCTAAATAGATTTCCAGGGTATACTGGCAACTTCGCTATAGAGTTGCAGGGGCAGCTGCACTCTCGTCAGGATTGAGAGATCTCATGTTTATCTACCATCAAACCTGAAGAAGGGTCAATAGATTTCATGTTTATCTACATCGAACCCAACCAATAATGAAGGATTGAGAGATTTTATGTTTATCTACCATCAATCTTCATTCAGGCGTACGAATATTTTTGCCCATCACCCCCACATATTCAAATATATGTGATCTCCAGGAGATCCTGTGGGAAAACCTATTTCACCATTCAGAAGTTTACTGACGCTAATGGATCTATGGTCAGGGCTCTACATGATAAGATTCTACTTGATTAATTAAGTGTATTACAATATTCTTTTAGCATCAGTCAAGTTTTCAAACATGAATTATTATGACAAATGCTACAAAGAAAGTGTAATACATCTATCAAGTACTTTTCAAAACTTTATATAACATTTGGATCTCAATCCCTTATCACATTACTGGGAATTCTCATACCTCAACAATATCATCATCATGATTACTGAATCTGGGTATTTAAACCCTTAGTTCATCACTGAACATCGTTACCACTTATCAGGTAACTATTACCTCCAGGTCATCTGACCAAAGTATACATGATACTTGTTACACAAGCATATCACATGGCACACAAGGCCCATTAAACATCTTGTCACCTCTCACTAGACAACAAATTATCATATGGCTCACAAGGCCCGTTAAATATTTTCAACAAATAAAACATCATATCTCATGATACCTACATGGTTAGTATACATGATAACAACCATATCAATTACATATCAACCCCATGCAATACAAGGGTAATACCACTATTCCCTCATTAGGGTTAGGGTTTCCCTTTACTTATCAATTAGGGTTTCCACATACCATTACCCTATATTAGGGTTAGGGTTTCTCTTTCTTATCAATTAGGGTTTCAAGATCACATCATCAAGGATCAAACCCTGATTCATACTCTACACTTATTAGAAGTATCAATGTATGCACATTACATGTTTATTACACAAGTATGGGTTTCTCTCTCTCATCCTCTCTAGGATGTTGATTACTCCATACTTTATTAAGGTATCTCAACCTTTCCTTCAAGGTACATTAGCCTACTTAATCATTAATCATTAAACTCCATACTTCTTAATGTATAACTTGATATAAAACTCTCCATGTGTTACTCCATCAAGTACATTGCAATTAAGGTGCTTCCACACCATATCGTTTTGGAGGTGTACGTATGCTAGCTTCCTCCATATCAGTTTGGAGGTGTGTGTGTGCTTACTCACACCATATCAGATTGAAGGTGTATGTGTGCTAGCTGATGTGCACAAATCATATCATCTTTTGGATCATGTTTGGTTGCATTTCCATGTTGTTTTGACTCAATTATCACTCTCATTCATGCTAGATTCTATATTTTTTGCTATTCTTATTTGTCTCATGGTTTGAATTGTAGGTACTACATTTTGCAATGAAATGATGAGTAATATATCATATTATCACTTATTGGATCACTCCTCAAGTATCTACATGTTTTGGAGTTCAAAAGTGCGTACATACCACTTTTTATAACATGTAAATCGGACCTACACACTAAAAGTTATGAGCAGAATACACAACAGCCCAGAACAGCCAGGTGCACGCCGTGCACCTGGGAGCGTCAAGCAGACCAAAGTTTCTATAAAGTTGCACAGCATGCATTACTTCAGCGCACGCTGAGCGCAATGCATTCTGGAGCAGACTGAAAGTTTTTAGAAAGTTGCACGGCGTGTATTACTTCAGCGCAGGCCGTGCACAGTGCATTCTGGAGCAAACTGAAAGTTTCTGGAAAGTTGCACGACGTGCACCTGGCAGTTTCAACATTTTGAAAAATATGAGTTTTTGTTTAAAACGAAGTGGGAACTTAATGGGCGGTTATGCTCGGTCATTTGTATCAGTTCCGTCGTCCCAGAGAAAGCCTAGAGTAGAGGAGGACGATTTGGAGGAGAAAAGAGGTGGTTCCTTGCCAAAGACCCTCCATTCTTCTTCTCTTCTTCTCCAAGCTTCTTCTCCAAGGTGCAGTAGAGCTTCTTCACTCCACCAAGCTTCTTGGGAGAAAGGTTTGCCCAGTTTGGAGTAGCTGTAGAAGTGGGATTTCGTCCTCAAATCAAAATTCTACCTTTCTTTGGTTACACCTTGGGATTGCTTAGCTTTTCCTTCTCTAAACCATGCTAAACTTTGAAATTTCTGCACATTTTCTACTGTACATTATTATGGACGAGTAGACTCTTTTTCTTGGGCATGGGAGAGTATCTCCCATGTCATAGCATGTAAGGAACATGATAATTTTGTACTAAATACTAATTTGCTTGTTTTTCCACCTTGTGAGCACCATTTTCTTGCTTCTTGCATGTATGGCTGGCCACTTTATGTGCATGTTTTATGCTTTCTTGCTTGATCTGAGAAGATAAGTAGGAGAGTAAGGAGACACTCTCTTGGCAACTCCTTCTTTACCATGAGAGTGGAAATTATGGAGTTGAGGAGTAGGTTTGTGATCTAAAATGAAATTCATACATGGGAATGTTGAATTGAGTTAGGATCGTTGTACTTGCACCGAGAGGTGAAGTGTAACATACAACTCTCTTTTAAAACAAGTGCTTAGTATGTTTGAATTTCATGCTCCTATTTTATGCTATGATATGTTGGTGAAATCCTAGGTCCAAGATCCTTCCATATCTGAATCTTAACTTTTCTTAAGTGATAATTTATTGTTTTGTTTTAAATCTATAATTTAGTTGTTCTAATCCAATCATCTTGTGTACAACGATCTAGATTATTGAAAATCATAACTCTTGCGCCTAACTAACCAATGCTCCTTGTGTTCGACCTCGACTACAACTACTCTCATATACTTGCGGGATATAGCTAGTTGAGTAAAAGATCATTCTTATGATTGAAACTCCTTGTTGGTTGTTTACACTAATGAATTTCAATCATACATGGTAGGGATGGGTAAGCCGACGCCTCTGCAATGACATATTCATTAAATTTTAGACGGCACGGCTTCAACCCCTACACATTTTTGTGTAAAGAATGTTATATACATATATACATATCATCTTTTTTTGAAACGACTACAAATCATATATACATATCATCTTGAAAACATATCATCTTGAATTAAAAAAATAGTTACTATGTCATAAAAATACTTACAACGGATTTGCTAGGTGGTGGGTCTACAGGATTACTCCCAACCTCTGCAGTAGGAGTAGAGCCTGTAGAAGGAGACACCATAGGTACTGTCTGGTAAGTGGCAGTCTGAGATGCCTGCCACTTTTTCATTGCTTCTTCGAGTTTCCTATCAAATAGCTTATCTACCTATACATGGATAAAAGAAACGTCAAATTCTAATTATTGAATTCTCTTTTACAGTAACATCTACAAGGAAAAAATATGTTACCTCTTCTTGTGAAAGTCCCACTTTTGGGACATGTTTGCGCTGGGATGGCCCAAAAAAAGCTTTGATGCCCACACCAGTGCCTGCAGCCCTAACACATCCAGGATGCTCTGGGTTACCCAGAGAAACTGTCAATTCATCCCTTGTGCCCTCAGGGATGAACTTGCCTTGTTTCCTCAGCTCGTGCAGCTCCCGCTAATCGCCAAAACAAAAATTTGTAATTAAGTAAACACCACAAATAATCAATATTCGAACGATTACTGTAATAGTTGTATTTTACCATTTTTGCAGCCGTCTCAACAGTTGCGGGCTTCCTTATTTCTCCCTTCTTATTTTGCCTCCCAGCTATCCAGACATCATGGCGAGGCAGAGGTGTGCTACCTATAGTGGAGGACTCCTGAGTAGCAGCAGAGTGAGCAGTAGCCTCAGACTGTAGTCTTTGGCGAATGCCTGCATACCCCATTGGACCCATTGTGTGGTCATGCACATTCAGTGCACGCCTTGTTCTTTGTGCCTCACTGAGGGCCTAGTTAGTATGCACATTAATGATTTGGTTAGTAACAGTAAATGTTAATCTTGAATAGGTGAATACAACATATATTAATGAGATTGGGACTGACGCCTAATACCTTGAATTCATCAGTTTGTCTTGAAGCAACAAATGCGTCCCATTCTTCTTTGTCTAGGAAGTTCCACTGTTCAGTGGTTGTCTTCTTCCTCTTATCAGCTTCTTTTATGTATTCTCGGGTGAGATTTGTCCTATAGTTCCTTAGGACTCTCCCACAGCGTTGCATCACGCATTTACGATGCAGCTTTTCATCCAATTCAAATATACTCTGCAAATTAGAATTGTTATTAACTAGTATCCAAAAAATTAGTAATCTACAAAATAGAATTGCAAATTAATAATAACTCACGCATAAATCCTTCCATATTACGTCTTTCTTCTCCTTAGAAACTTTATGCCAAGAATCTATCTTACAACCGCAATGGCTACGAGTAACATACCCAAGATATGAAACAAATGAATTGCGATTCACACCAGATGCATTTCCTGCATTATCAAAATCCACAACAAGTTTGGGTCCATTGCCCTTTTGCGCTATTAACTTCTTCATCATAGTGATGCCCCTTCTCTTTTCAACTTTTTGGTGTTGCTGATCAAGTGCCTCAAGTGCTTCAGATGGTACATGTGCATCATCAACCTAAAATTTGACAAAATAAACACATTTACAAGATATAACTATAAATGGACATATAAATATAAATATATGATATATTTTTAAAACTTACATTGTGAGGCGGTGCATTGATGTCCTCACCCTCACGGTAATCATCAGCACGGTCATCAGGAGAATGCTCAGCCATCTGAAAATTCACATTCACATTGTAAAGTAATTCAAATTGTAAAGCTCACATTGTAAAGTTCACATTCACATTGTAAAGTAATTCACATTGTAAAGTTCACATTATAAAGTAATTCACATTGTAAAATTCACATTGTAAAGTTCACATTCAGATTTAAAGTTCACATTGTAAAGCTCACATTGTAAAGTTCACATTCACATTGTAAAGTAATTCACATTGTAAAGTTCACATTCACATTGTAAAGTAATTCACATTGTAAAGTTCACATTATAAAGTAATTCACATTTTAAAGTTCACATTCGCATTGTAAAGTTCACATTCACATTGTAAAGTTCACATTCAGAAAAATAAAACATATAAAAAAATATAAACATGCCTCTAATATTGCGATTTTTTATCAATTAACAACCCTTCATTGTGATCTCCGCGCACATACAAGTCATCATTAGCTTCAATATTTGTTGGTGTTGGCAACCCAACTGATAATAGACTGGAGTCATCATACTTATCATAGTACTGTTCTTCATCTATAGGATCTTCAATGAACTGTCTTTTACCATGAAGAACAAACGACCATTTATCATTTGCAGGATCATCGATATAAAATACTTGTTTCGCATGTGATGCCAATATGAATGGTTCATCCTTCTCGCCAATCTTTTCAAAGTTCACTAAAGTGAAACCCAATTCATCCACTATAACTCCTTTGGTGTTATCAACCCAATTACATTTGAAGAGCAGAATTCTGAAATCTATGTAGTCAAACTCCCATATGTCTTCAATGACACCGTAATATGACATTTTAGCTTCATGTGGACTCTTATCCTTTGCACTTGCAAAAAACATAGTCGATGCTTGAAGGGTGACCCCACTGTTTTGGACGATACTCTTATCATCTTGGCGCTTTGTGTAATATGTGAATCCATTAATGTCATACCCTTCATAAGACATAACAGTCAATTTTGGTTTAAAGGCGAGGCATTTGATAGTTTCAGTAATATCATCTGGTGTTTGAGATAGTTGATGTAAGACTTTATTTTCAAACCACTTAATAAATGTCTTGTTATGCTCTCTAGCAAGCCACATTGTATTGGCTCAAGGATATTGTCTCTTGATGAAATTGGTATGTTCCTCGATATAAACGTTCACTTCGTCCATGTTGTGTAAAATATACAAGTGACCTTGTTCCAACTGCTCACGGCTGATTACTTTCACACGTGATCCCAAAATTCCTTTGCCAAATTGCTCGTCAATATTCTTGTCATTATCAGGAGTGTCATTACCACTGAGAAAGTCATTGCAAAAATCCATAACCTCTCTCGCCACATAACCCTTGATAATACTCCCTTTAGGCCGATAATGGTTTCAAACATCACTTTTAAAAACGCTCATGTATCGTTCAAAGGGATACATCCAATGCAAGAAAACTGGTCCCAACATTTTCACTTCCCTAGTCAAGTGGACAACAAGATGTACCATGATATCAAAGAACGACGGAGGAAAATACATCTCAAGATGACATAGGGTAACAACCACTTCTCTTTGCAATTTATTGAGAGTATCACGGTCAATAACTTTGCTGCACAGACTGTTGAAAAAGAAACAAAGTCTGGTGATTGCAAACCTTATATGCTTCGGCAATATAGATCTAATTGCTACAGGTAATATTTGTTGCATTAGAGTGTGACAATCATGAGATTTAAGACCTATCAACTTCAGATCTTTCATTGATACCAATCTACGGATGTTGGATGAGTAACCCTGTGGCACCTTAACATTTACCAAACATTCACAAAAAGCTTTCTTCTCCTTTCTAGACAATGTGTAACAAGCGGGAGGTAAGTATGTTCTCCAATTTCCCATTTCACGAAATTCTGTTAATTCTGACCTTATTCCCATTTCACGTAGGTCTAGTCTGGATTTTATCCCATCTTTAGTCTTACCTGGTATATTCAACAAAGTACCAATGAAACTATCACAGACATTTTTCTCAACGTGCATGACATCGATACAATGCCTGACTGTCAAAGAACTCCAATAAGGAAGATCCCAAAATATTGACTTCTTCTTGAATAAAGATTTGTCACTCCGTGTGGCCATAGTACATTGTGATCTCTTACCAAATTCATTGACAAAGTCTTTTACTCTTTCATGAACAACCTCCCATGGTATAGGTTTAGGTGCACTCCGTTCCTCATTCAATCCATTAAATGCTTTGCGCTTCCTACGATACATATGAAATTTTGTAAGAAACCTTCGATGACCGAGATATACAGTCTTACCGCCATGTTTTAGTCTTGTTGAATCAGTGTTCTCTTCACATATAGGACACGCTTTAGCTCCTTTGACACTATATCCAGACAAATTCCCATATGCTGGAAAGTCATTAATAGTGCAAAACAACATAGCATGCAAACGAAATGTCTCTCTTCGTGAAGCATCATAGGTCATCACACCTTCACCCCAGAGTTTCTTTAAGTCATCAATCAGAGGTTTAAGATAAACATCGATGTCATTTCCAGGTTGTTTAGGGCCCGATATCAACAGCGACAATATTACGTACTTATTTTTCATACACAGCCAGGGAGGAAGATTGTATATAACAAACATGACTGACCAAGTGCTATGTTGGCTGCTCAATGTCCCGTATGGATTCATCCCATCTATACAAAGCCCAAGTCTTAGATTCCTGACTTCTTCACCAAATTCAGGGTACAATAGATTAATCTTCTTCCACTGTGGGGAATCAGACACATGTCGTAGGATCCCATCATTATTTTTCTTAACATCTGCATGCCACCTCAAATTCTTCGCATCTATCAGATTGGCAAACAAGTGTTGAAACCGTGATATTATAGGTAGATACCACATCACCTTAGCAGGAGAACCAGTTTTGGACTCCCCCGAAGTCGTCAATTTATACCGTGACGCACCACATTTTGGACAATCTTTCAAATCCACATAGTCCTTTTGAAATAATACACAATCATTCGGGCATGCATGTATCTTCTTGGCATCCATTCTCATTGGGCACAACAAATTCTTTACCTGGTATGTTGAGATTGGCAGCTCATTTCCTTCAGGAAGCATTTCTTTCAACAAAGTCAACAATGAAGTGAAGCTTTTGTCGCTCCATCTATTATTAGCTTTCAACTTATACAATCTCAACACAGTGCTAAGCTTCATAAACTTAGTACAACATGTGTATAATGATATCTCAGCATCATGCATAATGTTTCTAAAAATTGGAGGTGGATCGGTGTGCTCTACCCCCACAACTATCCAGCATCTCATCAACGATGTCTACTGGAACTGGTTCATTCACATCTACGTCATCGTAGGCAATTTCTTCTTCCACACAAGAACTGCTATCAACATCCACTGGTTTCAGGTTTGAAATCTCTCCATGCCAGTGCCATTCTGTATAGCCTTATATAATCCCGTTGCACATGACATGACTTTTGATTTCGTCACCAGTGCTGACTTTCAAGTTGTTACCGCAATGCCTACATGGACAGTAGAACCTATCTCCAGGTTTTTTCCTATGTTCCTCGACAAATCTAATAAACTGGTCAAGACCAGAAATAAACTCTGGGGTGCAACGATTGCGAATGGACATCCATGATCTATCCATTCTATGATCAAAGAGAAATCAAATATACATTACAACAAGATTAGGGTCTAGGGTTAACAGATTAGAGTTTTTGCATGGTTAAAACTTTAGGCCAACAAATACACGTGTTGTCATTCTTAGATATAATAAATGTGTACCACCTATCCCATTCTTGAACACCTAATCTCACTAGTAAGTGTATAATGTGTATTGGGTTTTCAAGAAAATTTCGGCAGCATTTCCCCGCTGTTCTCTAAGTACATATGTACTTAGAGAACAAACAGGGAAATGATGTCGAAATTTTCTTGAAAACCAAATACACATTATACACTTACATCCTAAGTGAGATTAGGTGTTCAAGAACAGTCCCAAACTGGGGACTATCCAAGATTTACTCCTAATGAGTATATCTTGGACGGGTTTCTAGGCCAACAAATACATGTGATGTCATTCTTATATATAATAAATGTGTACCACCTATCCCATTCTTGAACACCTAATCTCACTAGTAAGTGTATAATGTGTATTGGGTTTTCAAGAAAATTTCGGCAACATTTCCCTGTTGTTCTCTAAGTACATATGTACTTAGAGAACAAACGGGGAAATGCTACCAAAATTTTCTCAAAAACCCAATACACATTATACACTTACATACTAAGTGAGATTAGGTGTTCAAGAACAGTCCCAAACCGGGGACTATCCAAAATTTACTCCTAATGAGTAAATCTTGGATGAGTTTCTAGGCTAATGAGTACATCCACTACATGTATTTGCTCACTTACATTGCATCACTCACAATTAGAGCATTATTCAATAATAAATCAAGACTTCAATAGTTTCAAACCTGCAATAATTCACAATTAGAGCGATAAGATTCACTTTGTACAAACATACATGGCATAATTCATACACAATAGCAGGTGTGGTCATTGACCCGATTCAACAATATAAGAATAATTTTAGAAGAGTAATGTAGCACAACATTATAGGCTATCTGATTATAATTGAGCAATATAGCACAAAATCAACCAACATGGCCGTGCTATGCAGCACGGCCGTGCTACCAACACGGCCATGCTGCCCAGCACGACCGTGCCAACCTGCGATTTCACACACCTCGGTCACGGAGCAGGGTACCTGCTTGAGGGCAGAGGAAGAAAAGGAGGAAGAAGAGCAGAGTAGGTACCTTCGGAGGTGTTGGCGGGGAGAGTAGCAGCAGCGAGCAGCAGGAGCAGGAGAGCAGGCCGCCGGAGCAAGATAGAAGGTCACCGGAGAAGGAGAGAAGGCCGCCGGAGCTGGGGGCAGAGGGCAAGTGGCGGCGGAGGTGGGCAGAGGACCAGCCAAGCAAGCGGAGCAGCGCGCGGCCGGAGTAAATTGCGGCGGAGGTGGGGGCAGAGGAGAAATCACCGGAAATCGCCAGACGACCAAACCCTGGAGTAGCAGCGCAAGACAATGAATGACAGTCGGGCTCGCACGGGTGTTGTTAAGTTATCAATCGGCGTCGGTTATTAAAAACAACTGACACATAAAACTAAAGGTGTCGGTTCTACAAACACACCGACACCTATTGTCAATGATGGTCGTCAGTTTTTACTAGAAAAAAAAACGACGTCTATCTACATATGCCGATTAAAAAATTTGTTCTCAATTAATGACCATAGTCATCGGTTTCTTTCCCAAATCAACGCTCAAAGGGGTGTGAAAAATTTCCTGGGAAAACGCGCGAAAACCCATAAGCGTCGGTTATTGTAGTAAAACCGACGACCAAAATATGCCTAATTTCTGTATCGCGAATAACCTTTCGTCGTCGGTTTTTTAGTAAATAACCGACGCCATATGTCAAATTTTGGAGGTAATTTTTTTCACACGAAATTTTGGATTTGGCGGTTAATTTTAGGCGTCAGTTTATTATTCGGGAACTGACACTGAATAAAAGCGATACCCGTGTCTGGTCACCCTTCACAGATAGATGTCAGTTTTTTTATTAAACTGACGTTTTAGGTTTTAGGTGTCGGTTTATTTATACAACTGACGCCTTTAAAAGTGACGTTATAAGCCATTTTTGTAGTAGTGCAAGAATCTTGGTGGAGTGAAGAAGCTTTACTGCACCTTGGAGAAGAAGCTTGGAGAAGAAGAGAAGAAGAATGGAGGTTCTTTGGCAAGGAACCACCTCTTTTCTCCTCCAAATCATCCTCCTCTACTCTAGGCTTGCTCTGGGATGAGGGAACTGATACAAATGATCGAGCATAACTGCCCATTAAGTTCCCACTTCATTTTAAACAAAAACTCATATTTTTCAAAATGATGAAACTGCCAGGTGCACGCCGTGCAACTTTCCAGAAACTTTCATTTTGCTCCAGAATGCACTGTGCACGACGTGCGCTGAAGTAATGCACGCCGTGCAACTTTCCAGAAACTTTCAGTCTGCTCCAGAATGCACTGCGCACGGCGTGCACTGAAGTAATGCACGCCGTGCAACTTTCCAGAATTGGCGCTCCCACGTGCACGGCGTGCACCTGGCTGTTCTGGGCTATTGTGTATTCTGCTCATAACTTTCAGTGTGTAGGTCCGATTTACATGTTGTAAAAAGTGGCATTTGTGCACTTTCGAACCCTAAAACATGTAAATACTTGAGGAGTGATCCAATAAGTGATAATATGATATATTCCTCATCATTTCATTTCAAAATGTAGTACCTACAATTCAAACCATGAGACAAGTAAGAATAGTAAAAAATATAGAATCTAGCATGAATGAGAGTGATAATTGAGTCAAAACAACATGGAAATGCAACCAAACATGATCCAAAAGATGATATGATTTGTCCACATCAAATCCCCCTAAGCTTAAACCATTTCTTGTCCTCAAGCAAAAAGAGCATAGAAACATAAATGAAGAGTTGTCAAGTTCATGAATAGATCAAATAAAATGAAAGATGTGTATAAGACCAAACCAACCATGATCAACATGTTTATGCTCATAGCCATCAATTCAACTTAAACACCCAAGAAAGAGATTTTTAGTTTAGCAGGGGTGGTCACAATTAAATAAATCAATCAATTAAACAACACTCAGTAGAATTTGGATGACCAAGCCAAACAATTAGTGGATGTGCAACTCAAACTCTCAACTATTAAGGATACAAATGATGAAATCTTAGTTAAAATTGACAATTTTAGTTGTACTCTCCTTCTTTCCCAAAAATGATATGACAATGTATTATGGGTTCCCACACTCGGCTGCTAATGTAGGCTTATGCACACGTGGAATGTCGGTTGGGGTATTTTACCCTCTTTTAAGACATACCACCTAACCATCGTGGCCATATCGGACTTACACTAGGCTAGCATGATATGTGGGCATTTTATCCATCTTTTATGGGGTATAAAGATGAGATAAGCCAAAAGAAATTTTAAAATTTTTCCAAAACATAGGAGAGTCAACTAAATTGCAACATTAGCTAGATTTCATTCATTTGTTTTGAAATTTTTTCATTGAAAGAGTGGTTGAAAATGCACTAAGAGCTTGGCAAGGGCATCCTATATTCCAAATGATGTTGTAAAGTTGATTTACTCACAAAAATTGAAACCATTACATGTTTTAAGCAATCAAAGATGTGAAAGATGAATGTTCAGGCTAGAAGCATAAACTAGAGTTAAGCACCTGTTGATGGCCAAAAGGTTTCATTTGATTAATGCATGCCTTTTACAATTTCTCCAAATGATATTTCTCATCAAAAGAGGACAATCAGTTAAGCATAGGAGTTCTATCCACATATAAAAGATAAACCTCATATCATACTAGATTTTCCACCAGAAGAGGAGAACTGAAAACAACAACTGAAATATGAACACAAAACAAAAGCAAATGACATGAAAGGGTAAAGCTAAAAGAACTAGGTTACCATCCGGTTGCTCCCCCCTAAGCTTGAAATCTGTAGTGTCGTCACTGCATAAATCAAACTAAAAAGGTTACAACCAGGTACCTCATCATGGTGGAAACATCAAAGTCCATGGAGGACTGGTGCTCTGATTTGCAGTTGGAAATTGTTGTGCTAAAGATTTATGTCTCCTTGCAAATATGTCCTCGATTTGGGGCAAGAGAAAGCACCTATGAGTTGCAGCAAGAATATTCTTTTGTACGCCAATACTATTTGTCTTTTCATTCTCCTTTGAAGCATCATCAAAATATGAGCTGGGAAAAGTGTTCTCATTATAAAGCAATGTGTCATCTAGAGTGTGAGGAGGAAAGACATGTGGCTTGCTTGAAGAATCAACATGTAGAGCATGTGTTGTAGCTTTCTCCCCTTTAGTTGCAACTTCATAATCATCATGGATATCAACATCATCATACTTTGAAGGATATAACTCTATAACAACTCCATTATTCAATGTCACCGGCCTAAAATATGTAGGATTTGTCTCCGGTGGACTAGTCAAGAAAGGTGGAAATGCTTCTTTGCTAGGAAGAGCTTGCTGGGCAATTTGTTTCTCCAAGATGTGTGCATGAGTGGCTATAGTCTCCACCTTAGAAGAGAGTTGGCAAATGGCACCCTTCATTGATTGTCTTTGTTGATGGAACTCCTCATTTTTCTGCATTTGAGCTGAAATAAATGTTGCAAGCATGGACTCTATTCTAGAAGTTACTTGTGGTTGTTGTGGCTGAATGAAATCTGGGTTTGCATTGCTGTAGAAGCCCAGTGGAGTGTAGCCCATTGGAGAATAAATAGAAGAATCATAACATGTAGAAGATGAGTGTCCAAGCAACCCACATACATCACAAATATTGTTGGCTGTTTGAATTAGTTTTGTGCTTAGATTCTCAAACCTTTGTGACAAAGTGTCTAGCCTTGCTGCAATCAAGTCTATAGCATCAACCATGTGATCTTCCACTTGCATTTTGGAAGTAGTATGTTAAAAAGATGGGTGGTAGCTTGTAGCCAGACTCCATTGGCAATGATTTGCTGCCATATCTTCAATAATAGCATAGGATTCTCTATAAGATTTGTTCATTAGAGCTCCATTTGCAGCTGCATCAATAGACATCCTTGTATTGTAACACAAACCATTATAGAAAGATTGCAATAGAAGCCAACTTCTTAGACCGTGATGTGGACAAAGATGTTGAAGATCTTTGAACCTCTCCCATGTATCATACAAGGTCTCTCCATCCCTTTGAGAATAATTGATGAGTTGAATCCTCAGCTGTAAAGTTTTGCTAGGTGGAAAATATCTTGCCAAAAAAACATTTAGAAGCTCCTCCCAAGTGCTGATTGACTTCTTTGGCAAAGTATAGAGCCATGCCTTGGCTCTATCTTTAAGAGAGAATGGAAAAAGAATTAGGCGTATCCCATCAGTAGGAACACCATATATCTTTATGGTGCTTAGAAACTACAGAAATTCAGAAATGTGGAGGTTTGGATCCTCCATTGGTGTCCCTCCAAATGCATTCAACTGTAGCAATTGTATGATGGATGGGCTGATAGAAAACTCCTCTGCCTCAAATTCTTAAATATTAATAGGCCCACTCATGTGCATTGCAGCTGTACCAAAGTAGTCCTTAAGAGGAAGGTCATCTTCCTTGACTAGTTCTTCATGTGAATCTAGAGGATTAGGTAGATGTGGCGTAGGTGGTGGTGGTGTATGTGGTATGGATGAAGGTGATGGATATGAGGGTGTTTAAGAATGTGGTATGGGTGTTAGTGGTGAATTAGGTGTGAATGATGGTGATGTGGATGAAGGATGCATGGGTGAATGTCGTTTGGATGATGGTGACATGGATGACGGTTGTGTGGGTTGTGATTCCTCCATACATGTTTGGGTTTCACTCCTTCTTGATCCATGAGGGCTACAAATTATGTGTTCATTTTCTGAATGTAGAGATATGCACAGTTCAAGGATCTTTTTATAAACACCCCATATGCTCCTGCAAATAAACAAGGTGAGTGAGATACAAAAACAAACATGGAAGATACAACAAATTATGATGATCATGATGAATTATGATTTATGGATATGATGATGGATATGAAGGTTGTGATCTAGTCTCATTAACTTATCAACAACTCTCACTCTAACAGGAATACCGATGCTCCCCGACAACGATGCCAAAAACTTGTTGGTTGTTTACACTAACGAGTTTCAATCATAAGAATGATCTTTTACTCAACTAGATATATCCCACAAGTATACGAGAGTAGTTGTAGTCGAGGTCGAACACAAGGAGCGTTGGTTAGTTAGGTGCAAGAGTTATGATTTTCAATAATCTAGATCATTGTACACAAGATGATTGGATTAGAACAACTAAATTATAGATTTAAAACAAAACAGTAAATTATCACTTAAGAAAAGTTAAGATTCAGATATAGAAGGATCTTGGACCTAGGATTTCACCAACATATCATAGCATAAAATAGGAGCATGAAATTCAAACATACTAAGCACTTGTTTTAAAAGAGAGTTTTATGTTACACTTCACCTCTCGGTGCAAGTACAACGATCCTAACTCAATTCAACATCCCCATGTATGAATTTCGTTTTGGATCACAAACTTACTCCTCAACTCCATAATTTCCACTCTCGTGGTAAAGAAGGAGTTGCCAAGAGAGTGCCTCCTTACTCTCCCACTTATCTTCTCATATCAAGCAAGAAAACATAAAATATGCACATAAAGTGGCCAACCATACATGCAAGAAGCAAGAAACTGGTGCTCACAAGGTGGAAAAACAAGCAACTTAGTATTTAGTACAAAATTATCATGTTCCTTACATGCTATGACATGGGAGCTACTCTCCCATTCCCAAGAAAAAGAGTCTACCCGTCCATAATGATGTACAGTAGAAAATGTGCAAAAATTTCAGAGTTTAGCATGGTTTAGAGAAGGAAAAGCTAAGCAATCCCAAGGTGTAACCAAAGAAAGATAGAATTCCGACTTGAGGACGAAATCCCACTTCTACAGCTGCTCCAAACCGGGCAAACCTCTCTCCCAAGAAACTTGGTGGAGTGAAGAAGCTCTACTGCACCTTGGAAAAGAAGCTTGGAGAAGAAGAATGTCAGTTCTTTGGCAAGGAACCACCTCTTTTCTCCTCCAAATCATCCTCCTCTACTCTAGGCTTACTCTGGGATGAGGGAACTGATACAAATGACCGAGCATAACCACCCATTAAGTTCCCACTTCGTTTTAAACAAAAACTCGTATTTTTTAAAATGTTGAAACTGCCAGGTGCACACCGTGCACCCAAAGTGCACGCCGTGCAACTTTCTAGAAACTTTCAGTTTGCTCCAGAATGCACTGCGCACAGCGTGCACTAAAGTAATGCATGTCGTGCAACTTTCCAGAAACTTTCAGTCTGCTCCAGAATGCACTGTGCACGGTGTGTGATAAAGTAATGCACGCCGTGCAACTTTCCAGAAACTTTGGTCTGCTTGACTCTCCCAGGTGCACGGCGTGCACCTGGCTGTTTTGGGCTGTTGTGTATTCTGCTCATAACTTTCAGTGTGTAGGTCCGATTTACATGCTGTAAAAAGTGGTATTTACACACTTTCGAACCCCAAAACATGTAGATATTTGAAGAGTGATCCAATAATTGATAATATGATATATTCCTTATCATTTCATTGCAAAATGTAGTACCTACAATTCAAACCATGAGACAAGTAAGAATAGCAAAAAATATAGAATCTAGCATGAATGAGAGTGATAATTGAGTCAAAATAACATGTAAATGCAACCAAACATGATCCAAAAGATGATATGATTTGTGTACATCACTATCTTACTCCATATCGGGTTGAAGGTGCTTGTATGCTTGCTTAGCCCATATCGGTTTAGAGGTGTGTGCCTACTTGCTTCACCCCTAACGGTTTAGAGGTGCGTGCCTACTTTCTTGACCCATAATGGTTTAGAGGTTCTTGGTTGCTTGTTTCTACCCAATATCGGTTTAGAGGTGCTTGTGTGCTTGCTTCTACCCAATATCGAATTTAAGGTGTGTGTTTGAGTGATTGACCTCTTCAAACCTTCATGGCCATGACCTGCCCTTCACCATGGGTTAAGTGATAGGATAGACAATTGGTTGAACCTTTATCAACCCAAAGTACAAACCAATGCACACCCCTATCAATTTCCAAGTAAACTAGGGCTACTTTTTCATATCGAGTTGAAGGTGTGTGCTTGTGTGCTTTTGCACGATACTGATGATGTCATCATCATCAACCTCAAGATCCTTGTTCTTACTGTTCTAAGTCATGGGCAACAGTCCCATGAAGATTTTAGAACTTAAAGGTTCAGCAATTATTCAAGAGAAATCAAATTTGCAAGCAGTTCAACAAGTATGACAAAATTGAAGGTGCATAATAATATAATTGGGTTTAAGTTATATAACCCGCCTTAAGAACAACTTCAAAGCTCCAAGCTCCAAAGATCCACGTTCCTAAGGTTGAATATGTACTTCACAACTCCTCTATATGCAAAGAATCACCATGGATAAGCAATTGGGGAAGAAGAAAAGAAAGGAAGATCAAAACCCTAAAATCATGCTTCAATCCAAGGTTGAAGATGATCATTGCCTCACCTTAGGGTTAAGTATGAGCTCCTTCTTGCTCCTTAACACCTTTGCATGATACCCTTGTGTCATTGCACAATATGCCACCCCTCGTGCATGATATGACACTCACTTGCACGATATGCCACTCAATACTTCACTCTATGGCCGATATCACCCTATATGGCCAATATCACCTACTTGGCCAATATGCTTTTGCTATGGGCGATACCAAAGGACCTATGCACGATATCTTTTCAATCCTGCACGATACAAGGACCCTATGCACGATACCTTAGGGTAGGAGGGTGGTAAGGGTCGAAAAATTTCACTAAGGGGTGAAACTAGGGGTATATATACTTGTTGCTCATGAAGGAAGGTGAAAAAGAGGTGTCATCAATTTGAGCTAGTAGGTGCCACGTGTCCATGCATGAATGACACGTGTACATGCATGCATAAAAATTTATCTTGTCATGAAAAATGGTTGAGGATCATCTAGGGATAAAGATTCGTCCATTACATATCCTTTTGAATAAGATATATCAATTAAATCATCACTTTATTCACAACCCGTCACAACTTTACTAAGGAAGTTGTAACCCAACACAACTCACCTCCTTGAGGTGACTTGCATGATATGGCCTTTTCCAAGAGTTCAAAAAATGATATGGGACACCTCCTTGGGCTCCTTGGCCAATAGGCACTCATATATAAGCTTTTCAACTTGATACAACTCAAGTTAGGGTTTCATATTCAACCCCCCTTTCTTGGTCATTTTATCACCAAGAGTACCATCATTCATAATTGATTCAAACATGGTGTCTCATTATTTATATCTCCTCTACATGATACTAGGAGGGAGTAGGAACACTCTAGAGGTGGTAATTTTCATATTAACCCTACATTTTGGGTAAATTACAATTTGTACCAAAACTGGTGCACAATGCACTAACATTGCTCAAACAGGTTGCCACTTGAAATTTAGGCTTTCCACAAGCCACCACTTAGAATCATTCTTTATCTCATGATTATTAAACATATAGGGCACATTCAACATGTGACATATTGCAATATAACCCCTCATCTTGGGTAAATTACACTTTTTTGCCCAAACTATCATATAATGCACAAATAGTTTGCAAATAAGCTCAGACTTGAAAGTTAAACTCTACAAGAGTCTTAATTAATTTTCAAAAGATTAAAACAAGTTTGTAAACAACTTACTTAAGCAAAACTTCTAGGGTTAGGCCATAACTTAGGTCAGGGATGTTACACTTTGACAGATGGTTGCCATTGTGTAACATCTTCTAGTAGCTTCCATTCTCAGATCATCCGATTAGCTATTGTACCAGTCTGTTTCCTGCTAAGAGAATCTGCCACAAAATTGACTTTTCCTGGATGATAATGAATGGAGAAATCATAATCCTTCAAGAATTCCAACCAACGACATTGTCTCATATTCAACTCCTTCTGAGAAAAGATATATTTCAAGCTTTTGTGATCAGAAAACACTTGAAATTTCTCCCCATAAAGATAATGACGCCATATCTTAAGAGTATGTACCACAATAGCCAACTCTAAGTCACGTGTAGGGCAATTCCTCTCATAATTTTTCAACTATTGAGAGGCATATGCTACCACCTTACCATGTTGCATCAAAACACAACCCAAACCAGTACCAGAGGCATCGGTATAAATTTCAAAACTGCCACTGCCACTAGGAAGGGTAAGAACATGTGCGGTAGTTAGTCTTTTCTTTAACTCCAGAAAGCTATCTTCACACTTTTGCATCCATAAGAACTTAACACCCTTCTTTGTCAGATAACTCAGTGGAAGGGCTATACTGGAGAAGTTCTCAATAAACCCCTTATAGTAACCAGCCATTCCTAGAAAATTCCTGATCTCTATCACTGTCTTGGGCCTATCCTAGTCCATCACATATTCAACCTTGGCAGGATCAACAGATATACCCTCTTTATAAATAACATGTCCTAAGAACATAACTTTGTCCAGCCAGAAATCACATTTAGAGAATTTTGCATAAAGATTGTTGTCTCTCAGAATTTGAAGCACTGTCCGTAAGTGTTCTTTGTGTTGCTCTTTGTCTGAAGAGAAAACTAAAATGTCATATATATAGACAATCACAAATTGATCAAGATGAGGCTGAAACACTCGATTCATCAGAAATGCAGCATGGGCATTGATTAACCCAAAAGGCATAACACAAAATTCATAGTGTCCATATCTTGTTCAGAAAATAGTCTTAGGAATGTCTTGTTCAGAGATCTTGAGTTGATGATATCATGAAATCAAGTCAATCTTTAAGAAAATAGAATCAGGTTGCAGTTGGTCAAACAAATCATCAATATGAGAAAGAGGATATTTATTTTTCACAGTGACCTAATTCAACAACTTGTAGTCAACACATAGTCGTAATGATCCACCCTTCTTATTCACAAAGAGTACAGGAGCTCACCAAGGGGACACACTGGGTCGGGTAAAACCCTTATCCATAAGTTCTTGCAATTGCGACTTCAGCTCTAGCAATTCAGCAGGGGCCATCCGGAAAGGTGGTTTGGATATAGGTGCGGTCCCCGACAAGATATCAATAGAGAAACCAACCTCTCGATGTGGGGGCAACCCAGGGAGATCTTTAGGAAAAACATTAGAAAAATCCTTCATTATCTCTAACTCCTCAAGCTTAGCAACAGGAGAGTCAGTCTTCACTACACTAGCTAGAAAAGCCTTACAACCATTCAACAACATTTTGTAAGCCTTTAAAGTTGAAATCTGATCGTCTCTATGTCTCACACACCTAATAATTATTCTAGGATTTGAAATAGGCCCTATAAGAACCTTATTCTCTTTATAGAGAACATTCAAATCATTCTGATCTAACCAATCCATACCCAGGATCAAGTCAAAGTCAGTCATATCAAGAACTACAAAATCAGCCTGGAAACTCTCCTTTTCCACTATCATAGTCACATCAGACACATATCTACTACAGTTGTTGTGGGAATCAAAAGGTGTAGATATCACTAGATTATAAGCTAGAGGTTTTGTCTTTAGATTTAGCTTGGTAGCAAAACTTTTAGAGATAAAAGATAGACTAGATCCAGTATCAAATATAAATGAAGCAGAATGATTAGCAACATTAAGCATACCTCACACCACTTTGTTAGAAACATCTACATCTTCTTTGTTGAGAGAGTAGACTCAAGCCTCCACTTTCTTGTCAGCTGACCCCACAACATCCTTCTTCTCAAGACAATCACGAATGAAGTGACCCTTCTTCCCGCATCTTAGACAAGCACTAGTCTGGAAATAGCATTCTTGTCTTGGATGATGCCTCTGACAATGTTTATATAGCTTCCTTTTCACATCAGCTTTCTTATCATCATTCTTAAACCTCTTCTTAGATGTCCCGCCAGAATTGCCCTTGTTGTCCCCAGAGCTGACTCTCTTATGTCTAGAATGTCTATCATTATATTTTGTTTCACTTCCTTGAATCTCCTTGTTGTCCTCCTCCATAACATAAGCCATCTCAATAGCAGAAGAGAGAGTGTCACATCTGCTCAAATGAACCTGTGTCCTCAGCTTTAGCCTTAAGCCATTAACAAACTTGTATGCCCGTTCCCTCTCAGATTTGCATAAGTTTGGATGATGGCGCTCCAGCTTGTGGAAGGAATGAACATAATCCTCCACTATCTGCCCATCTTTTTGTACTAGGCTCACACACTCCTTCTTCTTGTCCTTCAGGTGGTAAGGAAGATACTTCCCCTCAAACTCAGCAACAAACTGCTCCCAAGTGATGTCTGCTCCAGGAAAGTTAATGCCACGGGTGCGAGACCACCAGTTCTCTACAACTCCATCCAAAAGGAAGGTACCAAGATCCACTTTGAAGTCTTTAGGACAAGCCAGAAGTCTAAAACACTCCTCTATCTTATGAAGCCATGCCTCAACCTTGTCTAGGTCAGAGTCACCCTCAAACTTTGGCGGATCCAACTTCATGAATTTCTCCAAAGCAAGAGCTTGAGTGATAACTGGGGCGGTAGGGACTTCAGACACCAATTGATGATGAGGAGGCATATGTTCATATACGTAAGGAATATTTTTCTAATGGAACTAAGTATTAATACTATCAGTTGACAGGGTGATGATTTTTTCCTTTAGCTCTTATTTGCACACTAGAAACCTTGGATCTGATACCATAAAATGTATTGCCCCAGAATTACAATTTTAAAAAACACATACAGAAGCATAAGAAAATTAGTCCAATTAGGGCGAAGACACTCCCTCAGTACGAGAATCAGTAACAAAGATAATATCTTTATCGGTAAGTAAAATTTACCAAAATTAACAAGGTTTCATAAGAAATAAAAATGTAGACCATGCATGGTTCTTTTAATAGAAATAAAAGGACATATATTCTAAATCTAAAAGAAAGAACAAAATCTCGTATAAAAATAAAATCCATGAGATGATTTCTAGTATTCATAATCTGTGCCAGAAGGATCATCACGCCGACCATCAACCAATATCAACTAGGTTCCCGCATGATCCAGATGTAGGGGAAAAGTTCCCAGTCACTTATGCAACCACAAAGGTGTAAGATATATATTAAAAAGATAGTCTAACCAGTAAATTCATGTAGGATAAAAAATATCTAACATCATTTCCATGATAACTAATTTCAATAATTTTAACAGTCAAGGAGCAAAATATGCATCAAGATGCATTCAATAAATCTTGGTGATAAAGTAACCAAAGGTTGTAGCCATACCATGAGGGTATAGTCAGTAAACAGTAACACTACGGGGGTGTAGTCACTCAGTCACACCACGAGGGTGCAGTCACCACAAGGGTGCAGTCAGTCAGTCACACCATGAGGGTGCAGTCACCACAAGGGTGCAATCAGTCAGTCAACCTATGGAGTTTTGAAACCTAGATATTTTAGTCAACCTGAAGTGGGAAAAACTCCTAGATTTCATTACCCAATATTGGGAACAGTTACCACAATGTGGCATATTGGTCTCATGGGATGGACACTAACAGTTGACCCTAAGACAAGGTCCCTAAAGCAGTATACAGTGTGGTCATAATTATTCATATAATCATGCAGTATAGGCACAATCCATATTTGTTTAGGTTTCATCTAGTTTGTTATTCCGTATTTGCTCACAACAGAGCAACATAGTTCAAGAGATCCTCACCTTTAATACAATATTTATCTTCTCATTTTTAGATAGGTGTTAGACCTATGTATGGTCATTTTCATCCTATGTTCATTATGATTAGGATAAGATAGTTGGTATATAGAGGGTAGTACGTATTTTTGAATGAGATTAACAAAAATCAGCATTTTTGTACTCCATAGATCGTGATTTAGAACACAGTAACAGAGTCGTAATTTGATAAAAAAAAATTATAACATGTATATAGACAGTGAGACCATGAAGATTGTTCTATATATTAAGCCTCATATATAATCCATGAATTTCGGGCAGCAGTTATCTTAAGACAAATAGTTTATAAGTCATGTTTCATATGATCATGCCCATTAAACAAAGATGAGACTTTAACAATATGGATCTTTCTTTGTTCTTAGAATATATTGAACCATGAATGTATAACAGATCACGCAAACATGAACACAATTTTTTATATAATTAGTAGATTCTACTATGGCAACATAATTAGTAGGATGCAAGAAATTGGTTCATGGGTACAGTCAAAGAAAAAACCTTGGCCATGGATCCGACTACATACCTTGAAAGGGTGAGTCGAACCACAAATCTGTTCAGCTGTGGAGAAGCCTAAACCCTAACGTAGCATTTCGGTTTTGCTTTGTTTCTTGCGTCTTCCCCAAGCTTGTGCCTTCTGCAATCCACGATCACTGCTTCCTGTTCCAGCCGGAGAAGAAGTGTCGTGTTGTATATCGATTTGCTCTGTCAACACAGCAATAGGAGAGGAGCGGCATTCAAAGTTAATTCTCATAGAGCAAGGGTCCAGGGATATTTATAGTAGATAGGGAGGCCAGTAGGGTATCCAAATAGGAAAATTCCTTGGAGTCCAATGCGATTGGAACTCATGATCCTAGCCGGACTCGTACATCCATGAGGATTTACATCCATCCCCCCAAAAAGAATTTTTTGTACTAAAAAACAAAACTTAAAACTATAAGACTTACCAAAAAGGTGTGGGTACTTGTCCCTCATATCTGACTCGAGCTCCCATGTAGCCTCTTCATCACGATGATGTTTCCAGGCCACCTTCACCATAGGAACATTACGTCTTTTCAGTTGGTGAGCTCGCCGATCCACTATACGCATTGGTCTTTCTTCATAAGTCATGTCATGGAGGACTTCTGGTACATCAATGCTAATAACATGGGATGGGTCATGAATATACTTCCTCAACATTGAAACATGAAACACATCATGAATATTTGAGTAAGTTGGTGGAAAGGCAAGCTTGTAAGTAGAGTCTCCATATATCTCTAAGATCTCAAAAGGTCCAAGTCCAATGTACCTTGGACTAAGCATTCCTTTCTTACTAAAATGTAGTACTCCCTTAGTTGGATACGTCCTCAGAAAAACATGGTCCCCAACTTCAAAGATCAACTCCCTTCTTCTTTTGTCAGCATAGCTCTTCTGTCTACTCTGGGAAGTCTTCAACTTTTCTCTAATCAGATCAACCTTATCAGCGAATTCTTGAATATTTGCAGGTCCAATCAACTTTCTTTCTCCCACTTCACTCCAACACACTGGTGGTTTACATGGTTGCCCATACAGAGCTTCATAAGGTGCCATGCTAATGCTTGCGTGATAACTATTATTATAAGAAAACTCCACTAGAGGTAAATGTTCCTCCCAGCTACCCTGTCATGATAGAACACAAGCTCTCAACATATCCTCCAATGTTTGTATCGTCCTTTCAGATTTCCCATTAGTTTGTGGATGAAAGGCTATGTTGAATTTTAGTTTTGTTCCCAAAGCTTTCTGTAAGCTTTCCCAAAAATAGGAGGTAAAACATGGATTTCTATCAGAAACAATAGATTTTGGAATACCATTAAACCCTCAAGATTTCATCAATGTACATCTTGGCTAGACTATCAATAGATTAACCCACTTTCATAGCAAGAAAATGTGCAGTCTTTGTCAATCTGTCCACAAGAACCCATATACAGTCATTCTTCTTCTTTGTTTTAGTCAACCCCACCACAAAATATGTCGCTATAAAATCTCATTTCCATTCAGGTATCTCCAATGGTTGTAGTTATTACACCCACATCCCACTATTACCACTAATCATGCGATTAGGGCATAAGTTTGAGGATTATACTTAATATAAAGTTCGCTCCCAACTTTTTTTACTTTTTCCTTTATCTCAAACTCTTGTTTTCTTTTTGCATTCAATCACATAAACAAACTTTACAAGGGAATTAAACCTTGATTACTATAATATGATCTCAACATTAAAGATACATATCTAAACATTCATTCCATTTCTCACAATTCTATGTACATATGACATGATAATCATATACATACTCTCTTATTAAGGAAATAAGGATAACCATCATAATTTACAACTCTCTCGCTTCTATACAAGGACCTAGAGTGACAGGGACCGACTGAACTTAACTAATCTCATACTTAACTCCTGTGGCAGATCTACTATGATGCAATGACATCTTCAGTCCACGAGTTTCCCTAAAATTGTGAGTAGAGGGGTGAGCCTACTCGCTTAGTGAATGAGTAGTTCAAAGAAACAGTCTAAAGCACTGATATAATTACAAATATATTGTTTTGCAACTGATATCAATTATAACAACAGTAAGCTTTAAAGAGACTAATTATTCACAAACATAAATATGGCAGAATACTCTAGACATCTACAAGAGTAAATCAATATATGAACATGCTTGATTAACCACAAAGAAAATTAATAATTCAAAAACATACAAAAAATAATTGAATAACTTCACACACTTGGTTAACCTCTCATTCATCTTACTATGCATCAGTAGTAATATACAAATATCTAAACATTTTTCTCATCATTCTCTGTGTAATATTTCATTAACTTTGACTTGACTTGACTTGACTACTGAACTGAATACTACTATGTTGGGTAACTAAACATAACCGACTAATCTGACTACTGTACTCTTTATCTGAAATCAATTGAACTCAATTAACTTTTCTTTTTACTTTGCCCATGAACTCACTTGGATTGTACCATCCAAGCAAAGGCCACTACTGTGTGACTTACCATACAAGTCTTAAGGTAAACCCGAGACCTTAAGACTACTACTAACTACCTCAGTCGGCAATGAGGTTGCCACGTCTAGCCTAACAGCGGCTAAACAACATCCGTAAACTGTGGCCCCTTGTCCTGGGTACTCAGGAGGGGTGCCTCTAGGCTAAAAAGCCTCAACTCTACAATTACTTTAGAAATTCTTATTTAGATAATTTGTATGAATTTCTGGTATGATTTATAACCTGGAATCCATGACAATAGAGAAATAATCTATTTCATATCATCTTGCAAAAGTTAGGTCAAAAGGGCAGTTTAGGGTTTGTAGTCGCATACAAAACAAGTAAAGATTGTTGATTATTTAACTCATTTTCATACAATCTACTGTTTAAAGGAAGTACCCACTCACCCTAAGGTGTGAAAACACCTTAAAAACTTAGCTCATCTCTAAAAATCTTGAATTCATATCAAAATCTAGCAAATCACCAGTTTCTTCTTCCTTACAACCCGAAAACCCTAGAAATGGGGGATTATGAAGAAAGAGTGAGAAAATGGGAAGATTTGATATCATTTCAAATCAAATCAGAGGAGGGACGACATCTTTACATGTGAGATAATATTCACCATGAAAGGCTATGAAAAGAAGCTAAACTTGATTTCATCATATCTCGGATAGAGAAACCATAGATCAGCAATTCCACCACTTTTTCTCTTAAACCCTAACTCTCCCTCTCTCTCTAGGATTTCGTTTCTCTAGAATGGATCACAAAATATGAGAGATACTTGGGTGCTAGCTTTCTCATATAGAGCAATTTAGGTACTTGGGTAATTTCATATTAACCCCTCACTATACTTTTTCTTATTTCAGCAGATTTTCTGTTATAAAAAGTTACTATAATTCATTTATTTCAGACGTCAAACATCCTCCAAAAATTATGAAAATTTATCATGATGTCTTAAATGTAATTTAATATGGAGTTACCAACAAATAATTAAAAATCAAACACTACACTGCTAAAACACACTCTGTCAGCATTTCAGTCGAAGTATTGTTCGATCGAGAAACACATTCAAAGAACATCCAAATATTCTGAAAGTTTTATCCAATATGCATGATTGAGTTATCCATATCATGTCCGAAATTCAATTAAATACAAAATTCGTAGAGAATATGAAAAATAATTTACCACACTGCTATCCTGATCAAATTCCATATTCATGTACTATCAAAACCCTAATTTTTGCCGATTAGGGTTTACATTTCTCAAAACCTAATTCTTCAAACTAAAATCATAATTAGAGTTTATTCTTAGGTTTGAAACATTACAATTGAGCTACTATCATTAATCAAGTCTTAACGATGTTCAATCTAATCAAGCATGTAATCATTTAGGTAAACCCTAGTTTACCAATTAAGAACAAATGTTGGTCATTACAATTCTCACCCCCTTAAAATGTTTTGTCCCCGAAACATAAATACACAAACAAAGTATATTCAAAGTTTCTTTTAAATTTCTGAAATATTATGTGGCACTATACTCTTGTATTTCATATTTGAATGTTATTTTCAATATTGAGTCATCTGTCTCTCTTCTAATCATGACATATTTTAAGCCAAACTTCTCAATGACAGCCGAAGAATTTATTTTTGTCACAATCAATTATAGGAAAGAGATAGATAAACAAATTTTTTATGCCATACCATGTTGAGATGTTACCTTAGTACTGGTAATCTAATCATGCTATCTTAATTCATACACATCAATATGTACTTATTTTTCTACATCACATCAGAGTTATTAGAGACAGTTCACCTTTCTATTTTGAATTTCACTATTTTGCCACTCTAATAGAAAAGCACTCATGAACTGCAAGACTAGAAGTAACAACAATTGTATAAAAGTGAGTCAGACTATTGATATGAATGATTGAAACCATAAAACACATTACAATTTATATATTACTTGCACATGTACAATTGAAGTCATATGTAAAACAAATTTCATCCCTTGATATGCCTTCAACAAACTATAGTTCTTTAAAACAAATTCACATTTTACTGAAAGCCATTTGTTTTCTCTAATTTCTCTTCTTATGCATTACAACTTCTTCTTACTTATGTTTCTCAATCTGATCATCTAGAATAAACATCCCTAAAATTGAAACATTCAAGGTAAGAATAGATTAATCATCATTCTTGCTATCACTACAAGAATTTATTTTAGATTACACTTTGCTCATATTGCACCTCTCCTTTTATTCAAATCATACTTCTTATCTTTCAAATCTATGTCTTATCCTTTGTTCATATTCATTTCCATATTGTTTATCTATCTTTCACATTTGCAACCTTTAAACCCATGAATACTATAACTGCTATTTTCTTCTCATATTGATGATCTAAGGATTTTATTTTATAGAGATGTTCATGCTCAAGGTCAAATCACTATTGACATCCCTTTAACTATTACAACCCTAAACTATGTAGGGTTTGATCCTGATCAATAACATGATGTTATTGTGACATGATTTTACTCCCTTATTTCGATATGCAAACCTTAGATCTCTTGAGGTTTACCAAAGTCTTCATTGTCTTTACCACTTGAATTTTCTTTATCTTACATGACCATTTTGATAGATTACTTTCTTGATCTACCCTGTTAGGGTTTCATCATCATATTATGTGTCATTAGTATATTCAATAGATGTGTCTCTCATGACGGTTGTGTATCGTTCATGATTTATTTCCTTATCACCTCATCCCATGTTACACTCACTAAGGAGGATACAGAAGAGAAGCTAATTTTGAGACATAGAATTATAATCTTCGAGTATTCACTTAACACAATTCTCATATGAGTCATCATCAAGGAGATTAGACTATTTCACATTTCCTCACATCTCACAATCTCTCTCTTTTATCATTTATATTGCTCCCTCATGTTTCAGCCCCTTGTTTATTTTCTATCATCGGCTACCTATTTGCTACTCTTCCCTATGTCATTATTTACTTTTACTTATCTCTTATGATCATGGTTCTCACTCTTGTGTATGATTCCATATTCCATGCCATATAAACTTTCTTATCATCCTTTTACTTTTATCTAGTTGAAATTCTTATTCAATATCCTCCCTACTAGCTTCATCTTATGCTTAATACATTACATGTCCTTCATTTCGAATAAAACGTCTCATGTAGGGTTCAACCATAGCTTCCTTTTCAATCAAGCTTTTATGTTCTAAATACAAATTACCTTTATGTGAGTTGTTTAGCCACACATTTGTTCTTCTTTCAAGATCTAGTTCCATTTCATCACTAGGAACCTATTGAACACACTTGATGTCAACTTGGTTGCTACTAAATAGAGACATTGAATCAAAAGCTAGTAAGGATGGATACTTTAAACTTTATGATAAAAGCACACATTCCATTCTCCTCTTTATATCATGTAACCCTTCTTTCTAAATCAAACTCATCATTTCCATCACCTTTTTTTTATCTTATTTTTTTTCCTAGTCTTATAATTTACATGTTTATCTAGTTCTCTTCACTTTCATTTTTCTGAACTTCACTTCTATGTACTTATTGCATACTTAACTCTTTTCTCCTATTTTCCTTTTGTTGTAGAGTACATAAGTACATTTTACTCAATTATATGATCCAATCATTCTAATTGATTCTTTCTATCTTGGCTTTCCATGTAGTTTTCTCTTATCTTTCCTTGATTTCAAATTGGATAAAGTGCCACAATTAGTTATATATTTCTATTCTCATTATCCGTCATTTCTTCTTCATTTTGTATGTTATATACTAATGTATTTCTTGTATCTATATCCCTATTCCTTCATTCTCAATTTATACATCAGTTCCAATTGATTCTTAACTATTATAATCTTTCTCTTATATTTCAACATCTTAGTGTATGTACATTCTCACTATGATGTGGGTCTGATTTATCCAGAGTCTACTCTTATTATATTGTTAATAGGAGTCGTTAGATCCCAATAACACATCCTACCAGCCAGACCAAGTCAAACCTGCAGTCCTGAAGCCAAGAGCTACTCATGATTAACTGACTTCTATATATCTCAAACATATAGAAAGAATATCCACTCAGGGTAAATTCATTTAAAGATAACTTCTGGTCTGATTGATACAAAGAATGTAAACAATACTTGAATGAACTTCATAGTGTACAAGAATCTCAAAGGACCACATATATTTTTAAGAACTGAATATTCAAATTCAAATATATAAGAGCATTTCCATTGATATCCAATCAAAGAAACAATATAAAATAAGAGCTACCTCACATTCTATTCTTATTCTCAATTCATTCATTTCTTTCCGATCTTCTAACCCTAATACTTCTAGGGTTTCTCTCTAGCGCATCCTTCCTCTGCATACCTGGCCAGGGCATCCAGAGAAGAATAGATAGAGTAGCTTGATACTGGTCAGCCTAAGTAATTAGATACCAGGCTAGGGTATCTAAATACTTAGACCTCCCAGAGCTATAGACACATCACCTCCTAACTGCCACACTTATAACTCTGACTTTCTATCCTCATGATCACTGACAACTAGGTCTAAACTCTGATACCAAGTTGTTACAACCACATCCCACAATTACCACTAATCATGAGATTAGGGCATAAGTTTGAGGATTATACTTAATACAAAGTTCGCTCCCAACTTTTTTTCTTTTTCCTTTATCTCAAACTCTTATTTTCTTTTTGCATTCAATCCCATAAACAAACTTTACAAGGGAATTAAACCTTGATTCCTGTAATATGATCTCAACATTAAAGATACATAACATTCATTCCGTTTCTCACAATTTTGTGTACATATGACATGATAATCATATACATACTCTCTTATTAAGGAAACAAGGATAACCATCATCATTTACAACTCTCTCAGTTCTATACAAGGACCTAGAGTGATAGGTACTGATTGAACTTAACTAATCTCATACTTAACTCCTGTGGCAGATCTACTCTGATGCAATGACATCTTCAGTCCACGAGTTATCCCTAAAAATTGTGAATAGAGGGGTGAGCCTACTCGCTCATTGAATGAGTACTTCAAAGAAACAATCTAAAGCATTGATATAATTATAGATATACTATTTTGCAACTGATATCAATTATAACAGTAGTAAGATTTAAAGAGACTAATCATTCACAAACATAAATATGACAAAATACTCTAGTCATCTACAAGAGTAAATCAATATATGAACATGTATGATTAACCACAAAGAAAACTAATAATCCAGAAACATACAAAGAATAATTAAATAACTACTCACACTTGGTTAACCTCACATTCATCTTACTATGCATCAGTAGTAATATACAAATATCTAAACATTTTTCTCGTTATTCTCTTTGTAATCTTTCATTAACTTTGACTTGACTTGACTACTAAACTGAATACTACTATGTTGGACAACTAAACATAACTGACTGATCTGACTACTATACTCTTTATCTGAACTCAATTGAACTCAATTAGCTTTTCTTTTTACTGCCCCTGAACTCACTTGGATTGTACCATCCAAGCAAAATCCACTACTGCGTGGCTTACCATACAAGTCTTAAGGTAAACCCAGGACCTTAAGACTACTACTAACTATCTCAGTCTGCAACGAGGTTTCCACGTCTGGCCTAACAACGTCTAAACAACGTCCGTAAACTGTGACCCTTTGTCCTGGTTACTCAGGAGGGGTGCCTCTAGGATAAAAAGCCTCAACTCTACGTAATGCAGTTCCACTAGGGCTGACATGGAAAACGGAATAACTGCCAGAAGAAGTACGTCCACAAGGGATGTATACTTCAACTAGTGGGTATTACTGGATCTCTAGTTATTATTGGATAACCCTACTACTGAAATAGTACCACCAGGATCTTTGGTTATTGTTGGTACTCTGTTACTCAACTGAAGTACCACCGATATCCTATCAGTTGATATTAGATACTCAGTTCCAGGCTACTTCTTCCTATATCTGATAGTCCATAGCCTATTTCACCCATCCCGGTACAAAGCTCCAGGGAGGGTTCTACGGTGTTCAGGGCATCTACTATTACTATTGCAGTTTTACTGACTACTTGAGCTATTGGACTGAATTCACTGATAATACTTAGCTGAATGTATAACATATTGGTTACCCTTATATTAGGGTTTCTCATTTCTTAGATTCTTAACATAGTGATTACCCTTCTCTCAGGGTTTCTCATTTCTCATGCACATAGAAGAATTCTCATATGTCCAAACAAATATCATGTCTAATGATATAAACATTTACATTCAACATTTCTCATATTCATGCATGGCATCAACGACATCCCTATCTAGGGAAATGTCTTTTCTATTTTCTTAAATTACCATAACAACTTATGCATTTCATGTCAATTAACTCATCTAGAGATTTTTGCATCACAAATCAAAATGTGTATGCATATAAAATAATATTCAGCTAGAAACTCGAATTATCACATAACTCATTTCAATCAGTCATGCATATGAAACCCTGGAATGAATTTAACTAGGCTTTCCAAGATATTCATTAAAATATTATGCATCAATAATTACCTTAAATAAATGAATTTATAACAATAAAGAATCACATCAGTTGAATTCATGATTCTATTTGCAAACTTCCAACTTTCCATTCATTTAGGGTTTCACCCTCTTTACTGATATATCAAGCAAACATTGATATCATCAAATGAAATACAATATCTTATCTGACATATATGTAATATGCATTCAGATAAAACAATTTTTTGTAACCAAGGAGATTCAACTAGACAAACTTCTTTATTCAATTATACAACAAATTTAGTCATAGCCGAAAACCCTAGATTTCACTATTTTCATATAAAATCTGCAATTACTTTAGGAATTATCATTTAGATAATTTGTATGCATTTCTAGTGTGATTTATAACTTGGAATCCATCACAATAGAGAAATAATCTATTTCATATCATCTTGCAAAAGCTAGGTCAAAAGGGCAGTTTAGGGTTTGTAGTCGCATACAAAACAAGTAAAGATTATTGATCATTTAACTCATTTTCATACAATGAACTGTTTAAAGAAAGTACCCACTCACCCTAAGGTGTGAAAACACCTTAAAAACGTAGCTCATCTCTGAAATTATCGAATTCAAATCAAAATCCTAACAAATCACCAGTTCTTCTTCCTTTCAACTCAGAAACCCTATAAATGGGGGATTATGAAGAAAGAGTGAGAAAAGGGAAAGATCTGATACCATTTCGAATCAAATCAGAGGAGGGATGGAATCTTGACATGTGTGAGAATATTCACCATGAAAGTCTATGAAAAGAAGCTAAACTTACTTGATTTCATCATATCTTGGATAGAGAAACCTTAGATCAGCAATTCCACCACTTTTTCTCTCAAATCCTAACTCTCCCTCTCTCTCTAGGATTTAGTTTCTCAGGAATGGGTCACGAAATATGATATCTACTTGGGTTCTATCTTGCTCATATTGAGCAATTTAGGTGCTTGGGTAATTTCACATTAACCCCTCACTATACTTTTTCTTATTTCAACATATTTTTCTGTTATAAAAAAGTTATTGTAATTCATTTATTTCAGAGGACAAACATCTCCAAAAATTGTGAAAATTTATCATAATGTATGAAATGTAATTTAATAGATCCAGTAAAAATTTCAAAATATTTGGAATTACGAATAAATAATTAAAAATCAAACACTACACTGCTGAACAACACTCTGTCAGCATTTCGGTTGAAGTATAGTTTGACCGATAAACACATTCAAAGAACATCCAAATATTCTACAAGTTTTCTCCAATAAGAATTATTGAGTTATCCATGTGATATCCAAAATTCAATTAAATAAAAAATTCATAGAAAATATGAAAAATCATTTATCACACTGCAATCCTGATCAAATTCCATATTCATGTACTATCAAAACCCTAATTTTTGCCGATTAGGGTTTACATTTCTCAAACTCTAATTATTCAAACTAAAATCATAATTAGAGTTTATTCTTAGGTTTGAAACATCACAATTGAGCTACTATCATTAATCGAGGCTTAACGATGTTCAATCTAATCAAGCATGTAATTATTCAGGTAAACCCTAGTTTACCAATTAAGCACAAATGTGCTCATTACAATTCTCACCCCCTTAAAAAGTTTCATCCTTGAAACATAAATATGCCAACAAAGTATATTCAAAGTTTCTTTTAATGTTCTAAAATCTTATGTGGAACTATACTCTTGTATTTCATATTTGAATGTTATTTTCAATATTGAGTCATTTATTTCTCTTCTAATCACGACATATTTTAAGCCAAACTTCTCAATGATAGCTGAAGAATTTTTTCTTGTCACAATTAGTTATAGGAAAGAGATAGATAAAAAACTATTTTTTTATGCCATACCCTGTTGAGATGCTACCTCAGTACTGGTAATCGGATCCCACTATCTTAATTCATACATATCAATATGTACTTATTTTTCTACATCACAACAGAGTTATTAGAGAAAGTTCACCTTTCTATTTTGAATTTCACTATTTTGCCACTCCAATAGAAAAGCACTCATGAACTACAAGACTAGAAGTAACAACAATTGTATAAAACTGAGTTAGACTACTAATATGAATGACTGAAACCATAAAACACATTACAATTTAGTATATTGCTCACACATGTACAATTGATGCCATATGTAAAACAAATTTGCATACCTTGATATGCCTTCAACAAACTATACTTCTTTAAAACAAATTCACATATTGTTGAAAGACATTTGTTTTCTCTGATTTCTCTTTTTATGCATTACAACTTGTAAGGAGGCGAGATCACCCCTTACTTAAATTTAACAGAAAATACAATACATCCCTTAAATTATTAAAACATTGTGATGGAAGGATGAATACATAATAAATCCATTTAAATAACCATGGACCAAATACAACCATTGTCAATAGTAGCAGCGGAAGAAAGTAAGATGAGACAACTAAACTATTACATAGATTGTTCCAAAAGAAGAAGTAGATGAGAATCTAGGCTATTACAAAGATTTTATTTCTGAGTTCATAACATATATTTTTTAGCAAGGTCTTAGCAGCATCAACCTTGTCATGATGGCAACTTTATTCTTGCCTTGGGTTTCCTTGTGCTGGGTCTAGCCCTTGTCCTGGTTCTGGGTGGTTGGGGAGCACCCAGCAAGAGAAAGATAAAAGTATGTGCCACAAAATGACAAAGTACAAGAAGCATTTAAAGGAATGGAAACATTAAGATTCTCTATACTAAGAATGTTCAAGAGTATGAGGCATATAATTCGAATGGGATATCTGCCAAACATATAAGTCAAATATAGAACAACCATGATTCATTTTGACTAAGCTAAACTAACATAGGGTGAGGCACCTACCAACCTCAACCAGGAGGAGAGGGGAAACAACATCCCAAACCTCAAAATATATAAAAAGTGGCAGGGGGACTAAAACCCCAGTGCCCTATGGGTGACTTGTACTCATGTACACTACATTAGTTAACTAGTCAAGCTATCATTATCATGATTACAATTTACATTGGTAGGGAAAGGAAATAGCAATAATTCAAGTGGGGCCCAATGACCCAAGCATTTCCAAGAGATAACCATATAGAATGTTCATACATCAAGATTTCATGTTGGATGCTCAAGTGGATAGTTTAAGGGCAATATTTACATGGCAAGATTTAAATCATATCAACATGGCAAGTGGGGTCCAATGACCCAAATTTTATCAAGGGATATCAGTAAAGCAAGTTTATACTTTAGGGATTAAACATTTCATGATCAAGTGGATGATGGAGAATATTAACATACTATGCCTCATTTAGGGAAACTAGGTTTAGCATGATTAGAAGCCCAACTGAGGTGTTAGAATGCACATACCTATTCTTGCTTTCTAGATTATCCCTTATCCACAAAGATGTCAGGTCCAAACTCACTTTAACCTAGGTACAATGGTTTAAACATGCATTAGGTTACTTCAAGGTACTTTAAGTGTAAAATGTCCACATTTATAACCTTGGATTAAAACTTTAGATTTTGGGTCTAGATATAGGACCAAACGATTCCTAATATTTTTCTAATTGAGAAAACATATTTTCTCTTCAAAAACAGAGTTAAAATACTTTAATTATTATTTTATAACACTTTATGCATTTCAATTGAGGTTTGAATTAATTATCAGAGTTGGGATGGAAAACATGACTCAAAACTTATAAATTCGGATTCTAAATAATTTTAGCTTTCCAACGAGTATTTAATTATATTTTTTCAATATTCAAGTGATTTTCTATGAATTAAACAAAACCGACCAATTAGAAATTAGATAAATGCCACGTGGGCCGGACCGCGTTGAGAAGCAAAGAAATCGGATGACCAAAATGCCCTTTGCGAAAGAACAAGAAAAGAAGGGCGCACAGCGGCAAATCAGTCATTTGACCGTCGGGTTTCTTCCCCGAGCTGCTCGCCATGGCGGCAGACTCCACCTTGGACGATTTGGGTGTTTTCGAAAAACTCGATCAAAATGCGAACTTAGATATGGAAAATAAAGAAGAGAGGTAGACGTACTTGTTGGTCCAAGAAATTTGGATGCACGTGCTTCATAGCGTTGGGGAGATGCGCCGCAAGCTCAGGGTGCAAAGCTCCTCTCCGTCGGCCACATGAACTTCCTCAGGAAAAATTGAGTGGATAGGAAGGTTGCTAGAGGACCGACGAAGCTGGGGAGGGTGTTATTTATAGGTGCGGATGTCTGTGGAGCCGAAACGAAGGTGGAGGTGAGAAGCCATGGTCGGCCAGGTTGGGCGTTTCGCCTATGGTGCATGGGAGGCAATGAGGTTTGGCTCAAACGACGTGGGAGGGTGCCACGAGTTTGTAGGAGAAGAAATTTCTAGAAAAGGTGAAGAAACGACGAAGATAAGTGGAGATGAGGGGAGCCAGTGTGGTTGTACTGCTCCTCGGGCCGGCGGAGGTAGAAGACAATCCGTCGATTGTTGGATGCGGTCCGGATAAAAAACGAGCCATCAAATCTTGGACCATCGTGGTCCAACGCGCATGACAACTATTAAAGGCTAAACTTTGGCTTAAATGTGCATGTAACATTGATATCTTAATGATATAATGTCACACTTGATTAGGAAATTGATTAATGCATTTGGGAGGCCAAACTAACTCCAAATGACTTTAAATTTTAACCCTAGGTTTCTAATGATGTCTAGATTCATGCTATATAATTAGATTTGCGTTTCACCTAACCTTTGGCCTACAATAATTATGTTGATTATTAAAGCATGTATTAATTTGATTTTTGGGCAAATAAATATATATAGCTTTTATATGCAACCCTTGGTTCCCAAATCCGAGATATGGAGTCCAAGAGTCCTCCACTCACTTGTTACATGCATTTTCAATTTTAATTATCCCATAATAAGAGTGAGGAATGAAGGTGGGTTATTATTCACCAATTAATTTACACTTGCTAATTAATTCACTCATTATCCATTAATATTTATTCTTGAGCTCCAACATTATCCATTAGTCAACTAATTCGTGGTTTAGTGTATATCTTCATAATTACCCTATCAATTTAGCAAATCATGGTATTTGTGCATCTAACCCTCAAATTGGCATAAAATTGTTCTCCAACCATCAATTTCTCTAATATTCAATATTAAGGACACAAAATGGAGAAGAAAGAAATTAACATAAAAATTGAGGTTGAAAATGATAATTTTATTGAAACTCATGATGTTACAACACTCCACTCGTTAGAAAAGATTTTGTCCCCAAAATCTCATACAAAAAGAGAAGGGTGAGATCGGAACATTTCTTCTCTCAGCTCCCAAGTGGTTTCTTCTAGCCCATGATACTTCCACAACACCTTCACTAACTCAATCTCCTTATTCTTCAACTGTTTGACCCAAGTGTCTAGGATCTTTACAGGTAGCTCCACATAGGTTGGGTTTTCATAAATCTTCAAGGGTTCTATTGTGAGTATATGAGAAGGGTCCCTCACATACTTCCTCATCACAAACACATGAAAGACATTGTGTATCTTATCATAAGCAGGAGGAAGATCCAGGTGGTATGCACAGTCCCCAATCTTCACCAAGATCTCAAAAAGTCCCACATAATGCGGGCTAAGCTTGCCTTTGACTTTGGATCAGGTAATAGAGCATATTGGCTTGACCTTCAAGAACACATGGTCGCCAACAAGAAAACTCACATCAGTCCTATGCTTGTCAGCATACATCTTCTGTCGGTCTTGAGCAACTTTCATATGCTTCTTAATCAGTTGAACCTTCTCTATTATCATCTGCATATTTTCAGACTTCACTAAGGAACAGTCTCCCACATCATCCTAATGCAACGGGGAACGGTAGGGTCTTCCATACAATGCTTCATACAGAGGCATCCCTATGCTGGCTTGGTAGTTGTTATTGTATGCAAACTCAGCCAGAGGTAGATATCTATCCCATGCACCTCCCCAGTCCATCACACAAGCACGGAATAGGTCTTCTAAGATTTGTATAGTTCTTTCAGACTAACCATTAGTCTGAGGGTGATAAGAAGTGCTGAACCGTAGGTCAGTCCCCATTTCTTCTTGTATCTGACTCCATAGATGAGAGGTGAACTTGGGATCACGGTCAGAAACTATCACTTCCGGTACACCATGCAGACGAACTATCCACTCCAGATATATCTGTGCCATATCCTTCACTTTGTAGTTGGACTTGAAAGGCAGAAAGTGAGCAGACTTAGTGAGGCGATCAATGACAACCCACATAGCGTCATAGCCTTTCCTGGTCTTAGGGAAACCAGTGACAAAGTCCACCGTGATCTTCTCTCACTTCCATTCCGAAATTTCAAGTGGATGGAGGAGACCACCAGGTCGTTGATGTTCTATGTTAACTTGTTGGCAGGTCAAACACTTTGACACAAATAGAGCTATATCCATCTTCATGTTCTTCCACCAGAAACTGCGCTGCAAGTCCTTGTACATCTTGGTCGTACCGAGGTGAATTGTGTACTTGGACCCATGAGATTCACAGAAAATCTTCTGCCACAGTTCGTCAACATCAGGAACCCACAATCTTTGTCAGAAACAGAGTGCACCATCAACTCAAACCGAAAAATTAGATTGTGGTTTCAAGGTTAAGGCTTTCATTCCTTCTAGCTCAGGATTCTCCAACTGGGCCACAACAATATCGGAAATCTTGCTTGGAGTGATTGACAGGCTAGCCATGTGAACACATAGTTTATCATCAACTTCACCATCTGGGATTTCTGTCGGTTGTGGTCGCCATCCAGAAACATACTCCATGTTCTTCCAAATGGAACAAGTTATAGCAACACAAGTCCTAGACTTCTTCCGACTCAAGGCATCAGCAACTACGTTGGCTTTACCAGGATGATAAGTGATGGTGAAGTCACAGTCCTTGAGATACTCCATCCATCTACGTTGTCTCAGGTTCAAGTCTTTTTGTGTCAGGAGGTACTTTAAGCTTTTATGATAAGAGAAGACCTCAAACTGAACCCCATAGATGTAATGTCACCAGATCTTTAGAGCATGAACAATAGCTGCGAGCTCTAAATCATGCGTAGGCCATTTTTCTTCATTCAGCTTCAACTGGCGAGAGGCGTAGGCGATCACCTTGCCTTCCTGCATTAGAACGCAACCCAGTCCTTGCTTGGAGACATCAGTGTAAATGATGTAGGGTTTGCCTTCAATAGGTAGACCAAGCATAAGAGCAGATGTCAGGCATTGCTTTAGCTTTTGGAAAATGTCCTCACACTCAGGTGACCAAACAAACTTGACGTCCTTTCATGTCAACTTTGTCATAGGAAGAGCGAGCTCTGAGAAGTTTTTGATAAACTTCCTGTAGTACCTGCCAGACCGAGGAAACTACAAATTTCGGATGGATTCTTTGGAGTCTTCCACTTGGTCACCGACTCAACCTTCGCAGGGTCAACAACAATGTGTCCTCCAGAAATGACGTGACCCAGAAACATTACTTCTTTAATACAGAACTCACACTTGGAGAATTTAGCATAAAGTTGATTTTATCACAGTTTATTGAGCGCCAGCCTCAAGTGCTCATGATGTTGCTCTGCCGACTCTGAATATATCAAGACATCATCAATAAAAACCACGATTAATCGATCAAGGTAGGGGCAGAAAACTCGATTCATCAAGTCCATGAAAGTAGCTGGGACATTAGTCAAACCAAATGGCATGACCAGAAATTCAAAATGCCCATATCTGGTTCTGAATGCTATCTTTGGGATGTCTTCAACCTTCACTCACATTTGATAGTAGCCACACTGCAAGTCCATCTTTGAGAAGACAATGGCGGACTTGAGTTGGTCGAAGAGATCGTCAATTTGAGGTAGTGGATAGAGATTCTTCACCGTGGCCTGATTAAGCATCCGATAATCCATGCACATTCGCATAGATCCATCCTTTTTCTTTACAAACAGGTTGGGGGTTCCCCAAGGAGAAACACTTGGGCAAATTAACCCCATATCTAGAAGTTCTTAAAGCTGCTTCTTTAACTCAGCGAGTTCAGCAGGTGCTGAGTGGTAAGGCGGCTTTGAGATGGGTGAAGTCCCAGGTGCAAGCTCGATGGAGAATTCCACTTCACGAGTAGGAGGCAACCTGGGTAGTTCTTCAGGAAAGACACCAGGGAAGTCCTTCATCACTTCTATATGGTCGAGAGCAGGGGGTGTAGCATCAAGAACTATAGAGGTAAGAAATGCCCTACACCCTTGCAAGATAAGCTTTTCGGCTTTGATGGCTGAGATGATGAATTGTCGTTCTTCTCATTTCCTGACTTTTACACATATTCTACCTTCTACAGGGTGCAACAAGCTAACCATTGACTCATCACAGAAGAGGAATGCCTTGTAACTTTTTAGCCAGTCCATGCCCAGAATAATGTCGAAAACAGATATTTCGAGCAAGATGAAGTCGGATGGAAACAACTTTCCCGAAATACACAGGTCCAGGGTCAGAAGCTTGAGATAAGAGGAGCATATTCTACCACTAGGGGTTTTGACATCTAACACATGGTCCATGAATTCAGACTCTATCTCTAGCATAGCAGCAAATTGAGTAGATATGAAGGTATTTGACGAGCCAGAATCAAAAAGTGCTTTGACAAGGTACATATTAAGGTGTAGAGTACCTTCAATCACATTATTCTCATCATCAACCTCTTAAACATCCAGAACAAAGACCCTTCCATTGCACCTCTCCACAGGTGGATGGCGTCTTTGTTGGTTATTGTTGCGGTTGTTGTTATGGTTGTGGTGATTGTTGTTGTTGTTCCTCAGTGGTGGATTTTGACGTTGTTGTTGTTGCTGGACGGGGGCCTGTCCTTAGTTGAACCTAGGACAGTTTGGCCTGATGTGATGGACTTGGCCACACTCATGATAGGTAGGGGTAGGTAGGTCATTCCTACGGTGCGGTGCATTGACAACTGGACATCTCTCGGGAGGATGAAATCGGGAGCAAGAGTTGCACCTGTCACGCCCTTGTGGACCACCATGGTTCTTTCGCTTGTTGTTGTTGTTGTTTGAACCAGAAGCGTGGAAGCCAGGGTATGCCTGCACGGCCAGAGCTTTGTCTAGCATTTGTTGGAAGGTGAGCGGGAGATGGGGCACCAGGTGACACCCTATGTTGTAGTTGAACTCTTCAAGGAAGACGGTCGCCCTCTGCTCTTCAGCTAGACCCACAACGTAATGTTCCAGCACTAGGAAACGTTGTACATACTCTGAGACTGACATATTCCCTTGTCGCAGACTATAGAACTCAACCTCCTTCTTCTTTAGGTAGGCCGTGCAGATATACTTTTCCTGAAATATCTGAAGGAACTCATCCCAGGTCATAGCTATTGTGTCTTGTGTGCGGGCTATCCCATTCCACAAGACCCGTGCCGGGCCATCCAGGCCATAAGATGCAAAGCAGACTTTAAGATGCGGGGGACACGCCATGCCATCGAATGTGCATTCCAGGGCTACCACCCAATCATCCACCTTGTCCACCATGTTGTTCTCAGTTTCCCCCTTGAAGTAGGGAGGCTGCATCTTGATGAAGTCGTTCAGGGTTGGATCCTTAGGCTTGTTGGCATGGGCAGTAGCTGTAGAAAGCTGCCCCATCAAGGTAGTGGAGAGTAGCTGTCTTCGCATCGCCAACTCCTGCTCAGGAGTTAGAGGTGTGTTAGGAGTTTCAGGGTTGGTGTCATTGTTGTTTGAGCTTTCACCGAACAAGTTACCCTTCCTGAAAGACAAGTTTTTAGGGTAAGATTTCTAGGAGTATAAGACAGAAAAAGATAAGGCTACTATTGCCTATAGGCATGCTATTTCGGGCGTGACCCAAGCATTTCTAAGAGATAACCATATAGAATGTCCATACATCAAGATTTCATGTTGGATGCTCAAGTGAATAGTTTAAGGGCAATATTTACATGGCAAGATTTAAATCATATCAACATGGCAAGTGGGGTCCAATGACCCAAATTTTAGCAAGGGATATCAGTAAAGCAAGTTTATACTTCAGGGATTACAAATTTCATGATCAAGTGGATGATGGAGAATATTAACATACTATGCCTCATTTAGGGAAACTAGGTTTAGCATGATTAGAAGCCCAACTGAGGTGTTAGAATGCACATACATGTTCTTGATTTCTAGATTATCCCTTATCCACTAAGATGTCAGGTCCAAACTCACTTTAACCTAGGTACAATGGTTTAAACATGCATTAGGTTACTTAAAGGTACATTAAGTATAAAATGTCCACATTTATAACCTTGGATTAAAACTTTGGATTTTGGGTCTAGAAATAGGACCAAATGATTCCTAATATTTTCTCTAATCGAGAAAACATATTTTCTCTTCAAAAATAGAGTTAAAATACTTTAATTATCATTTTATAACACTTTATGCATTTAAATTGAGGTTTGAATTAATTATCAGAGTTGGGATGGAAAATAGGACTCAAAACATGTAAAGTCAGATTCTAAATAATTTTAGCTTTCCAACGAGTATTTAATTATATTTTTTCGATATTCGAGTGATTTTCTACAAATTAAACAAAACTGACTAATCAGAAATTAGATAAATGCCACGTGGGTCGGACCGCATCGAGAAGCAAAGAAAATCGGATGACCAAAATGCCCTTTACGAAAGAACAGGAAAAGAAGGGCGCACGGGGGAAAATCGGTCATTTGACCATCGAGTTTCTTCCCCAAGCTACTCGCCATGATGGCAGACTCCACCTTGGACGATTTGGGCATTTCCGAAAAACTCAATCAAAATGCGAACTTAGATATGGAAAATAAAGAAGAGAGGTAGATGTATTTGTTGGTCCAAGAAATTTGGATGCACGTGCTTTGTAGTGCCGGGGAGATGCGTCGCAAGCTCAGGGTGTGAAGCTCCTCGCCGTCGGCCATAGGCACTTCCTCAGGCAAAATTGAGTGGATAGGAAGGTTTCTAGGAGGCCGACGAAGCTGGGGAGGGTGTTATTTATATGTGCGGATGTCTGTGGAGTCGAAACGAAGGTGGAGGTGAGAAGCCATGGTCGGCTAGGTTGGGCATTTCACCTACAATACACGGGAGGCAATGAGTTTTGGCTCAAACGACGTGGGAGGGTGACATGAGTTCATAGGAGAAGAAATTCCTAGAAAAGGTGAAGAAATGACGGAGATAAGTAGAGAGGAGGGGAGCCGGCGCGGCTGTCCTGCTCCTCGGGCCGACGGAGGTAGAAGACAATTCGTCGACCGTTGGATGCGGTCCAGATAAAAAACGAGCCATCAGATCTTGGACCATCGTGGTCCAGCGCGCGTGACAACTATTAAAGGCTGAACTTTGGTTTAAATGTGCATGTAAAATTGATATCTTAATGATATAATGTCACACTTTATTAGGAAATTGATTAATGCATTTGGGAGGCCAAACTAACTCCAAATGACTTCAAATTTTAACCCTAGGTTGCTAATGACGTCTAGATTCATGCTATATAATTAGATTTGTGTTTCACCTAACCTTTGGCCTACTATAATTATGTTGATTATTAAAGCATGTATTATTATGATTTTTGGGAAAATAAATAAATATAGCTTTTATATGCAACCCTTGGTTCCCAAATCCGAGATATGGAGTCCAAGAGTCCTCCACTCACTTATTACATGCATTTTCAAGCTTAATTATCCCATAATAAGAGTGAGGAATGAAGGTGGGTTATTATTCACCAATTAATTTACACTTGCTAATTAATTCACTCATTATCCATTAATATTTATTCTTGAGCTCCAACATTATCCATTAGTCAACTAATTCGTGGTTTAGTGTATATCTTCATAATTACCCTATAATTTTATAAAATCATGGTATTTGTGCATATAACCCTCAAATTGGCATAAAATTGTTCTCCAACCATCAATTTCTCAAATATTCAATATTAAGGACACAAAATGGAGAAGAAAGAAATTAACACAAAAATTGAGGTGGAAAATGATAATTTTATTGAAACTCAGGATGTTACAACACTCCACCCGTTAGAAAGGATTTCGTCCCCGAAATCTCATACAAAAAGAGAAGGGTGAGATCGGAGCATTTCTTCTCTCAACTCCCAAGTGGTTTCTTCTAGCCCATGATACTTCCACAACACCTTCACTAACTCAATCTCCTTATTCTTCAACTGTTTCACCCGAGTGTCTAGGATCTTTATAGGTAGCTCCTCATAGGTTAGGTTTTCATGAATCCCCAAGGGTTCTATTATGAGTATATGAGAAGGGTCCCTCACATACTTCCTCAACATGGACACATGAAAGACATTGTGTATCTTATCATAAGTAGGAGGAAGAGCCAGGCGGTATGCACAGTCCCCAATCTTTGCCAAGATCTCAAAAGGTCCCACATAACGCGGGCTAAGCTTGCCTTTGACTTTGGATCATGCAATAGAGCGTATTGGCTTGACCTTTAAGAACACATGGTCACCAATCAGAAAACTCACATCAGTCCTATGCTTGTCAGCATACATCTTCTGTCGGTCTTGAGTGGCTTTCATACGCTTCTTAATCAGCTGAACCTTCTCTATCATCATCTGCATATTATCAGACTTCACTAAGGAACACTCTCGCACATCATCCCAATGCAACGGGGAACGACAGGGTCTTCCATACAATGCTTCATACGGAGGCATCCCTATGTTGGCTTGGTAGCTGTTATTGTACGCAAACTCAACCAGAGGTAGATATCTATCCCATGCACCTCCCTAGTCCATCACACAAGCACAAAGCAAGTCTTCTAAGATTTGTACAGTTCTTTCAGACTGACCATCAGTCTGAGGGTGATAAGCAGTGGTGAACCGTAGGTCAGTCCCCATTTCTTCTTGTATCTAACTCCATAGACGAGAGGTGAACTTGGGATCACAGTCAGAAAATATCACTTCCGGTACACCATGCAGATGAACTATCCACTCCAGATATATCTGTGCCATATCCTCCACTTTGTAGTTGGACTTGAAAGGCAGAAAGTGAGCAGACTTAGTGAGGTGATCAATGACAACCCACACAACGTCATAGCCTTTCCTGGATTTGGGGAAACCACTAACAAAGTCCATCGTGATCTTCTCCCACTTCCATTCTAGAATTTCAAGCGGATGGAGGAGACCACCAGGTCATTGATGTTCTATCTTAACTTGTTGGCAGTTCAAACACTTTGACACAAATAGAGCTATATCTGTCTTCATGTTCTTCCACCAGAAACTGCACTGCAAGTCCTTATACATCTTGGTCGTACCAGGGTGAATTGTGTACTTGGACCCATGAGCTTCACAGAGAATCTTCTGCCGTAGTTTGTCAACATCAGGAACCCATAATCTTTGTCGAAAACAGAGTGCACCATCAACTCCAATAGAGAAATCAAATTGTAGTTTCAAGGTTAAGGCTTTCATTCCTTCTAGCTCAGGATTCTCCAACTGGTCCGCAACAATATCTGAAATCCATCTTGGAGTGATTGAGAGGCTAGCCATGCGAACACATAGTTTATCGTCAACTTCACCATCTGGGATTTCTGTTGGTTGCGGTCGCCATCCAGAAACATACTCCATGTTCTTCCAAATGGAAAAAGTTATAGCAACACAAGTCCCAGACTTCTTCTGACTCAAGGCATCAACAACTATGTTGGCTTTACCAGGATGATAAGTGATGGTGAAGTGATAGTCCTTGAGATACTCCATCCATCTATGTTGTCTCAGGTTCAAGTGTTTTTGTGTCAGGAGGTACTTTAAGCTTTTATGATCAGAGAAGACCTCAAACTGAACGCCATAGATGTAATGTCGCCAGATCATTAGAGCATGAACAATAACTGCGAGCTCTAAATCGTCCGTAGGCCAATTTTCTTCATTTATCTTCAACTGGCGAGAGGCGTAGGCGATCACCTTGCCTTCCTGCATTAGAACGTAGCCCAGTCCTTGCTTGGAGGCATCAATGTAAATGACGTAGGGTTTGCCTTCAACAGGTAGCGCAAGCACATGAGAAGATGTCAGACATTGCTTCTGCTTTTGGAAACTGTCCTCACACTTAGGCGAATAAACAAACTTGACATCCTTTCGTGTCAACTTTGTCATAGGAAGAGCGAGATCTAAGATGTTTTTGATAAACTTCCTGTAGTAACCTGCCAGACTGAGGAAACTATGGATTTTGGATGGATTCTTTGGAGTCTTCCACTTGGTCACCGACTCAACCTTCGTAGGGTCATTAGCAATGTGTCCTCCAAAAATGATGTGACCCAGAAACATAACTTCTTTAATCCAAAACTCACACTTGGAGAATTTAGCATAAAGTTGATTTTCTCACAGTGTATTGAGCGCCAGCCTCAAGTGCTCACGATGTTGCTCTGCTGACTCTGAATATATCAATACATCATCAATAAAAACCACGACGAATCGATTGAGGTAGGGGCGGAAAACGCGATTCATCAGGTCCATGAAAGCAGCTGGGGCATTAGTCAAACCAAACGGCATGACTTGAAATTCATAATGCCCATATCTGGTTCTGAAATGTCTTCAACCTTCACCTACATTTGATAATAGCCACTCTGCAAGTCCGTATTTGAGAAGACAGTGGCGAACTTGAGTTGGTCAAAGAGATCGTCAATTCGAGGCAGTGGATAGCGATTCTTCACCGTGGCCTGATTAAGAATGCGTTAATCCATGCACATTCACATAGATCAATCCTTCTTCTTTACAAACAGGTTGGGAGTTCCCCAAGGGGAAATGCTTGGGTGAATTAACCCCATATCTAGAAGTTCTTGAAGCTACTTCTTTAACTCAGCGAGTTCAACAGGTGCTAAGCGGTAAGGCAGCTTTGAGATGGGTGCAGTCCCAGGTGCAAGCTCGATGGAGAATTCCACTTCACGAGTAGGAGGCAACCCAGGTAGTTCTTCAGGAAAAACATCAGGGAAGTCCTTCACCACTTCTATATGGTCAAGAGCAGGGGGTGTAGCATCAAGAACTATAGAGGCGAGAAATGCCCTACACCCTTGCGAGATAAGCTTTTCGGCTTTGATGGCTGAGATGACGAATTGTCATTCTTCTCATTTCCTACCTTTTACACAGATTCTACCTTCTACAGGGTGCAACAAGCTAACCTTTGACTCATCACAGAAGAGGACTACCTTGTAACTTTTTAGCCAGTCCATGCCTAGAATAATGTCGAAAACAGACATTTTGAGTAAGATGAAGTCAGATGGAAGCATCTTTCCCGAAATACATAGGTCCAGGGTCAGAAGCTTGAGATAATAGGAGCATATTCTACCGCTAGGGATTTTGACCTCTAGCACATGGTCCATGAATTTAGACTCTATCTCTAGCGTAGCAACAAACTGAGTAGATATGAAGGTATTTGACGAGCCAGAATCAAAAAGTGCTTTGACAGGGTACATATTAAGGTGCAGAGTACCTTCAATCACATTATTCTCATCATCAACCTCTTCAGCATCCAGAGCAAAGACCCTTCCATTGCACCTCTCCACAGGAAGACGGCGTCCTTGTTGGTTATTGTTGTGGTTGTTGTTATGGTTGTGGTGATTATTGTTGTTGTTCCTCGGGGGCGGATTTTGACGTTGTTGCTGCTGCTAGGCGGGGGTCTGTCCTCAGTTGAACCTAGGATAGTTTGGCCTGATGTGACCGACTTGGCCACACTCATGGTAGGTAGGGGCAGACAGGTTCCTACAGTGCGGTGCATTTCCAACTAGACATCTGCAGGGAGGATGAAATCGGGAGCAAGAGTTGCACCTGCCACACCCTTGTGGACCACCATGGTTCTTTCTCTTGTTGTTGTTATTGTTGTTTGAACCGGAAGCGTGGAAGCCAGGGTATGCCTCCACAGCCAGATCTTTATCTAGCATTTTTTGGAAGGTGAGCGGGAGCTGGGGCACCAGATGATGCCCTATGTTGTAGTTGAACCCTTTAAGGAAGACGGTCGCCCTCCTCTCTTCATCTAGACCCACAACGTAACGTTCCAACACCAAGAAACGTTGTACATACTCTGAGACTGACATATTCCCTTATCGCAGACTGTAGAACTCGGCCTACTTCTTCTTCAGGTAGGCCGTGCAGATATACTTTGCTCGGAACATCTGAAGGAACTCATCCTAGGTCATAGCTTTTGTGTCTCGTGCGCGGGTTATCCCATTCCACCAGACCTGTGTCGGGCCATCCAGGACATAAGATGCGAAGCAGACTTTAAGATGCAGGGGACACGCCATGCCATCGAATGTGTGTTCCAGGGCTACCACCCAATCATCTACTTTGTCCACCATGTTGTTCTCAGTTTCCCCCTTGAAGTAGGGAGGCTGCATCGTGATGAAGTTGTTCATGGTTGGCTCCTTAGGCTTGTTGGCATGGGTAGCAGCTATAGAAAGCTGCCCCATCAAGGTAGTGGAGAGTAGCTATCTCAACATCGCCAACTCCTACTCAGGAGTCAGAGGTGTCTAAGGGGTTTTAGGGTTTGTGTCGTTGTTGTTTGAGCTTTCACCGAACAAGTTACCCTTCTTGAAAGACAAGTTTTTAGGGTAAGATTTATAGGAGTATAAGACAGAAAAAGATAAGGCTACTATTGCCTATAGGCATGCTATTTCAGGCATTCAGTATCAGATCGGGCCAGGCCGGGTCATATGAGCTCAGGAGTCCTCGTTACCAAGCTAGTGGGGTGGAGGAAAATATTGCCAGCCCCCAAGCTCTGACCCTTTCTAGACACCATCACTTTCAACATCACACCCTAGTATCTACCCAACCTGGCTCTAATACCATGCTGTAAGGAGGCGAGATCACCCCCTTACTTAAATTTAATGGAAAATACAATACATCCCTCAAATTATTAAAACATTGTAATGGAAGGATGTATGCATAATAAATCCATTTAAATAAGCATGGACCAAATACAACCATTGTCAATAGTAGCAGCGGAAGAAAGTAAGATGAGACAACTAAACTATTACATAGATTGTTCTAAAAGAAGAAGTAGATGAAAATCTAGGCTATTACAAAGCTTTTATTTTTGGAGTTTATAACATATATTTTTGAGCAAGGTCTTAGCAGCATCAACCTTTTCATGATGGTAACTTTATTGCTGCCATGGGTTTCCTTGTGCTGGGTCTAGCCCTTGTCCTGGTTCTGGGTGGTTGGGGAGCACCCAGCAAGAGAAAGATAAAAGTATGTGTCACAAAATGATAAGGTACAAGAAGCATTTAAAGGAATGGAAACATTAAGATTCTCTATACTAAGAATGTTCAAGAGTATGAGGCATATAATTTGAATGGTATATCTACCAAACATATAAGTAAAATATAGAACAAGCATGATTCATTTTGACTAAGCTAAACTAACATAGGGTGAGGTGCCTACTAACCTCAACCAGGAGGATAGGGGAAACAACATCCCAAACCGCAAAATATATAAAAAGTGGCAGGGGGACTAAAACCCCAGTGCCTATGGCAGGGGGACTAAAACCCCAGTGCCCTATGGGTGACTTGTACTCATGTACACTACATTAGTTAACTAGTCAAGCTATCATTATCATGCTTACAATTTACATTGGCAGGGAAAGGAAATAGCAATAATTCAAGTGGGGCCCAATGACCCAAGAATTTCCAAGAGATAACTATATAGAATGTTCATACATCAAGATTTCATGTTGGATGCTCAAGTGAATAGTTTAAGGGCAATATTTACATGGAAAGATTTAAATCATATCAACATGGAAAGTGGGGTCCAATGACCCAAATTTTATTAAGGGATATCAGTAAAGCAAGTTTATACTTCAGGGATTACAAATTTCATGATCAAGTGGATGATGGAGAATATTAACATACTATGCCTCATTTAGGGAAACTAGGTTTAGCATGATTAGAACCCAAATGAGGTGTTAGAATGCACATACCTATTCTTGCTTTCTAGATTATCCCTTATCCACTAAGATGTCAGGTCCAAACTCACTTTAACCTAGGTACAATGGTTTAAACATGCATTAGGTTACTTAAAGGTACTTTAACGAGTGATTTTCTATGAATTAAACAAAACCGACCAATCAGAAATTAGATAAATGCCATGTGGGCCGGACCAGGTCGAGAAGCAAAGAAATGGGATGACCAAAATGCCCTTTGCAAAAGAACAAGAAAAGAAGGGCGTACGGGGGCAAATCGATCATTTGAACATCGGGTTTCTTCCCCGAGCTGCTTGCCATGGCGGCAGACTCCACCTTGGACGATTTGGGCATTTCTGAAAAACTCGATCAAAATGTGAACTTAGATATGGAAAATAAAGAAGAGAGGTAGACGCACTGGTTGGTCCAAGAAATTTGGATGCATGTGCTTCGTAGCGCTGGGGAGATGCGTCGCAAGCTTAGGGTGCAAAGCTCCTCTCCGTCGGCCACAAGCACTTCCTCAGGCAAAATTGAGTGGATAGGAAGGTTGCTAGGGGGGCGACGAAGCTGGGGAGGGTGTTATTTATAGGTGCAGATGTTTGTGGAGCCGAAATGAAGGTGGAGGTGAGAAGCCATGGTCGGCCAGGTTGGGAGTTTCACCTATGGTGCACATTTGGCAATGAGGTTTGGCTCAAACGACACGGGAGGGTGCCACGAGTTCGTAGGAGAAGAAATTTCTAGAAAAGGCGAAGAAACGACGGAGATAAGTGGAGAGGAGGGGAGCCGACACGACTGTCCTGCTCCTCGGGCCGGCGGAGGTAGAAGACAATCTGTCGACCGTTAGATGCGTTCCAGATAAAAAATGAGCCGTCAGATCTTGGACCATCGTGGTCCAGCACGCGTGACAACTATTAAAGGCTGAACTTTGGCTTAAATGTGCATGTCACATTGATATCTTAATGGTATAATGTCACACTTTATTAGGAAATCGATTAATGCATTTGGGTGGCCAAACTAACTCCAAATGACTTCAAATTTTAACCCTAGGCTGCTAATGATATCTAGATTCATGCTATATAATTAGATTTGCATTTCACCTAACCTTTGGCCTACAATAATTATGTTGATTATTAAAGCATGTATTAATATGATTTTTGGGCAAATAAATATATATAGCTTTTATATGCAACCCGTGGTTCCCAAATCCGAGATATAGAGTCCAAGAGTCCTCCACTCACTTATTAAATGCATTTTCAAGTTTAATTATCCCATAATAAGAGTGAGGAATGAAGGTGAGTTATTATTCACCAATTAATTTACACTTGCTAATTAATTCACTCATTATCCATTAATATTTATTCTTGAGCTCCAACATTATCCATTGTCAACTAATTCATGGTTTAGTGTATATATTCATAATTAACCTATCAATTTAGCAAATCATGGTATTTGTGCATCTAACCCTCAAATTGGCATAAAATTGTTCTCCAACCATCAATTTCTTGAATATTCAATATTAAGGACACAAAATGGAGAAGAAAGAAATTAACATAAAAATTGAGGTGGAAAATGATAATTTTATTGAAACTCAGGATGTTACACAACTTCTTCTTACTTATGTTTCTCAATTTGATCATCTAGTCATTGAAACATTCAAGGTAACAATAGATTATTCAACATTCTTTCTATCACTGCAAGAATTTATTTTAGATTACACTTTGCTCATGTTGCACTTCTTCTTTTATTAAAATCACACTTCTTATTTTTCAAATCTATCTCTTATCCTTCGGTCATATTCATTTCCATATTGTTTATCTATCTTTCACATTTGCAACCTTTAAACCCATGAATACTATAACTGCTATTTTTTTCATATTGATGATCTCAGGATTTGATTTTATAGAGATGTTCATGCTCAATGTCAAATCACTATTGACATCTCTTTAAGTGTTACAACACTAAACTATGTAGGGTTTGATCCTTAACAATAACATGATGTTATTGTGACATGATTTTACTCCCTTATTTCGATATGCAAACCTTAGCTCTCTTGAGGTTTACCAAAGTCTTCCTCGTCTTTACCACTTGAATTTTCTTTATCTTACATGACCATTTTGATAGATTAATTTCTTGATCTATCCTGCTAGGGTTTCATCGTCAAATTATGTGTCATTAGTATATTTAATAGATATGTCTCTCATGACGGTTGTGTATCATTCATGGTTTATTTCCTTATCACTTCATCCCATGTTACACTCACTAAGGAGGATACGAAAGAGAAGCTGATTTTGAGACATAGAATTATAATCTTCAAGTATTCACTTAACATGATTCTCATATTAGTCATCATCAAGGAGACTAGACTATTTCACATTTCCTCACACCTCACAATCACTCTCTTTTATCATCTATATTACTCCCTCATGTTTCAGCCCCTTCTTTATTTTCTATCATCGGCTACCTATTTGCTACTCTTCCCTATGCCATTATTTACTTTTACTTATCTGTTATGATCATGGTTCTCACTCTTGTGTATGATTCCATATTCCATGCCATATAAACTTTCTTATCATCCTTTTACTTTTATCTAGTTGAAATTCTAATTCAATATCCTCCCTACTAGCTTCATCTTATGCATAATACATTACATGTCCTTCATTTCGAATCAAACATCTCGTGCAGGGGTCAACCATAGCTTCCTTTTTAATCAAGCTTTTATGTTCTGAATACAATTTACCTTTATATGAGTTGTTTACCTGCACCTTTGTTCTTCTTTTAAGATCTCATTCCATTTCATCACTAGGAACCTATTGAACACACTCGATGTCAACTAGGTTGCTACTAAATAGAGACATTGAATCAAAAGCTAGTAAGGATGAATACTTTAAACTTTATGATAAAAGTACACATTCCATGCTCCTCGTTATATCATGTAACCCTTCTTTCTAAATCAAACTTCTCATTTCCATCACTTTCTTTCTTTTTTGTTTCATCTTATTTTTTTCCTAGTCTTATAATTTACATGTTTATCTAGTTCTCTTCACTTTTATTTTTCTGAACTTCACTTCTATGTACTTATTGCATACTTAACTCTTTTCTCCTATTTTCCTTTTGTTGTATAGTACATAAGTACATTTTACTCGATTATATGATCCATTCATTCTAATTGAATCTTTCTATCTTGGCTTTCCATGTAGTTTTCTCTTATCTTTCCTTGATTTCATATTGGATAAAGTGCCACAATTAGTTATATAGTTTAGTTCTCTTTATCCATCCTTTCTTCTTCATTTTGTATGTTATATACTAATGTATTTCTTGTATCTATATCCCTCTTCCTTCATTCTCCATTTAGGATTTCTTATCTGAGGCCCCAAAGTTGGATCTTAGATATAAGTTCTAATTGATTCTTTACTATTCTAATCTTTCTCTTATATTTCAACATCTTAGTGTATGTACATTCTCACTATGATGTGGGTCTAATTTATCCAGAGTCTACTCTTATTATATTATTAATAGGAGTTGTTAGATCCCAATAACGCATCCTGCCAGCCAGACCAGGCCGAACCTGCAGTCCTGAAGCCAAGATCTACTTAGGATTAACTGACTTCTATATATCTCAAACATATAGAAAGAATATCCACTCAGGGTAAATTCATTTAAAGATAACTTCTGGTCTGATTGATACAAAGAATGTAAACAATACTTGAATGAACTTCATAGAGTACAAGAATCTTAAAGGACCACATATATTTCTAAGAACTGAATATTTAAACTCAAATATGTAAGAGCATTTGCATTGATATCCAATCAAAGAAACAATATAAAACAAGCGTTACCTCACATTCTATTGTTATGTTCAATTCATTCATTTCTTTCCAGTCTTCTAACCCTAATATTTCTAGGGTTTCTCTCTAGCCCATCCTTCCTCTGCATACCTGGCCAGGGCATCCAGAGAAGAATAGATAGAGTAGCTTGATACTGGTCAACCTAAGTAATCAAATACTGGGCCAGGGTATCTAAATACTTAGACCTCCCTAATCTATAAACACATCACCTCCTAACTGCCACATTTATAACTCTGAATTTTTATCCTAATGGTCCCTGACAACTCAGTCTAAGCTCTAATACCAAGTTGTTACACCCACATCCCACGATTACCACTAATCATGAGATTAGGGCATAAGTTTGAGGATTATACTTAATACAAAGTTCACTCCCAACTTTTTTTCTTTTTCCTTTATCTCAAAATATTGTTTTCTTTTTGCATTCAATTACATAAACAAACTTTACAAGGGAATTAAACTTTGATTACTATAATATGATCTCAACATTAAATATACATATCTAAATATTCATTCTATTTCTCATAATTCTGTGTACATATGACATGATAATCATATACATACTCTCTTATTAAGGAAACAAGGATAACCGTCATCATTTACAACTCTCTCACTTCTATACAAGGACCTAGAGTGACAAGGACCAATTGAACTTAACTAATCTCATACTTAACTCCTATGATAGATCTACTCTGATTCAATGACATCTTCAGTCCACGAGTTATCCCTAATAATTGTGAGTAGAGGGGTGAGTCTACTCTCTCAGTGAATGAGTACTTCAAAGAAATAGTCTAAAGCACTGATATAATTACAGATATACTATTTTGAAACTGATATTAATTATAACATTAGTAAGATTTAAAGAGACTAATCATTCACAAACATAAATATGGTAGAATACTATAGACATCTATAAGAGTAAATCAATATATGAACATGCTTGATTAACTACAAAGAAAATCAATAATCCAGAAACATATAAAGAATAATTAAATAACTGCACACACTTGGTTAACCTCCCATTCATCTTACTATGCATAAATAGTAATATACAAATATCTAAACATTTTTCTCATTATTCTCTTTGTAATCTTTCATTAACTTTGACTTGACTTGACTACTAAACTGAATACTACTATGTTGGCCAACTAAACATAACTGACTGATCTGACTACTGTACTCTTTATCTGAACTCAATTGAACTCAATTAAGTTTTCTTTTTACTGCCTCTGAACTCACTTGGATTGTACCATCCAAGCAAAAGCCACTATTGCATGACTTACCGTACAAGTCTTAAGGTAAACCCGGGACCTTAAGACTACTACTGTCTATCTCAGTCTACAACGAGGTTTCCACGTCTGGCCTAATGACGGCTAAACAACGTCCGTAAACTGTGGCCCCTTGTCCTGGGTACTCAGGAGGGGTGACTCTAGGATAAAAAGCCTCAACTCTACATAATGCAGTTCCACTAGGACTGACACACAAAACGGAGTAACTTCCCGAAGAAGTAGGTCCACAAGGGTTGTATACTTCAACTGGTGGGTACCACTAGATCTCCAATTATTATTGGATAGTGGATACTGCTCCTACTGAAATAGTACCACCAGGATCTCTGGTTATTGTTGGGTACTCTGCTACTCAACTAAAGTACCACCGATATCTTATCAGTTGATGTTAGATACTTAGTTCTGGGCTACTTCTTCCTATATCTGATAGTCCATAGCCTGTTTCACCCATCCTGGTACAAAGCTCCAGGGAGGGTTCTATGGTGTTCAGGGCATCTACTATTACTATTGTAGTTTTACTGACTACTTGAGCTATTAGACTGAATTCACTGATAATACTTAGCTGAATGTATAACATATTGGTTACCCTTATCTTATGGTTTCTCATTTCTTAGATGCTTAACATACTGATTACCCTTCTCTCAGGGTTTCTCATTTCTCATGCACATAGAAGAATTCTCATATGTTCAAACAAATATCATGTCTAATGATATAAACATTTACATTCAACATTTCTCGTATTCATGCATGGCATCAATGACATCCTATCTTGGGAAATGCCTTTTCTATTTTCTTAAATTACCATAACAACTTATGCATTTCATGTTAATTAACTCATCTAGAGATTTTTGCATCACAAATCAAAATGTGTATGCTTATAAAATACTATTAAGCTAGAAACTCAAATTATCACATTACTCATTTCATTCAGTCATGCATATGAAACCCTAGAATGAATTTAACTAGGGTTTCCAAGATATTCATCAAATATCATGCATCAAGAATAACCTGAAATAAATGAATTTATAACACTAAAGAATCACATCAGTTGAATTCATGAATCTATTCACAAACTTCCAGCTTTCCATTCATTCAGGGTTTCACCCTCTTTACTGACATATCAAGCAGAATAGATATCATCAAATGAAATACAAGATCTTATCTGACATATATGTACTACACATTCAGATAAAACAATCTTTTATAACCAAGGAGATTCAACTAGACAAACTTCCTTATTCAATTATACAACAAATTTAGTCATAGCCGAAAACCCTAGATTTCACTATTTTCATATAAAATCTAAAATTACTTTAGGAATTCTCATTTAGATAATTTGTATGCATTTCTAGTATGATTTATAACCTGGAATCCATCACAACAGAGAAATAATCTATTTCATATCATCTTGTAAAAGCTAGGTCAAAAGGGTAGTTTAGGGTTTGTAGTCGCATACAAAACAAGTAAATATTATTTATCATTTAACTCATTTTCATACAATCTACTATTTAAAGGAAGTACCAACTCACCCTAAGGTGTGAAAACACCTTAAAAACGTAGCTCATTTCTGAAAATCTCGAATTCATATCAAAATCCTAGCAAATCACCCATTTTTTCTTCCTTTCAACCTAGAAACCCTAGAAATGAGGGATAATGAAGAAAGAGTGAGAAAAGGGGAAGATTTGATACCATTTCGAATCAAATCAGAGGAGGGATGGAATCTTGACATGTGAGAGAAGATTCACCATGAAAGGCTATGAAAAGAAGCTAAACTTACTTGATTTCATCATATCTTGGATAGAGAAACCCTAGATCAGCAATTCCATGATTTTCTTCTCTCAAATCCTAACTCTCCCTCTCTCTCTAGGATTTCATTTCTCTGGAATAGATCACTAAATATGAGAGATACTTGGATGATAGCTTGCTCATATAGAGCAATTTAGGTGCTTGGATAATTTAGACATTAACCCCTCACTATTTGGTCACGTTTGAATAATGTTTGAGCAATGTTCTCATGTTTTGGACCAACATGCAATTTACCCAAGATGAGGGGTTATATTGCAATTTGTCACATTTTGAATGTTCCCTAAGTGTTTTATCATCATTAAAGAAAGAATGATGCAAGGTGGTGTCTTTTGGAAAGCCTAAATTCCAAGTTTGAACTTGTTTGAATAATGCTAGTGACTTGTGTACCAATTTTAGTGCAAGTGATAATTTACCCAAAATATAATCCTTCAAGAATTCCAACCAATGACGTTGTCTCATATTCAACTCCTTCTGAGAATATATATATTTCAAGATTTTGTGATCATAAAATACTTGGAATTGCTCCCCATAAAGATAATTACGCCATATCTTAAGAGCATGTACCACGACAGCTAACTCTAAGTCATGTGTGGAGTAATTCCTCTCATGATTTTTCAGCTGTCGAGAGGCATATGCTACCACCTTACCATGTTGCATCAAAACACAATCCAAACTAGTAACAGAGGCATCAATATAAATTTCAAAACCACCTTTGCCACTAGGATGGGTAAACACATGTGTTGTAGTTAGTCTTTTCTTTAACTCTAGAAAGCTATCTTCACACTTTTGCATCCATAAGAACTTATTACCCTTCTTTGTCAGATTAGTTAGTGGAAGGGCTATACTGGAGAAGTTCTCAATAAACCTCCTATAGTAAACAACCATTCCTAGAAAACTCCTGATCTCTGTCACTGTCTTGGGCCTGTCCCAGTCCATCACAGATTCAACCTTGGCATGATCAACAAATATACCCTCTTTAGAAATAACATGTCCTAAGAACATAACTCTGTCCAGCAATAAATCACATTTAGAGAATTTTGCATAAAGATTGTTGTCTCTCAAAATTTGAAGCACTGTCTGTAAGTGTTCTTTATGTTGCTCTTTGTCTAAAGAGAAAACTAGAATGCCATCTACAAAGACAATCACAAATTGATCAAGATGAGGCCGAAACAATCGATTCATCAGATGCATGAATGCAGTAGGGGCATTGGTTAACCCAAAAGGCATAACACAAAATTCACAGTGCCCATATCTTATTCGGAAAGCAGTCTTAGGAATGTCTAGTTCAGAGATCCTGAGTTGATGATATCTTGACCTCAAGTCAATCTTTGAGAAAATAGAAGCAGATTGCAGTTGGTCAAACAAATCATCAATACAAGGAAGAGGATATTTGTTTTTCACAGTGACCTAATTCAATAACATGTAGAGTCGTAATGATCCGTCCTTCTTCTTCACATAGTACATGAGCTCCCCAAGGGGACACACTGGGTCAGATAAAACCCTTATCCAGAAGTTCTTACAATTGCTGCTTCAACTCTAGCAATTTAGCAGAGGCCATCTGAAAAGGTGGTTTGGATATAGGCGCGGTCCCTGGCAAGATATCAATAGAGAAATCAACCTCTCGATGTGGGGGCAATCCATGGAGATCTTCAGGCTAAACATCAGAAACATCCTTTAGTATCTCTAACTCCTCAAGCTTAGCAACAAGAGAGTCAGTCTTCTCTATACTAGCCATAAAAACCTTACTACTATTCAACAACATTTTGTAAACCTTTAAAGATGAAATCATTTTTCGACCGTCTTTATGTCTCACACACATAATGATTATTCTAGGCTTTGAAATAGGCCCTATAAGAATCTTCTTCTCTTTACAGAGAACATTCACATCATTCTGATCTAACCAATCCATATCTAGGATTAAGTCAAAGTCAGTCATATCAAGAACTACAAGATCAATCCTGAAACTCTCATTTTCCACTGTTATAGGCACATCAGACACATATATACTACAGTTGTTGTGGGAATTAAAAGTTGTAGATATCACTAGATTATAGGCTAGAGGTTTTGTCTTTAGATTTAGCTTGGTAACAAAACTTTTAGAGATAAAAGATAGACTAGATCTAGTATCAAATAGAAATGAAGCAGAATGATTAGCAACATCAAGCATACCTTGCACCACTTTGTTAGAAGCATCTACATCTTCTTTGTTGAGAGAGTAGACTCGAGCCTCCATTTTCTTGTCAGTTGACCCCACAACATCCTTCTTCTCAGGACAATCCCAAACAAAGTGACCCTTCTTCCTGCATCTTAGACAAGCACCGGTCTTGAAATAGCATTTTCGTCCTGGATGGTGCCTCTGACAGTGTTCGCATAGCTTCTTTTTCCCATAAGCTTTCTTATCATCATTCTCGAACCTCTTCTTAGATGTCCCGCTAGAATTGCCCTTGTTGTCCCCAGAGTTGTCTCTCTTGTGTCCAGAATGTCTGTCATTATATTTCATTTCACTGCCTTGAATCTCCTTGTTGTCCTCCTCCAAAACAGAAGCCATCTCAATAGAAGAAGAGAAAGTGTCACATCTGCTTAAATGAACCTGTGTCCTCAACTTTGGCCTTAAGTCATTAACAAACTTGCCTGCCTGTTCCCTCTCAGATTTGCATAAGTTTAGATGATAGCGCTCTAGCTTGTGGAAGGAATGAACATAATCCTCCACTGACTGCCCATCTTTTTGCACTAGGTTCACAAACTCCTTCTTCTTCTTGTCCTTCAGGTGGTAAGGAAGATATTTCCCCTCAAACTCAACAACAAACTTCTCCCAAGTGATGCCTGCACCAGGATAGTTAATGTCACGGGTGCGAAACCACCTGTTCTTTATAGCTCCATCCAGAAGAAATGTACCAAGATCCACTTTGAAGTCTTCAGGATAAGAAAGAGCTCTAAATCACTTCTCTATCTTACGAAGCCATGCCTTAGCCTTGTCTGGTTCAAAGTCACCCTCGAACTTTGGTTGATCCAGCTTCATGAATTTCTCCAAAGTAAGAGCTTGAGTGAGAACCGGGGCGGTAGGGACTTCAGACACCGGTTGACGATGAGGAGGCATCTGTTCATATATGTAAGGAATATTTTACTAATGGAACTAAGTATTAATAATATTAGATGATAGGGTGATGATTTTTTCCTTTGGATCTTATTTGCACACTGGAAACCTTGGCTCTAATACCATAAAATGTATTGCCCCGGAAATGTGATTTTAAAAAACACATGCGGAAGCATAAGAAAATCAGTCCAATCAGGGTGAAGACACTCCCTCAGTACGAGAATCAGTCATAAAGAGAATATCTTTATCGACAAGCAAAATTTACCAAAATTAACAAGGTTTCATGAGGAATAAAAGCATATGCTATGCATGGTTCTTTTAATAGATATAAAAGGACATCTATTCTAAATCTAAAAGAAAGAACAAAATCTCTTATCAAAATAAATACATGAGCCGGTTTCTAGTGTTCATAATCTGTGCCAGAAGGATCATCACACCTGTCATCAACCAATATCAACTTGGTACCTACAGGATCCAGATGCAGGGGAAAAGTTCCCAGTCACGTATGCAGCCACAAAGGTGTAAGATATATATTAAAAAGATAGTCTAACCAATAAATTCATGTAGAATAAACAATAGATAACATCATCGCCATGATAACTAATTTTAACAGTCAAGGAGAAAAATATGCATCAAGATGCATTTAGTGAATCTTGGGTGACAAAGTAACCAATGGTTATAGCCATACCATGAGGGTATAGTCAGTAAACAGTCACACCACGGGGGTGAAGTCAGTCAGTCACACCATGAGGGTGCAGTCACCATAAGGGTACAGTCAGTCAGTCACACCACGAGGGTGCAGTCACCACAAGGGTACAATCACTTAGTCAACCTATGGAGTTTTGCCACCTAGATATTTCAGTCAACCCAAAGTGGGAAAAGCTCCTAAATTTCATTACCCAAGATTGGGCACAATTACCACAATGTGACATATTGGTATCATGGAATGGACATCAACAGTTGACCCTAAGCCAAGGTCCCTAAAGCAGTATACAATGTGGTCATAATTATTCATATAATCATGCAGTATAGGCACAATCCATATTTGTTTAGCTTTCATTTAGTTTGTTATTCCGTATTTGCTCACAACAGAGCAACATAGTTCAAGAGAGCCTCACCTTTAATACTGTATTTATCTTCCCATTTTTAGATAGGAGTTAGACCTATGTATGGTCATTTTCATCCTAGGTTCATTATGATTAGGATAAGATAGTTGGTATATAGAGAGTAGTACGTATTTTCGAATGACATTAACAAAAATCAGTATTTTTGTCCACCATAGATCATGATTTAGAACATAGTAACAGAGTCATAATTTGATTAAAAAAATTATAACATGAATATAGACAGTGAGATCCTGAAGATTGTTCTATATATTAGGCCTCATATATAATCCATGAATTTTGAGCAGCAGTTATCTTAAGACAAATAGTTAATAAGTCATGTTTCATACGATCATGCCCATTAAATAAAGATGAGACTTTAACAATATGGATCTTTCTTTGTTCTTAGAATATATTGAACCATGAATGTATAACAGATCACTCAAACATGAATACAATTTTTATATTATCAGTAGGTTCTACCATGGCAACATAATTAGCAGGATGAAATAAATTGGTTCATGGGTACAATCAAAGCAAAAACCTTGGCCATGGATCCGACTGCATACCTTGAAAGGGTGAGTTGAAACGCAAAAATGTTGAGCCACGGAGAAGCATGAACCCTAACGTAGCCTTCCGGTTGTGCTCTGTTTCTTACGTCTTCCTCAAGCTTGCGCTTTCTGCAATCCACGATCACTACTTCATGTTCCAACCGGAGAAGAAGTGTCATGTTGTATATCGGTTTGTTCTGTCAACACAACAATAGGAGAGGAGCGGTGTTCAGAGTTAATTCTTGTGGAGTAAGGGTCCAAGGATATTTATAGTAGATAGGGAGGCCGGTAGGGTATCCAAATAGGAAAATGCCTTGGAGTCCAACACGATTGGGACTCCTGATAATAGCCAGACTCATACATCCTCCCCCCCCCCCCCCAAAAGAAAATTTCATCCTCAAAAAACAAAACACAAAACTATAAGACTTACCAAAAAGGTGAGGGTACTTTTTCCTCATATCCGACTCGAGCTCCCATGTAGCCTCTTCATCACTATGATGTTTCCAGGCCACCTTCACCATAGGAACATTACATCTTTTCAGTTGGTGAGCTCGCCGATCCACTATACACATTGGTCTTTCTTCATAAGTCATGTCATGGAGGACTTCTGGTACATCAATGCTAATAACATGTGATGGGTCATGAATATACTTCCTCAACATTGAAACATGAAACACATCATGAATATTCGAGTAAGTTGGTGGCAAGGCAAGCTTGTAAGCAGAGCCTCCATATCGCTCTAAGATCTCAAAAGGTCCAATGTACCTTGGACTAAGCTTTCCTTTCTTACCAAAACACAGTACTCCCTTTAGTTGGAGATGCCCTCAGAAAAACATGGTCCCCAACTTCAAAGATCAACTCCCTTCTTTTGTCAGCATAGCTCTTCTGTCTACTCTGGGCAGTCTTCAACTTTTCTCTAATCAGATCAACCTTATCAACACATTCTTGAATAATGGCATGTCTAATCAACTTTCTTTCTCCCACTTCACTCCAACACACTGGTGAACTACATGGTCGCCCATACAGAGCTTCAAACGGTGCCATGCCAATGCTTGCGTAATAACTATTATCAGTGAATTAAAAAACGACAAGGCGGGCCGCTTAAGTGACCATGACCCTCATCCGCCTAATTTAGCCCCAAAGCGTCCGCTTAATCGTTTTGAACATAATCGCCCGCTTTTTGCCCGCCTCACCCGCTTTTTCCCGCTCTTTTCCCACTTCTTGCCCGCTTTTTTCCCGCTTCTGTTTAAAAATCCTAATGTAAGCATCTAACATTAATTAATTACATAGTCCAAGTAGTGTTAACTATAATATATGAGACTTGTATACATTAAATGTTCTATGATATAGCTATATAGTCCTAATTTAGAATGCATACTTTGTGTGTAGGCTATAATAATTGGGTACTGCTGTAATGCATCTAAGTAAATATCCTATTGCTCTATTATACTAGTAATGCATGATTAGTTTTACTGATTTCCTTGCTGCTTTCAGTGATTAATGATTGATACTACTGGTTAGTATTACTTTAGTGATTACTTTAATTCAGCAATTCATAGTTTGTTATTTGCTTTCAGTGATTAATGATTGGTACTACTGGTTAGTATTACTTTAGTGATTACTTTAATTCAACAATTCATAGTTTGTTATTTACATTTACTGATCTGCTTGGTGATTTTAGTGATTAGAGATACTAATTAATAGTAAGTATTGATGAATACTTAGTTAATTATTGATTTTCTGATTAGATATGTATAGAAGTTCCTTATAAATATAATTTTTATATACACATACATGTAATTTTGTAAAAAAAAAAAAAATTTAGACACCCGCTTTTTAAAAAATCGCCCGCTTAATCGTCGGCCTACCGCTTAATCGGTTATAGGGTGCTGTCTGCACGCCTCCCGCTTCCCGCTTTCTGATACACTGACTATTATTATAAGATAACTCCACTAGAGGTAAATGTTCCTCGCAGCTGCCCTTCCATGATAGAACACATGCTCTCAACATATCCTTCAAAGTTTGTATCATCCTTTCAGATTTTCCATCAGTTTGTGGATGAAAGGTTGTGTTGAATTTCAATTTTGTTCCCAAAGCTTTCTACAAGCTTTCCAAAAAATAGGAGGTAAAACATGGATCTCTATCAGAAACAATAGATTTTGAAACACCATGAAGCCTCAAGATTTCATCAATGTACATCTTGGCTAGACTGTCAATAGATTGACCCACTTTCATAGCAAGAAAATGTGCAGCCTTTGTCAATCTGTCCACAAAAACCCATATACAGTCATTTTGCTTCTTTGTTTTAGGCAACCCCACCACAAAATCTGTCGCCATAAAATCTCATTTCTATTCAGGTATCTCCAGTGGTTGTAGTAATCCGACAGGTCTTTGATGTTCAATCTTCACATGTTGGCAAACCAGACATCTGGAGACAAAATCAACTACGTCCTTTTTCATTCCTAGCCACCAAAAACTTCGTTGTAGGTCTTTGAACATCTTTGTGCTTCCTGAATGGATAGAGAATTTGGTCATATGAGCATTCTTCATTACTTCCTCTCTCATATTGGAAGTATTAGGCACCCAAAGATGTGCCATAAAACTTATACTCTCATCTGACCCTATAGAAAACTGAGCCCTAATAAAATATTAGCTTAAATTTTAGACTCCACCTGCCCATATTATAAATTGAATTGAGATCTGAATCGGATTATGTGGGTTGGGTCGCAGGTCAGATTGGGCCGACCCAACCCGATGCACATCCCTATCCCTCACCCGCTGCCCGTTCCCTCTTTCTCTCCGTCAAACACCACATCCCCTCGTCCCCTCAAGGGAAAGTTGGATGTTAAAGTAATGAAAGCATGGTGGAATAGTTTAGTTGATACTTCTGAAGAAGCACGAGGAACACAACCTACTTATTCACATAATTAGATTTAAAAAGCTATACATAATTTTTTGCTAAAAGTCTACTAATGGTAAATTTCCTGCCGATCCAGTCAAACATTCAGTCGAACAGGTTAGGAACATGAGCAGCTCAGAACGATCTGTAGGTCAAAAAGACAGGGATGACGCTGACGACAGAATGTCCTCAATAAGCAATTCCTCAACAAGATCAACGCCAGTCCTCCTCCCCTGTCCGTCCCGCTGAACTTGAAGTGCCTTGGCGCACTGATCTTTCATCTTCCGCGCAATATCCCTGGCACTTCTCCCTCTCTCGTTCCCTCCATCTATCAAACCCCTCAGCCCCTCGTCCACCTCGTCACCACTTACCCGCGCCCCGCCTCCAATAACCCCCACGGCCACCCCGATCTCCTTTGCCATCTCAAACGCGTTGAGGTGCTGCTCCGCCTGGATCGGCCAGGCGAGTATGGGTACGCCGGCGCAGACCGCCTCCAAGCACGAGTTCCAGCCGCAGTGAGTCACGAACCCTGCCACCGCGTGGTGTGCCAGCACCTCGGCCTGTGGCAACCATCCCCGGACCACCATTCCCCGGTCGGTGGTCCTCTCCTCGAACCCTTCCGGCAGCGCGGAGCTGTCCCGACTTCCCAAGAGAGCCCAGAGGAAGCGGCAGCCCGCTCGCTCTAGCCCAGCTGCGATCTCCACAACCTGCGGCGCAGGGAGACCGCCCACGCTCCCAAAGCACAGGTACACGACAGTAGCGTCCGGTTGCTGATCCAGCCACTGGATACAACGGTCGTTCTGGAAAGGGTAGCCCCAAGAGGATATCGACCGTTTGCCGATTGGGTATACTCGCGGAATTGCGTGGGTGTCTGCAGAGAGGCAGCGACTCCCGGTCCCTGAGAGAGCGCCCAGCGGGCCGGGTTCCAGCCCCGGGAAGGTGTTGACGATGATGCCCCTGGCCTCCGGAAACTTACGGCCGTGGTGGAGCAGCCACTCGTACCCGACGCCCTCCCCCTTCCTATAGGCAGACGGCAAGCACCACAGCGGCAGCGGAGCCTTGAACCCGGGGAAGTCCATCGTAGTGGAGATCTCTTGCATTTGCATTCCATCAACCCGTTCTAGGACAGCTTCTTTGGCTGGGAGATATAGCATGAGGCCGAGCATAGAGGCTGACGACGCGAAGTAGACGTAAGCCGGGAGGCCGAGCTCGCGAGCCACATCGAGGATCCCGGTGGCGAACAAGTCCACCACAACAGCGGCGGGTTTGTTTTCCGTGAAGGAGGACGACGGCAGAGGCGCGGACATGTACCCGGCAATTGCTTCCCTGGCATGGGCCTTGTTGCGCTCGACGAGGAGAGAGAGATAGGCCTCCCCCTCGCCGCCGTGCTGCTCGGGAGGTGGAGGTTCGATGGGAGGGAGGCGGTGGAATGAGATACCGGGGTCAGTGGCAGAAACGGACTCCATGTAGTTAGCAATGATTGCGGAGCTGCTGTTGCCGCTGCTGGAGTTGTTGTGTTGCTGGATTGAGATGAGGAGAACTGTGGCTGTCAGGCGAGGTTCCCGGCGGACGAGGCGCTTGGCAACCTCCACCATCGGGATCAAGTGACCCACTCCAGGAGTGGGAAGGAAGATGATACGGAACTGCTTCTTCGTGCCTGTCATCTGTGATGGCGAAAGTCGGATCAGCTGGTTTCACTTGTTGGACATGGAGGAGTTGGGTGTGAGGCCCTCAGGATTTGCTGTTCCTAACTTAACAAGGAAGAGGCTGGTGGGAGGAGGCCGACGGCGTACTTCCACTTTAACTCGTGGGCTGATGGTCATGTCGTTGTTGGGTGGATGGATCATGATTCATGGATGAGAACGGATCATGATTCGTTGCCCATGGATGACCTCCGTGGAATTTTGTGTCTCACTCGCCCACAGTTATCGGTCAAACCATCAATCCGTCTCGAGTTGTTCAACCAAACGAGAGTTTCGAGAGGGTGTGTTCCTGCGGATTGTCTTGCGTCTACATGAGGGAGGTGTGTATGATGTATATGGTGAGGGAGATGTGTATGATGTATATTGGTAACACATATTTGATGTCACGAAGGACATATCACTTCTAATTTCACTATATCTGTTTTTTTTATGATTTTTATATCACAAGCGAACTGAAATAATAAAACAACACGCAAATTAAGATATCGAACATAACATAACCAGTTACAATATGGTATTTCAATCCACACATACATGATACATCTGACATATAGGTATGACCACACTGTAATATGTCATTAGTACAAAACATAGTGACATGTATTGAAATTCTTCTCCATGATGATAATTGTATAAATTATGTTCATACAACCTACACTTTTTTATCATAGCCGCCATGGAGGAATTTGAAACACGTCTTTCCCTCCTTTCCCTCACGTGTATGGTATGTACTTATGTGACAATGACCAATACCAAAGTCTAAAGTAGGAAATGACATTGACGTGAATGAAGCCGATAATGATATAGTTGATGAGATTCTAGAGAATTTTGAGGGTGACTAGCGGAGGTGCCTACTATTTTCAATGCATAATGTTGAGAACCCATTGTATGAGGGTTGCACTAAATTCACAAATTGAGGGCATTCATGAGAAGACATGCCATGGTGGAGTGATAAAAGTTTTACATCTTTGTCAATTTTGTTGAAATACATGCTTCCAGAAAGAAATGAGCTTACAAATTCTACTTATGAAGCAAAGAAGGTGTCATGCTTGATGGGTATAGAGGTAAGATTTGTGTTTTTCCCAATGATTGTGTGTTGTTTTGAAATAAGTTCATCAACTCAACAGAGTTTCAAAAGTGTGAAGCCTCAAGGTACAATAAGAACAAATCCCTAATAAGAAAAATAAAGGTTATATTGTTTAGGTCGTGTGTTATCTACACATGACACCTCAATTCCTACATCCATTAGCTAGCACAGTTGGTGTGCAAAATCTAGTAGAGCGTATAGAAATTAAGACAAAGGATGATGGTCTACTGTGGTATCCATCAGATGCACCACAATGCAAGTCACTTGATTCTTTGCGCATCGAATTTGGTGAAGAGATAAGAAATCTTAGACTTGGCCTCTGCCTGATGGGATGAAACCATATGAGATTTTAAGAAACCAACATAGTACTTTCCCTATTATGATAGTCATAGTACTTTCTCTATTATGATAGTCATATACAACCCCCCTGGTTATGTAAGAAGTAACTATGTCTTGTTGTTACTGTTGATTTTAGGGTCCAAGCAACTAGGGAGTAACATTTGGTGTGTACTTTGACCCATTGGCTGAATATCTAATGAATTCGTGGAAACATAGAGTTGATACATATGATGCATTTTTTCAGGATTCTTTTCATACGTTTCATATGTTATTATGCACAATACATGACTTTCCCGCATATGAGAATTTTCTAAGGTATAGAATAAAGATGTTCAAAATAAAGCCCCATTTGTGAGAAAAAACACAGACTCTATCTGATTTAAATATGATGGTAAACTGTTTATATTTGTCATAGAGATATTTTCCCGCTGAACATTCTTATCAAAGAAGGCATAAAGATTTCAACGGTTCACTGGATGATTGAAGACCTCAAAACCAATATATGGGAATAAGGTGTATAAAAGGTGAAATATATTGATAATGATCCTACTATTTGATGTGACAAGTCATTACAGAAGAAGGTCTAAGTTGGGATCTTCCATAGTAGACGTTCTTGATAATTAGGTATTGATTGAACGATATGCTTGTAGATAAAAATGTATGTGATAGAATCATTGGTACATTATTGAACATACCATGTTATATAAAGATGGTGTAAATATAGGAAGGGTCTACTTCAATTGGACATCAAAAAGGATCGAACACTTGAGAAGAGGGATAAAAAAACATATCTTCCTCTTTTTTGTTATATGTTGTCTTTATAGGAGAAAAAACATTTTGTGAGTGTTCACACAATGTAAAGGTGTCACATGGTTATTCTTTTTAAAATATATTCACTAACTTCAATGAAGTATTTGAATTTGGTTGGTATTAAGTCTCATGATTATCATACTTTGATGCAAGAAATTATTCCCATAAGGATCCTATCTATACTTCTAGGACTATTGTGAGGGTTTCCATTAGATCTATTGCTCTGTTCAAGCTTTCAGACTCGACCAAGACTAGTCATAAGGATTTGTTTCTTCTTCAAAAAAATATGTCTCAAGGTGATTAACACTGAGAAATTAGATAATCTACAAGTAGAAGTGATTGTAACTCTTAGTCAACTTGAGAAATATTTTCCACCTTCATTTTTTAATATGAGGATTCACCTAGTCATTCACTTGACCAGAGAGGTGAAGATGTAGGGTCCTATGTATTTGCATTTAGTGTATCCTTTTGATATAAATATGAGTATTGTCAAGAGGTGGTTGGAATGGTTTTCGTCCTAAAGGTTGCACTGTTTAAGTGTATTTTATGAGGGAGGTAATGAATTTGTAACTATGTTTTGGTTTGTAGCTAGGTCTTCTAAACAATCAATGTCTCACATGTAGATGTTGCAAGTTATATATGCCCTCATACTTGTCTTGTTAAATACACAAAATTTCAAAATGAACAAAAATAAAGGGGGTGAAAATGTGCATGGCCACCTACTAGACTCTAGTTGTAACATCCCAGGATTTGAGGCCTCAAATAAAAGATCTTATAAGGAATGATTGGACTACCCATATCACCAAGGTGAACCTCCTTTTCCGGGAGCCCATTACTAAAGAACTCCATAGTTAAGCGTGCTCAGCTTGGAGTAGTACTAGGATGGGTGACCAGTCGGGAAGTTGATCCTGGCTTGCGTGTGTCACACTAGTGGCTACAAAAAACTAAGGGAGGACATGTTAAATAAAAGCTGAAGAGAATGACAAAATCCAGAGTATAGATCAATGCTTGATTCATGATAATTTAGATCTATTTGTACCTCTGACATTCTGATGAAAACCCAGTTCCAGGTAGGGATTGATGCACAAGCAATCCACAACACATGCCAAATCCATAAACCAAAGACAAAAGAAGTGACTAGAAAAATGGTAAATGTTTTAATTGGTCCACTTTTTCATATTGTACAATCTCTATTTGATCATTTTGTATTAGTTTTTTAATTTTACATTTTCATTTGTTTTGAAATGAACTACAACCTAAAAGGGACCTTTGTCCCTGAGGGATAAAAGGATGAGCTCACAATTGCTTTAGATCATCATGGTAATGTTTGAGGTTGTGAAGGAGGGGTAGGGATATAATCATTGTTTGGACCCTCCCAACGAAATCATTTAATGGGTAGTTTGATAACCAAAGAGAGCCTAGATAAGTTATAAAGAAAGACAAAGGCAGAACCAAGGAAAGACTATGGTGAATTATTTCAAGTGAAATTGATGGAATATATGGCCGTCCATGCATGTGGATTTCAAGTAGGACCATCTTCTGCACTGATAATAGATTTCTCAGGGCAGTGTAGTTTACAGGGAAGAAGTGCATGTTATGCAACATGAAGTGTCAGGTATGCAACCTCAAGTGTCTGGTACACAATTTGAAGTAAGTTTTTGAAATTTACATGATTTATAGATTATAAATAATATCACATTTACTCTAGTGTATACAACAATTTGGTAAGTTTCTAGTGGATGATGGAGTGTGTGAGTTGGTAATGAGAGTGCAACATACCAAAAGTATATAAACTACATTTCATGCCTTAGCCCTAGACCTCGACTGCCATCATGTAATGATTAGTTGCATGTTACATGGGATGGGTGATATGCTAGACATACAACAATTTTGTTGTTAGGCCCACACATTCAATTATGTTGGCGTGAGTAAAATTCTCATTATTTTGTAATTTTGTTTATTGCCTCTAGATTAAATTTACCAACTCTTAAATGCAAGTTTTTTCTATTTATTAAAGTAAAAAAAGATGAAAATAAAGCAAGCTCCCAAACATGTTGTAGAAAATGATATTCCAAACTTAGTGGAGCAAAAGGTCATGTAAATTCTAAAATAGAATGGGTTAGTCATTCACCATCTCCTCAAATTATATGTACATGATACAAACCTATAAATTAATTTCAACACTTGTGAAGGTAGATTCGAAGTGATAAAATACAACATAGGGGTCCAGACTAGTGTGGAGTTCTTTCACAATGATTGGTTAAACACTTCAATAATAGAAGTGTGGATGTGATATGTATCCCTTCAAGTTAATTTTATATCATATTTGTTGGTATGCATGCCTAGAGAGCCAATCATATGATGATTGTAATGGCATATCTTGTAAATGATTTAATTAATAGAAAAGGCAATCCTCCATTTATTTTGTTTTATTTAGTTATGAGACAATGATGTAGCATAATAAATGTCTAAAGAATGATGTTACTCAATGACCTATGTCTTCAGGTCGAGGACATGAACAATGAGATCATACAAATGTTAAGAGTATATACTTTCTATGTCCCTAATTGGTTGTTATTGTGGAAGCTGATAGACATGCGTGTTGGTTGATGACATAATCTCATTAAGTCATGATATGTGATATCAAACCAAACACATAGATACTTATTACGAGAATAGTGTAATCAGATAAACCAACCTCGAGAGTGATACATGGAGACCATTGAATGGTAGTCAGAACCAACTCTCATAGTGATAGGTGGTGGTTGTGGTTCTTAGCCTAGAAATCACTACACTCGTCACATGTAGTTTGTGGTACTTTGACATCATCCAACATGACTATAAGACTCCTGACCTAGCTTTTTGGTTGATCTTGCTTTCTTAGAATAAATATATGATTAAAAATCTTAATCTAATCATGTGATGCCTTTAATAACATGTGGCATGCTTGTGTTTCCTGTTTGGTCTAATTTGAATATGGTTTGAGCTAGTTATACTATTTGTGTGCTCGTTTTGGACCTAATTGCAATTTACCCATGTTTAGGGTTTATCTTGCAATTTGTCACATGCTTGTTGTGCCTCACATGTTTTGGCATCACATTGGATAGAGAGTAGCTCTCGATAGCTTTGTTGTACCTTGGTTTGATGAGGCGGCATCATGTATTGATGATTAAGTTTTTGCTTAAATGCCTTGTGTAGATGGTTGACCTTGCTTGTGTGTTGACCGTTGAGTTTTGAGTTTCAGCAACCACCTTGATGTTTCTTCAAACATGATGTCTTTGATCTATAAGTTTTAAGTGAACCTAGTGATCTTGGCAGTCGATGAGCCAAGATACCCTAGGGTTTGAGTCTATGCGGACACTAGGGTTTGATCTCCTATGCTTGCTATGTTTTCTTTGACCAATTGGCTTTTGGACCCTATGTCCCTTTGACCAATTAGATACCATGGACCAGTTAGGTCAATGAGTTTCTTTGGTTTTAATGACCTTTGTTGCATGAATGGTCTTAATGCTTGCGTGGCCGAGTTTTGAGGGATAAGTGGCACATGTGGCATGACACCTAACCTCCCTCACCTGTCTCCTACCCTTAGATATATATACCCCTCTCCTTGCATGAAAGTGATCCTTTTGCATCCTCTTCTTTCCCTCTTGCTTGGAGCTCATCGCTTGTGTTCTTGGTGGTGGAGAAGAGCTCAACCTTGGAGCAAGGTGGTTGATCCCTTGCATGTGTAATCTAGGGTTGGAGCAATTCCTTCTTTGGTGATCCTTTGGTGTTCCTTGATCTTAGTAAGCGATCTCTCTCGCTTGATCTTTGTTTTCTTGAAAACCTACCTCCTTTCTTTCTCTTGGTCAAATCCATGGTTTTCCATAGCGTTTCTTCTTGAGGAACTTCTCTCTTCTTGGTCGAACTCATGGTTATCCATGATAGTGCCTAAGTTGAGTTGAAAATCACCTCTCTTTCTTATCTTTTTGGCCTAGGGTTTTTTTATCCTTTTCTTATGCTCCTTTAACCTAGGGTTCTTCTTCTTTCTTTAAGGTGATGCTAGCTTGATCGTGAGGTGGTGATCAAGCTTGGGTTTTCTTCTCTTTCCTTGGAGCATCTTTCTGTTGGAGTTGTTCATCCTTGTGAAAGCAAGTTATATAACTTTCTTCTCGATTATTGTTTCACTTAATCTTGCATGCAATTAATCTACCTCTAAAATGTTGTTCTAAGTAGTATGATGATGATATGTTGATCTAGAGTTTATGTTTTTATGGTGATCTTAAGTAGTGTAATTCCTTTTCATGAACCCTAACTCTTGTACTTGAACTCTTGTTGATGATGGAGGTATTGATTCTTACATGCACATGCTAAACATTGGTTTTCTTCTCATGATCATGGTTTTTGTTCTCTTGCTTGATGATGGAAGTTTTGGATACATGAATTATGGTAGAAATGTTGGTTCTCTCTCGCTTGCTATATGGTTTGGTTTTCCTATCATGTTGATGGTTGTATTCGCTAAGTATATACCTCTTTGAGTGGCCACTAAGGTGTCCTACTCTCTTCGGTCGATGAGTTTTACTCATGCTTCTTGGTTGTTGGACTTGTTCTTATGTGGTTGATGAACCTTGGATTCTTATGCATTCATTGAGGTGGCTGGACCTAGATCATATAGTTGCTGAAGATAGGCATTTTTCAGTGGTCGATGAAGGGGTCAGACCCTAGTTTTCTTCAGTCACCTATCATGTGTTTTCAACAGTCAATGATGGTGCTTAGTCTATGCGGTCGCCAAGGATGATATGACCTGGTTTTCTACAGTCTATCATGTATTTATCTTATGTGCTTGACTTTATGTTGATGATCGACGACCGATGAAGATTCCTGAACTTGTGTCTATCTTATGTGGTTGACTTTATGTTGATGATAGTTGAGCTAATTGCTTCCAAGAGTGTTGGAGATGTTGATAATTAGGGTAAAACTTTAATTGATATCTTGGAAGCCCTAATTTGGTTGCCTTGGTGAACCCTGACTCTAATTGAATCATACGATAATGTTGCTCAATTTGCTTGAGTAATTAGCATGAGAATGAATCATTTTCTCTCTCTCCTAATGTTGTAACCCTAATTTGTTATCTCATGAGAACCATAGTTCTTAATTGCAAGATTGACTGTGGTATCACTTATGTGGCACTTGTGTAACAATTATGAGCCTTGATGAGGCATGGTGAGATAATGATGATCTTGTAGGGAATAATGTGAATGCTCTTATGACCTGGGCAATGGCTTTGTGCTCTATTTGAGGTGATATCCTCTGTGCTATGTGATAAGGGATGGGTATCCCATGATAATGTGATAATAGTGATGGCCTTGTGTATGGCAGTGGAACAATATCATGTGATATTGTGACAAGTTTATACTTTATATGTTTTATATCTTCTAAAATTGCAACCTACTTAATCTTTTGTCAAATCTTTCTAGGGTTTGTATGTAACTCGATTGATGCAGTTAAAACACACCCAATTGGCTTTAACTAACCAAATGGAACCCAAGTCATGTAGTTCCATGGACATCGATCCAATCCAGTGTTAGGACTTGCTGGATGGTGAAATGAGTATTCCTAAGGGAAACTCAGAGCACATACTATTGAGTATGTGAGGTGCAAGTGATTGAGTGTCCTTATCATATTGACTTCACAATTTTGAGGATGGCTGCGGTCATGCCTCAGCATGAGAATGGTTGCGGTCGTGTCTCACTGTATATGATATGATAGAGGACAGATGCGGTTGTACCTCATATGATTGGGTTTGTATACCATGTTCACTAGTGTTGTGACCTATATACCATGGTGGACGAGGCTTATTTGTAGTTGAAATTTATATGTCACTACGGATGACTTGTACTGACTAAGGGCAGATGAGATCATAGGAGTCTGACTCTCCTAGATCTTATATGGAACTATTTTTGACTTCGTAGTGGATAGTTGGAGTATGAGTGGTATACCTCATCTCCTCATGGCTTAAAAGATGTAATATAGCAGTGTAGTATAATTTCTAAGGGTTGAACATGACTCACATTGGATGCTTACCCTTGCCTTATTTTTTATTACTGCTTAGTTGTTATATAATGCGGTAAGAGAAATCAACTATTACACATGTTCTTCATATTCCCTCTAAAATCACATGATGATCTGCTTATCTACTAGAGCTATTTAATCTGCTTAACCTGTGTAATCAGTTGTAATTATTCATTTTGTTGAATATGCTCATCCTGCTTAATAAATACATATCCTTCTATGTTTGAATAATCATATTGGTAAAGAGTTATATCTCTCACTAGGACATGAGTCTCACTCTCGTGCTTTGCCACATCTTTTTAGGTGGTCATCAGTGGTGTGGGTATGATTTTACTGTTGAGGAAGAGAAGCTTGGAGATCAGTTGTCGTTGAAGGTTGGATAACTGCTAGTGTTCTGTAGTAGAGTCCTAGTGTCGTTCCTGTACTCTAAGTTCTAGGAAGGGATGTGTTTTCTTGTAGATGTTGTTTCTCGATACATATTTTGGCAGTATGCCTTTATTGTATATAAGTGGCTTGTACATGTGAACATATCTTTTGTAAAAGGTGTGTGGTAGATGACCACTATATGGATATAATTACCTGGTACGGTATGTGATATGCTACAAGTTGTGAACCTTAATGTAATATGTTTTCACACAGTGATGATTATATGAGATTAGTTTTAATTTACCTGGTTTTGTGATTATTTGGTTGTTTAGTTGTTGATCGCACACTTTGTTTTGATTTTTCTCGTTGGTGTGGCATCAGGGTGTCATAGTTTGGTTGGTATCAGAGCTATAGGTTCACTAAGTCTACAACAAAATAGGACTAGGTTTGTGTATATTCTTGTGTCCTCCAACACATCTGATTGTAGCTTCAACTTATGTAGATATGTTATGAGGGCACAAAGAACATGCTGAGAGTAGTGTGGATGCATCGGGAGGTGGTGTGAGGATACATGTCAGAGTAGATGGAGTGCCTGAAGTGCCTCAGTTCAACCCAATAACCATGGCTGATCCCACTTTCCATTCCATGTTTGGACAACTAATGGCCACAATTATGCATATGTCAGATCGAGTGCCCGTATCTAGAGCAAGGGCAGCTGTCCCCAATGCAAAATCCTAGGGTTTTGGAAGACCTTTGAGAGGTTGAGGCATGTGGGGGTGTTAGAGTATGCAGGTATGGTAGACTTGACAGATGCAGATATGTGGTTGACAGAGCTGGAGAAGGCTTTTGAGATCCTCAATATACCAGAAGAGGACAATGTGAAGCATGTAATGTACCAATTGAAGGGCAGTGTTGGTCACTGATGGGCCATTGAGGAAGAGAAGAGACCTGGTGTTGTGATTTGTTGGGAGGAGTTTGGGAGAGAGTTTGTGAGCTGATACTTCTGGCAGATGTATCTTGATGAGAAAATCTCACAAATCAAGAAGATTCAACACAAGATTAATGCCAATCAATGAGTACGAGGTGAAGTTCATGGAGTTTTTGGGGTTTTGTCCTCACATTGTTGTGACATATAAGGAGAGAATTTTACAGTTTGAGAAGGGGTTGAACACAAAGTTGACGATGACAATGTCTGCTTTGGAGAATAGGGAGATATTCTCTACCTTCATGGAGTCGGTGAGGAGGATCGAGTAGTCAATTGTTAAGAAGTGTGAAGCCAACACTAAGAAGATGCTAGCTTAGTTCCAAGGGCAATCTTATGGAGGCTTTAAGAAGCCTAGGTTTTCATCACCACAATCATAGCAGCAATTGGTTTTATCTAAGCCTAGATCAGTAGCTCTGTCCCAATGGTCCCCGAGCAAGGGCAGAGGCTGTAGTTTTCCACCAGATGGAGCCTATAGTATAGCATCAATATCTATGAAAGGGCCATCTAGACCACAATATGACTCAAGGATGTGTCACAAGTGTGGACAAGTGGGACATATTAGGTGGCCTTGCTTTATGAAGGATGAGGAGGTGACACAACCATCAAGCCAAAGTTCGCAAGGTTCCTAGCAGCAATAGTTCAGTAGTGGTGGTGGCAGAGGAAGCCGTCAGACGTCATAGGTAGGATCCTCTGGTCATGCTAATAGAGGATGTGGATGACAACATGCAACGACTCAATTGTATGCCATGAGTCAGCCATAGGTAGTGGTTAATCAACATGTCATGACGAGTCAAATGGAACCTTTTCATTTTGATTTGTCTACTTCTTCTTTTGTATCTATTTTGGTTGAACCGGGTGCAAAACACTCTTTTATCACCAGAGAGGTGATATGTAGTTGTTCCTTGCCTGTTTGTAGTAGACCTGATAGTCTTCAGTTAGAAACCCCTCTTGTTGGTTCTGATGAGTTGCGAAAGGTGTGTCCATATTGTGTTCTTTCCTTTTTAGGATGCAACATTCAAGTGGACCTTATGCCACTTGACATGCATAGATTTGATGTGATCCTTGGAATGAATACCTTGGAGAAATATCGAGTAGTCTTGGATTGTATCTCCAAGGTGGAGACGTTCCATGATGGTGATGTTTAGTGGGTCTTCCAAGGAGATAGGAAGATTCTTCTGACGTGCTTGGTGTCAGCTATGACAACAGAGAAGTTGATGATGTAGGGGTGTACTGATTTCTTGGCACATGTTGTAGATACCAACATGAGGAGTCTTAGTATCTAGGAGGTACTGGTGGTGCAAGAGTTTGAGGATGTATCTCCTATAGAGTTTCTTGGATTTTCCCCTCCTAGTGAGATTGATTTTGAGATCAATCATGTCCCTAGTATGCAACCCATAACACAATCACCTTACATGATGGCAACATCATAGATGTAGGAGTTTAAGAAGCAGTTACAGGAGATGTTAGCAAAAGGCCTTATCAGACTGAGCACTTCCCCTTGGGGTGCTCTTGTATTGTTCATCAAGAAAAAGGATGGTTCTATGAGGTTGTGCACGACTACTGGCAGTTGAACAAGGTGATGATGAAGAACAAGTATCCATTTATGAGGATACATAATTTGTTTGATCAGTTGAGAGGTGTTGTAGTGCTCCCAAAGATAGATTTGAGGTCAGGATACCTTTAGTTTTGGATCAAGGCAGATGACATACCCAAGTCAACTTTCAGTACTAGGTATGGTCACTATGAGTTTGTGGTTATGTCGTTTGGGTTGATCAACACGTCAATGACGTTCATGGATCTGATGAACCAGGTGTTCAGGTTGTATCTTGACCAGTTTGTGGTAGTGTTCATCGACGACATATTGATATACTATAGAGACAACCAACAACATGAGCAACATCTATGACAAGCATTTACGTTGTTGAGGCAACACAAGTTGTATGCCAAGTTCAGTATGTGTGAGTTCTGGCTGGAGGAGGTGTCTTTTCTAGGTCACATGATATCTTCTAGAGGTGTTTGTATAGACCTGAAGAAGGTAGAGTCCATGCTGGAATTGGAGCAGCCTAAGACACCGATGGAGGTTTGTAGTTTCCTAGGCTTGGCAGGTTACTACAGGAAACAAGAACTTCAGTGTTGTGGTGTTACTCCTAACCAAGTTGACAAGGAAAGGTGTACCTTTTATTTGGGATGACAAGTGTCAGTGTTCTTTCTAGCATTTGAAGGAGAAGTTGACCAATGCACCGATATTAGTTCTTCCAGAGCAAGGTAAAGGCTACATAGTCTTCTATGATGCATTAATGAATGACTTGGGATGCGTGTTGATGCAAGACAAGAACATGATTTCTTGGCTTCACGACAACTTAAGAAAAATGAGGAGAACTACCCAATGCATGATCTGGTGCTTGCAGTTGTGGTCCATGCCTTAAATATTTGAAGACACTACCTTTATGAAGAGAAGTGTTAGATCTTCACCGGCCACAAGAACCTTCAGTTTATCTTATCGAAGTAGGAGTTGAGCATGTGACAGAGGAGATGGATGGAGTTGATCAAGGACTATGATTGTACGATAGACTGCCATCCAAGGAAGGTGAACATGACATATGCATTGAGCAGGAAGTCTTCTTTGCCATCATCAACTGATAAGGCACAACTGTGTTATTTAGTGTGCCATAAGCGATACATGTTGGTGTCATTGCGTCAGATGAATGTCCAACTAGAAGTCTCCTTGTTGGAAGGCTTGTTAGCGCAATTGCATGTGAAGCCCATGTTGATACAGTAGATCTGAGATGCACAACATGATATACTATGATATAATAGATTTGATCAAAGTTTGGTGGGAGAAGCGTGAGGGATTCCATGAGATAGAAGATGGGACACTTTGTTTCCACAACATGACAGTGGTTCCAGATGTTGATGGTCTAAGGAAGATGGTCCTTGAGGAAGCTCATTACTCGATGTATGTGATGCATCCAGGCAGTACTAAGATTTACCATAACCTTAAAGATCTAAATTGTTGGCCTGGCTTGAAGCATGATGTGGTTGAGTTCATGGCAAGATGTCATGTGTGTCAGTAGGTCAACACCAAGCATCAGAAACCTACAAGGACATTACAAATGTTGCCTATACCACAATGGAAATGGGATCATGTCACTATGGACTTTGTGGTTGGTCTTCCTAGGACTGCCAAAGGTCATGATTCCATCTGGGTAATAGATGATAGTTTGACCAAGTCAACACACTTCCTTCATGTGAAGACAACATATATAGTCGAGAAGTTGGCACATGTGTATGTGGATGAGATAGTGTGTTTGCATGGTATCCCAGTTACCATAGCATCTGACATGGGTCCTCAGTTTACTAGTCATTTTTGGGAACATTTGCATACAATGATGGGGACACAGTTGAAGTTTAGTACAACGTTTCACCCATAGATAGATGGTTAGTTAGAGAGGACCATTTAGATCTTGGAGGATCTGTTGATAGCTTGTGTTTTGCAGTTTCTTGGAAGCTAGGATGTACACCCGAGCTTGATAGAGTTTGCTTACAACAACATTCATCAAATAAGTATAGATATGGCACCTTATCAAGCTTTGTATGGGAGGTGTTGTTGCTCACCGCTGTGTTGGTGCAAAACATGCGAGCATCAACTTTTGGGTCCTGATCTTGTACCACAGACTATAGAGAAGAACAAAGTGATATGGTAGCAGTTGGAAGCATCCTAGGATAGACAAAAATCTTATGCTGATAATCGTCATAGACCTTTGAAGTTCCAAGGCGGAGACAAGGTGTATCTTAAGATCTCTCCTTAGAAAGGTGTGATGAGGTTTGGTAAGAAGGGTAATGTAAGGACCCGTTCCTTAATTACTTTAAATCCTAGTTAGATATTACTAATTATCAATAGTTATTGATTTAATGTTCTCCTAATCAGGTCAAATATTAATCAAAATTATAAACCTTGTTTGTTATATTAATGTTGTGAATGATTAGGTTAGTAGGGTTATAACTTTAAAACCCTAGTTGCATGCAATCATCAATAGAAAATGTGATGATGAATTTGGTGTTAAGTGTAACAGTCTAGTACAAGATTTTTATTATTTTGCGTGTGATTCATATTACTTTGAATTTTGGATATGTAATGTATAACTCAAGTATTCATGTTAGTGAAAAAATTCAAAAATTTTAGAGTTTATTGGACCTATTGATCAGTCGAGTTTTTCCCAGGAGAAACTCAACCGATCATGCTATACAGGCTTAAGTATAGTAGTATAGTATTTGATTTTTTATAATTTATTGGCTTATCCAATTAATATCAATTTTAATTAAATTTTTCATACTCATTTTACAACAATATATTAAATTTTCAGAATTTTTGGAGAAGTTTTGTGTCACAATAGAACCTTGTGTCGGTCGAGTTCTGAGAGAGACAAACTCGACCGACCAGATGTTTCTGAAAAAATAAAAAAGACTGAAAAATGTTTATAATTATTTATTCCAAGCACCTTAATGAGTATATAAGACTCTATTATGACCCAAGCACCTCTCATTTCCATCCCACACTTCAGATCTTTGTAATTATTAAGAGAGGAGGGGATTCTAGGGTTTGGATAATCTGAAGTGGAAATTTCAAATTTTTGGGTTTTCTCTTTCCAAGGTTGGTAACTCCTGTATAGATCATTAATCTTTACTAGGTTTATTGATTTTATTCTCTCCTATGTATAGAACTCATAACTTTCCTGATTTGGATCAAAAGATACCAAACTAATATCTTCTTTCATTCTTTCTTCTTCAATTCTTCTTCTTCTAGGTTCTTGAGTAAAGAGGAGCAAGAAAATTCTAATTTCTTGAAGTAAGGACTTGATTCAAGACTCAACAGTAGTAGCTGGGCTATGAATTTCACGTGTTTTACACCTGAGGTGAGTGGTGTAGGTTCATTTGAAAACTATTAGTGAACTATAATCCTAAATCTCCTCATTAATCTACAATTGGTGGAAATTGAGAACTCTAATAGTGCATAGGATTGTTTGCTTATTTGACCTTGGATATGATTCTTGTATTGATCCTTGCAAATGAATAAAGTGGTTGTTAGATTTTCTTGATCATGATTAATGTAAATTTTATTGAATTCAGTTTGCATATTCTTATTATATGGACATTGCAAATGCCACATATTGGTTAAATATGGAGTGTTGTCTATGATATGTGAATTCTTGAGTTGTAATTGTTTCATGCGAATTTATATGATGGAAAAGGATATGTAGGATATATATGCGAATACATATATATGTAGGATATATGTAATCTGAAACATAATGTATCTCTGAAACCCAAATCCATATACCCTAATATTAGAATGTGAAGTTACATATGTGCCATATAATTAATTCTTATTTTCCTTAAAGTGATTAAATGCATTTAATATCCATTATAACCTAAGTCATCTAGATAGGAGCCCTGAACACAGTGATTTTCCCCCGAGGTCTGCACTGGAGAAATGAAATGGGATTCCTTATAATAATCCTTGGATTATGAAAAGGAATGCCAGAGTGTGATTCTAGACCTTGAAGGCTAGGTCACCATAATTTAGGAAAGGTTTCAAGATGAAATGCTAACCTAAATTCTCTTTTGTTGAGTGAATGAAATGTATTGTATTTGAATCGACGTTATGGAAATTGTGATCTTGATGTGAAAGGAATAAATAGGGCTATCTTTGTTTAGTATCTCATACATGATGCCCTAGCTTTGACGTTTATGTCATTAAACCTATCTCATGTACATGAGATGAAAGTTTGTAAGGTAGAGAGGCTTTATGCTCTTACCTAGCCAGTGTTTGGAAACTCTGAGGAAGACCATAGTTTGTTGTTTATCTTAGGGTTTCCGGTTAACCCTAAGATGTGGATAGTGAGTCGTTGACATGAGAACCTTGCGTGGTGACTTTTACTTGATTAGTTACAAATCAAGTAGTTTCAGGGAAAACCTAACAATGAATCTTGACAAGCTGAGAATAAGATTTGATTATAAATATCCAATTACATGTTAGTTCTATTTTTTATTTCATGTTCATTTTATGTATCTTATATCTATCATTATCTCCATGATATTTAGAATTGTTTGATTTAATATGAAATATACTTATCTCTGATCAGTTTAAAAAGGATTAGTTCAATGCTAGTTTTGTATTGAACCTGTTCCACTCACTTAGTGTGCTAATAAGTGGTGGTTCAAATTTTTGTAGGTACTGATTCATCTTCAATTCACCCAGGAGCTTCTCATCCATAGTCATGTTTTCTTCACCATCTGAGGTGGAGAATTTTCTTCTTGTTATAGGTTATATGTATAGGATGTCCTTGTAGTAGGGAGTTTTGGGAGGGTGTGTGTGCTTGTAGTGATGTACTTTATGTTGATCTAGGTTGTTTATGTGAATGTAATAGTGTAACTTTCTACTTCATGTTGTATTAGAGTTTTATCTTGAATAATGCTTACATCTCAGGCTTGCTTATATATGATCCGTTGAAAATGAATAGTACTTAGTTGCTTGTGCTAGATCTGGAGTTAAATGGAAAAAGTTATTTGTGTTTTTCATATAATATAATGTCTTGATTCCAAGTTTTAATTGTTAATTTGAGATTTAGTGTGGTTAGTTTGGATCACACTGTGGGGTCTCAGAGGTGGGGTCCCACAAATTGTGGTATCAGATCCTAGGTTTTTGTTAGTGCCTATGTACATGTACATTAGATGAGTCTATGAGTCTTGTTGGGTCCTTCAAATTATCTAATGATAGATGGCATATTCTATGTTCTTTCAGATCATGGCTGGTAGAGGTGAAGAACAGGCAGAGAGTCGCTATGTGGCACCTCCATTAGGTGGTGCTAGGGATGAACCAGGGCAAGAAGATCCTCCTATTGAAGTAATGGATCAACACCATGCAATGAATACCTTATCTACCACTGATCCTCTCTATGCTATGGCACAAAGACTAGTTCAATGATGGCCCATGAAGTAATAGGGTTAGTCCCTCCATCACCTCCAAGTGTTCCTGATCTATTGCGTGATATTAGTAGGTCTTATGAGAGGCTGAGAAAGTTGGGTTCCTATGACTTCTATGGCACTGGTGATCCTATAGAAGAAGATGCTTGGCTATATGAAACTGAAAAGGTGTTTAAAATAGCTCATGTATGTGATGTAGAGAAGGTGAACCATGCTACTTATCTTCTAAAAGGCAGTGCAAGTCACTGGTGGAGCATGGAAGAGACATGCCTGGCTAAACAGAGTCTGACATGGGCTAAATTTAGAAAGAGGTTTGAGTCCCGCTATTATCCTGCCACATACATATGTGACAAGATTTGTCAGTTTGAGACTCTAAGGCAGAGACATATGACAATGACCGAATATGAGTTTCTATTTCTAGATTTGCTTAGGTTTTGTCCTCAACTATGTGTTACAGATGATGATAAGATCAGGTGTTTTGAACAAGGTTTGAATTATGATCTATAGGAGAGGATAGATGTGATAGAATCCAAGACAAATTTTCATGCCTTTGTTGATGCAGTCAGGCGTGTGGAGCATGCCATTCAATAGAGGTGGGAGTTTGAGACCTGCAAGAGGACAAGTGGTGAGTTGAGTAGGCCATGACATAGTGTACAATCGAGGATGACTAGGCCACCTACATTTCCTTCTAGGAGGCCAGACACTCCAGCTAGTGCACCACCATAGATTACATATGGTAGGGGTACTACTACTTTTGCAGCTAGGGGACCATCACCATAGAGGACACAAATTATAGGAACTGTGACAGGACCTCATAGGCCGAGTTTTCACTCGACACCACCACAATATACATATTGCAACAGGTTTCATAAAGGTCCGTGTTGGGGCCTTGATTTCAAGGGTTGTTTTGTATGTGGTCAAGAAGGATATTCTGTTAGGGATTGTCCACAAAGAACTCAACAACAATCAATGACTAGAGTACAGAGATTGGTTGCACCACAAAGCTTAGGCAGAGGGTATGCATCACAGGAAGGTTCCAGTACTCAGGGAGCCACAATACATCAGGGTAGAGGACGAGGTCGAGGTAGGTAGCAAGCAACAACCCGTGCTTATGCTTTGACTCAGTAGGAGGGATTTGTTTCTCCACATGTTGTGACATGTCAAATTTGTTTAGTTACATCCATTCTTATACCTATTACAATGTTGATTGACCCTGGTGCTACACATTCTTTTGTGACTCAAGATGTCATAGCTAGAGGTCAACTTTCTGTTGAGGAGCTACCTTATGATTTCTTGTTGGAGATACCTACTATACAACCTAAAGTTGTGACAAAGGTTTGTCCAGGATGTGTTCTAAGCTTTAATGGACAATGCATACAAGTGGATATATTACCACTTAAAGTTCATAGCTTTGATATTATTCTAGGCATGAATTGTATAGAGCAGTATCAAGTGAAGCTAGATTGCTTTACTAAGGAAGCTATCTTCTTTAATGGAGATCTTTCTTGAATCTTTCAAGGGGAAAAGAAAGTACTACCTACATGTTTGATATCTTCTATATCTGTTGAGAAAATGATGAGGAAGGGATGTACATGTTATCTTGCACATGTAATGGATATCAGGGTTTAGAACCCTATCTTATCTGATGTACTCATAGTAAAAGAGTACACTAATGTTTTTCCTGATGAACTTCCAGGATTACCTCCAGTTAGAGAGATTGATTTTGAAATAAATCTATCTCCATGCACTCAACCTATTGCATAAGCACCATATCACATGGCTCCAACTGAATTGAGAGAGATAAAGAATCAATTGCAAGAATTACTTGATAAGGGTTTTATTCGACCTAGCACATCGCCATGGGGAGAACTCGTGTTTTTTGTAAAGAAGAAGCATGGAACAATGCATTTGTGTATTGATTATAGGTAAATCAACAAATTCACTATTAAGAATAAATATCCTTTTCCTAGAATCGATGACCTATTTGATCAATTAAGAGGGGAAATAATGTTTTCTAAGATTGATTTGTGATCAGGTTATAATCAACTCAGGATCAAGGTTGAAGATGTCTCTAAGACAACATTTAGGACTAGATATGGGAACTATGAGTTTTTGGTTATGTCGTTTAGACTAACCAATGCACCAACGTATTTTATGGATTTGATGAATAGAGTATTTTTTCAGTACCTTAATCAGTTCAATGTTGTTTTCATTGATGATATCTTGATATATTCTATGAATAGGGAGCATCATGAGGAGCATTTACGGTTGGCTTTGAATTTACTAAGACAAAATAAGCTATATGCTAAGTTTAGTATATGCGATTCCTGGCTATCTGAGGTGGCATTTCTAGGCCATATGATTTCCACTGAAGGGATTTGTGTAGATCCTGAGAATGTAGAATCTATAATCTAGTGGGAGTAACCCAAGACACCCACTGAAGTGAGGAGTTTTCTTGGTTTAGCAAGATATTACAGAAGGTTTATATAGGCTTCAACATTATTGCAATGCCTTTGACTCGTTTGACAAGGAAAGAAGTTGAGTTCATATGGACAAATTAGTGTGAGCATAGCTTTCAACAATTGAACAAGCTATTGACATATGCACCCGTCCTAATTCATCCTGATATAGGGAAAGGTTATGTTGTATATTGTGATGCTTCTAAGAAGGGTTTAGGTTGTGTTATTATGTAGGATGGCAAGGTAGTGGCATATGCTTCTAGATAGTTGAAGAATCATGAAGAAAACTACCCTACACATGACCTTGAACTTGCTACAGTAGTCTTAGCATTGAAGACATGGCAACATTATCTATATGGAGAGCCTTTCCAGGTATATACTGATCATAAGATCTTGAAATACATCTTCACACAGAAAGATCTAAATATGAGGCAATGTAGATGGCTTGAATTGATTAAAGACTATGATTGCACCATTGATTACCAACCTGGAAAGGCAAGTGTGGTGGCAGACACATTGAGAAGAAAGTTGTCATCTTTTATGCCTTCTATAGAGATGAATTCCATGGCATGCATTAGAAGGGACATGCTTTTGTCTTTGAGGGTTATGAATGTGCATATGGATATGACATCTTCTGGTGGTCTTCTGGCACAGCTCCAGATAAAACATGTGTTGGGGCAACAAATTAAACAAATACAAGGCACCAATCCTTATATTCAGACTTTAGTGAAAGAGGTCAATATGGGAAAAGAGAAGGCTTCCACTTCACTAATGAGGATTTTTTATGTTTTCAGGGAAGGTTATGTGTCCCAGATCAGGCAAAGCTGAGAAATATTGTGCTTGAGGAAGAACATTCTTCTATGTATGCAATGTATCTAGGTAGTTCCAAAATGTATAAAAATCTCAAAGAATTGTATTGGTGACCTAGAATGAAGAAAGATGTAACTGATTTTGTTGCAAAATGTGGTATATGTCAGAAAGTAAAGGCAGAACATCAAAGACCCGGTGAGTATTTGCAACCTTTTCCTATACTAGAGTGGAAATGGGATCACACGACTATGGATTTTGTAGTTGGTTTACCCTGCTCCTCTAAGGGACATGATTCCATATGGGTTGTCATAGATAGATTGACAAAGACAACTCATTTTCTTCCTATCAAGACTTTTTCTACTGAAATACTAGCTCAGATATACATTGATGAGATAATTAGACTACATGGAGTTCCACTTTCTATTGTATCAGATAGAGGTCCAAAGTTTACTTCTAGGTTTTAGGATAGACTACATGAAGCAATGGGAACTCAATTGAAGTTCAGTATTGCTTTTTATCCCCAAACTGATGGACAGTCCCTAGAAGACATGCTTACAACATGTGTTCTATAGTTCGCTGGAAGATGGGACTCACATGTTAGCCTGATCAAATTTGCATGTAATAATGGTTACCAATCTAGTCTTGGAATGGCACCTTATGAAGCTCTATATGGCAGGAACTGTAGATCACCGGTATGTTGGTATGAGACTGGTGAGAGACAAATGTTGGGACCTGAGATAGTACAACAAACCTTTGAGAAAATCTTTGTGATACACCAACAATTGAAAGATGCACAGGATAGACAGAAGAGATATGAAGACCGTAGACATAGACCTCTTGAGTTTCAAGTAGGGGATCTAGTATATCTAAAAGTTTCTCCTTGGAAATGTGTAGTTAGGTTTGGAAAGTAGGGCAAGTTAGCTCTTAGATATAGGGGACCATACCCTATTATTTTGCAATAGGTTGGATAAGTAGCTTACTGACTTGAGTTACCACCGAATCTAGAGAAGATACATTGTGTTCCATGTATCTATGCTAAGGAAGTGTCATCCTAATACTGATAAAATCTTCTATCCATCTGATGTATAGTTAGCAGATGGTGCGACTTGTGAGGAAGGCCCAAATGAGATCATGGATAGGAAGATCAAAAGGTTGAGTAGACGTGAGATACCTATGGTGAAAGTTTTATGGAGACATCATGGAGTTGAATAAGCAATGTGGGAACTTGAAGATGCTATGTAGAGACGCCATCCTGACCTTTTCTAGAGTTTTAGGATGAAACTCTAAAAGGAGGGGAGATTTGTAAGGACCCATTCCTAAATTACTTTAAATCCTAGTTAGATCTTACGAAGCATCAATAGTTATTGATTTAATTTTCTCCTAATCAGGTAAAATATTAATAAAAATCATAAACCTTGTTTTTAGATTAATTTTGTGAGTTATTAGGTTAGTGGGGTTATAAATTTAAAACCCTAGTTGCATGAAATCATCAATAGAAAATGTGATGATGAATTTGGTATTAAGTGTAATAGTCTAGTAAAACATTTTTTTTATTTTGTGTGTATCTCATATTAATCTGAATTTTGGATATGTATTGTATAACTCAAGTATGCATGATAGTGAAAATTTTTAGAATTTTTAGATTTTCTTGGACTTGTTGATCGGTCACATTTTCCCCTGGAGAAACTTAGTCGATCATGCTATACAGGCTTTAGTATAGCAGTATAGTTTTTGATTTTTTATAATTTATTGGATCATCCAATTAAGCTCAACTTGTAATTAATAGTTTAATACTATTTTTACAACAACATATTAAATTCTCAAAATTTTTGAAGAAGTTTTGTGTCACAACAGAACCTTTTGTTGGTCGAGTTTTGAGAGAGACAAACTCGACTGACCAGATTTTTCTCAGAAAATAAAAAAGACAAAAATATGTTTATAATTAATTATTCCAAGTACCTTAATGAGTATATAGGACTCTATCATGACCCAAGAACCTCTTATTTCTGTCCCAAACTTTAGAGCTTCATAATTCTTGAGAGAGGAGGGGAGTCTAGGATTTGGAGATTCTGAAGTGGAAATTTTAGATTTTTGAGTTTTCTCTTTCCAAGGTTGGTATATTCTATATAGATCATTACTCTTTACTAAGTTTATTTACTTTTATTCTCTCCTATCTATAGAACTCGTCACTTCCCTGATTTGGATCAAAAGATACCAAACCAATCTCTTCTTTCATTCTTTCTTCTTCAATTCTTCTTCGTCTAGGTTCTTGAGTAAAGAGGAGTAGGAAAATTCTGATTTCTTGAAGCAAGGACTTGATTCAAGACTTACTAGTAGTAGTTGGGCTACGAATTTTAGGTGTTTTACACATGAGGTGAGTGGTGTAGGTTCATTTGAAAACTATTAGTGAACTATAATCCTAAATCTCCTCATTAAACTACAATTGGTGGAAATTGAGACTCTAATAATGCATATGATTGTTTGCTTATTTGACCTTGGATATGATTCTTGTATTGATCCTTGCAAATGAATCAAGTGGATGTTAGATTTTCTTGATCATGATTAATGTAAATTTAATTGAATTTAGTTTTCATATTCTTATTATATATACATTGCAAATGCCACATATAGGTTAAATATGGAGTGTTGTCTATGATATGTGAATTCTTGAGTTGTGATTGTTTCATGTGAATTTATATGATGGAAAAAGGATATGTAGGATATATGTAATCTGAATTGAAACATAATGTATCTATGAATCCCTAATACTCATATCCTAATATTAGAATGAAAAGTCACATATGTGCCATATAATTAACTCTAATTTTCCTCAAAGTGATTAAATGCACTTAATATCCATTATAACCTAAGTCATCTAGATAGGAAACCTGAACACTGTGATTTTCTCCTGAGGTCTGCACTGGGAAATGAAACGAGATTCCTTCTAATAATCCTTGGATTATGAAAAGGAATGCCGGAGTGTGATTCTAGACCTTGAAGGCTAGGTCACCAGATTTTAGGAAAGGTTTCAAGAAGAAATTATAACCTAAATTCTCTATTACTGAGTGAATAAAATGTATTGTATTTGAATCATTGTTATGGAAATTGTGATCTTGATGTGAAAGATACCAGTAGGGATATCTTTGTTTATTATCTCATACATGATGCCCTAGCTTTGACATTTATGTCATTAAATGTATCTCATGTACCTGAGATGAGGTCTATAAGTTGGAGAGGCTTTATGCTCTTACCTAGCCAGTGTTTGGCAACTCTGAGGTAGATCATAGTCTATTTTTTAAGATGTGGACAGTGAGTCATTGATACGAGAACCTGGTGTGGTGACTTTTACTTGATTAGGTAAAGATCAAGTAATTTTAGGGCAAACCTAACAATGAATCTTGACAAGACGAGAATAAGATTTGATTATCAATCTCCAATTACATGTTAGTTCTATTTGTTATTTTATGTATCTTATATCTGTCATTATCAACATGATATTTAGAATTGTTTGATTTAATCTAAAATATACTTATCTATGGTCACTTTAAAAAGGATTAGTTCAATGCTAGTTTTGTCTTGAACCTATTCCACTCACTCAGTGTGCTGATAAGTGGTGGTTCAAATTTTTATAGGTACTGATCTAGCTTCAATTCACCCAGGAGCTTCTCATATGTAGTCATCTTTTCTTCACCATATGAGGTGGAGAATTCTCTTCTTGTTGTAGGTTATATGTATAGGATGTCCCTGTACTAGGGAATTTTGGGAGGGTGTGTGTGCTTGTAGTGATGTACTTTATCTTGATCTAGGTTGTTTATGTGAATGTAATAGTGTAATTTTCTACTTCATGTTGTATTGGAGTTTTATCTTGAATAATGCTTACATCTCGAGCTTGCTTATATATGATCTGTTGAAAATGAACATTACTTAGTTCCTTGTGCTAGATCTGGAATTAAACAGAAAACATTATTTGTGTTTTTCATATAATAGAATGTCTTGATTCCAGGTTTTAATTGTTAATTTGAGATTTAGTGTGTTTAGTTTGGATAAAACCATGGGGTCTTAGAGGTGGGGTTCCACAGGTAAGTTGTCTCCCAGGTTTATGGGACCATACCTTGTGATGCCACGTGTTAGTAAGGTGGCTTACATGTTGGAGTTACCGCCAAAGTTGCACATGTTGCATCATGTGTCCCATGTTTCTATGTTGAGGAAGTGCCATCCAGATAGGGAATAGGTGTTGCAGTCAGTGGAGGTTGAGTTGGAGGAGGATGTGTTGTATGTGGAGGGTCATGTGTTGATATGGGAAAAAGAGTGAAGAAGTCAAAGAAGAAGGATATAATGTTTGTGAAGGTTTTGTGGAATCACCCCTGACCTACCTTTTTTGTTGATCTTTCTTTATTAGCATAATTATATGCTTAAAAACCTTAATCTAAGAATGTTATGTACTTTAATAACATGTGCCATGCTTGTGTTTCCTGTTTCGTCCAATTTGAATACTATTTGAGCTAGTTATACTATTTGTGTGCTTATTTTGGACCTAATTGAAATTTGCCCATGTTTAGGGATTATCTTACAATTTGTCACATGCTTGTTGTGCCGCACATGTTTTGGTATTGTGTTGGAGAGAGTGGCACCCCATAGCATTGTTGCACCTTGGTTTGATGAGGTGGCATCATGTGTTGATGATTATAGTTTTTCTTAAATGCCTTGTGTAGATGGTTGACCAAGCTTGTGTGTTGACCATTGAGTTTTGGTTTTTAGTGACAAATTTGATGTTTCTTCAACCATGTTGTCTTTGTTCGATGAGTTCTTGAGTGCACCTAGTGTCCTTGGTAGTCAATGAGCCAAAATATCCTAGGGTTTGAGTCTATGCAGTCAATAGGGTTTGAGCTCCTATGGTTGCTATGTTTTCTTCGATCGTTTGGCTTTTAGACCCCGTGTCACTTTGACCAATGAGCTAACCTGGACCAGTTATGTCGATGAGTTTCTTTGGTTCTAATGACCTTTGTTGCATGCACGATCTTAGTGCTTGCATGTCTGAGTTTTGAGGGACAAGTGGCACATGTGGCATGCCACCTAACCTCCCTTACCTCTCTCCTACCGTTAGATATATATACCCGTCCTCTTGAAAGCAAGTAATCCTTTTGCACCCTATTTTTCTATCTTGCTTAGAGTTTTTCCCTTGTGTTCTTGGTGGTGGAGAAGATCTAAATCTTGGAGCAAGGTGTCCGATCCCTTGCATGTGTAATCTAGGGTTGGAGCAATTCTTCTTTGGTGATCCTTTGGCGTTCCTTGATTTTGGTAAGTGATCTTTGTTGCTTGATCTTTGTTTTCTTGCAACCCTACCTCCCTTCTTTCTCTTAGTCAAATCCATGGGTTTCCATGGTGATCCTTCTTGAGGAACTTCTCTCTTCTTAGTCAAACTCATGGCTCTCCATGATAGTGACTAAGTTGAGTTGAAGATCACCTCTCTTTCTTATATTTTTAGCCTAGGGTTTTTACTCATTTTCTTGTGATCCTTTAACCTAGGGTTGTTATTCTTTCTTCAAGGTGATGCTATCTAAACTGGGAGGTGGTGATCAAGCTTGGGTTTTCCTCTTTTTCCTTGGAGCATCTTGCTATCGGAGTTGTTCGTCCTTGTAAAGGTGAGTTATATAACTTTGTCCTTGATTGTTGTTTCACTTAATCTTGCATGCAATTAATATATCTAAAAAATGTGGTTCTAAGCAGTATGATGATGATATCTTAAACTAGAGTTTATGTTTATGTGGTGATCTTTAGGAGTGTAATTCCTTTTTATGAACCCTAATTCTTGTACTCGAACTCTTTTTGATGATGGAGGTATTGGTTCTTACACGCACATGCTAAACATTGGTTTTCTCCTCATGATCATGGTTTTGTTCTCTTTCTTGATGATGGAAGTTTTGGATACATGAATTATTGTAGAAATGATGGTTCTCTCTCTCTTGCTTTATGGTTTAGTTTTCCTCTCATGTTGATGGTTGCAGTCACCGACTATAGACCTCTTTGAGTGGTCGCTAAGGTGACCTACTCTCTTCAGTCTATGAGTTTTACTCATGCTTCTTGGTCGTTGGACTTTCTCTTATGTGGTCAATGAACCTTGCATTCTTATGCAGTTGTTGAGGTGGATGGAGCTAGTTCATATGGTCTCTGAAGATAGTTGTTTTTCAAAGGTCGATGAAGAGGTCAAACCCTAGTTTTCTTCGACCACCTATCATGTGTTTTCAACGGTCGATGATGGTGCTTAGTCTATGTGGTCACCAAGGATGATATGACCTAGACTTGTATCTATCTTATGTGGTTGACTTTATGTTGATGATAGTTGACCTAATTGCTTCCAAGAATGTTGGAGATGTTGATAATTAGGGCAAAACTTTAATTGCTATTTTGGGAACCCTAACTTGGTTGCATTGGTGAACCCTAGACCTAATTCAATCATACAATAATGTTGCTCAATTTTCTTGAGTAGTTAGCATGATAATGAAGCCTTCTCTCTCTCTCCTAATGTCGTAACCCTAATTTGTTATCTCATGAGCACCATAGTTCTTAATTGCATGATTTACTGTGGTGTCACTTATGTGGCACTTGTGTAATGATTATGAGCCTTGATGTGGCATGGTGAGATAATGATGATCTTGTAGGGAACAATGTGAATGGGCTTATGACCTGGGCAATGACTTTGTGCTCTATTTGAGGCGATATCCTTTGTGTGATGTGACAAGGGATGGGTATCCCATGTTGATGGCTTTGTGTATGGCAGTGGAACAATACCATGTAATGACGTGACAAGTTTATACTTTATATGTTTTATATCTTCTAAAGTTGCAACCTACCTAATCTTTTTTCAAATCTTTCTAGGGTTTGTATATAACTTGATTGATGCAGTTAAAACACACCCAATTATGTTTAAGTAATCAAGTAGAACCATAGTCATGTAGTGCCCTGGCCATAGATCCATTCTAGTGTCATGACTTGTTGGATGGTGAAACAAGTATTCCTAAAGGAAACTCATAGAACATATTGTTGAATATGTGAGGTTCAAGTGACTGAGTGTCCTTATCATCTTGACTTCATGGTTTTGAGGATGGCTGCGGTCATGCCTCAGTAGGAGAATGAATGTGGCCATGTCTTTGTGTATATGATGTGATAGAGGATAGCTGCGATTGTACCTCAGATGATTGGGTTTGTATACCCTATTCACTAGTACTGTGGCCTATATACCGAGGCAGAATAGGTTGATTTGTAGTTGGACTTTATATATCACTAGAGAGGACTCATACTGATTGATGGAAGATGATATCATAGGAGTCTGACTCTCCTAGATCTTGTATGTAATTGTTTTCGACTTCGTAGTGGACAGTTGGAGTATGAGTGGTATACATCATCTCCTCATGGCTTAAAATATGTACTATAGCCATGTAGTATAATTGCTTAGGGTTGAACATGATTTATATGGGATGCTTACCCTTTCCTTGTTTTATATTACTGCTAAGTTGTTATATAATGCGGTAAGAGAAATCAATTGTTACACATGTTTTTCATATTCCTTCTAAAAGCAAATGATGATATGCTTATCTGCTAGAGATGTTTAATCTATTTAACTTGTGTAATCAATTTTAGTTATTTATTGTGTTGAATCTGCTCATCCTGCTTAATAATAATATATCTTGCTATGTTTCGATAATTGTTGGAGGAGAGTTATATCTCTTACTGGGACATGGGTCTCACTCTCGTGGTTCACCACATCCTTTTAGGTGGTCGTCAGCGTCGTGGGTAGGATCATGCTACTGAGAAAGAGCAGCTTGGAGATCGATATCCGTTGAAGGTTTGATAACTACTAGTGTTGTGTATTATAGTCCTAGTGTCATACATGTACTTTTAGGTTCGAGAAGGGATGTGTTTTCTTGTAGATGTTGTATCTTGATATGTGTTTTGGCAGTATGCCTTTGTTGTATATAAGTAGCTTGTACATGTGAATAGATCTTTTGTTACAGGTGTGTTGTAGATGACCAATGTACAAATATAGTTACCTGGTATGATATATAATATGCTACAATTGTGTACCTTCATGTAACATGTTTTCGTACAATGATGATTATATGAGACCAGTTTTAATTTACCTGCTATTATGGTTATGTGGTTGTTTAGCTATCGATCACACGCTTTGTTTGAGTTGTCTCATTGGTGTGGCATCGGGGTGTCACAGTGACCTTGAATAAGGTTTATTATAAAAATGATGCTTAGATACATTGTGACACATAAGGAATGATTATGACTGATGTAGATGGGATTTTCCCCTCTTACATGAGTTTGATATCCTGACCACTTTATAAGTGAGACTAAGACATGCATGGCCATGCTCGTATGAGTCAATATGAGATATTGAGGTCACATATATCTCAGATAGTATGCTCTATCTCAAGGAACATGGATTGAACTTTGAAGAAGATGATGATTCCATGCCTCGAGTTCAATCTAGATATTAGAGACAAAGGAAATATTCAATCACTATAACACTAATCACATATTGTAGCTTGAAGGTGTTCTATAACTTTCCAATTACTTGGGTAGCAATGATATCTTTCTAGATACCACTCATTGCTTGTGATGTCACAAAATTGGTTATGAACATTCACTACCAACGTAACTTGGGACCTATAGGGTTACACACATAGGATATACCTGGAAAAGGATTTTTACTCATGAATGAAGTTTAACTTGATTATGAAAAGTGTTTCAGTATTCAATTTAAAAAACATTGACAATAAAATTTTGAAATGACCAGTTCAACTTGTGAACCTATCAGTTCATATTTATGAATCATCAATTTAGATGTATGAATTGGTCAGTTCAAGTTGTGAAGTGATCAGTTTATTAATCAATGAGATTGGATCAAGGATTGGTGTTAACGTAATGTTGTGCATTAATCAAATATTAAAAAAGCCAATATGAATGTGAATAGGAAACATGATGAACTGATCGATTCAAGTGTTGAACTGATCAATTCACATGTGAACCGATCAGTTCATGGTTTGCGGGTTCTAGAAAATTCATAAAATTTGTTCTCTTCAGCTTTTAGTTGATCTAGAAACCTTGACCCTGACCCTCCTATAGATAGAGGGGTAGTCAAGGATTTTAGAAGACACAACAATAAGCTCTGACAATTGTTGTCTTCTCATAGTTATTGTAACGTGAGAACCCAAGTAAGTCTTACCCATAAAAGGGAGAGATAGCAAGGGTGAGACAACAAGGGAAGTAAGTCAATGCTAGCATGTTGACTAGAAGAGAGAACTCATTCTTCTCTATTCCAAAAGAATAACAGGAGTTCCCAATGGTTTGTGTAGACTACGTAGAGGCGACAGGGCCTTTTCCACCCACTAGGAGGACGCTGTCAACCACCATCCATGGTGCCATATCAAGAGGACACCGTCGACAACCATCTAGGTGAAACTTGAGAAAGAAGCATTCTGCAGTAAGGATAGTCACTGGACTTGCTCTACGATCAGGTATATGCCTTGCAACCTTCCTTCTCAGTTCATAGTTGTTGATGAGATATGTTGTTTAAAGGGGAATATGGCAGTAAAACTTATGTTTCCGCTACCATATTTCACTACAAAATTACCATACATGTATCATATCTATTTGATCTAAACACCCTTTCTATAACTATCTACACAACAACGCCCAACTATTGTCAATAGAGAATGGTGGCTTTTCTATCTCTTGATGTCCAACCTATTGTTGAATGTTCAAATTGCATTTGAGGAAGAGGCATGCCTGATCAATGCATTTAAGGTCTTTCAAGCCCTTAACAAGGACCTCATATTCAATGTTTAAAATGTGATGTAAGCGTATCTAGTTGCTATATTTTTAGTTTCTTTTACAAATTCTATGTCCACAATTACTAATGTGCACCTGAAAGGATCAACACTAGTTATTGCTAGTGATTCAACCTGAAGAGTGTAGAGTGAATGTTTTAAACCTAGTGATGTTGTACCAGATTTTTGAGTGTTCAAATATGCTTTAGCAATGTAAGTTTGTCAAAATCATAAATATTCATTTAAGTATTCTTATATCATCAAGAAAAAATACATCAACTTTGGTCTATAGGGATTTAAAGGTTTACCATCCCCCACCAATAGTGAAGTAAAAATCCCTCACAAAGATAATAAAGTCTACTAAAACCACTAAAAGTATTTATTCAATGTTCTTACATTGTTAGCTATTTCATTGTAAGTATTTCATAGCTATATGTACATGAGTATTATTGTCATAGTGTAGATGCATAACTTTAGAATTGTTAAATTTCAGCATCCCTGTTAGCTACAACTTGCATTTTTGAGAACTAATTACTTGCATGCAACCACATTCCAGTGCCAAATTGCATAAACAATCAATTCTCATTTCACTCACACCACATTGTATTCATTACAAATCATATAAAAATTCAAATTCTCATTTCAACCAAATCATGTTGCAATGATTATCAAATTGCACTAACATTCCAATTCTCACTGCACACACATCACATTTTATCACAAGTTTACAACAAATTACATAATAGAAGAAGAGTTGACAACAAAAAGTATAAAAAAAGAGAGTTGACAACAACATATATAATAACATTGGTCTGAATAAGGTATTATACATCAAGCTCACAATTGTGTACCTCTCTTAATCAATTATCCATATATACATGTCCAAATTCCACACCAAGTTTCTTGAAGACCATCTAGTTCTCCAATCAAATATGTTTCATTGTTAAGAAACTATAATATAAACATGTGCTTAGTAGATTTATAGACAATGCTTATTTTAACAATGAAATGATAACCTAAAAACATCCAATGTAGTCTTTTGTTATATTTGAAGTTGCACAACATTATTTCGATCATAACTACATACATGTACTCCATAATAAAGAAGCCTAAGAACTGGTCACCTGTATTTATGACTACATGCATGTACATACAAAAGATGACCAATTATGAGGCTTCTTTGTTATGAAGTACATATATGTAGTTATGACCTGAATGATGCAAATAAAACTTAAAATACAATACAACACTATATTGGGTGATTTTTAAGTTATAATTTCATTGTTAAAAATAATATGAGTATATAATATACTAAAACACATGTTTATAATTGTAGTTTCTTAATGATGAATTGAACTTGGTATGAATTTTTTGCTGGTCATGTACATATTGCTATTTGGATAACAGAGATACACAATTGTGAGATAATGTATAACACCTTCTTCAAATCAAAGTTTTTCATTGAGCTTATACAAGCAGCCAACAATTGGCATAGTTGGATGGGCATGCCTCAATGTGTATGATGTATTTGGTTACAGACTACACATACCCTGGTTACGGGCTATTCTCCATCCAATGTTGAGAAACTATTTTTTAATAGACAGACCCTTTTCGGTCTATAAGCTCCAATGTTCTTCAGATATTCACCTTAATGCCCCCATGTGGGTTATAGGCCCGCGGCTTTGCAAGGCCCGACTTCTTCAAATCAAAGTTAGTATACATGTTGTTTTCAACTCTCTTTTTTAAAAATTTTGTTGTGAAGTCTTTTACTATATTGTATGTGTTACACCCCGATCTCACAATTACCACTAATCATGAGATTAGGGTATAAATTGAGGATTTAAAGTAATATAAAGATCACCCTTAACTTTTTCTTCTTTTTCCAATTCTTTGTTTTCTCGCATTGAACCAAATTAACTAACTTTATAAGATAATTAAACTTTTATTTCTCTAATGTAATCTCAGCATTAATGATACACATCCATACATTCATTATGTTTCTCACACTTCCATGTACATATGACATGACAATCATTTGCATTCTCTCTTATTAAGGAAATAAACATACAAAACATCATTTACAACTCTCTCATATTTATACAAGGACCTAGAATGATAGGGACCGACTGAACTTAACTATACTCAGACTTAACTCTTGTGGCAGATCTACTCTGATTCAATAACCTTCTTCAAGTCCATGTGATATCCCTACAAATTTTGAGTAGAGGGGTGAGCCTACTCGCTTAGTGAATGAGTACTTCAAAAAATAGTCTAACACACTGATATAATTACAAATATACTTTTGAGCAATTGATATCAATTATAACAACAGTAAGCTTTAAAGAGTCTAATAATTGACAATCATAAATATGGTAGGATACTCTAGATATCTATAAGAGTGAATCAATATATGAAATGCTTGATTGATCATAAAGAGAACTAATAATTCAGAATCATACAAAGAATAATTGAATAATTGTACACACTTGTTTGACCTCTCATTCATTTTATTATGCCTTGATCATATGTAGTGTACTCTACATATGAAGACTCGTAGTGCACTACGCTCACACCGTACAAGACTTAGAGAACACACCCGGGAAATGCTAAGTCTGACTACTCTCCTGATCTGTAATAGGGAAAAGGCTCTCTGGCCGAAACTGGACTCCTCCTCTAACCTGAGCACACAAGCGGAGAGTCAAGCCACCTCTTGGCTTTTTCTGTACTGTAGTGCCACCAGGACTTCTGGTTGATGTTGGACACACTTTTCTATACTCTAGTGCCACCAAGACTTCTGGTTGATGTTGGACACTTCAAACTATAATTTAAGGAGACTTCCACTAGGGCTTCATCCCCCGTACCACATGTTGGTACATTCTGACCCCCGTATACTGGACACACCACCATGGTTAGGTCGTTTCATCCCTAAGGCACAAACCTCTCATAGGAATTCTACAGTGTTCAGGGCTCTCAAGTCTATTATTTTATTATTCCTAGAAAGCTCTTTCTACATTGTACCTTTCTCTTACTTATACTTAACTCTGGTATCTCTATGGTACCGTGTCTATTTATTTGAAGTTTATAACACAACATATATATCATTCTAAACTTGGCAGAGCAATATACTCAAAACACTGTAATATACTAAGAAATGAAGATTTTATACATGCAGGCAGACTGAAATACTTGAATAAACATAATGCATGTCCATTTGGCACTTATACACTAGAATCATGCAATTAAACATCTTAATATACTGATAAGAGATAATTACTTGGCATACAAGTAATCTTCATTTGCACCCATAAATTATTTGCACTTTCTTGGAAAATGTGCACATCGACCCAAATTTTGGGTTGTGCATCTCATACTGAGAACATGGTAATCAAAATGCTTAATTCATTGAACACCCTTTCCTTAGGGTTTCATTTACCTCATTCACTTATCACATGGATCTCATTAGGATTTATATGTCATAAACATCCACTAAATACAGATTGCTTTAACAAGTCATATACAATCAACATATGTATGAAATCCTCGAATTGAGCTAAATTAGGGTTTTCCATGCCATTCATTGAGATATTATGAGTCAAGAATAACATTGCATAAATAGAGTCTATAATGCCAAGAAAAACACTTCAAATGGATTTCACCATATTTATTCACAAATTTCCAACTTTCCACTCATATAGGGCTTCACCCTCTTTACGAAGATATCAAGCAAACACTATTCACATCACATGAAATCCAAAATAGTATCTGACATATATGTACTACACATTCAGATAAATAATCATTCATAACCAAGGGGATCCAGATAAACAAATTTCTCTATTTAATTATACATCAATTTCAGTCACAGACAAATTCCCTATATTTCAGTTTACTCTTATAACTTTTGCGAATACTTAGGGAATTCTCATTAGGATGTATTGTATACATTTCTAATATGATTTTATCAACTGAAATTCATCCAAATAGAGGAAGAATCCATTTCATATCATTTTGCAACAACTTAGATCAAACACACAATTCAAGGTTGTAGTCACATACTAAGTAGTTAAAGATTATGGATGATTTAACCAATTTTCGTGCAATATACTATTTAAAGGAAGTTTCCACTCACCCTAAGGTGTGAAAACACCTTAAAAATACAGCTCATCCCTGAAAATCTTGATCTCATATCAAATCCCTAGCAATTCACCCTATTCTTCTTCCTTTCAACTTGGAAACCCTAGAAATGAGGGATTATGAAGAAAGAGTGAGAAAAGGGGAAGTTTTGATACCATTTTAGATTAAAATCAGAGGAGGGACGGAATTTTGACATGTGAGAGAAGATTCACCATGAAACTATATCCAAAGAAGCTAAACTTACATGATTTCATCATTCCTCGGACTGCAAAACCCTATGTCAGCATCTCCATCAATTTCTCCTCTCAAACCCTAATTCTCCCTCTCTCTAGGATTTCGTTTCTCTAATTTGAATCATGAATTATTAGAGATACTTGTATGTTATGTTGATCATATAGAGAAATTGAGCTGCTTGGGTCAATTGCACTTTGAACCCTCACTAAACTTTTTGTTATTTCAGCAGATTTTTCTGTCATAAAAAGGTTTCTTTAATTCGTGTATTTAAGAGATCAATCATTCTCCAAAAATTATGATAATTTATAATATTATGTATAAATGAGTTACTAAACTTCCATTAAAATTTTATATCATTCTAAGTTCCCATTAAATAATTAAAAATCGAATAGTGCACTGCTATCCAAAATTCTATAGAAATGTCAGTTACTACAATTCGTCTACTCATAAGGTCTAAATGCATCCAAAAATTATGAAAATTTTACATGTTGTTTATGATTAAGTTTTAGATCCCCAATTAAAATTTCAGATCATTTGGAGTTACCAATAAATAATTATATATAAAACACTACACTTCTGAAAAGCACTCTGTCAACATTTTGGTCGAAGTATAGTTCGATCGAGAACTACATTAAAAAACACTAAAATATTCTGAAATTTTTCTCCAATATGCATGATTGATCCATATCATATCAAACATTTAATTAAATATAAAATTTGTAGAAAATATGAAAAATCATTTACCACACCGCTATCCTGATCAAATTCCATATTCATGTACTATCAAAACCCTAATTTTTTTTGATTATGGTTTAAATTTCTCAAACCCTAATTCTTCAAACTAAAATCATAGTTAGAGTTTCTTCTTAGGTTTGAAACATCACAATTGATCTATATCATTAATCAAGTCTAAACGATGTTCAATCTAATCAAGCATGTAATCATTCAGGTAAACCCTAGTTTACTAATTAAGCACAAATGTGGTCATTACAATTCTCACCCCCTTAAAAAGTTTCGTCCCCAAAACATAAATATGCAAGTAAAGTACATTCAATGTTTATTTTAATCTTCTAAAATATTACATGTCATTATATTCTTGTATTTCATACTTGAATGCAGTTTTCAACATTAAGTCCTTCATTTCTTTTCTAATCACAACATGTTTGAAATAGTTCCCAATGATATCCAACGAATTCTCTATGCCAAAATCAATCATAGGATAGAGAGAGAAACAACATTTCAATATTTTCATACTCTTGAGGTGTTACCTCAACATTGATAATCTGATCCAACCATCTCAATTCATACAAATCAATATGTACTATTGTTTTATATTACCTCTGAGTCACAAAAGAGAGTTCACTATGTTGTTTTGAATATTACTATTGTGATACTCAAATAGAAAAGTAGTCATGAGTTGGAAGACTAGATTCAACAACAATTGTACAATACTACTCACGACATCCCCATTGCATCATGGATGCATAAGGTAAAGCATTACCATCACATTCCATATTATTCTCGAGTATGAACCCACATATAATTCAAGGTGTAACCATAGGGTTATAGCATACTAGGATTTCAACAACAGTAACAAAGTACTCCATGATTGTATTAGTCATTCAAGGACTATTCATACCCAATTACCATCACTTAGTTATATTATAGCTAGGTATAACAAGCTATACCTCATTAGGGTTACATATCAATATAATATGGTTATCATCCCTTAATATACCTTCAACAAATTATACTTCTAAAAACAAATTCACATATTACTAAAAGCCATTGTTTTCTCTTATCTCTCTCCTCATTCACTACTACTTACTTTTGCTACTTATCCTTCTCATTTTAATCATGTAGATTAAACATTCCTAAAATTGAAACATACAAGGTACAAATAGATTATTCATCATTCTTGCTATCACTGCAATAATTTATCTCATATCACACTTCACTCATATTGTATTTCTCCTTTTGTTCAAAACACACTAGTTACATTTCAAATTTATATCTTACTCTTTACTCTGAATCATTTCCATATTGTTTATCTACCTTTTAGATTAGCCATCTTTAAACCCTAGATTACTATCAGTGCCAGTTTACTTCTCATAGTGCAAATCACATGATTTTATTTTATAGAGATGCTAGTATTCAAGGTCAAATCACTAGTGACAACCCTTGAACTACTATAACTCTAAACATTCTAGCATTTGGTCCTTATCAGTAGCATGCCGTTATTGTAATGTGACTTTGCTCCCTTAATTTGAAATTCAAACTTTGGATCTCACAAGTTTTACTAAAGTCTTCTTTATCTTATCGATTGAATTTCCTTTCTCTTACTTGGCCATTCAGATAGATTACATTCTCAATTAGCCTGCTAGGGTTTCATCATCATATTGTGTGTCATTATTACATTTACTAGATGTCTCTACTATGGTGGTTATGCATCATATATGATTCATTTTCTTATCACTTCATTCCCACATTACTCTCATTAAGGAAGATATGAAAGAGAAGATGATTCTGAGACTTAGAATTCTTATCTTGAAACATTCATCAATACATTTCTCATATGTAGGTTTAATTAATTATCAACAAGGATACTTGACTAATTAACACTTTCTTGAATCTCACAACCTCTTTCTTTTATAATCTATATTACTCCATTATGTTTTAAACCCTTCTTTACTTTCCATAATCCCCTTACCATATACTACTCTTCCACATATCATCTTTAACTTCTAATTGTTCTCTTATGATCATGTTTCTTATTCATGTGTATGTTCATGTATACCATGTTGCATATATTTCCTTTTATCCTTTTACTAATGTGAAGTTGGAATTCTAAATCAATAATCTCTCTACAAGTATCACCTCATGTTTAATACATTACATATCCTTCATTTTAAATCAAACGACTCATGCATGGGTGGAACATAGTTTCTCTTTCAGTCAAGTTTTTCCTTCCTGAATATAGTCTTCCTTTGTATGACTTATTCATTTATTTAGGTACACTTTTGTTCTTCTTTTAGAAACTAGTTTGTTGTTCTATAGAGACTTAGAATCCAAAGGCAGTAAGAATGAATGTATTAAACTTATTAATAAAGGTATACATTCCATGCTCTCAATTATATCATAACCTTCATTCCTCAATCAAGCTCATTATTTCCAACATTTCTCTTTGTTTCAACTAAGGTTCTTATCCTAGTTTTATGATTTACATGCTCATCTAGTTCTCTTCACTTTAACTCTTTTGAAGACTCTTCACTTCTATGTACTTATTGTATACTTAGCTCTTTTCTTCTATTTTCCCTTTGCTTTGGAATACATAAAAACATTGTACTCGGTTATATAATCCATTCCTCATACTTGATTCTTACTATCTTGGCCCCTTACATACTTTTCTCATATCTTTTCCATATTTCATATTTAGAGTTCATATAATACTAATAATTAAACTTAATATGAACCTTATGTCGTGTTCCTTTATTCCCAATTAAGGGTTTCTCATATGAGGCCCCAAAGTTGGATCTCATATATTAGTTCCAACTAATTCTTAGTTATCCCAGTCACTGTTCGGAAAATCCCCCGCTTAGGCCGAATAATCGGCCGAATATTCCTTTTTGGGGGTCTACCAAACCGATTATCAATAATCGGCCGATTAATCGGTCCTTGACCGATTAATCGGCCGATCGGGGGAATAATCGGCCGATTAATCGGCGATTTTCAAAATCAAATGCTAGTAATAATTTTTTTTTACATTAATTTTTTCTAATACTACTATTGGTCATTACAATTACATTCTCTTCTTCCAATTTACATATTTGGTCTTCTGCTCATGTTTTCTCTATAAGTTTATAGTTAGTGTTTATTGAACTGATCCTTACTATTGACGTTTTCTCTATAAGTTTATAGTTAGTCTATTACTTATAAATGTTTCTAATTACTTATCATTGTCATTATTATATGGTCAATATATAATTTACATATCTTTATGATTAATATTAAAAAAAATCAAAACCGATTAAAACCGAATATTCTCCCGCTTATACTCCCACATACCGTATATACTCTATTCGGTACCCTCTCCGCCCGTACACCGATTACCGCTTTTCAGAACACTGGTCCCAGTCTTTCCCTTATACTTCAAAATCTTGGAGTATATACATTCATACTAGAATTTGGATCTAATCTATCCAGAATTTACTCTTGTTATGTTACTAATAGGAGTCATTAGATTCCAATAATGCATCCTGCCAGTCAGACCAGGCCGAACCTGCAGTCTTGAAGCCAAGAGCTACTCAGGATTACTCAACTCCTATTCATCTTAAATGTGTGGAAGAAAACTTATCCACTTGGGAAAGCTCATTCAAAGATCATTTATAGTCTACTTGATACAAAGAATGTAATGAATAAATGCTACAACTACATAGTGTACAACAAATCTTAAAGACCCATATATATTTCAAAATATTGAATATCTGAATTCAAACATATAAGATCTTTTCTATTCATCTCCACTAAAACAACAATATGAAATGAAATTTCTATCCCATTTCATATTTATGCTCTTAATTCATGTTACTTATCTTGTTTCTAACCCTAATATTTCTAGGGTTCCTCTCTAGACCATTCTTCCACTGTATACCTGGCCAGGGTATACATGAAAGAATAGACAAAGTAGCTTGATACTGGTTGATCCAAGTACTCAGATACCGGGTTAGGGTATCCAAATACTCAAATCCCCAGAGCTAACATCATAACATCTCTTATCTGGCACACTTATGACTCTAACTTACTAACTAAATGGTCCCTGAAAACTCAGCCTAAGCTCTGATACGAAGTTTTTACACCCCCATCTCACAATTACCACTAATCATGAGATTAGGGTATCAATTGAGGATTTAACGTAATACAAAGATCACCCTTAACTTTTTCTTCTTTTTCAAAAACTTTGTTTTGTCGCATTGAACCACATAAACTAACTTTACAAGAGAACAAAACTTTTATTTCTCTAATGTAATCTCAAAATTAATGATACACATCCATACATTCATTATGTTTCTCACACTTCTATGTACATACGACATGACAATCATTTGCATTCTCTCTTATTAAGGAAACAAACATAGAAAACATCATTTACAACTCTCTCACATTTATACAAGGACCTACAGTGACAGGGACCGACTGAACTTAACTATACTCAGACTTAACTCTTGTGGCAGATCTACTCTGATGCAATGACCTTCTTCAAGTCCATGTGATATCCCTAAAAATTTTGAGTAGAGGGGTGAGCCTACTCACTCAGTGAATGAGTACTTCAAAGAAACAATCTAAAGCACTCATATAATTACATATATACTTTTGAGTAACTGATATCAATTATAACATCAGTAAGCTTTAAAGAGTCTAATAATTGACAATCATAAATATGGTAGGATACTCTAGATATCTATAAGAGTGAATCAATATATGAAATGCTTGATTGATCATAAAGAGAACTAATAATTTAGAAACATACAAAGAATAATTGAATAACTATACATACTTGTTTGACCTCTCATTCATTTTATTATGCCCTAATCATATATAGTGTACTCTACATATGAAGACTCACAGTGCACTATGATCACACCACACAAGACTTAGTGGACACACCTGGGAAATGCTAAGTCTGACTACTCTCCTGGTCTGCAATAGGGAAATGGCTCTCTGGCCTAAACTGGACTCCTCCTCTAACCTGAGCACACATGCAGAGAGTCAAGCCACCTCTTGGCTTTTTATGTACTCTAGTGCCACCAAGACTTCTTGTTGATGTTGGACACACTTTTCTATACTCTAGTGCCACTAGGACTTTTGGTTGATGTTGGACACTGCAAACTATAATTTAAGGAGACTTCCACTAGGGCTTTGTCCCCCGTACCACCTGTTGGTACATTCTGACCCCCGTATACTGGACGCACCTCCAGGGTTAGGTCATTTCATCCCTAAGGCACATACCTCTCATAGGGATTCTACGGTGTTCATGGCTCTTAAGTCTATTATTTTATTATTCCTAGAAAGCTCTTTCTACATTGTACCTTTCTCTTACTTATACTTGACTCTAGTATCTCTATGGTACCATGTCTATTTATTTGAAGTTTATAACACAACATGTATATCATTCTAAACTTGGCAGAGAAATACACTCAAAACACTGTAATATACTGAGAAATCAACATTTTATACATGCATGTAGACTGAAATACTTAAATAAAGATAATGCATGTCCATTTGGCACTTTTACACAATAATAATGCAATTAAACATCTGAATATATTGATAAGAGATAATTACTTGGCATACGAGTAATAGTCATTTGCACCCATAAACTATTTGCACTTTCTTGGAAAACGTGCACATCGACCCAAATCTTGGGTTGCATCTCATACTGAGAACATGGTAATCAAAATACTTAATTCATTGAACACCCTTTCCTTAGGGTTTCATTTACCTCATTCACTTATCACATGGCTCTCATTAGGATTTAATATGTCATAAACATCCACTAAATACAGATTGCTTTAACAAGTCATATACAATCAACATATGTATGAAATCCTCGAATTGAGATAAATTAGGGTTTTCCATGCCATTCATCGAGATATTATGAATTAAGAATAACATTGCATAAATAGAGTCTATGATGCCAAGAAAAACACTTCAAATGGATTTCACCATATATATTCACAAATTTCCAACTTTCCACTCATATAGGGCTTCACTCTCTTTACGAAGATATCAAGCAAACTCTATTCACATCACAAGAAATCCAAAATAGTATCTGACATATATATACTACACATTCAGATAAACAATCATTCATAACCAAGGGGATCCAGATAAACAAATTTCTCTATTTAATTATATAGCAATTTCAGTCACAGACAAATTCCCTATATTTCAGTTTACTCTTATAATTTTGCAAATACTTAGGGAATTCTCATTAGGATGTATTGTATACATTTCTAATATGATTTTATCAATTGAAATTCGTCCAAATAGAGGAAGAATCCATGTCATATCATTTTGCAACAACTTAGATCAAACACACAATTTAGGGTTGTAGTCGCATACTAAGCAGTTAAAGATGATGGATGATTTAACTAATTTTCATGCAACATATTGTTTAAAGGAAGTTCCCACTCACCATAAGGTGTGAAAACACCTTAAAAATGCATCTCATCCCTGAAAATCTCGATCTCATATCAAATCCTTAGCAATTCACCTGATTCTTCTCCCTTTCAATTCGGAAACCCTAGAAATGAGGGATTATGAAGAAAGAGTGAGAAAAGGGGAAGTTTTGATACCATTTTGGATCAAATAAGAGGAGGGACGGAATTTTGACATGTGAGAGAAGATTCACCATGAAACTATATCCAAAGAATCTAAGCTTATATGATTTCATCATTGCTCAGGCCGTAAACCCTAGGTCAACATCTCCATCAATTTCTCCTCTCAAACCCTAACTCTCCCTCTCTCTCTAGGATTTTGTTTCTCTGATTTGAATCATGAATTATGAGATCTCCTTGTGTGTTAGGTTAATCATATAGAACAATTGAGCTGCTTGGGTCAATTGTACTTTGACACCTCACGAAACGTTTTCTTATTTCAGCATATTTTTTGTCATAAAAAGGTTTATGTAATTCGTATATTTATGAGATCAAACCTTCTCTAAAAATTATGATAATTTATAATATTGTGTATAATTGAGTTGATAAGATTTATTTAAAATTTGAGATCATTTCAAGCTCCCATTAAATAATTAAAAATCGAATAGTGCACTGCTATCTAGAATTCTATAGAAATGTCAGTTACTGTAATTCGTCTACTGATAAGGTCTAAACGCATCCAAAAATTATGAAAATGTTACATGATGTTTATTATTGAGTTTCAGATCTCCAGTTAAAATTTCAAATCAGATTTACCAATAAATAATTAAAAATAAAACACTACACTGCTGAATAGCACTCTGCCAACATTTTGGTAGAAGTATAGTTTGATCGAGAACCACATTCAAAGAACACTCAGATATTCTAAATATTTTCTCCAATATGCATGATTGAGTTATACATATCATATCCAAAATTCAATTAAATACAAAATTTTTAGAAAATATGAAAAATCATTTACCACACTGCTATCCTGATCAAATTCCATATTCATGTACTATCAAAACCCTAATTTTTTCCGATTAGGGTTTACATTTCTCAAACTTTAATTCTTCAAACTAAAATCATAGTTAGAGTTTCTTCTTAGGTTTGAAACATCACAATTGATATACCATCATTAATCAAGTCTAAATGATGTTCAATCTAATCAAGCATGTAATCATTCAGGTAAACCCTAGTTTACCAATTAAGCACAAATGTGGTCATTACAGTATGCCTTTGTAAACTTGAGATACAATGTGAATAAGTATGCTAGGGAAATTTTGTAATCATTGCAATGTGATGTGAGAGAAATGAAAATTGAATCTTTATGCAATTTGGTAATGAATGCAATATGATGTAGGTGAAATTAGAATCGATTGTTTGTGTAATGTTGGAGTCTGTGGAATGTCCTTTCTTGCAATTTATTTTTTCTAAACCTACAAGTTGCAACTAGTGAGGGTGCTGAAATCTAGAAATTGTGAATGTTGTAAGACCTACATTATAAAAACCCCCAATTTTTCACGACATATACAAAATAATGACTATATATAGCATATTAAACAATGGTTTCCTGGATTTGAATGGACGTCACACAAGGCCACAAGATCAAATCTACAAACCATGGTTAAATATCTCAACAGTTTATATGAAATATTGATGCCATAAAGTCTTCAACTCGATGCATCTTATCATGTAACTTTCGGTGCAAACATATATCTGGTGGTCAATCAATGGTGAGAACTTGGCTTCTTGTGACTCTCACTTAGGGAGCACTGTGAAATACAAGACCGAATTTTCCAGTATTTATGTGTTGAACTTGTTAAAACATGTTTGACATGCTTTAATTGAAGTTGGTTAAGGTTTGGTTAAGTGAAACATTACTTTGGGTCAAATTAGGTTAGGGGATGAATGGGTTGAATGGGGTTGAAATATTGATAAAAGTCTAACCTTATTTACATAAAATACATTATTTAAATCTTATAAGGGTTTAAAACAAAAAACCAAATCTGTGTTCGATAAATTTGTATGATTGGATTCCCAATATTTGAAAAGAAGTAAGGATTGTTAAGGAGTTCAACAATGCTTGCCAACTAGATTTTTCCTAAGAAAAATCCATTTACTAGAATTTAAAGAAATTATAATATGGTGCATAGTGTAGCTCTCTACAAAAGGAAATCAGGTGACCATCTAATATTGTGATATCCATAAAGGGTAGTCAACTAACTTTCTAGAGGACAATGTTTTGATCATCAGTAAAAAGTTTAAAGTTAATGCATGTATTTTATAAAATGTGAATCATCTAATGAGAAGGCCGACATTCCAATCTATGAAACTAAATTTGCCGACTAATCCAAAAAAATACATTTACTAGAAGGAGAGGAGAAGCTAGATTTAAGAGTAGAAAGTTGGGATTTTTATGCTAATGTTACTAAGCATGATTAATCAAACTTACAATGAAACAAAATTTGGTGTATCAATCTAGAAAATTTGAGTTGAATAGAATACAAATAAAATATTTGTTTAAGTTTATAAAATTTTGAATGGTTCTCTCTACATGATGCTAAGTTTGACTAGAAATCCGTGATGATGAAATTATGTTGAAATCTAACAAAATCTAGAATATGTTGAGAAAGTTAAATTGTTTGGTTTGTAAATGGAACCTAAGAATAGGACATTTAATACTTTCCTTGAGAATTAATTTTCTTGTGAAAAAAAACAAACTTAAGATGTTGAAGAAATATAATTGTTAAGGATATTTATATGTAGAAGACTGGCGGTGTGAAACATAGTGAAAAATATAAGTATGGAACCCAACTGCAATTAGATCGTGATAGAGCGATGCTAACTAATAGTGTTTTAATTTTGTTGGTAAAGTAATGATTGAGTCGATGTTTTTTTGTGAATGTTGAAAACATGAAGTCCTCTTATAATCAATTTATAGAATTTAATTAATGATGTCAAGACTAAATCATGTTTACTGGTTAATCTCTTAGAAAGCTTGAACTAATTAAAAGGATGTGATGGTTCATATATGAACAATAATGTTAGAGTCTTTTAGAACTAGGAATTAAATCGGTATATATCGATCACTTTTATTCAATGACTTGTCCTTTATTGAATCATTAAAAATGGTATATGAAAAAGAGGAAAGTGATAAACAAATGAGGACCTGGAGAACAAGTGGACTATGAGTTAATGTAATATCCTCAACTTTAGTGAATTTGAATTATATTAACATAAGGCTTGGATTGATAAGTAGATTCCCTAATTGTATTATTGATGGAATAATAAAGTCATATTTGTGGAATGTTCTTCAACCCATGGCCAAAGAGAGACCAATGAGGCTATCTTCTTTACAAATAGGTCCTTGTGGAACAAGTTTCAGAAATAAAAGGGATTCGTGAAAAAATAAATAGTAATAGCTTTATGAGTTGTTGAATAATTGGAAGATGAGTTATTGATAAACTAGGAGCATGAGCAGGAAATGCCTTTGGGTTTGAACACATCCGGAGGGGGAGCGGGTTGTAGGTTTGCAACCGGAGAGAAGATGATCAAAGACCGATGAGTGGTGCTTCGTCAGTGATTGGTGCTTCGTCGACTAGGGTTGGTGATGGATCCTCGACACCTCTTTGGTCTAATCCTTTCAAATCCAATTTTGGCAGGGGTGTTAAGCTGAGAAAGGTTCCATTGGAACTTGTGGATGGGAATATTCTATATCCTCAGGTGGACATGGAAAAGATTGTAGAGAAGTGATGTAATGTTTTTTTTTGGTCGGTCAAAAAGCGTGTTACTATTAATACCAAAAACTTCGGGCACTGGGTACCTCATTACATAGACAAGAGCTAAGAAGCTCAACAAGGGTCAAAATCCCCACGCAGGGGGGACACACCAGAAACTAAGTCAAAATGAGACTAAGAAGACTAATCAGCTATGCAAGCTAGGACCAGACAATCCTACTAGAAGAAGTCTATTACAAGCCACTTTTACATGCATTCAGCGTACCCACAATTAGTAATAGCAACATGTCTTAGAACAAAAACTAGCAATCCTTCCAGAAACTAGCCATGTAGTCACTGGTCTTCTTAGCTACTCAAGACCAGGTCTCTCACTGGCCAAAAACCAAAGGGACCTCTACCATCAGCAATCACCCAAAGGTAAATCATGCACACAAAAGCAACATGGACTAAGGAAGAAAAAGGGGATCAAACTCCCTCTTAAGCCCAACCCTCATGATGCACTTGACTTCATATCATCCAAAACCTTGAAGGTGTTCTAATCCAGCTGTAGCAGAGGAGACAAGAAGCAAAACAGGGTCCATCCTTTAGCTGACTACCGATTTATGTCCTTGAGTTGGACAATCACCGTTCCCCCACTAGCATTTGAAACATTCCCTGAATGTGTGGGATCCAAGTAGAAGTCCATCCCCTCTTCATCGGTCGGCAAACAACAGAAAGACAGAAACCTGCAAGCTCGACTTCACGCAACAGCAGCAAGGGTTAGGAGGAGAGGAAAAGCACCAAGCCACCCTCTGAACCCAATCCCACCTAAGGCCTCTGTATGCACAGGGACCCCTTGTCAAACACCTTGAGGACGAACGATTACTTGGCTACGAAGAGACACATCAGCCAATCATCAAACACCTGCGGGGTGCTACTTCTTCTTCTCCGTTGCCAACCAACCATCGAATGAGACGGAAGCATGAGGCAGGGCAGCAGCTCGCCTATCATTGGATGCCTGGAGTTAACCCAGATCTACAACGACGGGAAAACCCCAATCATCCTTGACGCTTAGAGCCTCCTGTGGATAGGGGTGAGGACCGACCACTAGGCAGACAGGAGAACCCACAGCCCTTTGTGTCGGCAGATAGGGAACCAAGCAAAGGGTGCCGTCGGAGCAGTAGCACATCTGCGAGTCTGCCTCCAGTGAACTGGGTTCCGCCCTAGGCACCCATCCACCGTTCTAGATGCCAAAGAGGCCGCACCAGTGTCGGGGATGAGGGGCACCATCATCCATCACCAAACTAGCTTTTCCAGGATCTCGTTGGGAGTCCCAGGGTCACCGTCGGCCTAGCCAGCCAACCACACCTCGGCCATTAGAGTAGCCGGCGCCTGAGAAGAACGAGCGACCAGCCTGTTCTTCACCTACAAAACCAGATCCACACGTTGCCGTCGCAGACCATGGCGAGGACGAATTCCCTCCAACCATCTCTCTTGAATGATTGAAGATGACCATAAGCCGAGCGCCCCCGTGATCCAGATCTCGACTAGGCGGCACGACCCTCCTCCTTCCACTCCAGCCAGCCAAAGGGACCCTGTGATCCAACAGAACACCAGAGCAGCCACGCGAGCCCAACTCCCTATTTCTCCAGCAAAAACCACCTCCTTCATACCGCACTTCTTGAAAAGGCCAAGGGGAGGGCACGCCAGAAGGGAAGCGGCACCCCTCCCTCCAGCAGAAGAAGCCCTAGAGAGAAGCGGGAGCTACCGTTTAGAGAGAGAGAAGCGGGACATGCTTTTAGAGAAGTGATGTAATGTTGTCTCTAGCTATGTGATTGATCTGAAAGTCCATATCCCTACACTAGCCAATCATCTAGAATTGTTGTGGAAGGTTAAAGGTGACATTAATATATCCTCTTGGAACCATGGATTCTTTATTATTAGATTTTTAGAGAGGTTGGACATGCAACATGCTTAAAATACGGTCCTTGGTTAGTCAAGGGGAAACCTCTTATTCTAAAACCTTGGAAAATTAGTGATAGTTTGGAGAAGGAAACTCTAGATTTGGTTCCTATTTGGACTCAGTTATTGAATTTGTCTCTGGAATTCTAAGATGAGATAATGTTTTTTTAGAATCAATAGTTTCCTCAATACTCCTATCGATACAGATTTTGCAACGAAGAATTGTTCTCGACTAGAATGTGCTAGATTAATGATTTTTTATTTCTATAGATCCTAAGTTCCCAAACTCGATTGTCATGAGGAGTGATTCCAGTGTGGAACATGTGATCAATATTGCTTATGAATGGATCCTCAATAAGTGTCCTAGGTGTGGTTCCTTTTGACATGATCTGAAAGGTTGTCCTAATTCTATTGTGATTATTAATAAAGTTCAAAATATGAATGTTTAGATTCCTAAAGACAAACTTGAATGCAGACCTGATTCTCAAGTGTCTCAAACTACTCAACAGGTGCATGATAGCCAGGGGGATAAGATTAATGCCTCTGTTGTTATTACATATGATAAACCTTATTCAATATCTTTTTATGATTCTCAAACTGGGAGTAAGGCTCTTAGTGTTGTGAATAATAAGTCTGTCAATGGCGGTTCTCATGTTAAGTTGTCTACTAGAGTTGATTTTGTTTTGTCTAATAAAGATGGGAAGTAGGTGATGAATTCTAGGAAGGGAATGGTACCCCTAGTTTATCTCTGTAAGAATGTATGTAGATTCTCTAAGTTCTAATGTAGTAAGAAGTCTCTCATATTAAAAAAGGAGAGGATTTCCAAGCTATCTTGATCCACTGACTCTGGGAAGGTTTCCACCATGAATCCTTCATTTGTTGGCCAAAAGGATAATGAAGGTTTTCAGTTTGTTGATATATCAAGGTCTCCTCCACGAGGTTCTACTAGAACTAATAAAAGCAAAAGACTTATCTCCGATTCTAATCAAAGTAATATTTCTCCTAATATGTTCCAAGGTTTCAATCTTTTGGATAAAGAGGATGAAGAAGTTACTGTGACTAGAGGGTCTCTAGTCAATCTAGTTTTAGATGGTTGACAACATCTCCATTACATGTTGGAATGTTAGAGGTCTTAACAATTTTTTTCATCAAGCTAATATTAATAAAGACCTCATCATGATCTATTCTCCTATTTACTCTTTCTGAGACAAAATTAAGAAGAAAGAAGATTTTTGAAGTCCTTGATAGATTGTGGCCAAATTTTAAATGGATTTCTAATCTCTCTTCTCATCTATTGGGTAGGATTGTGGTTTTATGGGATCCTAATATTGTCGATATTAGGTATATTAAAGAATCTGATCAGCACATTCACATCTCTATTAGTAGTAACAATTTTGAATTTCTACCTGCTGTAGTCAATGGTGCTAGTGATGATAAAAAGAGAACTGGTCTTTGGTCCAATTTGAATTGTATAGCTGCTAATACAAATTCTCCTTGGTGTATTGGAGGTGATTTCAATGTTGTTAGGTTGGTTTCTGAAAGGATTAGTAGGTCTAACCCTTCCTGTGTATCTATGCATGATTTTAATAATTTTAAGCAGAAGAATTCGATGTTTGAAGCTGAGATGAAATACCATTTCTATACTTGGGATAACAAACAAATGGGGTCTAAATTTACCTCTTCTAGAATCGATTGAATTCTCTTTAATAATGAATTTTTGGATTTATGTCCTAACTATCTTGGTGAAATATATTCGCCTATTTTTAGTGATCACAAAATCCTTAGACTAATTTTGATTCCTAGTGGGTGGAAGTGGAATGTACCTTTCCAGTTTATTAATGCTTGGACTGAGAAGGAGGGATTTATTAATGAAGTTGATGTGTCCTATAAGTTTTATATAAAAGTCTATCCTATGTTCAAATTGGTAAAAAAACATAAGGAGACTAAGCAAAGGTTCATTTCCTAGAATAAGAAAAGTGTAGGAAAATTATTGATGAAGCCAGAAGATTGGAAGTTGTGGATCTTGAGGCTCAGTTGTTGGATGATGATAATTTGGAGGATAATCTTCTTAGAGAATGAGCTAAAACAAAAGACTGGATTCTATGAAAGCATTTGAGTTGGAGGAATCCCTGATAAGTTAGAAGTCCAGGGTGTAATGGCTTCAACTTGGTGATGGCAATAATAAAATTTTCTATAAATCCTTGAGAACTAGAAGGTAGAGAAATAATATTAATATGCTTATGGTTAATGATGTTCAAATCACTGAAGCCAACTCCACTAAAAGTCATATTGTTGATTACTACGTGAACCTTTTTTAATTATACAAATAACTCTGTGATGACGTAGAATGATGATTGGACTTTGCCTAAGTTGAATGATAACTATATTTAGAGTTTAAGTGCTTGAGTGACAAGAGATGAAATTGATGAGATGGTTGCCAAATCATATGGAGGGAAAGAACCTGGATCGATGGCTTTAATAACCAATTCTTCAAATGTTCTTGGCATATTGTTGGTGATTTTGTTTCAAAAGTTGAGTTGGATTTTTTGATAAAGGTAAACTACTCAAAGAGATGAATATAACCTTTATAACCTTCATCCATAAATGTAAGAATGCCTCTACTTTGAAGGAGTGGAGACCCATAGATCTGTGTAGTTTTGTCTAGAAGATCATTTCTAAGATTCTATCTAACTATTTAAGTGCCATTCTGCCTGATGTTTTTGATCACAGTCAATGTGCTTTTGTTCGTGGAAGGAACATTAAAGATGATATCCTCACTTCAAATGAATTTCTAAGCAATTTCAATGATATCTTTGGTGGTTCTAAGTTTTGTGTAAAGGCTGAGGTCACTAAAGCTTATGACTCAGTTAAGTGGATTTATCTGTTGAAGATTATGGAATCTATGTGGCTACCTTAGTTCTGGTGTAATTGAATACATACTATTTTGCATATTGTCTTGTGTTATGTTCTTATTAATGGTGAACCAACCTCTCCTTTCAAGCCATATAAATGTTTGAGGTAGGGGGATCCCCTTGCCCCACACTTGTTTGTCATTTACATGCAAGATTCTCTAGTATTATCAACTCTGAAGTTAACAACAAAAGGTTTAGGCCTATTAAATCCAATTGTTCCAAGATGGATATTTCTCATATTCTTTTTGCAAATGACTTGATGATTTTTAGAAAAGCATCTATGGATTATATGGATGCTATGAATAATGTTATTCAGACCTTTGGGTCGTTGTCTGGTCTCCATTTTAATTAAGGGAAAAGCTCTGTCTATTTCAGTAAATAGGCTGTGAAACTGAATTTGGCAGATAATCTTGGGATACCTAAAGGAAATCTCCCTATTAATTATCTTGGCGTCCCTTTGTTTTTTGGATGACTCACTAAAAGTCTTTCTTACCCCTTAATTGATAAGCTTAAAGGAAAGCTGGAATCTTGGAAATGTAAGTGTCTCTCTTTTGTTGGTCGTTTGGAACTGATTACATCTACCCTGACTTCCTTATATGGTTTTTGGGCCAATGTGTTCCCTCTCCCTATATCTATATGCAATGAGATTGACTCAATTTTGTAGAGAGTTCTTATGGGGTAATAAGGAGGATAAGAAGCATCTTCATTGGTTGGCATGGGATAAGGTGTGTAAACCTATAAGAGAGGGTGTTCTAAATATCAGATTGGCAAAGGAAGTCTGTATTGTTGGTTTGATGATTAATTTTTGGAATGTAACCAATAGGAAAGAGTCTTTATGGGTCCGATGGATTCACACTAAGTACTCAAACATGGATTCATTATGGAAGGTGAAAGGCTCTTACAATTTTTCCTAGATGTGGAATAACTTGATTAAAATTAAGAACATTATGATTAAGAATACTAGTTTTATTCTAGGGAATGGTGACAAGATCATGTTATGGAGGGATTCGTGGTTATAAGATGGAAAATTCCTTACAGATGTTGTAGACGGATCCTTTGTCTTAAACTGGGGAAAGGTAGGTTCACTAGAGTTTGCAATATTATTTCTTATGGGAATTGGCTTATTCCTGACTCGATGAGGTTGCATGAGCTGAAAATCTTCTTAGAAGATAAGTACTATCCTTCTATTCATGATGATCAACTTCTTTTTTAAGGAAGGAAAAGCATTAACATGAAGCTAGCTTGGAATTCTATTAGAGATTCTTTTCCTGCTGTTTCCTAGAGCAATTGGGTCTAGAAAATGGTTGCTTTGAGTAAATTCAAGCTGACTATTTGAAATTTTTTTGTTGATTGTTTACCTACTGCTGACAACCTAAGGAGAAGAGGCATATCCCTTACTTTGATATGCTTATTATGGTATTATAGTTGTGATAAGAGTTTTCATTTATTCTATGAATGTTGGTATTCTAATGGCATTTGGAATCATGCTTTGATGAATGGTTTCATTGATTTTAAACCTAAGTTTCTACTGGATTTCCTGAAGATGAAGGTTTTCAAAGATTGTGGTTGTTGTCTGATGATTTTATACCATATTTGGAAGTATAGGAGTCTTGTTGTTTTTGAAAATAGGGCTCCTAGTATAGAAGAATGTTGGAATTCTATTGTTCTAGATATCTACATTTGTTGGTAGATGGAAATTGTAAATGGACTTTGTGGAAGTGGTGTTGGACCCTTACCCTATGCTTAAATAATAAAAGAAGAGACACATGCTTGAGTGATAAAAAATGAAATATGAGTTAATGGGCAAGTTTCCAAAAAGAAAATAAGATATATGGAGCTGATACTTAAGGAAATGACTTTCCATGTGATGTGGGTAACTTTTTTAAAGAGCAATGAATGTATCTAAAAGTTATGATAACAAATTAATTATAAGTTGTGAAAGATTTTGATTGAATCCCCTTTTACATAAATGTCCAAATCCAAATTCTAATGAGAAGGTGGAGGTTTACTTCTCTTAACATTGGTTTTGTAGAAGAAAAATGTAAGAGTTTTATTAAAGGAATATAGGAGGAATATATTCTTTCCTAGAATCATGACTTGCCTTTCCCATAATATTTAGTTGGTATGAAATTGTTGAATAAAAGGGGATATATTTTTAATACTTATGGAAAATAGAGTAATGGTGTGCTTTGGGAACATAATAATGTGCCTTGCCACTTTTGGATCCCTTAAACCCCAAGGAGAAAGGAGGAAGAGAAATGAGAAAGGAAAGGGCGAGAGAGTATCAATATATAAGTTTCACATGTACTCGATTCATACACAACCAACCCTATCCCATTATCTCTCCCTCTTGACCTCTCGATGTCCAACCCACCCCAGACTTCTCTCCAGGTTCATTGTAAGATTGCATGACATCAAAGGGATGTTATGATTGTGGACTTGATCAATGATGATAAAAAAATCACCATGACTTGGAAAGGTATTTCATATTCCAAGGTGGCTTTCCACGGGGCCTATGTAGGGCCCTAATAGATCTGTTACCCACAGGGAACCACACGTGCTTCCAAGAAAAAGAACTCAATGATTGCAACAACCTCTGGGTGGTAATTTCTCTTGAACCATTAATAGGGTGGCGGAGAGCGAGAGACGACCACCTCGCTAGATCATATAGCATGGTAGAGGTTTGGGGATCTCACAAGATGCTCCACCTAGACCAGCACACCTAAAGATTCTTAGGTATGACCTCCAAACACCTATGTTCCTATTATATAGTCTGCTTCTTCTTCTAGGTATCTAGAAGCAAACCTCTCTTTCCTAACAACCATGAACCCTGACAAATCTTAGACTAGGGTCAACAAAGGTTGTGTGGATTTGCTCGGGGCTTCTTTTGGTCTCCTAGAGGCTAGAAGCAGGGAATCCAACCCTACATCGATGCGTCTAGGGCAAAGTCCATCCCCGTCGCAAGTAAGGGGATGGTTCTGGGTGAAATGACCTCGATGTCCCTAAGTGCGTGAGTAAGGGATGGGTATCACCATCTTTTACCCTAGTCTTAAGAGCCAACAAAATTATATTTTCTATGAATAGATCCTACTCGAGTGGCAATCTCTCATTGTCCTAGATATAGTAATCTTGAATATATTATAGGAATTTACTGGTAACTCAGAATATAATGACATTATAAATCATTTTGATCAGGAAAATGAGAGGAATATGAATAAAATGGTTTGAAATCTTGATTCCAATTGTAGTTACAAAAGTACTTGGATACATGGATAATAAAGGATTATTACATGTAAACCCTAGATTAGATTATAAAGAAGTTAAAAACATTTATTTTGCCATATTTTCTATTATTGTTGAATAAGATGAAAACTGAAATTGAGGGTTTCTAGACCAATAATGACATACATGTATCATTAGTGTTTTGAAACCAAAGGTCATGTCTTGTAATAATCTTAACTAACTTAATCAAATCTAAGTGTTCATAATGAAAAGAGAAGTTGGATATGATAATTGGGCTTTCACATAATGTTTAGTATGCGACAAAACTAGGGTTTGTACCCTTATTCCTAATCAAAACCTAAGACAATCTTAAACCCTATATTAGGACTCGAGTAGTGTTTAATTTGATTAATATGATGGTGACAATTTAGGATTTACATACATGCAAATTAAATATTGGATTGCTTGGATTCCTCTTTTCTTGCTTGATTGGATGATATTGTTGGGAATTGGAGGAGGCAGAGAAGCAGCGGAAACAAAAATTTTCTCCCCAAACCCGGAACAAAAGGAATCGCGTCGACATCTATATAATAGGAAAGATGGTTTGTGAATCATACCTTGTCCCGAGGCTTGCTCGGAGACAATGCCACGCGGCTGCGCGGTCTTCACCTCCGGTCTTGGACGGTGTCTGTGCAGCTCCTGGTCGCACCGGGACTGAAGACTCCTCCTCCTACCGGACTGTCAGATGACAGTTGTCCTCCTAAGCGAAAATGTCCTCCCGCCTCTGAAGTAGTCCACACGGACCACCCGGAACTCCACTCTCCTTGTCCCACAAGGAGATGGAAGGAGTCGCACCCTCCTGTTGACGTACTAGTCGCCAACACACTCTCCTGCTGTCGACTGCAACTGCAGTTGTCCTTCCCTTGCTGCACCTCCCTTTGCGGGAAGCACTTGCTCGGGCTCTCTCTCGGTTACCAAAACCAGAGAGAACGACAACTTTGCAGAGCAATCAACATGCACTGAGTTGTACTCTGAGAAGCCCCCAATACCCCTATATATATAGGCGGGTCATGGGACAGGGTTCTCTGTGCCCGGCAATACGGGACTAAAGCAGGAGTAGAAGGGTTCGGGATTTTTTCACAAAAAGCAACCATCTCGCAACCTGAACCGATCGGTTCACAAGTGAACCGGTCGGTTGGGGACCTGAACCGATCGGTTCACCACTGAACCGATCGTTTGGGACCCTTGAACCGATCGGTTCACTCATGAACCGGTCGGTTGGGGTTCCAGGTTGGTTCCCGATTGACTTTCCTTGTTTCTTTCCCAATTGGTATCGAATACCAATATTATTCCCAATCAAATTGGGCAATTGAAACGAAAGGAAAATTCTCACCAATCCCACTTTCCCAAGTTGCTCGATTGCACCAGTTGAACCGATCGGTTCAACACTTGAACCGGTCGTTTCACTCTGTGCATGAGCCGATCGGTTCAACAATTGAGCCGACCGGTTCAGCAACCTCAGCCGACCGGTTCATCACATGAACCGATCGGTTGGGAGTGCAGATTGTGTAGAATCAGTCAAATGCGATTTCAATCAATCCGATACTCCAATCAATGCGTCCAACACCTTGAACATTATGATATTGAGCTATCGATTAATTGAGTGTTTAATTGAACTACTAAACTCCTTTAGTAATCAATCTAAACATTGCTTGTGGACAAAACTCCTCTTCCAGGTTAAATCCTATGTGTGTGACCCTGCAGGTCCATTTCACGTTGGCAGTGAAAGTCCATAACATTTATGACTTCACAAGCAAAGAGCGGTGCCTAGTCACACATCATTGCTACCCAAGTGAAAGTAGAAAGTTGGAGAACAACTTTCATCCTACAATCCGTGAATGGTGTTACAGTGAATGTATAATTCCTTTGTCACTGATATCCAGAATGAACTCGAGGCATGGAACAGTCATCCTGTCAATGTTCATTCATTTCCTTGATCTCAGAGTAGACCGAGTGAGATGTGTATGACATCAATATCACATATTGATTCACACGTGCATGCGAATGCCTTTCTCAATCCTACTTATCAAGTGGCCAAGGATATCAATCTCCCTCAGGAGGGACAAATCCCATATCTATCACTCACCCCTCAAAAGCCCCATGTGTCAAAGCCACCCAATCATCACTTTTATAACAACCCATGTTTCAGGATTGCGTTTGATGATGTCAAAGTGTACCCAACGACATGTGTTGAGTGTAGTGATTTCAGGTCTAAGAATCACACTCACCACCATCACTGTGAGAGCTGACTGTGACTACCAAGTCATGGTTCCATGTGTCACTCTCACGGTGGGTCTGTCCGGTACCTTGTTCTCTAACAAGTACCTATGTGCTTGGCTTGATATCACCATATCATGACTAATGAGATTCTGTCATCAACCAACACACAATCTAGTCTTCAGTGTTATTGATGTCTATGGTTATTTCCACAATAACAACCGACTAGGGACTAAACAAGAAAGAATACTCTTAGCATCCGTATGATCTCATCGTTTAGGTCCTCAACCCAAAAGCATACGTCATTGAGTAAAACAATCTTTAGACATCTATCATGTTACACCATCATCTCAGAAACAGTTTAAACATATAGATTGGAAATTGCCTTTATTATTATTCAAATCAATTACAAAGTATCCCATTACAATCATCATATGACTTGCTCTATGGGCATACATACCAACAGACTCCCACTTGCACTTAGAGCCAGTCACCAAGGAAACGCAGTCCTTGTGACCTAGCATGACCATCATGCTTCTGCTGAGAAAGGGCCTTAGTCAGTGGATCAGCTATGTTGTCTTCAGTTGGTACTTTGCAAATCTTCACATCTCCTCGTTGTACGATCTCTCGTATGAGATGGAAGCACCGCAGTATGTGCTTGGACCGCTGATGTGATCTGGGCTCCTTAGCTTGTGCAATAGATCCATTATTGTCACAATAAAGCTCAATTGCATCACAGCTACTGGGAACTACACCAAGTTCAGAAATGAACTTCCTGATCCACACAGCCTCCTTTGCTGCATGCGAAGCAGCAATATACTCGGCCTCTGTAGTAGAATCGGCAACTGTTTCTTGCTTGGAACTCTTCCAGCTCACAGCTCCATTATTAAGGCAAAACACAAATCCTGACTGTGATCTGTAATCATCTTTATCAGTTTGGAAGCTTGCATCGGTGTAACCCTTTACAACCAGCTCTTCCTCACCGCCGTACACAAGAAACTGATCCTTAGTCCTTCGCAAGTACTTGAGGATGTTCTTCACGGCTGTCCAGTGAGCATCCCCGGGATCTGACTGGTACCTGCTCGTCATGCTGAGAGCATACGAGACATCTGGGCGTGTGCACAACATAGCGTACATGATGGATCCAATGGCTGATGCATATGGGATCCCATTCATACGCTCCCTCTCTTCACAAGATTGGGGACATTGAGCTCTAGAGATGGTAACTCCATGTAGCATAGGGACGTTGCCTCTCTTTGAGTTCTCCATGCTGAACCGCTTCAGCACCTTGTCAATGTACGTGCTCTGACTTAGTCCGAGAAGCCTTCTAGATCTATCTCTATAGATCTTAATTCCTAGAATGTAGGATGCTTCTCCTAAGTCCTTCATTGAGAAAGTTTTCCCAAGCCAAGTCTTTACCTTCTCTAAGGCTAAGACATCATTCCCCATCAAAAGTATGTCATCCACATACAATATGAGAAATGTGGTCGAGCTCCCACTAACCTTCTTGTACACACAAGGTTCATCTTCATTTTGAATAAAGCCAAACACTTTGACTTCTTCATCAAATCGAAGATTCCAACTCCGAGATGCTTGCTTCAATCCATAGATTGACCTTTGCAGTTTACAGACTTTATTGGCATTCTTTGGATCTACAAAACCTTCAGGCTGTGTCATGTACACATCCTCATGAATATTCCCGTTAAGGAATGCGGTTTTAACATCCATCTGCCAAATCTCATAGTCATAATAAGCTGCAATAGCAAGCATGATCCTGATGGACTTAATCATGGCAACTGGAGAAAAGGTTTCGTCATAGTCAACACCTTGAATTTGTCAAAAACCCTTCGCAACCAATCTTCCTTTATAAGTTTGCACATTGCCATCCATGTCGGTCTTTTTCTTGAAGACCCATTTGCACCCTATGGGTTTTACCCCTTCGGGTGGTTCCACCAAAGTCCATACTTTGTTGGAGTACATGGATTCCATCTCAGATCTCATGGCTTCAAGCCATTTCTCAGAATCTGGTCCCTCCATAGCCTCTACGTAGGTAGTTGGATCATCATCTATGATCAACTCTCCACCTTCCTGAGTTACAAGGTATCCAAACCTCTCAGGCTCAAGGCGAGTCCTACTAGATCTACGAGGTCCTTGTGTTACTTGAGGAGAATGAGATTCCACAACACCTTGTGAATCTCCATTTTCCTCTCGTACATCTACCGGTTCAATGTTTTCTTGTTGGGCTTGAACCTCTTCAAGCTCTATATTCCTCCCACTGTTTCCTTTGGAAATAAATTCCTTTTCTAGGAATACAGCTTCCCTGGCAACAAACACTTAGTTGTCAGTTGGGTGGTATAAATAATATCCCTTGGTTTCCTTGGGATATACAACAAAATAACATTTATCAGATTTGGGTCCAAGCTTATCAGGAAACATTTTCTTGACGTAAGCCCCACAACCCCAAATCTTCATAAAAGACAAATTGGGACGCTTCCCAGTCCATATCTCATATGGTGTCTTTTGAACCGATTTAGATGGTACACGGTTAAGTGTAAACGTGGCGGTTTCAAGAGCATAACCCCAGAAAGAAATTGGAAGATCAGCAAAACTCATCATAGATCGCACCATATCTAACAATGTGCGATTCCTTCTTTCAGACACACCATTATGCTGTGGTGTTCCAGGCGGAGTCCATTGTGATACAATACCACGGGCTCGCAGAAGGTCCTCAAACTCCTGGCTCAAGTATTCTCCACCTCGATCGGAACGAAGTGCCTTAATACTTTTACCAAGCTGGTTCTGTACTTCATTCATGAAATCCTTGAACCTTTCAAGGGTTTCTGACTTATGTTTCATTAGGTACACATAGCCATACCTACTGAAGTCATCAGTAAAGGTAATGAAGTATTGATACCCACCTCTGGCATTAGTTCTAAAAGGCCCACATACATCAGTATGTATGAGTCCTAATAGATCACTAGCTCTCTCACCTTTACCTGAAAAGGGAGTCTTGGTCATCTTGCCCAACAAACAAGATTCACATGTCTCTATTGATTCATAATCAAAAGAGTCTAGATAACCATCTTTATGGAGTCTAGAAATGCGCTTCTCATTTATGTGCGCTAGACGACAATGCCAGAGATATGTTTTGTTTGAGTCATTGAGTTTTTGCTTTTTGGTGTTTACGTTGTATACACTTGTCTCCAAGTCTATCAAGTATAGACCATAAGACATAGGGGCACTGCCATAAAAGATCCCATCTTTAGAAATGGAACACTTTCCATTCTTAATAAGAAATTCAAATCCATCTTTGTCCAAACAAGAGACATAAATGATATTCCTATTTATGGCAGGTACATAATAGCAGTTCTTCAACTCTATCATTAGCCCACTAGGTAGAGTTAACTCATAGGTTCCTACGGCACTGGCGGCAACTCTTTCCCCATTAGCAACTCGTAGCTCAACCTCGCCTTTCCCTAAAGGCCTACTTCTCTTAAGATCCTTCACATTTGAACAAATGTGAGATCTGCATCCGGTATCAAGTACCCATGACGAAGAAGTAGTAAAGTTAATCTCTATCACGTATACACCAGAAGTAGAGATCTCTATCTCCGACTTCTTCTTCCATTGTTCCTTCCATCCTCTCCATGTAGAAGAAATTGGTTTGGCGAGAGAACACTTCTCTCCCTTACCTACTTTCTTCTTCACCAACGCATTAAGCGTACATAGAGTGGATTCTAAGGCTCCTGGTATATCTGGATTGTGCAGAACACTTCTCACAGTCCTCAACCAGTTATGGAATTTATTCTCAATTAATTTGCCCATTTTAAAAGATGATTCTTTTGCCATTCTACAAGAGAAAATTTGCATTTGTCAAAACCTTTTTGATTTGATTTGAATAAAGTTTGACGATAGTTAATTAGGCCTTTAATTAATTACCGCTCCCACTATTTTGACTCAAATTGATAGCCCTCACCATCAATTCGGAAGATTGCAGTGTACAATCTTCTAGTGGGTCAAGATCCTAGAATCCTCTAAGCCATGGACCAGCTTTGGCTGTCACCCACAACTCAGATCTTCCGGGTAGGCAACTCTTGCCAATTGCATCATATGCAACTCTTGATGAATGAACATGCACAACACCTTGCCATGAACATTCCTTGCCTCTGGGCTTAGACGCTCTAAGAATCACCAGTTAAGTCTAACCCAAAAGCCGACACGGTAAGCATGCACCCTGCTTTGGCAGAACCTACATGTCTACCCTTCACACTTCCACAAGATAGACGGCGCACCACACTTTGGCGTAACCTACGCTTGGTCGATCAAGTTTTCCATGTGTGTCGCTAATGGAAGGCATACAAGACTTAATATTTTAATGAGGGATTTGGTTTTATATACATATACATATCCAATCACCACAATATATAGTACGTATCATATACATGCTATATCCCACAGAAAACATGCATACACGATAAAAAGCAATGATTATGGCCATCCTATTTGTGATTCCTCGAGCCAAGAGGAATCACGGTCATCTAGGTCTACATCACATGCAACCTGTACAAGATGAAATCTGTGCCTGCCTTTCTGGGTTTGATCAGCTCATCTCCATGACTGATCGGCTCGCCATCAGGTTGGTTGCTCGGGTGCCACCAGCCGATCGACTGGCGCCTCTAGCCGATCGGTTCACCGGTCATCGTGCATCTCTTCAGGTCGCCACCCGATCATCTCATTCCTCGAACCGGCCGTCTGGATCACCAACCGATCGGTTCACTCCTTGAACCGATCGTCTTCAGGTTGTTCGCCGTTCTTTGACATAACATGAAATAAAATCTATCCTATTTACAATTGAATTGTGAAACCCCGAGTTACATTCGGGGGGAGCAAAGGTAGGAAAGAATTCTCGAATTATTTCGAGTTACATCAGGAATATGAGAAAGGGAATCGGTGCGCAGACCGAGATGCAAGCAACCACACAAACAACCACACACAGATATAGGGGTTTATAGGCCATAATCATGCTACACATCCACCACAAAACTCGTTAAGGGCGACGCGTATCGAGTGCATTAATATTACATATCATATATGTATATTAGGGATTTGTGGATTGGACATGTATAAAGCCGATATTATTCGCATCGCATGCAATAAATAAAGGCGACAAACCAAAATCGATCACATCGATAATCCTAAAATATAGAGAGGTCGACCTGGCTCTGATACCACTGTTGGGAATTGAAGGAGGCAGAGAAGCAGCGGAAACAAAAATTTTCTCCCCAAACCCGGAACAAAAGGAATCGCGTCGACATCTATATAATAGGAAAGATGGTTTGTGAATCATACCTTGTCCCGAGGCTTGCTCGGTGACAATGCCACGCGGCTGCGCGGTCGTCACCTCTGGTTATGGACGGTGTCTGTGCAGCTCCTGGTCGCACCGGGACTGAAGACTCCTCCTCCTACCGGACTGTCGGATGACAGTTGTCCTCCTAAGCGGCAGTGTCCTCCCGCCTCTGAAGTAGTCCACACGGACCACCCGGAACTCCACTCTCCTTGTCCCACAAGGAGATGGAAGGAGTCGCACCCTCCTGTTGACGTACTAGTCGCCAACACACTCTCCTGCTGTCGACTGTAACTACAGTTGTCCTTCCCTTGCTGCACCTCCCTTTGCGGGAAGCACTTGCTCGGGCTCTCTCTCGGTTACCAAAACCAGAGAGAACGACAACTTTGCAGAGCAATCAACATGCACTGAGTTGTACTCTGAGAAGCCCCCAATACCCCTATATATATAGGCGGGTCATGGGATAGGGTTCTCTGTGCCCGACAATACGTGACTAAAGCAGGAGTAGAAGGGTTTGAGATTTTTTCACAAAAAGAAACCATCTCGCAACCTGAACCGATCGGTTCACAAGTGAACCGGTCGGTTGGGGACCTGAACCGATCGGTTCACCACTGAAACGATCGTTTGGGACCCTTGAACCGATCGGTTCACTCATGAACCGGTCGGTTGGGGTTCCAGGTTGGTTCCCGATTGACTTTCCTTGTTTCTTTCCCAATTGGTATCGAATACCAATATTATTCCCAATCAAATTGGGCAATTGAAACGAAAGGAAAATTCTCACCAATCCCACTTTCCCAAGTTGCTCGATTGCACCAGTTGAACCGATCAGTTCAACACTTGAACCGGTCATTTCACTCTGTGCATGAGCCGATCGGTTCAACAATTGAGCCGACCGGTTCAGCAACCTCAGCCGACCGGTTCATCACATGAACCGATCAGTTGGGAGTGCAGATTGTGCAGAATCAGTCAAATGCGATTTCAATCAATCCGATACTCCAATCAATGCGTCCAACACCTTGAACATTATGATATTGAGCTATCGATTAATTGAGTGTTTAATTGAACTACTAAACTCCTTTAGTAATCAATCTAAACATTGCTTGTGGACAAAACTCCTCTTCCAGGTTAAATCCTATGTGTGTGACCCTGCAGGTCCATTTCACGTTGGCAGTGAAAGTCCATAACATTTATGACTTCACAAGCAAAGAGCGGTGCCTAGTCACACATCATTGCTACCCAAGTGAAAGTAGAAAGTTGGAGAACAACTTTCATCCTACAATCCGTGAATGGTGTTACAGTGAATGTATAATTCCTTTGTCACTGATATCCAGAATGAACTCGAGGCATGGAACAGTCATCCTGTCAATGTTCATTCATTTCCTTGATCTCAGAGTAGACCGAGTGAGATGTGTATGACATCAATATCACATATTGATTCACACGTGCATGCGCATGCCTTTCTCAATCCTACTTATCAAGTGGCCAAGGATATCAAACTCCCTTAGGAGGGACAAATCCCATATCTATCACTCACCCCTCAAAAGCCCCATGTGTCAAAGCCACCCAATCATCACCTTTATAACAACCCATGTTTCAGGATTGCGTTTGATGATGTCAAAGTGTACCCAACGACATGTGTTGAGTGTAGTGATTTCAGGTCTAAGAATCACACTCACCACCATCACTGTGAGAGCTGACTGTGACTACCAAGTCATGGTTCCATGTGTCACTCTCACGGTGGGTCTGTCCGGTACCTTGTTCTCTAACAAGTACCTATGTGCTTGGCTTGATATCACCATATCATGATTAATGAGATTCTGTCATCAACCAACACACAATCTAGTCTTCAGTGTTATTGATGTCTATGGTTATTTCCACAATAACAACCGACTAGGGACTAAACAAGAAAGAATACTCTTAGCATCCGTATGATCTCATCATTTAGGTCCTCAACCCAAAAGCATACGTCATTGAGTAAAACAATCTTTAGACATCTATCATGTTACACCATCATCTCAGAAACAGTTTAAACATATAGATTGGAAATTGCCTTTATTATTATTCAAATCAATTACAAAGTATCCCATTACAATCATCATATGACTTGCTCTATGGGCATACATACCAACATATATGCTTGAAGTATGATTGCATGATCTGCATGCTTCTACATTGAGGTACGTGGTTATGATTACGACTACTCACATTATCAACTGCTGGTCTTTGTCAAGGGTTCCATAGGATTGTTGAAATAAACTATTTGATGTTTATTTACTTTTTGATCAATTATAATGCCACTATGAGAATCACATTAAGTAAGATATCATATTTTGAATCCTAGAGTGAAATGTTCAAGGGTTGATGCACACGAGCCCTGGAAGGGACATTGATCACGCCCAAGGTATCATACCAAGCATGGGTTAGAATATGTAATGAAAAATGCCAGTTCTTTTTTGCAAGTAATTAATTTATTACATGTTTTTATATTACTTGCATACTTTTCCGTACACCCCACATACACAATATAATTATATATTGATTTGTGCTTTGTTTCTTGTCATTTTAGGTATTTGCAATATATGAAGATATCAAGACATGATAATTCATATGATATCCACTAAAGACATTAAAGCTAAGTAAAGGAGGATCAATTAGATACTTCTTCTCATATGTATTAGTTCCATGTAATTCTCAAGAGGAGCTTCATTCTATACCTTGAATATTTGTGAAATGATGGAAATTATTTTTTGTTATTTTTTAAAACACAGATCTTGGGAACTTAAGGTAATGACTCTCAACTTTAAGATCTTTTATTAATTAGGGGACGCTAAAAAGTGAGGTCATTATAGATAACCACAAATCCATTGATTTAAATGACTAAACTACCTCAAGACAAAGTTATACAAATTGGAATTTGTGAGTTTTGGTTAAATTTTAAAGATTATTAAGCATTGGGTAGAAAATCAGTCTATTTAGAGTACTTGTATGGGGTTGATATAGATTAATATGAATGGAAGATATTGAAGGCATGATTATATCATACCTTAACTTCAACTTTCAAATGTATGGATGCATAATAGGCTATCTTTGTATGAATTTGTGAACTTGGATGTTGAAATGAGACTCCTCTATAAGATGAACGTTTTTAAGAGACCTCATACTTACTATCAAAGGAAAACATGTGCTATACAGTGTAGACCTACAATTTGAGTACACAACATTTAAATGTCGACTTTGAACTTTTTAGTATATTTTGGGTGAATAAGGTATTATTATCATTAACATAAATTCACGTTGATATAATGCACAATATTTGATGAATTCATATTCATCCTTGTTTTAGTCGCACTTTTAGCCCATTGCTACATTTCAATCCCTTAGGTTTCATCTCATTTACTTTTATTTCAATCTACTTAGGTTTCTATGCTAATGTGTGGGAATTTGATACTTTTCTTGACTCCCCTTTCAAGTTTTGATACTTTTCACTCTACAACAAGAATACCAAGATGGTATGACCGGCATAAATAACATGTCAAAAATGGAGTGGATCTAGAGAAGTCAGACTCTTAAATTTATAAACCGACTCTCAGGCCCCCACAACTATTATATAGGGTCCAAAGTAGTAGATCGGGGTCGATCCACAAGGACAAGTAATATTAAGTGATAAGAATGTAAAATCCTTGACTCAGATAAACCAAACAAAAGGGTAAATTAGTATTGGTGTTCCTCATGGAACAAAGTTACTTAAACTAACCAAGCAAGTAAAAGAAAAATGAGAAAACAAAGCAAAAGAATAAAGGCAAATAAGTACATGGTAACAAAATATGGATGAGAACTTGGATTGGGTTTCACGTACTAAGATCTCTCACCAACCTGCAATACTCACACCCTTTGTATGCCCTTTGCAAGGTTACAAGCAATCATATATATATATATATATATATTCACTCCTTTCTCTAGCTTAAGATAGATCTAGATTACGAGGTTGTTTCTCTCTCGATATGGCAAAAAAACAATCACAAAGACAACCATATGATTATTAGCTTCAACATTTCAACATTCTCATGCTTTCATGCAACTTCATAACACTTAGATAGAATTAGAACTACTCTTTTGCGGCACTAACAATCAAGCATCACAAGATGGTATCTAATCATTCAAGTGAAGAAATAAGGACAGGCATATGGAGATAACCGTTGCCAAGAGCATATATATTCAAATAGATGTAAGTATATACATGTTGGGAGAGTCTTAGTGGCTACTACTGACTCAAGCAATATGCTTACCCACTCATGTTAGTGAGTAGTATTATGGATTTACAAACGTGGCAAGACATCATAGAGAACACTGAAGTGGATGCATATGGATGACTAGATCTAGAAGGAGAGAAGGGGGATACACCAACTATGATCACAAACAACCACCATTGGTGCATGTTGCCTTCAAATCTAGATCTAGGATGGGTGATGATGAATGGAAACTCCTTCTCTCAAAGAAGAGGGTGGTGGTCTTCTCTCTCCTTAGGACCTTTGTCTTTAGAGGTAGAAGATTGATGGATGTGGATGAAGGTGACTCTAGAAAGTGGTAGGACTTCATTGTCTCCAAGATATCACGACCCCCTTGCATGAATGAGGTGGGGACTTATTTATAGGTGTGGGCAACCAACGTAAACCTCCTATCAGTCATAGAGGTGGTAAGATTTCAGTGACCCCCGAGGATGGTTGGCTTTTGTGGTTGTTGAGATGGAGAGTCTCATCAATTGCCGATGTTCCGAGTTTGGTGATTGTTGAGGCTTCACATGGTGTGCTAGTCGCTATAGGACCGACTTTCTATGATTGCTGAGGGCGTATTCTTCTTCAACCGTAGGAGCATTGAGATTAGCGACCGTTGTTATATGTGAGATTCATCAGTCGTAGGGGCATCTAGGGAGGAGTGAGTAGAGAATGCTGACCTGTGGTAACTTTCAATGACCGTTGAGAGCCACAACTGTGGGGACTTCCTTGCTTTAGGCATCATCAATCGTTGAGTGCCATGATCTATTCAAAATATGGGGAGAGTGGTGAACTTGGGTAATTCAGTCAGAACGATTAACTATGTAGATAAAACATGGTAAAAGATAATGAAATAGGAATAAATTAGGCATTAAAATATCCACAAAATTGGATGTTATAAACTCCCCAAACTTAGAGTCTAGTCTATCCTTAGGCTAATAAATAGAATCAGAGCATAGAATGATGGGCCTCAGTTGTTTTCAATTTGACAAACTTGCTAGTACAAATTTATGCCATCCTTACATCGAAATCCCTTTGTGTCTAGCTTGGTCCACCTACTCAAACCTAATTCCATCTCCTTATTTCTAGAGTTGCATGACTCTTTGCACCCACCACTTCTTTTTGTAAAGGACCCTCCTTCGCAATAGCTTCCTGACCTTAGTTCCCAACTGTACTCATAAACGGTTCCTGTGAGGGGTAGCTTTCACACCGGACCTTTATTTTTGGTTGGATCCAAGCTATGGTGTTGGGGTTGGCTAAGGGTTCAGTGTGTTCCTACTTTTCTCAGATTAGTTCAACCATATTGTTGTCACAAGGACAATGTCGCCCAATTAGGCCTTGATGTAATGTCAAGTGGCTGAGGTCTCCTTCGAAAGGCAGGTGTGTAAAAGTTGGATTCTAGACTCCACTACTGGGCATGACATATCTACATTCTTGAGTACAGCTATACACCGCCCGAGTGAAGTCCTTCAACATCTTTTTGGGCACAAATCTCATAATTATATATCTCTTAGCTTTTATTTCACTCACATGCTTTGATGAATAGGGATTGTAGGTATGTTTTTGGACTACCAAGCCTCTTTTTAATCCCAATGCAGGGATTTTTAGAACTAGAAGGGGTATCTATTTCCCATCTTGCTGGAGGTGTATCTTTTCAACCTATACTGCAAGTCAAGGGTGATTAGTTGGGAGTGTGGTAGGTTAAGTCCTCCTTATTTCTAGGGATTTTGTAGGTTTAGAAGTGTTCTTTCACATTCGACAACATTTTTCTATAAGAATGGCGTCAACTTGTAGTATCTTGTCGTATTCTTATGTGAGTTAACAACCCATTTGCACCACTCTTGAAATGATTAAGCTATAAAGTAGCAGAAGGAAAAATAATTCTAAAGATGGGAGAATTGAGTAAATCCTAGAAAACTGGATCTCAAAATTGTGCCTGTTGTAAACAAACTATTTATGAAAGATAAAGAAAAAACTTTACCATAGAATAGGAAGAGAGGTATGAACTTATCTTGCTACAAAATTAAAGTGATTGATTCTTCAGAGGTAGTGAAAGAAAGTACCTTTCTTTCCCATTTATAACTCCCCCCAAACTTATCATACACCCCATCCCGGAGTGTCAAAGATAAGGGTTAGGAATAAACATGCTAGGTTCATCTTTTGTGTGGTTGTTTAAAGACAACCCATCTGGACTGTGGTAACATGTCAGCATATCCCCCTCCCAGTGCATGATAGCATTCGCTCATAATGCCTTCTATTTTGGAATCCTTCAGGGCTAAAGCTGACATCCACTATTGGCAGTAAAAGCCACTGTCATTTGATTGAATAATTTGTTGAGGGCTTCTGTGATAGAACTGCATCTTTTTGAAGTCTTTATTCTTGACATACTTATACCCCACACCAATCTTGCATATCATGTCAACTATTGCTTCTACGCATGTTACAACTTTTTCTTCTGTTGGTATCTTCAATGTAGTCATGTTTGTATATTTGTTAAATGCGAAGGTTGAATCAAAGAAGTTATACAAGACTGCAATATTTTCCTTGAAATTTATCACCAGAAGCATCCAATGATTATTGTGGAGGATGGGCATGAATATAAATTTAGGGAGGGAATTCACCAGATGAAGTTTGAAGCGTTCCTTTTCTCTTAACATATTGTTCTTTAATATGTCATCTACGAGTAAGAAGTAGGTCATGTGTACATTTGACATATTGTCTCCCAATAGTGACTGATATGTAGGCATCACTCTTACAACTAGGTATCCTCAAGTCTTTAGAGTTTCTCAGAGGTCATCTTTAAGCATGCAAATGCCTTCTCTTTCTAAGATAACATATCCACTATTGTCATCCTCTTTTAGTCTATCCATAATGAGTAATAATGAATCCTAGGATAGATCTTCACAAGCCTATCTGTCAAAATTGGGAAATCTCTATCAGTGCGGCTGGCCCATCTGGCCGTACTTCCTCCAATTCATCCTCATTAATTTCTCCTTCTTTTGGTTGATCGACAGTCACCTCTTGTTCATTTTCTTTCTCAGGAGGGGCCATTGGCTTCTCATTATCTGCCTTTTTTGAGGTTCTTCCTATGTACCTTGTTTGCCATCATTCTATTTCTCAGGAGGTAGCCATCTTGCCATCCATGCAGATGCTCGAGCTTGTTCAGATGGATCAAGCCACACTATTTGTAGTTGTTCTATCCAAGGATTTTTTTTCTAGTAGAGGGATTTTGGTATGCAGTCTACATGACATGGCACCAAGGGGCACTGCCGGGTCATTGAAGAATTGATAATCATATATGACGCCAATTGTGTATGTACCACACAGCCCGTTCAAGTCTTCAAGTAAAAGGTCCTCTAGTGGGACGCCTTTTGTTTATTGCATTCATCATTCTGAGCACTATAAAGGCACAATCCCCTATTTCCTATTGTTCTTGAGGGCTTTTGATAGTGATTGTGAAATTCTTCCAGTTCATCTTGTGGCAAGGACCTTCCCCTTGTATAGCATAGTGTAAGCGTATTGACACTTTCTAAATATGGCAGACATCTTTGTTATTGAAGACCATACATGTGTAGGGTAAATACACACTACATCAATTGTATATCATCATGTGCCTCTTATGCAGACCCACTACTATTAAAGCCTAGTGCTTCAAATTTTTGATCGATAGGGTGACAAATTTTGTCTCTTGCATTGTCACAACCTCTTGTGATTCCCTGATAGGCGTAGAATTATATTTGTTTTTGTACAACTTATTTGCTAGAACAGTTGTCCAGTTGATTACTAGTTGTATCTTTTCAGGGTGTAAGAACTCCTCCATGGCAGTTGCACAGAGTACCTTGAAGAGGCTTTTGTGTACTCATTCTAAATGTAGAAAGATTCCCCTAAAGTGTACTCTGGTTAGAGTTCTCCCTTGGTTGTTATAAATTATATATGTATCGGGGAGTTTTTCATCAAGAATGTCAACAAGGACATGGATGTCTCTATAGGTTATTCTGGATACTGATGACATGTCCATGCCAGTTAGCTTGCAGGGTAGTGGGGGAGTCATGGGTTCCCTAGATTCCACTTATTGTGGTGGCAGTTGTTCTCTCGGGGGTACCCCTTTGAAGAAAGAGGAGTCTCTTGCTCCTATTGGATTTTCTAGAAACACTTGGTCTTCCAGCTGCATTGTTGGGATTTCTTGAGTGGGTGGCACTGTTGTTGTTGTTGATGCAGCATCAGCTGGAAGTGTTGATTCATCTATCATCTCAAGCATGGCTTTTTCGAGTGTCTCTAGAGTGGTTTCCATCTTGCCATCATAGACAACATCATTGTGCTTGTTGTCGACAAGTTTTTGGAGGTAGACATCGGAGATATCCATGCCTATATTCATCTCGTCCAGATATATGTTGAGTGTTGGAATGTCACAAGATGTGGACTTCTCAGTGTTAGAATCTTCTTGTATGATGGTGTCTCTAGTAGTTTGGTCTTCTATGATATGTTCATCTTCTATGGGAATAGACCTTAGATCAAACTCTTACATCGTGGAATTGGCGACAGATGACTCCTCAGCGTGCGGTTGCACCTCTTATTTGGCAGAATCTTCAAGGTGCTCTCATGTCATAGTTGTAGTCTTGTTCCCAGGTACTAGAGGTGCACTTACTACTTCATCATCTTCATGTTGTGGAGGGTTGGAGGGGGCTGAGGATGCTTGAGATGGCAAAGGGCTGACAATTCATCTTGACCCCCTTATGATTCTCCATTTCTCTATATGCTAGAATCCATCTTCTATTTTCTTTTGCTCCTCATCTATTTCTTTAAGACATTCTTTGTGATATTGACGCATGGCGTCCATGTCTTTTCTCATTTCTTTGTGCTCCTTCCCAAGTTCTGCCATCTCCACATCCATTGTCTGCATTGCATTCATCATTTTTGCTTGGCTAGTGATGATGTCGACTGGGGAAGCATTGCGGTTCTTTCATCTATGAGTTGTACCTGCATTGTTAGTGAGAGCAGGCTGAAAGTAATAAGCATTGTATTTAAAGATGAATGATGCATTTGGGCACACATGGCGTTGAAGAGATGTCCTATTTCTTCCTCGAGTGTTGGTGGGAGTTGTTGTTGTTCTTGTTGAGGAATTATTGCTGCTACACCTAGTGTCTCAAGTGTTGGTGGCAGTGGTCGTGCGCTTTCTACTGTCTCTTGTCAAGTATGTGGCATTTGATCATGTTGCGCTAACCGTGTGGGTTCCTCTTGTGCTCCTTCAGACTCCCTCCAATGCATGTTTGGTGCCTAATGGTATGGGTTGATCATATGCCCTTTCAATTGGTATCTCGAGCATCATGTCAGATGCTAGAGGGGATGGGTTTGGTTCTCTAGGGCTCATTGGATTGCTTGCTGACTCTTCCTCTTCCTTTACTATGGTCTCATGTACATCTGTAGGAATGCCTAGTTGACTTCCCATTTCTTCAACGAGTATGTTTGATATTATACTCGTTGCTGGAGGGTGAGGTGACTCTATGATATCCTCCTCATTTTATTGAATTTGAGGGGTTCGAAGTGCTGGTGGCAATGTTTTTAACATGGATTTGTGGGGTCTTGTTGCTAGCTTCTTTCTTTTCTCTGACTTTATTTGCCTTGGATCTTGCACTTGTTCCTCTTTTTGGGGAATGTTGATAGGTGACATAGGGTATGTAGATCTCTGGATAGTGCCAGAATGCATTTTATCTATTTCTTCTAGATTGGACAATAGTATGTGTGTGTCGTAGTAGGCCATCTCTAGAAAGGGGAATGGTAGTTTGGAATTGGCCTTATTGTAGAATGACTTTCCACCTTTCTGTACCAAGATTCCCACTGTCATAAGGTATTTGATGTCAATCTTTGTATACCCCTCGACCAACTAATATTTTCTTAGATCTTATATTTCCAGAAAATAGGCCACAATAAGCATAATGAGTCCTCCCATGTAGAAATCCTTCATCTTCTATGTTGTTTCTTGATCGTTTGTTGAAGATAGTTTGTCAACAAGTAGTCTTCCAATGTTGACTGGTTTTTTCTCTATCATAGAACAGATCAAAAAGAGATCCCCTCTTAATATGCTCCCTATTTTTTTATCGAGCAAACACTGTGTTGGTGAGGATTTTCTGCATTATCCTGATGTAGCAAGAGGGCATCTGGGTTGGCTTTTGAACTTCCTAGACTTTGTTTGTGTTTGTTGGGTTTTAGGGGAGGCAGAGAAGGCAGGGGAAACAAAAATTTTCCTCCCCAAACCCAGAACAAGGAAACACGTCAACGTCTATACAATAAGAAAGGATGGTTTGTGGAATCATACCTTGTCCCGAGGCTTGCTCGGAGACAATACCTCACGCCTTGCACGGTCTTCACCTCCGGTCTTGGATGGTGTCTGTGCAACTCCTGGTCGCACCGGGACTGAAGACTCCTGGTCTCACTGAGACTGTCCAGATTGACAGTTGTCCTCCTGAGCGGTAGAAACCTCCCGCCTCTGAAGTAGTCCACACAGACCACCTGGAACTCCAATCTCCTTGTCCAACAAGGAATTGGAAGGAGTCGCACCCTCCTGTCAGCATACTAGTCGCCAACACACTTTCTGCCACCGGTCGCAACTGCAGTTGTCTTTCCCTTGCTGTGCCTCCCTTATCAGGTAGCACTTGCTCAGGCTCTCTCGGTTACCAAAACCAGAGAGAACGACAACTTTACAGAGCAACTGGTTGTACTGAGTTGTACTTTGAGAATCCCCCAATACCCCTATATATATAGGAGGGTCATGGGACATGGTTCTCCATCCCGGGCAATGCGGGACTAAAAGCAGTAGTAGAAGGGTTCGAGATTTTCCACAAAACAACCAACTCGCAACCTGAACCGATCGTTTCACAACTGAAACGGTCAGTTGGGGACCTGAGCCGGTCGGTTGACTCAACTGATCGGTTGGGACCCATGAGCCGGTCGGTTCACTTCTGAACCGGTCAGTTCGTGGTCCTGATCAGTTCCCGATTGACTTTCCTTCTTTTGTTTCTAATTGGTATCAAATACCAATCCTTGTTCCAATCAAATTGGGCAAGTGAAACACAAGGAAAATTCTCACCAATCCTACTTCCCCAACTTGCTAGGTTGCACCAGTTGAATCGATCGTTTCAACTCTTGAAGCAATCATTTCGGCCTGACTATGAGCCGATCGACTCAACACTTGTGCCGACCGGTTCACCAAGCTCAGTCGATCGGTTCATCACATGAGCCGATCGGTTGGGGTGCAGATTGTGCAAAATCAGTCAATTGCGATTTCAATCAATCTGATACTCGAATCAATGTGTCCAACACCTTGAACATTATGACATTGAGCTATCAATTGATTGAGTGTTTAATTGAACTACTAAACTCCTTTAGTAATCAATCGAAACATTGTTTGTGGACAAAACTCCTCTTCCAGGTTAAATCCTATGTGTGTGACCCTGCAGGTCCATTTCACATTGGCAGTGAAAGTCCATAACACTTATGACTTCACAAGAAAAGAGCGGTTCCTAGTCACACATCAGTGCTACCCAAGTGAAAGTAGAAAGTTGGAAAACAACTTTCAATCCTACAATCTGTGAATGGTGTTACAGTGAATGTATAATTCCTTTGTCACTGATATCCCAAATGAACTTGTTACGACCCCACCTCCCGATAACCCCCAATTAAGGGAGACCGAGAGGTCGAAGACGCACCCATAACTTCCGGATCAAAGGTTCGACAATTAACCAAGAATAATTATCAAATTTTAACAGACTATACTTAAAAGCTGTAAGAAAATAAATTTTTGCATACCTTTTTGGAAACTTGGATATCTAAACTTCTATCCACTTAAGGATTCTACTCTAACTAATCCTCCTTGTATTTTTCTTCATGTATTCCACAATATGACGATTTTACTATTTGTTCCTTTCATTTGTACCTAAAATGCCGACAAACAAAACATCAGTCAACAAGAAGCTGGTATGTGGGGGAAACAATAATCATGCAATTATGTTAATAACGCAATCATTCAATTAATCATTTAACAACCAAGATTACGTTTTAAGCCAAACTACTCAATCCATACATATCCACAACTCTGTGTTGTCCCTGTAAGGACTTATATAATACCTATGTAAAGGTAGAGTCACATGGCACCACCCAATGGTAGCCCAATATCTAACTCACAGTGACTTGATGAACCTACCCTCTAGGTAGCCATATACTAAGTCATTCCATGACCTGATGGACCTACCCTCTAGGTATCCATATACTAGGTCAACCATTAAGACACATAGGGGACCAAGATCTGAGCTAGTAGGCACATATATTATGTGATAGTCATATTCACATTATAGTTTGCATGAACTAAATTCATCCAACATTTTATTCAAGTCATCGGTGAAAATCTCGGAAAACCTTGAAATTCTATCTCGAGATATTCATAAGCGTAACCACATACCTGTTCGGAAGATTTCTCAAGCTAATATCAATTCCAACCAAGAAATCCATCCAAGCAAGTAGTTCAACCACAACAATCAGGAATCCTGGAAAACACATGTACTTTATTTACTACACACTTTATCAAGATTCTTTCTATTCAACTTGAAATTGCTTCCTAAGGTTTCTGTATCCGTTGTAGGGTTTCCTTTGTAACTAGGGTTTCACTTCACCTTTTATTATTCTAAACCATAATTATCTCATCTATTCTTCAATATTAAGGTTATCTTAACAACATATAACCCTATTTTTGGATTAGAGGCACCATTAACCATAAATTAAGTTCATTAAGCCTCTTTTACATTAAAGCTATTTTTTATCCTTTTAATCTATGATAAGATCATTATACACATTTATCATCAATTCAAAGTTCATTATAGTCTAATCTCATATGCACTCAATTTGCCATAATTCTACCTTTATCCACTAGAAAACCCTAATTACTATATTAAGGGTATTTATCCACAATTAGGAACTTTTATACTCTAAATAGCTTAGAATTATCATATCTCGACTTTAATCATGATTTTGAACAATTAAAGTTATTAAGAGTCACAATTACCATCATTAGGGTTTCAAGGTCCATTAAAGCATATCTATGCACATGAAACTCTAAATTAAACCAAATACGTGCAAAGTTCATCCTTTTTGTTCTTAATGTACCTTTTTACAATTAATAGGTTAATATCAACTTTAATCATCTATTAAACCCTACTAAAAACATTAATCATCTCCAAATAGGGTTTCTTAATCTAATTTCAATGCACTTTTCATCAAAGTAACATACTTTTGTAATTAGGAACGGAATCATGCTTTAATATCATTTTTATTGGATTCCTCTCATTTTCCTGATCAGTTTTCATATATAACATGTCTTTATTCGACCTACCAAGAAAAACTTATGAATTTCCAAAGAACTTACCTTTTGGGCCAATTGCAAGGCGCCACGTGTCCCTTGTATTTTTTCTTTTGGCGAATAACTCTTCCTTGGCTTTGTGGATCTTCTCACTGGGTCCGACTACCCGGCAACCCAACCCGGGTCGCTCGTCATCATCTCGAAGCCTACGCGCAGCCTGCCCCTCTGTTTACTCTGTAAAATAGAGCACTGGATGGGTGGGGCGAGCCGACGACCTCCTCGCCACTGCGGTGCCCCCCTCCTACCTCAGACCAACACGAGCACCTGTTGCCACCTCCATCACCCGTCCATGGCTATGCCTTTGGCCGCTGTATTTCCGAAGCCATGAAGAGCATGGGAGCGCTCTTACTGGCGGAACCAGGCTAGCTAGAGGCAACGTTGATCCCGGGGAAACTGGAAGAAGTAGGGAACCCTCTCTCGAGTTCGCAAGGTCCTCTTGCATCTCTCCACCCATCGCAAGAAGGGGGAAGAGCCCCTTATATAGATCCGACCTCCATTGTCCATGGAGTCCAGAAGCAACTGGGATTTGGGCAAATCCTGTTCTCACACGGAACCAGCGTAAAATTAGGTTCTTTTGATTCAGTTTCGCCTCTTGAACCCAATGAGACAAGTCCCATATCTGTTTGTTCCTTGTGTGCCAAGAAGAATTGATTTGCAAATCTCCTTTACGGTTCTTTTTTCTAATCTAAGATGAAAACCAGATACTGTTGGATATTGATCCAATGGCTAGCAAGCCGTGTATTAGAACATCAATTGTGACATTTAATGTTATCCTTTACACTTTAGGAAACTTGCAAAATTCATATCTCCCTAACTATTTATCCAATTGATCACAAATTTTGAGGGAAAGCCAATAATAACTTAATCTTTTATCATGCCAAACTTGGGCTCATTATACAAAGAAATCGGCTCCTTTACTTTAGTTGCAAGTTATCACTCAAATATATATTTTTCTCGCATATTTTCTCTTTCCTTTGCCATTAAATTACTATCTTGAATTCCTTAGACCTTAAGGAACCTTAATATTTCGAAATACTTTTTAATGGATACTCATTATCCTTCTAGATGCATCTATATTCATTATTTCTCATTATCTTATTTATTTCTTATTAAAATATATCCTTTTGAGGATTTCTCTTTATCTTTCTTTTTATTTTACTCATTGGTATTCCTTGAATCCTTGGGATATGAAATTCCACAAAGGATAACTCAATTATACCTCTTTTCACTTGTTTTCCACATTTTATCATTATTTTTTAACTTCTTTCTTAGTAAAGAAATACTTAATTGATCTTTTCTTTTCTTATTGCACTCTTTATGCAACTTTGGACTCCTTGGAACCCAAGGAACCCAAGAGGCACGAAATCCTATTTGGATGTGCCTTTTAGAGGTTTCCATATTTTCCTTTTCTCAAATATTCACTCATTCACTTACTGATTGATTTTCTTTGTTATTTGGGCCCAATATACAATAAAGCCCACAATAGAAACATCAAGGCTATTGTAAACAAAATCCATTTATTTGAACCAAATTATATCATTATTTGTTCAAATATCTTTAACATGAGAAATTACATTTCTCACCAAATGAACCCAAAAATTGGGGTTGTAACAGAACTCGAGGCATGGAACAGTCATCCTGTCAACGTTCATTCACTTTCTTGATCTCAGAGCAGATTGGAAGAGATATGTATGACATCAATATCACATATTGATTCACACATGCGTGCACACACCTATTTCAATCATACTCATCAAGTGGCCTTGGATATCAAACTCCCTCAGGAGGGACAAATCCCATATCTATCACTCACCCCTCAAAAGCCCCATGTGTCAAAGCCACCCAATCATCACCTTTATAACAACCCATGTTTCAGGACTACGTTTGATGATGTCAAAGTGTGCCCAACGACATGTGTTGAGTGTAGTGATTTCAGGTCAAAGAATCACACTCACCACCATCACTGTGAGTACTGACTGTGACTACCATGTCATGGTTCCATGTGTCAAACTCACGGTGGGTCTGTCCGGTACACTTGTTCTCTAACAAGTACCTATGTGTTTGATTTGATATCTCTATATCATGACTAATGAGATTCTGTCATCAACCAACACCACAATCTAGTCTTGTGTGTCATTGCTGTCTATCTACCTTCCACAATGACATCCGGCTAGGGACATAACAAGAGTGTACAAACTCTTAGCATCTGTATGATCTCATCGTTCAGGTCCTCAACCTGAAAGCATACGTCATTGAGTACTGTCATTCTCTAGACCTTCAATCTGTTCTATCACTATCTCATATGAATGAACCAGAAAGAATTAGAAGCTTGCCTTTGATGTTTATCAAATCAATCTTAGTGTATCCCACCAATCATCCCATGATTGGCTCTCAGGGCATACATACCAACAGACTCCCACTTGCACTGCGAGCCAATCACCCTTGAATCATATTCATAGTGATCTTCAAACATGTCCCACATGTTACTGTGCTCTAGTGCGAACATAGTGAGTTATGGCAACACCTTGCCAAAGTCAGTATAAATTGCATGTATCACATCTCTTCGCAGTACCTCACACGTATGAGATGGAGTTGTTGTAATATGCGATCTAGTATTCCTTTGCTAACCTTTAGCCACATTGCATGATCAAGGATTCCAAACTTGTCATCAATGAGTAGAATATCTATAAGTTCATCTTATGAACTTCCAGATCCATATAGTATCCACTGCTGTTCTCTAACACACAGATACTCGACATTTCCTTTTAAATGGTTTTATTGGAACACTTCCAATTATCAACAAACTTTCACTTTTATATATCCTATATATATTTTGTGATTAATTTTCTGTCCTTTCGGAAGTTCACATCAATGTAACTCTTTACATTGAACTCTTCCTTATCTCCATAGAAGTAGTACTTCTCAATTACTTATCAAGTTCTCATGGTATTCCAGTAACCCTTACTAGAAGTAGACATACATCCACTCGTCATGTCTTACATACGAGTTATCAGGATGAGCACATCATATTGCCATGTCCTACATACAAGATGATGAATGCATTTTGTTCTTGCCATGTCGATACATGCAAGATAATGGTATGATTACATACATGATAGATCCATATCTATTCTTAGTGTTCCCATTCTTCATAAGAATTGGACACTTGGCCTTGGGATACTAATTCCATGTAACATGGACAAGTTTTCTCCCATTGAATATGTTCATTCTGAACCCTTCAGTACAGATTGCCAATGTATGCTTTCTCTTTTCAGGTCAAGAGGTTTTCGAGAACTATCTCTATAGATCTCTATTCCTATCACATAGGAAACATCTCTATCTTCCTTAAAGATAATTTCCACTTTTAGATTTCCATTCTAGAACATTTCCATTTCACATCAACATGTGGAATGTGAATACGCTCCCACTAAATTACAGATCCCTTTTTTATCTTTGACATATCAGTCTAACCCTTTGACTATATCATCAAAGTAAAGATCCAATTCTGAGTTGCCTGTACTCAATCAATCACATTGATTAGTCCATTGTAACTTATAGACTTCATTTGCATTAGTGGATTCATAAACCTTATAGGTTGTGTCACGTACACATCCTTGTTTTATTCCTCACAGGAATGCGGTTTTAGTATCCATATGCCAAATGTTTTAGTCATTAAGTTGCAATCAACAAGCATCATACTTCTCAAAATGTTATCCATGTGTCTTAACATTTAAGACTTATTCACACTTATGGATTTTATTCCAATGGGTGCTACCATCAAGGTCATACCTTATGGTTCATATGGATGTCATTTAGGATGTAATGGTCATTAACCATAACTCAAAATTTGGTTCCTCATATTCATCTAGATAGTTGACTCATCACATGAACAACTCATCACATAGATAATTGAGGTGTATCTGTCAAGGATATAAGAACTTACAACTTCTTGTGATTCTTAATGTCCTTTATTAGTGTGGGGTATTCTTTTATTAAGAAGAATTTAGTTATTTGATAATCATTCTCTAACTCCTTAGAGTATGATTCCTTCTTGATTTAGACATCACCATGCCTTAATCATGAGTTCACTATGATACAGTATCATAATCACTCATAAGGATCTCAAACATTTAGTCCAAGTATTTCATTCATTGATCTCATCAAGAATTAATACTTTACCAAATCTATACTTCATCTATGATATTCTTGAACACTTCAAGATATTCATATTGGTATTTCTCTAAACACCTTTTGAAGTATTGGCATTTGTTCCAATAGGTATGTAAATACATCACATGTATTATACCTAATATGATAATCATTCTCCCACTACCATTAGTGAAGATTGATTAATCATGTTCAAGATATTCATGTCTCTTACTGGTTCTCTAACCAAAAGAGTCTAGATTTATCCATCACATGGAAACTAGAAATGAATTTCTCATGATTGATGCTAATTTGATTGTTTGAGTTATCTATAACTTTTAGGTATCATTTTATCTTATGCATATCAAATACCACAAGATAAACTAGGCATTTCCACAAAGATCATATCTTTAAAAGATTGAAACATCAGCTTTATTGATTGCCATCATTGTCATACAATATGCAAAAATAAAGTGTTTCTATCTATTGGCAAATATGAAATAGTAGTTCATAACTGCATTACATGCCTTTTAGGCTAAAAATAAACTAAAGTAATCCTATCTATGGCAACAACACTTGCCCCATTTATTGAGTGCTTTACACTTTACATCTTGGTATCATATACCTCAAAAAGTGTTACAAGTTTACTTTCATGACACCTTTAAGTAGAGACGTCTGTCGCCTCCTTCTTCTTTTGTTCTTCCAGATAGAGAGGACAATTCCTTTTCCAATGTCCTGGCTTTTGACAATGGTGGCAGTTTCCTTTCTTGGTTACGCCTCCCTTGGCCTTGAGAGCTGAAGACGACTTGGGCTCTTGGCTAGCATCAGAACCTTTCTTAGCTTTGCCCTTGCCCTTGTGCTTGGACTTGCCTTTCTTGCTCGTGATCACCATCACAGACTTTGGCTTGTCCTTCTTCATCTGTATCTCGGCTGTCCTCAACATGCCCAACAACTCTGACAATGGCCTATCAAAGTTGTTCATGTTGTAGTTCATCACAAACTGACTGTAGGATTTTGGCAACGATTGCAGTATCACGTCAGTAGCCAACTCTTGGCTTAGTGGAAATCCCAGTCTTTGTAGGTTCTCCACATACCCAATCATCTTGAGTGTGTGAGGACCAACTGGATCTCCTTCTGTCATGACGCACTTGAACAGTGCCCTTGAGACATTGTATCTCTCTTGTCGTGCCTGATCTTCATACATGTTCCTGAGATGCTGAATCATCTCAATGACACCCATGTTCTCATGTTGTCTCTGCAACTCATGGTTCATAGAGCATAACATAAAGCACTTTGCATTAATGGCATCATCAAAATTCTTCTTGTAAGCATCCCTTTATGTCTTTGGTGCATTAGGAGCCGGTTCCTCTGGAATTGGAGTATCCAGGACATAGTGCTTTCGCTCTTGAGTGAGAACAATTCTCAATGTCCTATACCAGTCGTGGAAGTTTGTCCCATTTAGCTTGTCCTTTTCAAGGACCGATCGTAAAGAAAAGTGATTGTTGTTTGTTGCCATTTGTACTACAAAAGGAAAATATGCAATTTTAGTCCAAAAACTCATTTTTGACTTATTTGATTGATTTGAAAAGTTGACGATATAATTAGGCCTTTAATTAATTATCGCTCCCACTATTTTACTTCAAATTGATAGCCCTCACCATCAATTTGAAAGATTGCAGCGTACAACCTTCTAGTGGGCAAGATCCTGAAATCCTCTAAGTCATGGACCAGCTAGGGCTGTCACCCACAACTTAGATCTCTCAGGTAGGCAACTCTTGCCAATTGCATCATATGCAACTCTTGATGAATGAACATGCACAACACCTTGCCATGAAAATTCCTTGCCTCTGGGCTTAGATGCTCTAAGAATCACCAGTTAAGTCTAACCCAAAAGCCGACACGGTAAACATGCACCCTGCTTTGGTAGAACCTACATGTCTACCCTTCACACTTCCACAAGATAGACGGAGCACCACGCTTTGGCATAACCTACATTTGGTCGATCGAGTTTTTCATGTGTGTCACTAATGGAAGGCATATAAGACTTAATATTTTAATGAGGGATTTAGTTTTTATATACAAATACATATCCAATCACCACAATACATAGTACGTATCACATACATGCTATATCCCATAAAAACATGCAAAATGATAAAAGCGATGATTATGACCATCCTAATGTGATTCCTCATGCTAAGAGGAATCACGGTCATCTAGGTCTACATCACATTCAACCTGTATAAGATGAACTCTGTGCTTTGCCTTCCGAGTAGATCAACTCATCACATGAATGACATGGTCGTTCTGGCCCGGTCGTCTGGGTGCCACCAGCCGATCCGTTGGCTCCTCCAACCGATCGGTTCGCCTAGTCGTCGTGCATCTCGTCATGGCCGCCACCCACTCGTCTCGTTCCTTGAACCAGTCATCAACCGATCGGCTCACTCCTTGAACCGATCATCTGGAACGTCAACCGATCGGTTCACGCCTTGAACCGATCGTCTCAACTGTCGTCAGGATGTCCTCCGTTCTTTAACATAACAGGAAATAAAATTCTATCCTATTTTACATTGTAAAAAGAGAAACCTCGAGTTACATTCGAGGGGAGAAAAGGTAGGAAAGAAGTCTCGAATTATTTTGAGTAACATAAGGAATAGGAGAAGGAAGATCGGTGCGCAGACCGAGATGCAAGCAACCACATACAACCATGCACAAATAGGGTTTATTGGCCATAACCACGCTATACATCCACCACAAAAATCGTTTAAGGGCGATGCGTATCGAGTGCATTAATAATACATATCATATATGTAAATTGGGATTTGTAGATTTAGGATTGGACATTCATAAATCCAATTTTATTCGCATCGTATGCAATAAATAAAGGCGACAAACCAAAATTGATCATATCGGTATTCCCAAAGTATAGAGCAGTTGATGTGGCTCTGATACCACTGTTAGGTTTTAGGGGAGGCAGAGAAGGTAGCGGAAACAAAAATTTTCCACCCCAAACCCATAACAAGGAAACGCGTCAACGTCTATACAATAGGAAAGGATGGTTTGTGGAATCATACCTTGTCCCGAGGCTTGCTCGACGATAATACCTCGCTCCTTTTGTGGTCTTCACCTCCGGTCTTAGACGGTGTCTGTGTAGCTCCTGGTCGCACCGGGACTGAAGACTCCTGGTATCACCGGGACTGTCGGGATTGACAGTTGTCCTCCTGAGTGACATAAACCTCCCGCCTCTGAAGTAGTCCACATGGACCACCTGGAACTCCAATCTCCTTGTCCCACAAGGAATTGGAAGGAGTCGCACCCTCCTGTCAGCGTGCTAGTCGCCAACACGCTCTCCTGCCACCGGTCACAACTACAGTTGTCTTTCCCTTGCTGTGCCTCCCTTATCGGGTAGCACTTGCTCGGGCACTCCCGGTTACCAAAACCAGAGAGAACGACAACTTTACAGAGCAACTGGTTGCACTAAGTTGTACTTTGAGAAGCCCCCAATACCCCTATATATAGGAGGGTCATGGGACAGGGTTCTCCATCCCAGGCAATGCGGGACTAAAAGCAGGAGTAGAAGGGTTCGAGATTTTCCACAAAACAATGGAGACGGGGGGCAGAGGGGGACGAGGGGGTGGCGGCGGCAGCCAATCTTGCGGAGGAAGGGGATCGGGGGGAGGGAGGGGACCGAAGAAGCGATATGGAGATCATGAATTCTTTCCCTTCTCAAGCGGAATACCAAGCAATGATCAAGGTCAGCCGGATGATCCAGGAGGAGCCACGGATGGCGGCGTTAGGGTTTGTATACCTGGAGTGGGACTTAACTTCCAGTATTTGGGGATGCGTGGGCCTGCTCCAGAGAGCAGATCGGGAGGCAACATAGACACCAACGGTCTTAGCCTATCATCGGATGACCAGTTCCTGCCGTTGGGGGACCATCCGACGACAGACTCAAAGGGAGAAGCCACCATGACAGAAGGGTCTGAAGAAGCTACACGCAACAATAATAATCAAGGAGGATCAGCAAGTAGTAATGTGGGAAACCAGGGAACGTTCTTCCTGCAATCCCTGTTTGAGAATAAACTCACCCTCTCGGATGTTAAGATATCGCAGATCGATGGCATCCCTACGCTAGAGATAGAACCGGATGCAAAAGAAGATCTTGCAAGACCCTGGCAATACACGGTGGTCACCAGATTGATAGGAACTGATGTGGGATACATGACCATGATGGAGCGAATCTGGACTCTCTGGAATCCAGTCGGAAGGTTCAATATGTTTGAAGTTGATCTAGGTCACTACGTGGTGCAGTTCTCATGCAAACGAGACTTCGACATGGCACTAACCGGAGGGCCATGGAAGCTTTTTGGCTGCTGCCTTGCAGTGTGGCAATGGTTTCCCTCCTTCCGTCCGACGGAAGAGCTACCCCATTAATTGGTTACTTGGATCAGAATCCTAGATCTCCCACTTCACCTCTACGCGTCGACTATCTTCGAATACATAGGTTTGGCCCTTGGAAGTCTGGTGAAGGTGGACGCCCATACCGCTGCAAGAACGCGAAGAAAGTTCACTAGGCTTGCCATTGATGTGGACACCACAAAACCTCTTGTTCATAATATTATGATTAATAATGATATCTATCAAGTCGAATATGAAGCTTTCCCTGAAACATGTGAGATTTGCGGTAAGCTCGGACATAACCAAAAGATCTGCACATCTAGAGGGGTTGCACAGGAATCTAATGGCAGTAGGGAAGGAGTTCTGCAGGGATCGAAAGAGGAGGCTGGTAATGGCGGCTGGCAAACTAATAGAAGGAAGGCGACGGTGAATCAAACTCGGTCCGCACAACATAACAAAACTAAGGAAGCGTCTAATGCAAGTCCATCTAGCTCAAGCTCAAATAAATTTGCCAACCTTGCGGGAATGGAGGAGGAGGAAAAGGAAGATGGAAGCCGGGCAGAGGCAGGCCTGGAAGACTATACGGCCACCAAACAAGCTGGAGAAGTGAGAGCAGACAAAGTCTGGAAAAAGAAGAAACTAAACACTGCAGATGATAAAAGAGAGGTGTTGAAGGACATTACAAAAACAACCCAGACGAAGTCGAAGGAGAAAGCAGCACACACAGCGATGAACCCTGACGTCGATGAAGTGATTGAGGAGGTCATCAATGTGGAGGAGGATGAAACCACTGAAGCACCAAGTAGCAAAAGGACTGCCAATACTGAAACCCCTCCTGTCACTGAAACCAGCAAGGAACCACCGGACGGAGGAGAAACAATCAAGATAAACGATACTACATCAGCTTCAGGAGAGGAAAATTCTAAGATGGCTGAGGATAATGATTAACTGAAAACCACACCTACTGTTATTGTAGGATGTCGCATGCCGCCTGGAAGGAAGGTTAAAGGAAATACACCAAAACTTAAGAATGCAAGGCTCAAACCTCCTTACGAGAACAGAAGGAAAAGCCCTAGGCTCAACCAGGAGCAGGAGGCTGTTATGGAAGAGGTCGGCGAAGAGAAGGAGAACCATACCCCTGCTGATCCCCAGTAAGGTAATCAAGCCACTCCTTTCTATCAAAGTTGTTTTTATGCTAGACATACTCTGCTACAATGTTCAAGGAATCAACAACAAAGACACTTGCCATGTCCTCCGAGATATGATCTCACACAAACGTCCCAAAGTGGTGGCCATTCTCGAACCCAGGATTAGTGGTTCGGCTGCTACTCAAACTATACAGAAACTTGGTTTCTCCAATTCCCATAGAGTTGAAGCTCGTGGATTCACAGGAGGAATCTGGATTTGCTGGAACTCTACAGAGTGTGATATAAAGATCATTAATAGTCACCGACAGTTCTGTACATGCCTCATCAACAACATTACCCTCACAACCTTCATCTATGCGAACCCGCACATCTCTGTTCGAAAGATTCTGTGGAAGCACCTTGTTCATATGAGCAAGTATTTTGATAGACCTTGGATTGCAGTCGGAGACTTCAACACCACCTTAAGCCCCAATGAAAAACAAGGTGGCAAGAGGTATGATTTTCAAGAAGCAACGATCTTCATAAACACTCTTCTGGAGGCAGGTCTTACTGACCTGGGATTCATGGGCCCTAAGTTTACCTACAGACACGGGACCCTCCATGAGAGGTTAGACCGTGATGTTGCCAACTCAGCATTCTTGTCGAAGTATCCTCAGTTCATTGTCGAACATTTGCCAAGAGTCTGGTCAGATCATAATCCTATCTCGGTTAGATCATCTGCTAGCAAAGCTTCCAATCCCCGGTTCCTCATGAAATGCTCCCGGTCGAAGAACAATGAGTTCCAGAATATGCTGCGTGCGTCTTGGCAACCACACTTAGATTTCAGAGATGCACTAGAGATGGCGAAACCTGACATTATGAAGTGGACTGCTCACAATAGCAAGAAAGTGGTGAAAGATAAAATGAGAATCCTTAGAAATCTCAGTATGCTACAGAAAAGCTTGGAGGATAACTTCGACAATACAACAGCTAATATGATCTCGGACCTACAAGTGGAGTACATAGATATACTCAGAGCAGAGGAGGAAGAATGGAAACAAAAAAGCCACATTCAGTGGCTTGCTGATGGTGATATCAACACACAGTTTTATAACGCTTATGTTAAACAAAGGAGGCGCAACAACAACATAACCATGTTGAGGAGACCAGACGGGGATTGGACGAGTGATGATAATGAAATCCAAAGTATGCTTGTCAATCATTTTAAGTCTATTCTGACTGAAGATCGTTGGACAGATGCTCATGAGATACACAAGTATTATGGCTGTTTTATTCCACTTACTGAAGAACTAGGTAAGATGGTTTCAGCACCCTCGACAATAGCAGAAGTTTATAATATCCTACGATCCTTGAACCCTTACAAAGCCAGTGGTCCAGATGGCATTGATGTCTCTTTTCTGATGGCTAATTGGCACACAATCAAGCAGTCTGTCCTTTCTACTATATCCAAAGCCCTTGCTGGAGAAGCGCTTAATGCTGAGCTATGTGCAGCAACTATTTTTCTCATTCCAAAGGTCTCCAAACCTGAATCATGTGAACAGTTTAGACCCATATCTTTGAACAATATTAATCTCAAATTAGCATCTAAAGTTGTTGTCGAAAGAATCAAATCTTTCCTGGAGGGGTGGGTGTCCCCGACACAGAGTGCTTTTGTTCCTGGGCGCAAGATCACAAATAACATTATTATTGTGCAAGAGATTCTTCACAACATGCGGAGGAAGTCAGCTAGACGGATGATGGCAATTAAAGTTGATCTTTCTAAAGCGTATGATCGGGTGAACTGGAATTTTGTGGAAGACACGTTGAAGAAGACTGGTCTGCCTAAGTCTATCATTCATTATATTATGGGATCCATGACTGAAGGAAAATCATCCATAGCATGGAAGGGCAATTTGACGAATAGCTTCAAAGCCAGCAGGGGACTCAGACAAGGAGATCCATTGTCTCCTTACATATTTATGTTATGTATTGAAAGATTAAGTCAACATATTGATAGTAGAGTGAGAACTAAGGATTGGACCCCGATTAAGTTATCTACTAATGTTCCAAAGATCTCTCATCTGTGTTTTGCAGATGACATGATCCTTTTCGCAAAGGCATATTTGAAACAACTTAAAACGATCCTACAGTGCTTCGAGGAATTTGGTGATGTTTCTGGACATGCCATTTCTGTTCTGTTAAGAAATCGAACATCCACTTTGCGAGAAGTGTACCTGGTGATACAAGAAGGCTGCTCTGTAGGACGAGCGGCTTTAAAGAAGCTACAGACCTCGACAAATATCTCGGAGTGCCACTCATTCATAAGAAGGTCTCAACCAGTACATATGGTGAAATCATTGAGAAGGTGATAAATAGTATTAATTCGTGGTCTGCACGGAGCCTCTCTCTTGCTGGTAGGGTATGTATGGCGAAATCCACCCTTAGCGCCATTCCTACATACACGATGCAGTCGGCAGTCATTCCCATGAAGGTTTGTGATAGAATTGATGCGAATGTGCGGTCCTTCATATGGGGAGGGGGGCACAAGTCCAACCCCTTATCTTTGGTCGCTTGGAACAAGGTGACGAACAGCAAAGACAATGGTGGCCTTGGCATTAAATCAATGCGTGAATGGAACCAGACGATGATTAGCAGACATGCTTGGGAGATAGAGACTGGGAGGAAATCGATTTGGTGCCAGGGAATGAAGGATAAATATACCAAACATGCCAATAAAACTACTAGAAACTTATCTAGGCTGGGTCGTGCAGTCCTGAATTGTAAAGAGTTTATTGACGAGAATTCCATTTGGAATCCCATAAGTGGCAAAAGCATCAATGTGTGGTACGATAAATGGTGGAACCATAACATACGATTGTATGATCGGACTAAGAAGCCAATAGCAACTGAGTTGAAGGATTTACAGGTGGCTAGCTTTGTTAATCTCAACAATGAATGGGACACCGAGTTCCTGAAGGAATGGATCGCGGAAGAGGATATCAAGCAAATCTTAAAAATTCCTGTCCCTGTGGATTTGCAGCTGAATGACATACGGGTATGGATTCACACAGATAACGGGCAGTTCTCCACCAAGACTGCCTATAGAAATCTCAGATCCCAGAAAGAAGTCCAATGCCAGGGCAAATGGAACCTTATCTGGAAGCTCAAGATCTTTGCGAAAGTAAAGTTCTTTCTGTGGCTCGTGGGTCATAGAGCTATACTTACAAATAGTAGGCGGCTTAGAAGACAAATGACCAATCTCGCGGACTGCCCTAGATGCGGAAGATATGAAGAAACAATGCTTCATGCATTACGTGACTGTCCTAAAGCCAAGGACATATGGAGCAAAGTGTTGAGTCCCCAGGAACTGGTGGTGCTTAATGATGTGACTGACATATGGCTATGGTTAAGTACGAATCTTTTAGGGGAGAGGAAGCATGCAGTTCTGTTCTCTATTACTTGCTGGATGATTTGGAAGGACAGAAACGAAGAAATCTTTGAGAAGAAAATGACTGCTGCTCGCTATCTTATTAGTAGAATAACTGAAGAAGTGAAGGTGACAGAAGTAGCATGGTAGAAAGACGAGAAGTCGGACAAGCTGGACCGTGATGAAGGTTGGCAACAGTCAAAGTACCCCGCCTATAAACTTAACGTAGATGCAGTCTTTAAGAACAAGCATGCAAGCACTGTGGTGATTTGTAGAGACCATCTCGGAGGTTGGCATGGAGGTTTAGCATGGAACTGTAAGGCTGAGAACTCCCTTGAGGCTGAGCTTCAGGCTATTGTCTTGGCTATGGACCTTGCACATGACCTGGCGATTGAACATGCAATTATAGAAACTGATTCCAGGCTTGCTTGCGAGGCAGTGGAATTAGATCATGAGGAGAACCCGAAGCTGGCAAGATGGATTCTTCAAATCAAGAAGAAAAAGAAGGTCAGTTGGTCCATATGCTATGTCTACAGGGAAGCAAACAATGCTGCAGATACTCTGGCTAAGTTCCACCTAAAATCTGGGAATGGATTCTGTTTTTACAGAATACCGCCTAAAACAGTTGAAGGAATTATCCATAAAGAACGTTGTAATGGTAGTAGTACTACCAAATTTCATTCTTGCATTTCAAATAATGTAATCACTGTTGCTGAAAATTTAGCTTGCACGAGGAGGGCAAGATGAATAAGATAGCCTCTTGACTTCACTCAAAAAAAAGATTTTCCACAAAACAACCAACTCGCAACCCGAACCGATCGTTTCACAACTAAAATGGTCGGTTGGGGACCTGAGCCGGTCGGTTGACATCTCAACTGATCGGTTGGGACCCATGAGCCATTCGGTTCACTTATGAATTGGTCGGTTCATGGTCCTGATAAGTTCCCGATTGACTTTCCTTCTTTTGTTTCTAATTGGTATCAAATACCAATCCTTGTTCCAATCAAATTGGGCAAGTGAAACGCAAGGAAAATTCTCACCAATCCTACTTTCCCAACTTGCTCGGTTGCACCAGTTGAATCGATCGTTTCAACTCTTGAAGCAATCGTTTCACCCTGACTATGAGCCAATCAACTCAACACTTGAGCCGCCCGGTTCATCAAGCTCAACCGATCGGTTCATCACATGAGCCGATCGGTTGGGAGTGCAGATTGTACAGAATCAGTCAATAGCAATTTCAATCAATCCGATACTCGAATCAATGTGTCCAACACCTTGAACATTATGACATTGAGCTATCAATTGATTGATTGTTTAATTGAACTACTAAACTCCTTTAGTAATCAATCTAAACATTGTTTGTGGACAAAACTCCTCTTCTAGGTTAAATCCTATGTGTGTGACCCTGCAGGTCCATTTCACATTGGCATGGAAAGTCCATAACACTTATGACTTCACAAGCAAAGAGCGGTGCCTAGTCACACATCAGTGCTACCCAAGTGAAAGTAGAATGTTGGAGAACAACTTCAATCCTACAATCCGTGAATGGTGTTACAGTGAATGTATAATTCCTTTGTCACAGATATCCCGAATGAACTCGAGGCATGGAACAGTCATCCTGTCAATGTTCATTCACTTTCTTGATCTCAGAGCAGATTGGAAGAGATATGCATGACATCAGTATCACATATTGATTCACACATGCATGCGCATGCCTATTTCAATCCTACTCATCAAGTGGCCTTGGATATCAAACTCCCTCAGGAGGGACAAATCCCATATCTATCACTCACCCCTCAAAAGCCCCATGTGTCAAAGCCACCCAATCATCACCTTTATAACAACCCATGTTTCAGGACTGCGTTTGATGATGTCAAAGTGTGCCCAACGACATGTGTTGAGTGTAGTGATTTCAGGTCAAAGAATCACACTCACCACCATCACTGTGAGTACTGACTGTGACTACCATGTCATGGTTCCATGTGTCAAACTCACGGTGGGTCTGTCCGGTACACTTGTTCTCTAACAAGTACCTATGTGTTTGGTTTGATATCTCTATATCATGACTAATGAGATTCTGTCATCAACCAACACCACAATCTAGTCTTGTGTGTCATTGCTGTCTATCTACCTTCCACAATGACATCCGACTAGGGACATAACAAGAATGTACAAACTCTTAGCATCTGTATGATCTCATCGTTCAGGTCCTTAACCTGAAAGCATACATCATTGAGTACTGTCATTCTCTAGACATTCAATCTATTCTATCACTATCTCATATGACTGAACCAGAAAGAATTGGAAGCTTGCCTTTGATGTTATCAAATCAATATTAGTGTATCCCACCAATCATCCCATGATTCGCTCTCAGGGCATACATACCAAAAGTTTTCCCCTGTCAGTTTCTCCCACATCTTATGGCTAATGAACCCAACAACATCTCTATCACTGTTTCCCTCTACACATGATTTTGCTTCTCGTATGTGTTGGTAAACAACACATTTAAAATGTTTTTTGTTACATATCAAACCTTGCCTCCTATCCTTGTAATTTGTACTCCCCTCTGACCTCATCCTTTTCCTTATTTTTGATGGGGATCTTTATAAGTGAAGACATGAATTTGGTTGTGAATTATGTGTAAGAGTTCTGGGATACCATACATAGGACACCCAAATTCTCCCACCTCAAGAATTTTGCAACTTGTTTGTAGAGCCCCAACTTGTAGAAATTGTCTTTATCCATGTACCTCGTACACTTAAATATCTTGATTGTCTTGAAAAAGTTGTACATCTCTTGGTGTTCCTTATCCCTCACTCTAAATATTTCTCCACTATCCTCAACCATAGACGCTTGACTTTTGCTCACACCAGTAGAGTCGCCCCTTGTTTGTTTTGGTGTTTTTAGTCGTATTCATAGCTACTCCTCTGGTCCATGGCTTTTCTTGCACAACTACTCTCTTCTTTTTGGCTACTGGTGTATCCATTCCTGATCCGATTTGCTTCTGCTTCCCTTTTTGCCTTGTTTCTTGTTTAGATGGTAGGTACTCTAAAGTATTGGTGTCCTGAGTATCTTGTGACTTATCTTCATGCTCAGGGAATTTGTTCCCCAATAGTATCTCGTAGTGTTCCTTTTGCAATAGCATTTTAATCATTTCTCCTCTATTAGGTCATGATGCATTTCCAAGAATGCATGAATTCCTTGGTTGGCTTCTTCTACTCCTTTCAGTGGGGTGATCTGCCCGTGCAGGGAGTCAGAAGTTGTTGACAACATTCTCTAGTTTGCATGCAGTTCAATTCACCAATATAAGTAGATTATCTTTCCCCAACCGTGGAACCATGGAACATGAGATATAGAGAAGGATAAAATAGGAGTAAGCAATAATTTGAAAAAATTCAAAGACCAATTTGAAAATGCTTTGCATATTCCAAATGGCCGCTAAAAATACCCACACTACTAGCTCTCTATGACCATAGGGGAAGATGATACCATCAATGACCAAAGAAAGCATGTGCTTATGCAGTAGATGTGTTTCTTGATATGTCAACGACCGAAGAGAATAAAGGTATATCAGTGATTGCTGAGGGAATAGCAGATTTCAACAACCAAAGAGAAAAAGAAGATATCAGCAGTCGCTGAGAGGGGAACATATTTCAGCGACTGAACGTGTGGCACTGGTAGAGGAAATACTAGAGATTGAGAGAAAAAGGAAGAAAATAAAAGGATTTGGTTATGAAATCCCAACAGTCGCTAGGATTGTGATGCCTTCAGTGATGGTAGAGGAGTTGGATGCCTTGGTGACTGCAGAAAGCATGTTTTACTACAGTTTGGGAACATGGAGTGTCAATGAAGATCATGGGTGGGTATGCGATCGCAGGCGCAATGGTGAGAAACCAGTTTAGAATCCCTAACATGATTGTGTAATAAGTGGATGTGGTGAAGCGTCAACACGAGAGGTGAACAAGTCAAAACAAAGGTGGGTCGTAGAGAGGTATGATGATAATGGAACCCAAGTTATCATGATGGAGGGGCGATTATAGTTTACCTGCCTTTGTAGGAGGGTGAAAGGAGAGGATTGAGATATCTACCACGACTGCAGGTGTCGTCAGATGATCTCGATCAGAATTGGTGGAAACAGTAGTAGGGTCACCATTGGCTGAGGTTCATTCTTCTTTGGGTGGTGTCTTCTCGGATCTCTCTGCAATGTGCTAGGGCTTCACCGTAGGTGTCAAAGGTGGGAAGGGGAGAGATTGATAAAGAGTAAAGTTTATATATCATTGATGGATGAACCTAGTGGTCGCTAGGATTTTTTTTTAAGCGGTCGAAGGGGATGCTGATCCTCTGTGGTTACTGAGATACAAAACACTTGTTCGAACCTCATTGATCGAAGATATATATTTGATCTCCTACGACCATTTGTGCTGAAAGATTTCAAGCGGTCACTAAAGACTTGAAGTTCCAACAGTCACTAAAACTCATGTCCTATGTGGTCGCTGAGATTTTCCATATTCTCTATGACTGTTTGGACTTCCCAGTCTTCAGCGACCGATGAAAGCATGCTTATTTAAAATTCTTATGTGTGCCTACCAAGGAACTAATCAATTAAAGATAGATGTCTAAAATTTGATACTAAAAATCTTAGAGATTTATGTATAAAGAAATGAAACATATGAAGGAATCCTTAATTATGATCTGCACTAAACCAGACAGGTATTTCATTGAAAGACTTTGGAAAAGAAATTATTAAAAGCCCTTGGGTTGCCTCCCAAGAAGTGCTAATTTATAGTCTTTAGCTTGACTCTCTATCTTGGCTCTTCATGGCCCCTCTGAAGGTGTGGGTTGGGGCTCTTCTAAGTGTAGTTCTGATCTCCTCAGAAAATCTTCATCTTCATAATATCTCTTTACCCTGGAACCATTCACTTTGAAAGTACCAATCTTCTCACTAGTGATTTCCATCATTCCAATGGATAAATCTTCACAACAAAAAAGGGTCTAGACCACCTGGACCTTAGCTTGCCAAGAAGAAACTTGATACTGGAATTAAACAGAAGGACCTTATCCCCTTCAGACATGTCCTTGCTTTTAAGGTGGGCATCATGCCACACCTTGGTCCTCTATTTGTAAATGCAAGCATTTTCATATGTATGCAGCCTTAGTTCTTCCATTTCTTGTAGGTACAAGAATCTCTTCTTTCCTTCTAAGTCAAGGGTCCATGTTCAAGAACTTTATGACCCAAACGGCCTTGTGCTCTAGCTCAAATGGTAAATGGAATGATTTCCCATAAATAACCTGGTAGGGTGTAGTCCCTATTGGCATCTTATAAGTAGTTCTGTAGGCCCATAAAGCATCATCAAGCTTCATAAACCAATCTTTCTGGGTCTGACTGACTGTCTTCTCCAGGATTTGCTTGATTTGTCAATTTAATACTTCCTCTTGTCCTAACGTTTGTGGGTGGTATGGTGTTGCCACCTTGTTCTTGACTCCATATTTATTCAATAATGCTTCAAACTAGCTCTCCGCAAAGTGGGATCCCCCGTCACTTATGACAGTGGATGGGACCCCAAAACTCAGAAAAATAGTTTTCTTCAACAACTTAATCACTTCCCTTGAGTCACGAGTCTGGGCAACGACAACCTCTACTAATTTCTAGACATAATCTGCAACAACAAGAATGTATTGATTTCCTTTTGAAGATGAGAATGGTCCCATGTAGTCAATCCCCTATACTTAAAAATTTCTACCTCTATCCAGTCATACATTGGCATCTCATTCTTTCTCAAAATGTTTCCCATTGTATGGAATTCATCACATGCCTTAACATATGCTTCAACATCTTTAGATAAGGCAGGCCAGTAGAATCCTGATTGGAGGACATTTGTTGCTCTCCTCTCTCCCCCCAGATGCCCTCTGTATGATAATAGGGATTTCACCTAATGTTCAATATGTGACAGAACTAGGGTTTGTACCCTTATTCCTTATCAAAACATGAGACAATCTTAAACCCTATATTAGGACTTGAGTAGTGTTTAATTTGATTAATATGATGAAGACACTTTAGGATTTACATACATGCAAAATAAATGTTAACTTTTTTGTATTCCTCTTTTCTTTCTTGATTGGATGATATGCTTGAAGTATGATTGCATGATCTGTATGGTTTTACATTGAGGTACATAGTTATGATTATGACTACTCACAATATCAACTGCTGGTATTTGTCAAGGGTTCCATAGGATTGCTAAAATAAACTATTTGATGTTTATTTACTTTCTTCTTAGTCATAATGCCACTATGAGAATCACATTCAGTAAGATATCATATTTTGAACCCTAGAGTGAAATGTTCAAGGGGTGATGCACATGAGCCCTGGAAGGGACACTGATCACGCCCAAGGTATCATACCAAGCATGGGTTAGAATATGTAATGAAAAATTCCAGTTCTTTTTTGCAAGTAATTCATTGATTATATGTTTTTATATTACTTGCATACTTTTCCATACACCCACATACACAATATGGTGATATATTGATTTGTGCTTTGTTTCATGTCATTTTAGGTATATGCAATATATGAATATATCAAGACATGATAATTCAGATGATATCAACTAAAGACATTAAAGGTAAGTAAAGGAGGACCAGTTAGATACTTCTTCTCATATGTATTAGTTCCATGTCAAAAATTCATGTAGTTGTCAAGAGGACCATCATTCTATACCTTGAATATTTGTGAGATAATGGAAATTATTTGTTGTTATTTGTTAAAACATGGTTCTTGGGAACTTTAGGTAATGACTCTCAACTTTAAGATATTTTCTTAATTGGGGGACGCTGAAAAGTGAGGTCATTACAGATAACCATGGATCCATTGATTTAAATGACTAAATTATCTCAAGACAAAGTTATACAAATTGGAATTTGTGAGTTTTGCTTTAATATTAATGGAGTATTAAGCATTGAGTAGAAAATTAGTCTATTTAGAGTACTTGTATCGGATTGATATAGAGTAATATGAATGGAAGATATTAAAAACTTCAACTTTCAAATCTATGGATGCATAATAGGCTATGTTCGTATGAATTTGTGAACTTGGATGTTGAAATGAGACTCGTCTATAAGATGACCATTTTTATGAGAATGATATTAAACTTCATAATTACTATCAAAGGAAAACATGTGCCATACAGTGTAGACCTATAATCTGAGTATGCAAAATTTAAATGCCGACTTTGAACATTTTAGTATATTTTGGATGAATGGGGGAGTATTACCATTAAAATAAATTCATGTTGATATAATGCATAATATTTAATGAATTCATATTCATCCTAGTTTTCATCACACTTTTAGCCTAGTGCTACATTTCAATCCCTTAGATTTTATCTCATTTGCTTTTATTTCAATCTACTTAGGTTTCTATGCTAATGTGTAGGAATTTAATACTTTTCTTGACTCCCCTTTCAGGTTTTGATTCTTTTCACACTATAGCATGAATGCATGACATAATCACATGTAAAAAATGGAGCATATCTAGAGAAGTCAAACTCTTAAATTTATAACTCGACTCTTAGGCCCCCACAACTATCATATAAGGTATGAAGTAGTAGATCGGGGTCGAACCTCAAGGACAAGTAACAGTAAGTGCTACGAACATAAAACCCTTGAATCAGATCAACCAAATGAAAGAGTAGATTAGTATTAATGTTCCTCACAGAATAAAGTTACTTCAACCAACCAAGCAAGTAAAAGAAAAATAAGAAAACAAAGCAAGAGAATAAAGGCAAACAAGTACATGGTAACAAAATATGGATGAGAACTTGGATTAGGTTTCACCTACTAAGATCTGTCACCAACATGCAATACTCACACCCTTTGTATGCCATTTTCAAGGTTACAAACAATCATCACATATGTCTATTCACTCCTTTCTCTATCTTAAGATATATCTTGATTATGAGGTTGTCTCTCTCTCGATATGGCAAGCAAATAATCACAAAGATAACCATATGATTATTAGCTTCAACATTTCAACATTCTCATGCCTTCATGCAACTTCATAACACTTAGATAGAGTTAGCACTACTATTTTGAGGCACTAATAATCAAAGATCACAAGATGGTATCTAATCATGCAAGTGAAGAAATCAGAACAAGCGTATGGAGATAACCATTGCCAAGAGCACATATATTCAAATGGATGTAAGGATATACAAGTTGGGAGAGACTTAGTGGCTACTCCCAACCCAAGCAATATGTTTACCCACTCATGTTAGTGAGTAGCAATAAGGATTTACAAACATGGCAAGAAATCATTGAGAATAATGAAGTAGATGCATATGGATGACTAGATCTAGAAGGGGAGGATGGGGATAAACCAACTACGATCGCAAACAACCACCAGTGGTGCACGTTGCCTTCAGATATGGATCTAGGATAGGTGGTAAGTATATACATGTTGGGAGAGACTTAGTGGCTACTCCCAACCCATGCAATATGTTTACCCACTCATGTTAGTGAGTAGCAATAAGGATTTACGAACGTGGCAATAAATCATAGTGAACAATGAAGTGGATGTAGATGGATGACTAGATCTAGAAGGGGAGGAGGGGGATACACCAACCACGATTGCAAACAACTACCAGTGGTGCGATTTGCCTTCATATCTGGATCTAGGATAGGTGATGATGAATGTAAACTCCTTCTCTCAAAGAAGAGGGTGACAGTCTTCTCTCTCCTTAGGACCTTTGTCTTTAGAGGTACAAGATCAATGGATGTGGATGAAGGTGACTCTGGAATGTGGTAGAACTTCATCATCTCCAAGTTATCATGACCCCCTTACATGAACGAGGTGGAGGCTTATTTATAGGTGTGGGAAATTGAATTAAATCTTCCATCACTCACAGAGGTGGAGAGATTGCAGTGTTCAACAGGGATGGTTGGCTTCTATGGTTGCTGAGATGGAGAGTGTCATCGGTCACTGAGGTGCTGAGTTTGGTGATCGTTGAGGCTTCGCAGGGCACGCTGGTTGCTGTGGGACTGGCTTTCTGCAATCGATAAGGGTGTGTTCTTCTTCAACCATATGAGCATTGAGACTAGCAACCATTGGCATGCGTGAGAGTCATTAGTCGCAGGGGCATCTAGGGAGGAGTGAGTTGCTACCGCTAACATGTGGTAACTTTCAACAGTTGTTGAGAGCCACAATCGTGGGGACTTCCTTGCTTTAGGTATCATCAATTGCTGAGAACCATGATCTGTTTAAAATATGGGGAGAGTGGTGAACTTGGGTAATTCAGTCAAAATGATAAACCATCTAGATAAAACATGGTAAAAGATAATTAAATAAGAATAAAATAGGCATTAAAATATCCACAAAATTGGATGTTATCAACTCCCCAAAACTTATCAGAGCATAGAGTGACTGGACTCAGTTGTTTTTTATTTGATGAACTTGCAACTACAAATTTATGCCATCCTTACATTGAAATCCCTTTGTGTACAATTTGGTCCACCTACTGAAACCCAATTCCATCTCATTACTTCTAGAGTTGCATGACTCTTTGCACCCGCCATTGCCTTTTATAAAGGAATCTCCTTCACAATAGCTTCCCGACCTTAGTTCCCAGCTGTACTCATAAATGGTTCCCATGAGGGGTAGCTTTCACACTTGACCTTTATTTTTGACTGGATCCAAGCTATGGTGTTGGGGTAGGCTAAGGGTTTAGTGTGTTTCTACTTTTCTCGGGTTAGTTCAACCATATTGTTGTCGCAATGACAGTGTTGTCCAATTGGGCCCTGATGTAATGTCAAGTGGTTGAGGTCTCCTTCGAAAGGCAGGTGTGTAAAAGTTGGCTTCTAGACTCCACTACTGGGCATGACATATATGCATTGCAGATATACATCAGTCGGGAAAAGTCCTTCAACATCTAACTATGCACAACTATCATGATTTTATGTCTCTTGGCTTTTATTTCACTCACAAGCTTTGAGGAATAGGATTGTAGGTATGTTTTTGGGATGCTAAGCCTCTTTTTAATCCCAATGCATGGATTTTTAGAACTGGAAGGGGTATCTATTTCCCATCTTTTTGGAGGTGTATAATTTTCAACCTATAATGTAAGGCAAGAATGATTAGTTGGGAGTGTGGCAGTTTGAGTCCTCCTTATTTCTAGGGATTTTATAGGTTTAGAAGTGTTCTTCCACTTTCCACAATATTTTTTTGTAAGAATGGCATCAAATTGTAGTATCTTGTCATTCTCTTTTATGTGAGTTAATATCCCATTTGCACCACTCTTGAAATGATTAAGCTATATAGTAGAAGGAAAAACAAGTCTTAAGCTGAGATAATTGAGTAGATCTTGGAAAACTAGATCTCAAAACTGTGCCTATTGTAAACAAACTATTTATGAAAGAAAAAGCAAAAATTTTCCTATACAATAGGAAAAGAGTATGAACTTATCATTCTACAAAACTAAAGGGATTTAATCTTTAGAGGTAGTGAAAGAAAGTACCTTTCTGTCCCATTAATAACTCCCCCCAAACTTATCATACACCCCATCCGAGAGTGTCAAAGATAAGGGTTAGGAATAAATAGGCCAAGTTCATCTTTTGTGTGGTTGTTCAAAGACAACTCATCTGGACTATGGTAACATGTCATCATATCCCCCTCCCAGTTTGTGATAGCATTCGCTTTGCATGCTATCTATTTTGGCATCCTTCAGGGCCAAAGCTGACATCCACTCTAGGTAGTAAAAGCCACAATCATTTGATTGAATAATTTGTAGGGGGCTTCTGTCACAGACCTTCATCTTTTTTAAGTATTTATTCTTGACATGCTTATATCCCGCATCGAACTTACATAACATGTCAAATATTGCTTCCGCGCTTGTTACAACTTTTTCTTCCGCCGATGTCTTCGGTGTAGTCATGTTTGTATATTTGTTTAATGCGAAGGCTGAATTAGAGTTGTTATACAAGACTACGGTCTTTGCCTTGACATTTATCACTAGAAGTGTCCAATGATTATCATGGATGATGGGCAAAAATATAAATTTAGGGACGGAATTCAGCAGATGGAGTTTGAAGCATTCCTTTTCTCCTAACAGATTGTTTTTTAATATGTCATATATGAGTAAAAAGTAGGTCATGTGTACATTGAGCATATTGTCTCCCAATAGTGACTAATATGCATGCATCAGACTTACAACTAGGTATCCTCCTATCTTTAGAGTTTCTCTGAGGTCATGTTTAAGAATTCCAATGTCTTCTCTTTTAAAGATAACATCTCCACTATTGTCACCCCTTTTAGTCTATCCACAATGAGTAATGATTAATCCCAAGATAGATCTTCACAAGCCCATCTATAGAAATTGGGAAATCTCTATCATTCTGGCTGGCCCATCTGGCCGTACTTCCTACAATTCAACCTCATTAATTTCTCCTTCTTTTGGTTGATTGGCAGTCACCTCTTCTTCATTTTCTTTCTTAGGAAGGGCCATTGGCTTCTCATTAGCTGCCTTTTTTCTGAGGTTCTTCCTATGCACCTTGTTTGACATCATTATGTTGCTCAGGATGTAGCCATCCTACCTTCCATGTAGATGCTCGAGTTTGTTCAGATGGATCAAGCCACACTATTTGTAGTTGTTCTCTCCAAGGATGTTTCTTTGATAGAGGGATTTCGATATGTAGTCTACATGACATGGCATCAAGGGGCACCATCAGGTCATTGAAGAAGTGACAATCATATATGACGTCCATTGCGTATGTACCACACAACCCGTGTAAGTCTTCAAGAAAAAGGTCCTCTAGTGGGGTGCCTTTTGTTTATCGACTCCATCATTTTGAGCACTATAAAGGCACAATCCCCTTTTCCTTGTTGTTCTTGAGGACCTTTGGTAGTGATTGTGAAATTCTTCCAATTTGTCTTGTGGAGAGGACCCGCCGCTTGTATAGCATGTTGTTAGCAGATTGGCACTTTCTGAATATGGTGGACATCTCTTTTTTTGAGGACTAGAGATGTGCAAGGTAAATCCACACTACAATAGTTGTATATCATCATGTGCCTTTTCTACAGATCCACTACTATCAGATTCTAGTGCTTCAAAGTTCTGATAGGAAGGGTGACAAATTTTGTCTCTAGTCTTATCACTACCTCTTGTAATTCCTTGACAGGTCTAGAATTGTATTCATCGTTGTACAACTTCTTTGCTAGAATAGTCATCCCATTGATTACTGGTTGTATCTTGTCAGGGTGTAAGAACTCCTCCATGGAAGTTGCATAGAGTACCTTGAAGAGGCTTTTGTGTACTCATTCTCTATGTAGAAAGATTCCTCTAGAGTGTTCTCTGTTTAAAGTTCTCTCTTGGTGGTTATATATTATATCTGTACTGGGGAGTTTTTCATTAAGAATGTCAATAAGGACATGGATGTCTCTACAGGTTATTCTAGATACTGATGACATGTCCATGCCAGTTATCTTGCAGGGTAGTGGGGGAGCCATGGGTTCCCTAGATTCCACTTCTTGTGGTGGCCGTTGTTCTCTCGGGGGTACCCCTTTGAAGAAAGAGGAGTCACCTTCATCTACGTCAGATGTTCCTTCTCCTACCCCTATTGGCTTTGGTGGTAGCACTTGGTCTTCTAGATGCATTGTTGGGATTTCTTGAGTGTGTGGCACTATTGTTGTTGTTGTTGTTGCAACATTAGCCGACGGTGTTGATTCATCTGTCATCTCAAGCATGGCTTCGTCGAGTGACGCAAGAGTGGTTGCCATGTTGTTGCCTTATACGACATAGTTGTGCTTGTTGTTGACCTGTTCTTGGAGGTAGACATCACAGATGTCCATGCCTATATTCATCTCGTCCAGATATATGTTGAGTGTTGCAATGTCGTAAGATGTGGACTTCTCAAAACTAGTGTCTTCCTATGTGATGGCGTCTCTAGTAGGTTGGTCTTCTATGATATGTTCGTCTTCTGTGGGAAAAGAGTTTAGATCAAACTCTTGCACCGTGGCATTGGTAGAAATTGACTCCTCAGGGTGCGGTTGTACCTCTTATTTGGCAGACTCTTCAAGGTGCTCTCGTGGTGCAGTTGCAGTCTCATTCCTGGGTAGTAGAGGTGCACTTACTGCTTCATCATCTTCATGTTGTGGAGGGTTGGAGGGGCTTGAGGATGCTTGAGATGGCGAAGGGCTGACAATTCATCTCTGCCCCCTTTTGATTCTCCATTCCTCTATATGCTGGCGTTCATCTTCTATTTTATTTTGCTCATCCACTATTTTTTAAGACATGCTTCATGATATTGATGCATGGTGTCCATGTCTTTTTTAATTTCATCATGCTCCTTCCTGAGTTTTTCCATCTCCGCAACCATTTTCTGCATTGCATTCACCATTTTTGCTTGGATGGTGATGACGTCCTGCATAAATGGGTGAAGTGTTGTGGTTCTTTCATCTATGAGTCGTACCTACGTTGTCAATGAGAGTAGGATGGAAGTAATTAGCATTGTATTTGAAGATGAATGATGCAGTTGGGCACACATGGCATCGAAGCAACATCCTATTTCTTCCCCGAATGTTGGTGGTTGTTATCGTTGTTCTTCTAAAGGAATGGTTGCTCCTACAGTTGGTGTCTCAGTTATTGGTGGCAGTGGTCATGCACTTTCTACTGTCTCTTGTCGAGGATGTGGCAGTTGATCCTATTGTTCTTATCATGTGGGTTCCTCATGTGCTCCTTCAGGATCCTTCTCCTATGCCTGTTCGACGCCTTATGGTACGGGTTGATCATATGCCTTTTTAATTGGTATCTAGAGCACCATGCCATATTCTAGAGGGGGTGGGGATGGTCATCTGGGCTCATTGTATTGCTTGCTGACTCTTAATCTTCCTCTACTATGGTCTCATGTACATTTATTGGAGTGCCTGGCTGACCGCCCCTTTCTTCAAAGAGTATGTTTGATATTATACTAGTTGTTGGAAGGGTAGGTGGCTCTACAATATCCTCCTCGCTTGTTGAATTTGAAGGGTTTGAAGTGCTGGCGGTAGTGTTTTTAATGTGGCTTTGCGGTGTCTTGTCGCTAGCTTATTTCTTTTCTCCGGCTTTGTTTGCCTTGGATCTGGCACTTATTCCTCTTTTTGTGGAATATTGATAGGTGACGGAGGGTATGTAGATCTCTGGATAGCACCAGAATGCATTTTGTCTATTTCTTCTAGGTTGGGCACTAGTTTATGTGTGTCATAGTAGGCCATCTCTGGAAGGAGGAGTAGTAGTTTGGAGTTGGCCTACTTGTAGAATGATTTTCCATCTTTCTGTACCAAGTTTCCCACTATCATAAGGTATTTGATGTCAATCTTTGTATACCCCTCAATCAACTCATATTGTCTTAGCCCTTATATTTCTAGAAAATAGGCTGGAATAAGTGTAATCAGTCCTCCCATGTAGTAATCCTTCATATTCTATCTTGTTTCTTGGTCGGTGGCTACAAATAGTTTGTCACTAAGTAGTCTTCCAATGTTGACTGGTATTTTATCTATTCTAGACCATATCAAAAAGAGATACCCTCTTGATATGCTCCTTGTTTTTGATTGAGTGAACATTATGTTGACGAGGATTTTCTACATTACCCTAAAGAAGCAAGAGGGTATCTGGGCTGCTTTTGATTTTCTAGGACTTTTTTTGTGTTCCCCTATCAATTTCTCCCACATCTTGTGGCTATTGAATGCAACAACATCTCTATCACTTTTTTCTGCTACACATGCTTTGGCTTCCTCGTATGTGTTGGTAAACAACACATTCAAAATGTTTTATATTACATATTGGTCCTTGCCTCCTATCCTTGCTTATAATTTGTACTTCCCTCTGGCATCATCCTTTTCCTTGTCTTTGACGGGGATCTTTATAAGCGAAGACATGAATTCAGTTGTGAGTTCTGTGTAAGAGTTCTAGTCTACCATACATAGGAAATCCAAATTCACCCTCCTCAAGAAGTCCATGACTCGTTTGTAGATCCCCAACTTGTATAAATTGTCTTTATCCATGTACCTCTTGGGCTTGAATATCTTGGTTGTCTTGAACAGGTTGTACATCTCTTGGTGTTCCTTGTTCTTAGGTCTGAACATTGCTCCATACTCCTCAGCCATAGATGCTTGACTTTTGCTCGCACCAGTAGAGTCAAGCCCCTTATTTGTTTTGGTGTTTCTAGTCATGTTCACAGCTACTCCTCTAGTCCGTGGCTTTTCTTGCACAACTACTCTCTTGTTTTTTGCTGCTGGTATATCCAGTCCTAATCTGGTTTGGTTCAACTTCCCTTTTTGCCTTGTTTCTTGTTCAAATGGCCGGTAGTATCCTGTCACTCATCTTCATGTTAGGGAATTTGTTCCCCAGTAGTATCCCGTAGTGTTCCTTTTACAGTAGCATTTGAATCTTTTTCTCCTCTGGTAGGTCAAGATGCATTTCTAGGAATGCATCAATTCCATGGATGACTTCTTTTACTCATTTTAATGAGGTGATCTTCCCATGCAAGGAGTCGAAAGTTGTTGACAACATTCTCTTATCTGCATGGAGTTCAATTCATCAGTATAAGTAGAATACTTCTCCTCAACCATGGAACCATGGAACCACGGAACATGAGATATAAAGAAGGGTCATATGGGAGTAAGTAATAATTTAAAAAATTTCAAAGACCAATGTGAAAATGCTTTGCATATTCCAAATGGTCACTAAAAATACACACGCCACTAGCTCTTTGTGATAGTTGGGGAAGATGAGACCATCATCGACCTTAGAAAGCATGTGCTTATGCGGTCGTTGTGTTTCTTGATATGTCAACGACCAAAGAGAAAAAGAAGATATCAGTGGTTGCTAAGGGAAGGGCCGATTTTAGTGACCAAAGAGAAAAAGAGGATATCAACAATCACTGAGGGGGAACGGATTTCAGTGACTGAAGGTGTAGCACGTCGAGGAAATACTAGAGATTGAGAGAAAAAGGAACAAAATAAAAAGGATTTGGTTATGAAATCGCAACAATCGCTAAGATTGCAATGCCTTTAGAGATGGTAGAGGAGTTGGAGGCCTCAATGAGTGCAGAAAGCACGTTTTGCTGCAATTCAGGAACACAAAGTGTTGACGGAGATCATGGGTAGGTATGCGACCACATGCACGGCAGTGAGAAACCAGGGTTAGAATCCCTAACATGATCATGTAAGAAGTGGGTGTAGCGGGTGAAACGTTGATGCTAGAGGTGAACATGTCAAAAGAGAGGTGGGTCGTAGAGAGGTATGACGGAAATGGAACTAGAGTTATTGTGATGGAGGGGCAATTAGACTTTACATGTTGTATTAGTAGGGTGAAAGGAGATAATTGAGAGCTCTACGATGACTGTAGGTGTCGTCGGACGATCTCGATCAGCATTGGTGGAAACAGTAGTAGGGTCACTGTTGGCTGAGGTCTGTTCTTCTATGGGCGACATCTTCTCTGATCTCTCTGCAATGTGCTAGGGCTTCGCCATAGGTGTCAAAGGTGGGAAGGGGAGAGATCGCTAAAGAGAAAAGATTATATATATTTGGAGGATGAACCTAGTGGTCGCTAGGATTTTTCTTCTTAATCAGTCAAAGGGGATGCTTATCCTCTATGGTTTCTGAGATACAAAATGCATGTCTGAACCTCATTAATCGAAGAGATATGTTTGATCTCCTACGACCATTGGTGCTGAAAGATTTCAAGCAGTCACTAAAGACCTGAAGTCCCAACGGTCGCTAAAACTAAAATCCTATGTGGTCGTTGAAATTTTCCATATTCTCTATTACTATTTGGACTCCCCAGTCTTCAGCAACTGATGAAAGCATGTTTATTTGAAATTATTATGTGCACCTACCTAGGAACTAATCATTAAAGATAGATGTCTCAATTTCGATACTAAAAATCTTATAGAGATATGTTTAAAGAAAAGAAACATGTGAAGGAAACCTTAATTATGATCTGCACTAAACCAGATAGGTATTTCATTGAAAGATTTTGGAAAAGAAATTATTTGAAGTGCTTGGGTTGCCTCCCAAGAAGTGCTAATTTATAGTCTTTATCTTGACTCTCTATCTTGGATCTTCATGCCCCCTCGGAAGGTGTGGGTTGGGGCTCTTATAAGTGTAGTTCCGATATCTTCACAAAATCTTCATCTTCATAATATCTCTTTACCATATGACCATTCACTTTGAAAGTACCAGTCTTCTCACTGTGATTTCCATCAATCCAGATGAATAAATCTTCACAATAGAAAAAGGTCCAGACCAATTGGACCTTATTTTATCGAGAAGAAACTTGATATTAGAATTAAACAGAAGGACCTTATCTCCTTTAGACACATCCTTGCTTTTCAGGAGGGCATCATGCCACACCTTAGTCCTCTATTTGTAAATGAGGGTATTTTCATATGCAAGCAGCCTTAGTTCTTCCAATTCTTGTAGCTACAAGAATCTCTTCTTTCCTTCTAATTCAAGGTCCATGTTCAATAACTTTATGGCCCAAAAGGCCTTGTGCTCTAGCTCAAATGGTAAATGGCATGATTTCCATAAATAAGCCGGTAGGGTGTAGTTCCTATTGGCATCTTATAAGTAGTTATATAGGCCCAAAAAGTATCATCAAGCTTCATAGACCAATCTTTCCGGGTCCGTCTGATTGTCTTCTCTAGGATTTGCTTGATTTGTATATTTGATACTTCCACTTATCCTAACGTTTGCAGTTTCTTTGTGCTTGAATCCATATTTCTTCAACAGAGCTTCAAACTGACTCTCTGCAAAGTGGAATACCCCATCACTTATGACGGTGCATGGGGCCCCAAACCTTTTAAAAATAGTCTTTTTGAACAACTTGATCACTTCCCTTGAGTCACATGTCTGGGTAGTGACAACCTCTACCCATTTTGAGACATAATCTGCAACAACTAGAATGTATTGATTTCCTTTTGAAGATGGGAACAGTCCCATGTAGTTAATCCCCATACATAAAAAATTTCTACCTCTATCCAATCATACATTGACATCTCATCCCTTCTCGAAATGTTTCCCATTCTATGGCATTCATAACATGCCTTAACATATGCTTGGGCATCTATAAATAAGGTGGGCCAGTAGAATCCTGACTGGAGGACTTTTGTTGTTGTCCTCCCCCCCAGATACCCTCTATTGGATGAGGAATGACATTCTCCTAGGATTTGGGGAACTTCTTCCTCTAGTATGCATCTTCAGTATAGACTGTCAACACATCTCTTAAATAGCATTGGAGCATCCCAATAATAATTCCTCAGATATGAGAATAACTTCTTATTTTCATTGTTAGTGATCTCTGGTGACAATTGGTGACAAGCTAGATAGTTGCATATGTTGGAAAACCATGGAACATTGGGTTTAATGGCCTTTTCCATCACGAGTGCTTCATTAGGCCAGTTATTATTAACGGACAATGGGTTTTCTTCAGTTACTATTATCCTTTATAGGTAATTAGCCACTACATTTCTTGTCCTTTTCTTATCAATGATTTCATGATCGAACTCTTATAAGAGAAGGGCTCACCATAACAATCTTCACTTTGTAATTTTCTTCTGTATTAAATATTTTATAGCTCCATGATATGTATATGCTTTAAATTTCAATCCTATCAAGTAGGATCTGAACTTATCAAAGGAAAACACTATTGATAGCATTTCCTTTTCAGTGGTGGTGTAGTTGACTTGGGTCTCATCCAACATTTTGCTAGCACAATATACTTCATGGTTCTTCTTGTCTTTTCTTTGACCAAGAACATCACCAATGGCATGGTCACTAGCATCACACATTACTTCAAAGGGTGGCTCCCAATCTGGTATTTTTAATGTTGAGGTTGTTGTGAAGGCATTCTTTAGAGTGTAGAAGGATTCAAGGCACTTGTTTGTGAAATCAAATTGAACATCTTTCAACAGAAGGATTGACATGGGTTTGGCAATTTTTGAGAAATATTTAATAAATCTTCTATAGTACCCATCATGACCAAGAAAAATTCTTAACCCCGCCACTATTTTTTGAGGTGGTGATAACACTTTATTTTATGCACTTTTTGCATAAGTTTTTTACCTTCCCAAGCATATCTTTTGCTAACTTTCCCCACTATTTTAGCATCTAATGTCAAATATTTCAATTACACATTCTCCCCTTGATTTCAGGTACATATCTAGCCTAGGTTGCGGTCATCACCTCGAGCACAACTCACTTATCTAGCAAAGATTGTCTCACCATGGTCGAGGTCTCCAAGTTCACCTTAATGCCTTACGCTCATGGTCAATTTGCACTCAAGCTCTTCGGGACCGCGATCAATATGGGACCGTGACAAACTTGAAGACTGCGACCTCAACTTCTCCAAGGCAAGGCACACCTTCACCTCGACCATAGTCCTATAGGAAGTCACAGCAACCAGGCCAAGATCGAGAAGGTGTCCAGCTAGATCACGATCAAGGGGGGTTTCTAAACTGACCTCGACCGTGACCCTCACCCAAGGAGGTAGCCAACCAGACTGTAACCGAGGTAGGGGTTCAACTGACCTCGATCAAGGAAAGAATAACAATAAAGCCTCGACTGTGATCGAGCTTCATCCAAGACCAGACCTCAACCGCAGTTGAGGGGTTAAGTTGGTGGAGTGTGCCAATAAATAGGCCACCCACCCAACCTGTCAAATCATCAAATCATAGATCAGATATGATAGTACCACGAAGGGTTGCCATTTTCCAGACTCATCTCCATCCATCCATCCAATCAGTCTTGGATCTCCAAAGGTAGAAGCTGAGGAGAGAGAAGCCTGAAGGCTCCATCTTCTCTGAGACAAGAAGACCGTCCACACCATCGACCTTTTGGATCTATATTTGAAGAAGTATTGAGTTGTATCACGTTCTTCTCTCTCCATCTAGATCTATCACTTCAATCTCGCTGTACTTCCCTCATCACTTCGTGGAACTTGATGTATCTATCTTCTTGTAACGTTGTTATGCTGCCTGTGAACATGTGTGGCTAAACATCTTAACTTGGGTTGGGAGTAGCCACTAAGGCTCTCCCAACATGTATATTGTCTCTCTGTTTTGAATATATATATATATATATATATATATATATATATATATATATATAAATATACTATTGTCAAGATTATCTCCATGAACCGGTTTTAATGCTTCACTTGTATGCTTAGCTACCATCTAGTGATGTTTGATTGTTGATATCTCGAGAGAGTAATATCACTTTTATCTTGTGTTATGGAGTAGTATGAATGCATGAGAATGTTGGAATGGTAAATCTTGAGATCATACGTTCTATTATGAGGTTTTTGTGTAGTCATCTCGAGAGAGAGGTTACCCCTAGACTTAGATCTATCCTTATCTCGAGAGAGAAGGGAATAGACACCATGGATGATTGCTTGTAATCTTGATAGGAGTATACGAGAGGGAGAGATGATGTTGCATGTTGATGAGAAGTCTTAGTAGGTGAAACCCAATCCAAGTTTCCCTCCATATCATCGTTTACATCTTATTTAATTATGCTTTATTCTTCTTATCTTTGTTTTATTTGCTTTAATTTGGTTTGAGTACCATTTTTCCTTTAGGAACACCCATTTAAACTACCCTTTTATCCAGAGTATATGAGTGTGAGACCTTGTATGCTTAACACCTGCTAACCTTGTCCCTGTGGTTCGACCTTGATTACTACATTAGACCCCACATAATAGTTGTGGGGGCTTAAGTGTCGGGTTACTATTTTAAGAGTCTGACTACTCTAGATCCGCTCCTTTTTGGACGTGTGATTTAGGTTGGTCAACTTTTTGGCGTCGTTGCCCGGGACAGGAAAAATGGCACTGTTAAGAACTTGAGTCCACTCACTATACTCCCATGCTTCAAGCTTAGTAATAAGCTCAACTACATCGTTACTTTAAGTCTGCTACCCTGTGTTTGTGTATAATAGTTTGTTTTAATAGGTTGAATTTACTAACACGACTGTGCGGTCTATTAAGGCACCTCGGAGGAAGCATACTTGTTTGACTTTTCTCCTTAACCTCGAGTTACCATGTTGCCTCGCATGGACGATACTCTCACTGGGGATGAGCATAATGTGAGGGTTCAACATGACCCCCACCACCACCAGGGTCAGACAAAGACAGAGATAGCCGTTACAATGATGGTCATCAACATGAAGAAGAACGTAGGGATGAAGATCGTCGTCATGATGATCGTTGCAAAGAAGACCAGCATGATGAAGAACGACACTACAGACATCGAAGAAGACACCACCGCAACCATCATGACAATGAACGAGAGCATGATGGTCAGGATAGCGACAACGAGGACGATGAAGAGGGAAAGACTCTTAGAGAATTGGTAGCAACAAGGGCCAATGAGTCTAGATGCCCGATCGTCATACCACACTTCAATGCACCAAATTTTGAGCTAAAACTAGCTATCATCTCGATGATCCAAAATAAACTTTTTCGCAGGAATTCAAGGAGTGAAAACCCATACCGTCATATCAATGTATTTAAAAATATCTGTGATACCATCAAGATGAGGGGAGTCCCGCAAGAGGTGATATACTATAAAGGTGTCTACTTCTCTTTGGAAAACAAAGCTCTATCTTAGTACCTCAATCTCCCTCACCAACCTATAGATGGGTGGAGACCCCTGGCAGATGCTTTTGTTACTAAGTTTTATCCTATAGAGAGAACCATCCACAACATGTAGAAGATCACTTCTTTTACACAGAAGCTGGGAGAGAACTTGCACAAAGCATGAGAACGTTTCCAAGAGTACTAGAGGGATTGCCCACACCACAATTATCGTAAAGGGTTCCTCGTGACCACTTTCTATAATGGGATAACTCCTACAGAAAGGACTTCAGTTAACATTGCTGATGGTAGTGATTTCCTCGGGAAGAAGCCAAGCAGAACCATGAAGATAATAGAAAACATGGTTGTGCTACAAGAAGGCATAGACTATGACAGGAATGACAGAGGGTCAATAAGGAAAGTAGGATCTGAAGGACCGTCTATTGAAACCAGGGCTTTAGAGACCATAACGACACAGATTCAAAAAATAACAAATTATGTAAAATAGTTGAAAGTTATTGGAGTTAAGGGCAAGAAGCATACTGAGAAGGTCATGAAGTGTGTCACCTATAGAGAAGGAGGACATGGGGTTAATAATTGTATCTACACTAGGCCCAAGGAAAGTGATGAAAGTGAAAGAAAATAAGAGATGCAAAATGTTTCCTACACCAACTTTAAGAGGCTAGACCACCCCAGTTTCAGTTACGGAAACAAAGATGCAGTCCAGAATTCACACCAACCAAACCACCCACAAAAACTGCACCCAGGGTTTGAAAAGAGAAGCAGACATACCCAATATACATGAAAAAAAAACTATCGAACAAATAAGAACAACTATCAGGGTCAAAGTAAGTATCTGAACCGTCAAAGCACATGACCGAATCAAGGGCAGAACCAAAACCAAGGGTCAGGTCAGGGAACAAATAACAAGCAGTCACATTTAGTCACCCAACTATTTGATTTTGCTAAAAAGCAAGCTACGGTGAATGATCAGTTAGCTCAAAGCGCTCTTGCTAACTCTGGAGTTTTGACCACTATGCAAGTTCAGATGGCCAACATGTAGACCCATCAATGTCAAATTGACCAACAGCTAGCGCAGTTGGTAGAGCTGGTAAAGAATCCTTCTTTGGAAAATTCCATCAAACACTGAAACTGCAAAGATGGATACCCTTCGATCCACGAGGATGCTAAGTAACTCAGGAATTGGAAGCAGCAATGAGGAAAGAAGAGATGATGAACAACCACCTAAGAAAGAGGTCACTCCTAAAAATCTGTTGATAAAAAAAAGTAGAAGAAAGCAAGGAGAAAGATGAAGAAGTTAGGAACCTGATGTTGTTGAGGAGATTTTCATGAAGAAGAGTCCATATGCAATGAGAGTCCCATTCCCATATAAGTTCATTAAAGTGCACCTGAAGAGAAGATATGAGAAGTTCATGGAAGCGGTAAAGAAACTACATCTGGATGTTCTGTTCCTTGATGCTATAGAGGAGATGCTGACCTATGCTAAGTTCTTCAAAGATATCATCACTAAAAGAAGGAGAGGGGACCATATTGAGACAGTACATTTAGCTAATATGTCAAGTGCTTTCATCTAGGCAGAGCTTCCAACAAAGAAGAAGGACCCCGAAGTATTCAATATACCATTCAGTGTTGGAGACAATGTAGAGAGAAAAGGTTTGGCAGATTTGGGAGCAAGCATCACTCTCATGCCTTTGAGTCTATCCCAAAAACTTGGGCTGACAGATATGGTTAAAAAAACATGAGGATTGAATTGGGTGATCACACTTTCAAACGACCTGTGGGAATAATCGAAGAAGTACCCATTCACATTGGAAAATTCTTTATTCCCTGTGATATCATGGTGATTGACACAATTGAAGATCCAAAGTGCCCGATGATATTTGGGAGACCATTCTTAGCAACTAGAAGATCATTGATAGATGTCGTGGAGGGGATTTTTACCCTATGTGTGGGCAATGACCACGTAGACTACTGAGTTTAAGATGCCATGAATGGACCATCTCTTTTCAAGTCGGTCTACTTTATGGATAGTTACAACCAATACTATGAGGAAGTGCAAGAAGAAAAGGCAATTGTGGACCCCCCGATGCGGGCCTTGAACAACCCCAATCCTACTATAGAAGACCCTGAGGTGGTTGAAATCTCTGACTATCTGAATCAAGACGAAGGATACCTTAGTGATGAAGAAGAAATTATCGAAACAGTTAAGTATGCTTCACTCAAATAGTCTCCCGAAGAGAAAGAGGCACCTAAGCCAAAGCCCAAATTGAAACCACTTCCAAAAGGGCTAAAGTATGAGTTTCTAGACCACGAGGAGAGGAATCCTATTATTGTGAATGCAAGATTGACAGAAGAACAAATAGAAAGACTGCTAAAGGAGCTGAAAGGACATAGAAAGGCGATAGGATATTCTATAGAGGAAATCAAAGGGCTTAACCTGACTCTCTGCATGCACATAATACATTTGGAAGATTCTGCTAAGCTGCTAGTTCAGACCCATCAAAAGCTAAACCAAATGTTGAAAGAAATCATAAAGAAGGAAATCCTAAAACTGCAATACGCCAGAATTATCTACCCAATTAGTGATAGTAATTGGCTGAGTCCCATTCACGTCGTGCATAAGAAAGGAGGAAGGATAATAGTGAAGGGAGAAAATGATGATGAAGTCACCACTAGAACCGTTACAGGATGGTGAATGTGCATAGATTATAGGAAACTGAATGCCGCCACAAGGAAGGATCACTTCCCCCTATCGTTCATCGACTAAGTGTTAGAAAGGCTGGCTCATCACGACTATTTTTTTGCTTCCTAGATGGATGTTTTGGATTCTATCAAGTCCCTATTCATCCAGATGATCAAGAAAAAACAACATTCACATGCATCTATGGTACATATGTGTTCAGAAGAATGTCGTTGAGACTGTACAATGCACCTGCAACGTTCCAACGTTGTATGATCTCAATGTTCTTAGATTTTCTGGAGGACATCGTAGAAGTCTTTATGGATGACTTCTCAGTCTATGGGATGGATTTCAACGCATGTCTGAGAAATTTGTCCCCATTCCTACAAAGATGTGAAGAGAAACATCTGGTTTTGAATTGGGAAAAATGCAACTTCATGGTACATAGTGGCATAGTCCTGGGATACAAAATTTCTAAACAGGGTATCAAAGTAGACGTGAGTAAAATAGAAGCCATATTGAAACTGTCACCACCAAAGTCTGTAACAGGAGTAAGAAGTTTTCTTGGTCACGCCGGATACTATAGGAGGTTTATAAAAGACTTTTTGAAGAGTTTGAAGCCCTTGTCCAATCTTTTACTCAAAGACACCGAATTCGATTTCAACAACGAATGTTTAGAGGCTTTCAATACCCTAAAGAAAGCATTAACAACTGCACTGATCCTACAATCCCCAGATTGGGAGTTACCATTCAAGATAATGTGCGACTCTAGTGATTATGCAATAGGCGTTGTCCTAGGTCAAAAGAAAGACAAAAAGCACCATGTAATCTGCTATGCCAGTCGCACATTAGATGAGGCACAAATAAACTATATCACAACTGAGAAGGAGATGTTAGCAATAGTTTTTGCTTTTGACAAGTTCAGGTCGTACCTAATAGGATCAAAGGTGAAGATATATACAAACCATGGAGCAAATAAATACTTGATGCAGAAAAAGGATACCAAACCATGGCTTTTGTGGCGGGCTCTATTGTTGTAGGAATTTGATCATAAAATCATTGATAAGAAGGGGAATTAAAATGTAGTTGTATACCACTTGTTTAGAATAGTTTTTGATGAAGAGAATCTATTACTCGTGAATGGCAATTGTGTCGATGAAGCTCTACTGATGGCTCAGTCTGATGAGCAGAGATTGCCTTGGTTCGCTGATATCTGTAATTATTTAGCCTGTGGCCAGCTGCCACCTGAGATTACATACCACCAGAAGAAGAAACTATTTTCCGACATCAAGAACTATTACTGGGATGACCCATTACTGTTCAAGAGGTGTTCTGAAAATCTATACCGTAGGTACATACCATAAGATGAGGTTCCATTGATTCTGAAAGAGTGTCTCTCTTCACCCCATGATGGGCACCACAGTGGAGAAATGACTGTAATGAAAGTACTACAATCTGGGTTTTATTGGCCCACACTTTTCAAGGATGCACATCTTTTATTAAAACATGTATGGAATGCCAGCTCACAGGGAACATAAGCATAAGAAATGAAATGCCCATGGTGGAATGGGTGGAAGTTGAAATTTTTGATGTCTGGGGAAATGACTATATGGGGCCGTATCCATCATCAAAAGGAAATCAATACATACTTGTTGATGTCAATTATGTTTGAAAATGGGTCGAAACAGTCGCCACTCAAATGTGTGACTCCAAGTCTGTGATTAAACTCTTTGAGAAAATCATCTTCCCACGCTTTGGAGTGCCCCACACAGTCATAAGCGACAGGGGATCACACTTCAGAGAACAACAGTTTGAAGCGTTACTGAAGAAATATGGAGTGAAATACAAAATTGACCCAACATATCATCCCCAAACATCAGGGCATGTAGAAGTATCAAACATATAAATCAAGCAAATTCTGGAGAAGACAACGAGTCAGACAAGAAAGGACTGGTCAATGAAGTTAGACGATGCTCTATGGGCTTATCAAACTACGTACAAGACACCTATAGGGACAACACCCTACATGCTTATTTATGAAAAGTCCTATCATTTACCGCTTGAGCTTGAACACAAAGCTCTATGGGCCATCAAATTTATGAATATGGACCTTGACAAAGTGGGCCAAAAAAGATTTCTATAGCTTTAGGAGCTTGAGGAATTGAGATTGCATGCCTATGCAAATGCAACAATTTATAAACAAAGGAATAAAGTTTGGCATGATGCCCACTTGAAAAACAAGGATGTTCATGAAGGGGATAAGGTCCTCCTATTTAACTCGAGCATCAGACTGTTTCCAGGAAAGCTAAGAACTAGGTGGTTAGGTCCTGTCTCTGTAGTGAAGATATACCCATTAGGAATGATGGAAATTTCAGGGGAAAAGATGGGCATTTCAAGGTTAATGGACATAGGGTAAAGAGATTCTATGAAGATGAATCCTTTGTAAGAAGGTCAGAAATTAGTTTGGAGGAACCCAACCAACTAGGAAATGAAAAGAATGAGGGGACGCCATAGTCAGCTGGGGAAGTTGGAAAGTGAATGATGAGGAAGTCAAGCTAGAGACTCTAAACAAGCGCTTCTTGGGAGGCAACCCAAGTTTTTTCTAATTTCCTGAATTTATGTTTTTCCTTTATTTTAAAACTTTTGCCTTTCCTGCTCTTTAGTTTGTTAATTTTCCCTTTTCTAGTAAGATTGTATATATATCTTATATTTGTTTGAAAGAAATATGGTTTTATTGAAGGATCTAGTTTATGTTTTGGATTATGTTACTCTCTTTCAAGTTTATGTTTTGGTTTAAGTGTTGAACTTGGTTTGGGTAGATCATGGGTCACGGTCATAACCGCGATTGTGGTGCAGACTGTAGTCGAGGTGTTAACCTTGCTCAATGCAAGGAGACACACCATGACCTGAGGTGGTTCTCCTTAGAACTACCAGGCCACAATCCGAGGTCCATGTTATAGAGAGCCGACCACGATCATGGTCCTTGTTTGCACCGCGAGTCTCAGTGTCTCTCCTATATGTTCTTAAACCCTTGGTACACTGTTCCTCTTGCCTAAAATATCAGTTTTCTCAGCAAGAAGAACGAATCACCAACCCTCTCTCCTATAATGATGACCGAGCTTGCTCCGCCGCAACAAGAGAAGCGCGAATCGCCACCTCTACTAGCCCTTCACCCACACATTTCATTGATTTTTCTGCCACCAAAGTAATCCTCTAAACACCTTTTGTTTCAAGTTTTCCGATTCATCGCCCACTGCCGCGGCCATAGTTGGGCCTAGTTAGCTCTTTCGCTTTCCATTTTTACACGCCTTTACCCCTTCTACTGGTCCGAGTTTTTCCACGTCATCAATGACTCCATCGATCATCTTTTTCCCTTCCCTCTCACTGAGTGTTTTTGTAGTGCCCCTGCCCATCCTAGGGTGGTGTTTTTGAGCGCGTTTCAATCTCAAGGGCATCAACGTTTCAACTACCTACAACAATCTTCCAATCCAAGCCTCGACCCTCCTCCCAATCATCATTCCCAATGGAATAGGTCAAACCCTAGCTTTGCGGTCGTGGTACAAGAACCTTGACTGCGGGTCGTGGCACCAGTTTACATCTACGGGTCGTGGTGCTCATGAATAACTAAAAATCAAGTAATTTTAATTGTGGTAGTGGAGACCTCGAGTCATAGTCTCCCTTAGTTGTTTCCATTAGATCGTGGCCACTTAATTTTCATCATCTTGGACCGCGGTCACAGTGTTCTTTGTTTCATAAGTAATGACCGTGGGTCGTGGTCTTAGGGAAATGGCTGAAAATATACAACATAGATATACATATGAGAAAAGTTAATAGAATCATTGATGAATTGAAAGATATAATAATTATAAAATCAATTTGAACATTTTTAGGATGTCTGCTTTGACTAACGACTCACTAGCAAAGAGGGAAACCTCATTGAAGGAGATAGAGATGATTGTGGTGAAGCTAGAAAAGGCCTTGGAGACCAATACAATCCTGCCACTAGCCAGGAGGCTACAATTGTAGCTACAGATGGAACAATATCAGAACATTCTAGGTCACCAGGCACGTGAAGGGTCAGAGTCTGCACAGAGTGCAGCACAAATAGATACCTCAGAATATCAACTTACAGAGTCTAAACTAAGGAGTTTGGGCAAGATGAAGGCTAAGCCCAAGGCAACCAGAAGCATGAAAAAGGTAAAGGTGATAGCTGCTAAAAAGACAAAAGGGCAAGAGGCAGAGATGACCCACAAGAAGGGAGAAGATACTAAGGAGGCAGCCTTAGAGTAGAGTGGGTCCCCATTTGTACCAAGGAATGCTATACACCAATCACAATATGATTGGATGTCAAATATCAAGATCTTCAGGCCCATGAGGTACCTGGACGTAGATGACTTCAAAAAGATGGGAGTCTATGATAGGGCTATCACATTCTTAGAGGGTGCAAATCTGTGCACCCCGAAAGCCCCGTCCTTGAAGCAGTTGATATCTGAATTCCTATCTTCACTGGAGAAGCTCCCGGTAGATGAACAAGAATGCAAAAAGGGTGGCTGAGACTACAAGCTAGAGGTGAGACTAGGGGGAAAGTCTCACACAATCACAGAAGCAATGTTGAATACTATCTTCATGAAGACAACAACAGAAGCCCAAGCCTACTCTGCCACCTCGGGAGAGAAGAAGATCATCAGATATGATAGCCACAAGATGTGGGAAGACCTGACAGGAGAATATGAACATCACTCCAAGAACTCAAAGGCTACCCTGATCACCTCACACTTTATCAAAGTGATATAAAAGATAATGGCTAACATGATATATACAAGGTCAGAGACAAGGGGAGTAATAAAGGGGGATCTTTTCATGATTTGGTCGATGCTAAAAAGGAAGCTTGTAAACATAGGGAAAATACTAATCGAAAGGCTATCATCAACTGTGGGAGGGGAGTCCAAGCGGAACAAGCTGTTCTGCATGGGAGGCCAGATAACAAAGATAGCCTACCATTTTATAAATGTAGAAGTGTTGAAAAAATAAAAAGCGATAGAGGGACATACAAAGATTGACATCAAGTCCCTCATCAATGCAGGAATCGTGGCACAGAAAGGAGATAAGTTGTACTATAAGCAGAGCTTCTCAAAGAAACTCCTTACCCTCCCAGAGATGGTGTATTATGACACCCACAAGCTGCGGCCCACCCAAGAAGACATCGATAAGATGTAGTCAGGGGCCATCAACAACATCACGGAAAAGACACCAGTAGCTGATGAAGAAGGCAATAAAGAGAAATCTGTAGAGATAGAGAAGAAGAAGCCAGATGAGAAGAAAAAGCTGGCTATAAGGAAGAACAAGAAAGTAGTAGATGAGCCCATAGCTCTAAAGACAACCTTGCCTCCCATAACAACTAAAACAATAGTGAGCGGGGAATGCCAACCTCACAAAGAAATATCAGAGCAGGACATCCAGGTGAACCCGAACGATATAATAAGACAAAGTCCACACCTTAAGGTGGCAGCCGCCGAACAACAAGTGACAGGCGAACAAGACCCCCACCAGAAAGACAAAGACTCCAAAGCTACACCTAAAACGATGATTCCAGAAGTGATCCTTCAAATCCCAGGACAGCCAAAGCCTACAGTGCCCAGCCTGACACTGCCAACTCCATAGACAAAGGAACTACAAGCATCCACAACACATGTGGAGTCACAACCACACAACCTTCCAACCTTCAGAGATATTCTAGGTAACAAGTTTGATGCACTGTGGCAACACATGCATCAAACATCTGAATTTAATTTAGGTATAACATCCATCCTATGTATGCTAACCACACAGGTGCAATCACTAAATGAGAGGACCAATGCACTACCCCTGTTCATGCAAGGGGTGATAAACACCTAGAACGCAATGATGGGAGTGTTGAAGGCCCTCAAGGAGGAAATGACAGACCTCAAGAGAGAAAGAGATGCTCTGCAGGATGACATAGACCACTTAACAAGTGGCTAGGAGGCACTGATGAATGACCTCGACCAAGAGCATCGATGTTTGGAAGAAGACCGCCAGAAGCTGGAAGCCGAATGCAAAGAGTTTGATAGCCAACGACGTAGGAAGAAGAGCAAGCTCATGGAAGGCCCCTCAACATCACAAGTTTCATCAAGCCCTCCAAACCCCGATGATGATGACAACGTGGGAGGGACATGTACATGTTCAACGCAAAAAGAAGAAAGTGCTAATGTAAAAACTATCTCGGAAGCTGAACCTAAGGCAAAGGAAGCACCATCGCCGTTGGGATCTCCCAAAGACAATGAAACAAAGAAGAAGATTACTACGTTGTCTGGGGAGCTAGACTTGAACAACAATCCCGAAGAGGATAAAGCAAGAGCTAATAAAGGGAAGGGGGAACCAACAGAAGACAAAACTACCCCAACCACATGAAAGGCTACATCACAAGAACCAACACAAGTAGTTGTTGCCAGAGCAGAGAGCATAAGGATAGAAGATCTAACATCCATAGAGCCCAGAGATATAGATAAATTGTTGGATGACCTAACATATAGGATGGACATGTGCAGTGGCTTCATGCAATCCCTGGTCCACAATGAGAAGAACGGCCACATCTATGACAGGAAGATGGAGGCAACTCTAGCAAAACTTACCGCTGCCAAGCTGGGTCACACATATGAGGAAAGCAATGTCAAATATGGCACAACTGTAGAAGCCTCCTCAGAGGTGGCACAAAATGTGATTACACCAATCCCAACAAGCACAAAGGGCCCACATACAACCAGAGAAACACCCCTCCCTGTAGCATAGGATGGAACCTCAGATGACGAGGAAGGCGGGCTCGCTGCTTTCTTCACGAACGAGCCTGCCAGGGAGCAGAGCACATCGGTTAAAGACACAGAATTAGGTGTAGCTCCTCCTCTTCTGTGAAAGATGATAGGAATGGGCCTGACTGCATTATCAATAATCACATGTAGAGATGTCCACATGTTAGTGGATATCCTAGATGACAATCTACCCAGAGCAGATGTCATATATCACAACAAGGGTACAAATCGAACCAGAGAACACTTCAGAGGGATCTTCTTAAAAAGGGTATGAGTACACAAGAAACTATTTAAAGTGTTGTGCGCCACCCTCCTCGAAGAGTTCCTACACTCAGATAAGGTGCATCCAGTGTTCAATGGTACCACACATCTAGCAAGCCTCTTATATAATGAGGACTATGAGGATGCTGATGTGACTGAGATGAAAGAAGCAGTGCATAGAAAAGGGATAAAGTTTGTAGTCCTACCCATAAGGAACGTGAAGCACTGGGATCTGATCGTTGTTGATCTATACGAGCAAAAGATGACAATGCTCAACTACTACGCGGCCGAACTGGACAGTACTACCCTGATATATCAAAGGAAAAAGCCAAAGATGTCCTAAAAATACCGCTATGTCTGCAAAAAGTGATACAATTATCAGATAATAGATTCAAGGGCATCTGGAAACTATTTTCTATCTATAAGAATGTGCACAAGAAGAGGCTGACTTAGGGGATTGCGCCTTCATCGTACTAAGGATGATGGAAGCCATCAATAAGGGCATCCCACTAGAGGACTTATGCATGGAAAATCTACACAGGCTGTGCGATGTGTACACGATGGAGGTCATCTACGATCACCGCTTCTTTAGCGACCCAGTGATGCCTTTAGAAGAAATACCGCAAAGACTTCACAAGGAGATCCCTCTACCTGAAAAGGTAACCTGGAGGGAACAACTGAAAACCCTATGGATCGATCCAGTAGAACTAGCCATGGATAAGGTATGGAAATAAGGTTGGAGCACAGATGCTAGAGCAGCTGCAATAGGCATACCAAAGACATAACCTGAACAACCTCCTGTGACATAAGACAAAGGAGAGTAGCCTCCAGTAGAATATCTAGAAGAAGGAGAAGTAGAGAAAGATGATCCAGTAGAAGAAAAACCAAACAGACCGATGAGGAAGATAGTACCCACTTTCAAGGACTTTGACAGATGGAGCTGTGTCAGCCTATCTTCAGAATCACTAAACATCATAATGAAGTCCTTAAAAGAAGATGACATGCTAGCCGAAGCTGTATTTGAAAGGGAGGGGATATGTGTGCTGAAGGACGACCTCCGGGATATGCTGAGAATAGGAGGGTACCTATGAGTAAGAACAATGTCAGCCTACTAAGCCCTCATAAGGGGCAACATGCCAAATGCACATATGGAATACTTCCTACTAGTAGATGACATCATAAAAGATAAAAGATCAGGCAAGAAGGAACACCTGTAACAATGCCTCGTGACGTCCCTCCCGGACTACATTTTGCTACCGATTCTGCATGACAGTCATTGGACTTTGCTGGTGGTCGACATCATAAAAAGGACTGTAGTATTATATAATAGCTTAGACACAGCCTTTGGATTGAACAAGAAGACAAACATGACTACCGCAAAGACCCCAACAGAAGAAAAGGCTGTCATATACACGGAGGCAATTGTTGATATGCTGAAAAGTCACGACAATGGGTACAAGCATACAACAGGTAAAGACTTCAACAAGACATAGTTCTGCCATAGGAGCCCTCAGAAGGTGCCTCTATCAAATGACTGCTACTTCTACTGTCTAGCCTGGATGACAACCCTAGCCAACCTGAGTACAAAATTGGAGGGGATGCAATACGAGCAGTATCATTTGCTGCGAGGGGTGTACGCAAGTATGCTACTTGAGTCCAAGTGGGCCTTCAACATCGATAAACAAGAATAAAGAAAGCCCGTTTATACGTCTCACTCAAATTCTGACACCGCGGGTTGGGGTGAAGGATAAGTTTGGGGGAGGGGTCATAAACGGGCTAGAGAGGTACAATTTCATCACCATTTTACTCCTCAATTTTTTAAAAAAAAAATTCATTTTTCCACAAACTTTACATGTACATATTTTTAGTTCTGCTAAACTGCTCCTCCCTTTTTGCATAATTTTTTTTTGAAGATACCTTAGAATTTATAATTTAGTCTATTTTCTTGCTAAAAGTTGTAGTACTATCATTTTCCTAGAGAGAAATATACAAGCATCTAATACACATAAAGGTAAAGTGAGAAACATAGCAATACTACTCTATCTCATTCTTGCAATAAGACATTGTGTATGCAATAACCCTTAGCTCATGAAACCCTTGGAAACTAGAGAACTTCACCTAGACATACTCTTGACCAACCACCCTCACCTGATGATTTCAACCAGAAAATCCTTATCTCTGTAGAGAAGGAAACAACTACCCTTTCAAGTAAATCTATCCCCGCTTGGGACAAAAAAAAGAGGCTTGGCTACCCATAAGACCGCTTATATCCCTCTCGATCGAGCCAGAAAGGAGGTGTAAAAAGCCAAAAAGAAAAAAAATAACGAGAGTTGTGCCCAAAAGATGTCAAAAGTTTCCACACAGCCGGTGTATTGCTGCACTAACGAATGCAGATATGTTGTGCCCATAAGTGGAACCTTAAAGCCAAACTTACCCACCTCCGATTCAGAATGAAACTCACGAAACCACCTGACTTAAAGTCAGACACCCAAAAGGGCAACACTGTCCTTACGACAGTTGTGGGCGAGGGAGCTTAGGAGAAGAGGAAAACACTTAAATCTTAAAGCCTACCCAAACACATTAGCATAGGGCCAACTAAAAATAAAGAAAGAGTGTGAAAGCTACCCCTTGAGAAAATGTTGTACTAGTATGGTTGGTAACCTAAAGGGAAGGGGTGATACGTTGAGAAGAAGAAACCTTTTACAATTGAAGGCAATGGCGAGAACTAGAAGTTGTACAACTCTAGATATAAGAGGGAGTAATGAGACTTTGAGGGTTGAGAAAGCATACTACGATAGTCTTGATGCAAGGATGAGATAACTTAGTAGTGTTAAGTTTCACAAAATTTTGTCACACAAATATGCTCTTTCTCCCTATGATTTCGAGCCTACACTTAGCCTGAGGACAGGCTTGATTCTAAGTTTGGGGGATTTGATAACAATTTATTTTACACACTTTTTCATACATTTTGTACCATGGTCGAGGTCTCCAAGTTCACCCTGATGCCTTATGCTCACGGTTAATTTGCACTCAAGCTCTTTGGGACCATGATCAATATGGGACCGCGACCAACTTGAAGACCGCAACCTCAACTTCTCCAAGGCAAGGCTCACCTCAACCTCGACCGAGGTCCTACAGAAAGTCACAACAACCAGGCCATGATCGAGAAGGTGGTCATCTAGACTGCAATCGAGGGGGGTTGCTAAACTGACCTCGACTGTGACCCTCACCCAAGGAGGTAGCCAACCAGACTACGACCGAGGTAGGGGTTCAACTGACCTTGACCGAGGAAAGAATAGCAATAAAGCCTCAACCGCGATCGAGCTTCATCTAAGAGCAGACCTCGACCGTGGTCAAGGGGTTAAGTCAGTGGAGTGTGCCTGTAAATAGGCCATCCACCCGACCTATCAAATCATCAGATCATAGATCAGGTCTGATAGTACCACAAAGGGCTACCATTTTCCAGATTCATCTCCATCCATCCATCCAATCAATCTTAGATCTCTAAAGTCAGAAGCTGAGGAGAGAGAAGACTGAAGGCTCCATCTTCTCTGAGAGAATAAGACCATCTATTCCATTGACCTTATGGATCTAGATTTGGAGAAGTACTGAGTTGTATCAGGTTCTTCTCTCTCCATCTATATCTATCACTTCCATCTCACTGTACTTCCCTCATCACTTCATGGAACTTGATGTATCTATATTCTTGTAACGCCGTTATGCTGCTCATGGACATGTGTGGATAAACATCTTAACTTGGGTTGGGAGTAGCTACTAAGGCTCTCCCAACATGTATATTGTCTCTCTATTTTGAATATATATACTCTTATCAAGATTATCTCCATGCACCAGTTTTAATGCTTCACTTGTATGCTTAGCTGCCATCTTGTGATGTTTGATTGATGATATATTGAGAGAGTAATATCACTTTTATCTTGTGTTATGGAGTAGTATGAATGCATGAGAATTTTGGAATGCTAAAGCTTGAGATCATAATGTTGGAATGCTAAAGCTTGTAATCATATGTTATGTTATGAGGTTTTTGTGTAGTCATCTTGAGAGAGAAGTTACCCCTAGACTTAGATCTATCCTTATCTCGGGAGAGAAGGGAATAGACACCATGTATGATTTCTTGTAATCTTGATCGGAGTATATGAGAGGGAGATATGATGTTGCATGTTGGTGAGAAGTCTTAGTAGGTGAAACCCAGTCCAAGTTTCCCTCCATATCTTTGTTTACATCTTCTTTTATTACACTTTGTTCTTCTTATCTTTGTTTTATTTGCTTTACTTTGGTTTAAGTATCATTGTTCCTTTGGGAACACCTGTTTGAACTACCCTTTTATCCGGAGTATATGAGTGCGAGACTTTGTGTGCTTAACACCTGCTAACCTTGTCCATGTGGTTCTACCCCGATTACTACATCCGACCTCGTATAATAGTTACAAGGGCTGAAGTGTTGGGTTACTATTTTAAGAGTCCAACTACTCTAGATCTGATCCTTTTTTGATGTGTGATTTAGTCCGGTCAGGTGGCATCTTAGATACTTATTCTATCTTGATCAGGTCAACCTCTATTCCTTTCTTAGAAATTTTATGTCCCAGCACGATGCCATCTTGTATCTTGAAATGGCACTTTTCCCAATTCAAAACTAAATGTTTTCTTCACAGCGTTGTAACACTAGAGATATATTTTTGAGGCACTTATCAAAATCTATGCCATATTCGGAAAAAATCACCCATAAAGACTTCCATTATATCTTCTAAGAAATCTGAGAACATGGAAATCATGCATCTTTAGAAGGTCGTAGGTGCATTGCATAATCCAAATGGCATCCTCTGAAAAGTGTAGGTGCTGTATACATAGGTGAGTGTGGTCTTCTCCTGACCATTTGGGTGGATCGGCACTTGGTAGAACCCTGAGTACCCATCCAGGAAGTAAATATATGAGTGGTGCGTTAGTCTCTCCAACACCTGGTCAATAAAGGGAAATGGGAAATGGTCTCTTCTCATGGTGGCATTTAACTTCTAGTAGTCTATACACATAAACCAACATGTTATGGTTCATGTTGCCACTTCATCCCCATCATCCCCTTTTATGACAATCATCCCCACTTTCTTGGGTACAACATGAATTGGGCTGACCCAATTACTATTGCTAATTGGATATATGATTACAATGTCTCATAATTTGATTACTTCCTTTTTGACACCTCTTTGAGCATTTGATTTAACTTCCTCTATGTTTGAGCTAAAGGCTTGGTAGTATCTTCTAGGTTTATGCAGTGCATGCCTATGGCTGGGCTTAAACTCTTGATATCTTCAACTGAGTAGCCTATATCTTTCCTATGTAGCTTGAGTTATCTTATCAATTTCTCCTCTTAGTCTTCCATCAACGTGGATTTCATAATAACATGATTCCTTTCTTCGTCATCTAGGAACTCATATTTCAACCCTTCAGGGAGTTTCTTTTGAAGATATCATAATAACGTGGATTTCATAATAACATGATTCCTTTCTTTAGCTTGGGTTTAGGCTTAGGTGCTTCCTTCTCTTCTGGTGTCTTCTGCAGAGATGCATACTTTACAGTCTCAGTCATCTCTTCTTCATCTTCGCTACACTAATCTTCTGGTTGGTTTACATACTCCAGGATCTCAATGACTTTGGGGTCTCCCACACCATGGTCTGGATTGTTTAAAGCCCTCATCAGTGGATCGACAATAGCACTAAGCATCTATCTTTCTTTTGCTATTTCTTTCAAGTTTGTTTTTCATTGTTTTTGTTTTCTTTGCAAACATTTATCTTTGTAAATGCATTCCATCAAAATCAAGATGGACCAAAAAATTTCCAAATGATGATTGGAGGATGATCACTTTACCGTGATCCATCGATCTAAATTCTGATCCATTTTTATTGACTTTAATTAAAGCATTTTGATCGACCTGTCAAAACTGCCATCGACATAGCCGTCGACGACCTTGAACGTTCTCAGTCTATCAATTTTTTTGAGATTTGTCAACAGTAAAACAATTCGGTATGTCGAACAATGTAACTTAGGTATCAATGACACTTTGATCGACATCAACAATATTTGATAAGCATGTCGACCCACAAACTTGACAGATCCATCGACCTCACCTTGAATGGTCGTCGATTTGTCTCATCATTCGAATGCTCAAAAGATTTGGATCCAGTATCCATATACCTGATTACGATTCATTGCCTTTAAACATTGGCTATAAATATAAGACCCACAATAAGTATTTCTTACTGCATCATAATCAACGTGAAGCGTTGCTGCTCTTGCTTTTGACCATCGATGTACTTGTCAACTACTCCAATTGATAGCCTCTAGATGATAGCCTTCCCCTTCTTTATTGATGTTATCTTAAACTTCACCCAGTCGACAGTTATATGCCCTTGTCGGACATTTTGGTCGCAAGACCTAACAACCATTTTCTTAGGTTTTCATCGATATGATTTTTTTTGACAATATATTTCGATGGGGTTATTTTCCTTCCTTTGCTATCGATGAGTCACCTATCAACCCTCTACATATCAACTGTCGTCTGTCAATATCCCATCGACAACATTGGTCGATAAACTTGTTTCTTATACCATATTAAATATTGGTAACATATTATTTTATTCACAATGATGGCTCACCAAGAAAGTACCACCACAACTTTCCTCAACAACATTGACTATCCAACAATTGTGGCTTCTACATCTTGCATTGTATCTACATCATTGAAGTGATTCATGGTGTAGTAGAAGAAGCTCACAATGGTAACTATGATTGTGTCCAAAAAAACTATGCTATGATGTTTCTTAACTCTCCATGGACCATAGTCAACCTCCACTAAACATCTCACATGCTTACATTTTTCTTCTTTTTTTCACACTCTGAGGATAGTGTGTGTTGTATGTTTAGTGGGAAGGGGGGGGTAATCCTATGAGATAGGTATTCATAGTATCACAACAAACTTCATTTTCTCCTTTCTAGAATTTTTTGTAATTGTTCTTATTTCCATAAAAAAATATGAAAAATTTCTTGTATAAATCTAAGAAGATGCAGACAAAGGAAAACTCCCTCTACAAAGAATCCAATTTTCTTTAAAACTATCCCTTTTTGCAAATTACAAGATATCACATGAAGAATCTTTTCATTACTGATATTGCTTTTATGTTTTCCTCTTAAAATACGTCACTTTTTTACTCTGATTTGATTTTAACCTCGAGATTTCATCAAAATATTCTTGCCAAAATTACTCGGATAATAAAAAAATCATACTCTGTCGAAAGCATCTATTCTTGCATTAGAAGAAAGAGCTACCTTGTTCCTCATTTTGTTTATTTTACAAAATCCCAAAAAGAATGAGGAATGAAAATAAACTAGAGAGATCTGCAATAATGTTAAAGAGATATCAAAATGATATATTGTTGTGCTCATGAACACATACATGCAGCTTGAACTCTAAGACCAAAAATACAACCCCAATTCCAATGATGTTAACTAAAGGTATTACAATCCGGAATGCTGATATTTGTAAGACCCATGACATGTGTTTTGGGTAAATCACGTTTTCTTTGTCTTGATGATGTGTTTAGAACCTTGATCTAATCCTTTGGGATGATCTTAGAGCTCATGGATAGCTTTAGTCTCCAGTTTGAGCTTGTTTGGATGATGTTTGTGCTTATTTTGATGCAAATTGCAATTTACCCAAGTTGAGCGGTTATCTTGTAATTTGTCACCTGATCTAGATTGTTCCTTCTCTCTCTTGGCTTCATGAGAGAGGTTTGGTGCTTTTGGCCTCTTTGTTTGAGCTTTGGTTGAGTGGTGGAATCACCTAGGCAATTATGGTTTTCTAGGGTTTGTGTACCTTGTGGGTGTAGCGACCTATGTCAAGGCCCAGGGGTTGTTTTGTGGGTGTCGCGATTGAGATACCCCCTCTAGGTGTTGTGGTTGTGACCGAGATGGTTTTTTGTGATCTTGGGTCAAGATAGTTGCCTTTATATAGAGTGTCTCGACCTAGGAGGGGTTTGTAGGCCTTGTGTCGTGACCTTGTTGTGTTGGTGTTTTGTCACGACCATGGATGGTGTTCCTTGGTGGGCCACGATCGCGATCATGTGGGTGACCCAAGTGGGTCAAGAACCAACATAGAGTGTATCACCATGTCATGCATGTGGGTTTTAAATGGTTTCATGTTAGTTTCTTGGGTGGAAAGGTGTCTGTTTGGAGCCCCATCTTATTGACACCTCATCTCTTGCCCTACCTCTCTCCTCCTTTGCTATATTAACCCTCTTCTCTTCATGCAAGTGAAGTTTTTTTGGCCATCTTCTTTCTCCTTCCTTGCTTGGACGTTCTTTATCTCAGTAGAGAAAGGAGGTGTTGTTCTTGGTGCCTTGAAGGAGGTTCAACCTTGCATGTGGTGCTTGTGGTGACCCTTGATCATCTTCTACCTTGGTAAGTGTTTACCTTTTATTTATGGTGTTTTCCTTGGATCTTCTACCCCATCTTCTTCCCTTTTCTCAGCCTTAGACCATGTTTTGACATGGTGTCCATTCTTGAGAGTAAACTCCTCCTCACAAGGGGTCATAGGCCATGTTTTAACAAGGCGACACCCAAGTGAGAGGAAGTTTCTTCTCTCTTTTCCCCCTTCTTTCTTTTGGTTCGGCCTTGAGCTTCTTGCTCTTTTTACTTGGACAATCTTTGACCATGGTGTCCTATCTTTCTTGAGGTGTTTCATGTAGCCGAGGGTGGAGCTTCATCATCCTTGGGATCATGTGTTTGGAGCTTGTAACCCTTGGAGTGACCTTTTTTTAGGTGGGTTATATAACTCTTAACCTTCTCTATTAATGCACCTTTTTCTACATGCATGCTACTATTTTCTATCTCTAAAATGTTTCCTTAACATGCTAGTATATGATGATAGACTCTAGAACATGGTTTATGTTGAGATCATGCTTGGTTTGGATGGAATCTGAAACCCTAGTTTTGTACCTGATCTTAGTGATTGTGGCACAATGATGTTTTTCCCCTATCTATTGATCTTGGTTTTAGTTGCATGCATGCGATCGAGTATTTTGGCATTCTATGAAGTTTTGGTTCTATTTTGGTTTGGTTTAAGTTGGTTCTCTCTCTTGTTTGAGATCCCTTTACATGGTAGTTTCATAATGCAAGTGTTAGGATTTTGATGACCGGTTTTGGGAGACATTTTTCCTTCTTGATGATGGTGGTGTTCCATGTTGTTCTCTTCTATTTTAGATGTGGATTACCTCCATTTCGATCTTGGTTACCCTTGGTTTGACAATGATCCTTGATCTTGGTGGTTGTTTGACCCTTAGAGGTCATTACACCTTGATCTTTTCATGGTATCAGTCCAGAGGATGCTTTGTCATTTGGTCAAGATACTTGCCCCGAATTAGCTAGGACCTTGCTTCTTTTTTAGAAGAGATATATGATTTTATGATGTTTGTGACCTTTACCCTTTTCGCGGTTGTGACATCACATCTATATTTTGTTGGTCACAACCCATGGTGTGGTTTGAGGTCAAAATAACCTTGGTTTTGGTTGGGTTGCTCCCCTTGAGGTTGGAGGTCATGACATGTTTGCTTTGGGTCGTCAAAACCCTAACCCTAGTTGGTCGAGACATCTTGCTTTGTTGGGGTAGTGACCTGGTTGATGGTTGAGTCGAGACGTGTTGCTCCTTGGTGTGTCGTGGTCATGACATCATGGTGTTGGTCGCAGTCGAGACACCATAGATGGTTGATGGTCGTGAGCCATGTTGGTGGGTGGTCGTGACACATGGTTGATGGATGGTTCAGACACATGTTTGAGTACTCAATCAATACACATCTATGAGTAATGTATAAGCCATGTATTGTGTTGTGTGGATAGTTGTTTCCTCAACCCTAAAGTGTTCCAAGAATATTGGAGGATCCATGTCTAGGGTTTAGTGCTGTGATGTATCTACAAAACCCTAATCAGATGAGCGTGGAGCCCTAACCCTAATGATGAGCTATGTGATGCGTTTGCTTTCTCTCCCTTAAGATAATTGTCTTTCTGTAATGCTTCTCTCTTTTGTTTATAAGCCCCTAACCTTGCAGGTGATATGTATGGCATGGCTTGAGTATGCTATGGTTGTGATTATATCATACAGTGTGGTGCTCATGCACACTGATGAGGCATAATGTAATGAAGCACATGTAGGGTTTAATGTGATACGTCCTATGACTCGATGATGGTTTGATGCCTTGAGAGGTGATATCCTCAAGTGATATGAATAAGGGATTGATATCCCACAGTGATGTGTAACATTGGTGTTGGCCTTGTGAATGTCATAGATTTGAGAACCATGTGGTGATTATGTGACAAGTTCACACCTTGTACATTTTATATCTTCTAGAGTTGCAATGCACCCTTACTTCTTGTAGAGTTTGTTTTGGATTTATACGTTGTAACTTTATTGATGCTAAAAGTCACCCAATTGGCTAACTAATCAAGTGGAACCCTAATCATGTAGGTGCCCTATGGCATAGATCCTTTCTAGTGTCAGCTTTAATTGTCAGATTGGTGAAACAAGTATAACTCGGAGCGCATATTTTTGAATATGCAACGGTGCAAGTCATGGGAACTCCTTGCATCTACAATTACAGGTTGTATGAGATGACCATGCATGAGCCGATCTCCTTGTGATATGGATGGCCATGCGTGAGCCACTCCTTTTAAGAATGACCATGTGTGAGCATGTTCTTCTAGCGTTGTTACCTGTACCAAGGTGGGTTAGGTGTTTTATATGGACATCCATGAGTGCACCGATCCTTTTGTTGACTATATGTCATCTTTTACAATTGATTGGTATGTCTCTACTATGTTTCTCTTGTGATGGCCAAGAGGTGTGGAGAGGTCATGTATTCTGAATCTTCCATTTGACCTTGTATGGCACCGATTTTGACTTAGTAGTGGTCGGTTGGACTTGGCTGGTAGGACCCAAATCCTCGGGGCAATAGTAAAAGACATAACACAACCGTAGTACGACTCAAATCCTTGGGGAAATAGTAAAAGATGTAACACAGCCGTGCAATATATCCTGCTTAGGGTTAGATATGAATAACATTGGTTAAGCCCCTTTGCCTTATCTATTTATTGATTTCTTGAATTATAAGACGGTAAGAGAAGTCAACTATTATACATGTTCTTCATATTCCTTTTTAGAATATAATTTTATCTACTATTCAGTAGTAGTTGCCTATTCTTGTTTAATCTTCATCATATATTGAGTACATATCAATTAGCTGAATCTTCTCTACCTACTTAGTATATTGTTTTATTTGCTTAGCTCATCCATGCTCTAATAGACTTTGGAGGAGAGTTATATCTCTTGCTGGGACATTTGGTCTCACCTCGTGGGTTTCTACATCTTTTAGGTGATCGAGTAAGAGGAAGTAGAGATCGTGTTGTTGGTGCTAAGTAGTAAGAGAATCAATAGTTGTTGCAAGGTTGAATATGCTGCTTATGTATAGAATTAGAGTCATATGTGTCATCCCTATAGACTCAGGTCCTCAACGAGGTTTTTGTTATACGTATCAATATAAGGTTTTGGCTTTATGCCCGTTGTGTAGAGATGGCATATACGTATATGAACATGTTATCATGTGTAATAGGATGTGTCTAGAGAGCCAGTGAACATTATATTGCATAATGTTTTGGACATGTGATATGTAATACATGTGGCTTTTGAGGATCCATACACAATATGATGTGACTCCTATGGTTTGATGAGATTGGTTTTGATTTCCTTTGTTTTATGGTAACACAAATGTTTAGTTTTAATTTTGTAGTTTGGTTTTGAGTTATCTCTCTTATTGTAGCATGGGGTGTCACAATATTTAAGATGTACAATCACTTCTCTAAGACCATCTGGTTTGAAACATAGGGACCACTTGCCCATTTGAAGAACCTGTACTTAAATGACCCAAAAAGAAGAAAGGGATACCCAAAAGCATTTTTCCTACCTATTTCTTTCACATAATACCCTGACGATAGTGAAAGCTACTTTTATAGTGACATATATGTCGAAGATAATATTATGACCCCAAAAAAATTAATAAACAAACTAAGAAAGAATCTCTTGGCAAATGATGTCCATGATAAGTTAAATCATTTTATGAAAGTGAATGGTTTTGATTAGAGGTTGGTATAAAACCATCTTTCAGTAAATTCTAGGCTCTACTTGCTCTGTTGATTATATAATGATTCCATTAGCTTGAGGACAAGCTAAATTATAAGTTTGGGGGGTTGATAACATCAATTTTTTGCACTTTTCATAGTCTATTCCATAATTAAAGTCATTAAAATAAATATTTACATGATTAACTTTGTTCATTTTACTCCCAGTTTATCAAAAACCAAGTTTTAATTTCAGTTTGCTAATATTTGAAAGAATTTGGTGCAAAAGTAGCAAAATTGATGGCTGACTATCGACACCTTGAATCCATCATTTGAAGATCAACAATTACATGTCAAACCATTGACCAATTGGGTTGACAGAATAGATGGACACACGGAAAAGACAATACATCTTGATTCCAAATCTAGTCGAGCCCGGGTATGGGGGGAAGCTGTAACAAAAAACGGTGGAGAGATGATGAAACCTCTCCAACCCTCATCATCGAGGATGGTCTATCAAACTCTCATCGACAGACCAATCGAGCTCTACCTCATCAAGAAATAAGGTCGATGAACTTATCGAGCAAGCCTCGATAGTACCCTAATGACCTGACATTGACAGTTTAGCCCATCGACAATTGCATCAATAGATTCTCATTGTTTCAAAAGCATTGACAACACCGTCAATAAAATAATCATCGACACTACCGTCAATGGATCAGATGTAGACCATCTATCGAGAGGCCATGTTGTCAGTCTAAAAGATCGAAACTACTAACGATCGACACAAACCTATCCAGGATTCAGATCATCGACCAAGAAAACTGACAGAAACAATTTGCGAGGTCGATGCCATGTGGACCAATCGAGAACAACAAGGCACAAGTATAAATAGTCCCCCATAGAGTCACATCAAACAATCCTAGATTATCGGTGTCAACAAGTTGAAAGGTTGCCGCAAAGTTCACAACCTAAGGACGATAGCCATCGACCAATCTAGATCTCTTGACCTAGGGTCATCGACCTCTCTCTTAGTGGCACAATCCACTTCCATCAACAGATTGATAGACCAACTTGTATGAATCTAGGATCATAAGAAGGAGAAGAGCCATCGACCACTGGCTATTGAGAGTTGGCCATCGACCTCTTGCTTGATCAAGCCAAAAGTTTGATAGATTAATCACTCGACCTACCTTTGTATTGAACTCTTTCTATTAATCTTTTACTTATCATGACTTATTCAAGCTGTAATTTGTTTCTTTCTTCTGTCATGTGTGGCTAAACTCCATAACTTTGGTTGGGAGTAGCCGTCAGGCCCTCCCAACCATGTAACTGTTCATTCTTCTATCTTATAGTATATATTCTTACAAGTTTTGTTTATATCACTACTACAGAAACAACATTCAATGTCGATTTTCTAGGCGTCAGTTATTTAGGAAACCCGACGCCTATAGAATTCAACGTCGGTGATTTAGGAAACCCGACATCTATATTTGAAGACCATCCAGACACGGGTATCGCTTTGTATTCAGCGTCGGCTGGGTAAAACAAAATCGACGCCTAAAATCGCCCACGAAATCCAATTTTCGAGCGAAAAATAATTGGCCCCAAAGTGTCACATACATCATCGGTTTTTTTAACTTCTAACTGACGCCTATATAAGATGAAAATTTGTGCAAAAAGTTCCAATTTTGGTGTCGGTTATCCTTTGATAACCGATGTCGATAATGGTTCCTGCCAAATAATTTAGGGCAAAGATTGTCTAATTGGATGTTGGTTTTTAAGGAACAACCGACGTCAAAGAGTTTAGGTGTCGGTTTTTTTGATAACCGACGTCGTTTACCAACTTAATAGACCCACGAACAGCAATTATTCCCCTTTCTTCTGTTTCATCGTGAAGCCTTTCTCTGCTCTTGCTGCGTCGCCACCCGCCCGCCCGCTGCTGCTCGCCGCCTGCTGCTGGTCGTCGACGCCACTGCTTCTCGCTCGCAACCGATGCTGCCTACTTCTCTTGCTGCCTGTTGCTTGCTCGCCATCAACGCTGCTGCTGCTCTACGTCGCCTGCTGGTCACCGCCACCGTCAACTGGTCACCTCCGCCTGTTGGTCGCCGCCATTGCCTCCTGCTTCCACTCTACTCTCTGCCGCCGCCTTTTCATCTACTTCTACTAGCTGTGACACAGGTAAACTTGATATTTCGTATGCTTCCACTAGCTGCATCACCGCTGCCTCCTACTTCTACTAGCCGTCGCCTTTTCATCCTACCCTCCTCCCGTGTGCTGTACGGCCATGGTCAAGCCATCACTGCCTGATCAAGCCTCCGCCTTGATTTTACTGATTTCCATCAACTAATTAGTATTTATATTGATTTGTATCTACTAGTTTGTATTTATTATCTACTAGTTTTTATTCATTTATCTACTGATTAGTAATAATGTACTATTTTAACTTGTCTAATTCTCATGCTTGACCTAATTCAATAAATTTTTATGCATGTTGAAATAAGATTCAAACCTGTCCATTCTATCATCCTAATTTGATTTGATTATGTGCTTTGAACCCTTGAAACATGCGTGTTAAAAATACATTGATGTTGAATGTCAAAATTAACTCACACGTGGGTCTTCTAAATGATTATGTGAACTCCTAAATCAGTAACATATATTATTCTTTGTGCACCCCAATACCTTGTGAATCATGTATGTGCCAGAAGGTGATTAAATGCCTAAATCTTGACTTGAAATATGACCTGGTATGTATGTTGATATATGATGCTCTAGTTAAAACTTCAAGATTGACCCTGATTCAAATCTTTGATATTTTTTTTTTGGTCGGCCAAAACTCTGTTGCTTTTTTTGTATTTTTTGTTCTTGTTAAGTACAAGCTAAGTGGTCTCAAAGTGAGAACCAGCCAAAATGGAGAAAACTATACATCATAAGAAATGAAAGTGGAATATCTATACATCAAGAGGGAAGAGAGAGAAAAAGCTTCAAAGCATCCCAACATAGAGCCTCACGCATCACAGCAGTATGAGCAGCAAAAAACCAAGCAGCCAAGAGCAGACTTAGAAGATCGCCAAAGCTGAAAGTCCAGAACACATCAAAGGAAAGCTCCCCTCTCCAGCCAACATCAGCCAAACCGGCAGCAGCATCTCGACACACCCACTGATCACCAGCAAGAACCAGCAGCATCATAAGCTAAACGCAGACCTAAAGACGAAAGTCAACACAACGTCCATCCCCAACCAGCATACCAGCAACACTACCAAAGAGCTCCAAAGAAAGAGATAAACTTCTACAGCAGAGCAAACCAACGCCAAAACTCCAGGACAAAAACAGAACAACAACCCCGCCAAGAACAAACACCAACTAACGAAAACTCAGCCAAAAGACCAACCCAACCAAGCTCAATGAAGCGAGCTCTGCCACTCCCCAAGGGATCAGCTCGACCACTTCATCAAAACAGCAAGAAAACCAGCAGAACAGCACCAGAAGGCCATCACAGCAGCTGCAGACGAACAGAAAAGAAACAAAAACCATCTCCAGCCCGCAGAACAACATCATTGTCAAAAGGCTCCAAAAAAGAAGATATTACATCCTCAGCTGAAAACCCCAACAAAACAGGCACAATGAAGCGAGCTCTGCCACTCCCCACGGGATCAGCTCAACCACTTCATCTAACCAGCAAAGAACACCATCAAATCAGCACCAGAAAGGCCAAACAACCAGGAACAGAGAAAACCAAAAGAGGACCAACACCCCAGAACAAAGAAGAGAGCTCTGCCACTCCTCTACAGGACCAGCTCTACCACTTCAGAAGGGCATCTGCATGAACCCCAGCAAAGAAGAAGCAAAGACCCACAAGACAGCATCAACAAGCACCCAGAATCACAAACTCATCATAAATGCACTTCCAAACATCCTCTGACGACCTATAAACCTCATCATGCACTCTCTTGTTACGCTCAAACCAAGAATGATAAAAAACAAGGCTGCTTAAGATAGCAATCTTACTACTTCTAGTTAAAGTAAGATCCTCCCAACTATGAGGAATCAAGATAGAAGACAAAACAGAACGAGCCAAATCCCAAATACTATGAACAAAAGAGCAGTCAAACATCAAATGACAACAATCTTCATATCTAGACTTGCACAGAAAACACATAGAAGCAAGAGAGATACCTCTTCTTCTCAAAAAGTCGGAAGTAGGAATCCGATTATGTCTAGCCTTCCACAAGTGAATAATGGCTCTTTTATGAGTATTAATGTTCCATAACCAGGAAAACCCATCATCCACAGGGCTATGATTTCTAACAGCATTCCAGAAATCAATATACTTAGGAAACTTCAAATTCATAAAAGTAAGATAATCATCCCTCGTGGTATCAAACTTCTCAGCTTTAAGATGATTCAAGATGACCTCCTGGTGCCTATTAGTACATTTCAGCATACACCACTCAGAATTTTTGATAATAATATCCACCTTAGCATCCCAGGGAAGGCTAGACATAGAAATGAATTTCCTTCCAACAAGATCACTAAGAAAGACACCATCAGATATCCAAGGATCCTGCCATAATAAAGTATTAGACCCCGAACCAATATGGCATTTAGTATGAGTCTTCAGCAAATCTCTCACTCTAATGACACTGTTAAACAACCAAGAAAAGTTAGGAGAGACATTAATCATCCAAAAGGATATCTTTTTTAAATATTTCTCTGAGATCCATTTGACCCATAACAAATCCTTCTTGCTAGCTACATTCCAAGTATTAACAAGTAAACAAGCAAGAGACATATCTCTAGCCTTCTTGAGACCAAGACCACCTTCCTTCTTAGGCTCGGTAACTTTATCCCACTTCACCAAATGGAGGTTCCTCTTAGAATCAGTGCCACTCCAAAGGAAATCCCTACAAATCTTATCAATATGATCCAACGTAGAGGCAGGGAGAGGAAAAGAAAACAGCCAGTAAGTGTGCAAATTGCGAAGAGTAGACTTGATAAGCTCCAACCTAGCAGCCATAGAAAGAAGTTTAGCTTTCCAAGAATCCAACCTGTCTTTGACTTTATCAACAAGATTAGAACAAAGCTTCTTAGATAATTTCCCAGTAAACAAAGGAAGCCCGAGATACTTAGAGGGAAACGAACTTTCCTTGAAACCAAGAACCTCCACAATAGGATCCTTGATAGCCCCTTTACTGAAGATAATAAAGCTCTTAGAAGAGTTAACATGAAGACCAGACATCCTACCAAAATCCAGAAGAATATCATTAATGGCACTAGCATTATCTTTATGAGCCTTGGAAAAAATCATAAGATCATCAACGAAGATAAGATGAGAAATATCATAATCTTTAGAGGCTCTAATGGGGGAAATCTTGCCCTCCATCTCAGCCACATTAATCAGCTCAGTGAAACCCTGCATAGCAATAACAAACAGATAGGGAGCGAGGGGATCCCCTTGTCTCACACCATTAGACGGCCTAAAAGGCTCAGAAGGTTCACCATTAACAAGAACCTGGTAAGAAGTAGAAACAAAGATCTCCTCAACCCATTTAACCGACAAAATAGGAAACCCCATCTTCACCATGACAGAAAAGAGATAATTCCAGTTAACTGAATCATAAGCCTTAGTAATATCAGCCTGAATACACATCATATTATGACTAGAATGCTTCTTAAAGTCACTAAGAATCTCATTGGTGAGTAAAACAGCATCCCTTATGCTTCTACCTTTAACAAAAGCACATTGCCTTTGATCAATAATTGAAGGAAGAACCTCCTGAACTCTATTGGCAAGAATCTTGGACAAGATTTTATAGAAGACATTACAAAGAGAAATAGGTCTCCAATTCATAATGTCAGAAGAGTCACCACCTTTGGAAATGAGAGTAATGAACGTCTTGTTAGCCTCCCTCAGAAGCCTACCATTGGCAAAGAACTCCATGATAGCATCAGCAACATCATCCCCAATAACACTCCAAGCATTCTTATAGAAAGCATCATTGAAACCATCAGGGCCAGGACCCTTATCATTCTTAAGATTCTTGACAACATCATCAATCTTAGCTCTAGTAACACCACGTATAAGAGAAAACTTTTGGCTAGGATTAAGGGTTTTACCTTTCCTATCACCCTTCCAAGCATAAACACCAGCAGAATTAGCATTAAACAAACTACTATAGAACGAAGAAATATATCTCTTGATATCATCAGGACAGTGAGAGATAACACCATCAATATTGAGCTTTTTAATAGAATTAGAATTCCTTCTGACCTTCATCGAAGAATAGAAAAAATATGTATTAGAATCCCCTTCTTTGAGCCAAGAGACCCTAGATTTCTATTTATAAAAAGCTTCTTGGACCTTAGCACAACTACTAGCTTCCAACCTCAAAGATTTGGCTTTAGCACGAAGGTCTTCATCAGTAGGATGTAAATCAGCCTCAATCTGAGCTTGAAGAGCATTAAAATTAGCAACCTTAGCTTTATCATTCACATCCCCATAAGTATTCTTATTCCATTTAGCAAGCTCAATTCTCAATAAGGCAAGCTTCCTGTACAACCTATAAGTAGCAAACCCATTAACATTTGTACTCCAAACCGATTTAAGGATGTCTTGGAATTGAGTATGCTGAACCCAGGAATTAATGAATCTAAACGGAGACTTAATCTTCCTAGGATGCCCAATAGTGAGAAGAATTCTTTTATGGTCGCTAACAATGTTGGAAATAGCTTCTCCAGAGAACTCCTCACAAAAGGAAAGAAACTCAGAATTATAAAGGATTCTATCAATTCTAGAAGTAGCAAAACCACTACCATCCTGATTGTTACTCCAAGTAAAGAAAGGCCCCTGGAGATCTAGATCAAAAAGGCCACAGTTCAAGGTGCAATTATTAAAATCATCCATGGAACATTTAGTAGGCAGCTGTTTACTAATCCTTTCACTAGATTTTCTGACACAGTTAAAATCACCCATAAGGATCCACGGTTTATTCACTTTATGAGAGAAACTATCAATCGATTCCCAAAGAGAAATCCTATCTTTATCCGGATTATGGCCATACACAGCAGACAAAAACAGACAAGACTCTCCAAAAGAAACGCCCATATGGACCACCTGATCATTCTCTTCCAGCTTAATGATAGAACAATTATCCTCCTTCCATAAAACAAGAATTCTACCCAAAGGATGAGACAGATGATTAGAAATCCAGGAGTAGTTAGGGAAGTTCTTCGCCATAAAACTAGACAGCTTCTTATACCTCAACTTAGTTTCAACCATGATAAAGATGTCACTACCTGCCTTCCTAATTTCTTCTTGGACAGAGATAATCTTATTACTAATCCCTCTTACATTCCAAGAAGAAATAGAAAATGAAGGAATCATTTGATCACCCGGGCTGTTGAACTGTCAGCCTCAGTATTTTCAGAAGACAATTGGAGCTCAGCTTGGATAGGAGAGTATTGAGGGTTTTCAACCCTATGATAGATACCAACATTCAGCTTAGCTTGACATCTAGGAGGATCTTTAAGATTGATATTCATCATAGCACTGGTGACAGGAGCCGAAGATGCCTGCGAACTCAAAATACTACTCGGAGAATCTGCTGAAGCAAAATGAGATAGAACCAGAGTCAAAGGAACTGAAGAAATAGATTTCTTATCACAACTGGTTTCAAATCCCTCATTAACTTCTTTAGACAGTCTGAGATCTTCAATAGCAGGAATTTCCTCACTTAATTTTTCTTTTGCTCAACTGATTTCCCCTTCGTCAACTATCTCCTCAATTATATATAAACCATCATCAACCGTCCTGACAGTAGATGCCTCCCCGCAATGGATTTGTTCCTGCTGCTTTTTAACCTCCCAAACCTTCTTAACAGTTTTCGAAGCTTGCTGAGATGGTCTGGCAATGGCAGGAGCTGGACGGCATTCCCCATGCCCCAGGAAACCACATTTCGTACACTTATAAGGAACCCATTCATAGTCTAGATCGACAGCTTGCTCATCACCTTCATCACTGAGCAGAGAAAGCCTATTCGGAAACAGAGCATCCCTATTCATCACAACCAATATACGAGCCCGTTCAATACAACTCAAGTTTAGAGTATTTTCATCCATTCTAATCGGAGTCCCAAGATAGGAGCCAATTCTTTCAAATGTCTGAACATCCCATAACTCCATCAGAAGCTTACAGATATCGACCCACACTGGGGCATCCTCCAGGACCGGCTTCACCTGCTTCTCACCAATGGACCATTTCTTTAAGATTACCGGTCGCCCTCTGACAAACCAATCCGAACTCAGCACCATCTCCAGGTCCTTCTGGCTAGATAATCTCACCAAGAAGAAACCGTCACCCCGATAGTAAATTTCAAAGCCTTCTTACGTCCGCCATACCCCAGAGAAGTGGTTGGCCAGAGAAGGAATATGCAGAGCAAAATCAATTATGTAACCCAATAGGCACTTGCTCCATCGGTCCGCATTCTCCCTTGATTCTCTCTTAGGATAAGAGATTTTCCCATCTATAATGGTAACATCCGTCTTCTTCAGATCAGTAGGCTTCCCATCTTTCCGCGACTGTAGTGACTCCTACTTGATCGGAGACAAATCTGAGACCAGATCTGGCGCCTTCCCTGACTTACGAAACTCCTCAGATCTACTGTTCTCACCACACCATCGTGCATTACGGTACAGAGGCCGGACCACCGCCGCCTCTTTCCCAGTCGCCTTGTCGCCCAGAGCGGAGGAGTCGGGAGCCATCAATATCCCATAGGTTGAGCCATCCTCAAATTTACTATTTAGTATATGGAATCAAGGTTTAATTATTTACTATTTAGTATTTACTAACAAGCATGATTAATGATGTTACACAAAACTTAGGATATGAATGATGAAATTAGGTTTGTAGGTATAAGATGAAAACATACATGTATTTGTTGGCTTAGAAACCCGTCCAAGATTTACTCATTAGGAGTAAATCTTGGATAGTCCCCAGTTTGGGATTGTTCTTGAACACCTAATCTCACTTAGGATGTAAGTGTATAATGTGTATTGGGTTTTTAAGAAAATTTCGACAACATTTCCCCATTTGTTCTCTAAGTACATATGTACTTAGAGAACAGTGGGGAAATGTTGCCGAAATTTTCTCGAAAACCCAATACACATTATAAACTTGCTAGTGAGATTAGGTGTTCAAGGATGGGATAGGTGGTACACATTTATTATATATAAGAATGACATCACATGTATTTGTTGGCCTAGAAACCCATCCAAAATGTACTCATTAGGAGTAAATTTTGGATAGTCCCCGATTTCGGACTGTTCTTGAACACCTAATCTCATTTAGGATGTTTTAACCATTAATTATATATAAGCCCTTAAACCCTAAAGTTTCAACCATAAACTCTAATTTTTAACTGTAGACCCTAATCTTGTCCTAATATATACTTGTTTTCTCTTTGATCATAGAATGGATAGATCATGGATGTCCATTCACAATCGCTGCACCCCAGAGTTTATATATGGTCTTGATCAGTTTATTAGATTTGCCGAGGAACATAGGAAAGAACCTGGAGATAGGTTCTACTATCCATGTAGGCATTGCGGTAACAACTTGAAAGTCAGCACTGGTGACGAAATCAAAAGTCATATCATGTGCAACGGGATTGTACAAGGCTATACAGAATGGCACTGGCATGGAGAGATTTCAAACTTGAAACCAGTGGATGTCGATAGCAGTGCTTGGGTGGAAGAATAAATTGCCTCCGATGACGTAGATGTGAACGAACCAGTTCCAGTAGACATCGTTGATGCAATGCTGGATAGTTGTAGGGTAGAGCACACCGATCCACCTCCTATCTTTAGAAACATTGTGCATGATGCTGAGATACCGTTATACACAGGCTGTGCTAAGTTTACGAAGCTTAGCGATGTGTTGAGATTGTTAAATGTTTGCTTTTTTAATATCAATATCATTTTTAGATTTGATGTTTCATTATCTTCTAGTTAATAGAAATGCTAAATGTTTACCTTTTTAATGACATTTTCAGATGGCTGACCATGATGAGCATGAAGTCCATGATGAGCATGCTGTCCATGATGAGCATGGTGAGGATACCAATGTAAGTTCTAAAAACATATCCTGTATTTCTATAAAATTCATTATCTTCTAGTTATGTCATATATCCTATATTTCTATATTGGGCTAATTCAGTGTGTTTATTTTTGTCAAATTTTAGGTTGATGATGGACATGTACCCATTGAAGCACTGGAGGAACTTGATGCGCATCACCAAACACTTAACAAGAAAAGGGGCATCACTCTGTTGAAGAAGTTAATAGTGCTAAGTGGTAGTGGATCCATATTGGCTGTGGAGTTTGATAATGGAGGAAATGCAATTGGAGTGAACCGCAATAATTTTGTAAACTATCTTGGGGTTGTCACTCGAAGCCATTGTGGTGTTAAGTATGATAATTGGCATAAAGTTCCTCAGGCGAAGAAAGACATGATATGGAAGGATTTATGCGTGAGTTATTATTATTTGCAATTCTATTTTGTAGATTACAAATTCTATTATTTGCAATTCTATTTTTGGATACTAGTTAAAAGCAATTCTATTTTACAGAATCTGTTTGCATTGGATGAGAAGCTGCATCGTAAAAGCGTGATGCAACACACTGGAAAGATGCTAAGGAACTATAGGACAAATCTCAATAGAGAATACATAAAAGATGGTGATAAGAAGAAGAAGTCATCCCTTGAACAGTGGAACTTCTTGGAAAAAGAAGATTGGGACACGTTTGTTGCTTCAAGAAAATCTAAAAAATTCAAGGTATTAAGTGAGGCGCAAAAAGCAAGGCGTGCACTGAATGCGCATGACCACACTATGGGTCCAAAGGGCTATGCAAGTGTTCGCCAAAGACTACAGGCGGAGTCTGCTTCTACTCAGGAGTCCTCTACTACATGTGCCACACCCATGCCTCACCATGATGTCTGGATAGCTGGGAGGCAAAACAAGAAGGGTGAAATAAAGAAGCCCGTAACTGCTGAGGCAGCTGCAAAAATGGTAAAATATAACTCTTAGAGCAATCATTTGAATATTGATTATTTGTGGTGTTAACTTATCAATTTCTATTGATGGTGATTAGTGGGAGCTGCACGAGCAGAGGAAACAAGGCACGTTCATCCCTCAGGGCACAAGGGAAGAATTGACAGTTGCTCTAGGTAACCCAGAGCATCCTAGATGTGTTAGGGGTGCATGCGCTGGTGTGGGCATCAAAGCATTCTTTGGGCCATCCCAGCGCAAACCCAGAGCGGGACTTTCACAAGAAGAGGTAACCTATTCTTTTTTTAGAATGTTACTGCAAAAGAGAATTCAATAATAAGAAGCTAATGTTTCTTTTATCCATGTATAGGAGAATAAAAGAGTCGAGGATATAGTTGCTAAGAAGGTCAAGGAAGAATTGCTGCGGTGGCAGGCATCTCAGGCTTCTAATTAGCCTATGGCGACCCACTCTTCTCCTGATGCACAGACTGAGAGTAATCCTATAGACCCACCACCTAACACGTCTGTTGTAAGTATTGTTTATGACATTGTAGCTAGTCTTTTCAAGATGATATGTTTTCAAGATGATATGTATATATGTATAACATTCTTTACGTAAATTTGTAGGCGTTGAATCCATGCCGCTTAAGAATGCAAGACTATATTGTTGCAGAGGTGCAGGCTTACCCGTCTCTTCCTGGGGCAACGTTTCACGGGACTCCAATGCCACAGGGTACATTCGTATGAGCGCGATACGTGTATTACCCAATTGGAGGGAAGCTACATTGCCATATGCCCACCTGGATATTGATACACTTGCTGAGGCAGAAGGCGGGGTGATATTGTGGCCCAAAGAAGATGTCATCTACACTACTAAATTGTAAGATGAATTTACATTACTTTAGATTGTTAATGTGTATATATGAGGTCAATTGATCTGAAATTATATATACAGGTTAAAAAAAAGACACCCGGAGCATCTAGGCCTCCACCTCCACTTCCTGCATTACCAAGTTGGGTTCCAACTGACCTAAAATACCCGTTAGGTCCTGCTTGTAGGGGAATGGCATGTTGTCTACGAGCACATAATATACATTGCCCTATAATTGTTTCTTTAGAAGCGAATTATGCAGGTCAATCATACGAAAGCTCTTTATTTATACAAGATATTATTGAGCTATTTTTATATGATTGGCTGAATACATCAATGATAGAGACATGGATAAGGTGAGATCTTATTTATACATCCATATACCCTGTGTAAGATCCAGTGATCTGGTTTCTTATATATTAATGCATACGTAATACATGTTTTGCAGCTACTTAGTCGAAAATCAATGTAAACAATTTACATTTGACCATGTGGGATTTTTTATTCCATCATTGATTAGTCTGGCCCTGATAGTGTTCAACAATACTGTATAGACGCTTTTACAATTTTCGGTCAGCAAAAGAGGACAATAATAATAGCTCCATTCAATGTCAAGTAAGTTTACTTTACTTATAATTTGGACTTAAGAAAATTACATTTTTATTGTGGATTTTGAGTTATTAATTTTTAACCTTTTTACCTCTAGCGGTAGGCATTGGGAGTTACTAGTTATTCTCCCTGGGACGTTCACTGTTTATTATCTAGATCCTGCGGGGAGTACATTGAATACTAAAATTGGACACGTAATGAGATTGCCATTATTCTGGTGAGAAATATTTCATTTTTATATCCGTTAACATATGTTATTACATTACTATTTAATTATGCAATTTACTGTGTTACATTAACATGTAGGGGTTTAGATGCATTCAAAAAGGCTGAAGGAAAGGTCCCCAGGAAAAAGAACCAGCCAATAATTTGGGAGAACGTAAAAGTAAGTTCCCGACTCCAATGTATATATTATTTATGTGAACTGTGCTTAGTTGTATTTTTTAATATTTTGTATGTTTCAATTTATAGTGCGCTACAAAAGACAATGGTTGGGCATGCACATACTATGTGATGCGATTTATGCAGATGATTATCCAATATGCCGCATTGGACATCGATACCATACATGGGGTATTATATATAGTCTCATTAGTTAGTATGAAATATATCAATCTTATTTTTATATTATTACTTATATATATACATCATTCTCTTTGCAGGTGTTTAAAACTAACCATACTATAGGTAAATGCTTAAAATATGTACATGCTCCATATACGATGGAAGTATTAAATGAAGTAAGAGAAGAATGGGCAAGAGCCATACAAACAGTGGGGACTGTAAGATATAATTGGGATGCTGATAGTGATGTTGAATGATATTTTGTAAATGAATATTTTTGAATGTTTATACATGTCTGAATGTTTCTACATGTATTTGAATGTTTCTACTTGTGTGAATGTGAGAATTGAATTGATGTCTGAATGTATCTACTTGTGTGAAAAGTATATTTGTTGATTTTGCAGGTTTGTGGCCTGTTTGTTGGCTGATATCAATGGATGTCATAAACCTGCAGTTCAAAACTGAACTGCAGGTTCTCATCCTACTGACCAGCCACAGCATGCCTGCAAATTGATAAGAAAAAAAAATTAAAACATAGGCATCTGTTATTTATAGAAAACCGTCATCAAAGCTTACAACATTGGTTATTGGATAAAAACTGCCGCCTAATGTGACAAACAACCCGACCGTGCAGGAAAGCACGGCCGTGGTGGAAATGGCGTCAGTTATTCGTATAAAACTAACGCCTATAGTACTAAACATGACCGTGGCGTCTGGGAATATGGCGTCGGTTTTTTAGTTGCAAACCAACGCCAGATAGTGTCCTAGATGGCGCCCTTTTTGTGGCGTGAAGCCTTTTGGCGTCGGTTATAAAACCGACGCTGAAGAGTTCGACCTTTAGCGGCCCCCACATAGGCGTCACTATAGAACCGTCACTAAAAGGGCATAAACAACCGACGCCAAAGGCCTATTCTGTAGTAGTGTATACTCTTGTTTTACTGTGTTGTTTGATGATTAGCTACCCTCTTCTGACGTTTGATATGAATATTGTTTGAGAGAATGATTTCAATGAGATCTGGATTGTAGGTTAGTAACAAGACACGAGAGTGAAGGGTTGTTATAACAAAAGTCATATAGTATTTCTTGATATTTTGGTTATTATCTCTCTCAAGAGAGAACCCCTTAGATAAAAATATGTCCAAATCTCGAGAGAAGGAAGGAACAAATATCTTTTATGACTATTTGTGAAGTGAGTTTAGAATATATATAATCTAGGAGTGAAGATTTTACATAGTTGTGGTTGGTTTGAATGGTGAAACCCAATCCAAGTCACTTTTTTTTGTCAGCTAAAAACTCTGTTGCTATTGATTCCAAAACTTTAGGTACAAACATAAGTGCATCCCCTAGCTATTGATTCCAAAACTTTAGGTACAAACATAAGTGCACTCCCTAACCCTCAAGGGAGGGTTACCAAGGCAAACAAAGGAAACAAAGGTCTTGTATAGAAGACCCAAAGGAAAGAGAGATGTAGAGAGAAAGACAACAAAGGAGTCATTATACAGAAAAAAACCAATGATACTCCACCCAAATAGTAAAGGAGCTCCACTCTCAATATGCACACCCACAAATTGTGAAGACTTTACAGTTGGAGAGGAGAGCATCAACTGACTTTAGTATTTGAACTCCCTTGTTGGCATCAATCCAATATCACTCAAACTACTATTGCTAAAGAAGAAATTTATCTTCAACACCGTCCTACTATACCAAACTGGATCATAAAAGCGACTTCAGCAGCTATACGTCAACATCAATAGCTAGAAATAGGGGCCTAACTCCCCTTCTCATTGGCATGAAACTCGCTTACTGAATGTAGAAGAAGGAGGATACCAGATTCAAACCTCCACGCCATCAAACGCCAGCACCGAGTCTTAGAAGCTCATACAAAAATAGAAAGAAACTAAAGGAGCACAGTTGCCACTGACACATCTCCTCCTATCACCAGCCACACAAATAACCAATCTGCAACAGTTAGATTAGTTACACCAATCACCAGAGGATCAATCCTAGACTCCCACCACTAACCATAAATCACACCCAGAAAAGTGTGGTTGAAGAAACCAAGTAGACCTCTAGAAACCAAGCAACAGATGAAACCGTTTTAGAAAAGATTACTAAAAAGCAAGTATCAGGAAGAGAAAAAGAGGTGAGGATAGAAGGTTAACCCCCATCCTTCCTTTTACTAGTATATTTTTTCCTCCTATTTTGCATGAACTTGCTGAAGTCCAGCGAGTCGGCCTCCCAAGGAATAAGGTCCAGTTTAGAATTGGAATCCACATTAGACTCATTGTCTTCGTCAAATAGCTTCTCCTTTTCTGGATGGAAATCTATGGAGAGATCGTTGCTATTCCAAAATCTATTAATCTTCCATGAAGAAGAACTCATCTCACCTCTACTTCTCCTGCTCAACTCTAGTTCCAATCAAGGTTGAGATTCCCATCACAGATTACCGAAGAGGACCCATCCATGTCAGGTTCTAGGATACCGAGCAGGATATGCGACTTTTGCCTTCCAGCAACTGAAAGAACAACATCCTTGACCTTTTGAGTAATAGATTCACAGAGAGCATCATCTACTGCAGCAGAGTCATCAGCATGAACTTCCACCTGCTTCGAAACTTTATCCCCTTGACCTGCCATGGAAGACTTCTTAGAAGCCTTTTTGGCAATGTCTCGAGCACCTTGAGATTTCCCCACCCCGACCTGAAGGTCACTTTCAGGCGGGGCTTTCCTCATCTTCATAGAGTAGCCAGTAGCTATGTGTCCAAATCTCTTGCAGTTTGGGCATATCATCAGTTTGGCAACATCCTCCGCCTTCAGAGTCTTGGGCATTGAGTCAACCTCTACCATCGTCTCCTTCGATAGCTTGGAATCAAACTTCATCTCAATGCACACCCGGGCATCACCAAGACAACCTGCTGCAACCAAAAGATCATCTGCATCCACAGGCCGCCCAATGGTACTCGCAACACAGGAAATGTGATTGCGAGTCCAGGGAATTCCCAGGTTTTCAACCTTGAACCATATCGGAACATGAATGAAGGAAAGAAGTTGAAGAGGAGCGCCCGGTTTCCACGAGTGAGCCACAATCAATGACCCATCCATGAACCACGGGGCTTCATCCAAGACCCTGTCCCTTTCACTACTAGAAGGCATTTTGATGATGTATCCCTCTCTTTCCTCGGAAGCTACTTCAACTGGGCCGCTTGGTCTCCACTGCCTTCGGATCCAACCAAGAAGTTGACCAGCAAATGGCTTTCGACCAACAAATCTAATGGAACAATACTCCTCCCAGTTAGGCATGATGATGTCCTGGCTAGAAATGGAGGCACACCTCTTCCCATTCTTGATTGTCGGCTCAACAAAGTCCAACAGCTCCAAATCAACCTCATTGCGATCCAATCTATTAAAATGGAACCAATCAGCAAGTTGAAAGGATGAGGGGGCCCTTTCTGATATGGGCGATGTTTTGGTAGGATTGGCGGTGGCGGACACTTGAGCTTTGTCCTTGCGCGACATATCTGCAGTTGTGACCTAGGCAGAGGGACCTCCATCTCCATTTGCCACCGATTGGCAAGTTGGAGGATTTGAAGACTCAGCGGCCTGACCTTCGCCCACTCTGTAGCTCATAGATCGCCCTCACCCTTGCCCCCTTCCTCTGCATCCGTGTTCGTGACCCATCTTCATGAAAATCCAAGTCACTTTTTATCATTGTCTCACAATTTATCATTGTCTCACAATTTATCTTTATTTATTTTGGTTTTCTATAAACTTAGATTTATTTCTCGATTAGATTCATTTGTTCCTTGATGGGGACACCTTCAAATTCACTTAATTGGTTCGAATAGACTAAGCTAAGACCGCTTCATTTTCATTTTGTTGTTCTCCTTGTCCCTGTGTTCAACCCCCACTACTACAATAGACTATGTATTGAGTTGTGGATGTCTCTTATAGTCAGGTATAAATTTTGAAGTCTGATATCTTTGACTGGACAAACATGTTTACACTTTTGACCCACAAAAAAGAGCGATCAGAGGGGTTCATTTTTAATAAGAAAAATCTTATTGAAAAATATGCACAATTAGATTGAAAAATGAAAGGCCCCTATGGCACAGTGACAAATCAATAAATAGTTTGGTTCTATGAAAAGAATGAATAAAATCAAGGATATATATAAAATGGATGGTAACACCTCTTCACAATATTGAGTATAGCAGACTGACTCAAATAGAGAAGGTCCCTTTGTAGCATCTTGGACATGGAAATCAATGTGATCATTTCACACATGAAGAGTGATAATCCCTCCTTCCAAATATCATAGGACATGCCAGGTCCTGAATTGTGTCAATCACCACTATGTCACATGGGATGAAAAATCATCCTACATGAATGGGGACATCTTCCACTACTCCTATTGGATTTGTGAACGTGTGATCGTCCAATTGAATTCTCATTCCATTTTTTTCCATATATGTTAGTCCAAGTCTCTAAGCTAAGGTGAGAGGCATCAGGTTGATGCTTGCTCCCAAATCTTTGAGTCCTTTCCTTTCCACACTATCTCTAACATTGAAGGGGATAGTAAACGCCCCAGGGCCGCTCTTCTTCATTGGCATCTTGGCTTGAACAAAAGCACCAGACGTCTTTGCCAACTGTACAATTTTGATGTGATCTCCTCTCCTTTTCTTTGTAATTAGATCCTTCAAGAGTTTTTCATAAGTAGGAATCTCTTTAATAGCGTCCAAGAATGGCACGTCAAGGTGTAGCTTCTTCACAATTTCCATAAACTTCCCGTATCTCTTCTTAAGATGATATTTTATTAACTCGTACAGAAATGAGACCCTTGGGGAATATGAGTTTTTATTAGCAAAAACTTCTTATGTTGGGTCCGATCCCCTTTCTTTAGTAACTTTCTTCCCTTTTCCTTTCTCTTAAGGTTTGTCCTTATTGGTGGCTTCTTCCTCCTCAGTTACTTCTTCCACCATAATTGGTTTAGGTTGTGTCTTGATACAAGCTTCATTTTCTCTGTCATCCTTCCCTTATTGGTTTTCTAATACTTTTCTGGAGCGGAGGTGGCCATCTTTGGAGTCTCTATATTAGAGGGGTCTTTCCTTGAGGGTTCTTTATCAGTTCAGACAGTTGCACCAGTTGTTGGTCAATTTGTCTTAGATGCATCTGCATATCGGACATTTGAGCCTGCATTGAGGTTAAAACACCTAAGTTGGTTATGGCTCTTTGGGTCAATTGATCATTCACCGAGACTTGTCTTTTTGGAAAATCAAACAGTTGAGTCATCATGTCTACTTGATTGTGTTGGATTTTACATGGTAGGAGTAGGCAGTGGAAATAAAAATTTTACTTGACTATAAACCCATAACCAGCAGATCGCATTAACATCTATATAATGGGAAGGATGATTTTAGAAAGATATACCTGGTCCTGAGGCTTTCTCACTGACAATACCTCATAGCTAATGCGTTCTTCAACCACTTGTCTTTGACGACATCTGTGTAGCTCCTGGTCTTGACTCGGACTGTAGTTAACAATTGTTCTCCTGAGCGGTAGAAATCTCCCACCTCTATAGATAGTCCACATGGACCACTGAGAACTCTAGTATTCCTGTCCCAAAGGACACTAGAAGGAGTCATCTCCTTCTATCAGTGTACTATTCATCGACACACTCTCCCGCAACTAGTTGCTTTTCTACAGTTGTTTTTCCCTCGTTATTCCTCCCTGGACATGTAGAACTTACTTGGGCTCTCTCGGTTACCACAACCAGAGAGGACAACAACTTTGTAGAGCAACTGATGTTCTGAGTTGTGTGTTCTGAGAAGCCTCCAGTACCCCTCTATATATAGGATGGGTCAGGGTCAGGGTTCTCAACCCCGGGCAATGTGAGACTAAAGTGGGAGTAGAAGGGTCTGGAATTTCCATGAATAATTTGCACTGCGGCAGGCGAACCGGTCGTTTCATAAATGAAACTATCATTTGGTAAGGTGAGCCAACCGATTCACTTGTGAACCAATCAGTTGGGAGTGTGAACCGGTCATTTCACTTCCCAGACTTGCCCACAATTGACTTTCCTTGTTCGTTTCTAATTAATACAAATATTAATTCTTGTCCCAATGGAATTGACAAGTGAAATGGAAAACTTTTTCTCACAAATTGGGACAACCCAACAGTACTCGTTTGGACATGTGAACCGACCAATTCACCAGAGTGAACTGGTTGTCTCACTGGCCATTAGTTGATCGGTTCAACCAGTGAATCGGTCGGTTGGTGGTCCAGGTTGTGCAGAACACAGTCAATTCAGTTCTCAATCAATCTGACACTCAAATCAGTTGGTTCAAAACTTGAACTTAATGATTTTGAGTCACTATTGATTGAATGTTTGATTGAGTACCTAAACACTTTAGTAATTAATCCAAACATCATTCATGGATAAACTCCTCTTCCAGGTTAATCCTTTTTGTGACCCTATAGATCCCATTTCACGTTGGCAGTGAATGTCTATAACTAACTTATGACATCACAAGCAAATAGAGATACCTAGTTGCACATCAATGCGACCCAAGTGAAAAGGAAAGTTGGAGAAAAACTTTCAACTTACAATCTGTGATTGGTGTTCCAGTGTTGTATAATTCCTTTGTCTATGATATCCTAAATGAACTCAAGGCATGGAACTGTCATCCTTTCAATGTTCATTCATGTTCCTTGATCCAAAGCAGACTGTTTGAGGTATGTGTGCCATCAATATCACATATTGACTCCCACATGCATGCACATGCCTTTCTCAGTCTCACTTATCAAGTGGCCATTGACATCATAATCCATTAGGAGGGACAAATCCCATATCTATCACTCACAGTCAAAACCACATGTGTCAAAGTCACCCAACCATCACCTTTATAACAATCCATATTTCAAGATTGTATTTGATGGTGTCAAAGTGTACCCAACGACATGTGATGAGTGTAGTGATTTCAGGTCTAAGAATCACAATCACCACCATCACTATGAGAGTTGACTCTGACTACCATGTCATGGTTCCATGTGTCACTCTCACGGTGGGTCTGTCCGGTACACTATTCTCCAACATGTATCCATGTGCTTGGTTTGATATCATATATCATGACTAATGAGACATTGTCATCAACCAACACACACTCTAGTCTTGATGTGTCATTATTGTCTATCAACCTTCCACAATGATATCCGACTAGGGACATAACAAGAATGTACATACTCTTAGCATCAGTATTGTCATGGGTTAACAACCTAACTCCACTCTACACCTCAGGCGCCAACATAAGGTGTACAATATAGTTAAAGTTGCCCGTCCCTGAGTGGATCAAACACATGAATATATAAATGCACTGAATAAAGAGCTTCCATACATAAACCAAATTGTTCATTACATAGGGGCCCGAAGGCATAGGAGTTCTATAGAAAAAAACTTAATACATGAGAAACTAATTACAGAAGAAAAGAACATAATCTAAGAGTCCCATTTAGCTTTAGCATCGCCATGATAGATCTGATTTTTTTTTGTGAGCCAGCATATAGAGTAGTGACATCATCTTACTTTCATTATGAGCATCATAATCAGACGGTACCTATAAAACATATGCAATTGATACGCGTCAGCACAATATATACAAATATATTGTACTGAGTACGCCTCTGCATCATTCAATTTACTTCTTTTCATACTTGGCAATAAGGATAAAAGTAAACTTGGCAGTTTAAGTAATTACAACAATATATCAAATACTAAGCAAAAGTTTGTTAACAACAAGGAACATGTATCTTTTAAGCATATTTTCCATCATATTTCTCATACATCCGCCACTAATGGCTTTGATGTTTTTAGGCCTTTATGATCTACTACCAAAGAGTTTGAGATCATTATATGTGTGATCTACTACCAAAGAATTTGAGATCATTATATGTGTGATCTACTACCAAAGAGTTTGAGATCATTACACATGTGATCTACTGCCAAAGAGTTTGAGATCACTTTCCATGCACTAGACTACCAAGTGCTTACATGATGGACACTATATATTATGTTTGCATGTGTTCGAAATTATACATATAGAAATTCAAGAATAATATAAAATCATGCATAGCATCATACAAGACATTCATTTCATTCAATATTTTATGCCAAGTGTTCTACTACTCATATATCTCAACCATAAAGTATAGTAAGCCAACAAGAGGTAATGGCGTACCTTCTATTAAGAAGTGGGGAGTCCAGAGATGCTCCTCACTGGTACCTTTGATTTCCTAAAATTATTGGAGATTTGGTATTTATTAGTTATTTTGTTCAAATCACCATTATTCTAAAGAGTATATAAAAGGCCTTTTTTATTAGTTTTGGAGTCATGAGAGTTGAGTATGAATCTTAGAGTATGTATTTGAGTCCAAGATTAGTAATGTCACATCAGAGTAGGTCTATAAGGTCAATGTCATGGTCTTTAGATCATATTGACTAATTATGCACATTTTGGTAGATCAAAATAGGGAAAGGAGTGATAATTAGGTTTGATTGATAATCGAGTCACAATATTTGGATCTGATCATTCCATAATTATATAGATGCAAAAAGATGACGATCACATGTTTTTGGCGATTTGATCAGGTTTGAGTATTTTCTAAATAATTAAACAAGATATGAACATATTTGGGCAAGATCCTTTATTCGAGTCAGATTTAGGGTCAAAAGATGCCAAAATCATGGTCCTCGTATTTTTTGATCAAAATAGAGTACTTGTTTGTATTTTTCAGACACTCCTACGATTTATAACAAATTTCCTAAAATTAGGTTATTTACTGATTTTGAGTTAATAAACGAAATCTAGAAAAATCATGCACGCGTAGATTACAAGTGAATCAAGATAATTGAGGTGGATAACAGACTCCTTACTTGGCGAGTTTTGGTTGGGTCCACGTGGACACACATGGAGGGTTGCTACTGGTCCAGCTAAGCTGAGCGGGTCCCTCTCTTCTCCTTGCTCAACTTTACACAGCAAGTTGGCAACTCGATCTTCGGTGAGCTTGTACAATGGTTGTGTTGTCTCTTACGTAAGAACAAGGCCGAGATCACCTTCTTGAGGGTGATCCGAGTCAGGGCAGCTCAGACTCAGGTCGTAGCTCCCCTTGGAGCAGTGCGCTGCCTAGGGGATCGGAGCAACAAGTAGCTTTGCGGCGGAGGTAGGAGATAGCGGGAGCAGCAGACAATGGAACTTGGCCTTGAGGTGCCGTTGAGGTGACTTGAGGTCCCTCGGGGCTCGGTGGAGGGTCAATTAGGGGTAGAGAGGAAGAGAGTACCCTGGTTAGTAGCTAGGTGGTGACAGAGTGGAATGAAGGAGGTGAGCTTGAGGTCGGAGTTAGCTGGGCTTGCCTCAGATGAATTGAAGGCTCAAGAAGGCTTAAGGGGTCTAGGTGAAGCTCAAGGGAGAGTTATATAGGTAGGAGAGGTGGTAGTTTGTAGATGCCCAAACCGAGTCAGCTGCGTTTGGAGAGGGTCCTCGTCGGTGGTGGTCGTGGAGCACTTCCGATCATCTTCAGGGGACGTGTGAATACTCATCCGGTTCGTGGGGACGAGGTGGAGTCATTGCTTTGGTTGGTTCCTCACACAGTGGGTCAGAATGAGGAGGAGTGGTCGGGGTTGTGGACTCATGGTTGTGGTCATGACATCTCGAGTTGAGCGGAGGTTAGAGATGACTCTCTGGCCGTCAGATCTGTCTCGGATGCCATCGGATGGTCGGGATGACTCCATGAGATCAGTCCGTGGATCACTGACTTAGGCTCCACGTGATAGGGTAAAAATACCCTTGAATTGATCAAAACATTGGGTTGCATAATGATGCGATTTAAAAGGAATGAAACATTATAAAAACTTTGAAAATTCGTAGAGAGGGCTAGGAATGTCCAATTGACATGAAATTTGGACCATAGCTTCACCATAGCATACCCCACATGTTGGTAAAGTTTGGGCTCGAAATTACAATCTTTGTGTGGTCAAATAATCTTTAGGAGAATTAGGGTTTTGAATTAAATTCAAGTGAATAAGTCAATGTCAGAAATGAAAGAGAAAAAACACATTATCACATCCTACTAACCTTAAAATAAATTTTGTCCTCAAAATTAAACGGGATGAAAGAGGTGAGGAAAACGTTGCTCCATATCTACCCGTAGTTCCCAGGTTGCATCTTCTGCACCATGATGGTTCCAATGCACCTTCACCATCGATATTTGCTTGTTCCTGAGCTCTTTGACCCTGGAGTTGAGAATCTTTGTAGGTTGTTCTGGATAAGAGAGATTTTTCCGCAACTCAATAGGTTCATGATTCAGCACATGACTATCATCCTTCACATACTGCTTCATGTTGGTTACATGAAAGACATTGTGCATCATGCTGTACTACACATTCACCAATGCGCTCTAAAATCTCAAAGGGACCCACATATCTCGGACCAAGCTTCCCTTTGTTCTTTGCTATGGAACGGATGGGTCTGATCTTTAAGAAAGTATAGTCACCAACCTTAAACTGTCTGTCAGACCTGTCTGCATCGGCATATGATTTCTGATGATCCTTGGCCTGTTTCAACCTTTGCTTGATCAAGGAAACCTTATCAGCATAGAATTGCAACTCCTCAGAATTTAGCATCTTCCTTTCTCCGACTTCATCCCAATGGAGAGGGGATCTACATGGCCTACCATAGAGAGCTTCATAGGGTGGCATATCAATACTGGACTGATAGCTATTATTGTAAGCGAACTCTGCTAACGGAAGGTAGTAATCCCAAGATCCTCCCCAATCTAAAACACATGCTCTGAGAAGATCCTCCAAGATTTGGATAGTGCGTTCTGACTGGCCATCAGTTTGGGGATGATATGCTGTGCTGAAATTCAACTGTGTACCCAGCTCATTCTATACTTGCTTCCACAGATGTGATGTGAACTTTGGATCCCGATCTGAAACAATAGAAATTGGTAATCCATGCAGCCGTACAATCTTCTTTATGTACAACTCATCAAGCTCAGGAACCTTGGCCGTAGTCCGCATAGGTAAGAAATGTGCAGACTTGGTCAACTGGTCTACTATGACCCAAACCACATCATAACCCTTCCTGGTCCTGGGTAGTCCCACCACGAAATCCATGGTGATATTTTCCCACTTCCATTCGAGAATCGGTAAGGGTTGCAATAGACCACCAGGACGTTGGTGCTCGACCTTAATCTGCTGGCAAGTGAGACACTTAGAGATAAACTCAACTACATCATTCTTCATACCTCTCCACCAAAAGTGTCTCTACAGATCCTTATACATCTTAGTAGATCCAGGATGTATGGAATCCTTAGACCCATGTGCCTCTTGCAAAATACGCTTCTTAATCTCTAACTCTTCAAGTACCCACATCCTATGCTTGTACCTTAGTCCACCGTCCATACCAATAGATAGATGTGTCTGGGGCTTAGTTACAAGAGCTGTCATCTCCTCCAAGCTAGGGCTATTCTTTTGGGATATCAGGAGTTAGGAAAGAAGACCAGGGATAATATTGATATTTGCCAGAATAATAGATCTAGATTCTCCTTGAGATGACCCAGAAGATGAAGGTTCTAGATGCATTGATGCACAAATTGACTTCTTACGACTAAGAGCATCAGCTACAACATTGGCCTTGCCTGGATGATATGCAATTGTGAAATCATAATCTTTGAGATACTCCAACCATCTCCTCTGTCAAAGATTGAGGTCCTTCTGAGTCAAGAGGTATTTGAGACTTTTGTGGCCCATGAATATAGCAAAAGTAGCACCATATAGATAATGTCTCCCATTTTGAGAGCATAGATAATGACAGCTAATTCCAAATCATGAGTTGGATAATTGACTTCATTAGGTTTCAATTGTCTAGAGGCATAGGAAACAACTTTACCATCTTGCATTAGGACACAACCCAAACCCATTTTAGAAGCATCAGAAAATATTACAAAGCCATCATTACCAAAAGGTAAGGTCAAAACAGGAGCAGAAGTCGAGAGAGATTTCAATTCTTAGAAACTAGCATCACACTCAGGAGTCCAAATGAATTTGGCATCTTTTCTGGTAAGTTTAGTCATGGGTAGGGCTATTTTGCTAAAATTCAGAATGAAATGATGGTAATAGCCTGCTAGGCCAAGGAAACTACAAATTTCAGAAGCATTGGTAGGGGCTTTCCACTCAAGGACAGCTAGAACTTTGGCAGGGCCAACAAAAATTTTCTCACCCAAAATGACATGGCCAAGAAACATGACTTGGTCAATCCAAAACTCACATTTAGATAATTTAGTATACAATTTCTGGGCCCTCAAAACATCAAGGACTTTCTGGAGATGTTCACGATGTTGATCAACATAATTTGAATATACAAGAATATCATTAATGAAGACCACAACAAAGCTATCAAGGAATGGCTGGAAGACAGTATTCATCAGATTCATAAACACTCCAGGAGCATTAGTCAAGCCAAACGGAATCACCACTCATAATGTCCATATCTAGTTTTGAAAGCTATCTTTGGAATATCACAATCTTTTACTCGTAATTGGTGATATCCTAATCTAAGGTCAATCTTGGAGAACGCAGTGGTAGTACGAAGCTGGTCAAACAAGTCATCAATTCTTGGGAGGGGATATTTATTTTTAATGGTGGCTTGGTTGATCATGCGATAATCAATACACATTCACATTGACCCATCTTTCTTTTTAACAAAAAGGACAGGAGTACCCCAAGGAGAAGTACTAGGATGGATGAAGCCTTTATCAAGAAGTTCCTCTAGTTGTTTCTTGAGCTCTGCAAGCTCGGCAGGTGCCATTCTATAAGGTGCCTTAGAGACTGGTGCGGTGCCCAGTGCTAACTCAATTGAGAACTCAATCTCACGATCTGGAGGCAGCCCTGGAAGCTTGTCAGGAAAAATGTCCGGGTAATCCCTCACCACATTCAATCTCTCTAAAGGTCTCACCTTAGAATCAAGAACGGATACAACAACAAGATAGGCTCTACATCCTTTGGCTATCAAAGTTTCAGCCTTAAGAGAAGAAATAATCATATTTCGGTTTCTTTCTTTTCTCCCAAAAATAGTCAAAGGTTTAGAATTGGGTGCACAAAAGACTACTTTCTTGCCTCGAAAATCAAGCATAGCAAAGTTGGAAAAGAGCCAATCCATCCCCAAAATTAAGTCAAAATCCTCCATATCAAGAAGAATGAAAGTAGATTGAAATTTATGACTGCCAAAAGAAAAAGGCAAGGTTTTGGTTTTCTGAAGAGAAGTATAAATTTTGCCACTGGGAGTTGTCACATCCAAGATATAACCTAGATCATTAATCTCTAACTTGATCATGGAAGCAAGATTTCTAGATATGAAGGTATGTGTTGATCCCGAATCGAATAGGGCCACAACAAGATGATCTTGGAGACCTATTATACCTACATTATAATTTTGTACGAGATCATGGTTTTCAACGATTCATTATAATAAAGAATTATTAACATTATTACCTTCAATCAGACGGTTGTCATTAGCCTTAGCTTCTTCTACATCAATTGCAAAGACTCGGCCCTGACGATGTTCTGGTTGAGCCTGAGCTATAGGGACAACTGGCTGAACAGGTGGAGCTCCAGGATGAGGTAATGGGGTAGGACAGTTCTGAGGTGCCCCCTGGACCAGATTTGGACAATTGTACCACATATGCCCTTCATTCTTGCAGTAGTAACATACATGTTTCTCAAACTTGCATTTTCCGGGGTGTGAACCTCCACAGTTTCTACACCTGATGTACTCATATGCCTGTCCACGGTGTGACCCACCTCAGCCTTGGCCTCCCCGGTTTGGTCCTCCTCGGTATGATTGACCTCTGTGGTGATTTCCTCCTCCTCTTCCCATGCCATGGCTATTAGGATTCTTCCTATCCTTCTCTTTCTCCTTGCCCTTGGTGATGGATGCATCGGTTAGACCTAGGTATCCTAAGCTTGGTGTTTTGTTCTTCCCTAAGGTTCTTTCTTGGGTAAGGGCATTGTTGATGGCAGCTTCAAAGGTAGGATGGGTGGAGGTGCAAAGGTGAACTTTGATTTCTTGGTTAAGGCCATCTATGAAGTGTTCAATCTTTTCATCTTCATCAAGGTTGCGAGCATGATGCTCTAGGAATCTAAAGGCCCCAACATAGTCAGCAACAGATAGGTTTCCTTGGGTTAGGTTATTGAACTGTTTCTTCTTCTCCTTCCTAGTAGATATGGGCATGAAACGGTTGGTAAATATCCCCTTAAACTCCTCCCAACCTATGGGGCATCTGGAAGTGCTCGTGTATGGTAATAATTTTCCCATCACAACTTCATGGACCCCCTAAGTTGGTAGGTAGAAAAGGTGACCTTATCTTCCTCAAGACACTTAAGGGCTCTAAAGGCATTTTCAATAGATAGGATCCATGCATCAGCTTTATCTAGGACTATACCTAAGTCTTCTCCATGAAAGGTTTTGGGTTTAAGCTTAAGGAAGTCACTAATGGTGGTTTTTGGGTTGGTCCTAGAGGATGAGGCACTATTGTTGGTTTCTTTTAGGGCTAGGGCATGCATGCATTCCAACATCACCTTCTTTTGTTCTTCCCAATTGCCTACAACCATGGTCTTACTAGGGCGTGATTGAGATTCATCACCAGAGCCATCGTTAGATCTTGTTCTCTTGGACCTAGTTTTTGGAGGCATCTACAATTTTGTATAAAATATAGTTTAGAGATTTATTTGAGATAGATCATAATGCAACCAATAAAGATTTAGCAATCATGGCATATATTTTTCCAAATTTGTTTTTGTATTTTAGTTATTCCCATTTCTCCTAGTCTACCCACATAATAGAGAGAGTATATCATTGATCATGGTCATGAGAGAGAAAGTAGATGAGAAGCCTAGTGTGTATCATTCACTAAATAGGTTGGCTGGGGGTAGTCCTTGATTGGGAAAAGATGAGAGGAAAGCTTTTTCTAAGCTAAGGGTGCCCACTTTAACAATAAATGTGTTAGCCAGGCAGATAACTTGCGGTGGGAACCCTCACACCGTGGAAACGGATGGGGAGAGTGATTATGTCAGAACCTTCTGCAAGGTACCCTTCTAGACACCTCGGTAATTTACTGCTAAATGTGGGTTACCCTAGGTCTAGGTAAGGTTACTAATTATTTGGTACACCTATATTGATTCATGAACCTGGCTCTGATACCATCTGTCATGAGTTAACAACCTAACTCCACTCTACACCTTAGGTGCCAACATAAGGTGTACAATAGAGTTAAAGTTGCCCGTCCCTGAGTGGATCAAACACATGAATGTATAAATGCACCGAATAAAGAGCTTCCATACATAAACCAAATTGTTCATTACATAGGGGCCCGAAGACATAGGAGTTCTATAGAAGAAAACTTAATACATGAGAAACTAATTACAGAAGAAAAGAACATAATCTAAGAGTCCCATTTAGTTTTGGCATCCCCATGATAGATCTGATTTTTTTTGTGAGCCAGCATATAGAGTAGTGACATCATCTTCCTTTCATCATGAGCATCATAATCAGAAGGTACCTATAAAACATATGCAATTGATACGCGTCAACACAATATATACAAATATATTGTACTGATTACGCCTCCACATCATTCAATTTACCTCTTTTCATACTTGACAATAAGGATAAAAGTAAACTTGGAAGTTATAAGTAATTACAACAATATATCAAATACTAAGAAAAAGTTTGTTAACAACAAGGAACATGTATCTTTTATGCATATTTTCCATCATATTTCTCATACATCCGCCACTAATGGCTTTGATGTTTTCAGGCCTTTATGATCTACTACCAAAGAGTTTAAGATCATTATATGTGTGATCTACTACCAAAGAGTTTGAGATCATTATATGTGTGATCTACTACCAAAGAGTTTGAGATCATTACACATGTGATCTACTACCAAAGAGTTTGAGATCACTTTCCATGCACTAGACTACCAAGTGCTTACATGATGGACACTATATATTATGTTTGCATGTGTTTGAAATTATACATATAGAAATTCAAGCATAATATCAAATCATGCATAGCATCATACAAGACATTCATTTCATTCAATATCTTATGCCAAGTGTTCTACTACTCATATATCTCAAGCATAAAGTATAGTAAGACAACAAGAGGTAATGGCATACCTTCTATTCAGAAGTGGGGAGTCTAGAGATGCTCCTCACTGGTACCTTTGATTTCCTAAAATTATTGGAGATTTGGTATTTATTAGTTATTTTGTTCAAATCACCATTATTCTAAAGAGTATATAAAAGGCCCTTTTTATTAGTTTTGGAGTCATGAGAGTTGAGTACGAATCTTAGAGTATGTATTTGAGTCTAAGATTAGTAATGTCACATCAGAGTAGGTCTATAAGGTCAAAGTCATGGTCTTTAGATCATACTGACTAATTATGCACATTTTGGTAGATCAAAATAGGGAAAGGAGTGATAATTAGGTTTGATTGATAATCGAGTCACAATATTTGGATCTGATCATTCCATAATTATATAGATGCAAAAAGATGATGATCATAAGTTTTTGGTGATTTAACCAGGTTCGAGTATTTTCTAAATAATTGAACAAGATATGAACATATTTGGGCAAGATCCTTTATTCGAGTCAGATTTAGAGTCTACATATGTCAAAATCATGGTCCTCATATTTTTTTGATCAAAATAGAGTACTTTTTTGTATTTTTCTGACACTCCTATGATTTATAATGAATTTCCTAAAATTAGGTTATTTACTGAATTTCGAGTTAATAAACGAAAACTAGAAAAATCGTGGACCGTTGGATCATCAGATCCAACGGTCGAGAGCTCGCAAGCGTAGATTACAAGTGAATCAAGATAATTGAGGTGGATAACAGACTGCTTACTTGACAAGTTTTGGTTGGGTCCACGTGGACACACGTGGAGGGTTGCTACTGGTCCAACTAAGCTGAGTGGGTCCCTCTCTTCTCCTTGCTCAACTTTACACAGCAAGTTGGCAATTCGATCTCCGGTGAGCTTATGCGATGGTTGTGTTGTCTCTTGCGTAAGAACAAGGCTGGGATCACCTATATGAGGGTGATCTGAGTCAGGGCACCTCAGACTCAGGTCGTAGCTCCCCTTGGAGCAGTACGCCGCCTAGGGGATCGGAGCAACAAGTAGCTCTGTGGCGGAGGTAAGAAATAGCGGGAGCAGTAGATGATGGAACTTGGCCTTGAGGTGCCGTTGAGGTGACTTGAGGTCCCTCAGGGCTCGATGGAGGGTCAATTAGGGGTAGAGAGGAAGAGAGCGCCCTGGTTAGTAGCTAGGTGGCGGCAGAGTGGAATGAAGGAGGTGAGCTTGAGATCGGAGTTAGCTGGGCTTGCCTCGGACGAATTGAAGGTTCAAGAAGGCTAAAGGGGTCTGGGTGAAGCTCAAGGGAGAGTTATATAGGTAGGAGAGGTGGTAGTTTGTAGATGCCCAAACCGAGTTAGCTGCATTTGGAGAGGGTTCTCGTCGGTGGTGGTCGTGGAGCACTTTTGGTCGTCTTCAGGGGATGTGTGAATGCTCATCCGATTTGTGGGGACAAGGTGGAGTCATTGCATTGGTTGGTTCCTCACAGAGTTGGTCAGAATGAGGAGGAGTGGTGGGGGTTGTGGACTCGTGGCTGTGGCCACGACATCCCGAGTTGAGTGGAGGTTAGAGACGACTCTCTGGCCGTCAGATCTATCTCAGATGCCATCGGATGGTCGGGATGACTCCATGAGATCAGTCCATGGATCACTGACTTAGGCTTTGTGTGACAGGGTAAAAATACCCTTGAATTGATCAAAACATTGGGTTGCATAATGATGCAATTTAAAAGGAATGAAACATTATAAAAACTTTGAAAATTCATAGAGAGGGCTAGGAATGTCCAATTGACATGAAATTTGGACCATAGCTTCACCATAGAATACCCCACATGTTGGTAAAGTATGGGCTCGAAATTCCAATCTTTGAGTGGTCAAATAATCTTTAGGAGAATTAGGGTTTTGAATTAAATTCAAGTGAAGAAGTCAATGTCATAAATGAAAGATAAAAACCACATTATCACAAGTATGATCTCATTGTTCAGGTCCTCAACCTGAAGAAATACGTCATTGAGTATTGTCATTCATTAGACATTCATTTTGCTCCATCATTTATCTCATAATCGATTGAGCTAGAATAAATTGGAAGCTTGCCTTTGATTTTTATCAAATCAATCATGACATATGTGAATCCAATCATCATATGATTGGCTCTCTGGGCATACATACCAACAGATTGTTGCTTTTAGGTTGGCCTTGATCTTGACTTTTCTGATATGTGTTCTTGTTTTGGCCTTGACCTTACCCTTGGTTTTGGTAATTAATTCTATTTTGCTAATACTTGGTGATTTTTGTGGCATGGTTGGTCCTCCCCCTCTCCCAAATCCTGGCGGTGTTTTAGATGGACCCCTTAGTTAGTGTGAGTTTTTTGCGACATCCTTGTTTCCATAGTTGAAACTAGGGTGATCTGGCCTCTTAAAATTAACATAAGAGATATTCTTTGTGTCTATGTCTCTTCTTATTCCTCTCTTTCCTCCTTAGGTTGAGTATAGATGCAATTATAAATTCCATGGCCTCCCTCTCCACATGTAACACATTTCACTACCTTCTCTACATCTTTCTTGCCCTTGCTTTTAGAGTGCTTTAATTGCTTAACATCTATAGCAATCTTCTGAATCTGGGCAGTGATAGTTTCTAAGGCCTTAGATTTAATAGAAGGTCCTTCGAATGTCACCTTCTTTGTTGAACCTCTATCTCCTCTATCGAAATCCATGCCTGCTAGTAGAGAAGCCATATTGTCAATAATCTTCAGTCTTCTTTGGGTTTTTACCCAGGAAATTGCTTCTTGCAGTGGCGTTCAACAAAGTTCTCTCAGTAAAAGCAATATTGTTATAGAAAGTAGTGACTAAGTGGCCCTTGTCATAATTGTGATGTGGGCAGTCCCTCTAGTACTCCTAAAATAATTCCCATGCCTCATATAAGGTTTATCTGGCCTTATGCATGAATCATTTATCTTTTGTCTGTTTCTGAGGGTCTTCTCCATAGGGTAGAACTTGGTGACAAAAGCATCAACCAAGGGTCCCCAACTGTTAATCTTCAGATCGGGTAAAGAAAGGTACCACTTTTGAGATTTGTATCTTAAGGAGAAGTTGAATCCCTTGCAATATATCACTTCTTCTGGAACCCCCCTCATCTTGACAACGTCACAAATTTTTTTGTAGACAACGAGATGATGGTAGGGGTTCTCATCTTTAAGATTTCCTCCAAAAGACTTGTTTTGAATCATGGAAATGATGACTGGATTCAGTTCAAAGTTTGGGGCATCAAATCTTGGAATGACAATAGGGCATCTTGACTCATTTTCCCTTGTAGCGGCTAGATCTTGTAGGGAGGGGCCTCCTTCATCATCATCTTCTTCATTGTTGTGGTTATTGTCTTCATTCTCAAAATGGTTCGTGTATTAACTTCTTACTCAATGGTGATAATATCATCATGACACCGTTCCTCTCTCTCCTCATCTTCTCAATGTTCTTCACGTTCATCTTTGCATCATTCTTAACATTCATCTTCGTGTCAATCTTCATGTCCATCTTCACCATGAGGTATGTAGTGAGGTATCACTATGAACCCTTATTCGATTCCATCAGAGTTTCCATCATCATGCTCAAATTCGGTTCTAGTGGAGATCAAATATCCTCCACTCTCACATTCTGATCACTTCATGTATGCCCTTTCTTGCAAGGTGGCATGCTGATGTGAGAGGGAGGTAAGGTGATCTTCTCAACCTACTTTTCTCTAAGCTACCTAAATAGTTTGCACAATCGAATTAGAAAATTGGGTGGGTAAAACAAAGTATTCAAGGCGGTAGATATAACATATTGGAATGAGTCTAGTGAAGTCTTGCTAAACCTGAGGCACTGGTGTATAGTGAGTAAGTTTGGGCTCTTAATAGTTTTTTTTCCTTGTTCCCGGCAACAGCACCAGAAAGTTGACCGGCCTAAATCACATGTCCAAAATGGAGCGGATCTAGAGTAGTCGAACACTTAAATTTGTAACCCAACTCTCAAGCCCCCACAATTATTATACATGGTCTGAAGTAGTAGATCGGGGTCAAACCACAAGGACAAGTAATAGTAAGTGCTAAGAACGTAAAACCTTTGACTCGGATACACCAAATGAAAGGGTAGATTAGGATTGGTGTTCCTCACGGAATGAAGTTACTTCTACCAAGCAAGCAAGTAAAAGAAAAATAAGAAAACAAAGCAAGAGAATAAAGGCAAACCAGTACATGGTAATAAAATATGGATGGGAACTTGGATTGGGTATCACCTGCTAAGATCTCTCACCAACATGCAATACTCATAGCCTTTGTATTCCCTTTCCAAGGTTACAAGGAATCATCATATATGTCTATTCCCTCCTCTCTTGAGCTTAGGATAGATATAGATCATGATGTTCTCTCTCTCTCTTGATGGCAAAGAAACAATCACAAAGATAAACATATGATCATTAGCTTTAGCATTTCAACATTCTCATGCCTTCATGCAACTCCATAACACTTAGATAGAGTTAGCACTACTCTTCTGAGTCACTACTAATAGAACATCACAAGATGGTAGCTAATCATCCAAGTGAAGAGATAAGAACAAGTGTATGGAGATAACTGTTGCCAAGAGAATATATATTCCAACGGATGTAAGTATACACATGTTGGGAGAGACTTAGTGGCTACTTCTAACCTAAGCAATATGTTTAACCACTCATGTCAATGAGTAGCATTATGGATTTACAAACATGGCAAGACATCATAGAAAATAATGAAATGGATGCAGATGTATGACTAGATCTAGAAGGAGAGAAGGGGGATACACCAACTACGATCACAAACAACCATCGTTGGTGTATGTTGCCTTCAGATTTGGATCTGGGATGGATGATGATGAATGGAAACTCCTCTCAAAGAAGAGGGCAGCAATCTTCTCTCTCCTTAGGACCTTCATCTTTAGAGGTAGAAGATCAATGGATGTGGATGAAGGTGACTCTAGAATGTTGCATCATTTCATCCTATCCAAGATATCACGACCACCTTGCATGAACAAGGTTGGGGCTTATTTATAGGTGTGGGAAACTGACTTAAACCTCCCATCAGTTGCAGAGGTGGAGAGATTGTAGCCACCACCAAGATGGTTGGCTTCTACGGTCACTGCGATGGAGAGTCTCATCAGTCACTGAGGTGCCGAGTTTGGTGATCATTTAGGCTTGACAAGGCGTGTTGGTCACTACAGGACTAACTTTTGGTGATCGTTGAGGGTATGTTCTTCTTTGACTGCAGGAGCGTTGAGACTAGAGACCATTGGCATGAGCGAGATTGTAATGCCTGGGCCCACTGCCCAAGGCCTGATCATGGAATACCAACGCAAGGGTGGCTACGTCAACCATGGACAACCCTTTCCTACATGCCTGGACCGCACAACTCAAGACTGGCATGCCACATGTACATGTGGGCCCCACCTACTGGAGGGGTTATGGCTCTGATACCATTTATAACGCCTGGGCCCACTGCCCAAGGATCTAGTAGAGTTTCAAGAATGACGACTAGCCCGACAAACCACCACTAACCTTAACTGCGCACTTTAATCTCACTCACGCGCAAGCCAAGATCAACTTCCTGACTGGTCACCCATCCTAGTATTACTCCAAGCTGAGCACACTTAACTATGGAGTTCTTTAGTGATGGGCTCCCGGAAAAGGAGGTACACCTTGGTGATATGGGTAGTCCAATCATTCCTTTTAAGATCATTATACAAGGCTTCAAATCCTGGGATGTTACAAAGATTCATTAGTTGTAGGGGCATCTAAGGAGGAGAGAGTAGAGACAGCTGACATGTGGTAACTTTTGGCAGTCGTTGAGAGCCACAACTGTTGGGACTTCCTTGCTTTAGGTATCATCGACCTTGAGCGCCATGATCTGTGCAAAATATGAGGACAATGGTGAACTTGGGTAATTCGGTTAGAACGATAAACTATCTTGACAAAACATGGTAAAAGATAATGTAATAAGATTAAAATAGGCATTAAAATATCCACAAATTTGGATGTTATCAGGGTCCCGCTGAGACCCCTAAATTTCATTGAAACAGATTTTGAGCACTTTCAGAAGGCATATCAATCAATTAATTTTGATCAAGAACGGCGGCCAAGCGCCCAGTGAAACCCCTCAATTTAGCAACCTCTGGGCTAGAAAAGCCAGTGACTTTCGAGATCCCACTGACTGTTGGGTTTAAAAACTCATCGACTGTTGAGCCAGAAAATCCAATGACTTTCGGGACTCCCAAAAACTCAACGACTGTTTAAGCTTCTACATATCCCAGCGACCGCCAAAATCCAAGTGACCACTGGGCCACAAAACTCATCGACCTCTGAGCCACAAAATCCAACAACCACTAGGCCTGGAAACTTAGTGACCGTTGATTCAGAAAAGCCAGCGACCCCTAGGACTCCATAAAACTCGATGACCATTGAGTAAGCAAAGCCAGTGATTGTGGGGACTCCTAAAGATTGGTGACCATTGATAACCCAGTAAATGTAATGATCATTGGGTCAGTAATCCCATCAACCACCAATTGTTGGGCCCTCTACTGCGACACACACTATAAATAACAGACCCCCTCCTCCTTTGAGGAGGATCACTTCTGTTGCATTACATCAGGAGATTGTTGCTCTGTGTGGAACCAAGAAAACAATCTTCATCGACTACTATTGATGCCCATGTGGAGCTTTGGTCATGCTCACACTCCGACACGATTGAATGCAATTGACGCATCCACTCTGTCATGGCATTTCACCAGGACTTCTCCTACTCCGACAGACCAAAACATCAGGGGAGAGAAGAATTGTGGAAGAAGGATATTGGTGATGTTTGTCCTCGACATCTTCCCTTTCCTTTACTAAGTCATTACCTTCATCAATTGAAAAGGTCTCTGCCACTACAACATGCCTCAATCTTCTATTCCACCAACGATGACTATGGTCTATCCTCATCCTCTTTCTTTTGTTCTGAATTCTTCTCGATGAGCAAGTAGTTCCATCTCACAAGGGTGTGGGGAGTATCCCCACTACATGTGTTTACATGTCCACATAGCAACATTCTGATTGAATAATTTTTTTCATCTCAATGTTAATCGTTTAATGCATGTTTTGTGGCTTGATCTCCCGCTTTGCATGAACTATTATATTCCTTGTAGTGAGAACTTCTATAATTGGTATTGAGTATTGATTGACTTGGTTGATGTCTGGACAGGAACTTCTGAGGGACATCTTCAGAGTAGTAAGTGTGTGATCCGTGGGTAACAAGGCATCGAGTCCATGGAGATGCTTACACTATTTGTATTTCCTAACAGATGGTTTTTTCTTACTCCTTTTGGATAGTTATACCTTGCCTAGATGTGTTAAGGATGTGCTTTACATGGATTGTTGCAGTGAAACTCGATTCCACCCCAATGACTCCCATCATTAATCTAGAATCCAGTTTTAATTCTTCTCTTTTACTTTCTCTAGCACTTTGTTTAACTGAACTCAAATCAACTCTCAGATCTAAATATTAGTCTTAGTTCAACTAAATACAAACTAGTAAGATTCTTAAAAATATTTTCCCTTGAGATTTGATCCTTAACTATACTGCGATAAGAACTGTCTGCTTGCCAATGGTACTATTGCATAAGATTTTGGTAAAAACTTAGGAATTTCAGCCCTAGGTGAATTTGTTAGTGCAGTAAAAACCACATAAGTATTCTCATGTTCTCTCTAGTTGTATCAATAGAGTATCTTACTATTGAAATACAACCACACTATTAAGATGAATAGAAGCTCATATTCAATGTGATATAAGATCTTGTCATCACTAGATCAATAATAAAGAGGTAAGGGTGGTATATGCAATGGCTTATTTTCCTTTTCAATGTTTTGTTTAATCTCCTATAGTCGTGTTGAACTTCATTTTTTGTGTTGGATTCCCCATGAGGAATATGCTGGGAAATGTACCCAATGAAACTGAATGAAGTATGTTGAATCCAAAACATGCACACAGGAACATACTCAATTTTGACCCATTTCATGTTCCATATTATTTAAATTATTTGTTGAAACTTTTATTTGAATCATTTACACATTACTCCTCTTCCTTGCTCATACTTGAATAAGATTTGAAAATTTATTTGAGTTTATTGGTTCACATTGTTTAATGATATCATAACTATTGAAATTATATAATTTTCCCCTTCTCTTGATATATCAAGACCCACCAAATGATAGTGTGCATCGATTAAAGTCATGGGGAATCGAAATCCATTATGAATAAACTAGTTAAACAAAATTGATTGAAGATGAATAAAGTTTGAATACATCCACATGTTCAATACAAATAATATGCAAAGGATTAGTCTGGTTACTAACTAATACTTATCGTACATACTTCAGTTTAGGTGCCAACAACCAAGCCGATACTTCCTACATTTAATACATTGAGTACAATAGACATGCCCAACTGACGAACGATTAGACTCTCATACTCGTCGTGGATGACTAGTTGGCTTATATTAGCAAATTGCTCGAGAACATTATTTAGGCTACACCTTACCTCACAGCGAGAGAACAATTCTTAATATAATTTTCTGATTCTTCATCATACCAAAGCATACGTTGAGGCATCTAACAATTGAATAATTTTAGCCACAGTTACCCACCAGCTGACCTATCCGGAAGTTGAAAAAATACGAGTTTTAATGTGTGGCACAAATGCTTCACCTGCAGTAGATTTATATTATTGTCTATACAAAAGTCTTGTAAATCTCATACAAAATGTAAATATTTTATCCACTTTCTAACGAATTACACTTGTGATATCTCAATCCACCATAAATTACAAAAATTACTTAGATTTAATTTTTTATACATTTTTAGTTCCCTCTATTTGAAAAAAAGATCTGTTGCCTTCTAATTTCTCTCAGTTCAGATTCCTTCTTAAATACGCACGTATTGTATATACATTTGTTGATATTTTTATTTTCAATTTATTTCATATGTTGCGTTTAATGTTGTTATATATACACAACAACATATATTCATTTTGCTCAAGGCTTAAGATGTACAATAAGATACATGTCGTTTTGTTCATGCGTAGTCATTATCATTTTTATTCAATTTTTACGCACAATACGAGACATATAATATTAACATCTTCTAATAATTTTCCTTATGCAATTGTGGTAAACATTTCATTTCAAATTTAAATGAAAAGTTTCTCATTACAGTTACAGTGCATGACGTACAGTAAATGATGTACAATACTAGACACACATTATGAGGTGTACAACAATAACATCATTTATCAAAATTGTATAGAAAAAGTACAATACTAAAAGACACATTGTATAAGAAGTACAATATTAACCGCATCAAATACCTTCATAAATCACATTCAGTACCTCAGAAAATCATGTATAAAAGAACGTCGATAATACATACAATACCTACATGAACTAATTCACATTTTACTAAAAGGCATACACATATAACTAACCTATTTTCTTAGTATAGTACATACACACATTACAATATTTCAGATATTACACATATTTTATTTTACACGTCACTAAAATACAAAATGTATAGTACAAGAAGTACAATACAAGACGTACTGTACTAACATTCCGCGATGGACGTAAAGCATAGGACGCTCGGCTTCGGCACGAACACATCGATCTGGCATGATTGGCGAGAACTGAGAATCAGACGTACAATACTAGTGTCGGAACGCTGGTGGGATGGAATGAGGCTGTCGGACGTGTCGGACGTACTGTAATAGTACGGGAACACTGGTGAAATAAAATGGAACTGGAGAGTGGAATTAATTCAAAACTCTTCGGCTTTTACATAGAATTAATTTGTGTGGAGTTAATTCGTATCAGGGACCAAACTTTTGCAGATTTCCGAAAAATAAAAGTGTAGTCGGGTATTGAGACTGTGTAGCGTTACTCCTAACAATTATGGCTTCAACGCCTAATTTGCCTTTTCAAACATCTCGTAGAATCAGAACGGCCACCGTCTCTGGCTTTCCTAAACACCCTAGAAATAGCCTTTCTCTCAACATAAGACCTCTTTGATCTTGATCATACAGACCGAAAACCAAGGAACAACCTCGTCCAGAAAGCCCACCAATTTATCTTTATCTCACATACGACATCACCTTGGTTGATTCCGGTCTCTATCCTCGAAATACCAATCAACGCTGGCTGTAAGATGTATGAGATCCACACACTCATCCCGCAACTTTGCCACCATTAAAGCCTTGAAACACCTCCAGAAAAACTGCAGCTTGCAGACCACTAACCTGATCAGGCCTCGACCTCTCCAAATCGCTTTGCTACCCCCATCAGCGATGACCATAACATGCAAGAATATATATAGATCCTGTCTATGGTTTAATTCCCGAAACTGTGAGCTAGGGTCCCAGGTTATCACGTCTGGAAATACTCTCGGAGGTGACTGACCAGATGCGACTAAGCGACGACTGAATGTCTGAGGTGTTAGCAAGCAAGAGGCCATCGTTACTTTCGATCTGACTTTGTTACAAACGAAGGACAATTGAAGCAATGCCAGTGCAGGAAACGTCAATTAAATCCAGTCAAAATTTGGTGGATGATGATTTATTTATTGTTCTTCAATCAAGGTACGAGAAATGCCTATTTCATTTAAACTGAAGTTATACATTTCTTTTGAATATCATGCATATGTAAGGAATATTGGGGAGTCCAACTTATTTACTTCTTTTGAATATCATGCATATGTAAGGAATATTGGGGAGTCCAACTTATTTACTTTTTAGTCTGTTCTAGAAAATCCCCAATTAGATAGTTGATAAATCGGGACAATAATTGGATCAAGGTCCAATTATTTAATGAAATTACTCTTGCACGACTCTACTTAGAGATAAGAGATTGTGGTCCCCAATTGACTAGCAATTCAACTTAATGTAGTCGATCTTGTTTTGGATGATGAGAACACAATCACCTAACCACAAACACAGTATACCAAGTGCCGAAATTATTTGAGATATATTCTTGATTTTTTTTTCTCAACATTTTTATTATTCAAACTTGAGCAAAATTACAGACGATAAATGAAAATAACTAAATTTAAACATGGCATTATCAATACCATTACAACTAGTGGACACTAGGTCCATCATCCTCTCATCAAAGTGAGAGTTGAGAAAGTTTTTAGGGTAATTATTATCCAGGGAAATGACACCCTGGTAGGCTTCACGTGCCAGATGAAACATCTCAAAACCATTCTTCGTAGTGAGTGGTTCTTCATGTGATGTATAGGACAGTGATCCATTAATATGGTTGGAAGATACATTTGAATAGACTAGTTTATACTCAGGCGACCCTCAACTCCGTGCTTCTCCTGACTTTCTGGTGGTCTATGCTGAGGTATTGTCTCTGAATCCTGTTTAGTAATGGATTCCTCCACACTACACCTAAGACTTCTTCTTCTTTGTTCCAGAGGGGTAAAAGCCTTAGCTTTACCCTTCCTTTTCATCTTGGTACTACTACCATTGACATTCTGTCCCCTCCGCGGTGCTACGTCTCCTTTCTTTGTTTTATTATATTTTGTCCTTACCGCGGTAGTATCATTATCTATAGTTTCCTTGAACGAGTTATCATTTGCAAACATATCTGTACCCTCTGCCCCTTCTCCAAACTCAATCACCTCATCAATGTCGGGGTAAACAACTGTATGTGATTCCTTAAGACTCTCCCTCTACCCTCCTTCTGTAGACCTCTCAGTATTTCCAGCTCTGTAGATTGTATCTGATATTCCCTCCAGGCTTGTAGTCTTGGTTTCACCCCCTTCCTTAGATCCTGTATTCTTTTTCCTCTTCCAGACCTTAGTAAGTACTCTAGTCCCTTCGTGTCTATTTGTAATAGGTTCTGAAGTGTTTTCTATCACGTTCAGTTCTTCTTCCTCCACATTCACCAACTCTGCAAAACTGTTGTTGCCGTTAGTTTCCATTGTAATTTCGGCTTGGTGCCCTCACCTCCTCCTATTTCCCCCTTTTCATTTTTGAGTTTGCCACTGCTGATTATCATGTGATCTCTGATCCATTTGCTCTTTCTGCGTATTTATGTCAGCCTTTGCCGCCTGCTCTAGACACAATTTTGATTCGTGCCCCATTCTTCTACAACTTGTACAATAGAGATCTGTAGCTTCATATTCAACCGAATATTCGACACCGTTAATAATAATCACTGGAACTAGTGCACACTTTGTGTTAACTTGAACTGCTAATCGAGCAAATCTGCTTCGGGATCTGTTTGCTGTGTGGGAATCGATTTTATCAGCCTCCCAAGTGCTCTACCTATACACTCGTACATGGTTTGAACGTAAAGGTGTAGGGGCAGGTTGTGGATACGTAATTTGATATACCTGGTTGATTAAATTTTAGATCCATTTATATTTCTCTTTTGAACTACTTGTCTACATTTTATATCTCGTTCATTCTTTTATGCTAAATCTTGAGTAGATAGGGTATATTCATTTAACTTTATCTAATCTTGGATTTTCTAGTGGTCTTTTAGACTGCCTATGTCCTTATTTTGTGTTCATGCACGATGTATTTCTTGGGAGAATGTATGAACACACTAGGACCATCATTTTTTTTGGAAATTTTGGGTAAATATATTCCAAACCCAAAGAATCGGGGCAAAGTTACAAAGTGCAACCAACATGCAATTTACAGAGAATTAAATGAAAACATTTAACCAACAAAGGCAACAAGCTTGACAACTAGCATAGATTCCAATTTCTAATCGTGTCGGAAGGGATGTTGGTTGTCTTAGCTTTATACAGATTATAAAGTGTCTTGATGTTTGCTTCAATGGTAGTAAAGAGGTCCACATAGTCCACCTCCTTAACCCCATGTTTTTTGCTATTGCGTTCAGACCAGAGGATATGAAAACATGCACTGAGAACCCAAAGTTCCAAGATAGCTTGAGATTTCCTGACCCTACCAATATCACGTAGACATTGGACTAATGGATATGAGCACCTGATGTTCAGCTTGAGTTGAGATCAACCCCAAAGGTATCTCCAGAATGAGTAGCTACTAAAAAGGTGTTCAACTGTTTCATAATCATTTTTACATAGGCAGAATCGGGTGTCCACATTAGGGGACCATCTACTAATTTTCTCCATGGTAGGTAGAATAAATTTGATCGCTCTGTATGTAGCTAGGCTCCACTTTGGATGATGACGAGGAAGCCATATATTCCTGAAAGCGTCATCTTCATTTTGTTTTTTTCGGCAAAGGTCCCAAAGGCCTGAATGATCAAGGGTGATGAAGTTAGGCCATACAACGTTCATTCTCCTCCAAGATGTTGAGTAGCCTTTGATATATCTGGGCGTGATACTGAGGTCAGAACCATATCTTAATCTCATCCAAGAGCTCCATACAGACTCACCAAAAAGCATCTTTCTGACTCTTCTCATGGTGTGATAATCAGCTAGATTAGTTAATAGCTTCAGGTCAAGGCCACCTTCAGCTTTAGGAAAAGCAAGACGATACCAGCTGGCTGAGTGAATCAGGATGCACCAAAGGAAATCACTAAGCATGATTTCCATGTAATGTAGGACAGAGTGCGGAACCTCGCCAAGTAGTTTATTAGTCCCATTGCGCATTGCTTGATGAGGATGATTCTGCCTTCCATGGATATATTTGAACTTGGCCATCTACTCGTCATGTCCTTGAGCTTGTCTAGACATTCATGAAAATGTCTACGCCTGAGGTTGCCCCCTGCCATGAGGAATCCCAGATATTTGGTTGGCCAATGACCACATTGGATGCCTAACGTGTCCACTAGCTCATATTTGTACTTGAATGATTTAGATAGTTAGATATGCATCTTGTTGGGGTTATATTTCATTCCTGATATCTTGCCGAAAGAAAGGAGGTTTTTCAAGTTATTGAGGTTGTTCTTCCTACCTTTAATGAAGATGAGCACATCATCAGCAAATAAAAGGTGTGATAGGACTTTAGTTCGCCTTACCAAGTAGGATTTTATTTTCCTTGAAGACATAGACTTGTCAATCATCCTACTGAGACCCTCCATGTCAATGAAAAAGAGAAATGGTGACAAAGGATCTCCCTGACATAGGCCATTTGTATTCTTGAAGGACCCAACAACACTCCCATTGAGAAGAAGCGAGAAAGAAGGCGTAGTGACACATTGTTTTATCAGACATATCCAAGTGTTGTAGAAACCCATACCTCTCAAGCAACACCAAAGATAATTCCGTCTAACTGAATTGAAGGCTTTGGTAATGTCAAGCTTAATACATGCAGATGGAAAGCTATTTTGAGTGTTGAAATTTAAGGTGAATTCGACAGCTAATAGAGAGCAGTCCTCAATACTTCTACCCTGTATGAAGGCACCTTGGTTGATGGATATGAGCTTGGGCATGATAGTAGTCAGTCTTCTGGTCATAATTTTAGTAATGACTTTATAGAGCATTGAGCATCAAGAAATAGGGCGATAATCTATAGGAGTAGAGACAATATGCTTCTTCGAAATAAGTGCCAAAAAGACATGGTTGCTTTTCCTGACCATGTTGCCACCTGCAAAAAACTAGGAAATTGCATGCAATAGATCTTCTATAATTAACTCTCAATTTCTTCTATAGAAGAAGCCATTGAAGCCATCTGGACCAGGGCTTTTATTTGACCCTATACTCCGAACAACATCTTTGACTTCCTGCATATCATGTTGCTTACAAAGATAATCATTATCTTCATTAGTCACTTGTTGGAGCCAATCAAGGTAAAGATTATTGGTGTCACAATACTCTGATTCTGGTTGTACAAGCCTTTAAAGAAATTGATAGATTCATGTGCAATACTTTCTTCATCAACCAAATTGTTGTCGTTGGTGTCAAAAAGCTCAGTAATGGAGTTAATAGCATCACATTTGTTGACAGTAGAATGATATTATTTAGAATTGTGATCCCCATTGGAGATCCAATCCAACCTTCTACGTTGCCAGTAATACTACTCTTCAACTTTAGATAGAATAGAAATGCGATCATATGTGACCTTTTCCGCTTGTATGAGATCTTCGTCCAATGGGTTGCTTCTGAGCACTATAGAGATATCTGCCATCTCTAATCTTTATTTAGCAACCAGGTCTTTAAGATTGATGTATTTCTTAGCCCAAAGTTTGAGTTCAGCCTTGACTACTTTAATTTTTTGAGTAAAATAAAAAAGAGGATTACCTTATTGTTGAGTGAGCCAAGCATTAGTAGTAATATCCTTGCATCCGGGCCAATCCATCCAGAAATTGAGAAAATGAAAAGGGCCCCTTTTCCTAGCAAGCTTCTTTAGGTTGATTTTTATTGTCGAATGGTCATAAAACTCACAAGTTACCAACTTCATCTTAGTGCCTGAGAATTTGTCTAACCATGCATCATTAACCAATGCCTTGTCAAGTTTGCATGCTATTCTCTTAGTGGTACCCTGTCTGTTGTGCCAAGTATAGATTTCATTACCCACTGATGGTAGTTCAGTCAATCCAGAATTGTCAATTGCAGTGTTGAAGGAGCTGAGTATAATAGCTGAAACCTCTCACCCTCCTGCCTTCTCTTCCCTTTTCCTAATGTTGTTGAAATCTCCAATCACCAACCACAGATAAAAGATAGTAGAACTAATCCTCTCCAAGGTTGTCCATAAAGTGGTGCATTGTTGATCAGTATTATGAGCATAAATGGCTGTGATAGTGATGACAAGTCCCCCTTTGTTGGTGCATTTTTTGGTGACCTACTGATCATTAGAATCAAGACAAAGAATATCCCAAGAATTAGGATTCCAAGTTTCCAACCAATACAAATATGACAATTTGGATCCTTGTCATGATTGGACATCCATTTCCATCTGTTAGGGAATAGCTTGGATGAAAAGTGTTTCATGAATCTTTTGATTTTGGTTTCAATGAGTACAACTAGTGTAGCTTGGGCTTCCAAGATAAATCTTCTAACCTCCCTCTTCTTCTGTGATTTCCAGAACTACATGGATTAGTCATAAGGATGGTCATTAATGACCCCTACTAGTAGAACGGGTGTTGCGTGACCCACTCACTCTAGTAGTTTTGTTCTTCCTGGACTTAAGCATCCTACTCAACTCACCATCCTCTTTGTCTACATCAATCTCCTTCTCTGCTTGATCAACTGGATTGGAACTCTAGAAAGCATCATGTGATCCCACATTAGATCCCTGGATGACCTTTGAGCCTGGCGACGTGGTGTTGGACACCTCTTCTACACCTTTCATAGTGTCAGTGTTTTGTTCATCGGTAATGAGAACCGCCTCATCAACAACATCATTGTTTAGTTCCTCGTACCTATTACTGTCTAGGATAACATATTTATCAGCATGAGCATTGGTACTCTTCTTCTTCTTGTTTGACACCACCTTCCAAACTTGCGCAGGAGCGTGAGTAGAAGTAGTGGCCTGGACTTCAGTGTTTGCAATCATCTTCTTCAAAGGACATTCAATATTATCATGACCAAAAACCCTACAATCTGAGCATCATTTGGGAACATGATTGTAGTTGATGGCAACTACAGTGGGGTCACGATTGGGCATGTTGATCCAGATTTCAGTAGGAGGTTCCTCATATGCATCCAGTTCCACAAGAGCACGAGCTTCACCCAGTGACTCTGGTCCTATTGACTTGTAATCAATGTGCATCAGCTTCCCAGTGTCGCTTGCAACGATGCCAATGGCCCGAGGGGACCAGCTCCTACCCATACTGGGTATATTGATCCAGACCAAGATCGAACTGAAGAAATTATTGTTGAGATCATCACCCATTTTGTAGTCTTTCACAACTACAAGTCTATTGTCAAACTAGTGAGGACCTATGTTGATGATGTTCTTCTTATCCTCGGCACGTAGAAGGAAAAAATTTCAGGCTTAGAGAAGAGATCGAAGCCACATCTAGGCTTCCAGACCCTCTTTATCCAAGCCAGAAGATGATGATAGTATGGACGCTTGGCCATGACGTAGAGGATAGAAGTATGCTACCAAGACTTTTCCATGGCTTCATAGGTGCAATCGTTGATGGTGATGACTCTTTCCATCCTTCTTCGACGGATTAAAGTCATGTTCCTTGAAGGCATCTAATCCATCGAGAACCTAGTTCCAGGCTTTGTGGGGTACCTCAGGTGGCTAGGTCTCAGTGGCCATGCAGCGGGCACCAAGGAGGAGGGGGATCCCCCCTCTACAAAGCTTGGAGGACGATCACCCAGTCGGTTTCCTAGACGATCGCCGCAAACCCTAGGCGGATAGGGTTGTGCGCGTTACAGCCAACCGTTATTAGGACCATCATTGGGTATCAAGAAAATAATTGGAAGAAGACTTAGTCAAAGCTCCCATGACCTGTCCTCTGTTTGAGATGATGAATAAAGCCATAAAAAATGTAATCACTAGTATTTGATGAATATGTTTTTTTTCTCAAAACCTCCATGTACTCTAAAGATTTTTATGAATGTAAAGATTGTTTATTTCTCTGAAATAAATTTATGTCAAATTGTTATATCTAAACATTGGGTTTTTACATGATGGTATCAGAGCCATAAACCCAATGTTATATCTAAACATTGGGTTTTTACATGGTAGGAAGAGAAGTGACGACATATTATATATTTTTGTTGTATATAATTGTACTCATGTTTACTTTCATTTAGAAAAATGATTTAGTAACCTTACCATTTTATATAAAAGTTAATTTTTTATTTGGTAGAATTATCTTATTATGATACTTGGACATATTTTTAATGTAGAAAATAAAACATGATTTTTGGCAATGCCTTATCTTTCCTTATTTTTAAATCTATTGAGCATATATGCTTTCATATTATGAAATTGACTTATTAGTGTATATATCATCTTATTTCTTAATAATTTTGAAAAAATGTACTTTGTGACCTTACTGTCTAAAAGTGTAGAGTTCATTATGTAACTTGTTACTGAGTACAAATAATCTTCATATAGCCTCCTTCATGGTAATAGTAATTCCATTTTCATGTTAATAGTGATCATGGATGTAATCATCATTGAAAATAAATATAATACCCTAACCACATGATAGCAATATGGGTAGATCATCCTAGCATGTTCCTACTTATATGGAAGGTAGATTATAGAAACTTGAATATTACATCATACTTTTTCATAAATGTGTTGTTACTTTCGATCTTGTAGAAACTTCCTATCTAACTTGAAAAAAAATTGAGCCTGATGAAAATGATATGGCTTGATCTTAGTTAAGATTGTATGGTGACATTTCATGTCATATATTTTGTCATACTACCAAGTCCCACACTATCTAGATATTAATAGGTTCTATTAGTATACATGTTTTGATCATTATGTTATTTTATCATTTAGTAGAAAGATAGAGTAAAAAATTAATAAGCCTAGTATCCTCTCTAAACATATTGATTTTAGGGGCAAAATCACCTTCTAAGGAGGGAAGGGAAGTAGTGAAACATTAGATGTTTTATTTATTTTCAATCTTGCTCAGTATTCCCACTTGCCTAATAGAAACTAGATTCTATAACATATGCTTACTTTTTTACTTAGTGGGACAATTTGCTTCATGATACATTTGAAAAATAGTATAAGACCTTAATTATTCATCAAGTAGACAAATATTTCCTTATTTTTAAACCTTATTGATATATACATTCTTTCTTATTATAAACTTGACTTGTTTAGTGTATATATCACTTCCTTTCTAAATTAAAAAAGGGAGTACTTCCTAGATCATACTGGTTTAAAGTGTAGACTGCATAAATAACATGTTCGATGAAGTACAAGTACACTTCACCAATTTTTTTCCTACATGTTGATAGTAAATTTTTTTTACAAATATAAATTGTTCTCATATGTAAAAAAAATTATGTTTTGAATAATTAATTACACAAAAAATGTACTTGTAACAGACTTGCTAGTTGTTTATGTGGAAACCTTGTAGTTGATATTCTTGGTAAATGTGCCAAACTAGATTAATACTTTTCTTTTGATTATTACGAGCATAACTAAACTTTAGTAACATGATTCACTTATAGAATCAAGTAGAATATACGTAAAATTATGTTGATTTATTCCAAAAGCTTTGATAATAATGTTTGGCTTCCTATATTTGATAACTGGAGTGTTGTCTTTGATAATTCTAACAATTTGAATATCATTCATCCATTATACCTATTATGCGATTTTTTATAATGTTTCTACTAAGAAGTGATAGTTTAAGGTAGATTCAAGACCTGGCCCAACTAAATATCCTATGATGAATATATAAAAGTGTATGGTTACTTTGAGAGAGACCTAGGCTATTATTTGTAACATCGTATAGATTATGAAGACACTATCAATATTAGGTACGAAGTCTACGACCCTAGTCGTATATGCAACTACAGAAATTTGAAATTGTTTGTAAGAGTTCATATGAATAATTCCCTAGTCAGTAATAATTTCCTTAGGAAGGCGTGAATTTTGACGATAAAATTTATTTTAAGGGTAGTAGAATTGTAACATACTCAATTTTGACCCATTTCCTATTCAATATTATTTAAATTATTTGTTAAAACTTTTATTTGAATCATTTATAGATTACTCCTCTTCCTTCTCATATTTGAACAAGATTTGGAAATCTATTTGAATTTATTGGTTCACATTGTTTAACAACATCGTAACTCTTGAAATTATACAATTTTCCCACTTCTCTTGATATATCAAGCCCCGCCAAATGATAGTTTGCATCAATTAAAGTCATGGGGATTTAGAATCCATTATGAAAAAACTAGTTAAAAGAAATTGATTAAAGATGAATAAAGTTTGAATGCATCCACATATTCAATACAAATAATATGCAAAGGAATGGTATGGTCACCAACTAATACTTATCGTATATACTTCATTTTAGTTGCCAACGACCAAGCCGATACTTTCTACATTTAATACATTGAATACAATAGACATGCCGAACTGACGATTAGACTCCCATACTCATCGTGACTAGTTGGTTTATATTAGTAAATGGATCGAGAACATTATTTAGGCTACACGTTACCTCACAGCGAGAGATCAATTCTTAATATAATTCACTGACTCTTATTTACCAATGCAAATGTTGTGGCATCTAACAATTATGGCTCCAACGCCTAATGTACCTTTTCAAACATCCCGTGGAATCAGAACGGCCACCACTCTGGATTTCCTCGCCACCCAAGAGACAACCTTTCTCTCAATAGGAAAATTCTAGCCGTTTCTCACCCGCTGTCCTACCCGGAATTCAAAAAAATGTGTCCACCAACGTTTCCAAGAGAGATTCCACCTGCAGCTGAATTTACATTACAGCCCATACAAAAGTCATTCAAATTTGCATTCATTGTTAGTTCCTTCTATTTTTAGAAGTATTCAAATTTGTACTTGTACATACGTACGTAGAGACGTACAATATCTATATGTTTATTCGAATGATACATTAACCATTTTTTCTATATTTTACAAATTACAATCGTTGATATCATTTTATGTGTTGTACAAGACGAACAGTACAAGACATACAGTATTGAATGAAGATCACTCTCCTTTTAAAGTGATAGTTCCTGATGGTCGGAATCGTTGATCTCATTTTATGTACAGTACAAGACGTACAGTACAAGATGTACAGTACATACACACATTACAGTACCTCAGATATTGCACACATTTTATTTTACATGTCATTAAAATACAAATGTATAGTAAAAGTACGTGAAGTACACTACAAGACGTATTGCACGAACATCCTGCGATGGACGAAGAATATGGAATGCTCGAATTTGGCATAAACAAAGCGAACCGGCTGAATTGACGAGAGTTGAAAATCGCACGTACTGTACTAGTGCGGGAACACTGGTGGGATGAAATTAAGTTATGGACGTACTGTACTAATGTGAGAAACACTGGTGGGATAAATGAGACTGGAGAGATGAGTTAATGCGAGACCCTTCGACTTCTGCGTTAATTTGTGTAGAATTAATTAACAACAAAAAAAAGAATAGAAAAATATTTTTACATACTCCCGAGAAAATATGGTGTGTGGGCGGGTATAGAAGTGTGTAGCGTTACTCCTCTCAATATAAGACCTCTTTCAACCTGATCATACAAACTGGAAACCATGGAACAACCTCGTTCAGAAAGCCTACCATTTTATCCTGATCTCACATACAACTTCACCTAGGTTGATTCCGGTCTCTATCCTCGAAATACCAATCAACGCTAGTTATAAGATGTATGAGATCCACACACTCATCTTCCAACTTTATCACCATTGAAGCCTTGAGACACCTCCAGAAAAACTTCAGCCTGCAGACAACTAACTTGATTAGGCCTCGACCTCTCAAAAATTGCTTTGCTACCCATCAACGATGACCACAACATGCAAGAATCTATATAGATCCTATCTATGGTTTAATCCACAAAACTGCGAGGGTCCGAGGTTATCACGTCCTAAAATACTCTCGGAGGTGACTGGGCAGATGCGAATAAACGATGGCTGAATGTCTGAAGTGTTAGCAAGCAAGAGGACAATCGTCACTTTTGATCTGACTTTGTTACAAACGAATGACAGTTGAAGCAACGCCGATGCTGGAAACGTGAATTGAATCCAGTCAAAACTTGGTGGAGGATCTTCTTGATTTATTGATTGTTAGGTACGGGAAACTTCTATTTTCTTTAAATTGAAGTTATGCATCCCTTTTGAATATCATGCATGTGTGAGGAATATTGGGGAGTCCAATTTGTTTATCTTTGAGCCTGCTCTTGAAGATCCCCAATTAGATACTTGATGAATCGACACAATGATTGGTACCATCAGGTTATAGGGTCAAGGTCCAATTATTTAGTAGAATTATGATTCCACGACTCTACTTAGAGATAAGGGACTATGGTCCTCAGTCGACTAGTAATTTAACTTAACGTAGTTGTTCTTGTTTTGGATGATGAGAACACATGGTCACCTAAGCACAAACAGAGTGTACCAAGTGCTTAAATGAGAAATATTCATAATTTGATATAGCTGGTTGATTAAATTTGAGACTGGTTTATATTTTCTTTTGAACTACTTGCCTACATTTTATATCTCTTTGCATCCTTTTTTGCTAAATCTTGAGTAGATAGGGCATATTCATTTAACTTTATCTAAACTGAATTTTCTACTGGTCTTTTAGATTGACCTGTGCCCTTATTTTGTGTTCATGCGTGATGTATTTTATGGGGGAATGTTTGAACATACCAGGACCATCATTGGGTACCAAGAAAAGAATAGGAAGAAGACTTATGTGAAGGTTGCATGAGTTGTCCTCTATTTGAGATGATGAATAAAGCCGTAAAATATGTAATCACTAGTATTTGTTGTATATATTTTTTCTCAAAACCTCCATGTACTCTAAAGATTTTTATGAATGTAAAGATTATTTATTTCTCTAAAATAATTTATATCAAAATTAGATATTTAAAGATCGGGTTTATACATTATGGTATCAGATCCATAAATAGTCATCATTCATGCACTTATTCTAGAGTTTAGATAGAATACACATATATTATAGTTATAACATAGTAGACTAAACTCTAGAACATTAGCATAACATAATCCAAATGCCTAGAATTTCCTTAGAATGTACTTGTGATTTAGGTAACTAATTCTTACATCTTAGTCAATCACTATTGCTTATATCAATCATACAATATTAAACTTTTTATTATGGACTCCTATGCATGAACCACTAGCATGTGCAATAGAAATCATATATCATTGATATGATCAACTTGGGAATGCATGTGATATCCCAAGCACCATGGTAGGTAGACAAAATGAGTAGATCACACAATCCTCCTCCTAATTATACGAAAGATGGATAATCATAGTAATATGAAATTTGTCCATTGTATCATATTTGTTTCATTTATATGTTGTTTGTATCAATTCCTATTTAAATTTTAAACCCAATTTTTTAGTTTGATGAAAATTGTTTAACTTGTTCTTAGTTTAGATTCTATAATATGATTGCATGCCCAAATATGGATTTATGGTCTCCTACTATCTAGAAATTGGTATGATCTAGTAGCATACATGTCTTTTTATCAAGTTGTAATTTTCTCTCTTAGCATAATGATGATTACATAATAGTGAGCTTCCTATATTTGCTAGAGAAAATGATTTTTAGGGACTATTATTGTAACATCCCTGACCTGGGTTATGTACTAACCCTAGGTATTTTGCTTAATTAAGTGATTAGATGCTTGTGTTTATCCTTTGAAATGCAATTAAGGCTTTTGAGGAACCTATATTTCATTTTCAGTCCTTTTCGAATCATGTTGAAATGTTATTTTGTTAATTATGGACTTATGTGCAAATTACCCAAGTAGAAGGGTTAACTTGCAAATTGCACATGTTAAGATGTTCCTCTAATGATGAGACATCATAAGAATGAATATGATGTGGTGATATGGATCCCACAAGCTTGAGCACCAAGATATAGCTTGTAGAGCAATCCTTGTGCCTTAAAACCTAGTTTTGGTATAAAATGCAATTTACCCAAAACCTAGGATTCAACATGTAAAATATACCTCTAGAGGATCTCTCATGTTTCTTGGCATCAATTAGAGCAAAGAAAATGAGAGGGGCACCTCATTTGAATGATCATGGTAGAAGTGGAAATTACTCACAAATAATAATATATTAAGCAATATCCAATAAAAGTGGATATTATTATATCTCTCTTTAAGGTGTTAGTTCTTTTCCATTTAACCTTGGATAATGGAGGAGTTTTTCATGAGGATAGAAGGTGGAAACATGGCCAAGGATGGAGGAAGCTTTAATGGTTTTAGTTGGGAAATAAAAAGAGATAATTCTCTTCTTTCCACTTTCCTTGAAAATATCCAAAAATATATAAAGGAATCCTTATCAACAAAGCAAGGGATCGTTTCCCTTAGTTCTTCTCCTTATCTTCTTGCTTTATCCGAATAAGGGAAAGATATGGACCAGAGGAAGGATGAACAAGTTGGTTTGGTAAGTATGGGTCATCATCTATCTCGAATTCATGGTGGAGACCAAAATATAAGGTTAGATTCATAGTGTTTTTCACATGATTCTTCTTTCTAGCCATCTTCTCCATCCAAAACTTGAAGAACGGACCTTGGACAACTACTGGAGCTTCATCCACCATTAAAGCTACGAAGCTTGGAGCTCTGGATCAGTCCTAGAGGTGGGTTTTATAACTCTAACCCTTAAGTTTTGTTAATGCAACCTTCTTTCCTAAAATCGTTGCCTATACTTCTTCTTTAGATACCTTTGTGTGTTCTTGCTATTAATTCCATGAAGAACAGCCCCTGGTCTTGGTTGAACAGAGGTAGAAGAAGATGATGTTAATTCCTATGTTTATCCAAGAATTTACTTTAACAAATAGTCTCCCAACCTTTAGCAAATGGTTTACCAAAATGTTTGGAGCAAACGGTTTCAAACCGTTTGAGTTCAAACGGTTTCACAAGAACGCATAGAAGCAAACGGTCCAAGACCGTTTGGAGGTGTTGACCAGGTGTTGACTGTTTGGAGGACTATTGAGAATAATGTAGACTAATTACCTACCAAAAATCATCAATTAATTCCAAGTGGTTCACCAACTGAAGGCCCATCAACCACCTAAACCCTAATCGGGTTAATTGCTGATTTCAATAATAGTATCATGTTGAAGTTTGGGTTGAGTGGCCCAAACGGTTTCAAAACCATTTGGGGATCACCCAAACGGTCTCAAGACCATTTGGTGATAACCCAAGACCATTTGGAGGTCTAGGGTTAAGCATAGTTGACCAATTGAGGATCCAATGATATCAAATTGGTGAGTAATCGATTGCTGAATTGGTGACTAAACCTAGGAGCCAAACCCTAAATGAATGAATTGGTTTTTGATAAAATAATGGGCAAACGGTCACAAGACCGTTTGGAGGTCATCCAAACGATCCCAAGACCGTTTGGGGTTAGGTCATGACCAAATTGAATGATGGTTCAATGACTTCAAATCAATTAGACTCATGTTGAAACATGTTGAAGGGTAATCGATTTCAAATCCTAATCCAATTGATCCGAGCCTTAATTGATGATCAATTGCAGGTCAATTGAGTGTCAAATCAGTTGAGGGTTGACCTAATTAACTCAATTGATGAGTGGCTAACAAGTGCATGATCGATTGAGGGGTTCAACATTGGAAACCCTAACTCAATTGAAGTGGTTGAGACACTTTTTGGTTCTTGCGGTTTTGAGGTGGTTTGGACCAAACGGTCTCAAGACCGTTTGGGACCAAATGATCCCAAACCGTTTGGTATCATGTGGTTTCAAGGTCGGTTGTGTCTATGTTGTTTCAAAGTCAAACTTGACTAAACGGTCTTCACCTCTACTTTACCAAACGATCTTCACCCCCATCTTGGGCAAACGGTCTTGAGTGTGCACTTTACCAAACGGTTTCAAAAGTCAACCAGACCAAACAGTCTTCAACACCAAACAGTTTCAAGGTCTGTCCAAGACCGTTTGGGGGTTTAGTGTGCAAGACCGTTTGATGTCTATGAAGGTCAAAATTGTTTGATGTCTTAGTGGTCAAGATGGTTTAGTAGTTGATTAACCTAAACCTCATAGATACCTAAAGTAATTAAGGGACCAAGTAATTAGTTGATTAACGCATGTAATAATCAGTGGTGATCATTACAAAGGTACCCTTGAAGGGATAGAGTGACTAATACTCTTTGAACAAGTGAGCTTTAATGATCACAATAGCAATGACATAACCCATGATCTCAATGGTTAAGTTGTCTTAGCCTAATCAAGGGTGATGAAAGCATCAACTCATATAAGGGATGAGAGAGAAAAGATTTCTTATGTAATCAAGTAATGGACTCTCAATATGAAGGAATGCTTATTTAAGGTATGATCCATGTTAGTGAGATCATGAAACCCTAATTATGATGGTTAATGAATTCTAACCCTAATTTGAGGGTAGTAATGGAAATATCCCTAATATATGATGAAGGTATGATCATAATTCATAATGTGAATAGTAAACCCTAATCTAGGGTAATATGTTGCAATGTGAATAGTAAACCCTAATCTAGGGTAATGTGATGTAATGTGAATAGTAAACCCTAATCTAGGGAAATGTGATGATGTGAATAGTAAACCCTAATTCTTGATTATGCTTTTAAGCATGAAACTCTATGATTGAATTATGAAATGAGGAAGCACTATGCCTTTTTAAGCTAAAGGGGTTGGATAATCCTAATTGAATTGAATAGGAAACCCTAACCCTAGAAACCAGCCATGGTGATGTAAAACGGTCGTGGTATTATTCTGTAGCACGACCGTGCAAAATAGCACGGCCATGGTGGCTTCCCCTTGCACGACCGTTCTTGGCTGTATGGCCGTGGTGTTCTATACTTGACTTGGAAATAATTGTATTGTGCTGATATAGATATAATGTGCATATTATCAATTGTGTTAGTCATGCAGGTCTTTATAAAGTAGTGAGCATAGCCAGGTAAGGGTTATGATGCCATATTCATTGAAAGTACTTTATAAATTTTGAAAGCAATAATATGCTATGTTGCCTAGTAAAAGGTAACAAATGAGACTGATAGGCAGTATGGGCCATGAGAAATATCTGCATTGCCACTATCATGTTCATAATGTTAAATGACTTGATAGAAATATGATACTTGGTAACAAGTGTTTTAATGTTTTAACGGTTTGAATACCCATATTCCTGAATTACAATGATGAGATGGTTAGGGATTGAGATCCCAATGTTAACAACATGTGAATTGAACTTGATACAAATAGTACTCTTTCTTTACAGTAATTGTTTTAATGGTTTATGTTTGAAAACATGCCTAATGCTAAAAGAATGCTATAATGTACTTAAATAATCAAGTATAATGATATCATGTAGAGCCCTGACCATAGATCCATCATTTTTAGAAGTAATGATGGTGAAATAGGTTTTCCTAAGAGAACTCCTAGAGAGCATACTTTTGAGTATGTGGGGGTTATGGACGTGAATATCCTTACGTCCTAATGAGGGAATCGATGTGATATGTACATTTAATCTCTCAATCCTTCATTATATGTTTATGTCGGGATGATGTATCACTAATCTCCCGATGATGTTGTTAATGTTGCATCGATGAGAGATAAACAAGAAATCTCTCGATGGTGAAGAGAGTACAGCACGCCACTCTAACTCTAATAGTGAAGTTGCTAGAATACCCTGGAAAGCTATTATGGCAGAGACACAAGATGTCCTACATGTTGTACCTCACACTGACTGAGGAAGATGAGGTCATAGGAATCCGGCTCTTCTGATGACCTATGTATGGTACCGATTGCGATTTAGTAATGGTCGGTTGGAGTATGAGCGGTATACCTCATCTCCTCAGGGCATAAATATGTTTGAAAAATGTAATCAGCCGTATAGCATAATTGCTTAGGTTGAACTACGAGAAACAATGATTGATAATACATTGTTTATAGTACTCTAGTTGAATAATTAGTATACATGTTCTTCATATTCCTTATTGATATATGTCTTGTCATTCAATCAAGTTATAATTGAAATGATTGCTTAGAGAATACTACTCTACTTAGTTTATTCAATGAATTGCCTGTTGTTGAATAATTATAGTTCTACTGCTCATTGTTATTTTAATACTTGCAATAGCAATGCTTCTGGCAGAGAGTTATAACTCTCGCTGGGACAATTATTCAATTGTCTCCCCCCATGGGATTCAACTTTTTAGGTAGATGCCGAGGATGAAGAAACCCTTCAGTGGGTGAGCAACAACAATAACAACAACATCAAGGACAGTAGTGATCCTCAGGTGGAGACACTGTCTGTCGAGTCTTGTAGATAGAAAGTTCTATGCGTCATCTTTGTACTCTCAGGTCCTAGGAGTCAGTAGATGGTTTAATTTAGATCTGAGATTCTGGCATAAAGCCTCGAGATTTTGTATACTGCTCATGTACAGTTGAACAGGGCAGTTGATGCTTGTGACTCTCGAGATGAGATTTTACAGAGATGTAATGATGTATCAGCTTGTAAATAACTTATCTTGTTTCTTTATGAAAGAGCTTCATAGTTTGTAGATCTCTTTATAAAAATTTAAAATTTTAGTGATTTTCAGTAATTCCGCTGCTAATTAATCGCTTCCGCATTCGTTGATCCCGTTTTCACAAGTAGATCGTCACAATTTAGTGCTATCAGAGCTCTAGGTTCGCTGAGTGTACAGAGGCATAGGACTTAGGTCGTTGAGTTTGTTCTAGTGTCTTCTAGTATATCTGATAGTGTTGCATCCAACTCGCAAAAACAAAATTAACTGAGCGGAAGCGAATCATTTGCAGCGGATTACTGAAAATCACTAAAAATTATTTTTTTTTGCAAAGAGATCCACACATAGGAAATCTTTTTCATCAAGAACTAAAATATAATATTTACATTCTGTTCCATAAGTACACAACCTGTACTGTCTCTTCTCGAGGATTACAACATCAGTTGTTCTATTTAACATTATGTGCAGACAACATAAAACCTCAAGGCATCAAGTCAAATTCTCAAGTCGACGATAAAAGCACTATCTATAAATCCCGAGGACCTGAGAGTACAGAGACGACACATAGGACTACTATCTATACAACTGGACAGGCAGTATCTCCACTTGAGATATTACTACTGTCCTCGATGCTGCTGTTGTTCCTTCTCTACCAAAGGTTTCTTGCCTCTTTTTCCGCGTCCACCTAAAAACATTGGATCCCACGGGGGTGAGACAATTGTAAATTGCCCCAGTGGGAGATATAACTCTCCGCCAAAACATTTTATTGCAATTAAAGATATGAAACTAAGCAGAGGTTAAGAAGTTTAAAGCATTCTCAACTTTGTAAGCATTGCAACTATTTATGATAGAGCAATATATCATCTATTCTTTTAATAAGGAATAGGAATGGCATGTATTTCATTTATCCAACATGTTATACTATCATATCAAACTTTTCTTGTGACACTCATCATCCTGTTATGTCACCCATGAAACATTCTTGTTTCATTCTTTTGGCCTTAGCCAACATGTTAAACAAATAAAGAGATATATCTACCATGTACTCATTTATCATCAATACAGGAATTGGATTAATACCAATCCTAAATCATCATTATAGACATTGGGTTATTACCAATCCTGTGTTATCACTACAGGCATTTAGCCTCTGCCAGGTATTGGACTCTTCCAAACTTGATTACACCGCCAGGCATTGGACACTACCAATCCTGATTTCACAGCCAGACATTGGACTTTAGCCAACCCTGATTACAGGCATTACACCTCTGCCAGGTATTGGACTTTAACCAAACCTGATTGCATAACCAGGCATTGGACTTTAACCAATCCTGATTTCACAGCCAGGCATTGGATTCTAACCAATCCTGATTTCATAGCCAGACATTGGACTCTAACCAATCATGATTTCACAGCCAGGCATTGGACTCTAACCAATCTTGATTACAGGCATTACACCTCTGCCAGGTATTGGACTCTTCCAAACCTGATTACACCGCCAGGCATTGGACTTTAACCAATCCTGATTTCACAGCCAGGCATTAGACTCTAACCAATCCTGATTACATAGTTCATGGAATTTAATTCCTTTAACTCATCATTGATCATCACATACTACTTTAGGCTCTGAACCTTGAGGTTAGCCTGCATAGCTTTACACATTCTTTATTGAATACAGTTGTTCCTTTTACTAAGTTTATTAAAACATTATCCTTTCTTATAATAAACTTTTATAATCATTTTGGTACCTCTCACTATGCCATAATTACTCGCATGGCTCATAAGGCCCATAAAGCATCTTGTCACCTCTCACAAGGCAACATTTAACCATATGGCTCACAAGGCAATTAAACATCTTGTCACCTCTCACTAGGCAATGATAACATATTACTTCATGTAATACAATAGTAACACCTCTATTCCCTCAATAGGGTTAGGGCTTACTATTCATATCATATTATGATTTCTCATGTCCCATTACCCAATGTAGGGGTAGGGTTTCCCATGTCACATTAGGATTTCATAGTTATCAAAGTATAACAACTTTGAGATGCTAACTGTGAAGTCTTTCATATCTTGATGTATCACTTTCCTCATCACTTCCAACTTTCTTAAGTTATCAGCTTATCTTGGATTAAGGTATTTCCCATCTTAATCCTTTCATCCACTAACCTATCACTCTTATCATGAAGTGCATACGTTACACATAAGAATGGTCCAACTATCTTTAATGATATGGACTCATCTCAGGTTAAGGCATTGCTTACAATAAGCTTGCCTATAATCAACCATTTATGATATTTCACCTTTATAAGGTTTTACCCACTGTTTTTGTTATTAGGGTTCTGGGTTGTCATCATGTTGCCCCAAATTAAAGCTTCATGTATTATAACTTCAATTAGGGTTTCACATACTTTTGACCTTTAATAGGGCTTAGGGTTTTCACATACTATCATACTTCATTAGAGTTAGGGTTTCACATCCCATTTCCCATGATTAAGGTTTAGTATTCATCCCAACTAGGGTTTCTCATGGAATCACCCTCAATTAGGGTTTCACATGGAATCAATCTCAATTAGGGATTCTCGTGGAATCAACCTCAATTAGGGATTCTCATGGAATCAACCTCAATTAGGGATTCTCATGGAATCAACCTCAATTAGGGATTCTCATGGAATCAACCTCAATTAGGGATTCTCATGGAATCACCCTTAACTAGGACTTCCACTATGGTTACCCACAACTTGGGTCTACTATTCACCTTCATTAGGATTTCATTTAATTGTTCATAATTAGAGATTCACTATTCATCTCAATTAGGGTTTTACATCTCATTTCCCTAAATTGGAGTTTCATATATCGTTACCCTGGATTAGGGTTTCATTTAGAATTGCCCTCAATTAGGGTTAGAGTTCAATACCCTGTCAATTAGGGTTTATGTTCCTGATTAGGGTTTCATGATCTCTTTACTTAAGGATCGTACCCTTAATCACCTCATGAATCATATTCATGTATGAATTTCATTCTATCATCTTCTTAACTTGATTAGGTTACATCAACCCTCAATCAAGTACATACAACTATGATTAACATAGTGTACCAAGTCATTGTTCTTATAAGCAATTAGGGTTCATCCCTTAATTGGTACTAATCACTTAGGTACTATTAGGGTTTCAAACTTGTACCTTCATTTATTGTCATTACTAATCATCATTGAATTAATGGATCATTCACCATATTAATTCTCAAGAGATTCAATCACATTGGACCTCCATTACATAAGGTATCCAATTGATTTGACCAATTGAATCTTCAATTACAATAAGTGTCCAAGTGGAATAACCAATTGAGTCCTCAATTAATTTTGACTACTTGAGCCCCAAACGGTCTTGGTCTTTCAAAGTACAACGGTTTGAAATCGTTTGGTAAAGGTGGTCACTTGAAACCGTTTGTTAAAGCAAGTACTTCAAACCGTTTGCTAAAGCACTCTTAAGATCGATTGGGCCTCAAACGGTTTGGGATCGTTTGGTCCCAAATGGTATTGAGACCATTTGGACTCAAACGGTCTTGAGACCGTTTGGTCCAAACCTCCTCAAAACTGCATGGACCAAAGATGGTCTCAACCTATCAAGTCGATTTGGGGTTCTCATTGTTGATTCCTTCAATCACTGAATTCATGTAACCAATCTTCAATTGGACCCATCACCATACTTCAATTGAGTTAATTAGGTCATCCTTCAATTTATTTGACCCTCAATTAACCCTCAATTGATCATCAATTAGGGTTTGAATCAATTGGATTAGGGTTTGGAATCGATGATCCTTCAACATTAACCAATGTGAAACTAGTTACTTTAAAACTATTGGACCATCATCCAAATTGGGCATGACCTGACCCCAAACGGTCTTGAGGTCGTTTGGATGACCTCCAAATAGTCTTGAGACCGTTTTCCCATGTCAATATCAAAATCCAAGTCAATCAATCAAAGTTTGGATCATTGGATTGATCAACAAGTCAGCATTTGATTACACTTCAACTTAGTACCTTTAGATTTTCAAACACCTAATCATAGTCAAACCTAGACCTAAAAACGGTCTTGGGTGACCCCCAAACGGTCTTGGGATCATTTGGATGACCTCCAAACGGTCTTGAGACCATTTTCCCATCATATCATCATCAACCATGTCATTCAATTAGGGTTGGATCCTAGGATTGGTCACCAAATCAGCACTTAATTGTATTTCAATTTGGTATCCTTGGACCTTCAAACACTTGATTAAACTTAACCCTAGACCTCCAAATGGTCTTGGGTGACCCCAAAATGGTCTTGAGACCGTTGGGTGATCCCCAAACAGTTTTGAAACTGCTTGGGTCAATCAACCCAAATTTTAAACTCAATCACTTATGAAATCAGCACTCAACCCGATTAGGGTTTAGGTGATTGATGGACCTTCAACTCATGAACCAATTGGAGTTAATCAATAATAATTGGTGGGTCATTAACCTACATAATTATGAACAAGTCCCCAAATGGTCAACCCTAGTCAACATCACCAAACGGTCTTAAACCGTTTGCTTCCATGCGGTTTAGTGAAACCGTTTCATTCCAAACGATTTGAAACCGTTTGTTCCAAAACACAAACTGTTTGGACATTTGATTGAAACCGTTTGGTCTAGATATTTGGGGAGGTGTGTGCTTATGATGATGTCATCATAATCAAGCTCTAGACCCACAAAACCTATTGTGATTTCCATGGAGATTGCATCAATCAACCAAATCAATAATTGTAAATAGAGAAATGATCATTATTTGATGGGGAATTGAATGCAATAACAAAGTTAGGGTTTCAAGTTATAAAACCCGCCTCCAATTGAGCTCCAAAGCTCCAAGCTCACGGAAAAATGGTGGATGAAGCTTTTGTAACTCCCCCTAGGCTCGTCCTCAAGATTTTGGTTGAAAAGATTAGCTAGGGTTGAAGAGGAGATCGAAATAAGAAGAAATCCATAATTTATTTTCAATTTCCACCATGGAATCAAGGTGAAATGGATCAAGAACCTTACCAACAGGTTGGGGGTCGTCCTCCTGACCCTCCCAAGCTCCCTTGGTCGTTTCCCAAGCAAGGAGAAGAAGTGGGGTCGAAAAAGCCTTTCATTTGGCTTGTAAAAGGTCTTTTTATAAAAATTTCAATGAGAGAGAATATGCTTTGTAAAAATCCATTTAATCCCAAAAATATGGCTGCCTCTTCCCCCTCATCTTCCTTAGGAATGAGGCTATCTTGTTTGACTCTTATTCCTCTCAATTATCCATGATTTAAAGAAAAGCAAATCAAGCACCTTAAATCATATAATATTAATATCCATATGTGAGTGGATATTTCTTTTCCTTATAAAATTGTGAGTGAGTTATCCATTCCCTTGGATATTATTATTTTTGCCCTAAATCGAATTAGGGTTTCAATTAGGATTAAATTTTGATTATTTTAATATCAAGATTCTCTCTCCTCCAACTTAATTCAATTGAGGTGCCCCTCTCATTTTATTTGCTCTACATGGTGCCAAGAAACATTAGGGACCTTATTGAAGTGGTAATTTGCATACTGAACCCTAGGTTTTGGGTAAATTGCACTTTACACCAAAACTAGGTTTTAATGCACAAACATTGCTTTATCAGCTTTTCCTTGGTACTCAGGATACCACAAGCCATACCTCTACATCATCTTCATTCTCATGATGCTTCAACATATGAGGAACATCTTATCATGCAACATTTGTAATTTAACCCCTCAACTTGGGTAATTTGCACTTTAGTCCAAAATAAGCAAACATTGCTTCAACATTGTTCAAACAGGACCAAAATTGAAACATAAGTTTCTCATGAACCCTAATTACTTTTCACAAGATAAGATTAAACATATAATCATCTCTCTTAATCAAAACTCCTAGGGTTAAAGTGTAACCCAGGTCAGGGATGTTACAGATAGTGTCTTCTGCTCGTATAGGAGGAGAAGATAAAACTAAAGATGTCTGGGTCACACGAGGAACATGTTGCAGAGAGTAGTGTCGCTGCATCCAGAGGAGGTGCAAGAGACCAAGGAAGAGAAGAAATTGTGCCTGAACCACCCCAGTTCAATCCAACTGACATGGGGAACCCAGTCGTCCAAGCCATGTTTGGGCAGTTTACGACTGCCATGACACATATGACTGATAGGATGCCTATACCTGTACCTAGGGCACCTACCCATCCAGAAGGACAAGGATCTGACAAGACGTTTGAATGACTTCGCCGAGTTGGAGCCACAGAGTATGCTGGAACAGCTGACCCAGCAGATGCTGACTTGTGGTTAACTGAACTAGAGAAGGCCTTTAGAATCCTAAACATCCCAGAAGCTGAGAAGGTTAGACATGCTGTGTATCTTCTCAAGGGGAGTGCTGGTCATTGGTGGACCATGGAAGAATAGAAAAGGCCATGTGTGGAGATTGCATGGGAAGTTTTTTGACGGGAATTTGTCAACAGATACTTTCCTAAGATGTTCTTGGATGAAAAGATCTCTCAGTTTGAGAGGTTAAGACAAGGACTAATGAACATTAGTGAGTATGAGGCTAAGTTCATGGAGCTTTTGTGGTTCTGTTTGCACATGGCAACCACCGATGAAGAAAGGATTAGGCATTTTGAGAAAAGATTAAACGCTGAGTTGACCACTCCCGTGTCTACTCTAGAGAACAAGGAAATGTTTCTACCTTTGTGGAGTCGGTCAGGAGGATAGAGAGATCCGTGTCATAGAAGAGACAAACCAAGAACAAGAGGATGTATCCCTAGTTCCAAGGAGCTTCATCTAAAGATTTCAAGAAACCTAGGTTTTCTGTGCCTACACCACCACCTAGATTCAGTACCTAGACGCAGTGGATGTTGAATAGGGGTAGAGGACGAAGCCTACCACTAGAAGGAGCTCGTAGTTCAACATCTATGTCAGTTACAGGACCACCCAGACCACAACAACTGAATAGAAGTTGTTACATATGTGGAAAGATGGGACATCTGATGAAAGATTGTAGAGCCAGAGAAGTGAGTGTAACTCAACCTCAAAGGCAGAGTCAGCAAGGATCTCAAAGGCGACAGTTTCCAGGAAATGCTAGAGGACGTGGACAAGCGTCCCAAGTTGGATCATCGACACCAAGTCATCGAGCACCAAATCAACCACAGGAGATAGTGAGGTTTTACGTGATGAATCCACCTGATGCAGTGATCAACCCTCGGGTTGTGACAGGTCAGATGGAGTTGTTTAATTCTGATATTTCTACATCTTGCATCGTATTTGTTTCAATTGATCCAGGTGCTACGCATTCAAGAATCACTCGAAGAGTGATTCTTGACTGTGACCTGACTACAAGTCATAGAGTAGATAGTTTTTTGCTAGAAACTCCGTTGATGGGATCTACTATGTTGCAGGAAGTTTGTTCTCCCTACATTCTCTTCTTTTCTGATCATCACATTCAAGTGGATCTTATACCACTTGAGATGCATGGATTCGATGTAATTCTTGGGATGGATACCTTGGAAAGGTATAAGGTTGTCTTGGATTGTGAATCCAAGCAAGCTGTGTTCACTGATGAAAGTGACACATGGATCTTTCAAGGAGATAGAAAGATTCTACCCACCGATCTTATATCAGCTATGGTTGCTAAGAAGCAGATGAGGCAAGGATGTTATGCATTCTTGGCCCATGTGGTAGATACTACCATGGATAGTCCTAACCCTGCCGAAGTTCCTGTAGTCAGGGAATTTGAGGATGTATTTCCTGAAGAACTTCTAGGTGTACCACCACCTCGGGAGATTGATTTTAAGATTAATCTAATCCCGAATACGCAATCGATAACACAAACACCATATAGGATGGCGCTTGCTGAGATGACTGAACTCAAGAAACAACTACAAGAGTTGCTTGAGAAGGGTTTTATCCGACCGAGTACTTCACCCTGGGGTGCTCCGGTCCTCTTTGTTAAAAATAAAGATGGGTCAATGTGGTTGTGCATTGATTACAGACAGTTAAATAAAGTAACAATAAAGAATAAGTATCCTCTGTCGAGGATTGATGATCTCTTTGACCAGCTACGTGGTGCAACTGTCTTCTCAAAGATAGATTTGAGATCGGGATATCACCAGCTGTGTATTAAGGATAGTGACGTACCTAAGTTTGCCTTTAGGACAAGGTATGGTCACTATGAGTTCACAGTTATGTCGTTTGGACTAACTAATGCACCAACTGCATTTATGGAACTAATGAATAGAATCTTCTGACCTTTTCTCGATCAATGTGTTGTTGTCTTTATAGATGACATCTTGATCTATAGTAGAGATGCTCAGCAGCATGAGCAGCATCTTCGTCAGACTCTAACTTTGCTAAGAGAACATAAGCTATATGCTAACTTTAGCAAGTGTGAGTTCTAGTTACCAGAAGTTTCTTTTCTTGGACACATAATATCTTCTTCAGGTATACATGTTGACCCTAAAAAGGTAGAATCTGTCCTGCAATGGGAACAACCGAAGACGCCAACGGAGATTCGATGCTTCTTAGGGTTGGCAAGCTATTACCGGAGATTCATTAAGAACTTCAGTTCCATAGCTTTACCCTTGATTAAGTTGACCAGGAAGGATGTTCCTTTTACATGGAGTGACAAGTGTCAACAATCTTTTCAGCTGTTGAAGGAAAGGTTGACAAGTGCACCTTTTCTTGTGTTACCTGAGCAAGGAAAAGGATATATAGTTTTCTGTGATGCTTCTAAGAATGGACTAGGATGTGTGTTAATGCAGGATAAACAAGTGATTTCTTTTGCTTCCTGACAGCTTAAGAAACACGAGGAGAATTATCCGACACACGATCTAGAACTAATTGTTGTAGTTCATGCCTTGAAAATTTGGAGACATTATCTTTACAGAGAAACATTCCAGATTTTCAAAGACCATAAGAACCTAAAGTACATCTTCTCTCAGCATGAGATTAACATGAGGCAACGCCGCTGGATGGAGTTAATCAAGGACTACGATTGTACAATTGATTACCATCCAGGGAATCCCAATGTGGTCGCTGATGCTTTGAGTAGGAAATCAACAACACCATCCCTAGATAAAGCACAACTGAATTCCTTAGTGTGCTCTAAGAGGGATATGCTTATCTCCTTAAGGCAAGATAATGTACAGTTAAAAGTATCGATGTTATCGGGGTTGTTAGCTAAGATGCACATAAAACCTACTTTTAGACAGCAGATTAAGGAGGCACAGCAAGTTGATGTTGAAGTCCAACTGATTAGGTCAGAATATAGCAGTGAGAAACGAGAAGGGCTCCATGATTCAGATGATCAAGTAGCTTGTTATCATGATAGAATGATAGTACTGGATGTGGATAACTTGAGGAAGTTAATCCTGGAAGAAGCTCAGTCTTCGATGTATGATATGCATCCAGGAAGCACCAAGATGTATCGAAACTTGAAAGATATGTATTGGTGGCATGGATTGAAGAAGGATGTTGCTGAGTTTGTTATGCGGTGTCCTGTGTGTCAGCAAGTTAAAGGTAAACACCAAAAGCCTGTAGGAATAATGCAACCTTTACCCATACCACAGTGGAAGTGGGATCATGTAACCATGGACTTTGTGGTTGGTTTACCTAGAACAGCCAAAGGACATGATTCCATCTAGGTAATAGTTGATAGGTTGACAAAGACAACACATTTCTTACCTGTCAAAATGACCTTTTCTGCTGAGAAGCTGGCACATTTATATGTAGATGAGATAGTACGACTGCATGGAGTCCCAATTACCATCGTTTCTGACAGAGGTCCCAAGTTTATGAGTTGTTTTTAGGAGCGACTTCATAAAGCCTTAGGCACACAGTTAAGGTTTAGTACAGTCTTTCATCCTCAGACAGATGGACAATAAAAAAGGACTATACAAACTTTGGAGGACTTGCTTAGAGCATGTGTTCTTCAGTTTATAGGGAGTTGGGATCTGCACCTAAGTTTGATAGAGTTTGCCTACAACAATAGCTATCAACATAGCATTGACATGGCACCTTATGAAGCTTTGTATGGTATACGTTGTAGATCTCCCTTATGTTGGTATGAAACTGGTGAGTATCAACTTTTAGGTCCTGATCTTATACAACAGACCACTGAGAAGATTAAAATAATACAACAACAGTTGAAGACTGCACATGATAGGCAGAAATCTTATGCTGATAAGCGTCGTAGACCTTTAGAATTCCAAGTTGGAGATAGAGTGTACCTTAAGGTTTCACCCTGGAAAGGAGTTCTTAGATTTGGGAGGAAAGGAAAGTTAGCTCCTAGGTTTATGGGGCCTTATCCAATCATTGAACGAATTGGAAAGGTAGCTTATAAGCTAGAGTTACCATTAGAGTTGCAGAAGTTACACCCTGTGTTCCACATTTACATGCTTAGGAAATGTCACCCTGATACAGAATCAGTTCTGCAACCTATGGAAGTAGAGTTGAATGATGATGTATCTTATGTAGAAGGACCTATGTCGATTCTTGATAGAAGAATTAAGAAGCTGAAAAAGAAAGACATAAGTATTGTAAAAGTCCTCTAGAATCACCGTGGTGTTGAAGAAGCCACATGGGAACTAGAGGGAGAGATGAGAAGGAAATACCCTGCTCTTTTCTCTTAATATGTTTTTGTAGTTATTTCGGGGACGAAATCCTTGTAAGGGGTGGATAATTTGTAACATCCCTGACCTGGGTTATGTACTAACCCTAGGTGTTTTGCTTAATTAAGTGATTATATGCTTGTGTTTATCCTTTGAAATGTAATTAAGGCTTTTGAGGAACCTATATTTCATTTTCATTCCTTTTTGAATCATGTTGAAACATTATTTTGTTAATTATGGACTTATGTGCAAATTATCCAAGTAGAAGGGTTAACTTGCAAATTGCACATGTTAAGATGTTCCTCTAATGATGAGACATCATAAGAATGAATATGATGTGGTGATATGGATCCCACAAGCTTGAGCACCAAGATATAGCTTGTAGAGCAATCCTTGTGCCTTAAAACCTAGTTTTGGTGTAAAGTGCAATTTACCCAAAATGTAGGATTCAAAATGTAAAATATACCTCTAGAGGATCTCTCATGTTTCTTGGCATAAAGTAGAGAAAAGAAAATGAGAGGGGCACCTCATTTGAATGATCATGGTAGAAGTGGAAATTACTCACAAATAATAATATATTAAGCAATATCCAATAAAAGTGGATATTATTATATATATCTTTAAGGTGTTAGTTCTTTTCCATTTAACCTTGGATAATGGAGGAGTTTTGCATGAGGATAGAAGGTGGAAATGTGGCCAAGGATGTAGGAAGATTTGATGGTTTTAGTTGGGAAATAAAAGGAGATAATCCTCTTCTTTCCACTTTCCTTGAAAATATCCAAAAATATATAAAGGAATCCTTATCAACAAAGCAAGGGATCATTTCCCTTAGTTCTTCTCCTTATCTTCTTGCTTTGGAAGGCCAAGGGAAAGCTCTGGACCAATGGAAGGATGACCAAGCTGGTTTGGTAAGTATGGATCATCATCTATCTCGAATTCATGGTGGAGACCACAATATAAGGTTAGATTCATAGTGTTTTTCACACGATTCTTCTTTCTAGCCATCTTCTCCATCCAAAACTTGAAGAAAGGACCTTGGACAACTACTGGAGCTTCATCCACCATTAAAGCTACGAAGCTTGGAGCTCTGGATCAGTCCTAGAGGCAGGTTTTATAACTCTAACCCTTAAGTTTTGTTAATGCAACCTTCTTTCCTAAAATCATTGCCTATACTTCTTCTTTAGACACCTTTATGTGTTCTTGCTATTAATTCCATGAAGAACAACCCATGTTCTTGGTTGAACAGAGGTAGAATAAGATGATGTTAATTTCTATGTTTATCCAAGAATTTACTTTAACAAACGGTCTCCCAACCTTTAGCAAACGGTTTACCAAAACGTTTGGAGCAAACAGTTTCAAACCGTTTGAGTTCAAACGGTTTCACAAGAACGCATGGAAGCAAATGGTCCAAGACCATTTGGAGGTGTTGACCAGGAATTTACCATTTGCAGGACTATTGAGAATAATGTAGACTAATTACCTACCAAAAATCATCAATTAATTCCAAGTGGTTCACCAACTGAAGGCCCATCAACCACCTAAACCCTAATCGGGTTAATTGTTGATTTCAATAATAGTATCATGTTGAAGTTTGGGTTGAGTGGCCCAAACAGTTTCAAAACCATTTGGGGATCACCCAAATGGTCTCAAGACCGTTTGGTGATCACCCAAGACCATTTGGAGGTCTAGGGTTAAGCATAGTTGACCAATTGAGGATCGAATGATATCAAATTGATGAGTAATCGATTGCTGAATTGGTGACTAAACCTACGATCCAAACCCTAAATGAATGAATTGGTTTTTGATAAAATAATGGGAAAATGGTCTCAAGACCGTTTGGAGGTCATCCAAACGATCCCAAGACCGTTTGGGGTCAGGTCATGACCAAATTGAATGATGGTTCAATGACTTCAAATCAATTAGACTCATGTTGAAACATGTTGAAGGGTAATCAATTTCAAATCCTAATCCAACTGATCCAAGCCTTAATTGATGATCAATTGAGGGTCAATTGAGTGTCAAATCAGTTGAGGGTTGACCTAATTAACTCAATTGATGAGTGGCTAACAAGTGCATGATCGATTGAGGGGTTCAACATTGGAAACCCTAACTCAATTGAAGTGGTTGAGACACTTTTTGGTCCTTGCGATTTTGAGGTGGTTTGGACCAAACGGTCTCAAGACCGTTTGGGTCCAAATGGTCTCAAGACCGTTTGGGACCAAATGGTCTCAAGACCGTTTGGGACCAAACGATCCCAAACTGTTTGGTCTCATGCTGTTTCAAGGTCGGTTGTGTCCATGCGGTTTCAAAGTCAAACTTGACCAAACAGTCTTCACCCCCATCTTGGGCAAACGGTCTTGAGTATGCACTTTACCAAACGTTTTCAAAAGTCAACAAGACCAAACGTTCTTCAATACCAAACGGTTTCAAGGTCTGTCCAAGACCGTTTGGGGGTTTAGTGTGCAAGACCGTTTGAGGTCTATGAAGGTCAAAATCGTTTGATGTCTTAGTGGTCAAGATGGTTTAGTAGTTGATTAACCTAAACCTCATAGATACCTAAAGTAATTAAGGGACCAAGTAATTAGTTGATTAACACATGTTATAATTAGTGGTGATCATTACAAAGGTACCCTTGAAGGGATAGAGTGACTAATACTCTTTGAACAAGTGAGCTTTAATGATCACAATAGTAATGACATAACCCATGATCTCAATGGTTAAGTTGACTTAGCCTAATCAAGGGTGATGAAAGCATCAACTCATATAAGGGATGATAGAGAAAAGATTTCTTATGTAATCAAGTAATGGACTCTCAATATGAAGGAATGCTTATTTAAGGTATGATCCATGTTAGTGAGATCATGAAACCCTAATTATGATGGTTAATGAATTCTAACCCTAATTTGAGGGTAGTAATGGAAATATCCCTAATATATGATGAAGGTATGATCATAATTCATAATGTGAATAGTAAACCCTAATCTAGGGTAATGTGTTGCAATGTGAATAGTAAACCCTAATCTTGGGTAATGTGATGTAATGTGAATAGTAAACCCTAATCTAGGGAAATGTGATGATGTGAACAGTAAACCCTAATTCTGGATTATGCTTTTAAGCATGAAACTCTATGATTGAATTATGAAATGAGGAAGCACTATGCCTTTTTAAGCTAAAGGGGTTGGATAATCCTAATTGAATTGAATAGGAAACCCTAACCCTAGAAACCAGCCTTGGTGATGTAAAATGGTCGTGGTATTCTTCTGTAGCACGACCGTGCAAAATAGCACGGTCGTGGTGGCTTCCCCTTGCACGGCCCTTCTTGGCTGCACAGCCGTGGTGTTCTATACTTGACTTGGAAATAATTTTATTGTGCTGATATAGATATAATGTGCATATTATCAATTGTGTTAGTCATGCAGGTCTTTATAAAGTATTGAGCATAGCTAGGTAAGGGTTATGATGCCATATTCATTGAAAGTATATTTTGAAAGCGATAATATGCTATGTTTCCTAGTAAAAGGTAACAAATGAGACTGATAGGTTGTATGAGCCATGAGAAATATATGCATTGCCACTATCATGTTCATACTGTTAAATGACTTGATAGCAATATGATACTTGGTAACAAGTGTTTTAATGATTTAAGGGTTTGAATACCCATATTCCTGAATTACAATGATGAGATGGTTAGGGATTGAGATCCCAATGTTAACAACAGGTGAATTGAACTTGATACAAATAATACTCTTTCTTTACAGTAATTGTTTTAATGGTTTATGTTTGAAAACATGCCTAATGCTAAAAGAATGCTATAATGTACTTAAATAATCAAGCATAATGATATCATGTAGAGCCCTGATCATAGATCCATCATTGTCAGAAGTAATGATGGTGAAATAGGTTTTCCTAAGGGAACTCCTGGAGAGCATACTTTTGAGTATGTGGGGGTTATGGACGTGAATATCCTTACGTCCTAATGAGGGAATTGATGTGAGATGTACATTTAATCTCTCAATCCTTCATTATATGTTTATGTCAGGATGATGTATCACTAATCTCCCGATGATGTTGTTAATGTCGCATCGATGAGAGATAAACAAGAAATCCCTCGATGGCGAAGAGAGTACAACACACCACTATAACTCTAATAGCGAAGTTGCCAGAATACCCTGGAAAGCTATTATGGCAGAGACACAAGATGTCCTGTGTATTGTACCTCACACTGACTGAGGAAGATGAGGTCATAGGAATCCATCTCTTATGATGACGTATGTATGGTACCGATTGTGATTTAGTAGTGGTCGGTTGGAGTATGAGCGGTATACCTCATCTCCTCAGGGCATAAATATGCTTGAAAAATGTAATCAACTGTATAGCATAATTGCTTAGGTTGAACTACGAGAAACAATGATTGATAATACATTGTTTATAGTACTCTAGTTGAATAATTAGTATACATGTTCTTCATATTCCTTATTGATATATGTCTTGTCATTCAATCAAGTTATAATTGAAATGATTACTTAGAGAATATTGCTCTACTTAGTTTATTCAATGAATTTCCTGTTGTTGAATAATTATAGTTCTACTGCTCATTGTTATTTTAATACTTGCAATAGCAATGCTTATGGCGAAGAGTTATAACTCTCACCGGGACAATTATTCAATTGTCTCACCCCTGTGGGATTCAACTTTTTAGGTAGACGCCGAGGATGAAGAAACCCTTAAGTGGGTGAGCAGCAACATCAAGGATAGCAGTGATCCTCAGGTGGAGACAGTGTCTGTCGAGTCTTGTAGATAGAAAGTTCTATGTGTCGTCTCTATACTCTCAGGTCCTAGGAGTCAGTAGATGGTTTAATATAGATCTGAGATTTTGGTATAAAGCATCGAGATTTCGTATACTACTCATGTACAGTTTAACAGGGTAGTTGATGCTTGTGACTCTCGAGATGAGATTTTACAGAGATGTAATGATGTATCAGCTTATAAATAACTTATCTTGTTTCTTTATGAAAGAGATTCACAGTTTGTAGATCTCTTTATAAAAAGTTTTAAATTTTTAGTGATTTTCAGTAATTCCGCTGCTAATTAATCGCTTCCGCATTCGTTGATCCCGTTTTCGCAAGTAGATCGTCACAGTTATGTTTCTATTTTCTAGTTTTAGCTTCATATTCACTCAATTGCAATCATCTTTCCATTTCCAAACTTAAATATATGTTTATATTTTTTTATTCAGAATCAGACAAAATTATGCAACAACGCCTAGATGGGTGATTGAGCCCTCACGATGCTACACCTCAAGGGAAGGAAGGTCTGAAGGATTTTCACTTGATCACCTTCCAACCACCTAGTCAAGGGAGCGGCTCTGACATTCGCCCGACTTGAGTCACTCTCTACCCAGAGTCTTTAATATTCTTACGTCCTGAAGCATGCTCCCAGCATCTAGTCCATTTCGGGTCACCCCATGTTGGTTCGCCAGAGAATCGAACACAAGGTCTAAATTGAGTAACACACATGAGTTGCTTGTTGGACCGAGTACGGGCCATGCAATCAAATGCCTTTGACTACAAGCATTCAGATTTAGGTTTTCGGAGGTGAGGAATGCATCTATAAAGGGGACCTTATCATCCATTCAAAAGGGTCTCTAATTGGTTATTAGAAGCCACATTGTGTAGTACAAACCCTAGAGAGGAGTGAGGAGGCGGAGGCCACAGTGGAGAGATTGCTCTTCCTTTACTAGGCTTCATGGACTTCATCATTCCTATTATCTCTTTGTTGTTGTCCCTCATCGTGAGCGAGTAGACATTTTGTGTTGGGGTATGGGGACTAACTCTGATCATCTGTATTTTATCTTAGCGTGTATATAAACTCAACAATATAGTTTCTAAATAAAGTTTCATTCTGCTTAATTCTTTGCCTTACAAATGGATGACTTACTTTGCATATATGTTATAATCATGGATATGCAGGTTGTTGTGAGCATGATTAGAACACCAAAGTGATCTTATTGTCCCCCTGAGCTGTCAACAAGGGATAGTGAGGTGATTGGACTTCGATCTACTACATGTCGAGGATGGTTGGTCATATGTAAGGGAGTTCAGTTGGGATAATTAGGGAACTTGAGTGTCGAGGATGTTCGGTTCCAAGGGAGTTAAGCCAAGTGATGGATGTATCTTGTGAGGGCATAGCAATTAAGCCTTGATTTAGCAATGGTTATCTAAGAGTTAAATCTTGTTAGAATAATTTTGTGGGCCTGGGTAGCAAAACCCCATGCCTCGATGCTCTTTATTACCTGTTATTTACTTCTTTAATCTATGTTGCTTTTGGAAACAATTTACTTTAACTAATCTTTCAACTACTCAGTGATAAATATTACTCTTAATACTTCTGAATCTATATAATTACTTAAAAAAGTTGTCCTTTGGGTTTGATTCTAAAGTATACTGCAATAAGGCTTCCGCTCATGCGAAGTGGGAAATTAGTGCATTGCTTTTGGTTAAACCTAGATGTTATTCTTTTAGGGTTTTTCTAGGTACAATATTTGGAGCCCCATCAAAAATTGGTGTTTTTGTTGGGGACAATAATAGTTGAATATTTTTAGAAATATAAGCATAATTAGGATTTTTCTCTTTATTCTGATAATATTGAAAATCCTCTAGAACTAAATGCACCACTCAAGATCATTTTTTTTCTCTTTTTACATACTTCTAGCCTATGTGGAGATCCAAAAGTCTTGATTTGGGATTGCTATTCGATCCTAAAATCGAGAAAAACCTCAGGAAACATTGCAAGGTAATGGTCATGGAGGATGTGGAGGCTATAGTAGAAGCTATCCAAGCGTGCATCGATGCAGCTATTGTAGTCTAGTGATAATTACTCATCGCAAAAGCTAGAGAATAGGTGGAAGCCAAATTCAAGACCAACCTGGAAGCTGCCCAAGCGGCCCAATGTGTGAAAGAATTACGTGATTTCTCTATCCCCAAGGGCACTGACCTAACTCATCCAGTCCAATCTCTAGGCAACCTGATTGATATTAGAGCCCAATGGGTCAACTTATTGCAAAACTCCACCTCAACAGGAAGAATTGGAGATGATTTTTGGGAGCATCTTTTTAAATTCATCGACCTTTGCTAAATGATGAAGCCACCGTGAGCCATTGACGACTCCATGCGACTACAACTGTTTAAATATTCCTTGATGGATAAAGCTAGAGCTTTGTATAACGCTCTTTGAAGGGACCCAATCACTACGTGGGAAGTTAAAGAAAGAAAAGTCTTAGAGAAATTTTACCCCCTTCGATGGCATACTCGATCCGGGGACAGATTATAAGATTTAATCAAGTGTCGGAGGAATCCTCATATGAAGCATGGGAACGACTCAATGAACTCCTATGCAAGTGTCCGCACCACGACATTACCAAAAACTAGATCATAGAATTCTTCTATCGAGGAGTCAATAATGAGACAAAGAAGTTTCTTGATTATTCCTTGAATGGAAATTTCATGTGAAAGAGCTTTGACAGCGCACTTAAGATAATCAACCTCACAGTAGAAAATCAAATTCATTGGATGAAAAAAGGCATACTAAAAGTAGCTACGGTTGAGGATTGCTTAGAACTTAAATCCATATCTAAAAAACTGAAAGCTCTCTCTCTCCCTAGTAGGATGATCTTGAAAAATCCTTCAGTGAAAATGAAAGAAAGAGCCAAAGCCCCAAGTACAAATCATTGCAACGTCTTGTGAAATTTTGTCATGCGGTGGATCACAACACAATCCATTGTTAACAACTATATATTGCGTTCCACGAACACCAAGCTGAGCAACAATACATAGTCACTCAGGCCAAAAATGTGAAATCAATCCACAATATCCTGGGGCAAGAATATTATAATCTAAACCAAGCTCGAACTCATCCTAGTTTCCAATATGAGAACCCCACTAGAGCCGAAAATCCCAACCAGAATGCAATGCCACCCGCCCGGGGTAGAGCACCAATGAGCTACAATGGCCCTCGCAACTAGGGATCAGGTTTAATTTTCCTAGTCAAAATTACCAGCAGAAGAAGCAATATCAGAATCCAAATTAGGATCCACCACTACAAATCAAAGCCACACTGACACAGGACCCAATGAAGACACTCCATTAGATGATGGTGTCATATCAGACCCAAATCACCAATGCCACATCAAATCAAAAGGCGTTGGAATCTCATATCAGCTGTTTGGCAGCTAGCCAATAGCCCCCAGCCCCCAACGAGTACAATCGCTGGACAGTCAGAAAAAAAACCCCAAGCATCTGGAGTAGCTGAAATAGTTGAATGTTGTAATGATCAGGTCAGGAAATGTGTATAACACACCTACTACTTTTATTCATATCCTTGAAAGTGAGAGCGCCCTAATAGAAGCTCCAAATTGCTTGATCAGTCGTCCTACAAACATCCATCTAGAGGATCAGATGACGAAACCTCTTGTGATGTCAGCATAGCCCAACACTATCGAGAATATGATGAAAGTGACTCTGGCAGTCAATTCTGAACCACCAGTTACTCCAATGTACATGCCACATGTACCCTATATAGGACGCCTCAACCAAACCAAGATCAGTGATTGACTCATGAAATTCAAGGACACCATGAAAAGAATCCACGGTAATATGTTGGTCCTCAATCTTCTCACTAAAATGTCAATATGGTGCAAGTATTTCAAAATGATTTTGTCAGGAAAGCGTTTGGCTTAGGAAACTAAGAAAGTGAAGTTAATGCAAATAGCCTCTGGTGTCATACAAAATGACCTAACTCAAAAGAGAAGTGATCCAAAATCCTTTTGGATAGACAATTTCTTAGAATACGACACATGTCGTAAGGGACTTTCTGACTTAGGTGTCAGCATATATATTATGCCTTACACTCTATGCTAGCATCTAGAATTTATAGACCTCATACGCACAACAATGACCATTCATTTATCCAGTGCATTTATCATGAAAACCCTAGGAATTATCAAAGACGTCCCAGTGAATCTAGGGCATGATACCTATGTCCCATGTGATTTCATGGTCATGCATATCAAAGAAGACAATTGGTTTTGACACATTCTGGGATGGCCATTCCTAGTCATTGCGAGAGATCTAGTGGATATCAAAGCCAAAAAAACGCATTCTACCATGAGGGACGAAAACTATTGAATATTGGGTCCTTGAATATTTGAAGAGGGTGCATAATTTGATTGAATTATTTAAGGCGGAAGGCAATCCAGAACTACAACAAATAGACCTACAAGATACCAATCAAGACAATGGGGTCCACCCCAAAAGCAAGGAATGCACATCATCTGACCATGATCCAGGGCCCACAGGTTTAAAGGATAAGGGTTTAGATATCTTGTCTATGTGTTTGATTTGAAAAATTCCACCATCAGTCGGGTCTACAACGTTAAACTGGGATGCTTGATGGGAGGCAACCCAACCCCTTTTTTCTTTTCTATTTTGTTTTTATTCTATTTTTTATTCCTTGTTTTCTTTTAATAGACTTATTTTGAAAAGAGAGAGAGAGAGAGAGGAGAGCGAGGAGAGAGAGAAGGAAGAGTACCACATCCTTGACAACCCTAATAAATAGATAGTCGACATGATGAGAAAGCCTCATGATGAAAATCTCTCATCTTTCCATCAATCCTTGCTGACCTAGCCACTTGATTAACAATAGGAGATCTCAAGATCTTGTGATATGATAAGTGATGCAGAGAATGGGATATGTGGTCTGATGGTAATACTCTCCCTATCTTCCATATATGATTTTTATTTCCTTCTTGAAGATAATTTGTCCTTATTTTTTTATGAGAAGTATGATTCCTTGAAATAGTATTCATTTTTATGTCACTCCAATTATCAATATTCACTACCATATTCTGATCAGGACTTTCCAAAAATGATTGGCGTGAAGTCCCTATGCACTAGGGATAACACATTCATGGTGTAACCGTCGGATCCTTTTGGGGCACTCGTAACGTCTCCTTGATGTAGTTATATAATGGGTGAAGCGTAGGTATTGGAAAACACCAAAACTTTCTGATGATCAAGCACAACCTAAATTTCCCTATTCCTTCTACATCCACACCTCCAATGGAACCAGCAAAAACCAACATTAGTGGCGCTCTGACGATCGACTGGGGGCCCTCCATCCACCGATGAGATCCCATCCAACTGGGATCTACTCTGCTACTATTCCTAGGACACTTATGTCCCTTGGGATCTCTGATTTGTGCACCCAACACATCAAAGGGGGATGTCAACACCAGATCCAGACTCGTTGATCAATTGGTTGTATGATCAACAAACCATCGCCCTAGCAGTAAGGCATTGGTTGTATGTAGGTTGCGGGGAATGGGGTGTGTGACCCCAGGCACCTTCACCGCCATCAAACAAAGATCATGACAACTGGTGGGCAAGGAGGTGCTCAGATCACGTCGTCTCTAACAGAAGAACCCATTATTAAGGTTTTATTGTGTGCATTTAGACGAGCAAGTGACGTCTAATCTCTCCATCTCCATATCCACCTCCACCTCCACCTCCACTGCTCTCCATATCAAATCTCCTCCATCTCTAACTTCTATCTCCATGAGTACAGGAAGAATTTTGAAGTTGAAGCTGGAGGGTGAGTGGTATGCCATCTCCACCACCTCAACTCTAACCTTTCCCTTTCTCATCCTCAAATGCTTCTTTCTTCTTCTTCTCCATCTTTTATTTGCATCTGTCTTGTTTCCATTTTCTTTTTTATTTTTTTGTGTGAGTTGTGACCTTTACCTAGTTGACCACTTTGATGTATGTTAAAAATGAAAAATATATGAATGAACTATCCCCTTTTCTTTTTCTCTATCTAACCTGTGTAAAAGGAAATTTTAAGGAATAAACATGTCTTGAATAGTTATGGGCCCCGATGACAACAACTAAGCACTCTTTCCCCTTAGAAGTGACAGTAAGCAGGTGGAGTCCAAAAGGTCAAGCCACATGTGCCTCCAACATGACTTGCAACAATATTTGTGAATACTCCTCTACCCTACTTTGACTTTATTAATTGATATAATATGATGATCTGAAACCTATGCAGCAATAAAATGGAGAAGCACAAGTCAACCTCTTGCTCTCACTCTTCTTCCATCATCTCTTACCTCTTCACCATTCACTGAAAAAAAAGTAAAAGAGCAACTTCTCACCATATGCCAAACCCTTAGTCTGAGTGTCATCCCTTCCATTAATACTCCTCCTCAATTTTTGTCTACAAGTATGGCATGAATTAAAGAGGACAATGAACCCAAACAAAAACAAGTGGTTAATGTAGCAGCAAACAAATAAAAATTCTCGAGTCGAATAGAGGAGAGACAAATAAAATAACTGAATCCCAAATAAGGTCTCGAGTGGAATAGAGGAGAGTCTAGGGAATCGGGTTTGTGCCATGTCTTTCTCCCCCTTTCGTCTAATTTTTCATGCCCATGAGACTTATCAAAATCTCCCCTGAAATAGCCAAATAGCCCTGACTTGTGCTTACTTCTATTTGTGCAGACATATCAGGAGAATTATTGATATGAAAGCAATTTTTCACTGGTTATGGGGTCTAGAAATTAGATGAACAAGCCCCAGTTGGAGGATATCCAAGTGTGTCTATGTGAATCCCATGGATTAGGGCCGCTTGATCATTATTACTGGGAAGGGGATCACAAAGTTTACTTATTGGGAGAGGAATGCATGGATCCTAGTATCAATTTTTTGTTTCCTTTTTATTTTGCTTTTCTCGAGATGAGCAAAGGATTAAGTCCAGGGTATTTTGATGAGTGTATTTATACCCATTTTTATATACTATTTGTAACATCCCTGACCTGGGTTATGCTTTAACCCTAGATGTTTTGTTTAAGAAAGATAATTATATGCTTGCTCTTATATTTTGAAAAGTAATTAAGGCTCAAGAGGAACTTATGTTTCAATTTTAGTTCTTTTCAAATAATATTGAAGCAATGTTTTGCCTGTTTTGGACTAAAGTGCAAATTACCCAAGTTGAGGGGTTAAATTGCAAATGTTACATGATAAAATGTTCCTCAAGTGTTGAATCATCATAAGAATGAGAATGATGCAGAGGTATGGCTTGTGATAGCCTGAGCACCAAGAAAGAGCTTATTGAGCAATGTTTGTGCATTAAAACCTAGTTTTGGTGTAATGTGCAATTTACCCAAAACCTAGGGTTCAATATGCAAAATATCATTCCTAGAGAATCCCTAATGTTTCTTGGCATCAATTAGAGACAAGAAAATTAGAGGGGCATCTCATTTGGATCTCTTTGGAGGAGAGAGAATCTTGATATTAAAATAATCAAGATTTAAGCATAATTGAAACCCTAATTCAATTTAATGCAAAAATAAATATATATTAATGGAAGTGCCCTTCAAACAGAAATGTGATGGTTGAAATTACATAAGTATGGACGTCCTTGTGCCTTTCAAAGTCAACAAAATATCTAAAGTGAGTGGAGAGCCCACTCATATTAGTTAAAGAAAAAGTAATATCCACTCAATTTTGGATATTATTATTATATTGATTAAGGTGCTTAATTTGTCTTCTTTTAATTCATGGATAATGAAGAGGAATTACAAGGTTCTGGAGATGGCTTCGTATGCAAGGGATGGAGGGGAGTATGTGGCACCAATTTTGAGAGTTGAAGGAATTATTTATTACTTTCTCTCTCATCAAAATTCCCTTATATACATCCCATTTTCAACTCACATGAAAGGCTTTTTCGATCCCTTTTTATTTCTTTGCTTTGGCCATGCACAAAGGATCTTAGGAGCAATAGGAGGACGTGACCCAACCTATAGGTAATCTCCATAGTCATCTTCAACCTTGATTTCATGGTGGAAATCGAAATTCAATGCTTAATTTCTTCTTTTCTTCATTCAGTCTTCAACCTTAGCCATTCATTTCACTCAAAGACTTGAGGACGAGCCTTTGGAAGTTTAGGAAAATTCACCCACCACTGAGAACGTGAACGTTGAAGCTTGGATTCAATTTTAAAGGCGTTATATAACTTGAACCCTTAAATGTCATTATTGCTTGCAATTTATTCATGTGTTGAACCTTTCTTATTTCTCTATTTCCTTTTTGATTAGTTGTTGAAATCATCATAAGAATCATAATTGATTTCAAAGGTTTGAAGCTTGAAGATGACGACATCATCTTAAGCACACACCTAAACAAAGGAATGGGCAAATAGTTTTCAAAACCGATTGAGCTAATTCAGTTTCAAAACCGATTGAGTTGATTCGGTTTCAAGACCGAATGGGTAAATTATTTCAAGACCGAATGGATAATTGAACCCAAGACCGAATGGGTAATTTACTTCAAACCGAATGGGTAATTGAACCCAAGACCGAATGGGTAATTGACTTCAAGATCAAATGGATAATTGAGTTCAAAACCGAATGGGTAATAGATCTCAAGATTGAATGGGTAAATTGAACTTTCAAAACCGTTTGGGGTTAATTGATGATGTGAATGATGAAGATCCAATGGCTCAAATTGATTTTAATTTAATAGATTCAAGGATGGGTGATCCATTGATTACTAACCCTAATTGGATTGAATGGTTGAAACCCTAAATCGATTGAGTCAATTTCTATGTTGAATGGCTCAAACAGTCTCAAGATTGTTTGAGACCAAACGGTCTCAAGACCGTTTGAAGGTCAAGGGCTGTGATGGATGATTGGAAATCCAAGGGCTGTAATTTGATGTACTTTCAATAGTCCAATTAATGTGTGATTCAATAAAGCAAACCCTAAAAACAATTGGTTGATTGGAGGAAACTCTAATTGGTCCATTTGGTTTCAAGGTGGTTTGGACCAAACGGTCTTGAGACCATTTGGGATCAAATGGTCTTCAGACCGTTTGGAGAGCAAACGGTCTCAAACCATTTAATGTTCAATTGGTTTCAATGATGAGTTACTCGTGCTGTTTCAAACCGTTTGGAGATAATTATATTTTATTCAAATAGTCTCAAACCATTTCGGGACCTTGAGATCAAGACTGTTTGATGGCCTAACGGTCTTAAGACCGATCGAAGGTTTTGGTACCAAGACCGTTTAAGGTCTAACGGTCTTCGGGCCATTTGAAGGTCAAAGTACTTCAAGACCGTTTGAAGGTCAAAGTACTTCAAGACCGTTTGAGGGTCTAATACCTCAATACCGTTTGAAGGTCTAATTGATTCAAATCATGTAAGTACAATTAACTCCATGATAGTTGATGATGTTTATCAAAGATAATTACAACGGTTGTACCTTTAAGGTACTTAAGAGATTAGTACTTTTTGAGTGGTTAACATTTGATGCTTATGAAAGTAGTAACTCAATACAATATGATAACCATAGATGTATACACTTGAATGAGGGGTTGACCTAATCTAGGGTGATGATATGAGAAATCCCAATTCAGGGTAATATAATGAAAAACCCTAATTTAAGAGGATGATTCATGAAACCCTAATTTCGAGTAAAGTTACATGAAGCCCTAATTTGGGAAAAGTTATAATGAACCTTAATTCAAGATAATGACATATGAAACCCTAATCAAGGGTAATGTAATGTGAAACCCTAATCAAGGGTAATGTCATGTGAAACCCTAATCAAGGGTAATGTCATGTAAAACCCTAATCTAGGGTATTGCCATGTGTAACCCTAATGCAATGATGTAATGTGAAACTCTAACCCAGGGTGATGCTATGTAATGCTATATGAAATCTTACCCTAATATAGGATGCAGGTATGTGAAGTCCTAATTTTGGGTTATAGTGCATGAAACCCTAATCTTGGGCAATATGATGATAAACCATAATCCTAATTTTGGGTAATGAGATGAATATCCGTAATTGACATGAATTTGGGAAACCCTAACCCTAATGAGTGAATAGTGATGCTACCATTACATTGCATAGTGTTGATATGTAATTGATACAATTGTTATCATGTGTACTAATCATGCAGGTATCATGAGATGTTGGACATAGCCAGGTATGAGCTATGATGCTTTATTATTGAAATTGTTTTATGGGTCTTGTGAGCCATAATATGCTTTGTTTCCTAGTGAGAGGTAACAAGAAATTAAATGGGCTTTCAGAACCATGTGAGATGCTTGTGTAGCAAGTATCATGTTTACCTTGGTCAAATGACCTTAAGGTATTAGTTACCTGATAAGTGGTAACAAGTGTTATTTAATGAACTGAGGGTTTGAATACCTATATTCCATAATCAAGATGATGAGATGTTAATGGATGAGAATGCCCCTAATGTGACAAGGGATTGAGATCCCAATCTTTTATAAAGCTTTGAAAAGTATTTGATAGAAGTATTACTCATTCTTTGTAGCATTTGTTATAATGATTTATGTTTGAAAATTTGACTGATGCTAAAAGAATATGGTAATGTACTTAATTAATTCAATGAAAGCTTATCATGTAGAGCCCTGGCTATAGATCCATCATCGTCAGTAGTTGGTGATGGTGAAATAGGTTTTCCTACGAGAACTCCTGAAGGGCATACTATTGAGTATGTGGGGGTTATGGGTGTGAATATCCTTACGCCCTAATGGAGGAATCGATGTGAGATAAACATTAAATCTCTCAATCCTTCATTATATATATGTCGGGATGGATGTATCAAGAATCTCTCGATAATGTTAATACCGGATCGATGTGAGATAAACATGAAGTCTCTCTACTGTGAAGAGAGTACAGCTGCCACTCTAACTCTATAGCAAAGTTGCCAGGATACCTTGGAAAGTTATTTAGCAGAGACACAAGATTTCTGCATTTTGTCCTCACACTGACTGAGGAGGATGAGGTTATGGGAATCCGCCTCTTCCTTGATCTATGTATGGTACCGATTTCGATTTCGCAATGGTCGGTTGGAGTATGAGAGGTATACCTCATCTACTTAGGGCTTAAGTATGTTTGTAAAATGTAATCAGTCGTGTAGCATAACTGCTTAAGGTTGAAATACGAGAATCATTGGTTGATGTACCTTGCATAGTATGTCTTAAATGGATAAATGTTATACATGTTCTTCAATTCCTTATTGGACAAGTGACATGCTACTCTATCAAGTTATAGTTGAAATGATTTGAATAAGAGTATTGCTCTAATCTGTTAGATATTGATTTATCTGCTGATAAATATATATGATTCTTCTGCTCATTTTTATTCTATTAAACTGCAATAATAATATTTCTGGCAGAGAGTTATATCTCTCGCTGGGGCAATTTCAATTGTCTCACCCCCATGGAATTCAACTTTTTAGGTAGATGCAGAAGAAGAGGCAAAAACTCTATAGCAGGGGAAGAACAACAACAACAATAATAGGGACAACAGTGATAGTCCAGGTGCAGGCACTGACTGTCATATCCTGTATAGAAAATCCTATGTGTCATCTCTGTACTCTCAGGTCCTCGGAGTTAGTAGTTAGTAGTTAGTATCTTTAATGAATCAATCTGAGATTTTGGCTTAATGTCTCGAGGTTCTTATGTTGTCTATGTATAGTTTTATCAAGGCAGATCCTTGAGAAGAGACGGTACAGGATATGTACTTATGAACTAGGATGTAATCGAAATACTTTGGTTCTTGATAAAAGAGTTTTCCTGTGTTTAGATCTCTTTATAAATGGTTTTAATTTTTAGTGATTTTCAGTAATTCCACTGCTTATGTTTAATTCCATAATTAATTACACTGTGACGGTCTGATTTGGTGTCGGGTCATCTCAAGTTTATTGGTATCATAGCTCTAGGTTCGTTGAGTCTACAGAGACATAGGATTAAGGTTGTTGAGTCTGCTCTAGTGTCTTCCAGTAATCTGATAGTGTCTTCTTCTCATATAGGAGGAGAAGAAGAACTTAAAGATGTTTGGATCACACGAAGAACATGCTGCTGAGAGCAGCATTGCTGCACCAGGAAGAGGTGCAAGGGACCAGAATAGGGAAGAACCAGAACCTGAACATCCCCAGCTTAACTAAGTTGCACTGGAAAACCCAGCCTTCCATGATCTATTTGGGAATTTCATGGAAATCATGATGCATATGGAGGATAGGATGCCACCACCTGCACCTAGGGCACCAGCTCACCATGAAGGACAGGGAGCCGACAAGACTTTCAAACGACTTTGCCGGGTTGGAGCCACAAATTATGCTGGTACAGCTGAACCAGCAGATGCTGACTTGTGGTTGATTGAGTTGGATAAGGCCTTTAGAATCCTCAATATCCCTGAAGTAGAGAAGGTGAGGCATGCAATATACCTTCTTAAAGGGAGTACTGGCCACTGGTGGACCATAGAAGAGGGCAAAAGGCCAGGTGTTGATATTGGATGGGGAGAATTCCGACGAGAATTTGTCAATAGATACTTCCCTAAGACATTTCTAGATGAGAAGATCTCTCAGTTTGAGAGGTTAAGGCAAGGACCAATGAACATTAGCAAGTATGAAGCTAAGTTCATGGAGCTTTTATGGTTCTATCCGCATATGGCAGCTACTGATGAAGAAAGAATTTGGCATTTTGAGAAGGGGCTGAATGCTGATTTGACCACTCCTATGTCTGCTTTAGAGAACAGAGAGAGGTTCGCCACCTTTGTGGAATCGGTGAGATGGATAGAAAGGTCGGTGATTGAGAAGCATCAGACTAAGAGTAAGAAAGTGTATACCCAGTTTCAAGGATAGAGGTCTGAAGGTTTCAATAAACTGAGATTTTCTACACCAATAGCAACACCAAGATTCAATACCCAGATGCAATGGACGTCAAGTAGGAGTAGAGGCCGTAGTTTACCACCAGAGGGACCCACAGCTCAACATCAGTATCAGTAACAGGACCACCCAGGCCACAGAAGGAGATTAGAGGTTGTTTATATGTGGAACAATGGGGCATCTGATGAAAGATTGTCGAGCTAGGGATGCAAGTGTGACTCAACCTCAGAGGCAGAGTCAGCAAGGCTCTCAAAGATGATAGTTTTTAAGTGGCACTAGAGGACGTGGACAAGCATCCCAAGTTGGTTCGTCAGCACCCAACAGTCGAGCATAGGGTCAACAGCAAGCAACGACGAGATTCTATGCGATGAATCAACCCGAAGTAGTAGTCAACCCTCGAGTTGTGACAGGTCAGATGGAACTATTTCATTCTAATTTGTCTTCATCCTGCTTTGTATCTATTTTAATTGACCCCGGTGCTATGCGTTCTTTTATCACTCGAGAAGTGATTCATGACTGCAATATGGATCTTATACCATAAAGCAGATAGTTCCATGCATTCTTTCCTTTTCTGAACATCACATTCAGGTGGGATCTTATACCACTTGAGATTCATGGGTTCGATATAATTCTTGGGATGGACACCGTATAAAAATATAAGGTTGTTTTGGATTCCGATTCCAAGCAAGTTGTGTTCACAAATGATGGTGACACATGGATCTTTCAGGGAGATAGAAAGATTCTTCCAACCTATCTTGTGTCAGCTATGGTAGCTGAGAAGCTGATGAGATAAGGATGCTTTGCATTCTTGGCACATGTGGTAGACACCACAATGGAGAGTTCTAATCTTTCTAAAGTTTCGATAGTTAGGGAGTTTGAAGATGTGTTTCCTGAGGAACTTCTAGGTGTACCTCTGCCCCAAGAGATTGATTTTGAGATTAATCTAATCCCAAACACGCAACCAATAGCACAAACACCGTATAGAATGGCACCTGTTGAGATGGTAGAGCTCAAGAAATAGTTGCAAGAGTTGCTTGAGAAAGGTTTTATCTGACCGAGTACTTCACCATGGGGTGCTCTAGTTCTATTTGTTAAGAAGAAGGACGGATCGATGCAGTTATGCATTGATTACAGACAGTTGAATAAAGTAACCATAAAGAACAAGTATCCTTTTCCAAGGATCGATGACTTGTTTGATCAGTTGCGGGGTGCAACTATCTTCTCTAAGATAGATCTGAGGTCGGGATATCATCAGTTGCGTATAAAGGAGAGTGACATACCTAAGTCTGCCTTTAGGACAAGGTATGGTCACTATGAGTTTATAGTTATGTCATTTGGACTAACTAATGCACCATCTACTTTTATGGAACTCATGAATAGAATCTTTTGACCTTTTCTTGATCAATTCATAGTAGTGTTCATAGATGACATCTTGATATGTAGTAGAGATTCTCAACAGCATGAGACGCACCTCTGTCAGGCTTTAACTTTGCTAAGAGAGAATAAGTTGTATGCTAGGTTTAGCAAATGTGAGTTCTGGTTACCAGAAGTTTCTTTTCTAGGACACGCAATATCTGCCTCAGGTATCCATGTTGATTCTAAGAAGGTAGAATCTATCCTGCAATAGGAACAGCCAAAAACACTGATAGAGATACACAGTTTCCTAGGACTGGCAGGATATTACAGGAGGTTCATTACAAACTTTAGTTCTATAGATTTACCCCTAACTAAGTTGACCAAGAAGGAGGTTCCTTTTGTTTGGAATGAAAAGTGTCAACGTTCTTTCCAGCTATTGAAAGAAATGTTAACAAGTGCACCTATGCTGGTGTTACCTGAGAAAGGGAAGGGGTACATAGTTTTTTGTGATGCATCTAAGAATGGCCTAGGATGTGTGTTGATGCAGGATAATCAAGTAATTTTTTTTGCCTCTCGACAGGTTAAGAAACATGAGGAGAATTATCTGACACATGACCTAGAGCTAGCTGATGTGGTCCATGCTTTGAAAATCTAGAGGCATCATCTCTATGGAGAAACATTTTAGATTTTCACAGACCATAAGAATTTAAAATATATCTTCTCACAACATGAGTTGAACATGATACAATGCCACTGGATGGAGTTAATCAAGGACTATGATTGTATAATTGATTATCATCCAGGGAAGGCTAATGTAGTGGCTAATGCACTAAGTAGGAAATTATCATCACCAGCCTTAGATAAAGCACAGTTGAACTCCTTAGTGTTCTTTAAAAGAGATATGCTTATGTCCTTGAGGCAAAACAATATACAGCTCAAGGTATCGTTGTTAGCTGGGCTGTTAGCTGAGATGCAAGTAAAACCTACTCTACAATAGCAGATTAAAGAAGCACAACAAGTTGATACTGTGGTTCAGCAAATCAGGTCAGAGTATGGTAGTGAGAAACGGGATGGCTTTCATGAGTCAAAGGATCAGGTAGTTTGTTACCATGGTAGGATGGTAGTACCTGATGCCAATGAATTAAAGAAGTTAGTCTTGGAAGAAGCTCATTCTTCGATGTATGCAATGTATCCAGGGAGCGCCAAAATGTATCATAATTTGAAGGATATGTTTTGGTGGCCTAGTTTGAAGAAGGATGTAGCTGAGTTTGTTATGCAGTGTCTAGTGTGTCAACGGGTTAAAGCTGAACATCAAAATCCCACAGGAACAATGCAACCTTTACCTATACCGCAGTGGAAATGGGATCATGTGACCATGGACTTTGTGGTTGGTTTGCCTAGAACAACCAAGGGTCATGATTCCATATGGGTGATAGTTGATAGGTTGACTAAGATAGCACATTTCCTTCCTGTCAAACAATCTACACTGCGGAGAAGCTTGCACAGATATATATAGATGAGATAGTGCGGTTGCACGGGGTTCCAGCTACTATTGTTTCTAATAGAGGTCCCCAGTTCATGAGTTATTTTTGGGAATGACTACATAAAGCTTTGGGTACACAATTAAGGTTTAGTACTACCTTTCACCCACAGAGAGATGGACAATCTGAGAGGACCATACAAACCTTGGAGGATTTGCTTAGGGCATGTGTCCTTCAGTTTGTAGGAAGTTGGGATCTACACCTGAGCTTGATAGAATTTGCTTACAATAATAGCTATCAGCACAGTATTGATATGGCACCATATGAAGCATTATATGGTAGACATTGTAGATCTCCTTTATGTTGGTATGAAATAGGAGAATATCAATTTTTGGGTCCTGAACTTGTACAACAGACAACTGAGAAGATTAAAGTAGTACTACAATAATTAAAGACTGCAGAGGATAGACAGAAATCATAAGCCGACAAACGGTGAAGACCTTTAGAATTCCAAGTTGGAGACAAAGTATATCTCAAGGTCTCACCTTGTAAAGGTATCCTTAGATTTGGAAAGAAGGGAAAGTTAGCTCCTAGATTTATGGGGACTTATCCAATCATTGAACAGATTGGAAGGGTAGCCTATAAGCTAGAGTTGCCACCTGAGTTTCATAAGTTGCATCCAATGTTCCATATCTCTATGCTGAGAAAGTGTCATCCTGACACAGAGTTAGTTTTGCAACCTGTGGAGGTAGAATTAAATGATGATATATCATATGTTGAAGGACATGTGATGATCCTTGATAAAAGAATTAAAAGCTGAAAAAGAAAGACATATGTCTTGTGAAAGTTCTCTGGCATCATTGTGGCATTGAAGAAGCTATGTGGGAGCTAGAGGAAGAGATGAGGAGGAAGTACCCTTCTCTTTTCTCTTGATGATTTCGGGGACGAAATCCCTGTTAGGGGTGGATAATTTGTAACATCCCTGACCTGGGTTATGCTTTAACCCTAGATGTTTTGTTTAAGAAAGATAATTATATTCTTTCTCTTATCTTTTGAAAATTAATTAAGGCACAATAGGAACTTATGTTTCAATTTTAGTCCTTTTCGAATAATATTGAAGCAATGTTTTGCCTGTTTTGGACTAAAGTGCAAATTACCCAAGTTGAGGGGTTAAATTGCAAATGTTACATGATAAAATGTTCCTCAAGTGTTGAAGCATCATAAGAATGAGAATTATGTAGAGGTATGGCTTTTGATAGCCTAAGCACCAAGAAAGAGCTTATTGAGCAATGTTTGTGCATTAAAACCTAGTTTTGGTGTAATGTGTAATTTACCCAAAACCTAGGGTTCAATATGCAAAATATCACTCCTAGAGAGTCCCTAAAGTTTCTCGATATCAATTAGAGACAAGAAAATCAGAGGGACGTCTCATTTGAATCTCTTTGGAGGAGAGAGAATCTTGATATTAAAATAATCAAGATTTAAGCATAATGGAAACCCTAATTCAATTTAATGCAAAAATAAATATATTAATAGAAGTGCCCTTCAACCAAAAATGTGATGGTTGAAATTACATAAGTATGGACGTCCTTGTGCCTTGCAAAGGCAATGAAATATCTAAAGTGAGTGGAGAGCCCACTCACATTAGTTAAAGAAAAAGTAATATCCACTCAATTTTGGATATTATTATTATATTGATTAAGGTGCTTAATTTGACTTCTTTTAATTCATGGATAATGAAGAGGAATTACACGATGAGGGATATGGCTTTGTATGCAAGGGATGGAGGGGATATGTGTCACCAATTTTGGGAGTTGAAGGAATTATTTATCACTTTCTCTCTCATCGAAATTCCCTTATATACATCCCATTTTCAACCCACGTGAAAGGCTTTTTCGATCCCTTTTTCTTTCCTTACTTTGGTCATGCACAAAGGAGCTTAGGAGATATAGGAGGACGTTCCACAACCTGTAGGTAAGCTCCATAGTCATCTTCAACCTTGATTTCATGGTGGAAATCGAAATTCAATGCTTAATTTCTTCTTTTCTTCATTCAATCTTCAACCTTAGCCATTCATTTCACTCAAAGAATTGAGGACGAGCCTTTGGAAGTTGAGGAAGCTTCATCCACCATTTAGAACGTGAAGCTTGAAGCTTGGATTCAATTTTAAAGGCAGGTTATATAACTTGAACCCTTAAATGTCATTATTGCTTGCAATTAATTCATCATGTGTTGAACCTTTCTTATTTCTCGATTTCCTTTTTGATTAGTTGTTGAAATCATCATAAGAATCACAATTGATTTTGAAGGTTTGAAGCTTGAAGATGATGATGTCATCTTAAGCACACACCTCAACAAAGGAATGGGCAAACGGTTTTTAAAACTGATTGAGCTAATTTGGTTTCAAAACCGATTGAGTTGATTCGGTTTCAAGACCGAATGGGTAAATTATTTCAAGACCGAATGGGTAATTGAACCCAAGACCGAATGGGTAATTTACTTGAAACTGAATGGGTAATTGAACCCAATATCAAATGGGTAATTGACTTCAAGATCGAATGGATAATTGAGTTCAAAACCAAATGGGTAATAGATCTCAAGATCGAATGGGTAAATTGAACTTCAAAACCGTTTGGGGTTAATTGCTGATGTGAATGATGAAGATCCAATGGCTCAAATTGATTTTAATCTAATAGATTCAAGGATGGGTGATCCATTGATTACTAACCCTAATTGGATTGAATGGTTGAAACCCTAAATCGATTGAGTCAATTTCTAAGTTGAATGGCTAAAACGATCTCAAGATCATTTGAAGGTCAAGGGTTGTGATGGATGATTGGAAATCCAAGGGCTGTAATTTGATGTACTTTCAATAGTCCAATTAATGTGTGATTCAATAAAGCAAACCCTAAAACCAATTGGTTGATTGGAGGAAACTCTAATTGGTCCATTCGGTTTCAAGGTGGTTTGGACCAAACGGTCTTGAGACCATTTGGGATCAAATGGTCTTCAGACCATTTGGAGAGCAAACGGTCTCAAACTGTTTAATGTTCAATTGGTTTCAATGATGAGTTGCTCATGCGGTTTCAAACCATTTGGAGATAATTATATTTTATTCAAATAGTCTCAAACCGTTTAGGGACCTTGATATCAACACCATTTGATGGCCTAATGGTCTTAAGACCGATTGAAGGTTTTGGGACCAAGACCGTTTAAGGTCTAACGGTCTTCAGACCGTTTGAAGGTCAAAGTACTTCAAGACCGTTTGAAGGTCAAAGTACTTCAAGACCGTTTGAAGGTCAAAGTACTTCAAGACCGTTTGAGGGTCTAATACCTCAAGACTATTTGAAGGTCTAATTGATTCAAATCATGTAAGTACAATTAACTCCATGATTGTTGATGATGTTTATCAAAGATAATTACAATGGTTGTAACTTTAAGGTACTTAAGTGATTAGTACTTTTTCAGTGGTTAACATTTGATGCTTATGAAAGTAGTAACTCAATACAATATGATAACCATAGATGTATACACTTGAATGAGGGGTTGACCTAATCTAGGGTGATGATATGAGAAATCCCAATTCAGGGTAATATAATGAAAAACCCTAATTTAAGAGGATGCTTCATGAAACCCTAATTTCGAGTAAAGTTACATGAAACCCTAATTTGGGAAAAGTTATAATGAACCTTAATTCAAGATAATGACATGTGAAACCCTAATCAAGGGTAATGTCATGTGAAACCATAATACGGGGTAATGTCATGTGAAACCCTAATCAAGGCTAATGTCATGTGAAGCCCTAATCTAGGGTATTGGCATGTGTAACCCTAATGCAATGATGTAATGTGAAACTCTAACCCAGGGTGATGCTATGTAATGCTATATGAAATCTTACCCTAATATAGGATGAAGGTATGTGAAGTCCTAATTTTGGGTTATAGTGCATGAAACCCTAATCTTGGGCAATATGATGCTAAACCATAATCCTAATTTTGGGTAATGGGATGAATATCCCTAATTGACATGAATTTGGGAAACCCTAACCCTAATGAGTGAATAGTGACACTACCATTACATTGCATAGTGCTGATATGTAATTGATACAATCATTATTATGTGTACTAATCATGCAGGTATCATGAGATGTTGGACATAGCCAGGTATGAGCTATGATGTTTTATTATTGAAATTGTTTTATGGGTCTTGTGAGCCATAATATGCTTTGTTTCCTAGTGAGAGGTAACAAGAAATTAAATGGGATTTGAGAGCCATGTGAGATACTTGTATAGCAAGTATCATGTTTACCTTAGTCAGATGACTTAGAAGGTATTAGTTACCTAATAAATGGTAACAAGTGTTCTTTAATGAACTGAGGGTTTGAATACCCATATTCCATAATCATGATGATGAGATGTTAAGGGATGAGAATGCCCCTAATGTGACAAGGGGTTTAGATCCCAATGTTTTATAAAGCTTTGAAAAGTATTTGATAGAAGTATTACTCATTCTTTGTAGCATTTGTTATAATGATTTATGCTTGAAAATATGACTGATGCTAAACGAATATGGTAATGTACTTAATTAATTCAATGAAATCTTATCATGTAGATCCCTGGCCATAGATCCATCATCGTCAGTAGTTGGTGATGGTGAAATAGGTTTTCCTACGGGAACTCCTGGAGGGCATACTATTGAGTATGTGGGGGTTATGGGTGCAAATATCCTTACGCCCTAATGGAGGAATTGATGTGAGATAAACATTAAATCTCTCAATCCTTCATTATATAAATGTCGAGATGGATGTATCACGAATCTCCCGATAATGTTAATACTGGATCGATGTGAGATAAACATGAAGTCTCTCAATTGTGAAGAGAGTACAACTGCCACTGTAACTCTATAGTGAAGTTGCAAGGATACCCTGAAAAGCTATTTAGCAGAGACACAAGATGTCCTGCATTTTGTCCTCACACTGACTGAGGAGGGTGAGGTTATGGGAATCCGGCTCTTCCTTGACCTATGTATGGTACTGATTTCAATTTCGTAATGGTCGGTTGGAGTATGAGCAATATACCTCATCTCCTCAGGGCTTAAGTATGTTTGTAAAATGTAATCAGCCGTGTAGTGTAACTTCTTAAGGTTGAAATATGAGAATCATTGGTTGATGTTACCTTGCATAGTATGTCTTAAATGGATAAATGTTATACATGTTCTTCTATTCCTTATTGGACAAGTGACATGTTGCTTTATAAAGTTATAGTTGAAATGATTTGAATAAGAGTATTGCTCTAATCTGCTTAGATATTGATTTATCTACTGATAAATATATATGATTCTTCTGTTCAGTTTTATTCTATTAAACTACAATAATAATATTTCTGGCAGAGAGTTATATCTCTTGTTGGGGAAATTTCAATTGTCTCACCCCACTGGGATTCAACTTTTTAAGTAGATGCAGAAGAAGAGGCAGAAACTCTATAGCAGGGGAAGAACAACAGCAACAACAACAGGGACAGCAGTGATAGTCCAGGTGGAGGCACTGGCTGTCATGTTTTGTATAGAAAGTCCTATGTGTCGTCTCTGTACTCTCAAGTCCTCGGAGTTAGTAGTTAGTAGTTAGTATCTTTAATGAATCAATATGAGATTTTGGCTTAATGTCTCGAGGTTCTTATGTTGTCTATGTATAGTTTTATCAAGGTAGTTGATGCTTGTAATCCTTGAGAAGAGACGGTACAAGATATGTACTTATGAACTAGGATGTAATCGAAATACTTTGGTTCTTGATAAAAGAGTTTTCCTGTGTTTAGATCTCTTTATAAATGGTTTCAATTTTTAGTGATTTTTAATAATTTCTCTTCTTATGTTTAATTCCGCAATTAATTACACTATGACGGTCTGATGTGGTGTCGGGTTGTCTCACTATTTTACTCACTTTTTAGGGTTGTTGTGTTATTAATTCCCAGTTCTAGCTTCATATTCACTCAATAGCAATTATATTTCCGTTTCTAAACTTTAATGAATTTTTATTTTATTTTTTGTAGATACAGCCAAAATTATGCAACAACACCCAGATGAATGATTGTGCTCTCATGATGCTAGTCTCAAGGAAAGGAAGGCCCGAAGTCTTTCCACTTGATCACCTTCCAACCACCTAGTCAAGTGAGCGGCCCTACCATTCGCTTGACTTGAACTGCACTCTAGCTAGAGTCTTTCAGATTCTTACGTCATGATGCGTGCTCCTAGCATCTAGTCCATTCTGCTTCACCCCATGTTGTTTCACCAGAGAACTGGACACCAGGTCCAAATTGAGTAACCCACATGGATCTCCTATTGGACTAAGTACTGGCCATGTAATTTGATGCCTTCGACCACAAATATTTAGCTTTAGGATTTATGAGGCTAAGAATACATATAAAAGGGAACCCCTATCATCCATTCAAAAGGGTCTATGATCAGTAAGTATAAGTCACATTGTGCAACACAAACCCTAGTGAGGAGCAAGGAGGCAGAGGTTGCATTGAAGAGATTGGTCTTCCTGCACCAGGTGTCATGACCTTCTCTGTCGTTCCTAATATCTCTTTGTTGTTGTCCCTCGCCATGAGCAAGTAGACTCTTTGTGTTAGGGTATGGGGACTAGCCCTGATCGCCTATAGTTTATCCTAGCTTGTATCTAAACTCCACAATATAGTTGCTAAATAAAGTATCATTTTTCTTTATTCTTTGCCTTGCAAATTGATGAATTGATTTGCATATATGTTATAATTATATATATGTAGGTTGTTGTGAGTGTGATTGGAACACCAGAATGATCTTATTGTCCCCCTGAGTTGTCAGCAAGGGATAATGAGGTGATTGTGCTTCAATCTGCTATGTGCCGAGGATGTCCGGTCGTATGTAAGGGAGTTCAATTGGGACAAATAGGGAACTTGAGTGTCAAGGATGGTCGGTTCTAAGGGAGTTAAGCTAAGTGACGACATGTATATCACGAGGGTGCAACATCTAAGCCCCACTTTAGCAATGATTATCAGAGAGTTAGATCTTGTTAGGATAATTATGTAGGCTAGGGTAGTGAAACCCCATGCCATGGTGCTCTTTATTACCCACTATTTACTTCTTTAATCTCTGTTGCTTTTGGTAAAAATTTAGTTTAGCCAATATTTCAAATAATTGGTGATAGATATTACTCTTAATACTTTTGAATCTACATAACTACTTAAAAAGATTGTCCTTTGGGTTCGAACCCAAAGTATATTGCAATAAGTTTTCTGCTCATGATGAGTGGGGAATTAGTGCACTGCTGTTAGTTAAACCTAGAAGTTATTATTTTAGGGTTTTTCTTGGTGTGAAATTTGGATCCCCATAAATATATCATCTTATTTCTTAATAATTTTAAAAAATGTACTTCATGATCTTACTATCTAAAAGTGTAGAGTTCATTATGTAACTTTTTACTAAGTACAAATAATCTTCATAATACCTCCTTCATGGTAATAGTAATTTTATTTTCATGTTAATATTATTCATGGATGTAATAATCATTGGAAATAAATATAATACCCTAACTGCATCATATAAATATGGGTAGATCATCCTAGCATGTTCCTACTTATATGAAAGGTGGATGATAGTTACTAATATGAAACTTGAATGTTGCATCATATTTGTTTCATAAATGTGTTGTTACTTTCGATCTTGTAGAAACTTCCTATGTAACTTGAAAAAAAATTGAGCCTGAAGAAAAAGATGTGGTTTGATCTTAGTTAAGATTGCATGGTGACATTTCATGTCATATATTTCCCCATACTACCAAGTCTCACACTATCTAGATATTAATAGGTTCCATTAGTATAAATGTTTTGATCATTATGTTATCTTATCATTTAGTAGAATGATAGAGTAAAAAATTAATAAGCCTACTATCCTCTCTAAACAGATTGATTTTCGGGGCAATATCACCTTCTAAGGAGGGAAGGGAAGTAGTGAAACAATATTTATTTTCAATCTTGTTCAATATTCCCACTTGCAAAATAGAAACTAGATTCTATAACATATTCTTACTTCTTTACTTGGTGGGACAATTTGTCTCATGATACATTTGAAAAAATTACAAGACTTTAATTATTCCTCTAATAGATAAATATTTCCTTATTTTTAAATCTTCCTGATATATACATTCTTTCTTATTATAAACTTGTCTTGTTTAGTGCATATATCGCTTCCTTTCTAAATTTAAAAAAAGTGTACTTCCTAGATCATACTAGTTTAAAGTGTAGATCACATACATAATATATTCGATGAAGTACAAGTACACCACCAATATTTCCCTACATGTTGATAGTAAAAAAATGTCGACAAATATAAATTGCTCATATGTAAATAAATTTATGTCTTGAATAATTTATTACAAAAAAAAAGTGTGTACTTATAAAAGACTTGCTAGTTATTTATGTGGAAACCTTGTAGTTGATATTCTTGGCAAATGTGCCAAACTAGATTAATACTTTTCTTTTGATTATTATGAGCATGAATAAAATTTAGTTACATGATTCTCTTATAGAATCAAGTAGAATATATGTTAAATTAAGTTGATTCATTCTAGAAACTTTGTTAATAATGTTTGGCTTTCTATTTTTGATAACTAGAGTGTTCACTTTGATAACTAGAGTGTTGTCTTTGATCATTCTTATAATTTGAATATCATTCACCCATTATACCTATTATGCATTTTTTTGATAATATTTCTACTAAGAAGTGATAGTTTAAGGTAGATTTAAGATGTGTCCCAACTAGATGTCCTATAATGAATAGATAGAAATGTATTGTTACTTCGAGAGAGACCTAGGCTATTGTTTGTAACATCGTATGGGTTATGAAGAAAATAGCAATATTAGGTATGAAGTCAAGGACCCTAGTCGTATATGCAACTCGAGAAAGTCGAAATTGTTTGTAAGAGTTTGTATGAATACATCCCTATTCAGTAGTAGTTTCCTTAGGAAGGAGTGGATTTCGAGGATGAAATCTATTTTAAAAGTGGTAGAGTTGTAACATACTCAATTTTGACCCATTTTTTATTCAATATTATTTAAATTTTTGTTGAAACTTTTATTTGAATCATTTACACATTACTCCTCTTCCTTGCTCATATTTGAACAAGATTTGGAAATTTATTTGAGTTTATTGATTCACATTGTTTAATAATATCGTAGCTCTTGAAATTCTATAATTTTCCTACTTCTCTTGATATATCAAGGCCCACCAAATTATAGTGTGCAATAATTAAAGTCATCGAGAATTGGAATCCATTATGAATAAACTAGTTAAACGAAATTGATTGAAGATGAATAAAGTTTGAATACATTCACATGCTCAATACAAATAATATGCAAAGGATTGGTATGGTCACTAACTATTATTTATCGTATAAACTTCATTTTGGTTGCCAATGACCAAGCTAATAAATCGTACAATTAATCTGTTGAATATGATAGGCATGCCCAACTGACGATTAGACTCCCATACTCATCATGGATGACTAGTTGGTTTATATTAGAGAATGGCTCGAGAACATTATTTAGGCTACATGTTACCTCACAACAAGAGATCAATTCTTAATGTAATTCACTAACTCTTCGTCTTACTAATGTGTATGTGGTGGCATCTAACAATTATGGTTCCAATGTCTAATGTGCCTTTTCAAAAATCTCGTAGAATCAGAACAGCCACCACCTCTGGCTTTCCTCACCACCCAAGAAGAAGCCTTTCTCTCAATATAAGACATCTTTCATCCTGATCATACAAAGTGGAAACTAAGGAACAACCTCATCCAAAAAGTCCGCCAATTTGTCCTGATCTCACATACAACTTCACCTAGGTTGATTCCTATCTCTATCCTTGAAATGTCAATCAATACCTGGATGAGGTTGTATGAGATCCACACACTCATTTCACAACTTTTTCACCATTACAGCCTTAAAATTCCTCCAAAAAACTGCAACTTGTAGATCAGTGACCTGATTAGGCCTCAACCTCTTCAAATATCTTTGTACCCATCAACGATGACCACGCCATGTATGAATATATATATATATATATATATATATATATATATATATATATATATATATATATATATATATATAAAACCTATCTATGGTCTAATCCCCGATACTATGAGGGTCCGATGTTATCAAGTTTGGATATACTCTCTGAGGTGACTGGGCAGATACGAATAAATGATGGTTGAATGTCTGAGGTGTTAGCAAGCAAGAGGCAAATCATCACTTTTGATCTTACTTTGTTACAGATGAGTGACAATCGAAGCAATGCCAGTGCAGTAAACCTCAATTGAATCCAGTCAAAACCTGGTGATCTTCTTATTTGATTTATTAATTGTTCTTCAATCAAGGTATGGAAACTTCTATTCTATTTAAAAAAGTTATACATCCCTTTTGAATATCATCATATATAAAGAATATTGGAGAATCCAACTAGTTTACCTTTTTAGCCTGCTCTTGAAGATCCATTAGTTAGATACTTGATGAATTGGCACAATGATTGATATTGTCAGATTGTAGGGCCAAGACCCAGTAACTTAGTAGAATAATGCTTCCACAACTCTACTTAGAATAAGGGACTGTGGTACCCTAGTTGACTAGTAATTCATCTTAACATGGTTGTTCTTATTTTGGATGATGAGAACACACGGTCACCTAAGCATAGACAGAGTATACCAAGTGACTAAATTATTTGAGAAATATTCTTAATTTGATATATCTAATTGATTAAATTTAAAACCCATTCATATTTCTCTTTTGAACTACTTGCCTACATTTTATATCTCCTTGCATCCTTTTTTGCTAAATCTTGAGTAGATAGGGCATATTCATTTAACTATATCTAAACTAGATTTTCTACCGGTACGTTAGATTGACATGTCCCCTTATTTTGTGTTCATAGGCAATGTATTCCCTGGGAGAATGTATGAACACATTAATACCGTCATTGGATTATCAAGAAAAGAATCGGACGAAGACTTATTGGAAGATCACATGAGTTGTCTTCTATTCAAGATGATGAATAAATCTGTAAAAAATGTAGTCACTAGTATTTGATGTACATGTTTTTTTCTCAAAACCTCCACGTACTCTAAAGATATTTATGAATGCACATATTATTTAATTATCTAAAATAAATTTATGTCAAAATTCAATCTCCAAAGATTGGGTTTTTGCACGCATATACTGTAAACACTCGAGCCCATTTCCCTAGGCTCTAGTAGAGTTTTAGGAATGACGATTGGCCCCATAGACTACCACTAGCCTTAACTGCGTGTTTTTTCCTCACTCACGCACAAGTCAAGCTCAACTTCCTGACTAGTCACCCATCCTAGTACTACTCCAAGATGAGCACGCTTAACTATGCAGTTCTTTAGTGATGGGCTCTTGAAAAAAGAGGTGCACCTTGGTGATATGGGTAGTCTAATCATTCCTTTTTAGATCATCTTATCCAAGGCCTCAAATCTTGGGATGTTACAATCTCCCCCACTTAGACTCTTGACGTCCTCATCAAGGCTCAATATACGACCTCATAATCTCTTCCCCATTTTAGTGTAGACCCATAATGACCCATGGATACCCATCTCCCGATCACAGAATACCAGCATAAGGGTAGCTACGTCAACCATAGACAACCCTTTCCAAAATGCCTAGACCGCACGGCTCAAGACTGAGCATGCCACATGCTCATTCGAGCCCCACCTACTAGAGGGGAATTGGCTCTAATACCATTTGTAAACACCTGTACCCATTGCCCTAGGCTCTGGTAGAATTTCAAGAATAACAATTGGCCCCACAAACCACCACTAGCCTTAACTGCATGCTTTTTCCTCACTCACACGCAAGCCGAGGTCAACTTCCTGACTAGTCACCCATCCTAGTACTACTCCAAGATGAGCATGCTTAACTATGGAGTTCTTTAGTGATGGGCTCCCGGAAAAGGAGGTACACCTTGGTGATACGGGTAGTCCAATCATTCCTTTTAAGATCATCTTATCCAAAGCCTTAAATCCTAGGACATTACATATACTTTGTGAATATTATTATATATTTATTGAGATATTATATTCAAAGCTTTTTTTATTAATGTTAACATGAAAAGGACACTCTTCTTTGCATATCTCGCATTGGAAAAGGTGTTTCCACTGCAATCAGATTGGACATATGAGGATGGAACCTATAGTTTTATCAAAATGTGTCTCATCAGGAGAGGCAAAGCCATTACAACTCTCATCATTACTGTAGTTGAAATACATGTGTTAAAGCTATTAAAAGTGACACCTTTATGGTATTTTTGCACCCCAAAATGTGAAATATGAAGATGTATGATTGTTCTCATAGTTTGGAACTTTTCCATAAGTTTTTATAAATTTTCCTTAACGTTATGCTTCTGGAAACTAGTTTTAAACCGACTTTATTATATCCAAATATTATAACTAGCATATCTCCTTAGGAGTACACCATTACAAGGGATACAAGACAAAACCTCAATTCATTGATGCAATCACAATAAAACTCCCAACTCAGACCTAAGAGTATATGGACGATAGTGCCAAAGATATGGGTACCATAAGAGAGAGCAGTTGAGGTGGGGATACATGCAGGATGAGTACATGAGACAAGGTTGGAGCATGACAACACTACCCCTTTGGAACCAATAGTTGAGATGTTAAATGATAAAATCCACACATCATTAAGTTAGCATGTGATAGTATGATTTTGAAGCTTCAAAAAAGTATGATGAATGTGAAAAATCACAAGAAACAACTATAATGACTCAAACACAGTTTAACTTACCCTAAATTAGCCTTCTAGATTAATCTTAATATCTCCTTCATCTAGGTTCCTCTAAGACCCTAAACCATAGATGCAATCAATGTTGAAACACTTAAGCCAAAATTGTAACATGAATATAAAAACACATACACTAAGTAAGATGAAATGTTTTTTGGTCGGTTTTTTTTGGTCGGTAAGTAAGATGAAATGTTAAATTGGGTAAAAAGCTAAAGGAATCAAGCAGTGATAATAATAAACCCAGTATGCATGATATATGAATGGTTGGTTGTAATGTTGCTCAAATTGAGATATTGTGTGAACACTTGTTTGACTATATGAATTTAATTTGTGGAGTACCTAAGTTGTATATAATGCATTTCTTTTGTCTTAAAACAAAGAAAGCATATGTGTAATGAAATTCTAATAATAAATAACAACCAATGTGGCAAATTAGTATCTTTGTGTATGAATATATGTTTAGAGAACCAATACATGGTTAAGTACTCTTAATTATGAGTTATGGATATCTAGTTTAATGGTTGAAAGAATTGGATATGAAATATAGCCAATTTTATGGCAAATGAGCCGATTTCAGAGACTCATGTAGCCCCATCATGTGATTTAAAGTTTGGATTGGGTTAGTTGGGGTAGGAAAGCCTAAAATCTAGTTGATTTCAACGTAAATCACCCAATTTGTCAATGGAAAAAATCTCAAGTTGTCTTTATACTTCATTTTAGTATATTGATCAACTCATGTGCTTTTGGATTAGAAATCAACTAATTTTTGGGGAAAATGGGCCGGTTTACCAAGGCAAAAACTTCATTTGCTTTTGTTGTCATTTTTTGTTCCATATCCACTGATGTCATCTCTTTTACTGAATTGTCTCTTGATTTCAGAGGAATCATCCAATATGTTGTTTTTACCAAGCATATACATGAATCAACTTTCTCTCTCTACTTCTTTATTTCATTTTTTGAAAATCAATTGCATAGTTGTTGGAAGCTCTTAGTAGTGATTTGTGGGTGATTGGAAACTATTGAGGGCAAGGCTTGAGCTTTTGTTGAAGATTACAAGTTTGATTCTTTAATTGTGCTAAGATTTACGATTAGTTCGGTGTTTTATGTATTTTTCATCTTCTTCTCTAGATCCTTTGATTATAAGTGTTTGATCATTGTTCTTCTTCCTTATTCCTACCAATCTTTTTATGTAGGTTAGAAAGGGTTGATTGAGGATAATCCTACATCGAGCATAGTTTTGGACAGATTTTATGCTAAGACTTGAGAAGGTTACATATTTTTACATATTTTCTTGTTATGTGGAGGGGACTAGATGTGCATAATAATTTAAGTCGATGCAATCTCATTCGATGTGCTTCCGGATGATGCTAACAAAAAACCTGAATGATTTAAAGATGAAAATATTCCCTTTTCATGGAAAATATAATTTGGATTCTTTTCCTATTGTGTTCTTATACATGTAATTGGTGGAATTTCCAGATGGATATGAAGAAAATACTAAAATTGCATTATCTCTGCCCCAATTAGTGAATATTAAGCCTTATATCTATATCACAAACACTACTAGGTTTTAATCATTCTGTATATATATCCATCCATATTCTTCTTTTTTATTTCTCTATAAATTAGATTAAACCCTATTTTATATTATCTTAAATATATAAATATTTTTAACGATAGAAATTGACTTACATATATTGAACAAGATGAGTTTACATTTAAAGGGATAGAGTAGTAAGTATTATGCTAAGAAAATGTTGGAAATCTATCTAATTCACTATGATAATTAATTTTTTAGTGATAGAAGGGTGAAATAACATCTCATTGGCTACGAGGATAAGATTATGTGACAAGGTCGAGTGTCCATTGTTCTATAATTGTTCTTAAATTTTATGATTAAATATAAAAGATATTGTGCTCCATGTTGGAAATGGATGGTATATGTGGTCAATGTGAATGCCTAATCTCACAAAATTTATGATTGTAGTTATTAATATGCTTGTTATGATGTTGGTTAGTGTAGAAATCATAATTTTCTTATGTATGGTGATGTACACAATCCTAAGTGTAATAGTTTTTATTGATTTGTACAAGTCGAGTAAGCTATCTAATAATGTAAATGAAACCCTAATTTATATAGATAGGTGCCTTGAATATTATAATAATCCCTCAATGTTTCTGCTAAGGTGGAGGAATGGGTATGTCTCATAATTGATAAGTTCCATGTAGAGAAGGTTTGGAGTATATTAAACTGTGAGGGATAACTTGCGAAGGGTTAGTGATCGCCGAAGATTGTGCATCTAAAATAGAGGCAGATCTAGAGTATTCAAACATTATATTTGTAGCATGATACTTAGATGTCCATAATGATAATATGGTGTCTTATGTAGTAAATAGGGTCAAACACAGGGACAAAGGGTGACAAGTGTATGGCTTTGAGGTTTTGGATTAGTTACATCTAACCAAAAGGAGAAATCAACATCCCTTATAGAAAGATGGTACCCAAACTAATAATAAGACAATAAAAGTAAAGCAATATATATTAACAAGTCAAGATAGAACTTGGCTTTTTTGGTGTGTTTTAATATATGTATAAAACTTGGATTGGGTTTCACCATTTAATATATCTCACCAATATGTAATACTCACACCCATAGTATATCTGTAGCATAGTTTACAAGAAATCATCATTAGCTTATATTCTCCCCTCTCTCAAGATCAAGTTAGATATATAAATGTGTCTCTCTCTCGAGGTGCAAACATACAATAAAAAATATAACCATATGATCATTACCTTTGTTATTCCAAAATTCTCATCCATTCATACTACTCCATAACTTCATATATAGACTAATACTACTCTTTTGAGGCATTATCAATCAAACAACACAAGACGGTATTTAACATGCAAGTGAAGCATTAGAACCAAGAGTATCAAGGTAAACATTGCTAAGAGCATATATAATCAATTGATATAAATACATGAGTGAGGGCTACTTCTCTAACAAGGTATTTTGCGGTGTCTCTTTCTTCATTGTCCTCTAGAATAGCCTTCTCTTAAGGAGAATTGATAGTTTTGTCCTCTTCGGTTGTCTTGTCTACGTTCGTGGATTGTCCAAGTGAGGCTATAAAATTAAAGATGTCTTTTTGTTGGGTATGACAATGCTTTTCACTAAGTTCTCCAATTGATTATCTCCAGAGAGCTCTATAGTGGTAGCATCATCAGGTGAAGGTACATATGGGGTGTTTCCTAGCATGGCCAACACTATGTCCTCCTTGAGATGGATGTCCACCACTTTTTGTGTGTTAAGAGGGTGTCTTTCTACTTCATGTAGACTTTTTTGAATTTTCATGTTTGACTCTTCAGGAGTTTCCATGATTGAGGTTGCCTCCTTACACTTTATCATGTCACTGAGAGTGTGTAGAAATTCATTTTCTATTATCCTCATCCTTCAGTGCAACAATTTAGTTAGTCATATCGGCCAAAGCCTCTATAATCTTTAGCTTATTTGCCACCATTACCTGCATTTAGTGTGGCAGGATCACCAGGGGTTGGATATGCATTGTAACCTCATTCACATATGTCTTTTAGTTATTTTACATCTAAAGTTAAGTTGGAAATATTAAGAACGGAGTTAGAAACAATTTCATGCAAGTCTTCTATGTCCTACCCAATCTCCATGAACATTGTTGCGGAAGGGGGTCGCTTGCTTGTGTAAACAAGGTGACATGATATTGCATCCTACCTGGGCTTCTTTCTCAAATGTGAGTGGAAATTATTCCCTTCTTCATCTTGGCATAGATTGTGATCTATTCTCCTTGCTTATGGGGTGGATTCTTTGGTTGGAGGTTCCTTCTCAACCTCCTCTCCCCCCCCCCTTGATTCTGCCTGCTCGACTACAGACTCCTTTGGTTTTGGATTGGGATGTGGCAGCGTCTTTGTAGGAGTGCTATCTCTATTAGTCTCTAAGGTTTCTTGTGTGAAACCATAGTTGTAGCTATTGAGTGTGTGGGATTTCCTCCTTTTTAGGCTAGGCTTCAAGAGGCATCATTGTTGGTTTCTCATGTAAGATGATCATTGGCAAGGCCACTGGATGGTCAACTTATGTAGTAATTTCTACTTGGGGTGTTGTAGGTTTTTCTCTTTTTGGTCTTGGGACTGTATTCTTGGGAAACCAAACTATGAACTTTAGTTTGTTTGTTGGTTTTGCAAGTTTATCCTCTTTTGTTGTGATAATTTTCCCTACAATAGGTTCACTTGACTTAGAAAGAGGGGTTGACCCTGATATCATCTTCAATATATCCTCTGTAAAATAGATGAGCATGTCACAATCATATGTACTCATCTCTATTAGAGGTAGCATGTCCTTCTATTTCTAGAATCTATAAAAGTAGTTGTTCTTCTTCCTAGTCAGGACATTTGTTGATGTCAGATATTTTGCATCCACAAATATTTCTCCACTCAACTGGGTGAAATGCTTGAGCCCCTTTGGGTGCCCTTGTCTATGTGTTATATATGTCATGAAGCTCCTCATGTGGAATTCTTATGGTCCTTCAGGACCTTTCATCGATGTGAGCTTGTCAATTATATTTCTCCTGATGTTGACTAGCTTATTCTCTAGAATGCTCCATAGTATGTGGAGGTCCATCATTAGTATATTTCTGATGTCTTTCCAAGTGAAGTTCACATTATTGAAGATCTTGTGAATTATGCATATAAGACCAGAATGCATCTGGGAATCCTTGGAGTGTCTTTAATTGTGTTTATCCTCTCTTGATAGTCTCTCCCAGGGCTTGTTTGTGGAGAAGCCTCTGAGTTCTCTATCAGACTTGGCCTTATTTTTTAGTTTATCCTGTGATTTAGAGTTAGTGAAAGTGGAATTCAACCATTTCTCAGTCAGAGTATAGTCCTTTCTTATTATCTGCACAACTAGTTTGAAACTCATCCCGCACTACTCAGCCTCTTCTTTTAAAATAGGAAGTTTCTTCAGTGAAGGCATGAACTCCAAGGTGAGTTATTCATAAGATATGTGGTTATTGAAACATATTTTAGACAATTTTGACATTATTAAGATGTTCTTTCACCATATCGTATACTCTTAGTTTGTTCAGGGTGTCGCACAACCATATTTGGTTGCTTTAAAAGTCTTCCTACTCATTGCGTCCTTCCAGCTTTCCATATGCGCATCATATTGTGGTATGAAATAATCGTTCAATTGATCTTAAGGTTTAATAGTTGGTTATTGTATTGTTCTTGCCTTAGCCCTAGATGGTTAATCTTTAGTTCTTCTAGTAGTTGTCCCTGTCCCTCCCCATTTTACTCCTTGTGATTTCCTTTGGTTGTTCTATCTAGCTTCTTCCTACCACCACTAAGGAAGGGGTGGAGTACATTCCTCTTCTTTTATTAGGAAATCTCCTCAGAAGGAATGTATTTATCGATTTTAGTGCCTCTTGATTCTATTGAATTAGAGGATTCTTCTAGTATTTTTTACTGCATACGCTTCATACATTGCCTTTCTACTTTTGGAGATAGGGTCCCCATGAATCTTCAGGTATATGGAGGCTTTATATTTCAATCTTTCTACCTTTTGCACTGGTTCCTTTTGCATTTTCTCTTTAAGTGCATCTATCTTCTTCATCATTAGGGCTAGTTCAGGTGATATATGTGGCCTTAGAGGGTTTATATTAACTTCCATTTAAACTAATTGATATGTAGATATTACATATATCTTGTGTAGATGTTAGGGAAGTAAGTTATATTGGAAGAAAATGAGAGTTTAATGGTCTTGAATATATCTAGGAATTGGTTTAACAATGGATGGAAACTCATCACAAAAACAACTGAAGGTCAGGCCAGCTATTGAAAATGATGGTTTTAATGATGTGTCTTCTGAAGGTTTGAGACCGATCAAAACTTGATGGAATGGAAGGTATAAGAAATTGATGGTTTCTCAAAGGCATCTTATGATGGTTTAAAACATTCGGTAACCAAAGGAGATGATGCTAAGGAAATCAATGGAAAATTGCTCAGCATATCAAAGGTTCTAAGAAAAATAAGTAGATAGGAATCAATGGTTTTAGAGATTGATGGTTTCTAGAGGTGCCTTCTAAAGGTTTTCGACCAAGACTTAGACTAGTTGAGTATAGTCTCCAAAAATCAATGGTATTCAAAGACCATAAATCAATTGAAACGATATGCAAACTAATTGGTGGGTGAAAAACTAAGGGAAAGTCAAATCCTATGAACATGCAAGCTAAAGCTCAGTGATGACACTGAACAAGTAGAGCTTGATCAAGATTGCAGTTAAAATGAGAACATGGTACGAAGGGAGGGGGAACTTACTTTGATCGACGTGTATAGTGTCAACTACTACAGATCGTTGCTCCTCGTCATTTTGTGGGTCCTTGATTTTCTTCTCATCGGAGGAGATTGATGCTTTAACTGCTTCTTCCCTTCCACTTTATCAGTGAGGAATACTCACAAAGGCAAGTTAGCAAGGGAAGGAATCCTGAGAGAACAATGAGAAATCATCTGCCTTCTGTGGAGGCAAAGACCACATTGTAGGTGTTTCGTTGACGTTGGTAGCATAGTGATGGAGATCGTTGATCAAGAATTTAAGGTTCTTGGGTTGGAAAACTAATGAGGGTAGGTATCAGCAATTAGGGTTTTGTTAACTGTAGTTGATCTGTAGGTTAGGTTTTAGTGAGTAATTGTGTGGATAAAGCCCCTCTTTCTTTATTACTTAGGGTTTTGTAACCATAGTGGGTCTGGTCGAGCCTTTGTTTGATGTTTTGAAGTCCTGGAAAGAGAGTAATCTTCTGAAGGCTTGTGCAGGCAGTGACATTCGATGGTTTTAAAATGACTTTGAGAACTGATGGAAGCTCGGTATGTTGCATCTTGAAGGCTTGGTGAGAGAGGTCTATCAAAGATTTTTTCAAGTTGTCCAAACTAATGATCTCTCTGATGGTAGGTATTAATTAGTAACTCAATTTAGACCTTCTCATGGTAGAGAGTGATGAAAAGGTGGAATCTTGCCTTCCGACAGTTATGCTAATAGGGACCTTTTGAAGGTTGATCAGGTTGTACAAATTGATGTTTTTTCTACTCCTTCTACATGGAAAAAATCAATGCAAGAATAGACTTAGACCAACCGATGGTTCAGTAGTATTATCCTTTTGAAAGGTACTTCAGTGTGACAAAATCAGCATTTGTGTTGGTTTCTTCTTCTTGACGAAATCAGCATGTTTAACCTATTGTTATCAACTACATTTTATTCCTTATACACAAAATTATTGAAACAAAATTGCACTAAAACAAGTAAAACATATTGTGAAGAAAACTAAGAAATGATAAAAATGAAAGTAAAGACCAATATTTCAAAACTAAGAATGAAGATTGCAAAAAGGGTTTAAAAATTTTGGTTGACTCTCAAGAAGTGCTAATTTGTAGTCTTTAGCTTGGTTCTCTCTATGATCTTCTCAGTCTTAGGTTGGTGGTTCATATAGCTACAAATCAACTCTTCTTGTAAAGGCTTCATATTAATTGAATCTTTTCACCCTATGGCCATTCACAAGAAACATGTCTAACTTCGCACTAAACAATTTCATCATCCCCAATGGATAAATTTTGGTACTAGGAAGGGACCTAACCATGAACCTCAAATTTCTAGGAAAAAGTCTGATTGAAGAATTGAAGAGGATAATTGTGTCCCCCTCACTAACATATTTCCATTTGAGGTGTGAGTCATGCTACACCATTGTTCGTTCCTTGTAAATTTGAGCATTCTCATAAGCTACAAACACATCTCCTCCAGCTCTTAGATCTGTAAGAACCTCCTCTTCCAACCATTTCTAGATCCATGTTCAAAAATTTAATCTCCTAGAATGCCTTGTGCTCAATCTCCATAGTTAGATGGGATGCTTTCCCATATATTAGCCTATAGGGAGTGGTCCCTTAGGTGTCTTGTATGCAATGGGGTATGCCCTTAAAGCATAGTTCAACTTCATCACCCAATTCTTTCTTGCCCTACTAATAGTATTTTTGAGAATCTGCTTAATCTATCTATTTGAGACTTCTACCTATCCATACATTTGTGGGTTGTATGGGGTACTAACCTTATGCTTCACCCATACTTTCTTAGAAGGGCTTCAAAATATCTCTCTCCAAAGTGGGATCCACTGTCACTAATGATAGTTCTCAGGACCCATATTGCAGAAATATCATTTTCTTTAAAAGTCTCATCTCGACTTTAGAGTCACAAGTGGGGGTCACCACATCTTCCACCCACTTGGATACATAGTCTAAAGTAACCAAGATGTACGTTTGTCACATGATGAGGGGAGGGGTCCCATATAGTGAATCCCTCATATGTTGAAGATCTTGATTCAATCCAATCGAACGGAGGCATCTCTTTTCTACTTGATATGTTACTGGTTCTTTGGCATTCTTTGCATGACTTGGCATTGTCTTGTGAGTCTTTAAATAGAGTGAGATAGTAAAACTCAGAATCTAATACCTTGACGGTAATCTTTCTTGCTCCTAAATATCCACCACAAGGTGAGAAATGGCATTCATAGATAATCGTTGGTGCCTCCTGTTCTAGTATATATTTTTTGTACAAGTTGTCTAAGCATCTATGAAATAGTAAGGGGTCATACCATGAATAATTTTTGAGATCTGAGTAGAGATTTTTCATCTCATTCTAAGTAACATCAGGTGAGAGTTGTTAACAGTCGATATAGTTACAAATGTTGGCATTCTAGGGTACATCCTGGTCAATGGTTTTAGCTACCAAAAGAGTTTTTTCTGTATAGCTATCATTGATAAGTAAAGAGTGATTGTTCTCTAGGTGTATCCTTGACAAGTTGTCAGTAATAATTTTTTTATTCCTATTTTGTCTATTATTTTGTGGTCAAATTCTTATAGTAGTAGGGACCATCTCAATAAACTCAACTTCATATCCTTCAAGTCTTGAGATATTTAATTACTCTATGATTGGTGTATACTATAACCTTATAATCGATTAGGTAAGATTGAAACTTGTCAAAAGCATAGATAATAGCAAGCATTTCTTTCTTAGTAGTCATATAATTGACCTATACTTAGTCTGTGATTTTTCTTGGGAATAGATCACATGATGTTCTAGTCATTCTTTTAACCAAGAACTTCTCCAATAGTGTAATTACTAGCATTCCACACTAAATCAAAAGGCAAATCCCAGTTCGGTGCTTGAATTATTGTAGAACTCATGAGAGAACTCTTGAGAGTGTTGAAAGCTTTTAAGCAATTTTCATCGATGTCAAATAGAGTGACTTTAACAAGCAGGCTTGATAGAGGTTTCGAGATCTTTGAGAAATCCTTGATAAAGCATTTGTAGTATATAGAATGACCTTAGAAGCTTCTCACCCTCGTTATAGAATTGGGAGGTGAAAACTTCAATATAGCTTTAACTTTACTCATGTCAACTTTGATCCCTCTCTCTAAGACCTTGTGCCCAAGAACTATCCCCTCCAGTACCAGGAATGTCACTTCTTTCAGTTGAGAATTAGATGCTTTTCTTCACATATTTTCATCAGTAGGGATAGCTTCTTGAGACAGTCATTGGACAATGTATCATAGATGGAAAAAATCATCTATGAACACTTCCATAATATTCTCCATAAAATTGGATAATATAGACATCATGCACATTTGGAGTGATGTAGGTGTGTTACACAACCCGAACAACATACATCTATAGGCATATGAAATGTATAAGCAAGTGAAAGTAGCATTTTCCTTATTTTCAGGGTGTATTGGGACTTGATAAAATCAGAATAACCTTCTAAAAAAACATAAATATGAATAATGAGCTAGACACTCCAACTCTTGGTCCACAAAGGGGAGGGGAAGTGGTCCTTTTTGTTGTTGTGTTCAACTTCCTATAGTTAACACACATATGACACCTATGACGGTTTTAGTTGCTATTTCATCCCCCATTATCTCCCTTGATAACTACCATACCTCCCTTCTTAGGTTTATGTGGAAGGGAATCACCCACATATTGTCATAGATTGGGTACACAATTCCTACATCACAGAGCTTAATGACTTCCTTCTTTACAACCTCTCTCAAAATTTTGATTCAGGATTCTTTTTCCTTGGTCTAGGTGTTACACATCTAATTCAAGGTGAATGTGATGCATACAATCAACAGGGTTCAACCCTCTGATATCATCTACTTAATATCCTATCACTTTTCTCCTCAACTTTAACTCAGTTAAGAGTTTTTCTTCTTGCTTCTCAGACATAGTAGAGCTTAGAATGATAGGATTATGCTCCTCTTTGTCTAGGAACTCATATTTTAGACCTTCTGGTAATTATTTTAACTCACGTTGTGGTCGTGGAAATTCCTTATCAGTATGTGTCCTCTCAAGGGAGGCATATTTGACTGTATCTACAATAGCTCCTTCTTTGGATTTTCTACCACTTTCCTCAGCATCCAGGTAATTAAGAAGTTCAACAACCTCTAGATCTTTAACATTTATACTTTGATCACAAAAATCTTTGAGTAATGGGTCTACAACAGCATTTTGTTCTTAAATTTTCTCACTAAGTTGGTTGTATCTATCCATGAAATAAACCGAGTCAAAATAGAGACAATCCTCTCATAGAATCTTGAGCTTTAAAATATATGTGATCATTTTTTTCCATGATGGTGATGCTACCAACATCAACATCTATTAAGGCCCTTCCTATTGATAGGAAGGGTCTCCCAAGGATCATCAGGCAAGTCAAATCCTCCATAGTATCAATAACTATGATATCACATGGGATAAAGAAACTCCCAACTCGGATGTCTACATCTTCCACAACACCAATAGGTTTGGTGTGATCAGTGAGTTGAATCAGCATTCCTATTTTCTTTATTTTAGTAAGGCAAAAGCCTTTCAGAAAGAGTGAGAGGCATTAAAATTATGCTAGCCCCCATGGCGGTGAGTCCTTTTCTCTCTTCAATATCCCCTATATTGAATGGGATAGTGAATGGTCCAGGATATTTTTGCTTTGTTGGCATCTAAGCCTGAACAAAAGCATTTGAAATTTTGGTGAGTTTAGTAGTCTCTATGTAAGGAGTGGGACCCAAAGGGGATCCACTCCTTACTAAAATTTGAAAAATAAAACATCCATTCAAACATACTCAAAAAAGTATGCTAGAATAGGTGTAAATTTTTAAAATATTATATGAATGTATACAAAAGACCAAAGAGTATAGAAGTGGAATAAAAGTTCCATGACTATAATCAATTTTATAAAGATACATCATTATCTCCCACATAGGGTTTACATGTAAGATACAACACATGGATCTAAGTAGAGGGAAATCTAAACCATACAAGTTTGTCTTAGAGCTTTAAACTCCTTAAGATAAGTCTAAAACTTCATGCCATGTCCTCCTTGTCCTTCACCTAGGGTTTGAAGCATACCTAGCAAGAGGAGAAAAAAATATATGACATCTATAAACCAAACCTTCATCAAATCAAAATCGGAATAAAGTGATACATTGAATTATTAACTTTTTCTCTCTCTTAAATTGAGGGTCCAAACCCTATCCAAATTACATGAAAATTTGCACATAGGCTAATTAAGACATGTAGAGTCTGATTTTGGTATTAGTTTTCACATTTAGAGACTTTTGATGTATTAATTAGGCAAGTCATGTTTTCTCTTTCCTCATGCATTAATGACACTAGAATTATCCAAACTTGGTGAAACTTCATCCACAAGTAATATTTAATGTGTTGAAAAGAATCTACCCTTAATTTCATATGTTGAAGTTATTCTACATTTATGTAATATTTTGAAGGTTCTACAAATTTTCTCTCTCGTAATTCACCTTTTAAGCAAATATTCTCCAAATTGAGTGAAAAATTCACCCAGAGGCATATTTTAATGTGTAGATTACGAATCTAAGATTATTTTCCACTTTTAGAGTCATTAAGTACTTTATTTCATATTTTGAAGGAAAATCACCCTTTCTTTTCTTAATAAAGTAGGTGTGGTTATTATATTTCTAAATTTGTGAAACTTGGCCTCCAAGCCAAAACATATCCTAAGAAAATGAATCTAATGTTATTTTTAACCAATTTATCGCCCTTTAATGAATTTTACATATTTGACATTTGTGGTCTATTATTATGTTAGTCAATATATTATTTCAGTATTATTATTATCATTCTTCCAATTGTGTCCCATATTTTCAAATTATCACCAAAGGAATTATGTAAGATTATTTTGTATGAATTATTATAAAAACTCCATTTATTTCATATTTAATGTGCCCATTAATGACCTAAGACTAATGTGAGAACATTATGTTACATTAGGGTTTTTATTCATGCATTAACATGTTAGGATTTCAATTAAGCTACTAATGTGCATATCTTTATCCTTGTTTGGTTAAACCCAAAGATCCAAGTTGACTATCCTCCAAGACATATGATCACAGTCAAGAGGCTAGGATTCGGTTTGTTACAACACTCCACCCCTTAAAAGTATTTCATTCTCGAAATCTAATCATCCATTTATCATCAACCAACTATTATCCACCCCTTAAAAGGTTTAACCTAGCAAGTCAACTAAACAACATCAAGGTACTATGGTTACTTTTGCATATTTTAATTGTGAATATTTTAGAGGTTTATGTTGTCCATGTATCTAATTGTCATTTCATACCATATTAGGGTTCTACTTTAGGTCCTTGTGTCTCTATCCTAATATCCCTACAAAAATATCCAAAAAGTCATAGGGTACAAAGGGTAGGTCAACTATACCTTTATATCATTCCACATATTCCTAGTCACTTCTTCATATCCAAAACTAGGGTTTCACTATCATACTTTAGAAAATCTTCATTGTGACATAGTTCAAGAAAACTTTGATAAATATCGAGAAAATTTCTTTTGTACATATAATAGTAATATGAAAATAATTTTTGATGGCGAAAAACCTTGCAATTGAAAATTGAAATTAGGGCCCAAAATCAAAATGAGAGCCAAGTCAGAATATATCCATATTAAGATCTCCTTAGCCTATTGGTTTCTCATACTCATAACATGACTCCATCCTTAAGCCAAAACCTCATAATATTCAAAGGTACATATTACCATTAACCTAAATAGTAAGATAAGATCACCTAAAACCTCATATCAACCTTTCATCATCTCATGAACAACTTAGGAAAATTCTAGGGAAAACATATCACCTAAAGGGTGACTATGCATGGAAAAGGTCCTAACTAGGGAGACAAAATTGAAATAGTCATATTTCGACTACCATGGGCTTTGATACCATGTTGTAAGGAGTCGGACCCAGAGGGGATCCACTCCCTACTAAAATTTGAAGAATAAAACATCCATTCAAACATACTCAAAAAGGTATGCTAGAACAGGTGTAAAATTTTCAAATCTTATATAATGGTATACAAAAGACTAAAGAGTATAGAAGCGGAATAAAAGTTCCATGACTATAATCAATTTTATAAAGATACATCATCATCTCCCACATAGGGTTTACATGTAAGATACAACACATGAATCTAAGTAGAGGGAAATCTAAACCATAACAAGTTTGACTCCGAGCTTTAAACTCCTTAAGCTAAGTCCATAACTTCATGCCATGTCCTCCTTGTCCTTAACCTAGGGTTGTAAACATACCCCAGCAAGACGAGAAATCTGATTTTGGTATTAGATTCATGGCATGAATCTAAGTAGAGGGAAATCAAAATTATAACAAGTTTGACTTTGAGCTTTAAACTCCTTAAGCTAAGTCCATAACTTCATGCCATGTCCTCCTTGTCCTTCACCTAGGGTTGGAAGCATACCCCAGTAAGAGGAGAAAATACACATGACATCTAAAAACCAAAAATTAATCAAATCAAAATCCAAATAAAGTGATACATTGAATTATTTTGCTTTTTCTCACTATACAATTGAGGGTCCAAACCCTATCCAAATTACATGAAATTTTGCATATAGGCTAATTAAGTCATGTAGAATCTGATTTTGGTATTAGGTTTTGAATTTAGAGACTTTTGATGTATTAATTAAGCAAGTCATGTTTTCTCTTTCCTCATTCATTAATGGCACTAGAATTATCCAAACTTGGTGAAACTTCATCTATAAGTAATATTTAATGTGTTGAATACGAATTTGACCTTAATTTCACATGTTGAAGTTATTTCTACATTTAATTAATATTTTGAAGATTCTACACACTTTCTATCTCCTGATTTCACCTTTTAAGCAAATATTCTCCAAATTGAGTGAAAATTCACCCAGTGGCATATTTTAATGTGTTTTTTTGTAACCAAAGAGACTCATAAGAATTTCATTGATCCCAATCTGGGGAGCTCAACCTCATCCCGTAAGGAGCATAGCCCATTAAGTCGCACAAAGGTCGGCTGCACTTACGGGGGAAACAATTCAGAACAGCACCACCAAGGGGATTTGAACCCAGACCCTTTGTGAGGGGCCCCTTGTTGTGACCACCTGAGCTACTGCTCGCCGACGACATATTTTATTGTGTAGATTAGAATATAAGATTATTTTCCACTTTTGGAGTCATTAAGTAGTTCATTTCATATTTTGAAGGAAAATCGCCTTTTCTTTCCTAAATAAAATAAGTGTGGTTATTATTATCCTAAATTTGTGAAACTTGTCCTCCAAGCCAAAACATATCCTATGAAAATGAATCTGATGTTACTTGTAACCAATTTGTCTTCCTTTTATGAATTTTACATAATTGACATTTGTGGTCCATTATTATGTTAGTCAATATATTATTTCATTATTATTATTATTATCATTCTTCCAATTGTGTCCCATATTTTCATATTATCACCAAAGGAATTATGTAAGATTATTTTGTATGAGTTATTATGAAATCTCCATTTATCTCATATTTTATGTGTCCATCAATGACCTAAGACTATTGTGAGAACATTAGGTTGCATTAGGGTGTTTTATTCATGCATTAACATGTTAGGATTTCAATTAAGCTACTAATGTTCATATCTTTATCCTTGTTTGGCTAAACCTAAAGATCTAAGATGACTAACCACCAAGGCATATGACTAGGGTCAAGAGGCTAGGTTTTAGTTTGTTGCACTCTATTTCATCACCACACCTCCTTTTTGTGAACAAATATTTGAAGAATTTGGCATAAGTTGGCATCTCCTCTATGGGATCCAAGAAAGGAATGTCCAGATATAGCTTCTTTACTGCCTCGATAAACTTCTCATATCTCTTCTTTAAATGAACCTTGATGAGATTGTATGGAAAATGGATTCTGAGAGAATAAGGGTCTCTGTTAGAAATTATTACGTAGTAGAATCAAGTTGCTTTTCTTTAACTGGTTTTTTCCCTTATCTTTCTATTTTAAATTTATCTTTTCAAAAATAAATAAAGTCGTATGCTCATGTTCAATGTCGACTATTTTAGGATAGGACTCAGGAATAGGAGTACTCTCTTAGTGAAATTTAGATGACTGGTTCTCTAGAATGGTACATGGCCTTAACGTATCCATCTTTGTAGTTTCATGTCCCCCAAGATTTGCTCGGTTATGGAAGGGATTCTCCCATGTGAATTCTTTATGGGGTCATATAAGTCTGTGAGCTATTAGTCAATCGTTTTGTTGTGACTTTGTAGATCATATATCTACCCAAATACACTCCATGTTTTTTCTTTTATCATGCTCAACATTTTGTTGGTGTTGCATGTGCTATGATTCAATTTATTGTTAATATTTGCCTATCTTTCCACAAAGGCAAACATTTAAGATACAAAGTCTGGTTGCCATTGGCTCTAATTCTGACTCAGATCTTTGTTTTGATTTTGATCTATTTTTACCCTTGAGAATGGTTCATGTTTAGATGATAAGTTGTGTTGTGGGTGAACCATGACAATCCACTTCCTCTCCCAGAGCCAGGTGACCTTAGGGGTTGATTGTTAGGACTGTTCAACTGGTGAGAGTTTTCCAAATCATTCTTCATACCATAGGAAAATCAATGATGGTTAGGTCTCTTAAAGTTGGCTTAAGAGACATTTTTTATTGACCCATCATTGTTATCTTCTTATTCATAAGTGCATATGCAATTATTAGTTCCATGGCACTTTATTCGTAAGTTACACAGTTCATTGTGGTTTCAACACAATTCTTTCCTTTATAACTAGCACCTTCATAATGCACATGCACGTAGCTATTCAAGAGCTTAGAGTCTATAGTAGTCCCCACTATGGAGACTTTATCGATTGGTCCTCTTACATATCCTAAATTGACTTGAAAGACATTCATGTTTATTATTATCTCCTTCGATCCAACCTTTGTTATGCCCCATGAAGTCACTCCCAGTGGTAGCATTGTGGGATGTCCTCTCCTTGGATTTAACCCATTATAGAAGGTAGTGACCAAGTATCCCTCATCAAAGTTATGGTGATGGAAATCTCCTTGGTACTTTTGATATCATTCCTAGGCTTCACTTAAGTTATCATAGGATTTTTGCATGAAGGCAGTGATCGTGTTTCCATAGTGTATTATTTTCTCAATAGGGTAGAACTTGGTGATGAAGGCATCATCTTGGGGATCTCATCTTCGAAGACTTATATCCTTCAGAGCCAGATACCAGGAGAGGGCCTTGTCCCTCAAGGAGAACCTAAAAGTTTTGTAATATATTACCTTATGGGAACACTATTAATTTTGAGGGCGTCATATATGTTTTTTAAGGCATCCAAGTGGTGATAGGGGTTATGTTTGATCAAATTTCACTTTTTGAATTCATTGTTGCACCACATTTAGGAAGACTGGTTTCAACTTGAATTTTGCAGCATTGAAGTGGGGAAGGACAACATGTTGTCTTATCTCATTGGCTCGTGTGGAAGCCATGCACTTAAGACACAAACCACCTTATGGAGGGGGTGGATTGTTGCCATTCCCTCGAGCACCTCTGCCAAGAGGTGGAATTTTGAGCGTTGGCATTCTCTTCTTCCTCCTTGAGTAGCCATGGTTTCTTCTACCAATGAAGAGAGATTTGGTTCACACTAATTTCCTAAAAACTATTGCATGGTCTAGGATAGAAAAAGCACACGTTAAGTGAACTTTTGAGGTATGGTGTTATAGGATCTAAAATAATGTATAGTTAAGTGTACCATGAGTACGTGTAGAGATTGGTAGATGCATTCTTAGAGAAATATATAACTTCTCAGATAGTGCAAGCTTCTCCAGCAGTTAGAGAACATGTTCATCACTTGCCCATGGAGTGCATTGGGAGTAGTCCTTCGGACCCGCATGACACGACCGGGGTAAGATTCAATTCAAGTCAATTTATATATACATTTGTGATAAAATAATCTTTCAAGTCAATATTTACGTTTGTCAAATTAAATTTTGTGTTTCATAAAATTGTAGGTAGCCATAAAATGTCATCTTGTCGTTGATGTTCTAGCAAGAAACACCATGGTAGATGTCGAGGCTTCTATCTCTGATGTGGTTCATGGTATTCTCCTTCCCGCTGATCACTATTGTGTGAGAGTCATATGTGTCTTTCCAGGAATGAGCGACATACCTTCGCCATACGAGCACCTAGATACCACTACAGTCAGAGAGGTAGAAGGCAGCTTTACTGGGTGGCCCAAATGACTCATTAGATTTCTTTAGGTATTACAAATATATATTAAAACTTATATAAAACAATTGAAACATAATATTATAATGCATGCATGCAACCTACAACATCTAAGAAGTCCCCTAGGATTCTAAAACCTTTGCCCCCTCATTTTATTCCAAAGGAGATGTTCAACTCCTTAGGCACTAACTGTAAGACATTGATAAGATGGTTAGACACTATAGACCAAACAGATACCATTGTGATCAACCTTGGGGAGGAGATCGTAAGTATACAATAGGACAATGTTGTAGTGTTGACATATGTTTCTAAGCTATTTAAGTCTGATTGGCTGAATACATTAGTGATAGAACTTTGGATATAGTGAGTGTGAATACCCTGCAATATGTGGAAAAAATATTTCCTACATATAAAATGAGTATTGGTTCACACACACACACACACACACACACACACACACATATATATATATATATATAGTCATTTGTATTACATGGCTCATAACTTCAGAAAAGTAAATGTGGGATTTCTAATGCCATCATTGGTTAGCGATGTACTTAGAGATCTGAGTGGCATCAAAGAATATGTGACTACTACGATGCAATTTTTTGGTGCTTCCAAGACCGTGATCTTAGCTCCCTTCAACATTTTGTAAGTTTTGGTTTGTTTTTTATATGTCTAACCTATGAATACAATTTTTGTGGGATTTTATTTTTATTTTATTAGCCTTATATTCACTTAAAAATAGGCATCGTAAGTTGTTAGTGATTGTTTCTAAGACTTGGACTGTGTATTTCTTTGATCCTTCGGGTGAAAAATTGTCACCAAATGAGGGGCACCCAATGAAATTGATTATTCATGTGTAAGTATAGTTTTTTGGTGCCCAATATATTTGTTGATGTTTGCATCATATGATAGTTTAATAATGCAACATATATGTTAATTTAACTTATAGGGGTGTGAAAGCATTTTGTAATGGTAGAGGGAAGGTAGATAAGAAAAAAGAAATCAATAAGTTCGAGGAGTGTTGATGTATAGTTTTCTCATTCTAATTGCATAATATATGACCAACTCTTCTTAATTACATTTATTAACATAATTGTAAATCTATAGGTCCCTATACAAGACAATGGTTGGTCATGCACATATTACGTGATGTTGTATATGCAGATGATTTTCACTCACGCAGAACAGATCAAATGTATACAAAATGTAATTTATTAGTCTTGGATCATATTAATGAAGTAGTTTCATTTGATAATACACACAATCAAATCTAATTATAAGTCACATTCTCTTTGCAGTTTTTTTAGAATAATAAACCCTGACCTACGTGAATAGTGGGCCGACTGCTTCATCAGAAATGTGGACTTGAATGAAAAAATTGACGGTAGATTGGTATTTTTTGGTAATTCAAACTTTGATGTCAGATTTTTGACATGTATTTGTGAGTGTGAATTTAATGTTGATATGTATTTGTTATATAATTATTATTGACTTAAAGTTTGAGATAATAGGTGATGTTGATATGTATTTGTGAGTGTGAATTGAATGTTAAGTGTGTATGTGTGTGAATTTGAATGTGAAGGCATGAAGAAGAGAATGATGTTTATTTGTGCATATATGTATGAAATTGAAGTGTGGATGAGAAATGAAACAATTGTGTTATGAGTTCATAGATTTGTGTGCAATTTGAAGTGGAAAAAATGATAGAATGTGGCATTTTTATGCCTCCTTTATATAAATTTATCTTTTTCTTGCAGGTGTGTCGGCCTGTTGTGAAGCCGCAATGCTTGTAGAGAGCCTACTACTATTCAGAACTTTCAATTCTGAAGAACAACAGGTTATAGACAAGCTAGTAGGCTGGACACTAAGTCTGCAAACCTACTACATAAAAAAATACACATTTCTCATCGATTATTTGTAAATAATTGGATACATATCCATTCTACATTGGTTATTTATAATAAACCGACGAGATATACCTAAAATTTTCACTATTCAATCACTGAGAAAACTGACATCTAGTTATTCGACGTCAGTTATTTTTCATTAACCAACCGACGAGGAAAGGTCAAAGCAAGACTCATTGCACGTTAGGTCATCAGTTCCGCTGTAACAAATAACCAACGATGAAAATTTTGTCTTTGGATGTCTTAACCGATGAAGAATGATTTAGTTTTAGCATCACCCACTTGGTTGCCGGTCTAAAACTAACATTGAATGCCTAAAATAATTGGTGTCACAACCCCATTCTATATTAGTGATTTCTAGCTCACAGTTTGATCCCTTGAAGTATTGAACCAAGTTCTATGAGAAGGGGGTATGTGCCTTTGTGCCATTTATGACTCTTCCCAGTGGTAGACTATTTTTCAAAAAAATAAATGTGTTCCTTATATTCTGAATGTGCCAGTTGATAATGGTGAATTCATCCACCCATTGTGTTGGCCATTGTTTCCTATCTGTAACCATACTTAGCCAATTATTGAAGTCCACATGATCATAGAATCATGGCTCTAGTTGTGGTTTCATAGTTTGCCATACAGATCTCACAAAGTTGCAATCCATCAACACATGAACCATCATTTTAGGTGCATTCATGCATATGTTGCACATGTTTCTTGCACCAGCCCCATCTTCTATCTATGCATGTTTGTCATCAGACCGTTGTGCTGACACAACCAAATAAACATTTTGATTTTTTCTAGTACTTTGAGTTTCCATAGGGTTCGCCATCTACATGAGGTTTTCTTCTTCTTGTGATGTTGTACTAGTTGTAGACAAGCCACCTTTGTTGTCAGAATTCCCCCTCTACCTGGGTTCCACACCCAATAGTCATCCCCAACATCTAGGTTAGGTGGATGTGTATTGGATATTGCTGCCACTATTTGGACATCAAACCAATCTCTCATAAAAGTTAGGTCCCACTGATCATTATACAACCTTACCATGTCATTTAGAGTTTGTATGGAATCCTTCTTGATGTTTGGTTGACTAGACCTAAATTACACCTGATCCACTTATCCCATATTCTTATCCATTCACCATTTATGATACACCTTGTACTTTCACTTATTATGGTTGTAGAATGTTTGGAAATACTTCTCCATATAACTGACCCAGATTGTTTGCTTGTCTTGGGGTACTTATATATTTTTTTCAAGACTTGACACCACGGTTTTTGTGAATTTTGAATGAATTTCCAAGTGACCTTCATAAGTAGCACTTGGTTGAGTTCTGATGCAGCCTTGATAGCTAGTCTTCCTTCATTTTTTTCCTACTATTAGTTTGTTTCATGTCACCTTACTTAGACCTCCTCTCTAATATATCCCTTCCCATATAAACCTTCTTCTTATTTGATCTATAACCTTGCAGGTCGAAGAGGAAAGCTAGTAGTTTGCATGGTGTACAATGGAATAATTGAGAGTGTCACCTTCACAAGTGTTACTCTCCCTACCAATGAAAGGTGTTGACCATTCCAACCTGAGAGGCATTCCCACATGCGCACTAGGATAGGTTTGTATTGATCCTTCTTGATTCTACCATGGATAATTAGGACACCTAGGTATTTCTCTAGGTTGGCTTTATAGTTGATGCCAGCAAATATGCTTATCCTCGCCTGCATGTGTGTAGGTGTGTTTTTAGAGAAGTGCAGTCAGATTTATCTTTTGAGAGTCTCAAACCGGATGCCTTGTTGAACAAATCTAGGTAGTTTTTTTTGGTCCCGACAAATCTAGGTAGTTGATCATGCACTTTTCCTATTGCATACATAATTCCCCAAATAGTAGCATGTCATCTGCAAAATACCAGTGTGATAAGGTCATGCCTCCTCTGTATGTCGATATAGGAATCCATTTTCCTTCTTCAACCCACCTCGATATGTCTTGACATAGGTGGTCCAGACAAAGTATGAATATGTAGGGTGAGATCAAATCTCCCTACCTAACACCTTGATTAGGTATGATTGGTTGGGGTAGCTCTCCATTAAGTGCTATTCTTTTTTGTCCTTGACGAAGTAGTTGAAAGATAACCTTTGAAAGATTAGGTGGAATTGATAGCTAGGCTAGTGTTTCTTCTATAAAGGCACATGCTAATCGATCATATGATTTAGATAGATTATATGTCAATTAATCACATTATGAGTAGTTAATGTTTGTATATACATTCAGTGTACCATGTATATTTGTGTATGTTCAACCATGATTACAAATACGCTTATATACTTAAGGGACTACACATAGATGGATATAGTGTTATATATACTTGCTCGACTCAACTAAGATATTATATATGGTTTCATGTTGATAGCCAAGTTATTATTTTCATCATGTGGGTCTTTATCTACATTTTTTCAATGAAAATACTTGTATAGACCCATATCATCTTTATATAATCTATCAATACAATTCTAAATATTTCAAAACCTATCTATATATCCAATATATAATATAAATGTAGTCCAACTTAGGTATCTTAATGTTATATAAAATGAACACTTATATATGTACACTAATCATTATCTAGGTATCAAATATGTATATGATTACATATATTATCTAATACTATCTAGATGAATGAAAATGGGTTAGGTCATATATGGTTCAGACCAACATCTCATAGAAAGAAAAATTTTAATATATAATATTATTCATAATTCTATAATAAAGTAGGCTCTCCATTTATATTTCCTTTCTAAATACAAATGGGACAACATAAATCTAAATTCTCATCAATAATTATTATATGTTCCGAACTACTCCTAATATATACACTTCAAAGGTTTTAGGTATCAAGAGTATACACACTAATTTATTAAATCAGCTCTTATTAAATCATCAATAGATCAAATGTTATCCTCATCATTTACTATAAGTATAATCAATATCTATAATTACTAATTATTGTAATTTACAAGATTTTTCAGTTATATTTTTGTATATTAACATGAGATGATTAGTGGTAAGGACTTATGCAATGTATCAACATGAATTAATTTCACGTCTAGACATATAGGTTATTATAAACTCTCATATATAATTTAGCAGCATAACGAAAAGGCACTAAACTAATGAAATTTCTAGTCCACTATCAAACTACTAAACTTATAGACTTGTTAATAAAAGTATACTAATATGCATATTATAATGACCAACATTTAAGCTATGTCCAACTAATCCATATTGGTGCGGTGGGTGCATTTAAAAACCAAGAGTTTTGATAGATATCAACTGAAAGAATATTAACCATATGTATTGGAGTTATAATAATCTTAGCAGAACGGACTATAAATTATGCATGTGTGCATGAGGTTAGTTGAACCTATCATCGAGAGGCTTGAAGAGGTTGTTGTCATCCCCCTTAGGCGGGTCATCAATGTTTCCAGCTAAACCACTACCTAGAGTTAAAACTCACATACACCAAGGATCTCATAAGGTTTTTGTGGAGTTAAAAAGAATTGGCACATATTCTCAACTTGGTGGTTTGGTCATAGTTGTTGAATATGGGATTGGTAGTTGTCAATGGTGGAGATTGTACAACAGATCCTTAACATATAAGCATCGATTATAGGTGCCATAAGTGCCCAATCCTGGATGCAGTAGAACAACCATTGATGGGAAACTATTTTTGCACCAATTCCAGGTAAGGAAGTTCCCTCATAGTCAAAATGCCCCAATGCTACCAATCTGGGATTTGTCATTCTTATAGTTTCCCTTCATTCGTGAATGGTAGTGATGAGTGTCTCCCTACAATAATTTGGTCAAAGTTATGGACATCAATGATGTGCTTAGAGGGGGCGCACATGGTTCAAGTTTAATATCTAGTAATGGTGGAGATGGTATAAGGTTTGACTGTGGATATTGTTCCTTATGTTCCTAGAATTTGTCTAGGTTTCAGTCAGTGAGGTTATTCTGCAAGCAATATAAGGGTCTGAGGAGTTCAACATGGATTTTTTTGCTCCTAATCTAAACAGAAGCACATTGATCATAATTTAATCCATGCACATCTATTAGGCTACTTATGATGAGAAGGTTGTAGTTAAAATAAACAACCACGTGGTATTATATTTGTGTAGCAGCATGCTCTGTAAAAATCTAGGAACAACAAATATCCTAACCTAGAGATCTTCATAAATAGAATGTTAGTTTGTTTAGGTGGTGTCACACAGTGAAGTTAAAGGGGTGCTTATGTAACAAAATACTTAGACTCATGAAGAGGTTGTTATTTGGTGTCTAACAACTTTAATATTCTTTTCCCATCTACCAAGGAGATCTCCATAGAGGGGGGCATGTAGGGAATTTTTAATGGAGTTTGTGGGTTATGTCAAGGTAGCAGATAGGAAGATGTAGAGGATGTGTCTCCTTTTGAATTTCTAGCATTGTGAGAGTGAGAGAGAAACCTCATCTATCCTCTACATAACTGCTAGTCACCAGTGTTACAGAGTGTGATACATGGTCTCTCTTTTGATTTTCATTAGACTACTAGTAATTGAAAGACTTATTAGTTAAGTATATTTCATAATTTCATAACTCTAGAAAAATAAAATCAATTTCTTTGCAATTTTAACCATGTGTATCATTTATATTAGATAATTTATTAAAATTACTAACTCTTCAAAGTGAGACTATACTATAACCAACTATTGTGTCTCAGTCAGTAATTTGAATTGAATATACAATTTTTAGTGTAATTTCAAAGCCAATGATTTGCGATTAAGTATACAACCACAAAATATAGGTATCGAACTGATTGGATCAGACCTAAATAGAAAGAATTCACTTATGTGCACAACATTCAAGGATGCTCAAAAGGAATTCATGTATGAATTAAGGAATTGAAATTGTGGTTTTTGAATAAAGAGAATAATGCATTATAGCTCAAAAACAAGTCTAGTGTCTAAGATTCGATATGTTGCATAATGACACCCAAAACTAGCAGTGTGTGAAGCTTCACTACTTTGTGGAAAACTCAAAGTTGTAAAGAAGCAGTGCTTTATCAACAGAAACCCAAAAAAATGCATCGTTGATCTAAGTACACACAGTAAGAAAATAAAAAGGGGGAAGACACTACACACCTTGCTTTATACAATTGAAGTTGTGATAATCTTCACTTAGGTTTTTAGGATTGATGGACACAAGAAATTATCATCCTTATTGGAACCAGACCTTCAAACTATGTCATAAGAGCAAGTCATCAGATATGAGTGGCCATTCTCAATATGAAAAGGTGTTTGCAAATTATTAGTGGAGTTTTTTAAGGTGTAAGGATATACATATATATACATACATATATATCTATATATACACACATATATATAAACATACATATATAATCTTAAGGTGTTGGGGCATTTGGAGTATGAGATGAAGAAGAAAAAGAGAGTTCAACAAAGGTAGGGCTTTCTAGGACACGTCACATCTCAAACCCCTATTAAAGCAGGGTTTGTTGGCTTCTAAAGAACACAACAAAGATAATCAAATGGAAATCCCATCCGGGTATGGATACTAGGGATATGCCATCATGCAGGAAGATCATGCACATGCTCGACCGTGACATTGTCCTAAGGTGGAAGACAACAAACATCTGCTAGATTGTATCTGATAGTTACAAGAGGAAGCCACATATGTCAAAACTCTATTGAAAGTGTGACATCATTATTAAGGTTATTGACATAGGATTATGTATTGGTTTAAATAGCATAAACCTTATTCTTATTTGCAATAGAAATAGTTATTTTGGTATTATATTCTATTATCAAATTGGGTCCAAAAAACATTATCCAAACCAAGTAAAATTTTACACCTAACCTAAATCAACCATGTAGAACCAATTTGTCATTGAATTTATATTTCAAGATTATTGTCAAATTCTTTTTGAGACTAGTAGGCAAAATATACTCTAGTTAATCTGACTAAATTGTTGATATCTTTAGAATTGATACTTCTTCTTTGTGCTAAGGCATTGATTCATTCCTTTTGGAGTATGTCTTTCATACGTAGTGGGCATTAAGTCCACAACCTACAAAGGGATGGTTGTTTCAAACATCTTTTGGCAAGATGGTCCACTAGTTTTTTTTGTATGTTTATAATTTCCCTGATTTTGGTATCTCTGAAGATTGAGTAAAGCTCTTTAACAAGCAGGGTATATATCCCTAGACATTCTCCTTGTGATGTTGCATATTGCACAATTGTGGTGGAGTCACATATGATAATGCATGGGTTGATGTTAAATGTGTTTACATAAGAAAAACTATCTATTAGAGTATGAACCTCTCCACTAAGGGATTGTGATCACGATAAGCATCTAGTATTACCAACTACCCAATTTTCATGGTGATTCATGGTCACAAACCTTGTAGATTGAGTGCTTTTGTATCAGTTGCAATGCATATTTATGAATGGGACATCCGGAGGAGGTAATTTTAATATTTTCATGAGGTTTCTTATATGTCTTTAAATAGTATTTACTTATGGGTTTTCTGAAGGTCATGTTGCTTGATTTTTCTCTACCTTGCATGTAGCAATGAGTCAATATAAGGGCTGAATTCTTTTTCATGAAAACAAAGTCATTTCTACTCTTCCAACCATGACAACATGTGATGGAAAAGAAGGACTTCCAGTTAGCAACATCATTCATGTCTTTCAGGTTGTATTTTATCCATTATTTGGTTGTGGGTGATGTGAATAAGCCTTGAGCTTGCAAGCGTAGGAGGTTCTGCCATGAAATTTCTTGTACCGACAATCTCTTGGTACATATAGAACTATTTCAGGAGACTCAATACATCATGGGCACATGCCAGTTATAGATATTTTACCTATCATTTGTAATGTATTTGTCATTAGTCTTTCATGATGAACAAACCATATATGTGTCTACAACATCATATGAAAAGTTGCACCCATATTTAAGAATATACGTCAATGCTTAAGTTTTTTGTATTGTTTGCGATGAATTTGTAAGATGAGATCGTTGATAATAATCCATCTCTGGTTACCTTCCAGATGAGGGTATCTTCACCATACCTAGGTTTAGGTGTAGGCATGTGAAGGATTGTGTTTATAGTTTTAGTTGAGAACCATTCATACATGAATTGTATATCCCATTCTCCATTCTTTAATCATGCTCGCCACTTTCATGTCTTGTAGGTCCTCCATAGGTGTTTTTAAAGGTAATAGAGTATGTTCGTGTTCCATGCCAATCCACATATCATGCCAAACATTGGTCCTTAGACCTGGAATTGAAGCCCTTATGGAATGCATTTTCAAGTGTTGAAAACAATTGACAATTCTTCTCCATGTATATGACCCATTGGTGTGGAAGACTTGTTAGGTCATATATTTCTCCTTTTTTTTTGTTCAACCCATGGTTTTTTTATCCTATAAGAAGTCCCACCATAATTCAATGATTAGAGACATGTTGGAAACTTTTGTATTTTTGGTGCCAAGTCTACCTTCGTTCATGGGTTTGTGATCTCTTTCCAAGCTATGAAACTTGTGTGCTTCATGTGATCACAACCACTTCATATAAAATTTCTAGTTAGTTGATCTATCTTCTTCATTGTAGAGAGGGCTAGTTGCATAGTTTGCATCACATATGTCAACTATGAGGTGAGTATAGATTTGACTAACATCCAGATAGAGATGGCTATTTGTTATAACATCTTTGAAATTTTTGTTCTAGTTTCTATATGATAAAGGTGAAGTGATTTTTTCCTTTCCTTCTATGTATGATGGGAACTCCAAGGTGTCTACCAAGATTTCTACTTTCATGGATGCAATCTTTCCTGCAAATTTGATTTCTTAGAGACATTAGTGTATTATGTGAGAAGAAAATGTGTGACTCCACTTTACATGGTTGTTGTCTGGAGGCATTTTTGAAGTGTCGAACACATATCATAGTGTTGGTGATCTATGTAATGCTTGCTTCTCCGAAGAGGACAACATTATCAACAAAGCATACATGACTGAACCTGAGTTTTTATTTTGTAGGGATGAGAGGCTTCCAATTCCCATTTGTTTCTTTTTCAGTGATAAATTGACTAAATCTATATTATCACAAGGTGAAGAGGTATGGAGACAACTAATCCCCTTGTTTGACTCCGAATGAAGGTTTTAATATTTCCCATCAGTTCATCATTCCAAAAAAATGTAGTGTTGCTAGATGTAAATCTTTACCTATAATCAAAATAAGCCATTGAGTTATCAGTGTCCTTTGAGTGTGTCAAGAATGAAACTCCATTTCATTTTTTCAAACTTTTTGACAAGATCAATTTTAATGAACACAGAGAATTTTTTGGTATATTTTACCTCCATTGAAAAGATTATTTCCTAGACAAGAGCAATGTTATCTCAAATTCTTCTTCTAGGGATGAAGCTGGATTCTAAGGGAGAAATTGAGTCCTTTAGATATGGTTTGATGTGTGCTGCTATTACTCTTGACAATATCTTCATCAAAATGTTATATAGAGATATTGTTTGTATATGAGAGCATGTTTTTGGGTTTTGATTCTTTATTTAAAGACTAGAGTAGAATCCGTGAGTTCAACATTAATAATAGTTCCTTAAAAGGGTGATTATATCAACGTGCAAAGTTGATATAACTTTGAAAAGAATGAGTGTATCATGTTCTTGAGTTGTGAACTATCATCTAGTTGCCTTCATAGTTTTTGAGTCTTGTTATATTATTCGTTCACCTTTTTATTTTCACTATCTAGTGGACATATTTCATGCTTGCATCACCTGATTTGATCCAGTCATTTTGGGAACATTGTTGCCATTCTAATTGTTTTTTACACAAGATTATGTCTAATTAGGTTTGCATGTTTATCAAAGATTATTACAATTCTAGGTTTTTAGAAAGTGAAAGTTGGAGCTACAAACACTTGATCTTGTTCATCAGATATTCTTTGTTCCTTCTTTCTTTCTTCTTTTATGATATTTCCCCATTGATAGCATCTTTGAGAACCTATGGATGTTGCACTTTTGAAAGGTAAGTATTTCTTCTAGTTGTTCTATAAGGAATTCTTAAAGATGACATGGCTTCCCAGCCTATAGAGGCATGTGTGTGCATGTTACCCTTTTGATGTACATCTTCCGTAGAAATGACCATAGGAGCATGATCAAATGTATATACTCCGCTATTTTTGTTGCATGGTTGTTTGATCCAAGCAAAGTTTACGGATGCCATATCAAGGCATTCCTATAACAAGTCCCCATAGAAGGTTGTGAATGGCTAGCTTGCTTTGAGATGCATAAGGTTATGTGTGTTTGCAACCTCTACAATTTTTTTTTCTACATGAGCCATCAAATAACGTGCTACCAAGCTTCTCAGAGGGATACAAAAGTGTGTTGAAGTTGCCTACAACTATCCAAGGGTCTTGAATTGTTGTGGCCAACTATGAAGTTGATACCATAAGATTTCATGCCTCCTTTGCTCGTGCTTCCATAAGAAGAAGTACAAAAACATCTATTATTTATGCGGAAGTGGATATGTTGCTTATGTGAGGCAATTATCTCTAGAGAAACGTTATTTTTTCACATGACCCATATGTTGCGTGATTAAATGACAGCTTAACTCTATATAATTGATTGAAACCGAGGTTTGATATGATGAATTTCATCCCATTTCCATTACATCTTGGTTAGTAGAGGCCGAAGGATGATATCTTGTATTTGTACACTAGTACTTTTACATTGTTTTGGGTGTCTTTGTTGCAGACACCCTACATATTCTAACTCATTACGGTCATTAAGGGGATTCTAGGGTGGAATTACCCATTTCCTGTGCCTCTTCCTCAAGATTTTGTAGGAGGGAGGGTTTCCCTCTTTTCCTAGTAGATGATCTGCTATACTTTGCTCCGTGAATGAAATCATGATTGCATAGATGTATACCCACATATATGTTTCCACTGATTGTGTATGCACTTGAGTTTTTTCTCTAGTCATATGTGTGTCCCATGTACAAGGGTATGTTGATGAAGGGATGATGGTCTGAGTTTCTTACGATTCTAACATTGTCTCCTATGAGGTTTACAATTGTGTAATATGCATGTACAATAGTTAAATTTGCAGTTCTAGTGGTATGATTTTTGTTCCATGACTCTTGTACCATTATTCCTTTGTGGTTATTATTGTTTGAAGAATCCTTTAACCTTTCCTAACTTGGATTGGTTTTACTTTGCTTCTTTTTTTACTCCAGTCAATGCCTTTGGTGATTCTATTTATCTAATTCTATGACTTCCTCCATTTATGTATCATCATTAGAGTATGCAAGTTCTTGAAAATAATTTGATTATGTTACTGTCTTTTCAGTTGGTTTTCTTTTGATAATTTTTGGGTGGGTTCTTCCCTTGATTTCTTGGGATAGGTTGAGCGTGTATAGCCTCTATGAAGCCTTTTTTTCTTTGAGGACTCTCAATTATGATTTGTCCCTCCTATAAATTGGTCTGTTTGGCTGTGTTTAGCTCTATGATATTCTTGACAAAATCCTTTTCCAAGTGTGAGCTTCCTTCCACAATGTAAACAAATGAAGGGTATGTTCTCATGTTAAACTCCATATCGTTTTCTAGAAACTAAAATTGTTGGTAGTAATGGTTTAGAAATGTCAAGATCGATTGCTATTCTTGAAAAATATCATCTTCATTGTAGTTTTATGTTGACATCAACTTTGATTATTTTTCCAAAATGATTACCTATTTATTACATAAACACTTCTTGGTATGGGTGGATTGGTAGGTTGGATATATGTACCCATGCAACTACTTTTACTAGATTGGGGGAATTAGGTGAGAAGGTAGGTTCCCATCTCTGGATTGAAAGATATGATCCAAAGATAGTCTATGGTCCTCCCACAAGAGCATTAAGGTAGTCATATTCTTTATGTAGTTGTAATGTGAAGAAGTCATTTGTGATGTATATGAGGTTGACCCCCCAATGGCTTCTAAAGCAGTCACATTCTATCTTTTAGAGTTAGGGAACTGATTCCCCTTGAGATAAATTTGAAAATAACAGTGAATTTCTAGGGTTTAGAAGTTCTTCCATCACTTCTTTTTTCAGTTCAAATGATGAATATCCATCTTCTGAGGAAAAAACAATGTCCTCTAGTTGTAGGAAGATGTCACAATCCTCATCATCTATTTTGATATATCCATGGTTATCATCATCAACACTCCTACTTTATTTTTGTTGGTTGGAATTGGGCATGTAGTTGTCTTCTTCAATGTGTTGGTGATATGTGTTTGTTGTGAAGAACTATTAAGTGGAGGAAAGTGTGTGCCTGCATCTTCTTTCACTTGTTATGGGTTGTGTGCAATGTTGAGGTTTGTATTGTCCACTCCTTTCATGTAGACGAGATCCACCCAGTGGATCCAAGGGAGATTGAGCAATTGATGTGCTTTGGATCACCATTGCCTTCCTATCTTCCAAAAGATTTTGATCGGTCGTCAACGATCACCTTGCCAGTCACCCTGGGAAACCCTAGTACACACTCATCTTAATAATGTTTTATTGTTACTTGTATGACTTCTAATCAAAATAGGATTTCTTAATCTTAGTAACATATAAGATATTCAATGTGCAATTTATCCTCACAAGTTTTTTGTTGTTAAAACATATACTCATATTAATATTATCTTTAGATCTATGAGGGAAATTATTACTAGTACACTCTTCTTCACTCAAATTATGTATGAAACTCTATTAAACCCAAACTTATATATTGAGTTGCATCAGAATTTGAGGTCTACCTGATGGTGTACAAGTAGAATTTAAGGCACTTAAACATCAAAATACAACAATGAGTAATTATTGTACATTTTATAAACTTATCAAAGTTCACTAATAAACAACTAGGGTGTAGCTCTAACCATGAGTATTACACATCATCAAGTATGTTCAAGTTGCATGTATTAGTCTATTATAAATTGTGTCACATTCTTCATATAAATTATGGTCATATGTCCAACACATGAATTGTATAACAATTTGAGTTATCACTATGTGTCAGTCAAGACATGGTTAGGTTTATAAGTAGTAGGGTTTAAGGTTAGCACCTATATGTCTGTTAGTATTTAGACTAGGTCACTAAGATTCAAAGGTGTATATACGATCAATATAAGGTCAACTATTATGCAATAAGAACATCCTCACTACCATGGAACATAGTTTCCCCATTGGGTATGTCAAGTTTTAGCACGTTACATCACTCCACTTAAATAGGATTTCATCCTCAAAATATGACCAAACATAACCTACTATACTATTTCCTCTTACATTGTGTCAAAGCACACCCTAAATAAGGTTCATGGGGTCATGCCGCTTATGGGATATGAAGCAATTTAGGGTATGTGTAAGGTTATATGATTCCAATCTATGTTCATTCTTAATATATCAACTTCCTTACTCCATCCATGATGTATCGGTCAAACATCTCCTCTTGAGTACTCACTAAGAAATAAGTCATGCCATTCTAACACTATTGGTGCTTGCTTAGATCACATATGTTTGAGGGTGGTTATTTACATAGATGTAATCATCTTTCCACTACATCTATAACTTCTATTAGAATACCACCTATTAAGTATATAAACTTTGATCCTAGTTTACCAAGTGTAATCTAGGGATTATATCACTGTAGACCATTATCCATTATATATTTTCTATTGAGTATTTTATAGGGCTAGACATTAAGTCACTAGGGCTCATGTAAGCTGCTAAGCCTCCACTATACATGAACATTTTAATACCTCTATTTATATCACGTCCTCTTTTGAGCCATATATATTCGTTATTGTCATAATTACCTATGGTCCTCAGATTAACCATAAGTTTTATGCTTCTAGTAACAAACATGACGGGGAGTATTTTTAACTTCTCATTTCGCTTCTTTGAATATAAATGAGGGATTTAGGTCTTTTTTTTGGTGGTGGGCATGCATGTCTCTACATTTGCCTTGACATAGATTTCATTTACATCACATATTTAGAAAATATTAATATGCCATTTTTCTTCAATTAATTTCCAAAGACTATTGGTCATTCTCATTGGTAGCTATATTTTCTTTGTGCCATTGTTTGATGATTTCAAGGAATATAAAAACAATTGATATAGCTTATATATATAATATATCAAAGTTTATCAGAATCAAGTAAATATATTATGATTTCCTCCTAAGAATATAAGAGGTCAAGAGTTGCATATAGCCCCACGCTATACATCGAATAAAAAGCAACTCATGCATCTAGCTAATGTGTAGCTTACGCTTAACACATTTAGAACTTTTTACATCTATGCTTCTTGCACTGATTGCTGAACCACCATGCCTCCTTGCACTCCTTTCCTCCCAAATGTGGTAGCATAGGGTAGCAAATAAGATCCTCTTTTTTTCTCTACTCCCATAGTTTACTAGCAGTCTTTTTGGTTCTTCGTTCAATTGTAAATGCAATCTAAAATATTCACATATAATCTTCCAAACTTCTTTTATAAATTTACATCAGCCTACCAGGTAAACATGGGACTCATCCACCTCCTTATACAGCAAGTAAACAACAATAACATCATTGTTCCATCCATATATTTTATCCAAGGTGGCAAGAGAATTGTACAGAATTTGATAAACACACATACTCCATTTTGGTACATGTATTCCCGCCCATACCTTCTCCATGTGCTTGTCTTTTACAGCTATTGATCTTGTTACTTCCCAGAGATTGGTCTTCATGTCTTTGAGTCTCCAATCCCCCAACTCCTAAGGGTCAAATAAATGTCTAACTTGTTGCCATAGCTCCATCATGACATTGATTGTTTGTGAGTATCCTTCTCTGGTCTTTGGTATAAAGTCCAACACTCTCAGATATCTTTTCCTCATCCATTTCCCCCATGTAGAGGTGCCCTCCTAGTAGTTAATAATTCTTCTCATTGTTCCCCATTTTTCTATGTCCCTTGGTGCTTTCAAATCTAGGCCACCTTCATCTTTTGGGAGAGCCAAATGTGCATACCTCATCAGATGGTACACACTTTCCCATAGAAAATTTGTCATATTCATCCTCATTGTATCCAAAATCAGATCGAGAATCTCTCCTTGTTGGACCCAGAAAATAAGGACTCCCTCTACAGCAGTCTTCAAAAGAGTAGTTCTCCCTGTAATGGACATTTTATGAGTAGGCCACTTGTTGATCATTTCCTCTAATTTGTCCATACATCCTGCAAAGTCTTTAACTTGTAGATTGCCTCCAGTCAGTGGGAAATCAAGGTATTTTGTAGGAAACTTTCCCATCTCCACTCTCATTGCCTCCTTCAGTATGTCCTCCATCTGGTGATAGTTTTTGGATAGAAAAAGATGAGTCTTACTTGCATTTACACACATCCCTGTTTTCTTGTCAAACTCCCTTAGAAGTAGATGCAGGTTCCCCAAAGTATTTTGTTTGGCTTCAACAAAGACAAGCACATCATCTACAAAAATCAAATGAGTCATCACTATGGTGCCATTCACTGTATATGGCTTGATATCCTCCTTTCTTTCTTCCTCTTGCATCTTCTGTGTAAAATACTCCATAATAATAACAAAAAGAAGAGGTGAGACCAGGTCACCCCGACGTAGTTCATTTCCACCATTGAACATGCATGTAGAAGTGGTATTAATCAGTATAGAGAAACTTGATGTCCCCACACACTATTTCATCCAGCCAATCCACTATTCATTGAAACCCAATTGCTTCATGATCCACCAGAGCTTGTCCCATCTAACACTGTCATAAGCTTTAGATACATCCAACTGTAAGCATGCCTTCTTCTCCCTCTCATCACATTGTAGTCCAATAAGAACACTCCTGCCAATAAAACACAATCACTAATGCTCCTCCCTATCACAAATGTACCTTGGTTTTTAGAGATAAGATAGGGAAGCATAGTCTTCAATCTATCATCTAGGATCTTTGCAATGATCTTATATTATACAGAACAACAAGCAATCAGTCTAAAATTAGCAAGGGAGGATGTCACTTTCTTCTTTAGAATGAGCTCCAAGAAAGAGTGATTGACATGTCTAACCATGTTCCCTCCCTCAAGGAACCATGTCTAAAATCATCAGATCCTCCTTAATGATCTCCCATGTCTTTTTGTACAAAAAGGCATTGAATCCATCTGACCCTAGAGGTTTATTGCTACCAATATTCAACAAAGCTTCTTTTATTTCCTATTCATTGGTGCTTCTTGTGAGAATATTATTTTGAGTGCTTGAGAGTTTGAACTTCCATTCTATTTCCTCCTCTTCAAGTGTAGTCTCAAACTCCTTATTTTAAGAGAGTTGAGTAGAATATACCACTTGTTCCTCCAGATGCTCCTATTTGTTGACAACACTACCACATGTATCAATGAGTTCAGAAATAATGGTCCTAGCCTCTCTCCTCTTAAAAATTGAATGATAGAGTTTAGTGTTCTTGTCACCATCCTCCATCCACTTCTCTCTATTTCTTTTCCAGTAGAATTTTTCCTCTACCTTTTTTAAATCATCAAGCATTCTCTTTATCTCTCCATCTTTATCAGTTCTTCATTAAGGGGTTCTCCAAGCAATTTTTATCTGACCTATCTGCATTCTCTTTTGGTTTTTGCTAGTAGATTTGGAATGTTCACTTCAGTTTTTGCCCACCTTTTTAGATCCATCTTTGTGTTTGCCAATTTCTTTGCAAATACATAGATTAGGTTGCATGTCACCTATATGTTCTAGCTCTTTTTAATGACTTCATCAAAACCCTTCCAGTCAGCCCAGTAATTTAGAAATTTGAAAGGTTTTCTCTTCTACTTCTTCTTCTCCATGATCTATACAAAAATAGGGGCATGATCACTCATTTCAGATCATCCTTCTTTCACCTACACATTGGGGAAAATTTTCAGCCATTCTTCATTCACTAATGCTCTATCCAGTTTGCTTGCTATTCTGTCCTCTAGTTTCCTCTTGTCATTCCATGTGAAGATGTCCCCTTCTATCATGGGTAATTCGAACAAACTAGCTTTATCGATAGTATGGTTGAAGGAATTTATCACTACATTCAGTGTTGGTCTTCCCCCTATCTTCTCTGAATGTAGTCTTTCATTATTGAAATCCCCAATAACAAGCCAAGTAAGAATGATTTGCCTAGAAAGTCCAATCACCTGCCACAAACTATATTTGTCTCTTGCATCATTATGATCATACACAACTGTTATCTACATATACAAACCTCCTACATTCCTACAATCCATTATAATGTGTTGGTCTAACATCTATATCACTGTCACCTACCAAGCTTTTGGTTTTCATGAAACACATACTCTGGCCAGTTTGGAATACTCCATATTAGACACATGTTTCCAGCCTTGAGGGAACATGTATCTAATGCTATTTTTTATTTGCATTCTTATTTTAGTTTCCACCAATGCAACAAAGGAATTCCCACTAGCAGTGACCACTCCCAAATCTCCTTCTTTTTATTCCTGTCATACCCTCCTTTAATGTTTCATAGAAGCATGGACATATTAAAGATTTTTGTTTGACCTCGTACGCTGGCCCAACTCCTTGTTGTCCTTCCTCATCACCTCATGTTCCTTTTGTTCCATTGCAACTCCTTCCTCCTTGTCCGAGTATGAGAGAGGTTCTAAACTATTTATGGTACCTAGGATGGTGCCCATCCCCACATTTTTGTGAATGTCTGTCTTCTTGGGCCCTTTCCTCCTTATGGAGGAGATGAATTCCCTTTCCTCCTTATCTTTGCATGTGCTCCCTGGAGTGTTGTTGCATGTATGTGTTGTGTCATTGTCATCAGCAGATGAACCCACATGGGAATCCCCTTTTGGTGTTCATTGATCAGCCTATTTACTTGGTGCCTCTTGACCTCCATTATCTGTGGTGTCAATTACAGAACCTGGCGTCTTAAAACTATGTTCTTGAGCACAGTTGGAAGATCCGGATTTTGTACTTACATGCTTGCTCAGTCCTTCACATGGTCCTTTATCTTTCCATACCTTCTCAAAGGTGCCCTTCTTCTTCTCCACCACCAAACTAGTGGCAACCTCCTTCCCTCCTTCACATTGCTAGTTGTTGTGCCCAAAAGCTCTACATCTAATGCATCTTGCTGGCATCACATTGTAGGAGATTTCTACTGGTATAGGTTCTTGTCCATTCACTTTTAGCCACACCCTCTCTGGTGTCTCAACCTCAGCGTTCAACTCCAATAGTACTTGGGCTTCATCAGACTCCAGTGAGTGCTCATCAATATGTAGGATTTTCCTCGCACCTGGTGCAATTGTCCCTACCACTTGATGTGTCCAAGATCAACCAAACAATCTGTGTGTAGCCCAAGCCAAAATTGTAGTGAATAGATCTATCCGCAGCTTGTCACCATGGTGATAGTCCTTCACCACCACCAGTTGGGCATCAAACCAGCGAGGTCTAAGGTTCATCACCTCCTTCTTATATGCCGCATTGGTGATGCAAATCAAGAAAATCATGTTGTCTCTTGTCAGCACTTTAAATGACCCCTTTGGTTTCCAATTTCTTTGTATCCAAGCCTGAAAGTGTGGATAGTATGGTCTCTTACCAACGACATAGGCCATGGTTGTATATTCCCATAGATTGTGCATCTGATCGAACTCCTCCTCCTCCAGGTATATGTATACATGTCCGTCTTCAAGCCTCATCTCCAGGAAGCACTCCTCTTTGTTGCATAGTGACGGTTGCTTCAGGATTTGGCACCACCCCTTCTTGGTAGTGCTCCTCTCATTCTCTGTCTCTGATCCTGGCTCGCCATGGCAGTCCAAAGCCAATGGCTTAGTGCTTCCTTCTTTACCCGGAATCCCGATGTTAGGGTTCCCCTTCTCGCAACTTCCCTCTCTGCCTTTCTCTATGTGCGGCGGCTTAGCGTTGGTAATATTGGTGGGCGGGTGGTTTGAAGTGGCATGAGGGTGGACGCCACCGACCGAGGAGGCCGACAATCCAGGTGTCATGCCCCTAGGTCTTAGTTGCCTAAGCGATTGCCTGGATGGATCCTTAGGGTAGCCGTACCAGGTATTATATCAAAGTTTATTATAGAATGGATCCTTAGGGTAGCACGACTTGTTTATTATAGAAATATGGATATTATATCAAAGTTTATACATATATGTATGTATGTATGTATGTATGTATGTATGTATGTATGTATGTATGTATGTATGTATGTATGAGATTAAGAGAGAAAGATTTCTTGTATGTATGTATGTACGTATGTTTTTTTTTTTGGATCTGCAGGGGCCGAAGCCCCCCCCCCCTCCAAACAGGTGCCAGAGCCCGGATGACCCAAGAGGTTGGTAAATACGGTTGCGCTACGGGAGGTTTCGAACCCGGGACCCCCGGGGGGCCAAGCCATTCTGAACCATCCGCGCTACAGCCGGCCGGGTAATGTATGTATGTATGTATGTATGTATATGCATGTGTGCATGTACATATATTTGTGTGTTTCATGTTGAGAGAGAGAGAGAGAGGTTAGGAAGTGTATACCGGACCGGTATATGCAACTTACATGTACTGACAATTAAAATGGCACATGTGGAGTATGTTCATAAAATCCAATCATATGGATTGACTCAACACTATATAGATTAGATATGTTTAAAAAATAATTATCATATCTCATGTGGATCATGAGATATAAATCATCTAATGATTTCTAAAGTTTACACAACAACTGTTAATTCCAAAATACACTTATTCTTTTATTGGATGATCTATCAATTTCAGATTGTAGTGATTTTTTGTACACATCTTATCTAAGGGGTATACATCCCATTCATAAGGTTAGATTTTTCAAGTGAATTTTACAATCATCATAAATGAATACGGGTACATGTAAGCAACATGTACTTAGGTACATAATTCTTTTAGCCATATATATATATATATATATAGAGAGAGAGAGAGAGAGAGATAGAGAGAGAGATAGAGAGAAAGAGAGTCAGGCTAGAATACACTCGAGTGTATCCGGAGTGGAATACACTCAAGTAGTTTTTCATGATGTAATATTTTTTTTGAAAATCTAATCCGTTGATCTTCTTGCAAATCTCGTGAACAACTCATACACAAAATTTGAGCACATTTGGATATGTATAGCTCATGTTATGAAGACCGCAAAAATTATGCATTTCAAATTAGTTTCGTGCGTTGATTTTTTTTCCCTTGGATGAGTGACTTACACTCATCCAAATGGGATCACAATTTGTATGTAGCCTAGTTATAGTATGATGGTGAAGATCAATGGTTTACATTTTGCAAAAAATAGTCTTGATATACAAACACACTTGAGTGTATTCGTGCGATCTGTACACTCGAGTGTATTCTAGCCTGACTCTCTCTCTCTCTATATATATATATATACATATATATATATATATATATCATAAATGATGTTGGGTACATATAAAATACATGTACTCAGGTACACAATTCTTTTAGCCATATATGGGGTTAGGAAGTGTGTACCGGTCGGTACATGTAACTTATGTGTACCGACCCTCAAAATAGCATATGTATAATTCATTAATCAAATCCGACCATATGGATTGAATCAAAATTGTTTAGATTAGATGTGTCTAAAATATAAGAATCATATCTCATGTAAATAATGAGATATAACAAAATTTCATTTAACGGTTCCTGTAGTTTCGGAAACTTACCATTGATTAGAAAATATACATTTTCTCTAGTTGGATGATCTAGGAATATATATATATATATATATATATATATATATATATATATATATATATATATATATATATATATATATATATATATATATATATATATATATATCGTCAGGCTAGAAAACACTCATGTGTATTCAGAGCAGAATACACTCGAGTAGTTTTTCATGTTGCAATATTTTTTCAAAAATCTAATCTATTGAACTTCTTAAGCATCTTGTGAATAGCTCATATAAAAAATTTGAGCACATTTGGACATGTGTAGGTCATGTTATAAAGACTGCAAAAATTATGCATTTCAAATTAGTTTCACACATCGATTTTGTTGCCCTTGGATGAGTGACTCACTCATCTCAAAATTTATATGTAGCCTAGTTATAGTATGACAGTTAAGATCAATGGTTTACATTTTGCAAAAAAATAGTCTTGATATGCAAACACAGTTGAGTGTATTCGTTCGATCTGTACACTCGAGTGTATTCTAGCCTGACTCTCTCTCTCTCTCTCTCTCTATATATATATATATATATATATATATATATATATATATATGTGTGTGTGTGTGTGTGTGTGTGTGTGTGTGTGTGTGTGTGTGTATTCCTTAGATGCAAATACTTAAACACAGTTTCTCTTTTGAACTCATCTAATTAAGGTAAACCAGGTAAGTGAGTATTGTTTTTAATTTTGTTGAATCATTTGTCAACATCAAGGGAGGGATATTACCAGATCAAATCCAATTATATATCCCTATGGTTATATACAAGCACTTTTTTAAATCAACCTTCGCTTATTTTATGTTTAAGAGAAATGAACAAGAATGAATTTATTTCATACAAATGATATACTTTATTGTTTTTGCTCTAGATATATTGTGAATAATAGACATGATGTTAAGCCAAATTGGGATTCAGTCACTTCAAACCATCTAGAAATAGTGTATTAAATATGATCAAAATAATATTCCCACTTATATAAATCTTTTGCAAAAACTAAACTTAATTCCATTCATGTTATCAACTAAGAAAACTTCCAATGTTAGTAGAATTGGATTGATTGGATCAAATCACATCCAAAGTCCAAACTTGGACTCGACCCAAAACAATTTTGGGTCTTCAGATTCAAGTCAAATTAGGGTCAGGTTGAAATGCCTTACAACTAGCTCATTTAAACAACTTGGGTTCAGGTCGGGTCTGATTTTGCAAGTCCTACAAGGGATGAGAGACTCAGTGAATCATGGTAACTTGACGTGAAGGATTTTATGTTTTCCTATTTGTTTCAATAACAACTCATGTGTGGGGATTGCACCATACTTCAGTGCCTCACACCTTGGTGGGTAGCACTATTTACACCACCTCAATGTATATGTGATTTTTTGAGATATTCTTAAACAACATATTGTGTAATATTGGAAAGTTCTCATAAACTCTTCACTAGAAAGCTTCTTTAGCAACAATTACCATGTAAGATCGATAACATGTTCTTCTTGCTTCTGCCTTTTTCATTTTTCTTTGTTGGGAATCATCCATCCTCGTAGTTGTGAGATTCTTGATGGTGTGGAGGTTATGTAACCCTATTTTAGGGCTTCATCTTGTGTCTTCTTGCACTTGAATCACATTTAGACATGTTAGATTGCTGGTTGTTTCTCCTAATAAATGGTTTAATTTCAAATTTGCTTATGGCTTCTCTTTGTTTGTTTTTCAAGCATTTAAAACATGAATTTTATTGAGAGGATAAAGAAGAGAGGATACTTGGGTTTATACACCCTGGGATGAATCTTATATCATCTCCCAATCTTCCATGGATAGTCAAAAATTAATTCAAGACATAGAGTAGCTGATTGAAGGTCTTTACAGACAAAAAGCACAAATGCACCCTCAAAATGGGTTGTGGTACAACACCACGGTCATGGTGAGAATGCCCACATCATAAACAAATCAAAAGCAAAATGGTTGTGGCACTACAGTGCTACCACATTTGTCACAATTGTCGCTCCCGTGGTGACAAACTCCCAGAATGATGATCTTGAAGAAAATGGCCATGGCCAATCCCTCCAAAATGGTCGTGCAAGCCACCTCCCCCATGGTCATTCCCTCCAAAATGGTTGTGGCATTCACCTCACCTGTGCCACCATTCACCCATCAAGGTTGTGCCAATGGCCTTCCAAAAACTATACATCAACTTGACATTTTAGCCATATCCACCTCACTCGTGCCACTCAACCAAAGTCATGTTCACCTCATCCACCATGGTCATGGTGGCTGGTAGTCCTAGCCTACTTTTTACACTAAAATTCCTAGACTAGCCCACTTAACCTAATGCTTCCCTACCACCTAAATATACCTAGATGGTGATTGTAGCACGAGATTACACTCCCCATGCATTCATTTCCACCTACCTAGTGCATTCAAGGAGCTCCTACCTACTCCCACCCACCTCCACCTCATTTTCACCTTCCTTCACCTTAAAACCCCAATTTCTAGGGTATTGTCCATTTCCACCCACCCTTCCATGCATGCCATCCATTTTGGAGGGAAAAAGAGCTTCATTTATTGTTGGAAGTGCAGGAGAAGAAGATCTTCCACGAGCTCCATGGATTTTCCTTCTTCTTCTACCTTTTCTTTTGCTATTTTTTATACTATGAGTAACTAAGCCCCCTAGGCCAGCTGTTGGGGGGAGAAAATGTTACAATGATATAATGTTGTGGGGAAATAACTTGTAAATTTATAGATTCATTTTATGATGATTGCATTATACTTTTATATTATTTCCCATATTTCTCCTTGTGGTTTGTGCTTGAAAACATAGTTAACTTGTTGATTTATGCTTGAAACCACTTAGAATCTAAGAGAGAATTGCTGGTCTCTGGCTATCTTAGGAATTTCTCCTAGGTCCAACTAATGGATCCCAATATATCACCCTATATCCCTACATACACATCCCCTCTCTTACCTCTAAGTGGTCGATCTAAGTAGCTAGAGTAGGTCGGTTTAGTGCAATTGTTTAGGAGCTTCCTAAAAGCTAGATGGTGAGTGATGTTAGGTGAAACACCCTCACCTCCACTCTTCATTCCTAGCTCTGTCTCCCAATTTTTCTAAGGACATCTACTCTAGAAACCTATATTTGAAAAATACCATTGGAATTTCACCTAAGCCCCAGCTCAATTGAGCCTTGTAAGGTTAGATAGGGTGTGCAATGGTGTAGTTCCCCTTCCCACACCTTATACTACCCATTCTAGTAGCTTAGGGTAATTACGTAGCATTTGTCTTGTTGTTTGGTTTGTAAAACTAGAATGAACAGATAAAATTTGCATGGTATACCCCCAACGTGTATGCTAGTTACATTCATCCAAATGCCCCACACCTTCATAACTTGTTTAAAACCCTAATTTGCTTCTTGCTATCTCATGCTTGCTTAGTTAATTGCCTTAATTGCTCCATAGCTGATTGTCTTATTCTTGGTAGTTGAATCTTGCTAGAGTAGTTAGTGTCCCCTTGTGCTTGCTTTGCTTAGCTAGTGTTATTTTAGCTTTTTGCTTTCCCTAGTTTGCTAATTGTTAGTCTAGTGTAATTTCTTGATTAGCTTAATTAGTTGTCACTTCTAGGTTGTTAGTTAGATCTTACTTAGTTCACCTTAGTGTAATATCTCCCTTCCTTACTGAGTTGTATTTCTTGCTAATTAGAACTTAACCAGTCTAGGGTTAACATATATTTTGATTGATTACTTTCATTAAATACTTAGTAGTCCAACTTATTGTAATCAAACAAACCCCAATTAAACCATTGAACCCTAGACTCTGCTTTAGGAATTTATTTACTCTAACTTAGTTGTAATACCCACTCTCTCCCTATGGATCAACCCTATTCTTTCTACTTGCCTATACTATAACATTAACCTGTACTCTTGCGGGTTAGCGTGTTAGTCTAAGTGGGTGTGTTAGCTTAGGTCCCTTACAAATATCAAAAGATACCAAGTGTGTCATGTGCCTAGGGTTGTGTCTAGTCAAACTCAATTGATAGTGTGTGACCTTAAGCTCTAAAAGCACATCGAGCTTTCTGGCACCATTTTAGGGGAGGGTGGCACTCACCCTAGCTAGTTAGTGTAGCTTTTATTGTCCTACTACCCTCACCATTGCTATTTTTTATTCTTTGTTTACTTTTGTAAACTTGTCTACTAACTAAGCTTCTTTTTCTTGTTTGTGACTTCTACAGATGAACCTTGTGCATGCTTGGATGTCACTCAAACTCTACTAACTTGGTTCCAATTGACCGCAAGACAGGGAGAAGGCTATGTCAACACAGGCGCCAACAACACCAAGAAATTGAAATGGCAGCTGAGGATGCCCCAATTCTTCTAGATGTTCCACTCTTCAACCCCCCCCCTTCACGACTAATTCATGCATGGCAACTATACCACCAATTTGCCACAAGGATAGATCAAACTCCAAGGAAACAATTCTCCATTCCTCCTATTCTACTTGTGCTCCTACCCGCCTTCTACAGGCTTAAGAATTAGAACCCCTACCACCACATCAACACCTTCCAAGATATGTGCTCCACCTTCCACACCCCAATTTCTACTGATGATTCCATAAGGTGGACTTTTTTTTCTTTCTCAAGAAAAGGAGTGGTACCTATCCAAGTTGGAGTTAGTGACTTGGGAGGCTCTAAAGAATAACTTCTTGAAGAAATTCTACCCCATAGCCAAGCTGACCCAAATGAGAAGGCACATCACTTTGGTCAGTCAAATGGAGAACAAACAATTTCATGGTGCTTGGGAGTGTTTCCAAAAGCTTGTACAGGACTACCCTCATCATGAAGTATCAATATGACACTTAGTGCAATCCTTCTACACCGATCTCTCCAAATTGGGTCAAACCTTCATTGACTCCTCTTGTGGTGGAGCATTCCAAGCCCCCAGAGGAGTCATGGTCCCTCTTCAATCACTTGGTGGAGAACTCCCATCACCGTGCTTCTAGTGTGAATGTTGATTGTAATAGAAACTCAAGGGCTGATCCTTATCAAGCTAAAGATGACCCCAATCTGCAAATGATGAATATACTAGCAGACATGATGAATATCATGAAAACTCAAGTTGTGGGTTCTTCTAGCTACTCCAACTATGTGGAATTTTTTTTGAGGAGGTTCAAGCTATCCCATATTTTGGCAACATAAACAACCAAGGACCCATGTCCAACACCTACACTCCAGAGTGGAGAAATCACCCGAACTTCTCCTAGAAGTAAGCAGAAGAAGGACATGGACAATCAAGGAAACATTAAGGGTCAAAATACAGCTCCAAATTTGAAGAAGAAGTTCTTGGGAGGTTAAGGAGCCTTGATGATGTAAAAAAGGATGTGTCTACTCAAGGATAAAATATTAGCCAGCTAGAGAAAAGGATCGATCAGATTTCTCTATCTCTTGCTAAATGTGAATAGGGGAGGCTTCCTTCTCAAACCTTGATAAACCCTAATAGTGTTAGTGGAACCATGGGTGCTCCTTAAGGCACTTATGGCCCACAATAAGGGAAATTGTACACATTGTTACACAGGGCCTTAAAATGCATATGATCCCCACCCCCACAACCTAATTACAACTACCAATAAACTCCACCCGTACCACATTCATACCAACAACCCTCTCACCAATATCATCCCCCTTCACAACAACCATAACAACCTCCATCATGACCATAATTCATTCTTCAAAACCCAAATCCCCCACACCAAAGACCACCACCTCAAGGATCACAATAGCCACCACAATTTCTGTCCTCTTCTACTGATGAACAAGTGGAGGTTGTGACTATGTTGAGAAGTGGGAAGACTTTAGAGCAGTCAGCAGGAAAAGCAGTTGATGGTTTGATCAGTTAAGATAGAGTTGATACCATGATTCAAGGAAGTGATATTGTGATTTAAGGTGATGATACTGTGATACGCATCCAAGGTGATACTGTGACAGTGGATGTTGATTTTGTTATTCATGTGATATGAATTTGTGATTTTTTGGATATGAATGAGACAAGTGCACAACTTTCCCCTTTCCCTGATGCACTTGAAGAGCCTTCCGCCTCATCAAGGAAGAAAAACCACTTTGAGGATATCATAGAAACCTTCAAGCAAGTGAGAATCAACATTCTGATGTTGGATGCCACTAAGAACTTGCCCTCTTATGAAAATTCTTGAAATACATGTTCACCTTCAAGAGGAAGAAAATTAGAAGAATTCCAAAGAAATTCAAGCTTACTGAACATGTGAACTCCATTTTGCAACACACTACTCCAAAGAAGAGGAAAGACCTTGGTGCCCCTATCATTCCTTGCTACATTGGAACACATTGCATAGACCTAGATCTTCTTGACTTGGGTTCTAGTGTGAATCTAATGCCTTATTATGTGTATGTTGAATTGAAATTGGCACATTTGGAGTCGGCTAACTTCACCTTGCAATTGATCGATTGTTCTATGAAAACTCCTAAAGGGCAAATTGATGATGTGTTGGAGAGACTTGATGGTGACACCTCTAGATTCTTTCCTACTAATGTTAGTGTGCTTGACATGGAGAAGAACACTAGGAAAGTACCTATTATCTTGGGAAACCCCTTCCTAGCTATAACACATGCAGTGATACATGTGAGAACCAACACCATGTATGTGACCTTCATTCACATGAAGATCCACTTGAACATTTTCCAAGCTTCCACCAAAGCCGAGGTGATAGGTACCACATAAGAATATTGTTATCTTGTTGATTGCCTTGAGGAGATTGTTGAGGAATGCCTACATACATGGATTGATACTACCACAAAGGGTAGAGGTCCAGAAACTATTGTTGAGCTGCATGATGATGATACTATTGGGAAGAATGATCTTGCATTAGTTTCCACAAGTGAAGATCTTCCTTCTATTTATGAGAAACCTCTAAAAAAATACATTGAAGAACCTGCAGTCCTTGAGCTAAATCCTTTCCTAAAGGTTGGAAGTATGCATTTCTTGGTTCAAGTTTCACCCTCCTAGTGATCATCGCTTCTATTATTTCTTCAGACCAAGAAGATGATCTCATTTCTTTGTTGAAAAGGAATATTCAAGCCATTGGGTGGTCTAATGTTGATTTGAGGGGCGTTGACCCCTCCATTTGTGTTCATAGGTCTTGAAGATGATACAAGGCCAACCCACCAAATGTAAAGGAGGTTAAATCAAAAGTTTAAAGAATTCATATGTCAAGAGTTTGTGAATTTACTTGATGTCGGGATCATCTATCCCATTTCTAACAGTCCTTAGGTGAGTTCAATCCAAGTTGTGCCCAAAAAGGGTGGGATCACTGTGGCCTAAAATGAAGATGGAGAAATGATTCCAGTGAGAGAAAAATACAAGTGGAGGATGTGTTTGGACTATAGGGAGTTGAATGAGAATATGAAGAAAGATCACTTCCCTCTCTAATTCATTGATCAAATCTTAGAGAAACTTGCATGATAGAGTTTCTATTGCTTTCTTAATGACTACTTGGGGTACTTCCAAATGGAAGTGCATCTAGCAGATCAATAGAATACCATGTTCACATATCCAAGTGGTACCTTCTCATTTAGAAGGATGCATTTTGGGATTTACAACATCCCATCTACTTTGCAATGATATGTCACATCCATTTTTGTTGACACCTTGATTCTTCACTTGAGGTCCTTACGGATGATTTCTTAGTATTTGGAAAGAATTTTGATGAATGTTTGTCTCACCTCACAATTGTTCTTGAGAGATGTGTTAAGGTTTGTTTGGTCCTATCTTAGGAGAAAAGTCACTTCATGGTGCCCGAGGATATTGTTCTTGATCATAGAGTATCCAAAGTCGAGATTTAAGTGGACAAGGCCAAAGCGGGCATCATCTCTACGTTGACTATTGCTTCCATTGTAAAACATGTTTGTTCTTTCTTGAGGCATGTAGGGTTCTACCACCTCTTTATCAAACACTTTAGCAAGATTTCCCATCCTTTGTGCCATTTACTTGAGAAAGATATTGAATTTAATTTTGATAACAAATGTATTGAAGTTTTCAATCACTTGAAATACAAATTGATTGTTGTTCCTATTATGCAGACTCTAGACTTTTATTTGCTATTTGGGATCATGATTGATGCATCAGATATGGCAGTGGAGGTTGTGATTGGCCAAAAGATTGGCAGGATATCGCATGCCATCTATTATGTAAGTTAGACACTTAATGAAGCTCAAAGGAACAACAATACCACAGAGAAAGAATCGCTTGTCATGATATTTTCTCTTGACAAGTTCTGCTCTCATGTTCATCAAAACAAAGTGATTTTTTATGTTGACCACACAACTCATAATTATCTCACATCGAAGAAGGACTCAAAGCCTAGGTTGATCTGATGGATTTTATTGCTTTAAGAATTTGATTTGGAGATTGTTAAGAAGAAAGGAGTTGAAAATTCTACATCCAATCACCTCACTAGTATTGAAGACCCTATGATGATGTGAACAAAATACAACTCCCCATGAGTAGCTCTTCTTGCTCAACTCTACTCAAAGACCATGATACAAGCACATATCCAACTTATCAGCTAGTGTGAGAGCACCAAGCACATGGACTAGGGAGGAAAGTAGAAGTTCATTTTCTATGACAAAAACTATGTGTGGGATGACCCACATTTATTTATACATTGCTCTGATCAACTCATAAGGAGGTGTATTTCAAAAAATGAGCAAAAATAAATTCTCTCTATTTTCCATTCCGGTATATGTGGAGGACATTTTAGTGGAAAATATACAACCGCAAAAATTATCCAATGTGGTTTCTATTGGCCAACCCCGTTCAAGGATTCTCATGAATATTGTAAATTTTGCTTGAAGTGTCAAAAACTGGGCACAATCTCAAACAAGAACATGATGCCTCTATTTCCTATTCCTATTGAGGAGGTGTTTGATATTTGGGGTATTGACTTCATGGATTTGTTTCCCTCTTTGTTTAGGTATGTGTACATCTTGGTGGTTGTAGATTACATTTCCAAGTGAGTTGAAGCAATTCCTATAAGAACAAATGACCAAAGGTGGTGTGCGAGTTCATCAAATCAAACATCTTTGGCCGGTTTGGTATACCAACAACTATGATTAGTGATGGTGGAAGTCATTTCAATCATAGAGCCTTTGAAAGTTTGTTGAAGAGGCATGGTGTAAATGATCGTGTGGCTACTCCTTACCACCCTCAAACTAGTGGTCAAGTTGAGTGGGCCAATTAGGAGATAAATCTCATCCTACAAAAGATAGTGAGATCATATTACAAGGATTGGTCTCTATGACTCAATGAATCATTGTGGGCATTTAGGATATAATTCAAAGCCCTGATTGGCACCACACCATTATATCTCATTTACAGGAAAGTTGGCATCTACCTGTTGAATTGCAACACAGGGCATTGTGGGCCCTAAAGTCTATGGATATGGATATGGACACCTCCAAAATAAGGAGAAAGCTACAACTCCATGAATTGGAGGAAATGAGGCATGAGGCCTATGAGTTGTCTAAGAGCTACAAAGAGAGAATCGAATTCTTGCATAATAGATTGATCAAGAAGTCACTTGAGCCCAAACCACGGGTATGGTTGTACAACTCAAGGATGAAATTCTTCCTTGGAAATCTTAGATCAAGGTGGGAAGGGTCACACCAAGTGAAACATGTGTATCCATCCAGTGCTATAGTGATCAATGGAAAAGAAGGTGCAAAGGATTTCATCGTCCATGGAAAAAGATTGAAGGTGATGGTTGAAGTTGGGCTCAAAAAGGGCAATCAAAGTTTTGATATTATCATATCATATTGGTTGAAGAAATCCCTATTGATGAAGAGATGGGCTTGCATGCACATGATAAGTCCATCTACTATGGTGAAGATATTTTGAGGTTATCAATAGAGACAAGCCTGGTTGAAGGCATAAAACTTAGTGCCAGTGGGAGGCAACCCACCTAGGTTTGGGAACTTTTGCACCGAACCTTCAATTTTTATACTTTTTGTTTGTTTTTACACATTCCAAGAAACACACACACACTTATGCTTAATAGTTTTTGTTTAAAATTTGAAATGTGATAGGGTGACATGTTAGAGAGAGTGAGAGAATGAGGTACAATAGCTGCAAGATGAGAGAAAAATGATGGCACATCAATTGAGTTAAAAATATGAAGATTTGTGAAGTTTGATATGGAAAGGTGTTGCTATAACACCCACCACGGTTGTGGTACTTTGGAACTACAGTGGTGAAAATTGCTAAATTGATCAGGGATTAGTGAAATTAAGAAGCGAAAGAAGATGGACACCATGGTCATGGCAGCCACCACAAGTGTGGTGCCAACTAACCACCACATGCATGGCGCTGACAACTCACCATGGGTGTGGCCCGCACCATGGCTGTGGCAGGGCCGACCCACCACTTAAGTGTGAATTCTGAACATCATGACCTAGTTCATTATTTCATGAACCCTTATAGTTGTGGCATTGTTGCAATGACTGATGGAGCCTCCTATAATTAAGCTCCACCTCCTCCAGCCTGATCTAAGCTACAATCAACCTCCCCAACCTCTTCCCTACCTCCATCATGTTTCCCCCATTCCTTTGACCCCCAAATCAACCCCATCTCCATTCTGTTTCCCCCACATCCAAAATTATGAAAACTGTAGTTCCTCGCCATTTCCCTCAAAACCTCCACCAACATGAAGTAAATAGGGAAAGCGAATAAGAAGGATATTTAAATCTACTCCAAAGCCATCATCGGGGTGGAGTGCACACCAAATGTGCATCCATTGACATCCCTGTCCCCTCACATAGCCCTACTCCATCCCCCTCTAACTCCATTTCTGGTTCTTTGTCATATGATATATGTGAATGTCTCTCGCATCCACTCATCCTATAGCCACCACGCTTCAGATGCCACATACCATGAAGAAGAGGAGAAGTCATCCCAGGAAAATGTTGACACATTGATGAACTATTTGGAGTTTAAGGTCATCACCCATTCATGAAAAGGTAATGGCACAACTGTCATGCCTTCCTCACGCATGCCACCACAGCCTAGATCGGCATGTCTCTCTACATCCTCAATAATGAATTGACCACAACCAAAGACACAAGATCGATGATGGTTGCTTATTAGCGATGATGAAGATGATCATGAAGAACAGTCTGAGGAGAGGGAGTCATTGAATTTGGACACTAGCTCAGGATATCACACATATTAGGCATAAGAGGAGGAAGAAGACAATGAGAAAGAGGAACTACGGCCCAAGACACTTAACATTTTGGCGACACTAGAGGCAGACAAGATGAGGGGGCTTGGTAAGGCTCATGAGGGTGTTTTCCATGGGAGGGGGAACAAAATAAAGATCACACTAAAGCCTCTTTATCCTGAATATGAACATAAGGGTGATTGCAACCTGGTATGCCTTTCGGGCCACAATGCAAGCATTAGATATCAATTTCATAATTGAAGATTATTTGAAATCTTATGGGTTGTTTAAAGTGCTCACCATTGCACAAGATACCTATGTTGAGTTGACACGACATTTCTTAGCCACACTAGAGAAAATCAACCATAAAGGAGAAGATGCCATCCTTTTGTAATGAAAAATGACATGCGTGTGCTCACTGCCTCCCAATTGAACAATATTTTTGCCTCTAGCCCCGAGGAAGCAGAAAATTTCAACAAGGGTTACACTGAGAAAAACTCAAATATAAAATATGCAATGATGTGGGAAAAGATAACTGAGCAAACAATGTTTTGACCAGGAAAGTAAAAAACAAGCGCAATCCATAATCTCTTCGTGAGGTACTTATAGAAAGTCATTGCAAATATAATTGTTGCTAGGTATGACAATGGGTAGAGTTTCTTACAAAAGGATATTTATGTCCTTGGTTGGTGGTAAAATAAAAATTTATCTACCTAGGTGTGATTTTGATATATCGTTTGAGGTCAAACCCTTCCAAGAGTAAAACTCCCTTTGTCATGTGAGGGATTGTGACCTCAATAGACCTAGTCCTAGGACATGACTTGACAGGGCATACCAAGGCAAAGGGGGCAAATTTTGTGAATTTGAATTATCTGGTGTGCTCCCAAATGATTTTTGTTGTTTACAAGAAGATAATTTATAATGTCAATCCTCCTTATCCAGGAATCACTATGGAAACCTATTATTACAGTGACCCACTCATGAAACAACTAGGGCCCTATGTTGAATCATTTGAACACCTCAAAGATTGGGAAAGGGAGTGACCTAGAGATAACTTTAGAGTTATCATTGTTGATATACCTAAAGGGGTAGGAGAAACAAATGTGGAAGAGAAAGGGCAAGAGGAACAACATCTAGAAGAACAGAAGAGAGAGTGTTGTAGAGCGAGGAGGAGAGATGAAGAAACATCATCACATATTCAACCTTCAACAGACACTTATAACATGCCCACCATAAAAACTTGGTTGGAAAACATTCAACAGACACATCATGCAATGTTGTTAGATCAACAACAAATGCACCACCTGATTAACCACATGTATCACTACCAGCATGCATAGGTGTAGAGGAACCCCCAATGTGGGAGATTTCTGGGGAAACATCTCTGGATATCATGAGTCATACCCACCTCCATAGGCAGACTAGTGGGGCCATGACTACCAACATCCTCCAACACAGGGAGGACCACCCTTGTGGGAACCCACCATCACCACAATAGTTGCATCTACCCTATCATCTCTAAACTATAGTTTCATGCTAAGGACAACATGATTCAAAGTTTGGGGCGGTAGGGTGGTACATGCCCTTTCTCATTCATCTCATTTTGGCTATACTTGTTTCACCCTATTTAGCCCAATCTATCTAGTGTATATTTCTCTTCTCTTGAATACATTCATACCATGTAGTTTGACTTCATGCATTTTTTGGGTAATTGTTCAAAATTTTTGCTTTGCCTGCCATTCCATCTCATACATTGCATTTCATATATATTTTTGTAATTTTTGTGTGTTTTAGTTGGGATTTGCTTGATCCATGCTTTTTATTTCCTACATGTAGTTTTAGTTGTGATTGAATGCAAAATGGCATCATTTTGGCCAATTTTTCCCAAATTTGGAATTTCTTTCCTAAAAGCATTTTTGGACCCAATCTCTACTTAATTAATTCAAAATGTTAATGTTTGATAAATGCATGCTACAGTCTCATGTCTATTATCAGATGGCCTCAATGCTTACCTTTTACATGTGAGTCACCTCTTTCGTGCTTGTACAATGCTTTGGTTGAATTGTGATTTAAGCAAGCTACAAATGCTTAGCGTTTGTAGAATCTCATGATAAAAGTGTGATTTTCATATTGCTAATTCATGTGGTGTGTCATTGTTTGTTTAAGTTTCTAGAGTAACTTTCATGCAGGAGATCTCATGTTGAAACCCACACCAGTGACCCCTCTTTAACTCACTTTTTTCTCACCATTTTGTACCCCTTTGCCTCATGAAAAGATGCCAAAGTGCACATATTAGCCTTTTCCACATCTAAAAATTTGGGTGGCCATATCTATATCTCCCCACTTCACTCTCACCACCATGTTCCCTACGTACTTACACCAAGGGAAAATAAAAGAAAAAGAAAATTCAAAAAGAAAATAAAATATGCTCCTATGTAATAGTATCTAAATAAATAAAAGATGAGTGATCCTATGTAATAGGGCTCCAACCTCTTACCACAACTCTTTCTTCTATTTACATGCCCATTGAGCTAGATGCATTTAACCTAGATCATTTTTCCTTCTTTTTGCAACCATGAGGGTCACTTAGTGTGGTTTGATATATGAGATCTAATGCATGAAGGTAAAATAACAATCCTGGTCATTTTTATTTTCACCATGGTGAAATGGCTTACTTGGAGCTTTATGAAAGCCATATAGATTGATTGTGCATTCTATGCTCTACATTTGAAATTTGTATGCTCAGTGCTATAATCATGATTGGTTTGTGAAAGGGAGAGGAAAGAGGTGAAGTACATGTAGTTAGTCATCATTGAGCTCATTTAGTCAATCTACACATGTTGCAATGCATTTGTCACTCTTATTTGTTGAAAAACTAAATAGAGATTAAGTTGAAGCATGTTTGAGGACAAGTATGTTTAAGTTTGGGGTGGTGATGTAGTCCTATTTTAGAGCTTCATCTTGTGCCTTCTTGTAATTTGATCATGTTTATACATGTTAGATTATGAGTTATTTCCCCTAATAAATGGCTTAATGTCAAATTTGCTTATTGTTGCTCTTTGTATGTTTTCAAGAGTTTGAACCATGAATTGGATGGAGACAAGAAATAAGGGAGTATCCTTGGGTTTCTACACCATGGGATGAGTAAGACCATCTCCCGATCTTCCTTAGATGGTCAAAAATTAATTCAAGACAAAGAATAATTAATTGAAGGATGTTAGAGCCAAAAAGCACAGTTGGGCCCTCAAAACGTGTCCTGGTACAACACCACAGCTATGATGAGAATGCCCCACATCACAAAACAATCAAAGACTTGAAGATTCTACAATATCTTGACCACCACAATCGTGGTCATAAAAATGGCAGTGGCACTACAAAGCTACCACAGTCGTGGGGACAAACTCCCACAATGACCAGCTTGAAGAAAACAGTTGCGTCCACTCCCTCCAAGATGGCTATGGCAGCCACCTTTCCCATGGTCATTCCCTCCAAAATGGTTGGCAGTCACCTTGTGTGTGCCACCGTTCACCCACCACGTATGTGCCACTGACTTTCCAAAAACCATACCTCAACCTAACATTTTACCCATATCCACCTCACCCCATGCCACTACCACAGCCATGTTCACTTCATCCCCCATGAGCGTAGTGGCCAGAATGGTTGTGGTGGCCTCCAACCCTAGCCTACTTTTTACACTAAAAGTCCTAGACTAACCCCACATAACCTAATGCTTCTCTACCACCTATATACCTAGGTGGGGGATATAGAATGAGGTTACAGCCCCCACTTGTACAAAAACTACCTTTAACGTCAGTAAAAATAGACATTTGACGTCAGTTTCCAAGTGACACCCAAGTGGGTGACACTAAAGGTAGAGGTCTACGACGTCAGTTCTAAAACTGATGACACCTAGATGACCCTGATTGGAATAAAAAAAGAACCAACACTGGTAGGAGCCATAGTCGTCAGTTATTTATAGACAACTAAGGACTATCTTCATAACTAAACAAAAAATTGGCCTGGGTTACGGCCATAGTCATCGGTTATTTTAGTAAAAACCAATGACTAACTCCATTTCCAAATAAAAAAAGTAATCTCATGTTTGGTTCATAGTCATCGGTTCAAACAAAGCTGACAATAAAGCTACAAATAGTCGTCAGTTATGATTACAAAATCGACGCCTATCACCTTAGCCAAACAAAAAGGGCCTAGGTTAGGGACATAGTCGTCAGTTTCATATAAATAACCAATGACAGAGACCTACAATGATGGTTGTTTTAAATAGTCAACGACTAAGTGTCTTTTTTTTAAAATTATAGGCATGTTGTCTGGCTGGTTAGCAGGATGAGGAACCTACAGTTCAGTTCTGAAGTGTAGGTTTACAACATCCTATGATTTCAGCCTAACAACAAGCCACAAACCTGCAATAACAAGATGATCAAGACTATCTATATATCATGACTATATATACATCTTGTGATTCACACACATGTAGAAACACAATTCATTCATTCACATGATTCACACACATGTAGAAACCTATAGTTCCATTCATTCATCCATTTTCATATTGACACACATGTAAAAAGACAATTCATTCATTCATGTTTACATTCACACATATGTATATAGTTCAACTTTCAATAAGACAATTCAAAAAACGCCATTCACACATGTATATACAAGCACCACATATATATAAATAATGACATCAAAGTTTAGAAATATCATTCTTTAATCATCAGTACCCTAATCATAATAAAAAATTACCTCCCTTTCGAAGTCTTTTGCCCATTGTTCTCTTATTCCATCTAATTGTTCTATCGTATAGAGCATATGTACATCTAATAGCTTTTCCCCTATATTGAAGTCATTAGTTTTAAACACCTAGAAAGAGAATGACATATATATACAATTAATAATTTTGATATTTTCATATTATCTAATGAGACTAGCTATATACTTATGATGATCAAGACTATATATTACATGTTGTATGTTGACAATGTCGCATGCAGCATATCTGACAATTATGTCCATATATCTCATCATGTAGTATCCACATGCCCAGTCATTATCTTATACAACACACTATAAATTATAACATATAAAATATTAATAAATAAATATAAGTATAGTTTACATAAATAAAATATGCATTGGAGTCAGGAAACTACATCCACATTCTTCCAAACTAATGCTTTCTTTTTCTTGTCCATGTTTCCTACAACTTTTTTGAAATATTTTAAATCCCTATACATTAATGTAACATGTTAACTTACATTAGTAAATAGTCATGTAATAATAGATGTTAACATATATAAATATAAAAAATTTCTCACGTGTATAATGGCCTTTTCAAATCATGTCCTGAACGGTCTAATTTGTCCCCCTTAGGATCTAGATAATAAGCGGTCATCGACTTAGGAACTACAACCAGTAACTCCCAATGCTTACCTCTAGTGATAAGAAAGTAAAATATATATAACTCAAAATCCACAATGAAATGTAATTTTTTTAAGTCAAAATATAAGCAAAGTAAACTTACCCAACACTATATGGAGCTATTATCATGCTCTTGTTTGCTTCACCAAAATATTCAAAAGCGATAGAGCAGTATAAGGTAACTGATGTAGGGTCTTCATTTACAAGACTGATTAAGGATCAAATTAGAAATCCCACATGGGTCATTGAAAAATCTTTACAGACCCTATGTAAGTGGCTGAAAAACATATATTATGTACGCACTAATATATAAGAAAATATATCACCATATATAAAATGAGGTATATAGATATATAAATAATATTTCACCATATCTATAGTTCTATCATAGATGAATTCAGACAAGCATATGAAACAACTCCAAAATATCTTGTAGAAATATATTATTATCGTATGATTGACATATAGCACCCTCCACCATGTAAACAATAATAGGTGAATTTTTATGATGTTTGCCTATCCATATTGCCATACCCCTGCATTGAGGACCTATCGAGTCAGATAGGTCCTTTGCTAGCCAACTAGGTACTTCAAGAAGAGGTGGAGGTGGAGGTAGAGGAGAATGAGTTATAGTGGGTTTCTTTCCTTTGTCCTGCGTATATAATTTCATATCAGTTGTCATGTATATACATATACAAATTAATGTAATGTAAATTTTCCATACATGATCAGTATAGATGACTCTGGATTCGGACCACAAGACCACTCCGCCTTCTGCTTCAGTGCACGTGTCAGCATCTGGGTGGGTATATGGCAATGGATGTTGCCTCCAAGTGGGGAAGACAAGCCTTGGGCTCACATGAACCACGCCATCGGGTATTGGAGTGCCATGAATCATGTACACTTGAATGTGTGGGTAAACCTTGCCCTCTGCAATGATGTATTCTTGTAATTTTAGATGGTATGGCCTCAACCCAAAAAATGTACATAGAGTATGTTACCTAAACTTATCATCTTGAAAAGATTAGCTAGTACGTCATAAAAATACTTACAGTAGACGTGCTAGGTGGTGGGTCTACAAGATTACTCCCAACCACCTCTATCGTAGGGAAAGAGTGGCACGACATATGTACTATCTGAGTGATAGCATGAGACACCTGCCACTTTCTCATTGCTTTCTTAGACTCTCTTATCAATTAACTCATCTACCTATACATGGCCAAAAGAAACATTCTTTGATTCCTAAATTTCCTTTGCAATAACTTTCAAAAAAAAAAAGAATAGGTACCTCAGCTTTTGAAAATCCCTCTTTTTGGACATGTTTGCGTTGTGATGGCCCAAAGAATTCCCTTAGGCCCACACCAGCGCCTACAGCCTTAACACGTCCAGGATGCTCTGGGTTACTGATAGAAACTACAATTCATCCCTTGTGCCATGAGGGATGACAGAGCCTTGCTTTCTCTACTTATGAAGCTCCCTCTAATCATCATCAATAGAAATTGGTAAGTAAACATAACAATCATCAATACTAATTGTTTTGAGAGTTGAATTTTACCATTTTTGCAGTCGCCTCAACAGTTGCGAAGTTGGTTATATCTTTTTTTTTATTTTGCCTCCCAACTATCCACACATGGTTTATAATCTAAATTTGTGTTCCACCCCATGGTTTATAATCTAAATTTGTGTTAATAAAACTCATCCATGTGTATATTTATAAGAACAACCTTATTATATATAACTATTCTTTCCCTCATATATTAGTTTTCTTATGATTATTCCAAATCCATATTGAATTCTAAAGACATGTAAATTTATACCTATGCATCTAGGTTTGTGGTTAATATGGATAATACAAATTCTTTAAGAAGAAAAATAAAGAAATAGAAGAAATATTAAGAAGAAAACATAGCAAAATAGAGAAACTTTTGTCATTTACAATCCAAAACAAGTCATATTCATACATTTTGATGTCATATAAATCAAAGAAGTGAAATGGATGCAATATTACAACTTTTTGGGAAGGGTTGAAATTTGTGGCATGAAGTGGCATAAATCTACTGGTTTTAGACATTAGGTTGAGAGTTGATGTCAAGTGGATGCAAGATTAAGACTTTGATCAATATTATGCATTAAGATGTGTATACAAAACATACACAACTTAGGAATGCAGGGCACATACCTTCTTAGATGGCACCAAAGAGGTGACAATGACAAAACATGAGATGATGGTGATGGCGACAATGGTGGCTAGCTCCAATGGTTGTGGCAGTGAGCTCCAACAGTGGTGGCGGCAAGCTCCAGTAGCTCCAGTAGTGGTGGCAGTGGTGAGTGAAGCGGCGGAAACTAGAATCGCCAAAGCTAGGTCGGGCAAAGAATGAAACAGAGCATGCGAGAAGGGAAAGAAATTTCATGGGTTTTAACTGGGACATGGTTGTTGGTTACACAAAAAAACTGACAGCTAAGGCTTTAGTCGTCAGTTTCTAGAGAAAAATTGAAGACTAACTCCTAAACCAAAAAAAATAAACACTAGCGATGGGCAATAGTAGTTAGTTACTTCTACAAAAATTGACGACTGAGTACAAATCTAAACAACAACAAAAAATTCCCTTGGGTTAGGGTTATACTCTTCGGTTATTTATGAAGATTCGACGACTAACTCCTAAATCAAACAAAAAATAGACCCTAGTTTAAGGCCATAGTAATCGATTTAAAAAGACACTGATGATACAGTTCTAAAATAGTCGTCGGTTATGAAAGGCATAACCAACGTCTATATACATATCCAAACAAAAACATTTAATCTAGTGTTAAGACGATAGTCATCATTTATTGAATTAAAACTGACGATGAAGGAGAAAATTGGGGGGAATATTTTCACGAGACAAAGCGTGTAAACACCTAGTCATCAGTTTCGTCTATAAAATCGACGCTACAAACCCATCCCCACCCCCAAAAAAAAGTTTGTCTCGCCAAGGGGGATCAGTCATCAGTTAGTTGTTAGAGTCGATGACTAATTAGGGTATAAATTTCTCCGCCGGTACATGGCGCAAAACATGTGTCATGGATTATATGAAAATCAACATCGGGCTGAAAATTTTGGAGGCAAACTTGTTTCCCTAAAAAATTATATTTCAAGGATAATTTTCGACGTCAGTTTCTATGAAAAGAAACTGATGTTAAAGTAAAAGTGGTACCCATATCTTTTCTAAATTGGCATGACTTCATACACAATGACGGTTCGATTAATTAACTGACGGCATTGTGCTTTGGCGTCAGTTTTTTTGGATAACTGATGCCACCAAAAGTGACATTCTATGTCATTTCTATACTAGTGCCCCATGCATTCACTTCCACCTATCTAGTGCATTCAAGGATCTCCTACCTACTCCCACCTACCTCCACCTCATTTGCACCTTCCTTCACCTCAAAACCCTAGTGTCTGGGGTTTTAGCCATTTCCACCCACCCTTCCATGATTGCCATCCACTTTTGAGGGATAAGGAGCTTCACTTGCTACTGGAGGTCAAGGAGAAGAAGATCTTCTATGAGCTCCATGGATTTTCCTTATTCTACCTCTTATTTTGATTTTTTTTACTATGAGTAGCTAAGCCCCCTAGGTCGGCTATTTGGGGGAGAAAATGTTATGTTGATATCATGTTGGAGGAAAATTTAAAGATTCATTTTACAATGATTGTATTCTACTTTTATCTTATTTCCCATATTTCTCCTTGTGATTTGTGCTTGAAAACATGGTTTACTTCCTAATTTAAGCTTGAAATCACTTATAATCTAGGAGATAATGGCTTGTATGTGGATATCTTAGGAACTAATCCTAGGTCCAACTAGTGGATCCCTATCTAGCACACTATATCCCTACTTGCACATCCCCTCTCCCACTTCTAAGTGGTAGGTCTAGATATCAAGAGTAGGATTGTTTAGTGTAATTGCTTATGAGCTTCCTGAATGATAGATGGTGAGTGATGTGAGGTGAAACACCCTCACCTCCACTCTCCATTCCTACCTCTGGTTCCCAATTTCCCTAAGGACTCCTATTCTAGAAACCTATATTTGACAAATCCCGTTGGAATTTGACCTAAGCCCCAGCTCAATTGATCATGATAAGGTTGGATAGATTGTGCAAGGGCATAGTTCCCCTTCCCACACCTTATACCACCCATGGCCAACTATTAGCTTAGGGCAATTCCATAACATTTGTCTTGTTTTTTGGCTTATCAATCTAGAATGAATGGATATCATTTGCATGTTATAACCCCCCAACTTGTATCCTAGTTACATTCCCCCAGACGTCCCACGCCTTCATAACTTTCTTAAAGCCCTAGTTTGCTTCTCGCTAGCTCGTGATTGCTTAGTTAATTGCCTTAATTTCTCTATAGCTAATTGCCTTGTTCTTTGGTAGTTGAATCTTGCTAGAGTAGTTAGTCTCCCCCTGTGCTTGCTTTGCTTAGCTAGCATTAATTAATCTCTTTGCTTGCCCTAGTTTGCTAATTGTTAGTCTAGTGTAGTTTCTTGGTTAGCTTAATTAGTTGTCACTTGTAGGTTGCTATTTAGATCTTTCTTAGTTCACCTTAGTGTAATTGCTCCCTTTCTTACTTAGTTGTCTCTATTGATAGAGCTTAACTAGTCTAGGATTAACTTAGATTTTGATTGATTAATTCTGTTAAATACTTGCTTGTCCAACTTAGTGTAATCAAAGAAAACCCCCAATTAAACCTTTGAACCAGAGAGTCCATTTTAGAAACTTAGTTACTTAGAGTTAGCTCTAGTGCCCCTCTCTCCCTATGGATCAACCCTATTCTTTCCACTTGCCTATACTATAACACGACCACATGCACTTGCAGGTTAGTGTGTTAGTCTAAGTGGGCGTGTTGGTTTATGTTCCTTCTAAATATCAAAATATTACAAGTGTTATGTGTGCCTAGGGTTGGATATAGTCAAACTCAATTGATTAGCATGTGACCCTAAGCTCTAAAAGAGCATCAATGATGACAATGACTAATGATCATTTTGCTAATTTCTACATCGATTTGGCCACATATCCATCTAGAAAAAAATAACAATGGGTGGATTGCTCCTTGCTTTGGTGAAAAAGGAGTCTTTGATTTTATCTTGGAAGAATACCACAACTTATCCTTCATCTTATAACAATGACAATTTGTAACCTTCAACCAATATAATAAGAAAAAAATAGAAATCTTTGTAAGCAAAAGCTTATTTGGTAGTTAGTGAGGTTTTAGGATGAGACAACTCTAGATTTATCCCTCTTTAGTTGTTTGCTTGTTTTCGTACTCATTAACTTGACCTAAAACTATATTTTCTATGCACACCTAGGGTTGAGCATTATATTAGGTTCATCTTGACCTGACCTATAACTCGACCCATGGAACCCGACCCACAATTTTCTAGGGGTGGGATAGGGCCTTGACTTCGGGCCCACAATTTAAGATGGGTTGGGTTAGGGTCCAATAAAGTCTAAATTCAAACACCTGAACAACAAACACTACATATATATACATATGTGTGGGTGTGGGTGTGGGTGTGGGTGTGGGTCTCTCTCTCTCTCTCTCTCTCTCTCTCTCTCTCTCTATATATATATATATATATATATATATATATATATATATATATATATATATACATATATATACATACATATATATATATAGAGAGAGAGACTAGAATACACTCGAGTGTACAGTTGCACGCTACACTCAAGTGGTGTTTACATATCAAGACTATTTTTTTGCAAAATGTAAACCATTGATCTTCATTGTTATACTATAATTAGGCTACATACAAATTTTGTGCCCGTTTGGATGAGTATAAGTCACTCATCCGAGGACAACAAAATAGACGCACAAAACTAATTTGAAATGCATAATTTTTTTGGTCTTCATAACGTGAGCTATAAATGTCCAAATGGGCTCAAATTTTATATATGAACTATTCACAAGATGTTTAAGAAGATCAACGGGATAGATTTTAGAAAAAAATATTGCATCATGAAAAATTACTTGAGTGTATTCTGCTCTGAATACACTCGAGTGTATTCTAGCCTGACTCTCTCTCTCTCTCTGAGAAATAGGGCCTATTTATTCATCACGTACCCTAAAACATGTGGAAAGTAGATCAAGTGCCTCTTGAACATTACAGTTCAGCCAGATTGGTTGTTGGGACGTCAAAAAGGCATGCCTAGAACGAAGAACATTCTTATCTAAGCCGTCGGCAATAGTATTTAGGTTTCTTGGGACATAGTAGACCATGTTACTGTCGCTTCTCCTGAGCGCATGATATCTTCTAAGAAGGGGTTTAAGCCTACCTTTGTTCTCCGTCGTACCGGTTAAACAAGTGATTTCCTGCTTGGAATCAGATAGAATGAGATAGCTTCCAATATTCTACTTTTCACATTCAGTAGCTGCATGGATGATCGCAATGACCTCAGCCTCCAAACTTGAGCAGGTTACCGTAGGGAGACCTACAAAAAAGGTTTCCTTGCTTATGCTATTGCTGATGAAGAGTCCCAGGCTTGTGTGGCCATTGTGAATTTGGTAAGCAGCGTCCACCATCACTATTTGTTGATGAGGAGGGAACATAATACTCTGTGATCTTTTGGGCGGCTGAGAGATAATCCAGGCTTTGTGGATAGATTGGTAGCGTTCTAGGATGAATTTGACACGGCTAACAATCGGGATTACATGTCGCTCATGGACAAACTTATTGTGTAGGCTCCAGTTGTACCAACAAGTGACTGCACATAGGCTTGCCTTGTGGCTGTCTCTCGTGGCCGAATGAATACAGAAAGTGATCCAGTCGTCCTCACTGAGGTCGAAATGTGAATTGTCTGTGATGAGTTCCTTCCATGTTTTCTTAGTCTTTGGGAAGTCACGGAGAGCATGGAGGAGGGTTTCAGTAGCATTATTGTAGATAGGGCAAAGTGGATCGACGTCCATGTGTCGGCGAGCACGTTCAGCATTAGTGAGGAGTGCCTTGTGCTGTAATAACCATAAAAAGATGCGGATGTGTTCCGGCAGCCTTGCTTTGCATATGAGGTTCTAGCTGCCAGGAATGTTGGTTTCAACATCTGCTCATAGCCAGCGGTATGCAGATCTACTGCTCAGAACTCCTGTATTATCTAACGGCCATGATCATTGGTCCACACCACCTACAGGGCACGGAGGAGGGGTGGTCACGATCACCTGCCAAGACTGACAAGGAAGAAAGGCTTTAATGAAACTCCAGTCCCATTCACCATTGTCCAGGCACATAGAGCTAACTTGCAGAGTGTCTAGAGACGGAGGAATGGCCCAATTAGGGTCCATATCCATAATCAAGTGATTATTTAGCCATCTATCATGCCACACATTAGTGGATTGACCGTCATTTACGACTTTACCACACATAGGTTGGAGGATGCTTATTTTGTTTTTGATGAAACTCCAGGCCAGGGAATAGGGTTTCTGCAGAAAATGACCATTGCTGATATACTTCTCCTTAAGAATTTGAACCCACAACTACTCAGGTTCATTTAGAAAGGACCATACATTCTTCAACATAAGCATTGTATTCTGGTCTCGGGCGTCCCTGATGCCAAGTTCGCCCTTGTCTTTAGCAGTTGTGAGTTTCCTCCATGCGACCAGGGGGATTTTCTTACTGCCATTTCCTGGCCATATGAAGGTCCAGACATGTCTATTAATATCATCATAGAGAGATGGTGAGATCTTGACCGTCTGCATAGTATAGGTTGGTAGAGCCTGAAGCGTGCTTTTCGCCAAGGTGATGCGCCCAGCCATGGATAGGTGTCGCACTACCCAGCTGTTGAGACGGTCCTTAACCGTCATGGTGATATGTCCATGTGTTTGCTTATTAACTCTGTGGTGCATAATGGGAACTGCAAGGTACCTCCCAAGGTCGAGTGTCCAAGGGAAGCCTAACTTGCTGCTCACCAGCCTACGCTTAGTTTGGGTGAAATTCGCTGAGAAATAACATTTGGATTTCTCTTTAGAGACAATTTGGCCTGAGACATTGGAGAACTTCCGGAGAATTGAGTTGATACTCTGTGCTTGGTGGACGGAGGCCTCAACAAATAGGAGGATGTCATCAGTGAAATAGACATGCAACACAGGCGTTCCACCTCGATTGAGCTTAATGGGTTTCCAGGAGCCATCTTCAACTACTTCCGTGATGGATTGAGACAGCCGCTCCATACAGAGGACGAAAATGTAGGGACTTATAGGGTCTCCTTGACGGACCCCTTGTGTTGCTTTGAAAGGGTGCAATGGCTGACCACCCCACTAAATGGAGGTTTCACCGGTAGTAATGATCTGCATAATAATGGTTCTGAGCTTATAAGGAAGACTTGTTCGCTTTAGAGTGTCCTCCACAAAACTCCAATGCATCCTATCAAAAGCCTTGGATAGATCTAATTTGATGCATACCCACTTCTTCTTGGATGACTTTGCCTTCATTGAATGTATAATCTCTTGCATGAGGAGAACATTATCACTGATCTTCCGGCCTGGGATGAAGCTAGTTTGGTGATTGGAAACCCAATCGTTAAGATAAGGTTTTAGGTGCTCCACTATTATCTTCGATAGAAGCTTAAAGTAGCCATTGTTCAGAGAGATGGGCCTTAGATCGCTATAGGTAGTCAGAGCTTTGGTTTTTGGAATGAGCACAAGATGCGAGTTTGCAGTAGTGGCATCAACAACTCCTGAGATGAAGGTGTCATGTATTGTCTTGGATAGAGAGGGACCAACTTGGGCCCAATTATTCTAGATGAACTCATTATATACTCCATCGGGTCCAGGCGCCTTGGACGGTGCCATCATGAACATCGTGTCATGTATTTCTTGCGAGTTGGGTACAAATTGTATACAGATGGAATCCTCTTCTATAAGCTGCTTGAAAGTTCCTGGGTAGCGAGATACATCCGTGAGATTGGGTTGGAAGGAACATGACAGGAGATTAGCAAAGAAGGATCAGACATGCCTACTAAGAGCCTCTGGATCGGTGATTCATTCCCCTATGTTAGCTTTGAGTTGGGTGATTTTATTATGGTGAATGTGTGCCTTGACAAAGGACTGATAGAACTTTGTATTTCCATCGTCGTGTCTGAGCCAATCAATGTGGGCACATTGCTTCCAATCAAGCTCTTCTTTGAGAAGGATTTGATTATACTTCTCCTGCAATTCGATTTCAGTTAGGTTAATAGGATCATCAGGGTTCAGCGCGGCTTGTACCTGAATGCGGCTGATATGGGTGAGAAGGTTGTCCTTCTCTTTACGTAGCTTCCTCAAGCAGTTAGTTTCCCATTTGCGGACAGGCTTCTAGAAATCTCATAGGGCGTCTTGGAAAGGCCTTGCGGAGTTCCATTGGGGCATGATGGTAGATCGGAAGTCTGGATCAAGCGACCAGCTGGCTTTTGTTTTGAAGTAGGTACTTTGAGGCTTCTTGGGGTAACTAGTGCGCAAAAGGAGGGGGTTGTGATCTGAGCACAGCCTAGGGAGGGCAGTGACAGTAGCCTCACTAAAGTTGTTAAGCCAGTCGTTAGTAGAAATGGCACGGTCAAGCTTTTCAAGTAGAATACCTCGTCTGAACGTAAAAAAATTGCCTTGTGTGCGAAGTTCTGAGAGGCCAGTGTTCAGCAGGACTTCGTTAAATCGGGAACATGAGCTCCTATCGAAGTGCTTGCCTCCCTTCTTCTCAGAGATGTGTATCACGGTGTTGAAGTCACCCATGACTACCCATTTAGTATTCGTAGAGGAGGAAAGGTTTTCCAGATGATCCCACAGATGCTTGCGAGACGTAGGATTGGGGCTGCCATAAACGATGGTTAACAACCAACTTTTATAATCTTCAAATGGATGAATTGCCTGTGATTTAGGAGGACATCCACATCACACTTATGCTGATCCCAAAGGATCCAAATGCCACCGGAGAAGCCTAATGCCTCAACCCTGTGGGATGAGGGAAATCCTAACTGGCGGATGATGTTAGAAGCAACATCACCACTACAGCAGGGTTCAATGATAGCTAGAAGGTGTAGGTTATAGGAGAACTTCATCTCCTTGATGCGACGAATTTTCTTGTCTTGGCAAGCGCCTTGAATGTTCTAGCAGTAGTACATTAAACGATAGAAAAGGAAGAGGGTGTTGCACTAGATGGCAGCTAGCAATCCATCAGATTGCTGATCTTGGTCTGTGCTCATTAGGATATCGGTAGCGCCGCCAGATTGTTCAATATCAAACTCTAGGGCTCTTTTAGCTTGATGATTTTGCGAGTTAGCGATAGCTTCCTCGTCTGGCGGTATGGCCTCATCTATGTCTGTCTTGCCTTTCTTACGGACACAGTCTGGGCTAACAACTGATTGATAAACCACCTTACGATTTCTCAGAATGACGAAACCATTATTGGTTTCCTTCCCTTGCATGTTGAAGGGTTTGCGTGGGTTCTTCCCTTGGGTGGACGGAGGAGCTTGGAACCAGAATGGCTGATCTGTATCACCATGGTGGGAGCGGCCAGCACGGGTTTCATTTCCCACCAGGGTGACAGATGAGTTATCAGTCATCTTGGGGACGTGTGAATGAACATCCTGAGCAGCAGCAACTGCGCTCATTTTCTTATTCTTCTGCTTTTGTTTCCTACTAACCAATTTCGTGAAGCCCTCGTCATCAACCTCAGCTTCAGTATTTGAGACTGGGATAGGCTACTCGTAATCTGTATGGCCGTCTTCCTGGTGGTAGTCTTCTTCGGTGGCGGCTTCCTTGGTTCAGGTCGTTTGGCATGGATTGCCATGGTGTACGTGACACTAGGCAATGGAATCGCTGTTGTTGATGAGGATGCCTCGCATGTTTCAATACGTATAGCCTACTTGCAGTCCTTGTCCGCGTGGCCAACGCAGCCGCACTTCATGCAAACAATCGGGAGGTTTTCGTACTCAAGACGAAAGTGTTCCCCGTTAATGAACACCGCCGGCAGCAGAGGTTTAGACGTCTCGACTTCAACGGCGATCCTCGCAAATTTCCCACGATGACCTTGGAGGGTATGTTCATCGACCTTGATCGTCTTCCCGACTGAGTTGCCAATGGATGTTAGCAACTGATTCTGGAAGAGGAAGGTGGGAAACTCAGGGATTCTCACCCAGACGACAAGTTTTTTTGGGATCGGATTGAACGGGCGAAAGTTCGGTGACCAAGACTGGATAGATAGGTAATTTCCGAATATCGTCCAAGGTTCGCCCGTCATGGCGGTAAAGTAGTTGTCTTGCCCAGAGAGTTGGACTATGTAGTAGCCGTTTTCTAGGTCTATAACTTGAAATTTGCTCTTTGGTTCCCAGATGGAGTAAATCTAATTGATTAGGGCTTTGAACCCAACGTTGATGCCAATAGCTTTGACAACAACGGTGAATTTCCATGGTTCCAATAGAGGTTGCATGGCGTCGCTGTGGATCAAGAATGATGGGAGCACCCCACTGAAATCCACGCCGATATCAGCCTCCTGGAGAACATCAGGCGAGATCGGATTTTCATAGGTAAGCATACCGATCGGCCGTCCACTGACTGTTTCTGCATAAGATGGCTTCGCTCCCTTCTCAATGGTGGGGATGGAGTCTGTTTCCATCGCCACACCCCCAGCATGGGGAGTGTTAAGAGGTTCCTTGTCGGTCCCAGTGGTTTCCTGGCTGGAGATTGCGTCACGTTGATCACTTTTGCTTGGATCGGGCGGACGATGGAGGTGGCCATGGCCCTGACCGCCGCCAACGATACCCCCACAGCCGCCGCCTCGGGAGAACCCTAGGAGAGAAGACATGCTTTCTCTTTAAGTCTCTCTCTCTCTCTCTCTCTATATATATATATATATATACACACACACATATACATATGTATACATATATATATATGGATAAAAGAATTGTTTACGTGAGTACATGTACCCATCTTAATTTATAATGATTTTAAAATTCTATTGAACAATCCAACGCTATGGATTTGATGCACACTCCTTAGACTATATGTGTATCAAAATCACCGCAATATGATATTTATAGATCATCTAATGAAATAATATGTGTATTTTCTAATCAATGGTAAGTCTCAACAATTACAGATCATGTTGGATGATATGTTACTATAACTCATGATCTATATGAGATATATTTTTAATATTTTAAACACATATAATATTTATAGTGTTGAATTAATTCATATGGTTGAATTTTGTTAACATATTCCAAATGTGCCAATTTAATTGTAGGTTCACATGTACCGTCCGGTACACAATTCCTAACCTCTCTCTCCCTCTCTCACTCACTCACTCTCTCTCTCTCTCTCTCTCTCTCTATATATATATATATATATATATATATATATATATATATATATATATATATATATAAGTGTGTGTACATACATACACATACATATAGACACACAAACACACACATATCTATATATATCTATATATATATATATATATATATATATATATATATATACATACATACATACATACATGTATGTATGTATACATACATACATGGATGGATGAAACAGTGTGTGAGCACTACTAGCTTTTCTATTCTTGTTAATGGAACTTCTGCAGGCATGTTTCGAAGTGGCAATGGTCTACGGTAAGGTGACCTCTCTCCCCCCTTCTCTTTGTGATTGTCATGGAGTATTTCACCCAGACATTGAAAAAGGCAGAAAGGAGGAAGGAGATCAAATGGTACATAGTACATGGCACTAAGGTGGTGACACATTTGATATTTGCTAATGATGTGTTAGTTTTTGTAGAAGCTAAACAACACACATTGGAAAACTTGAAAGAACTTCTTGATGAGTTTGGGAAGTAAACGGGGCTGCAGATAAATGCTAACAAGACCCATCTTTCCTGTCAAAAAATTACCACACACTATTAGAACGACTCAAAGAGGCGATGGGAGTGGAACTTGGGAGGTTTCCTACAAAATATCTCGGCTTTCCATTGGCGGGCGGCAACCTGTAAGTTAAAGATTTTGCTGAATGCATGGATAAAATGACAAAGATGATCAACAGATGGCCTATTCAAAAGACTTCTATGGCTGGAAGAGCTACTCTCCTAAGGACGGCAGTGGAAGGGCTACTTGTCTTCTTGGTGCAGCAAGAGGAGATACCCAGCCCGGTCCTGAAAAGGATGGAAATGATGATGGAAAACTTCATTTGGTCCAGCACAATCATCCGATGAGATATGCACGCATGGCACTGCCGAAGGACGAAGGAGGATTGGATCTGAAAACACTGAAAGATATAGCTAAATGGGGGACAATGAGAAGAATCATAGCATATCAAGAAGGCACATACACTTGGGGGAAATGGATGAGGGAGAGATATCCATGAGGGCTTGATTTTATACCAAAGACAAGAGAGGGATATTCGCGCATAATAAATGTTATGACTGAGATGTGACAGTATATAAAACATTTATTTGATTTATAGGAGAGTGGAAAATGGAAGCTCAAAGACACAAGGACCAACCTGTGGGAAGTAACAAGATCCAGATCACCAAAGGACAGACATATGGAGCATATATGGGTTGGAATTTATGTACAAAATTGGAGTATGTATCTCTATAAAACTCTACACCACGCTCTTGCTACTTTGGATAAAATACACAGATGGAACCAGGAGGTTGCTGTTGTTTGCATGCTATGCAAAGAGGGAGAAGAATCCCACACTCACCTTTTCGACAACTACAATTTCACAAAGGAATTATGGAGGATCATCTGCAAAAATTTCAGCTTGAATATGCAAATAAAGGAAGACCCACGTAGCTAGCTGCGGGAAGAGTGATGGAAGAAGAATCTTATTTGCTGCACTTTGTTACCATATATGAGAGGAAAGGAATGCATGTATGCATGGGAAGCCGACTACTATTCCTACCAATATAGTGTAAAAATTTGTAAATGTGTTAAATGTAAGTTGCACATTAGATAGTTGTGTGAGTTGTAACTCTTGAATGGATGTATGGCATTGGGCCTACATGTAACTCTTGACCTCCTATATTTTTATGGGGTATGTCAGAATATATTTACTTGATTCCAATATATATATATATATATATATATATATAGGCTAGAGATCTAGTGAGAAACATGCTACGGTGAGAGCATGAGAGGCATTTGAATAACTACAAAGTTATATATTGTTTTCAATATACAACTTTATGTATAGTAAGAACATAATTTTATTTATCTTCTGACAAAAAATCATTGCAATCCAATATTTTTTACATGCCCGTATGTACAATATACACATTTTACATCCAACAGTCAGTATGAAACTCAATATTGAGCATCAACATTTTTCACTTGTTATGTATGAAATACAAGTCCTATGATGGTAAAAGTTTGTAGCAAGGAACTAATAAGGTATATTTTTAATCCATGTGGTTGGATTATGAAAAATTGACCACTGTGCAAAGTCGTTCAAATTTATGTCATGCTTGTACCAAGAAACGTTTCTCACTTGATCATTGTCCTATATATGTGTTTGTACACATACATCAATAAAATATACATATATTTTCTATATAATTTAAGATTTGTCACATATTATACAGTATAGTTGCTTACTATATTTATATGCTAATAGAAAAAGTAAAAATACCTATACATAACTCCCATTTGTTGTATTGATAAGGCCACTATTCAATGCACAACGAACCTCATCAATTTCTTCAAACTCATTGAATGTTCTATGTTTATTTCAAACTATGTCCATGCCTAATATATTATCCCAATTTATTTTATATCCCCCTTTTGGTCACCCGTGAACTTATGTATACTTTGTATTTTAACTTGTGGAAATAAATTTACCAAATATTATATACAATATTGTAATTTACCTTATTTATATATTGAAAAAAGTAACATCTATAATTAGCGGTTGTCATTTTTAAAAGAAAACAATATAATGGGTGATGTCCGTATAAATTATTTTGACTCTTCATTAGACAATCTGCATTAATTGGACACCAAGTTTATAACGTTATCCTTTTCAGATGCTCACTTATCTATTTTTACTAAACAATACAACTCAATTGGACTTTTTGACCCAATGGTGGATACAATATTTTAGCATTTGACAAATCTTAATAATATGTTAAAATACAAAGTGATGTCCTTATGTAACACCTTATTATGATATCGATAAGACAACAATTCAAAGAGAAATTTCACTTTTGAATCACTTTAATGTCCAATGTCCATTCTAAATTAACTTAATAATATGTTCAGCCTATTATTTAATCAAAAATTTTAAACTTCATGAAGAATTTTCAAGTTTGAACATGAAAAAAAATAATGTGTATGTATATTTTACAATATAAACATTCCAACATAAACTGAATTTGATGAAAGAAATTGAAAACATGAGTATGCCTCTATTTTTATTTTCTAAATATAATTGAAAATTATAAACATAGTTTGGACGTGAACCTGATCCACTATCCGAGTATATAACATGAATGGAGTTCAGGATAAAGTGTGAAAATTATTGGATGTGATTCGGCTTGTGGCCCATAATAAAATCTAGGTCTAGGTTCGGGTCTAGGCTTTAGTAAGCTTGTAACAACCCGATCCAATGCTCAACCCGCATACCCCATAGGATACCCTAAAATCGTACCCTTTCACTTTATTCACAACAAATGTGAGAAATTGATGTGTTGTTGAATTGATTTCTGATCATACACAAACAATCAAATGTGTCAATATTTCATGGAAAATGATCAACAACACCTCATGTATACCTGGTTTTACACCCTAACTCCACTACCATTTTCCCAAAAAGTTTGAAGCCAATAGTAAAACTTTGTTGTGGTATTGTTGTGCCTTTGCACAGAAAGAAAGAGGAAATAAAAAAAGTGGGAGGAAAAAGAGAAAGAAAGAGAGAGAAAGATGGTTTACTTATAACTTCCAATCTACAATGTACTTTTTGAAAAAAATAAAAATAGTTAGATTCCTTACAAAAAATACCCTTTAAATAAGACTAATTTTGACACATTTTTTAGAAAAATAAAATGTAATATAAAGATAATAAAAAACATGAGAATTGTTATTATAAAAAATGAGTATTGTTAGTATAAAAAATGAGTATTGCATACTTTTTGGAGGATAATGCTTATATTTTTTAGTTTCATTTTTTATTGGTATAAAAGTCTGCTCCTTTATATTGATTATAAAAATGAGAATCATTTATTAGTGTTAGTAAATCCTCCAATGATCAGTGGTAAAATGGGGGAGTATGTGTAAGAAGAAAACTATATATACAAAAAGAAACAACTACCCCAAAATAGGAAACCTTAGATAGAACAGAGAACCTCAACGGATACTAGACTCTTCATGGATCAATACAGAGATAGTTCTCCCAACGTGCTCCCAGAAAATCTTCATTGGGATCCCACTATTTTCATGGACAAGATAATTTCTTTCTCTCCAAATATTAAACATAATAGATTGAACACATAGATGAGAAACTCCGCCAACAGACTTATCAAATCCAAATCACAATTAGGGACAATAAAATCAAAGCAATTGGCAGCCGATCTCCATACTTTTGAACAAAACTTACAAGAGAACATGACATGATCCACGTCCTCATAATCATACTTACAAAGAAAGCAAATCGACATAGAAGAAATTCCTAATCCTATAATATAATTAGTAATAGGTAGTTTGTTATGGTCAACTTTCTAGAAGTAAAATTGAAATCTTCTAGGATACCCCAATTCCCAAATCCACCTAAAGAAAAGAGCACACATGCCACTTGAATCTAAAAATATTCCAGACTTATTTAAAAAGAACCTCAAGATTACCAACAAAGAGAATCATGTCCTTGACTCTAGTAGGGAAAGGTTCAAAATTAAGAAGAAATCAAAGAAGTAGACCTTCTACTTACATGAACAAACCAAGCATCATCCTTAATAATTCTATAAAGCTTAGCCTCCAAAGAAAGACCAACTTTGAATAGAACTTTGAGCCTAAAACATTCAACATAAAGTGTGACTGAGATAAATAAGTGTTATGACCCACGTTTCGTTTTACCAGTAAGTACCTTGGTTAGTGCATAATTGAACTAGTTATGTTGAGATGAGTACTTGCTTTTGTTAACAGTGTTTGGAGCTTTGAGCTAGTGTTAATGTATCATTAGCCTATTTTCTTGTCCTGAGGTTGAGGACAAGTTTGTTCTTAATCCGTTGCCGAAGAAATCATGTGAAACCGACCTACGAGTAAAAAGATATAAGCTTTTTAGTATGCAGGGACCTATGTGTAATTTCGGAAAGTTTCTGGGCAATTTACATCCGGCCCCCCTGGGCGCCCTTCCTTATCCTTTCCTTCAGTTTTTCCTTTTTAACTCTTTTAACCGAATTTGGAATGAACGATAGTTCATTTCCTTCGGTTGCCGCTTGGGAAAGACAGAGAAGAAGAAAGGGAGAGAGAGCAAGCTAGAGGAGAAGCTAGGCAACCCAGCTCCTTCCTTCTCCGTTCTTCTTCGATTTCTTCATCTTCTCCAGCCAAACCAACCGGCTGCATCATCTTCTTCTTCCTCACCTTCTTCTTCCTCCTGCAGCCATGAAGAAGACGACCATGGAGATGGTCTAGGGAGCGAACGGTGCTTTCCCCTCCGTTCTTTCTTCTTGCCAAGTGCTTGCTAGGTCAATCTGAAGCTATAGGAGTGATTCGGGTAAGAATCGTCTACCGAATCGACCCCAATCGTCTCTTTTATTTCTGCAATTTCCGCCCCTGTGCAGGTTGCACGGCGTGCAACGTTGCAGACAACTGATTTAGGGAATTCCGTTTCTGCGCAGGTGCACGGCGTGCAAAGTCAGTTTGCACGGCGTGCAAAGTTACAGATAGCGGAAACGAGTTTCAGCCCAGGTGCACGGCGTGCAAGGTCAGATTGCACGGCGTGCAAAGGTGCAGAAAAGAAGAACAGAAGTGCACTGAAGGTGCACGGCGTGCAACCCAGGTGCACGGCGTGCACGCTGCTGTAAAGGGCAGAATTAGGCGTGTTTGTGGACGTTTTTCGGTGTATACGAACACACCGAAGTGGGTGAGTAGTAGTTCATTTAGAAATCATTATTTAACTCAATTTAAGTGCTTAATTGCTTTAATGTCAGTTGGTATAACTTCTAAACAGCTTAGCACAAACAATAGTTTATTATAGATTCAATAGAACTTGAGATACGGAATATGATTGATGAAAAAGATGGAATATCCTGTTTTACAGTTGTAATGCATATGCTGAATAAAGATGGTTGATTAGCAATGATATATATATGAAAGTAAAAGAGATGTTTAGAATGTGAAATAAGTTTGAAATGTGATTTTCCTGTTTAAATGATTATATGTTAATCGGTTAATAGACTTAGGTGCCCTAACACCGTAGAACCCCTTCTGAGAGGTCTGCATCCAGGGGGGGTGAAACTCGTGTTCAACATCAACGCGTGCGATGTCACGGTGGCACGAGGATGGAAAGGCAGTGTTCAACAATAACGCGTGCGATGTCACGGTGGCACTGGAGTAAATAGGGGTTATTCAACAACAACGCGTGCGATGTCACGGTGGTAACCCGGTAAGACTCTCCGCCTGTGTGCTCAGGTTTGAGGAGGAGTCTAGAGTTCACTCTTTTGAGAGTACAGTGAGGCCGATGAGCCTGAAGGCCGATGAGCCTGAGAGTCCTGCAGCAGACCAGGGCTGATAGTCAGACTTAGCATTTCCCGGGTGTGTCGCTAAGTCTTGTACGGTGGGACCGTAGTTCGCTACGGATCTTTATATGCAGAGTACACTGCATATATTTAGAACATAATAATAATAATAATAATAATAATATGAATAAGTAATCATATAGGACACAGTGAATTTACTTAACTGTTTGTTTACCTAAAATATCTGTTGATGCTTATAAATGTGATTATTATCTGTATATCGGCCTTGTTATTAGAACTGCTTTGCTTAGTTCTGCATTTATGTTTTATTTCAATTTATGAATCTGATGAGTTGTTTAGTGATAGCTAAATGAAAAGCTATTCACTGAGCGAGTAGGCTCATACCTCTACTCAAAACATTTTCAGGTCAGCATCAGCATCAGGAATCAGAAGGATCGTTTCATCCTAACGCCTAGTTCATAGAAGGTTTGTAGTTAGTCTAGTTAGAGGTCTCTTAGTCCTTTCCCCTCGGTCCTTGGGACATGGTGTGGGTGAGAGAGAGTGTGTATGTGTAATGTGTATAAAGATGTAAATTAACTGTTATGTTTACTTTATGTTGAATAATGTAATTTGCTGTAGACTTTGTTTATATCTCCTGTCAGTTTAAATAGAAATGCTTCCGTAGTTTACTTTGTTTAGTTTACAGCCTAAATCAGGTTATCTTTTTAATGTCTTTAAGATGTTTTAAAAAGTGATGGATGGTTTGGCTTGTGCGTAAATTTCTTTGTCGCACCTTAATCTCGGGGTCTGTGGTTAGTGTGAGATTGGGGTGTGACAACTCTTGGTATCAGAGCTTAGGTTGAGTACGTAGTTACTCAGAGTCCAGGTCAGGGGACGATAAGAGACCAATAGGATTAAGGTTTAGGTGTCTTTCTTCTATCTGTAGTTTTCTAACAGGAAATATTCTGTTATATCATTGCAGATGGCAGGAAGAGGCTTTGATCGTGATGATCAGGCCGAGAGCCATGTTGGCCCTGATCCTTTGTACTTGGGACCAAGTGGTGGTGACCACGTGGATGAAGCATCCCGGATGTACAGGATGTTTCTGGAAACCAAAGAGAGGTACAAGGCTGATAGGCGAGCTTCTACTTCTACCAGTAGCAAGGATCTGATGCGATCTTATGAGCTTGTAAAGAAGCTTGGTGGCACAGAGTTCAGTGGCATTACAGATCCAGCAGAGGCTAATGAATGGTTTAGACAGATAGAGAAGGTCTTTCGCCTGATGGAGCTTCCAGAAGAGAAGAAGATTAATCATGCAGTCTACCTTTTGACAGGCGATGCAAAGTTGTGGTGGCGTGGTGTGGAAGAAAAGAGGAGAGGTACAGAGCTTTCCTGGCAGGAGTTCTCTGAGGAGTTTCATCTCAAATTCTATCCACCCACTTTTCTTAATGAGAAAATCAGGCAGTTACAGAATATCAAGCAGGGGAACATGACAGTTAGTGAGTATGAAGCGCTTTTCACGCGGTTAGCAAATTTCTGTCCGCAGCTTGTTCCCGACAACATAGAAAGATGCAGAAGGTTTCAAGAAGGGCTAAGGCCAGAGATTCGGCATACAGTTTCTACTACTAGTAGGAGAAACAGAGAGAACTTTGGTGAGTTTGTTGAAGCTGCTAGACAGGTTGAAGAATCTGTGAATGCTGATAAGGTGCCTGAGTCTAAGAAGAGATCTGCAGATTTCAGTAGAGGACAGTCTAGTAGTGGATACAGAGGTGGAGGTAGAGGGTTCTTTTCTAAACTCGGACGTGGCTTTAGTTGTTTCAATAGAAAGAGATCTGAGGATGTTGCTTCTTCTAGAGGCAGAGGGGGATACAACCCAGGGAGATGGGGCAGTGCCGCTAGTAGACAGTCTTCTGGGTCGTCAATGTCGGTGACAGGTCCCCAGAAACAAGAGATACCGCCATGTGACAAATGTGGAAAACTACATTCTGGTCCGTGTTGGGGTGCAAGTTGTTTTGTTTGCAGACAAGTAGGACATTTCAGAAAAGAATGTCCTCAACTTCGACAAGCCGCATCGCAAGCTTTCCAGCCTCAGTACAATGATGTTCCGAGTTCTTCTGTGGCTTCTGGTTCTAGAGGTGGTGGAGTACCTAGTGGCAGGAGTGGTCAGAGAGGACAGCGTGGCAGAGGGAGAGCTTCAGCACGTTTCTTCTCTTTGACACCTCAGGAAGGTATAATCTCTTCACAAGTCGTTACAGGAGAGATGTTTATGTTTAATAGTATACCAGTTTCAGTTTTGATAGATCCGGGTGCTACTCACTCTTTCATACAACGTTCTTTAGCTGGTAAACTTAATCTGTTAACTCAAGAGTTGGCAGATGAGTTAGTGTTGAGGGTTCCACTAGGTGGACCAACAGTTTTATCCGAGTCTTGTCCCGGATGCTTGTTATCTTTTGGAGGTTACACCTTTGCTGCTAATCTCATACCCTTGGATGTAAATACTTTTCAAGTCATCTTGGGTATGGATTGTCTTGAGACATATCGAGTGCAACTCGATTGTTGGAAGAAGGAAGCTACCTTTCAACTAGGGGAATTTTCTTGTGTCTTTACTGGAGACAGGAAAGTTCTGCCTACGTGCATAATATCAGCTGCTGTAGCTGATAAGATGTTACAGAAAGGATGTGAAGCGTTCCTTGCTCATGTGATTGACACCAGAGCAGAGAAGAGCACCGCCAGTGTTTATGATGTGCCCGTGGTTTGTGAGTTTTCTGATGTTTTTCCAGAAGATTTGCCAGGCCTACCTCCTGTCAGAGACTTGGATTTTGAAATTCAGATATATCCAGGTAGTCATCCAGTAGCACTGCCAGCCTATAGAATGGCACCTGCAGAGTTGAAAGAACTCAAGGTGCAGTTGCAGGAGTTACTAGATAAGGGTTTCATTAGACCCAGTTCCTCACCATGGGGTGCTCCAGTCCTGTTTGTTAAGAAAAAGGATGGTACCATGCGTCTCTGTATAGATTACAGGCAACTGAACAAGATCACTATAAAGAACAAGTATCCATTGCCGAGAATAGATGATCTGTTTGATCAGTTGCGTGGAGCGACGATCTTCTCTAAAATAGATTTGAGATCTGGATATCATCAACTCAGAATAAAGGCTTCTGATATTCCCAAGACGGCTTTCAGAACCAGGTATGGGCATTATGAGTTTTTGGTCATGTCGTTTGGGCTGACCAATGCCCCAGCAGCCTTTATGGATATGATGAATCAGATTTTCAAACCGTTCCTAGATCAGTTTATTGTAGTCTTTATAGATGATATTCTGATCTATTCTAGAAATAATGAGCAGCATGAGCAACACCTGAGAATGACGTTGCAGTTGTTGAGGCAACATCAGCTGTATGCTAAGTTTAGCAAGTGCGAGTTCTGGTTGGCTGAGGTAGCATTTCTTGGACATGTCATCTCGAGAGATGGAGTTAGTGTTGATCCTAAGAAAGTTGATTCTGTGCTTCAGTGGGAATGGCTGAAGACTCCTACTGAGATTAGAAGTTTCTTAGGATTAGCAGGCTATTACAGAAGATTTATACAGAACTTCAGTGCATTAGCATCACCATTGACATGTTTGACGAGGAAGAATGCACCGTTTGTTTGGTCTGATAACTGTGAGAAGAGTTTTCAGATCTTGAAGAGGAAGTTGACTTCCGCACCAGTGTTGGTTTTGCCAGAAGCAGAAAAAGGTTATACAGTGTTTTGTGATGCTTCCAGGAGAGGCTTGGGCTGTGTACTGATGCAAGAAGGTAAAGTTGTGGCTTACGCATTTAGACAGCTTAAGAAGAACGAAGAGAATTACCCTACTCATGATCTAGAATTAGCTGCTATAGTTCATGCTCTTAAAATATGGCGTCACTACCTGTATGGTGAGACTTGCCAGGTATTTACAGACCATAAGATCCTGAAGTATATCTTCACTCAGAAATATTTGAATTTGAGACAGCGCAGATGGCTTGAGCTGATTAAAGATTATGATGTGACAATCGATTACCATCCTGGTAAAGCGAATGTTGTAGCCGATGCCTTGAGTAGAAAGTCAAGTTTAACATCTAATGCATTTTCTATGGCATGTTTCAAGAGAGACTTGCTTGTAGATATGCGAAAATTGAACTTGGACTTGGATGTGACTGGACAAAGTGGGTTGATTGCTCAGATGCAAGTCAGACCTACTTTTTATAATCAGATTAAGGATTTACAGCAGAGTGATGATGAGTTGTGGCAAATCATGCAGGATATGTCAGAAGGTAAGAGAACAGAGTTCATGTTTTCTGATGAAGGCGTGTTGTATCTTCATGATAGGTTGTGTGTACCTGGAAACAGTGAGTTGAAAGAGCAGATTCTTGAGGAAGCACATACTTCTATGTATGCTATGCATCCAGGTAACACAAAGATGTACAGGAACCTCAAAGAGCTGTACTGGTGGTCTGGTATGAAAAAGGATGTGGCTGAATACATGGCTAGGTGCGGGGTGTGTCAGCAAGTTAAGGCTGAGCATCAGAAACCTGCTGGTACTTTGTAGTCGCTTCCTATACCAGAATGGAAATGGGAACACATCACGATGGACTTTGTGGTAGGATTACCCAGGACGCCTAAGGGTTCGGACTCGATATGGGTGATTGTGGATAGGCTAACTAAGTCTGCTCACTTTCTTCCTGTCAAGTCAACCTTTGACGTTCCAAAGTTGGCCAAGATTTATGTGGATGAGGTAATCAGATTACATGGGATTCCAGTTTCCATTATTTCTGACAGAGATCCTAAGTTTACATCTAGATTCTGGAATCAGTTACATCGTGCGTTGGGCACAAGGTTGAGGTTCAGTACAGCGTTTCACCCGCAGACAGATGGTCAATCTGAGAGGACCATTCAGACCCTCGAGGACATGCTGAGAGCATGTGTGCTACAGTTTAGAGGCAACTGGGAAGAACACTTAAGCCTCATGGAGTTTGCATATAATAATAGTTACCATTCTAGCCTTGGAATGGCTCCATATGAAGCTCTTTATGGCAGGAAGTGTAGATCGCCAGTTTGTTGGTACGAGGTGGGTGAGAAAGAAATCCTTGGACCTGAGCTAGTTGATGTGACTACAGAGAAGATATCTGTGATCAAGGAGCAGTTGAAAGCTGCTCAGGACAGACAGAAAAGTTATGCAGAGAGACGACGTCGACCTCTTGAGTTTGAGGTTGGCGACGAGGTTTACTTGAAAGTTTCACCGTGGAAGGGAGTGCTGAGGTTTGGCAAGAGGGGTAAGTTGACCCCTAGGTATATGGGTCCATATCCTATTGTTGAGAGGATTGGACCTGTAGCTTACAGGTTGGATTTGCCGTCTGAGTTAGCAAATCTTCATGATGTCTTCCATGTGTCTATGCTGAAAACGTGTCATCCCGGTACAGAAAAGATTGTAGATCCAGAACCGGCGCAGCTTAGAACAGATGTGTCCTATGAAGAAGGACCAGTGCAGATAGTTGATCACCGGATCAAAAAGCTTAAGAACTGTGAGTTATCCTTAGTGAAGGTTTTGTGGAGGAATCACAATATAGAGGAAGCTACGTGTGAGCTTGAATCAGAAATGCGTAACAAGTTTCCTTTTCTCTTTTAGGAATTTCGGGACGAAATTCTTATAAGGGAGGGAGATTGTTATGACCCACGTTTCGTTTTACCAGTAAGTACCTTGGTTAGTGCATAATTGAACTAGTTATGTTGAGATGAGTACTTGCTTTTGTTAACAGTGTTTGGAGCTTTGAGCTAGTGTTAATGTATCATTAGCCTGTTTTCTTATCCTGAGGTTTAGGACAAGTTTGTGCTTAATCCGTTGCCGAAGAAATCATGTGAAACCGACCTACGAGTAAAAAGATATAAGCTTTTTAGTATGCAGGGACCTATGTGTAATTTCGGAAAGTTTCTGGGCAATTTACATCCGGCCCCCTTGGGCGCCCTTCCTTATCCTTTCCTTCAGTTTTTGATTTTTAACTCTTTTAACCGACTTTGGAATGAACGATAGTTCATTTCCTTCGGTTGCCGCTTGGGAAAGACAGAGAAGAAGAAAGGGAGAGAGAGCAAGCTAGAGGAGAAGCTAGGCAACCCAGCTCCTTCCTTCTCCGTTCTTCTTCGATTTCTTCATCTTCTCCAGCCAAACCAACCGGCTGCATCATCTTCTTCTTCCTCACCTTCTTCTTCCTCCTGCAGCCATGAAGAAGACGACCATGGAGATGGTCTAGGGAGCGAACGGTGCTTTCCCCTCCGTTCTTTCTTCTTGCCAAGTGCTTGCTAGGTCAATCCGAAGCTATAGGAGTGATTCGGGTAAGAATCGTCCACTGAATCGACCCCAATCGTCTCTTTTATTTCTACAATTTCCGCCCCTGCGCAGGTTGCACGGTGTGCAAATCCGTTTTGCACGGCGTGCAACATTGCAGACAGCTGATTTAGGGAATTCCGTTTCTGCGCAGGTGCACGGCGTGCAAAGTCAGTTTGCACGGCGTGCAAAGTTACAGATAGCGGAAACGAGTTTCAGCCCAGGTGCACGGCGTGCAAATCAGTTTGCACGGCGTGCAAATCAGTTTGCACGACGTGCAAATCAGTTTGCACGACGTGCAAGGTCAGATTGCACGGCGTGAAAAGGTGCAGAAAAGAAGAACAGAAGTGCACTGAAGGTGCACGGCGTGCAGCCCAGGTGCACGGCGTGCACGCTGCTGTAAAGGGCAGAATTAGGCGTGTTTGTGGACGTTTTTCGGTGTATACGAACACACCGAAGTGGGTGAGTAGTAGTTCATTTAGAAATCATTATTTAACTCAATTTAAGTGCTTAATTGCTTTAATGTCAGTTGGTATAACTTCTAAACAGCTTAGCACAAACAATAGTTTATTATAGATTCAATAGAACTTGAGATACGGAATATGATTGATGAAAAAGATGGAATATCCTGTTTTACAGTTGTAATGCATATGCTGAATAAAGATGGTTGATTAGCAATGATATATATATGAAAGTAAAAGAGATGTTTAGAATGTGAAATAAGTTTGAAATGTGATTTTCCTGTTTAAATGATTATATGTTAATCGGTTAATAGACTTAGGTGCCCTAACACCGTAGAACCCCTTCTGAGAGGTATGCATCCAGGGGGGGTGAAACTCGTGTTCAACATCAACGCGTGCGATGTCACGGTGGCACGAGGATGGAAAGGCAGTGTTCAACAATAACGCGTGCGATGTCACGGTGGCACTGGAGTAAATAGGGGTTATTCAACAACAACGCGTGCGATGTCACGGTGGTAACCCGGTAAGACTCTCCGCCTGTGTGCTCAGGTTTGAGGAGGAGTCTAGAGTTCACTCTTTTGAGAGTACAGTGAGGCCGATGAGCCTGAAGGCCGATGAGCCTGAGAGTCCTGCAGCAGACCAGGGCTGATAGTCAGACTTAGCATTTCCCGGGTGTGTCGCTAAGTCTTGTACGGTGGGACCGTAGTTCGCTACGGATCTTTATATGCAGAGTACACTGCATATATTTAGGGCATAATAATAATAATAATAATAATATGAATAAGTAATCATATAGGACACAGTGAATTTACTTAACTGTTTGTTTACCTGAAATATCTGTTGATGCTTAGAAATGTGATTATTATCTGTATATCGGCCTTGTTATTAGAACTGCTTTGCTTAGTTCTGCATTTATGTTTTATTTCAATTTATGAATCTGATGAGTTGTTTAGTGATAGCTAAATGAAAAGCTATTCACTGAGCGAGTAGGCTCATACCTCTACTCAAAACATTTTCAGGTCAGCATCAGCATCAGGAATCAGAAGGATCGTTTCATCCTAACGCCTAGTTCATAGAAGGTTTGTAGTTAGTCTAGTTAGAGGTCTCTTAGTCCTTTCCCCTCGGTCCTTGGGACATGGTGTGGGTGAGAGAGAGTGTGTATGTGTAATGTGTATAAAGATGTAAATTAACTGTTATGTTTACTTTATGTTGAATAATGTAATTTGCTGTAGACTTTGTTTATATCTCCTGTCAGTTTAAATAGAAATGCTTCCGCAGTTTACTTTGTTTAGTTTACAGCCTAAATCAGGTTATCTTTTTAATGTCTTTAAGATGTTTTAAAAAGTGATGGATGGTTTGGCTTGTGCGTAAATTTCTTTGTCGCACCTTAATCTCGGGGTCTGTGGTTAGTGTGAGATTGGGGTGTGACAACTCTTGGTATCAGAGCTTAGGTTGAGTATGTAGTTACTCAGAGTCCAGGTCAGGGGACGATAAGAGACCAATAGGATTAAGGTTTAGGTGTCTTTCTTCTATCTGTAGTTTTCTAACAGGAAATATTCTGTTATATCATTGCAGATGGCAGGAAGAGGCTTTGATCGCGATGATCAGGCCGAGAGCCATGTTGGCCCTGATCCTTTGTACTTGGGACCAGGTGGTGGTGACCACGTGGATGAAGCATCCCGGATGTACAGGATGTTTCTGGAAACCAAAGAGAGGTACAAGGCTGATAGGCGAGCTTCTACTTCTACCAGTAGCAAGGATCTGATGCGATCTTATGAGCTTGTAAAGAAGCTTGGTGGCACAGAGTTCAGTGGCACTACAGATCCAGTAGAGGCTGATGAATGGTTTAGACAGATAGAGAAGGTCTTTCGCCTGATGGAGCTTCCAGAAGAGAAGAAGATTAATCATGCAGTCTACCTTTTGACAGGTGATGCAGAGTTGTGGTGGCGTGGTGTGGAAGAAAAGAGGAGAGGTACAGAGCTTTCCTGGCATGAGTTCTCTAAGGAGTTTCATCTTAAATTCTATCCACCCACTTTTCTTAATGAGAAAATCAGGCAGTTACAGAATATCAAGCAGGGGAACATGACAGTTACTGAGTATGAAGCGCTTTTCACGCGGTTAGCGAATTTCTGTCCGCAGCTTGTTCCCGACAACATAGAAAGATGCAGAAGGTTTCAAGAAGGGCTAAGGCCAGAGATTCGGCATACAGTTTCTGCTACTAGTAGGAGAAATAGAGAGAACTTTGGTGAGTTTGTTGAAGCTGCTAGACAGGTTGAAGAATCTGTGAATGCTGATAAGGTGCCTGAGTCTAAGAAGAGATCTGCAGATTTCAGTAGAGGACAGTCCAGTAGTGGATACAGAGGTGGAGGTAGAGGGTTCTTTTCTAAACTCGGACGTGGCTTTAGTTGTTTCAATAGACAGAGATCTGAGGATGTTGCTTCTTCTAGAGGCAGAGGGGGATACAACCCAGGGAGATGGGGCAGTGCCGCTAGTAGACAGTCTTCTGGGTCGTCAATGTCGATGACAGGTCCCCAGAAACAAGAGATACCGCCATGTGACAAATGTGGAAAACTACATTCTGGTCCGTGTTGGGGTGCAAGTTGTTTTGTTTGCGGACAAGTAGGACATTTCAGAAAAGAATGTCCTCAACTTCGACAAGCCGCATCGCAAGCTTTCCAGCCTCAGTACAATGATGTTCCGAGTTCTTCTGTGGCTTCTGGTTCTAGAGGTGGTGGAGTACCTAGTGGTAGGAGTGGTCAGAGAGGACAGCGTGGCAGAGGGAGAGCTTCAGCACGTTTCTTCTCTTTGACACCTCAGGAAGGTATAATCTCTTCACAAGTCGTTACAGGAGAGATGTTTTTGTTTAATAGTATACCAGTTTCAGTTTTGATAGATCTGGGTGCTACTCACTCTTTCATACAACGTTCTTTAGCTGGTAAACTTAATCTGTTAACTCAAGAGTTGGCAGATGAGTTAGTGTTGAGGGTTCCACTAGGTGGACCAACAGTTTTATCCGAGTCTTGTCCCGGATGCTTGTTATCTTTTGCAGGTTACACCTTTGCTGCTAATCTCATACCCTTGGATGTAAATACTTTTCAAGTCATCTTGGGTATGGATTGTCTTGAGACATATCGAGTGCAACTCGATTGTTGGAAGAAGGAAGCTACCTTTCAACTAGGGGAATTTTCTTGTGTCTTTACTGGAGACAGGAAAGTTCTGCCTACGTGCATAATATCAGCTGTTGTAGCTGATAAGATGTTACAGAAAGGATGTGAAGCGTTCCTTGCTCATGTGATTGACACCAGAGCAGAGAAGAGCACCGCCAGTGTTTATGATGTGCCCGTGGTTTGTGAGTTTTTTTATGTTTTTCCAGAAGATTTGCCAGGCCTACCTCCTGTCAGAGACTTGGATTTTGAAATTCAGATATATCCAGGTAGTCATCCAGTAGCACTGCCAGCCTATAGAATGGCACCTGCAGAGTTGAAAGAACTCAAGGTGCAGTTGCAGGAGTTACTAGATAAGGGTTTCATTAGACCCAGTTCCTCACCATGGGGTGCTCCAGTCCTGTTTGTTAAGAAAAAGGATGGTACCATGCGTCTCTGTATATATTACAGGCAACTGAACAAGATCACTATAAAGAACAAGTATCCATTGCCGAGAATAGATGATCTGTTTGATCAGTTGCGTGGAGCGACGATCTTCTTTAAAATAGATTTGAGATCTGGATATCATCAGCTCAGAATAAAGGCTTCTGATATTCCCAAGACGGCTTTCAGAACCAGGTATGGGCATTATGAGTTTTTGGTCATGTCATTTGGGCTGACCAATGCCCCAGCAGCCTTTATGGATATGATGAATCAGATTTTCAAACCGTTCCTAGATCAGTTTATTGTAGTCTTTATAGATGATATTCTGATCTATTCTAGAAATAATGAGCAGCATGAGCAACACCTGAGAATGACGTTGCAGTTGTTGAGGCAACATCAGCTGTATGCTAAGTTTAGCAAGTGCGAGTTCTGGTTGGCTGAGGTAGCATTTCTTGGACATGTCATCTCGAGAGATGGAGTTAGTGTTGATCCTAAGAAAGTTGATTCTGTGCTTCAGTGGGAACGGCCAAAGACTCCTACTGAGATTAGAAGTTTCTTAGGATTAGCAGGCTATTACAGAAGATTTATACAGAACTTCAGTGCATTAGCATCACCATTGACACGTTTGACGAGGAAGAATGCACCGTTTGTTTGGTCTGATAACTGTGAGAAGAGTTTTCAGATCTTGAAGAGGAAGTTGACTTCCGCACCAGTGTTGGTTTTGCCAGAAGCAGAAAAAGGTTATACAGTGTTCTGTGATGCTTCCAGGAGAGGCTTGGGCTGTGTACTGATGCAAGAAGGTAAAGTTGTGGCTTACGCATCTAGACAGCTTAAGAAGAACGAAGAGAATTACCCTACTCATGATCTAGAATTAGCTGCTATAGTTCATGCTCTTAAAATATGGCGTCACTACCTGTATGGTGAGACTTGCCAGGTATTTACAGACCATAAGAGCCTGAAGTATATCTTCACTCAGAAAGATTTGAATTTGAGACAGCGCAGATGGCTTGAGCTGATTAAAGATTATGATGTGACAATCGATTACCATCCTGGTAAAGCGAATGTTGTAGCCGATGCCTTGAGTAGAAAGTCAAGTTTAACAGCTAATGCATTTTCTATGGCATGTTTCAAGAGAGACTTGCTTGTAGATATGCGAAAATTGAACTTGGACTTGGATGTGACTGGACAAAGTGGGTTGATTGCTCAGATGCAAGTCATACCTACTTTTTATAATCAGATTAAGGATTTACAGCAGAGTGATGATGAGTTGTGGCAAATCATGCAGGATATGTCAGAAGGTAAGAGAACAGAGTTCAGGTTTTCTGATGAAGGCGTGTTGTATCTTCATGATAGGTTGTGTGTACCTGGAAACAGTGAGTTGAAAGAGCAGATTCTTGAGGAAGCACATACTTCTATGTATGCTATGCATCCAGGTAACACAAAGATGTACAGGAACCTCAAAGAGCTGTACTGGTGGTCTGGTATGAAAAAGGATGTGGCTGAATACGTGGCTAGGTGCGGGGTGTGTCAGCAAGTTAAGGCTGAGCATCAGAAACCTGCTGGTACTTTGCAGTCGCTTCCTATACCAAAATGGAAATGGGAACACATCACGATGGACTTTGTGGTAGGATTACCCAGGACGCCTAAGGGTTCAGACTCGATATGGGTGATTGTGGATAGGCTAACTAAGTCTGCTCACTTTCTTCCTGTCAAGTCAACCTTTGACGTTCCAAAGCTGGCCAAGATTTATGTGGACGAGGTAATCAGATTACATGGGATTCCAGTTTCCATTATTTCTAACAGAGATCCTAAGTTTACATCTAGATTCTGGAATTAGTTACATCATGCGTTGGGCACAAGGTTGAGGTTCAGTACAGCGTTTCACCCGCAGACAGATGGTCAATCTGAGAGGACCATTCAGACCCTCGAGGACATGCTGAGAGCATGCGTGCTACAGTTTAGAGGCAACTGGGAAGAACACTTAAGCCTCATGGAGTTTGCATATAATAATAGTTACCATTCTAGCCTTGGAATGGCTCCATATGAAGCTCTTTATGGCAGGAAGTGTAGATCGCCGGTTTGTTGGTACGAGGTGGGTGAGAAAGAAATCCTTGGACCTGAGCTAGTTGATGTGACTACAGAGAAGATATCTGTGATCAAGGAGCAGTTGAAAGCTGCTCAGGACAGACAGAAAAGTTATGCAGAGAGACGACGTCGACCTCTTGAGTTTGAGGTTGGCGACGAGGTTTACTTGAAAGTTTCACCGTGGAAGGGAGTGCTGAGGTTTGGCAAGAGGGGTAAGTTGACCCCTAGGTATATGGGTCCATATCCTATTGTTGAGAGGATTGGACCTGTAGCTTACAGGTTGGATTTGCCGTCTGAGTTAGCAAATCTTCATGATGTCTTCCACGTGTCTATGCTGAAAAAGTGTCATCCCGGTGCAGAAAAGATTGTAGATCCAGAACCGGCGCAGCTTAGAACAGATGTGTCCTATGAAGAAGGACCAGTGCAGATAGTTGATCACCGGATCAAAAAGCTTAAGAACTGTGAGTTATCCTTAGTGAAGGTTTTGTGGAGGAATCACAATATAGAGGAAGCTACATGGGAGCTTGAATCAGAAATGTGTAACAAGTTTCCTTTTCTCTTTTAGGAATTTCGGGACGAAATTCTTATAAGGGAGGGAGATTGTTATGACCCACGTTTCGTTTTACCAGTAAGTACCTTGGTTAGTGCATAATTGAACTAGTTATGTTGAGATGAGTACTTGCTTTTGTTAATAGTGTTTGGAGCTTTGAGCTAGTGTTAATGTATCATTAGCCTGTTTTCTTGTCCTGAGGTTGAGGACAAGTTTGTGCTTAATCCGTTGCCGAAGAAATCATGTGAAACCGACCTACGAGTAAAAAGATATAAGCTTTTTAGTATGCAGGGACCTATGTGTAATTTCGGAAAGTTTCTGGGCAATTTACATCCGGCCCCCCTGGGCGCCCTTCCTTATCCTTTCATTCAGTTTTTCCTTTTTAACTCTTTTAACCGACTTTGGAATGAACGATAGTTCATTTCCTTCGGTTGCCGCTTGGGAAAGACAGAGAAGAAGAAAGGGAGAGAGAGCAAGCTAGAGGAGAAGCTAGGCAACCCAGCTCCTTCCTTCTCCGTTCTTCTTCGATTTCTTCATCTTCTCCAGCCAAACCAACCGGCTGCATCATCTTCTTCTTCCTCACCTTCTTCTTCCTCCTACAGCCATGAAGAAGACGACCATGGAGATGGTCTAGGGAGCGAACGGTGCTTTCCCCTCCGTTCTTTCTTCTTGCCAAGTGCTTGCTAGGTCAATCTGAAGCTATAGGAGTGATTCGGGTAAGAATCGTCCACCGAATCGACCCCAATCGTCTCTTTTATTTCTGCAATTTCCGCCCCTGTGCAGGTTGCACGGCGTGCAAATCTGTTTTGCATGGCGTGCAACATTGCAGACAGCTGATTTAGGGAATTCCGTTTCTGCGCAGGTGCACGGCGTGCAAAGTCAGTTTGCACGGCGTGCAAAGTTACAGATAGCGGAAATGAGTTTCAGCCCAGGTGCACGGCGTGCAAATCAGTTTGCACGGCGTGCAAATCAGTTTGCACGGCGTGCAAGGTCAGATTGCACGGCGTGCAAAGGTGCAGAAAAGAAAAATAGAAGTGCACTGAAGGTGCACGGCGTGCAGCCCAGGTGCACGGCGTGCACGCTGCTGTAAAGGGAAGAATTAGGCGTGTTTGTGGACGTTTTTCGGTGTATACGAACACACCGAAGTGGGTGAGTAGTAGTTCATTTAGAAATCATTATTTAACTCAATTTAAGTGCTTAATTGCTTTAATGTCAGTTGGTATAACTTCTAAACAGCTTACCACAAACAATAGTTTATTATAGATTCAATAGAACTTGAGATACGGAATATGATTGATGAAAAAGATGGAATATCCTGTTTTACAGTTGTAATGCATATGCTGAATAAAGATGGTTGATTAGCAATGATATATATATGAAAGTAAAAGAGATGTTTAGAATGTGAAATAAGTTTGAAATGTGATTTTCCTGTTTAAATGATTATATGTTAATCGGTTAATAGACTTAGGTGCCCTAACACCGTAGAACCCCTTCTGAGAGGTCTGCATCCAGGGGGGTGAAACTCGTGTTCAACATCAACGCGTGCGATGTCACGGTGGCACGAGGATGGAAAGGCAGTGTTCAACAATAACGCGTGCGATGTCACGGTGGCACTGGAGTAAATAGGGGTTATTCAACAACAACGCGTGCGATGTCACGGTGGTAACCCGGTAAGACTCTCCGCCTGTGTGCTCAGGTTTGAGGAGGAGTCTAGAGTTCACTCTTTTGAGAGTACAGTGAGGCCGATGAGCCTGAAGGCCGATGAGCCTGAGAGTCCTGCAGCAGACCAGGGATGATAGTCAGACTTAGCATTTCCCGGGTGTGTCGCTAAGTCTTGTACGGTGGGACCGTAGTTTGCTACGGATCTTTATATGCATAGTACACTGCATATATTTAGGGCATAATAATAATAATAATAATAATATGAATAAGTAATCATATAGGACACAGTGAATTTACTTAACTGTTTGTTTACCTGAAATATCTGTTGATGCTTAGAAATGTGATTATTATCTGTATATCGGCCTTGTTATTAGAACTGCTTTGCTTAGTTCTGCATTTATGTTTTATTTCAATTTATGAATCTGATGAGTTGTTTAGTGATAGCTAAATGAAAAGCTATTCACTGAGCGAGTAGGCTCATACCTCTACTCAAAACATTTTCAGGTCAGCATCAGCATCAGGAATCAGAAGGATCGTTTCATCCTAACGCCTAGTTCATAGAAGGTTTGTAGTTAGTCTAGTTAGAGGTCTCTTAGTCCTTTCCCCTCGGTCCTTGGGACATGGTGTGGGTGAGAGAGAGTGTGTATGTGTAATGTGTATAAAGATGTAAATTAACTGTTATGTTTACTTTATGTTGAATAATGTAATTTGTTGTAGACTTTGTTTATATCTCCTGTCAGTTTAAATAGAAATGCTTCCGCAGTTTACTTTGTTTAGTTTACAGCCTAAATCAGGTTATCTTTTTAATGTCTTTAAGATGTTTTAAAAAGTGATGGATGGTTTGGCTTGTGCGTAAATTTCTTTGTCGCACCTTAATCTCGGGGTCTGTGGTTAGTGTGAGATTGGGGTGTGACAATAAGGGTCGAACTAAATGTTGATAGACTAACCATTACCAACTACAAAGTTGATAAGTGGAATCAAACTATCTCTAGCACAAATGAGCTGGTTGAAAAACTAAGAAAAGGCTCGATTGGTATCCATATACCAAATGGAATAATGGGCTAAGTACTTTTCATGGATACATCTTACCCATAGATAATCTTTCTTGCAAGCGATGTTCCAAAAAATAAGCAGGGCAGCATCTTTGATAGTGTCTTTGATGGACTTAATGATGAGACCATCTTCCTCCTTAGGTGCAATGACCTTGATTCATTTAACTAAGTGAGTATTACCCTTCTTCTTAGAGCTCCCACAAAGAGAATTCTAAAGAGTTTTTAAATTTCACTAATCATAGAGCAAGGAATAGAGAATCTAAAATACCAATAGAACAGATAACAAAGATCATAGACTGGATAAACTCAAGTTTTCCTTCTAGGGACAACATAGTTGACTTCCATTCATCTAGTTCGACTTGATCCTATCAAGTTAAGGGGCACATAAATCTTTCTTCAATCTCCCAATAGACATGGGAATACCAAGGTACCAGTGAGGCAACCAACCTTCATCAATTTTCAAAATACATCAAATAAGGCTTTTATCAACATCACAACTATAAAACATTGAGCTTTAGAAGGATTGTTGGTATGTATGCCCAGAGATCCAATCATATGATGATTGGAATGTGGATTTTATAATATTAAAGGTAATTTTATCTATTATGTTTGTCTCAATCATGAGATTATGACACATACATAGTAGATGTCTAAAGAATGATGTTACTTGATGATGTATGTCTTCAAGTACATGACTTGAACAATGAGACCATACGAATGTTAAGAGTACATACATTCTTCTTATCTCCCTAGTCAGATATTATTGTAGAAGCAAGATAGACAACAATAATACATAAAACTAGTGTGTGTGTTGATTGATGAAAGAGTCCCATTAGTCATGATATATCATATCAAGTCAAGCACACAGATTCATGTTAGAGAACAATGCAACGAACATACCCACCATGAGAGTGATACATGGAGACCATGGAATGGTATTCAAAATCATATCTCCTTGTGATAGTGATGATTGTGGTTCTTAGACTTGAATTCACTACATTCATCATGTGATGTTCGGTATCCTTTAACATTATCCAACATAACCTTGAATAAATATTGACATAACAGCAATGATTGGGTAGCCGTAACACATGGGGATTGAGTGTGAGTGATGTAGATGAAATTTGTGCCTCCTACAGGGCATTGATATCTAGGGCCTCTTGATAAGAGAGACTGAGAAATGTACGATCGTACTCATGTAATTCAATATGTGATATGTGATATGTGAACTCATATGCATCTCAGACAGACTGCTCTAGTTCAAGGAACATGAATTAAATTCGAGAGGATGATGATTCATTCCTTGAGTTCAATCCAAATAATAGAAACAAAGGAACTATATAATCACAGTAACATTAGTCACATATTGTAGGCCGAAGTTGTTCTCAAACTTTCTAAATTACTTGGGTAGCAATGATGTGTTCCTAGACACCACTCTTTGCTTGTGATGTCATAATTTTGTTATGGACATTCACTTCCAACATAATTTTGTACCTATAGGGTCACACACATATGAATGCACTTGGATTAAAAGAGTATATTCATGAATGATGTTTAATTTGATTACTAAAGGTGTTTAGGTATTCCATTAAACAAATGAGGTTCAAAATTGGCTGACTGGACTTTGAACCAACTGGTTCAAGTGTTGAACCGATCAATTAGAGTGTCAGGTCAATTGGAATCAACATTGGCTGATCAATGGTTGAACTAGGGAGTGAGATGGCCAATTCACATAGTGAACCAATTGGTTCACATATCCCAATAGACCAATTCATTAGATGAACTGCCTGGTTTGGTTGCTAATTCAATTGGATCAAGGATTGGTGTTGATATCGTGTTTGGCATTAATCATGCATTGATTACCAATTTGATTCTGAATAAGAAACTGTATGAACCAACCGATTCACTTAGAGAACCAACTGGCTGGCTCACCAGTCGACTGGTTGGGTGTGCAAACCGACCAGTTCATTGTGTGTAGGTTCTAGAAAATTTGTAAATTTGACCTTTTTGACTCCGGCAATGATTGGGAACCCTCTCCCATCCTCTCCTATAAATAGAGGGGTACTGGGGGCTTCCTAGACATGACAATTTCCTCTGACAGTTTGTTTTCCTCTCTAGTTGTGGTAATCGATAGAGATCTTAAGAAAGTCCTACTCGATAAAGGGAGGGATAGCAAGGGAGAGACAATTGCAGGAGAGTGAATCAATCCTAGTAGATTGATGTTTGAAAGGGATATCTCCTTCATGTTGTCTCTAGTAGCGTAAAATAGAGTTTTTGATGGTCCGCGTGGACTACTCTAGAGGCGGGAGGCCATTGTATGCTTCTAGGAGGAGATCATCAGTCGATATATGTGGTGTTGCACCAGAGGCCGGTGAAGACGATTGTTCGAGTGATGCTACTGAAGGAGCATGTTGCTGCCTAAAGAAGAAGCCAATGCTACTATAAGGGTAGTGTTGCTAGACTTGCTCTAGGACCAGGTATAATCGTATACACTTTCCTTTCTAGATACATTATTATTGATGCGATTTTGATGTTCTAGAAAATGGACATTTAATTTTTTTCCGCTACCTAGATTTACGTTCAATGTCCCTACAGTGGTATCAGAGCCACGTCAATTTACAATGTATCTAGGATTTAAATAGATATGATCAGATTTAATTTTTATTGTTTTATTGTATATGGTGCGAACATTAAAATGATCAGTGTGGATATCCAATTAAATTCCACATACGACTCAACAAATTAATATATATATATATATATATATAGAGAGAGAGAGAGAGAGAGAGTATCAGGTTAGAATACACTTGAGTGTACAGTTCGCACACTACACTGAAGCGGTGATTACATATGTGGACCATTTTTTGACAAATCCAAACCATTTATATATATTGTTATAACAAATACATGCTACATGCAAAATTTGAGCTCATTTTGATTCTTCTAAGTCACTCTTTTATGATCAACAAAGTTGACGCACAAAACTAATTTAAACTGTATCATTTTTGTCACCTTTAGATACATGACCTATAAATGTCCAAATGAGCTCAAATTTTGTGTGTGGTATGTTCATAAGATACTTAATAAGATCAATGCTTTAGATTTTCAAAATAAATGTTGCATGATGGAAAACGTCTTGAGTGTATTCGTTCTATGCTACACTCGAGTGTATTCTAGCCTGACTCTTTCTCCCTCTCTCTCTCTCTCTCTCTCTCTCTCTATATATATATATATATATATATATATATATATATATATATATATATTATATATTTATATATATATATATGTATGTATGTATGTATGTAGGTATGTATGTATGTATGTATATAAATATATATATATATATGTAGTTTACATGCGTCGCCCTAAAATCAGTTTTGATGACAGATGTTTAGCATGGTTATGGACAATAACCCTACATCTGTGTGTGCATGGTTGTAGTTGTTTATTCCTATTGTTACTTGGCCTATGTATCGATCCTCTCTATTCCTTCCAAATGTAAATTAATTCTCTTCTACCTATTTCTCCTCGAATGTAACTCGAGGTTTCCCTTATGCAATGTAATAAAAAATAGGATAAGTTTTAATTTATGTTTTGATGTGAGATGGCGATCTACAAAAGGCGATCTAATAGACTTGTGAGACAAATCGATCGACTGGAGGATCGAGGAGGCCAGGTGACAAGAGGACAAACCGATTGACATGTGGCCCAAATGATCAGATGGAGGTGTCCAGACATCAGTTGAACCTAAAGACCAGACGGTTGTTTGAAGATCCCAACTGAGCAACCAAGAAGTGAGTCAACCAGTTTAAGAGTTGAACTGATCAACCTAGACTGGTTCAAGCACAAATCTTTACTAACAACAAGTTTTTTTTTTGCATATGATGTGGACCATAGGTGGTAGTAATTCATTGTGGCTCTAAGGAATTACAATAGTATGGTCGTAACCATCGCTAGTGTGTTTTAATTATTGCATGTTCTTGTTTGTGGTTATAGCATGTATATGATACTTATTATAAGTATGTGGTGATTAGATATGTATATGTATTTATAGATAAAATCCCTCAATATAAATATTAAGTCTTAGATGCTTTCCATTAGCAACACACATGAAAATCTTGATTGACTAAGCATGGGCACCCCAAGGGTGGTGCGTTGTCTATCTCGTGGAAGTGTGTTGGTGATAATGCGGGTCTGCCAGGTGGGGTGCATTATTATCATGTTGGCTTTAGGGTCAAGCTTAACTATGTAACCTTAATGAGATTAAGTACCCAAGGCATGCATCTAACTATGGCAAGGAGTTTCACATATCATCCATCCAAGAAATGCATATGATGCAATTGATAAAACTTGCCTACCTTAACCATTGACTATGGACACTAGCGTTAGCCGGGTAATAGTTGAATTGTTTTGGATCTTGGCTTACTAGAAGATTTTATGCTTCAAACTTATGAATTAATACATGAGGGTTATCAATTTGAATAAAATAGGGGGAGTGATAACTAATTAAAGGCCTAATTAATATTGTTCACTTGCCAAATCAAACAAATAAAAACTGTTTTGAAAAGTTGCAAAATTTCTTTTGTAGACAAATACAAACACGTTATTATTATGATCAATCCTTAAGAAGGACAAAACTAAAAGGGATTGACTTGTACATCTAGTTAAGGACTTTGAAAAGTGTTCTCAATAATAAGAGAAAGCTCTATGTCCTTGAAGACCACATCCAGAGAAACCCACTCCAAATGTTCCTAAGGCTAAAATGGATGCTTACTGGAAGCATGCCAATGATGCCATATAATTTTGAAACCTTATGATATGATGTATGAACTATGAGTTGCTTGAGCATCATGATAACATGTACATTCTTGAGATGGTAACACATCTTAAGAATCATGTAAAGCAAACAAGGTACAATGTCTCCAAAGCATTGTTTGAGTGCAAACTGACAAAGGGAGGTATAGTACAGCCTCATGTGCTCAATATGATTGGGTATGTAGAGTAACTAGGATTTCTCTTAGGTCAAAAGTTGACCATGGATATGATCCTACAAAATGTTTCTTGATTTATATAATCAGTTTATCAAATGCTTGGCATGTTAATGCCAAAACTAGGAAGAATAGGGACAAATATGTGATGGTGATCAGTGGAAGTGAGTCCTAGGGCAAAGGCAAGGCCAAGCAGAGTTCTGAGTCCAAGATGAAGTCAAAGTTTTCTGCACTCAAAATATGGAGAATGGTAAGTGCAAAAGGAATATGTGCTTGTCACTTAAATTTTTAAGAAAGTGCCACCATTGTCATCTGTCTAGACATTGGAAAGGAACTATCCTCTTTATAGAAAATCTCAGGAAGAAAATGGAGATAGAGATCTCTACTTTAGGACCTCAGAAGAATTAAGCTAGAACTGTGCAAAGAAAGGGTTGCTACCACTACAGTTTGAAGTTGTCATTCATGGGTACATAATTGAATTGGTGAATTGCTATCAAGTGCCTGTCATTGATGAAAACATCATGTATCTTGTATGGACAAGAATAAATTGATGTTTAAAAGATGAGATCTTTTTGGCAATGTCCTATGTCTTATAAACCATACTTGATCATTGTAGAGACAATTGTGTATGACACATATATTAAATGACTTGATGACTCAAACAATAAGTACCTATACTTTTGTCATATAGAGCGCATAAATGGGAAACACAAGAGTCGTGGAATCTCAAGGAGAAACACAAGCAATTGTGGAATCTCAAGTTCCTCATGTAACACACAAGAGTCGTAGTTCTAGTAGAACACACCTTGAGATTGAAATATTATGACATCTTATGGATTAAAAGGTAGTGAGTTGGTCATATATGATGAGTCAACAACTAACTAGAAGCTATTAAGGAACCAAAGTCTAAGAATAGGATTGAGGCCATAAGATCCAAGATAGAGTCCATGCAAACCAATAAGGTATGACCTTGGTGGAACCATCTAAAGGGGTAAAACCCATAGGGTGCAATTGGGCCTTTAAGAAGAAGACTGTGAGAACTCATTACACTAAATGAGATTACTCAAAACATAAAACACAATCAATCACTAATTAATCACATACCCAAAAATATGGGTAAATTAAAACTGATTTCAACGTCAGCACCCCCTCTAAAACATTTGCATAAGAGCCCAACATCTTTCTTATATCCATACTATGCCAAGAATTTGATACAAATTGTTCTATTGCCTTAGCCACAACATATATACACATGAGAACAACATTCGTATATGCCACACAACAAACATTCACATGCTAACAAAATTTCAATTCATTTGAAACACCATATACAAACTTTTCTTGCACGAACCTGAGAGTACATGGGTAACTCTAAGACACACTAGACATCTAATCAACTTTCTCAAAGATTCATTACTATAGCTCCTCTTTGCTTCCACATGTTTGTTTTCGTCACTTCTGATTACCTAAAAAAATGTGGTGAACGACAAAGGTGAGACCCATGTCCCAACAAGAGATATAACTTCCAACAATGTTTATTGATTACAACATTTTTAAGTAATTAAGAAATTAAGTAGTTTAATCAAATATAACAAATAAGTGTAGCAGCACTGATGATTAGCAAAATACATAAAAGAGTAGATAATAACTATCATCATTAGCCAGACTATCATCCTTTATCTTATTGACAATATAAGCAATTCATTAGCATATGCAAGTCTAGCATCATGAGCAAGTCTAGTAACATAGAATCTCTATCATTATGAATAAGTCTAGCCACATAAGCATAGCTAAAAACATTAGCATGTCTAATAGGTTGAACATATCAACATCATAAAAAGAGCTAACAACATAAGCACAACTATCTAGATAAGCATGATTAGCAGTATATGCATCTCTAGTTACAAAGGCATGGCTAGCATGCTAAACATAACTAACAACATGAGATAGCTAGCATCATGATTATAATATGCAGTAGCAGTATAGTTATCAACATAATCATGGCTACTATATGTACGCATCTACAATCTTAAGCATATCCACAACATAAGTATATCTACTATCTCTTAATTGCACTAAGCATCATCTTTATGTAAAGATAACAAACAAGGGTTATCATCCAATGTGAATCGTCGTGTATAACCCTAAAAAATGTGCTACATGACTGTATTACATCTTTTATTATGCCATGGGGAGTTTGAATCGTACCATTCAAAGTCCAACTGACCCCTGCAAAGGGAAATTTGGTTCCGTACAAGATCTAGGAGTGCCAATATCCTAAGATCTCTTCCCCTCGATTAGTTCGAATAAAAAGGCAGTGACATATTAGTCAAAGATATCACCACAAAGACATATAGTCAAGCTGCTAACCACTAGTCTGCCCTTGGTACAGGTCACGACACTAGAAACTAGGGTATACAAAACCCTCTAATCTAAGGTAGAACCATAGTTTTCCTCAATCACATCAGGTTATAATCACTGAGACACGACCGCAGCAATTTTCAATCACATCAGATGTATGAGGCATGACCATAGCCAACCTCCACAATCTACATTGTGGATAACAAGGATATATCCTCAACCTACCACCCCCACATACTCAATAGTATGCTCTCCAAGTTTCCCTTAGGAATACTCGTTTCACCATCTAGTAAGTTCTGACACTGAAGATGGTTCTACGGAATAGGGCACTACATGATTATAGTTGCTCTTGATTAGTTATGCCAATTGGGTGAATTAAGGCTGCATCAAACAAGTGGACATACAAACCCTAATTCACTTCTAGAAAGCATATAAATATCAAAATTTGAAAAGATATAAAACATATGAAACATAATTTCTCATCTCATCATCACATGGTACCATTTACTTGCCATTCATGAGCCTACACTAGTCATCATACTATCACAAGATATAAATCCTTTTCACAATATCACAGGGTATCAACCCTTATCAACATAAGAGGATTACACCTCATTCAGGGCTCAACCATGACCAAAGGTCATTAAGATGATCATACTATTCCCTATAAGATCATCATTATCTTTACATGCCTTATAACAAGGATCAACAACATCACTTACATATAATACACTAGATCAGCACAATATTGCATTAATGAGCTAGGAGATATTCATAAACAATCATAGCAGGGTTATATTAACATTAAGAACATTCCTTTATTACATCACATGCAAGGAATCTAGATATGATTAACCCTCATCATATTCATAATGCACATGTTTCACATAAGCAAGTATCAACCATGTGGCTATGACAACCACCAATTAACACATTAAGGTTATGATCATGTTAAGGAGGTTATTTTACCATCATGCCATCATATAATAATGTTAAACATGAATACTCATCTTTATCTATTTGCATTAGAGTTGGGTTCAACAAGATAAATTATATTAATGTTACTAATCAGCACTTATACCCAAACCCTAACTCATGGCATCCCCATTGTATCATAGATGCATAAGGTGAAGCATCACCATCACATTCCATATTATTCTCAAGTATGAACCCACACATAAATCAAGGTGTAACCATTGGGTTATAGCATACTAGGGTTTCAACAACATTAACATAGTACTTCATGATTGTATTAGTCATTCAAGGACTATTCATACCCAATTACCATCATTTAATTATATTAAAGCTAGGTATAACAAGTTATACCTCATTAGGGTTACATATCAACACAATATGATTATCATCTCTTCTATTCCAATGAGTGAATAGGTAAGAGTACCTTATTAAGGGTAACCCTCCATTTGTTCCATCATTATTCAACCCATATCACCATACCACAATGTCACCCAGAACTATTGGATGTTTAAAAGGTAAGACCATTGGTTGTTTACATAAGTAAACACCTTGGATAAACCACCTATGAATTCCTTTATTTGTTCTATATAAAGATTCACCATCTAACCCTAGACATCCCTTGATTAACAACACAAAAAGTTCCACTAAGAGTGGGGTAAAACCCACAATTGACTGTTCATTTAAAACAAGCCATCCGTTGTCAACAAGTAAGCTCCTTAAGTTGATCATATAAAGGAAACCATATAAATCACATTATTAGGACCAACATATTACATTGTCCATAATTCCACTTTATTGGAGGAATAAACATTATATCTTAACCATTGGGTCAAGTTCATATATTAAAACTATCAATTACAGTATAGGTCTGACCATTGCATCAAGTTACACAAGAAACCATTGGTTTAAGGCTTAATTGATGATACAACTATATAATTAACTCACCATAGGTTTTGGAGACCTGATCCACCATCATTAGTGACCATTAAGTCACCATAGGTTGTTAGATCATCACTATATTCGTTAATCAGCATCAAATATCAAACTAATATCACCATTGATTGATAGCATCATTAGGGTACTTAGTTGTTAATCACTAGGCTTCTAATTAGGCCAAAACATGACCTAAGGGGGTGAACATTAGTTGACACCCTTGGTTACCACCATCCATTTTCATGAAGACAACACCATAGGGTTGTTGCAATGGTACCATCATCGAGTCATGGGTTTATATAAGAAATCGGCTTAAAACCCTAAAATTGACCATTGGTTGATAGGTGCTTAGCACCATAGGTTGTCAATCCCACCTGATCCAAGTCATATTATACCTTAGGAATAATGTACACATGATCACAGGTTCATCTATAACTAAAATCAGAACAGGGAACATTATAAAAAAAAATCAGAACATGGAACATTATAAAAATCAAAATCCAAGTCAAGCATAGCTTTTTAGTGCATGGATCATCATTTTCAAGCAAGAACATGATCTAGAAAGCTTATAGAAAGCAATCAACGTGGAGCAAGTTATAAAACTTGCCTGTAATGAGAAGATGAAACCCTAAACAAAAGAAATCTCGAGCATGTAGGGTAGAAAATCCAAACATAACCTATGAACTCGTCAATCTAGCACCTTTCTTCATCAAATGAGCAAACCCTAAGCATAGGGAGCAAGAAAGGTAGGGTTTTAGAGCATTAGAGCCATTTCTACCATGGAACAGCAAAGTTCCGACCTGAAGCAAGGTCTAAGAAAGGATAAGAGAAAGACAAATGGAGAAGGAAGGAATAAAATAACTTGCCTTGGTTGAAATCCCTAGAAGATGACCTTGGAAACCCTAGGTAGCGCTAAATAGAGCTCTAGGAGACCTTCTTCTCCAAAAAGAGGTTGTCTTCTACCTTAGAGCACTTGGTTCTGCAGAAAAACAGAGTGGAGTCATTTCTCCAGGTTATAGGAAAGAGGAATCAAGCAATGTTTAGTACTTGGGCAAGGAAGAGGTAAATATAGCCCATGGATAAGGATGGGAGCAAGCATGAGGTGTAAAAGTACCGTCCCCATGTTTCTATGGCCTTAAACTATTAAGAATATACAAACACACACACACGAAGCACCCACACCATCCTTATAGACCTTCTTATCTTTCCTTTGTCGAATTTCCCAGCCAATCACATAATTCATTAGTTGATAGCTACTAAAGGTAGCTCATGTGTGAAGGGGTAAACTCTAAAATATCCTTAGAGAAAACAGCTTCAAACAAAGGATTAAATAGGTGCCCCATGGCTCAACAAAATCATTAATGATGAGAAAATATCCAAGGAACATAATGCAAGTGATAAATTGCAACCTCTCAATTGGCTAAATTGTAGAAAATTCCAAAATGTGCATAAAATTGCATAACTTGCTCAAACAGTGTCCAAATTGGACCAAATTTGAAACTTAAGCTTGGCTTATGATTTCAAAGCATATCACAAGATTATATTAGTATTATAAGAATTCAATAATGATAATTAAGCTTATTCAACTCATCAAGCAAGTTTAGGGGCCTTACAACTATAAACTCCTAACAAGGATTTCATCCCTGAAATCCAAGGTAAACAAAGATGGGTACTTCCTTTGCACCTCATCCTATTACCTTCACATGGTTACTTGCATATAATGGAGATGTCACATCATTCATACATATATCCTCTTGGGTTAGCACAAAAACCCCCACCTAAGAAGACATTCTCAATATGGAATGTAGAAACTTGTTGTGTCATCTGTACAACTCTAGTAGTAATGTTCAACTTTAAATTCTAGCTATCATACTAAAATTATATCTATTGTATCAATACATTACTCAAAAGTCATACTTTCTAGCTTTTTACCAATCATGACATGTGTCACATACCATTACTTGAAGCATATAAAAAAAGAAGGTGATGTATCCATCCTTTTTTTCTTTTTCTAGATACACTGAAACTGGAACGCTTGTCAGTTCTTTTTCAGCATCAAAAGAAATGCTGACGCTGGCACCTGTCATTCCATACAAGGAAACATCATTCCTAGTCAACCTTGTTAGGGGTGAAACAAAAACACTATCTTCACCTTACTAGGATTTACACAACCTACTTAGAAGACATATCATGATCCCATAAAGAAATTTAATCAACCCCATCTCACTCTTGTTCAAATTATCTCATAACTATTGCTACTTGGGAAACCCTAAGGTTTTTGAAGAAATATTAATCATATTTTTGACCATATTTGAAATACTTTGACATGTCATTGTTCACAGCTTGATATAACTTGTATGACATGACTAGAACACTATGTCCCTCATATTCATAAATTCTATTTGTACATTGGTTAGTCTAAAGGACATAACTCTAAACTCATCTTGGTCATGTGAATTATGTCATACAATCTAACTCTTATGAATTGATATTTTATCATAGGTTTATCTTAAAGGAACACGGTATCACATATCTATTAACCAACAAACCATCTATCCTTGATAGTGGTCTTGCTCAGCTATCACTGAACCATACACAACATTATAGAATCACTTTTATTTTTCCTTCCAAACAACATTTAGAGGGTCATCATCAACTCTCTCCCCCTCTCTCTACGGAAGAGGAATACTTGGAATGTTCATTTACTAAACATCTCCAACCTTCACATATTTCTCATATTATTAATACATCTTGGATACTAGGATTCATTACCTTGTTATCCACCTTATGTGCTAAAAGCAACTCACATCCTTATATCATCTACTTTTACCAACATAACAAATATCAAGACATATAAGAGGAGTCTTCCTAATTATTGGAAGGCTCAAAAGAAAATTCATCACAAATTTTATGAACTTGGAACCATAGTCCAAACAACCATATGCTATAATAAGCTATCCACCTTCATGTTTACAACGAATCCACACATACCAAGTGGCAATGATCCACTTGAAAGTTGTGCCCTGGAAAGGAAAGACACAAAGGGAAACACACTTCCCACATCATAGCAACATTGTTCAAGGTCACTAGCAAAAAGGTAACCAATTCTATTTTTATTATGCAAGTTACAAATTCTTATGTATCATTTTACCTTTTTCATTTCAGGTTCCTTGCTATTATCATAGGAATCATCATGATTAACATATTTCATTACTCCTTCCTAGATGACTATTTATCGCACTTGGTATGTTCTCTTATTTTATTAGGTTTTTCAACCATTTATCGATAGGTAAATCATCATATTCCACATTTTCTTCACTAAATCGGGATCATCTCCCTTAATTTCCTTCACATGACATGCTAATTTTTCATTAACACTTTCTTACAGACATAGGTTGGTCTGAGATTAACTCAGGTTCCACCTTATTTCTTTGTCATTGTTCCCATTCATCTTCTCATTTTGAACTTTTTATAGGAGTTCTCTCTATCTTATGTGGATTTCATACCATGATTTACTTTATAAGCATAGACTTGTTTGTCTTTTACTTTATAATCTTCTGGAATAACATCTTCAAGAACTCATCTTTCTGGAATCACATCACACGATATAAACCCCTATCAACATAAGAGGATTACACCTCATTCAGGTCTCAACCATGCCCAAAGGTCATTAAGACCATCATACTATTCCCTGGAAGATCATCATTATATTTGCATGCCTTATAACAAGGCTCAACAACATCACTTACATATAATACACCAGATCAGCACAATATTTCATTAATGAGATAGGAGATATTCATAAACAATCATAGCAGGGTTATATTAACATTAAGAACATTCCTTTATTACATCAACATGCAAGGAATCTAGATATGATTAACCCTCGTCATATTCAAAATGCACATGTTTCGCATAAGCAAGTATCAACCATGTGGCAATGACAACCACCAATTAACACATTAAGGTTATGATCATGTTAAGGAGGTTATTTCACCATCATGCCATCATATAAAAATGTTAAACATGAATAATCATCTTTATCTATTTGCATTAGAGTTGGGTTCAACAAGATAAATTATATTAATGTTACTAATCAACACTTATACCCAAACCCTAACTCACGGCATCCCCATTAGATCATAGATGCATAAGGTGAAGCATCACCATCACATTCCATACTATTCTCAAGTATGAAACCACACATAAATCAAGGTGTAACCATTGGGTTATAGGATACTAGGGTTTCAACAACATTAACATAGTACTTCATGATTGTATTAGTCATTCAAGGACTATTCATACCCAATTACCATCATGTAGTTATATTAAAGCTAGGTATAACAAGCTATACCTCATTAGGGTTACATATCAACACAATATGATTATCATCCCTTCTATTCATATGAGTCAATAGGTAAGACTACCTTATTAAGGGTAACCCTCCATTTGTTCCATCATTATTCAACCCATATCACCATACCACAATATCACCCAGAACCATTGGATGTTTAAAAGGTCAGACCATTGGTTGTTTACATAAGTAAACACCTTGGATAGACCACCTATGAAGTCCTTGATTTGTTCTCTATAAAGATTCACCATCTAACCCTAGAAATCCCTTGATTAACAACACAAAAAGTTCCACTGAGTGTAGGGTAAAACCCACAATCGACGGTTCATTTAAAACAAGCCATCCATTGTCAACAAGTAAGCTCCTTAAGTTGATCATATAAATGAAACCATATAAATCACATTATTAGGACCAAAATATTACATTAGCCATCATTCCACTTTATTGGAGGAATAAACATTATATCTTGACCATTGGGTCAAGTTCATATATTAAAACCATCAATTACAGTATAGGTCTGACCACTGCATCAAGTTACACAAGAAACCATTGGTCTAAGGCTTAATTGATGATGAAACTATATAATTAACTCACCATAGCTTTTGGAGACCTGATCCACCATCATTAGTGACCATTAAGTCACCATAGGTTGTTAGATCATCACTATATTCGTTAATCAACATCAAATATCAAACTAATATCACCATTGATTGATAGCATCATTAGGGTACTTAGTTGTTAATCACTAGGCTTCTAATTAGGCCAAAACATGACCTAAGGGGGTGAACGTCAGTTGAAACCCTTGGTTACCACCATCCATTGTCATGAAGACAACACCATAGGGTTGTTGCAATGGTACCATCATCGGGCCATGGGTTTATAGAAGAAATCAACTTAAACCCTAAAATTGACCATTGGTTGATAGGTGCTTAGCACCATAAGTTGTCAAACCAACCTGATCCAAGTCATATTATACCTTAGGAATAACATACACATGATCACAGGTTCATATATAACTGAAATCAGAACAGGGAACATTATAAAAATCGAAATCCAAGTTAAGCATAGCTTTTTAGTGCATGGATCGTCATTTTCAAGCAAGAACATGATCTAGAAAGCTTATGGTAAGAAATCAACATGGAGCAAGTTATAAAACTTGCCTATAATAAGAAGATGAAACCCCACAAAGAATAAATCTTGAGCAGGTAGAGTATAAAATCCAAGCATAAGCTATGAACACATCCATCTAGCATCTTTCTTCATCAAATGAGCAAACCCTAAGCATAAGGAGTAAGAAAGGTAGGGTTTTAGAGCTTTAGAGCAATTTATACCATGGAGCAGTAAGATTCCGACCTGGAGGAAGTTATAAGAAAGGATAATAACAAGATAAACATAGAATAAAGATAAGAAAACAACTTGCCTTGGTTGAAATCCCTAGAAGATGACCTTGGAAACCCTAGGTAGGGCTAAATGGAGCTCTAGGAGACCTTCTTCTCCAAAGAGAGGTTGTCTTATACCTTAGAGCACTTGGTTCCACAGAAAAACATAGTGGAGTTTTTGATCCAGGTTATAGGAAAGATAAAGCAAGCAAAGTTTCGTACTTGGGAAAGGAAGAGGTAAATATAGCCCATGGATAAGGATGGGAGCAAGCATGAGGTGTAAAAGTAGCTTCCCCATATTTCTATGGCCTTAAACTATTAAGAATATACAAGCACACACACAATCAGCTCCCCCACTGTCCTTATAGACGTTCTTATCTTTCATTTGTCGAATTTCCCAGCCAATCACATAATTCATTAATTGATAGCTACTAAAGGTAGCTCATCCGTGAAGGGGTAAACCCTAAAATACCCTTAGAGAAAACACCTTCAAACCAAGGATTAAATAGGTGCCCCATGGATCAAAAAGCTCAAGAATGATGATAGAATATAAAAGGAACATAATTCAAGTGATAAATTGCAAAGAAAACCTCTCAATTGGGTAAATTGTAGAAAAGTCCAAACTGTGCATAAAATTGCATAACTTGCTCAAACAGTGTCCAAATTGGACCAAATTTGAAAATTAATCTTGGCTTATGATTTCAATGCATATAACAAGATTATATTAGGGTTTTGAGAATTCAATTATGATAATTAAGCTTATTTGACTCATCAAGCAAGTTTAGGGGCCTTACAACTATAAACCCCTAATAAGGATTTCACCCCCGAAATCCAAGGTAAATAAAGATGGGTACTTCCTTTGCACCTCTTCATATTACCTTCACATGGTTACTTGCATATAATGGTTATGTCACATAATTCATACATATCTCCTCTTGGGTTAGCACAAAAACCCCCACCTAAGAAGACATTCTCAATATGGAATGTAGAAACTTATTGTGTCATCTGTACAACTCTAGTAGTAATGTTCAACTTTAAATTCTAGTTATCATCCTAAAATTATATCTATGATATTAACACATTACTCAAAAGTCATACTCTCTAGCTTTTTACCAATCATGACATGTGTCACATACCATTCCTTGAAGCATATAAAAAAAAGAAGATGATGTATCCATCCTTTTTTTTCTTTTTCTAGATACACTGACACTGGAACACTTGTCAGTTCTTTTTCAGCATCAAAAGAAATGCTGACGCTGGCACCTGTCATTCCATACAAGGAAACATCATTCCTAGTCAACCTTGTTAGGGGTGAAATAAAAACACTATATTCACCTTACTAGGATTTACACAACCTACTTAGAAGACATATCATGATCCCATACAGAAATTTAATCAACCCCATATCACTCTTGTTCAACTTATCTCATAGCTATTGCTACTTGGGAAACCCTAAGGTTTTTGAAGAAATATTGATCATATTTTTGACCATATTTGAAATACTTTGACATGTCATCATTCAAAGCTTGATATAACTAGTATGACATGACTGGAACACTATGTCCCTCCTATTCATAAATTATATTTGTACATTGGTTAGTCTAAAGGACATAACTCAAAACTCATCATGGTCATGTGAATTATGTCATCCAATCTAACTCTTATGCATTGATATTTTATCATAGGTTTATCTTAAAGGAACACGGTATCACATATCTATTAACCAACAAACCATCTATCCTTGATAGTGGTCTTACCCAGTTATCACTGAACCATATACAACATTATAGAATCACTTTTATTTTTCCTTCCAAACAACATTTCGAGGGTCATCATCAACTCTCTCCCCCTCTCTCTCTCTATGGAAGAGGAATAATTGGAATGTTCATTTAATAAACATCTCCAACCTTCACATATTTCTCATGTTATTAATACATCTTGGACACTAGGATCCATTACCTTGTTATCCACCTCATGTGCTAAAAGAAACTCACATCCTTATATCATCTACTTTTATCAACATAACAAATATCAAGACATATAAGAGTAGGCTTCCTAATTATTGGAAGAATCAAAAGAAAAGTCATCAGAAACGTAATGAACTTCGAACCATAGTTCAAACAAACTTATGCTATAATAAGCTATCCACCCTAATGTTTACAATGAATCCACACATACCAACTGGCAATGATCCACTTGAAAGTTTTGCCCTAGAAAGGAAAGACACAAAGGGAAACACACTTCCCACACCATAGCAACATTGTTCAAGGTCACTAGCAAAAAGGTAACCAATTCTATTTTCATTATGCAAGTTACAACTTCTTATGTATCATTTTACCTTTTTCATTTCAGGTTCCTTGCCATTAGCATAGGAATCATCATGATTAACATATCTCATTACTCCTTCCTTGATGACTATTTATCACACTTGGTATGTTCTCCTATTTTATTAGGTTTTTCAACCACTTATTGGCAGGTAAATCATCATATTCCACATTTTCTTCACTAAATCGGGATCATCTCCCTTAATTTCTTTCACATGCCATGCTGATTTTTCATTAACACTCTCTTACACACATAGGTTGGTCTGAGATTAACTCAGGTTCCACCTTATTTATTTGTCATTGTTCCCATTCATCTTCTCATTTTGTACTTGTTATAGGAGTTCTCTCTATCTTATGTGGATTTCATACCTTGATTCACTTTATAAGCATAGACTTGTTTGTCTTTTACTTTATTATCTTCTTGAATCACATCTTCATAAACTCCTCTTTTCCTTATTTGTATTCAGATTTAGATTTCATAGTGTTGTATCTTTCTCTTATAGTTACCAAACATTCAAGTTTTGATATATAATGGTGCAATTTTCATCTTCTTTAAGGTAGGATTGAGATATTCACACCATGATTTCTTATTCGTTATGCTCTTTAGATTGTCTCAAAATGACTACTTGATTAGAGTAATCAGAAAGACAACAATCTAAGAGTTCCATACTTGGCTTTTCTTCAATAATTAAATACCTGGCCAGGGCATCCAAGTACTGAGATTAGGCAGTGTGCACCATGTTTTTGTGTCACGTTCCTAACTTAGACATCATCCTAGTCTTAAGTAATAGTGTCCCTATAGACTCAGTGAACCTAAATCTCTGATACCAACTTGTGAGAACCCATTACACTAAATGAGATTACTCAAAACATAAAACACAATCAATCACTAATTAATCACATATCCAAAAATATGGGTATATTAAAACAGATTTCAACGTCAGCACCCGCTCAGAAACATTTGCATAAGAGCCCAACATCTTTCTTATATCCATATTATGCCAAGAATTTGCTATAAATTGTTCTATTGCCTTAGCCACAACATATATACACAAGAGAACAATATTCGTATATGCCACACAACAAACATTAACATGCTAACAAAATTTTGAGTCGTTTGAAACACCATATACAAAACTTTTCCTACCCATACCTTAGAGTACAGGGACGACTCTCAGACACACTAGACATCTAATAAACTTTCTCAAAGATTCATTACTATAGCTCCTCTTTACTGCCACAAAAGAAACTGCTTGTAGTGTGGTGATTATTTCTCTTATCTGAAAGGTCACATGTTCGATCCCTTATGGTAGAGTTTTTTTAAATCCTCCATGATTCTGGGTTCAAATAATTACAATAATCATGTCATTAACAAATTTTAAAATCCTAGTCAAAATCATATCAGAAAACGGATGGCGAGCAAAGAAATAGATCATTATAGCTTGTTGATAACAATGGTTCAAATGATTGTAGGACAAACCCTCATGTTGGAAAATTATAGTCTAAATCATATAAACAAAAAGTTACAACAATTCTATGATTCTAGAAAATATTAAATACACATGGGAAGCTTAGTGGGAGCATCATTTTAATCAAAACACTTAAAACAAATAAAAATTGATAGCAACTCTACTATTATAGTAAATTGTAGAAAGGTAATTGTGACTTATTAAGAACAATAGTTCAAACAAGTGCAATAAAAATTATGAAAATGTAAAAGTGGTATTAACTCTACGATTGCTATAAATATGTAGAAGATATGTGTAGCTCATTAAGACCAAACTATTATATTATTAAAATATTAAAATAATATTAAGAATAAATTACACCTTATGATATTCAAAATAAAGGGTCACAAGAAAGTGTGCACAATGAAGACATTAATTGATCACTTATATTGTTTTCATCTATCATGTCTTCTCAATATCTATTAGGGTCATAATCATCAAAATATTCCATGTTTTGGTAATCATAGTCAAGTCCTTACTAAAAAATTACTAACAACGACCACTTTTATTTGTTTATAATTTAATATTGATTAGTTTTTATTTACCATGTTAGATATTAGTTACATGTGATGAAGAAAAGTTGGATGGCCAATAAAATTTTTTATAATCAAAATTTTGTTTCTTGTACAATAGTATGAAATAAAACTAAATTTAACCAAGATGAAAAGTAATAGTTCAATTTTTTTGGTTTTGTATAGGTAAGTGGTTTGGCAAAGTCTGAAAATTTACAAACTAATATGTATGATATGATTTGTAAGTTTAGTGGTAAAGTTATCGAAATTGAACTATGCACACACTTAATTTGAACACCTAAACAATTTAAAATGTAGTAGGCTACATCATGACATGATTCCTTTACGATTTCACAAATCATTTTTATAGTGTTATTGCCACCCCCGACTATAAATTCTTGGCTTCTCCCCTGGGCCAAAGCAATATATTGGTTTCTATCTTATAGGTGAGGGGAGTGGAGGGGTGTTCGATGGAAACAAGGACTTATTTGATATATATATTTTTATTTGCTCAAGGAAGGTAGGCATTGGTTGGCTAGCCATCATGGTTGTAGGTTTTTATAGCTTTGCATTTGTGATTGCTCGCAGGCTAAGTCAAGGTTCATAGTTTCACCTACAATGCTATGTCCAACGACATATAGGTTCATTAGGTGATGGAGTAGAGGGATGAGAATGGGTAGAGGGATGGAATGGGGATGGAATATATGTCTTTAGTGCACTAGTGGGGGATAAAAGTTACAAGTGCTTGATTGATTTGAGACATTATATGTTGCATATTGAATTGTGTTCATAATGACCTTATTTGAATGTATTCCTAATATTATAGATCTTTAATCATAAATTCAAAATTTCTCAAATTTTCTTACATATCCAATGGAATTCAACCTAAAACATAAAATTGTAAATTATCAAAAATATAAAATATACTATTGACAAATTTACCCGTGTTAAATATACATTGATCAATTTATAATTTTTAATCAATTTGATAACTAGTAGTTTTCATATGAGATAATTTAGCAGTTGTAGATTCTAAGAAGATAAAGAGACTGCCCTTTTTTATTTTCTAAAAAGATGCAAACATACTATAATAATAAATTAGGTTTTACATTTTAATTTCAAATGACACTAGATAGTAACATATTTTCAAACGAAGTGAAATAATTGATTCATGAACAAGTAAGTTAAATAGGGATTTAAATGTTATCAAAATACATGATAATTTCACAAAGTAATTGAATGGGTGTTGATTGGATGACTAATTTGTAAATGTAATTGAAGAAATGCAAACTGAACAAATTGTAATGGTGTCCTATTTCTAGTATGTCAAATTAACCCTTTTGTTATGGTTATTAGCACCCTTCATGTAAAAGAAAATGTAAGTTATCACTTGATCTAGGAAAAGGTGGTCTTCTTAGTGTAACTCTTATAAGATAATATAACGAGGTAGTTTAGTTTCCAAAACCCTAGAGGTTTACTTTTCTAGGTAGTGGAGCTCCATCCTTTAGATATTAAACCACTATAAATAGTTATTTTTAATTTGTGGAAGTTCAATATCTCTAATCCTTACTTGTTTGCCTTATTTTCTCTTAACTTGTGATCAAATTTGAATGTTTAACAAGTTTTGTTTGAGTGATTTTAAATCTATTGACCCCCTGTAGTTCCCATAATCCAACATGCATATGGATTGGAAAAGTACAAAATAAGAAAGTCAAAATACAAGTATTCCATTTAGTTGACTGACTTAGATTCGAAGTTTGCAAAATGTTTGAGATAATATAATGGACTGCCAACCGATCAGCTGGAGTGTGGTTCACATATTACCTATTTTGTGTCTAATTGAAGATTGCAACTAGGAACAAAATTTAGGTTTGAAGAAATCTTCACCAAATACTTCCATGTATAAAGGGTGGACGCCCATAGGATGATATACACGTGTGGATCACAAATTTCTCCCTATGAGAGAGTATCATCAATCGCAAAGAGGGAACCCCATAATAAGAGGAGGAAAGGATCAAGCAATGCTAGTACATGAACAATTCAATTTTGCTTCTACTTGGAGATAAGGGTGGCAACCCAAGTGTTCCATTTTTATGCATGGACGACTCAAAGGTTGAGGTATGTATGTGGAAGCTTGGAGACAACTTCTATCATTTGAGTAACATAGTTTCTCTTTTTGTTTTTGCTTTGAGAAAAAATTGGTCTACTACACCACACTAACTTTTGGATTCAATCAGGAAGTACGACATCAACATTGACATTGACATTGAGTTATACACCTCTTCTTGTTGGAAAACAAGATCACACTAATGTATATTTAATATACCATATTTGTATTTGATAAATCAACGTTTAATGACTACAAAGGATATGCATCTTAGGGTTTTGGTAGGAAATTTTTTTATATTGTTGTTCTCCCTTTTAGAGAACATTACATTATACCAACAAAGCATGGACCTTAGAACAAACACCTAGGGTAAAACCCATAGGGTGCAAGTGGGTCTTCAAGAAGAAGATTGACATGGATAATGATGTCCATGCCTTTAAAGGATGATTGAATGCAAAATATTTTAAACAAGTTTAAGGTACTCACTTAAATGAAATTTCTCATCAGTTACTATGGTCAACTTAATTAGTATCATTCTTGTCATTACAATTTATCATGACTATGAGATATGGAAGATGGTGCGTCAAGCCAGTGGTGTACACACTAGCCAACAAGGGGTGACTAGATGCACTCTATGGGACTCGAACAAACGGGTGAATTAAACTTTTTAATTTATAAAGACCTACACTCGACACACCCACACGAACCAAACACTACACCTGTAAGTGCATGGGGTCGTGTCATAGTATAGGAGGGCGGTAAGCATAGGGTCGATCCATAGGGAGAAAAGGGGGCACTAGAGCTAGGATGGTTTTGGGTAGGTTCCTACTGTGGAGACTAGGGTTAAGGGTTTAAAGGTTGTTTTGATTATTAACTAAGGATGAATAAGAGAGCAATTAAAGGCAAGAATCGAATCTAAGTTAACCCTAGATTAGATTAAGACTAAGTAAGTAGGAAAAGACTAGGCTAGGTATGAAAATGCAATTTACACTAAGGCAAGCAAGAGAAAAGCAAAAGAGAAAGTAAAGAGCTAAACTAGCAAGAACAAGGCAAAAACAGGGCAAGAATCTAACTAAGCAAGGAATGAGCTGACTAAGCTAACACTAGCTAGGTAGGATGAAAACTAGGCTTTTAAAGCAATTAAGAGAGGTGTGGGCTATTTAGGGGACGTACTTATCACTTAAGTTGGGGGGTGACATATGAACATTATGATTCCATTTAGATTATCCAAACCAAACAACATGTTATAGTCTAATGAATTAACCTAAGCTACTAACTGGCCATGGATATGCTAGGTTGTGTATAGGGGAACTAGTCCCTAAGACTTCCTACTACCCTTGCAAGACTCAATTGGGTTAGGGATTAGGTTTAATTCAATTAGAGTCTAATCAAGTCTAGGTTTCTAGATTAGATATTCCTAGGGAAATTAGGGGCCGAGGGTAGTAATGGGGAGGTGAAATTAGGGTTTCAGACCCCAATTCCCCCACATTCTAGACTTGAGAAGGCTCCATGCTAATTGCACTAGAGTTACATAATCTAGATACTTAGATGTCTCACTTAGTCTTAGGGAGATTGATTAGGATGTAGGAAGATGGTAGGCAACCTAGGGATCCAAGAATTGGACCTAGGGGCAAATCCCAAAATTCACACATATAAGCAATTTTCCTAAATTCCTAATTAATTTCACATGCAAACCAACAAGCAATTCATGGAGAATGATATAGAAATATAATATAATCATTAACAAATGGAATTACAAAGTTTACATATCATTTTCCCCCAACATGGTATCAAAGTAGCATTTTACACCCCAAACAGCCCACCAAAAGGGGCCTAGCTACTCATGGAAATGGAAAATACAAAAAGAAAGGAGAAAGAGGTAGAAGAATCCATGGAGATCAGTTTAGATGAAGAAAGCATCCACTTCAGCTATTATAGGGCATCCTCCTCTCTCCTCCAAGGTGTAAGGGCATGGAATGATGGTGGAAATGAATGGAAATGGAAGGAAACTAGGGTTTTGATGGTGGAAAATAGTGAAATGGAGTGGAATGGAGGTGGAAATGGAGTGGAATGGCTAAGGGGAGAAAATGGAGTGGTAGGAGTGAGCTAGGGGTGGTCAACCTCAGCCTCCAGCCGCCACCCACATATATAGGTGGGGAGGAAGCAATAGGTCAAGTAGGGGTAAAGTGGGAAAAGTAGTGTAAAAGTAGCTAGGTTTTGTGAGTAGCATGACCATGGTGGATCACCACAACCGTGGTGTCTAGGAGTGAGAATGGTCATGATGATGTAACATGGGTCGTGTCAATTAAAATGTCAAAATCATGGGTTCATGTTCAATTATGTATTGAGGCTGGCACGGTCGTGGTGGTCAGCACGGCCATGGTGGAGTGAGGGTAGCACGACCGTGGTGGCTCGAAATGTTGAGGTCATTCTCTGCTCCATGGTTTTTCTGCCTCTAATGTAGCATGGTTGTGCTGGGTAGCACAGCCATTCTGGGTTGGTTCACCACGGTCGTGTTGGGTGGCACAGACGTGTTGGGTTCAGAATCAACACTTTGACTTTATTCTTTGGATTTTCTTGGACATCTTTGCTTCAATGGATATTTGGCAACTAGGGGTAGGTTGAGGGAGCATCAGGCTGCACTTTGGGTCTCTCCAAGGGTGTACATACCCTAGGATCACTCCTTCTCTCTCTCTCTTCCATCAAGCATGATCCAAATGCCTGAAAAACATGCAAATAATGTCCATAAGTGCATTTTACACAAATATGCATATTAGTGGAAATGACATGTAATCTAACAGGTATAGATGTGTTTGAAATGCAAAATGACACAAGATGAAGCCCTAAAATAGGGCTGAATCACCACCCCAAACTTGAAACATACTTGTCCTCAAGTATTCTCCAACTCGATCTCTCTGCAAATTTTTCACAAGCAAGAAATGCCAAATGCAATGTAAAGGATGATTATTGTTGAATGGGATCAATAGTGACTAAGTACATGCATTCCACCTCTCTTCTCTCCGACTTTCACAAACTAATTATGAAAAAATCACAAAGCATATGAACTTCAAATATAGTGCATAAAACACACAAGCTACCCATATTTCTTTCATGTAGTTTTGGGTAAACCGTTTCATGATGGTGTTAATCAAGGATGACCATGAGTGTTGTTTCACCTTCATGCTTTCAACCTTATGTTTCAAATCACATCAAATGACCCATGTGGCTACGGAAAAGGGAAAAATGAGATAGTTTTGATGTTTCCTATCTCAATGGGCATAAAGATGGAAGAAAGGGTTGCGGTAAGACTTTGGAGTGCTATTACATAGAGCATTCATCTTTTCTTTATTTGAATGCTCTTAAATAGGAGCATCCTTTTATTTTCTTTTTGCATTTTTTTCTTTTTTCTTTGCCCTTGGAGTAGATAGGGCATATGGTGATGAGAGTGAAGCGGTGAGATGTAGATGCGGCCACCCCAAACTTTTGGAGGTGGCCACAGTTGATATGTGCACTTTGGCATCCTTTCATGAGGCGGAGGGGTAAGAAGATGGTGAGTGAAGAGTCGGGTCAAAGAGGGGTCATTGGTGTGATTCTCAACATAAGGTATCATGCATGAAAATTAATCAAGCACTTCATCCAACAATGTCACACCACATGAATGAACAACCTAAAATTGATACTTCAATCGAATGAACAACCTGAAATTGATACTTCAATCAAGTGATTTCATAGGCACTAAGCGTTCATAGATTGCTCAAATCACAATTCAACCAAATCATTCACAAATACAAGAGAGGTGATGCACATGTAAGAAGTCAAGAATTGATACCATTTAGCACTAAACAATGATAATTCATTTGCATTTGTCAAAGGTCATCATTTTTAATCCAAAAAGTAGAGATTGGGTTGAAACATGCTTTTAGGCAAGAAATCTCAAATTTGTGAAAAATTTGCCAAAATGGTGCCAAGTTGCCTTTAATCACATCTAAGCCTACATTATTGAACTTAAAGCAGTAAACAAGCAAATCCTAGCTAAAACATACAAAAATTATCAAAAATTTACATGATATGCAATGCATGGCAAAAAAGCAAAATTTTTTGAAAATTACGCAAAAATGACAAGAAAGCAAACTACATGGCATGTAGATATGCAAAGCAGGTAAAATCTAAGCTAAAGAAAGCAAAAGCAAACAAACAAAAGTAAATGGCAGGTGAAATGCAAAATAAGAGTGAAAATGAGATAGGGCATACCGCCCTACCACCCCAAAGTTTTGAATCATGTTGTCCTCAGCATGACACTAAAGTCTGGGAATGATAGGGTAGATGATCACTGCGATGGCGGTGGTCCTCCCTGTGGTGGAGGATGCTAGTAGTAGGAACCCCAATAGTCTGACTGTGGAGGTGGGTAGTTGTCCTGATATGCTGACAATGAACTCCACCAATCTTCCCCCCACTGGGGGTTCCTCTGTGCCTAGGCATGCTGGAACTAGTATAGGTGGTTGACCTGATAATGCATTTGTTGATGGTCCAACTACAAGGCATCTTGAGTACGCTAAAAACCCTCCTGTGCCTGCAATATACCCTCCTGGGTGCTCAAAATGCGGTTTTGAGTGCTCTGAATACCCTCCATCTGCGCATGTATGGTGGATATGTCATATGCATTTGTTGTGGGTTGTTGTTGCTGTTTTTGTGATGTTCCCCCTCACGGCACCTCACTCTATGGTTCTCCCACTCCTCCACTATCCTCCTTCTCTTGATGGCAACCTATGACTCTCCAAGCCCCTCAGATAGATCTCTGGGTTTCTACTACCATGTGTCTCTAGGATGATCCTCTTCTCATCTCCACAAGTTGTCCAAAAAGTCTGGAGATGGGCCACATCCCTCTAAGAGAGGTGTGGTGTGGTAGGGGAACTCAAGTGAAATCCTAGCATAAGGAGGGTGTACTTGGTAGAAAATCTTCTAGTCAACCACTGATATCATCGATGACCAGGTCAAGTAATACAAGTCAACTAGATTTCCTCCTTCTGCCTTTGTGTAGCTAAATACATCATGTCCTAGGGCTAAGGCAATGGAAGTAACAATCCCTCCCATGATAAATGGATTCCTGCTCTTGGATGGAATTGTCTTCATATGATCAATGATAAATGATCTCAGGTTTACAATCTTCCCTTGCACCATCCATCATATCACAAAAAGGTCTTTCCTTGTGCAACTGCCTTGATTTTCATAACGGGCGAAGATGGTGTTCGCCAAGACACTTTGTATGTACCTTAGGATAGGGTTGTGAATCAGGCTAGTCTTTGATTTACCAGCTAAAAAACTTCTCTGCCTGGTGAGTTTCTTCCACATAGCAACATAATTAGAATTAGTTTCTCTATCAGTGCTTCCTTCATCAAGTGACGTTGCTGCCTCGGGAGTTAGAGTAAATATGCCATTCAGAAAAGATGCAATAACAAGGTAGGTTCTACTCCCCAAGGTGACGTTGATGGCGTCTAGCGAGACCTTCTCTAATGTGGCAAAGAATTGTTGTGTAAGCTCCACATAGGTCTCCTACACAGTAGTCAACCCCTCAACTAGCCCAACGGGCTCCACGACATCATGAAAAAAAATCAAAGATGCCCAAACTCTTTATCGTCTCCTAGAATGCGTAGTGAGTGGCGATCACTCGGCGTGTCAAGCACTCTGGATGCTTGGGTTTCTTCCCTTTTTTACTTTGATTATTTGATGTTGGCTCACGAAGCACTTCAGGTGCATCCTCTGGTTGTGTGTCTGGCATGACCTCATCAATATCATCTACTAGTAACCGTTGTCGTGCTCTCGGGTGCTACTGTGGCTGGGGTGTCATAGATGCTGAGGAGTGTGCAGCTAAAAATGATGGCTGAGCTACCGAAACTGAAGGATGGGCTTTCTAGACAGATGGTCGGGCTACTTCCCTACCTCCACTAGGTATCCTAGATGATTCCTCCATCATTGGATTCATTGTTGCAGCCGCATGGGGTGATTCCCCTTGTGAACCAGAGGTTTCCGAAGGTGTCGGGAGGGCAAGAGTAGCCATCAAGGCTGAAGAGGACGCGTTCTTGGGCTGGAGTCTATAGGAGATGACATCATTGGTCTTCGCTACAACCTTCTTAGCCATTTGCTTCATTTTTGCTCGAAATTGGAGGAGAAAATAAGATTTTAGGTTTTCTCCAAAGAACTGGGTTGTTGGGGCGGATTTGAGAGAAATGGGGTGTTTTATGGATGGAAAAGGGAGAAATATGGAGATTGAGGTAGTGGAAATGGTGGGGGATTGATTGAAGATGGATTGGAGGTGATTTGGTGGAGATTCGAGGGTTGGAGAGGGAGCACGAAGTGTTGCATGGTCGCTAGGGTGTGGAGCACAGTCGTTCTGATCTTTAGAGAAGTGAGCAAGTGGTTTGCAATTTTTGCAAAATCTGACTTAAGCTGTTGGAATCGGGTTGTAGCACGGTCATGCTACGTGGCACGACTATGGTGGTTTCAGGCTGCACAGCCATGCTGCCTTGCACGGTCGTGGTGCATCCCTTGTCAAAAAAACTTTCTCAAACTTTGGCTTTGTTCCCTGTGATCACTTGTGGATTTAATTCACACGACCGTGGTGGATGGCCACAGTTGTGGTGGGCTCTTTAGCTATTATTCCCAACTTGAAGAACATAAAATACTCAAAATCTTGATCCAAAATGATTTTTTATGGATCACTTTGTCAAAATCTCATCTAATTTTCCTCATTTCACCCTATTTTCACCTACACATCTTAAAACTAAACAAAAACTATTAAAAACAAGTGTGTGTGTTTTCTTGGAAAAGTGTAAAAATGAAACAAAAGTATCAAAAATGAGAGGTTGGGTGAAAAATTCCCCAAACCTAGGTGGGTTGCCTCCCACAAGTGTTGAGTTTCTTGCCTTCAGCTTAGCTTCTTGGCAATTCTTCAGTAACTCATCCATTTGGCATTCTCATGTGTCCATTCTTGCAAAACATGCATCCCTCATCTGCACTCAATTTGTTTTCCTCATCCCTCTGATCATAGTAATCATCATCAACTGTTCCATCTTGGTCTTTTTTTCTCAAATGGTCATTCAGACTTGTGAAGTGATCATGTCCAATTTCCCTATCTCGGACCCGCTGGGTTGGGGTTTTGTACATGTTGATCTTGATCTTCATGTCGATGAATGAAATTGTCATGGTTCCACTACGTACATGAATCTCGGCATCAGGTGTAGATAAGAATGGACGTCCTAAGATGATGGGAATCTTCCTATCCTTCGGCTCCATATCAAGAACAATGAAATTCGTCAGGAACACTACATCTTTCTCTTTATCTATCATCACCAAGACATCATCCACTCTACCCCTAGGAACTTTTATGGATCTATCTGCCAACTGGAGAGTGAAATGTGTTGGCTTCAACTTGTCTAAGCCTAGTTCAACATAGACATTGTAGGGCATCAAATTCACACTAGATCTCAAATCAAGTAGGGACCTATCTATGTGATGTCCCCCTATGTAACTAGGTATGAGTGGGGCTCCTGGGTCTTTTCTTTTCACGGGGAGTGAATGTTGGATGATGGAGCTCACTTGCTCAATCAACTTCACTTTCTTTGGAAACATTCTTACCCCAATCCCATTGCCTAGATAGTGGTAAAGGGATTGAAGAGCCCGTCTCTGGGTGTCATGAAGAACCTAATACACAAGCATATACAAAAACAAATAATAACTCAGATTTTAAAGGATTTAACAAAACTAACAAACTTATTATAACTAATTTTGTAGAATTGTTATTGTCATAAAAGTTTTTCAAGTGCGGAAGCGATCTAGACAATTAGCAATCATAAACCTAAAATCATAAAAATTAGACAAAATAAATGCAAATACATGGGTACGCTTCTAAAATTGAAATGAAACATGCAGTATTAAGGAAAATAGAATGTTTGGAAAAAAGTAATATAATTCACAAGCAACAAAATAATGAGTTTAAAAAGTCAAATGTTCAAAATTCAAGCATCTTTTATTTGTGATTTCCATTATACATTGAGAGGACATTGCCACCAAGGCTAACAATTATGCTACAAGACGGGCCCAGGTAATGAAATACCATGGTACCCTCCAAAAGTGTGTCCTTATCCTAACAATATGGCCAGGTGCACCGACTCTTGTTCTCTTACCTAAAGGCATGCGCAACAAGGTAATATGAGGATTGTGTTGTTACCCCAAGATACAGGCAAGTATAGTAATGTAAACCAAGTTTGTATCATGGAGGTTTTATTTATATTTCGAGTTTGATAAAACTAAGTATACAAAAAATAAACCTTATTCATAGGGAACAATATCTCAAACAAGTATTGTGGGCGAAGCATATGACTCGTACTTATAATACACAACCAAACAATATCATAATCAAGGTCAATATGGGGTTAAAGCATATTTTCACCAGCTCTTAGAGAAACATCTTGAGTAAATCAAGTCAAGATTAATAAATCATGGCATGTACACAAGGACACATGCATTAAAATAGGGATTTTAGCATAAAGGGGTCACAGTTACCATGTAATGTTTTATTCATTATTAGTGAAATTTAGGAGTGGTATTCATCATGATCAAGTTTTCATATTTATCAAGATTAGTGCACTTCCCAGCTAGCTCATCTAGTCAAGCCTACTTCTTGAGAAGCATAGGTTGTGGGATCGAATCTCAACGCATCACATTGGGCCACTACAAGAAGGGGCTAAAGGCCTTTGGTGTTAGTTATTGGTGGTTCCCTCTCTCCTGATACCTTGGATAGGGGAGAAACTCCTCACTATCCAAAAAAATTATCAAGTTTAGTATCAAGATCCATACTTAGTTCATAAGAGAACCTTACCAAAAATCATGGTCACTGGTCAACTTCTAAATTAAGATTAAGATAAAGATCTTCAAAGAGGTATTAGATTTAAAAGTTTGCTATTATGATTCGAATAATAGATCCAAAAGTGATTCTACAATATTTAATGATATCAAAGTCAATTTGTTATAAAGGTGCAACCTTTATTTCATAATTACCATAGAAGTCCTAAATAAGGGAAGTTTTAGAATAGGAAAAAGACTTAGATGCTAAATATAGTTCCATTGCATCTGGCTTGCTCTCATGATCAAAATGGACTATAATTTTGACTATTTTTATGTTGAATGTAGAAGATATGATAATAACATGTTCTAGAGACAGAAGACCAATTCGAGGAGAGAGAAAGCGGTCATTTTACTATAGCACCGCGGTCGTTGGTCTTTTTGGTGGCCATGATTTAAGGGAAAATAGGAGAGGAAGAGGCCATCTCACTACAACAACATCTTGTCGTCGCAATCTTGGGGTAAAATCACAAGAGAGCGGTCGAGGAAGCAATCTAAGTTGTTCGTTGTGTGCATGGACATAGTCAATAAGGTGTGTTTATATAAGTGGAGCAAAAAAGTTTTGGTCAAACTTCCTTTGTAATTTAATTTCATATTGTGTTTAGAGAAATTCATAATTACTTAATTTTACTATTCAATCAATTTTTTGGTCAATGCATATGTTCCGCACATAATTAATCCTTTACAAGAAAATGTGTTTTATAATAAAATATCTCCACTGCAACAAAAAACTTATATCTCCTAACATAATTCCTTGGTGTAATTAATATCAAAATTACATACCATCTTTGTACATGATATCTACCACCAACCTACTACTAAATTAAAACACCTTTAAAACAACATTATGCACCTCAATTCTTTCCTTTTCTAAATATTATAATTTTCAACCTTATGAAATATTAACCGGATCTTCCTTATTATGTAAAACTTCTATCTATATCATCTCTTTATTTACGAGAGTAAAATGGAAATATTTGGAGGCCTAAATAATTCTTCTAACAAGATATATATAAAAGTCCATAATTGTCATTAAGATTCACCAAACTATCAAAAGATCTTTCTATAGAAATGATTGATATCCAAGATAAATCCTTGTCTACCAAATTCACACTTATCCTTAAATAAGAAAAACACAATGATTGGCTACATATTCATTTTCTCATGGACACTTTAAAACGTATTTTAAATCACATCATCCATCAATCATGATTTCAAACACTATTTATTAACGATATCTCCAAGATAGTAAATCCATAGTTTCTCCAAAATTTATCAAAAATCACAATTGTAATAGAAAGGCTCCATTTAAAATTTCACCTTGTTTGGAAAAAGGAATCCCATGATTTGAAAGTTCTACTATTTCACCAAAATAATGTAAATGACTTGACCCATTAAATTTAGTTCGACTATGGCTCTTGTATAATTTTTTAACCATCAAACAAGCTCTTACTGGTCTCAAATTTTATATCACACTTAAATACCACCATAATAACTCTTCCACCAATTTTTATCAAATAAGAAATACATTTAGCCATCTAACTAAAATAACTCCAAAAATATCATTTTTTTTGCATATGAAATTTATAATTATTCAAACGATATCCAAAAAATTGAAATCTCAATAATGGATCTAATAAATGATTATAAGCTTCATGGAAAATTTGGTATCATTTGTATACATAAAAATCTCAAAGTCATATATTAGATTATAAAACCTTAAAACTTTAGTTTTTCACATCTTTCCTCACCTTAAAGGAAATTTTGTCCCTCAAATTTAAAAAAAAAGTAACCTCAATGATTGGGACTATCAAATGCATGTCCTATTCTCAAAATTTTGATCATGTTGAAATCAAACGTCACCTTTAAACTTGTAATGATCAACTAGAGGTCAAAACATCATATTTCCAAGTCATGTCTACATTGACTAAAGGTCAAGAAAGAGAGTTGAGATTATCCATCATGGATCAAATCAGGTCATAATTTAACAAAATTTTAATTAAGAGTCAAATTTCAAATATCAAATATTTTTTGTCCAATCATTATAAGTAGGGTACTTTTTCCTATTTTAGACCTTAGGCATGATCATTCATTCAAAAGCAATAATTTAGAAAATTTTTCAAACATTGATGTCCATTCATAGTCAAGGATAATCAAGATGACTAGACCTAGGTCATATTTAGGAAATTGACCCTGTAATCAAAATATCGTCCTCAAAATTATCATCAAGTCAACATCTCAAGATATGAGTTTTTTGGTCAAAGTTCCAAAATTTGGATGATCAGATTTGAAGTTAAATAAATAGAGTTCTTCAGTCAAAAGTACAACAACCCCAACATCTTAGGGTCCTAGATTCTACATGTCCTAGGTGGGGTTGTACATCCATGATAGAGATTTCATATTTCAACAATTCAAGAAAACATCATAATTCAATATAATGATATCATGTTCAAAATCAATGGAAGGCCCGATCATAGTCCACATGATAATTACACCTGAATACATAAAGTGAGTGAATCCACATAGTCGTCTTTTCAAACATATTGAGATTTGGGAATATGAAAGTCAGTAGACATATATTTAGGGTGATCTCTAGATCCACATGGGTGATTATATGAGTTACATCAATATCAAAATCCATAATCATGTGTTAATATTTCATAGATTAATATTTAGAGTTGAAGTTTGAACATCATGATCATAGGTCCAAACATTACAAAGATAGGGTTTAGGTTCCCATTTAGACCTCATGGGAGATCATTCATCAATATTCAATAATTGAGCAACAATTGAGAAACAATCGAGCCACATTGATGATATCAATTACAATTTTTTATTACCAAGGTATCGAGGTTATATGAATGATCATGACCTAGGTCTTTGTACGAATTTAGCTACAAGATATAGTCAACATTGTATTTAAATTGAGATTCAAGATTGAGTATTAGTATCATCATAGACCTAACCTATTGGTGACTTAGGTCAAGGAATCAAAATCGAGAAGGAGTTACCTTTCCAAACTCCAAATAATCAACAATATGACAATTTAGACAAGGTCATAAATAGGGATGTGACCAAGCTTAGGGATTCATATGTCAACTACCACCCTAATCTAGCAAATTAGTATTCATAGTGAATAAACATTGATCATAGCAAAATATAGGGAGTTCAATATCAAACTATTCTTGATAAGGTCATGAGATCAAAGATCAAACTCATAATAGGGCAACCATTCAAGATTTTGCAAACATTGGATTATAATGGAGCTCCCCTCCTTTCATTAATCAAGGAAAGGATGTCATTTGGAAATAGAGAAGTCAAATTGAGAAGTCTAGAATTTAAGCATAACCATGTGTGGCCAAGACTTCATATGATTCATATTGTTCAAAATTGGGTTTTATAAAGAGGCATAATAGGCAATAGGGGAGATTCCTCTTGTAATAAGTCTTTACATCATGACCTGGGGGTCAAAGACATAGTCATATCAAGGTGTAAATCATGATATATATAATAGAGAAATATTTTCCTAGTATGTTTGAGATTTGATAAAAAAAATCGGGGCAATATAGGTTCAATAAATAGGGATCTCATCAACCATGAGGTGTATAACATAAGTTCCACCTTATCTCACCATATTACAAATTCACCTCAATCATAGGAAATACTTATATCCAATTTGGTGACATAAGTTCACAAAAACTCAACACATGTATACACCACTTTCAAGATTACTTCCATCTATCAATTAGGGATTTCAATTTAAGATCAAATAACGGCACAGTATTGGTCCATACTTTTCAAATTTTTATCTCATATTTTAGTTGTTGCCCAATGCTACCCAAAAATTGGAGAGTACATATCAAGTCAAGACACTTTATCAGACATGAGAAGATGAGAAGTCATCCTACTACTTTCTAAAAGGTGGATCCCCTCCTTAGAGGAAAGATGATAAGTAGGATGACTATCTAGGTTTAAAGAAAATCCCTTCTGGATCAACTTTGGCCATGTAGAGCAGGGAACCTCATCTACCACTGTGATATGGATAGAAGGTGATTACTATCCAGAACCCCAAGCCTAGACATTGTAGTATCTCCATTAAGGATTTTCCATATTTTCCTTGGTTCAAGAGACTGGAGAAATTATTCAGTTAATACGTATGAGAGTGTGTATGATCTGATATCAACTGTTAGGGAACCATTCTTACCCCAATCCCAGTCCCACTACATGAAATCTTGTAGAATCAATTTTGGATTTATTATCAGAATAATAATATCATTCTTTTGAATGTAATACTTATTGAAGATCTTGATCTAGAAGTTGACCAGTGACTGTGATTTTTTGGTAAGGTTCTATTATGAACTAAGTATGGATATTTATACTAATGTTAATAAAAATGAAAACTTGATCATGATGAATACCTCACCTAAAGTTCACTAATAATACATAAAAACATTACATGGTAATTGTGACCCTGTTATGATGAAATCCCTATTTTTATGCATGTGTCCTTGTGTACATACCAGGATTTATTTATCATGACTTATTTTACTCAAGATCTTTCTCTAAACTCTGGTGAAGGTACGCTTTAACCCCGTATTGACCTCGATTATGATATTGTTTGATGAGACATATGCTTGGCCTACTCTACTTGTTGAGCTACTGTACTGTATGAATAAGGTTCTATTTTTTTGTCAATATTTCATAACATTGGAAGTTTTGGTCTTTAAGGTTACAATATTTTGAAAAGGAAAGAATTGAGGTGCATAATATTGTTTTAAAGGCATCAATTTAATTTATTAGTAGGGTGGTGGTAGACATAATGTACAAATATGGTACCAAATATTGATATATTAATTACACCAATAAATTATGTTAGGAGATATAAGGCTTTTGTTGTGGTTGAGAAGTTTTTTTCTTAAAAAATGCATTTTCATGTAAAGGATTAATTACATTGTGGAACACATGCCTTAACCAAAAAGTTGTTTGAATGGTCAAACCAAGTAATTATGAGTTTTTTAACATAATATGAAATTAAATTATGAAGGAAATTTGACCAAAATTTTTCTCCTCAACTTATATAAACGCACCCTATTGACTATGTCCATACACACAACGAACAACTCGGATTGCTCCCTCAACCCCTCTCTTGTGATTTTGTCCCAAGATTGTGATGGCAAAACAATGTTGTAGAGAGATGGCCTCTTCCTCTCCCATTTTCCCTCAAATTATGGACACCAAAAATACTAGGAGTCACAGTGCTATAGTAGCATGAACCACTTTCTTTCCTAAGGTTGGTCTTCTCTCTCTTTCTATCTCTAAAATCATGTTACAACATCAAAAATAATCAAAACTATAGTCCAATTTGATCATGAGAACAAGATAGAAGCAATGGAACTATTTTTGGCATCTCAATCTTTTTCTTGTTCTAAAAGTACCCTTATTTAGGAATTCTATGGTGATTATGTAATAAAGATTGCACCTGTATCAGAATTTGTCTTTGATGTAAATCTTGTGGAATTAGTTTGGATCTATTATCCAAATCATAATACCAAGCTATTGAATCTAATACTTTTTGAAGATCTTTATCTTAATCTTGATCTAGAAGTTGACCAATGACCATGATTTTTGGTAAGGTTCTATTATGAACTAAGTATGAATCTTGATACTAATATTGATAAATATGAAAACTTGATCATGAATAATACCACACCTAAAGTTCACTAATAATACATAAAAACATTACAATGGTGACCCCTTTAAGATGAAATCCCTATTTTGATGCATGTGTCCTTATTTACACGCCATGATTTATTAATCTAGACTAGATTTACTCAAGATGTTTCTCTAAAATTGTGGTGAAGATACGCTTTAACCTTGTATTGACCTTGATTATGATATTTTTTGGTTGTATATCTTAAGTACGAGTCATATGCTTGGCCTACTCTACTTTTTTGAGCTATTATTCCCTATGAATAAGATTTTCTTATTTGTATATTTAGTTTTATCAAACTTGAAATATAAATAAAAAAATCCATTATACAAACTTGGTTTATCTTGTTATACCTGCATGTATCTTGGGGTAAGGGCACAAGGCTCGGCTTACCTTGTTGTAACTTCCTTTAGGTAAGGACACAAGCATTGGTGTACCTATCCATATTGTTAGGGTAAGGATACACTTTTGTAGGGTATCGTGGTATTTCATTAGCTGGACCCATCTTGTTGTATGTTTGTTATGGCATTATCCCTGATGGAAATGTCATCTTGATATATAATAGAAATTGTAAATAAAGGATGCTTGAATTTTGAACATTTGACTTTTTAGACTTTTTTTTGTTTTTGAATTATATTATTTTTTGTTAAGCATTATATTTTCCTTAATATTGCAAGTTTCATTTTGGTCTTAAAAGGGTACCAATATATTTGCTTTGATTGGGTTCGATTCTCATGATTTTAGGTTCATGATGACAAATTGACTAAATTGCTTCTGTACTTGACAAACTCTGATGACAAGAACAAATATAAAAAATCATATAACATGTTGGTTAGTTTTGTTTAATCCTGGGAGTTCTATGTTATTATTTACTTATATATATGCAACTGTGTTAGGTCCTTTGAACCACCCAAGGATAGCTGCTTCAAGACCTTTACCATTGTCTAGGAAGTGGGATTGGGATTTAAGTAAGAACGATTCAATGACAGTTTCCTATTCTAATGATCAATAATATGGAAAATTTAGGGTTTGAAAGTCCAATCCTAATACAACACTATATAAAGACCCCTAAGACCAAGACTAAACCCTAGTACACAACATATGAAGATAATTTTAACACCCTACTAGCATGTCTTAAGTTTTGGATTGACTTGGATTGAATCTCTACTGGAATATGAACCTCGATTGATTGGGTGTCACTGATCATTGAAGGTAAGTGAGTTTTTTTTATGACCGAGAGAACCCACCCCAGGAAAAGCTGAGATGGTAAACTCTCGAGGCATGAGAGGGTGTGGTCAGGTCACCTCCCACCCATGCCTAATCAGCATGGATTGTCATTCGCAAAGTGCCTTCGGTGAGGTTCGAACCTGGGTCCTTCATTGGGACTTACCGATCTCTTACCACCCGGGCTACTATGGCCGGACAAGGTAAGTGAGTTGTTTTTATGAATAACTAAACATAATCACTTTCTAACGATTTCTAGATGTTTTCCAATATTTGAACATACACCTAAACTTCTTGATTATTTCAATTCCAATATATCTATGATTCTCGATGTGTGTTACATATGAATATAAGATTTTCTAAATCCATAATGTAATCTCTTAAGGGTACTTTAAGAAGATAAATACTCTCATAGTCTAAGGAGTGATCATTGAGGAAGTGATTTTATACCAATGATTATTTTTTTATAAGAGTCAAATGATGGATAGTCATCATGAAATCCAATGATAGATTGAAAACTCTGATAGGACAAATATGGGTCAGAGAACTAAATTAAAATACAAGTCTGATTACTGCAACTAATTCGTTGATATGCAATGTGTGTTGCTAACCCTATATGCACACAATTTTGTTTGCACCTAAGTACATAGTGTAGAAATATGTTTACCACATTTTTGGTTTTCAACATTTTATGTTGGATTCTTTTACTAAAGAAATGGGCTTCTAGAAGAATGCATAAAAAAATAAAGCTAAAGATAGTCGAAGGATTAGATAGTCAGCTCTGCTATTTCTCTTATTTTATCATATTTTTCCTTTGCATTATTTCTCCTTAGAGGAGAATCTTTCTTCCATTTTAGTCAACAATGTTATGTTTTGAAATTATTGATATAATTGGTTATTTATTGAATTTGAAGATTGAAAGTAGAGTGTTGGCCCTTGCCTCCTTGGTATTCCTTCTATTGGGATAATAAGAGGAGGGATTCATCACTATAACTTACTCATGTCTCATGGGATAAGTGTATCTAAGGTCAATTGTTCCAAAACTTTGAAATAGAGGGACTATGTGAGTAAGATCATGCATGCCTTGGAAATTGTATCTATAATATTTTAAATTTTAATTACATTCTCATTCGTCTCATGTGTCTTAAGCATGACAAGCATATATCATCCTAGATCCATCTAAAGGTGACTAGAATGAAGTCAAAAACATCTTCAAGTCTTGAGAATCTCTAAGGATGCATTCTCTATATATGGCGGTGAAGAACATTTGGTTGAAAGGGTTACACTGACATGAGCTTCCAAACAGACAAAGATTATATCAATCAACATCTAGATTTGTGGTTTGCCTCAGTAGTGGTGTTATGACCTAGAAGAGTTTCAATCAACATATATTATATATTTCTACAACAAATTTGAATATGGTACCTAATGTTGTAAAGGAAGTTGTATGGGTTGGGAAATCCTTGGTGATTGGAGTCCTTCCCAACATTATTTATAGAGTAGATTTGTAATGTGATGACAATGGACATATTGCAGAAGCCAATGAACCCATATCGCATCACCATTCCAAGAATAATATTTGACACTTTCAACTCATTAAATCATATTCAATAAGAAGATGTGAAGGTATGTCAGGTACCATCATAGAGTAATATTGTTGATCCTTTGAAAAAGGCATTATCACATCATGATCATGATGGTCCTATTAGATCACTTGGTATTAGATATGGGAGTGATTTACATTAGTGTGAGTGAGAGATTGTTGGCATATATGCCTTGGAAGTCAATCATTGGATGATGGTTAAAGGGATATTTTGTACTGTTTGATTTGATTATAAGTTAATTCCACTTATTGATACATATATGTTATTGTGATATTAATGTACATGATAAACATACTTAAATTGATAGTTCAAAGTCATGGGACTTCATGTATGTGACCTGAACATGAGATCATAATGGACGGTAAAGAAAAATAACATTAAATGTCCCTGGTCAAGTATTATGGTGGATTGCAAACATGTTTACACGTGAGACTAGTATTCCTACTAAATGATGACCATGTCTCATGGGTCAAAGGTATCAAATGATGAGTTAGACTCATACATACTTTTTAGGGAAGAAATGCACTAGAATGACCCTCTTTGAGAGTTATTCATGGAGAATTATATGATATAAGCATCTCAATATGAAACTGGTGATGTGATCCTTCAACTTCATCTCACTACATATGTTATATCATGATTGTCATACTTTGACACTACTAAACATGATCTTCAAAAAAAGAGTGATGTAATGGTAGTGAATGGGCGTAACAAAAGTCATGTAGTGCATCAAGTGATGTAGAATGAATTCATCCCTCCCATATAATGAGAGTGATATTCTAGGCCTCTTGATTAGTGATACTAGATAAATACATGGCCATACTCATGTGAATCAGTATCTGATATTCAGATTTTATGTATCTCAATAGTCTGCTTGGAGATCAAGGAACTGTGATTGAATGTGATGAGAATGGTGTATTGATGCGAGGATTTTGAGTCGCTTTTATAGACTAGTTTTACATGTGTTTTATGTGTTTATTAGTCACATTTGTGGTTAGTATTGCATGATTCACTCGCTTTAGTCTATAATCTCATTTTGCATCAAATCTATTATATTTCATCTTTTAATTTGGTTATAAATGATCATATTGATGTGTTTTAGCAAGGCTGATTCGAATTTATCTTGAATTTTCAGGAAAAACAAATATATGCAGTTGTCGATACCATCAACAGCTGTCGATAGTATTGACTTGGCCACAGTGAGACAACCGCAAGGAACCAAGATGAGTCGATACCATCGACACTGAATTCGATTGTAGCGAGATACCTACAGCGAGCCAGCAGTCAACTGGTCGATACTATCGACACAAAGTCGATACTATCGACCTCACCCAGCTTCAGCGTCGGATTGGTGATAGAAGTGACGCCTAAAGGTGTCAATACCATCGACACTAAAGTTGATAGTATCAAGTTTGCATCAGCATGATACGTCAGAAAAAGGAAGACGGGTCGATACCATCGATGCCGTCAGATCAGGTTTTGTTACAGATCGTTTCTAATCAGACGGTGGTGATCGCTTGGCAATCAAAAGTGATGCATATACCTAATTATGGCGGCTCTAAGCAGGGTATCACATCATTAGTCATTGCACAAGTCTCAAGGAGGAGAGGAGAGAAGAACGGAGCCCAGAGCCACGTCCCGATCGTTTCGAGAGCGCAGAAGGAGTTTCCAACTACCTAAAGGTTGTAGATCACTCATTCTATGTCGAGGAATGCCCAGATCTCCTCCGTTCAGGGGTTTACATCACTTTTATTCACATTTTCCCCATGTTTTCCCTTTCTCTCACCATGTCTTTCATTGAGATGAACATGTGGGGCTAATCCCCTTTATCTTTAGGACCAGGAGTAGCTCGGGTGATCATTGTATGACATTTTTACCATAGTATTTCATAATTTGTCTCTTAAATCTGTGGTATGATTTTGTTTTCTCCATTATATCATTATGATTGATCATCCTAATGATAATCTAATACCTTTAATTACTTTGAAAGATGAATTAACAGTTGAAAAGAGACAAAATTCACATTAACTAATAAATCCTTTGAACAAGGTGATGTACAGTTAATGGTGGAAACCCAGAGTATGGTCTTCATGCACCTAGTTTAGGGTATAGGTTACTACTACCGTGGAACCGGCCTAGATTTAGGTAGTGAATTGTATCACGAAAGTGAGCAATTCTGAATACAGGCCACTACCCGGAATGAGAGACGAATTAGGATAACTGTGTAGGAATTAATACAACGAGAACCTGTGGTGAAACCGCAATCCTAAAGATTCCCGTTTGAATTGATTAAACTAAACATTTAATCGATTGCTCTGTTTTCTTTTATTTTATTTTTCTTTTCTTTTTCAATCAACTCTCAAATCATTTTAATCGGTCTAGCTGATTGCAAGTAGTTATTAGTAGTCTAGCAATAATTACGTTCCCCTGAGTTTGACTCGGGCCTCACAAAGGCCTATATTACTCTGACGCATGCACTTGCGTTCTACGCACGGTAAATTCATGTCAAGTTTTTTGATGTCGTTGCCAGGGAGACGGCAATTGTTGGCACTACGAGTGCTACAAGCGGCCACTCTAGGCTACCTTTTTCTTTTAGTTACATTTTTAATTCTTGCAATTGATTGTCTATTTTTTCAAAAATCTATATTCGTCTAGGACTGTACTTAACTAAATATATCATTTTGTAGGTACCAGTGCATGGTGAGCACGTGTAGCACAGACTACGCGCAGTCATTACCAGAGGTCCAATCTTTGGGATCAGATGACGAGGAGCACTACATTCAGAATCAATCTGAGAGAGTAAATTCAGATTTTGAACAAGAAGAGATGGCTGAAGAAAAGATGATATGGGAAAAGATCAAGGCGTCTTCCTCCTCTGCATCAAATGGGCCGATCAAGAGGCAGGAAATCAACATCCTGACTTATAAAATTGATCCGGCACTAATAAATCTAGTCAAATTTTAAGCATTCCATGGACTAAAGAACGAAGATCTAGTGGCCCACATAAGCACCTTTGTGGAGAATTGTGACATGATCAAGATCGATCGTTTTTCGTAGGAGACACTATATTTCAAAATGTTCCCAAGTTCTCTTGTAGGAAATGCAAGGGAGTGGTTTCATAATCTGGATGATGAGATTGTTGAGACTTGGGATCAGATGATCGAGGTTTTTTTCGAACGTTTCTTCCCACCTGAGAAGATTAATGATTTAATCAGGAAAATCCACAACTTCACTCAGAATGCAGGGGAAACTTATTCGGAGACCTGGGAAAGATTTCAGATAATGCTGAGAAGATGCCCTCATTATGGGTTAGACAAGGAAAAATAGGTGAAGATTTTCTATTTCACGCTTAATGAGCATGACAGAAGCAACTTAGATTCAGCAGGTTCAAGATTCTTTCTAAACAATACTGATACAAGGTGTTGGGAGATTCTTAAAAACATGGCAAAGAAGCAGTCCTGGGGTACCAGAGATGCACCTAAACAAGTTAGATCTGTAGGGGATGCTAAAGCTATTAAAGAACTTAATGATAAGATGGATCTTATTGCAAAGAGACTTCTGGCAAAAGAAAATGAAGAGTCTGATGATGAAGCACAGGTGAAATTCATGCATCAGCAATAGGGATATAGGAATAATGACTATTCCTAGAGGAAGGATAAGAAATTTTCCTGGAAAGATCCCAACAATTTCTTACAGGACCCGGAAGCTAAGCCACAACCCACTGCAGAAGAAAAGAGCAATGAGTTTCTCAATCAAGTAATCAAGCAGAATCAAGAACTCATGAGCACGTTTGGTCAACAAATCAAGCAACAATGAGAGTTTATGAATCAGTTTGGGCAAACTTTACAAAGTCATGGGGCTCAGATGAGGACACTTGAGACATCTTTAGCACAGATGGAAGCAGAGATTTCAAGCTTGAAGAAACCAATGCAGCAAGGTTTTCCAGGAAATACAAATGTTCCAGGAGGAAATCAACAAGCCAAAGCAATTATGTTAAGGAGTGGAAAGAAGATTTTAAACTCTAAGGCCGATGAACCAAGCACACCCCAGCCAGAGACCACAGGTGAGGCCACAGAGGAGGTCACAATCACAGAGCCAATAAAGGATGTTGTAGAGGAAGCCACAGCAGAGCCCATTGCTGAGGAAGAGACTGAAAAGAGGATGCCATATGTGTTGCCACATCAGAGGGCACATACCGTTCCAGTTCCCTATCCAAATAGTCTGAAGGCAAAGAAAGTGGACACCCAGTTCAAAAAGTTCCTAGATAGTTTTAGGAAACTTTCTGTCAACATCTCGCTATTAGAAGTTATTGAGCAGATACCCTCTTATGGTAAGTTTTTGAAGAATATAATTACCAAGAAGAGGAAGATTCCTGATACTGAGGTGGTGGTTCTTAAAGAGTAGTTTAGCGCCTTCATTTTGGGAACATTACAACCAAAATGACAAGATCTGGGCTACTTCAATATTTCATGTTACATTGGTAAGGTGAAATTCGGTGAAGCGGTGTGCGATTCCGGGGAAAGTATAAACTTGATGCCCCTCTCAACATTCAAGAAGCTGGGTCTTAAGGAATCTAGACAAAGCAACATGATGATTCAACTCGCAGATAATTCTGTGGTACAGCCATATGGTATTTGTGAGGATGTCCTGGTAAAGGTTGATAGATTTGTATTTCCAGCTAATTTTGTGGTAATGGAAATGCAAGATGACCAAGGGAATGACCTACTCCTAGGCAGACCCTTCCATGCTACTGCTGATATGAAATTGGAGATGGGTAGAGGTTGATTAACATTGGGAATAGCAGATGACAGATTTGAAATGGTTATGCCAACAAGTACAAAACAATCACAGGCAAAGGAGCAATGTCGCATGGTGAAACATTTTGATCAAAACATTTCTCTTTGTTTAGGGAAGCCATTTCTGGATATGGCTCATTTAATGACCAAGGTAGATAAGGGGACACTGGCAGTGGATATTATGGAACAAACAAAAGTTGTTTCTCTTTGTAAAGATGTGGGTTATCCAAATGATGAAGAGGAGGAAATTCCTCTATCTACTGAGGATGATGCAATAGCAAATTCTGTGCTTGACTCATATCCAGAATTGCCCCTTGAAGCTTGCTTATTTAACATCATGAATGATTGGATGAGAAGCACGTTGTTACAAGAATGTATAAAGATGCTTAAAGTGCTCACGTGCTATTATGCCAAGCATTATGAGGATCTTAGGCCGCTCCCACCACTGCTTCAATCATCATTGATCTATCCACCAGAATTAGAACTGAAGCCACTGCCCCCTCACTTGAAGTATGCATTCTTAGCTGATGGTGAAAAACTACCGGTGATTATTTCGGCATATCTGAGTGCCGGTGAAGAAGAGTAGTTGATGATCGTGCTAAAGAACCACCGTGGCGCATTCGGGTGGTCAGTTGCTGATATTTGGGTGCCAATTTGCACTAAATCACATTTAAACTTACTTTAGGGGAATTTAAAGCATAAAGCAGCAAATCCTACTTAAAAAGCACAAGAAACTACAAAAACTACATGAAGATGCAATGCATGATATGGAATAGGAAAAAGAGCAAAATTTTTGAAAAATTACACAAAAATGTAGAAATCAACTACATGTCATGCAATGAACATAGCAATAACAATAAAACTAAACTCAGTGGTAGAGGTGATAACAAAATGACAAAAAGAAGAGAGAGATAGGGTGGTGCATACCGCCCTACCCACCCCAAACTTTAGAATCATGCTATCCTCAGCATGAAACTATAGCTTAGGGGGATAGGGGAAGTTTGTGGTCAGGGTTGGCTAGCACGGCCGTGGCGGGTGCCACAGTCGTGTTGTCGATGAAGAATGCCCCAGCCTGTCCTCACCACGGTCATGGTAGGGTGCCACGGTCATGGCCCGATTTCTTCAACACGACTGTGGTGAGGACCACGGTCATGGGCAGTCTCCTTCAACACGGTCGTGGTGTTGTACCACGGTCGTGGCGATTCTTGCAAACAACCTGTAACTTTGGCCAATTAGATGCATTAATTCCCACGGCCGTGGCCATGTGCCACGGTCGTGTTTGGCCACATGAGCCATGGTCGTGGTAGAGCTCCACGGCCGTGGTGTTGTTGTTCCTTTAGTTTTCCAAATTCAAAACTTGAACTTCAACTTCATTTGTTCTTTGGCCACAAATATGACTAAATGACCATGATTAACTTCTATACTCTCTCTCTTTCTTGTCTATCACCTACACATCATCAAAACTCAAAAGAAAACTATAAAGCAATGCGTGTGTATTTTTGTGTAAAATAAAGAAAAAGTATCAAAAGGAGGGTTCGAGAATCTCAAACCACGTGGGTTGCCTCCCACTAGCGCTAAATTTAATGCCTTCATCCAGGCTTATTGATTGTAGATCTCTGTCACTTCTTTGGAACCTTCAATAGATCCTTGTAGTAGATTCCTTTCTCATCCTCATCCAAGCACTCTTCTTCATCGGATTATTCCTCTACAAGCATAACAATATCAAAATCTTGATTGGCCTTGTCCGGGCCGAATTCAACAACGGATTTCAACCTTTGCCCATTGACGGAAAATTCCTTTGCACCTTCTTTCTCACAAAAGACCACGGCCCCAGATGGGTATACTTTCTTGACAAGATAGGGTCCTTCCCATCTAGACCGGAGTTTTCCGGGAAAGAGCTTCATTCTCGAATTGTATAGCCATACCCATTTTTCGAGCTCAAAGTCCTTCTTCCTAATCATCTTGTCATGGAGGAACTTTGTTCTCTCCTTGTAACTCTTTGACAATTCATACGCCTCGTGGTGCATTTCCTCTAGCTCATTGAGTTGGAATTTCCTTTTCATTGTTGCATTTTCACCATCAAAGTTCATATTCTTCAAGGCCCACAATGCCTTATGTTGCATCTCTACCAGTAGGTGGTAGCTTTTCGCGTAGACTAACTTGAATGGTGTGGTGCCAATTGGGGCTTTGAACGCCGTCCTATATGCCCATAAAGCCTCATTTAGATGGAGAGACCAATCATTGCGGTCCGGTCTTACTATTTTCTCTAAAATGAGCTTTATTTCCCGATTGGCCAACTCAACCTGGCCACTTGTTTGAGGATGATATGGAGTGGCTACTCTATGGTTCACTCCATGTTTCTTGAGCAATCCCTCAAAGGTGCGGTGGATGAAATGACTTCCCCCATCACTTATCATGGCTCTTGGAAGTCTAAAACGAATGAAGATGTTTGATTTCACAAAATCGCAAACCACCTTGTGGTCATTCGTCCGAGTCAGAATAGCTTCTATCCAATTAGACACATAGTCAACGGCAACTAAGATGTAGATATACCCAAATGAAGGAGGAAAAGGACCCATGAAATCAATTCCCCATACATCAAATACATCCACCACAAGAATGGGTGATAGAGGCATCATGTCTCTTTTGGAGATATTTCCCACCTTTTGGCATTTCAAGCAGCTCTTGCAGAATCTGTGTGAATCCTTGAACAATGAGGGCCAGTAAAAACCACATTGCAGTACCTTGGAAGCTGTGCGCTTTCCTCCAAAGTGTCCTCCACATATCCCGGAATGGCACATGGAGAGGATGTCTTGTTGTTCCACTTTCGGTACGCATCTTCTTACAAGCTGATCGGGGCAATACTTAAAAAGGTGAGGGTCATCCCATGCATAATTCTTCACCATGGAAAATAGTCTTTTACTCTCCTCCCTTATCCACATGCTAGGTATCCTCCCACTAGCCAAGAAATTGGCTATGTGTTGGTACCATGGCCCTTGAGAAGATGAGAGGAGGAAGAGTTGTTCATGCGGCATGGTTTCTTTGATTAACCTTGTCTTGTCAAAAGGGTGATCAATCCGGGAGAGATGATTGGATGTGCCATTTTCTACTCCCTTCTTGTCCACTATCTCTATATCAAACTCTTGCAGCAACAGAATCCATCTTATCAACCTCAGCTTTGAATCCTTCTTCGACATGAGATACTTTAACGCAGCATGATCTATGTAAATCACAACTCTGTTTTGCAGAAGATAGGAGCGGAATTTGTCTAGAGCAAAGATGACAGCGAGTAACTCTTTCTCAGTAGTGGTGTAATTTCTTTGCACTTCATCAAGAGTCTTGCTCGCATAGTAGATGGCATGAGGAATTCGGCCAATCCTTTGGCCCAGCACAGCCCCCACTACCATATCAAATGCATCAGTCATGATCTCAAATGGCAAAGAGAATTCGGGGGGATGAATGATCGGAGCAGAAATTAGCTTCTCCTTCAAGTGATTAAAGGCTTCAATGCATTTGTCATCAAAGTGAAACTCGACATCTTTTTCAAGAAGGTGGCACAACGGTCTTGAAATTTTTCTAAAGTCTTTAATAAAATGGTGGTAGAAACTAGCATGTCCCAAGAAAGATCGGACATGTCTTATGGTGGAAGGAATGGAGAGGGTAGAGATGAGGCCCACTTTGGCCTTGTCAACTTCAATCCCATCTTTAGAGACTCGGTGGCCTAGAACGATGCCTTCGGGCACCATGATGTGGCTTTTCTCCCAAGATAGAACTAGTCAAACTTTCACGCATCTCTCAAGGATGGCAGCCAAGTGTAACAAGCATTCATCAAAAGTCTTTCCCAAAACTGAGAAATCATCCATGAATACTTCCAAGGATGGATCAAGCATATCTACGAAGATTGATGTAACACACCTCAGAAATATGGATGGGGCATTACACAACCCGAATGGCATTCTCCGATAAGCAAATGTGCCACTCAGACAGGTGAATGTTGTCTTCTCTTGATCGACGAGGTGTACGGTGATCTGAAAGTATCCAGAATACCCATCAAGGAAACAATAGAAACTCTGCCCAGCCAGTCTCTCTAGAATTTTATCAAGGAATGGGAGGGGATAGTGGTCTTTCTTCATCTTCTCATTGAGTTTTTGATAGTCCACACACATCCTCCACTTAGATTGTTCTCTCACTGGCATTAGTTCCCCATCGGCATTTTTAGCAATTGTGATTCCACCCTTCTTGGGTACGACTTGGATGGGGCTCACCCAAGTGCTGTCATAAATAGGGTAGATAATTCTGGCATCAAGCAATTTGACTACCTCTTGAGTCACCACTTCTTTCAATTTCGGATTTAGTCACATTTGCATTTGGCGGGTTGGCCTTGCGTCTTCTTCAAGATAGATTCGGTGCACACAGATGGAGGGATCAATACCCCTCAAATCAGCAATAGTCCATCCGATAGCTTGGATGTTCTTCTTCAGAACCTTCATCAAAGCCTCCTCTTGTTTGGGTGAAAGTATGGATGAAATGATCACCGGGAGGGTGTCATTCGCCCCTAGAAAAGCATACTTCAAACCTTCAGGAAGTGATTTCAGCTCAAGTGTGGGGGGCTCTTCAAAAGAGTTTTTCAATGGCTCAGAGATGGAAGGGAGGTCTTCACTTGCAGCCACCAAGGCTAGCTCACACTCTTCATCATCTTCCTCATCATCCTCAGGAAACTCAACTATCGGATCTAATCCTCTACCTTGAGTGGCAGTTTGAATCCAAGAAGGTAGGCATTCTTCCACGATCTCATCTAGACACTCAACTAGATAGCAGTCTTCTTCTGTTGCACCTATCACTTTGGCCTTGGCTGAAGATTTAAAAATGTTCAACCGGATCTTCATGTGCATGAATGTCACATACATTGTACCAGTCCTCACATGAATGACTGCATCAGCTGTGTCCAGGAAGGGTCTTCCCAAGATGATAGGAACCCTCATCGTGTCTTTCTCCATATCCAAGATGATAAAATCAGCATGAAAGAAAGCAGATGTCTCATCATCTAGTCTCATGAGCACATCATCAACACGCCCTCTAGGCATCTTTACCGACCTGTCAGCTAACTGCAAAGTGCAATGGGCCGGACCCAACTGTCCCATCTGTAATTCAGCAAAAATGTCATACGGCATGAGGTTCACGCTCGAGCCCAAGTCTAGGAGAGCTTGGTCTATGCGGTGCACCCCAATGTAGCATGATAAGATAGGAGCACCGGGATCCTTCCTCTTTCTTGGAATGGTGTGCTGCATAATCGAGCTCACTTGCTCGGTAAGATTTACCTTCTTCGGGGTTCTCCCCGTAGTTCTTCTCTTGAAAGTATAAAGATCCTTCAAAAACTTAGCATATGAAGGAATTTTCTTGATTGCATCAAGCAAAGGGATATTGATCTTTACTTGTTTAAAAGTTTCCATAATGTCCTCGGTATGCTTTTTCCTTCTTTTCTCAGCAGAAGGCTCCTTAAGAGCCTCGGGGAAAGGGGGGAGTTGGGACCCCAAATGGTCCATCTCAGCAGTATCATCGACTGGTATCACAGGAATCATGGTATCATCATTCAGTATCTCGGTATCAACTATCAGAATCACGGTATCAACGCTGCCTCTTATCACGGTATCATCAATCTACATCTCAGCATCAACCTACTCAGCCTCAGTATCATCTCTGCCAACAACTGTACCATGGGGGCTCTCCAAAGTCCTACCACTCCTCAATGTAGTCACTGCCTTCACATGCTCATGGGTGGTAGGAGAGGGAGCTTGTGGAGGTGGTTGTGGCTGTTGGGGTGGTGGAGGCCTTTGGTGAGGGGGGTTGGGATTTTGAAGAATGAATTGGGGTTGCGGTTGTTGTTGTGGTGGGGGGTGGTATTGCGGAGGTGGTTGTTGGTAGGTGTGAGATGGAGGTGGAGCATATTGATAGTTGAGTGGCACTTGAGGAGGTGGAGGAGCATAGGGGTTTGGTGGGGCTTGGTAAGATGGTGGAACATAAGCACTCAAAGTGTTCCCTAGAAAAGCCCCATCATTGTTCGGATTTGGCATTGGTTGAGATGGAAGTCTACCTTCTTCCCTTCTAGCCAAAGAGATAGAAATCTGATCCAACCTCTGCTTAAGATGGTTAATAGACTACCCATGTGCATTGACATCTTTTTTTACTTCATCCAGGCTTCTTAGACTTCCTAGCACTTCCTCCTCAAACTTGGAGCTGTATCGTGGCTTTTGCTACCCCTGTCCTTGCCCATCCTCAATCTGTTGTTTCTAGGAGAAGTTTGAGTGGTTCATCCACTCAGGAGTGTAGGAGTTGGACATTGGGCCCTGGTTGTTGCGGCCACCAAAGGAATGTAGAGCATTGACTTTCTCGTCTATAGTATCAACCGCCATTGTGGGCTGGCTGGAAGAGCTACCCACTTGATTTTTTATCATCTGCATCATATCGGCTGTAAATACCAAGTCTCTACTAATAATCATGGCAAACAAATACACCAATGGTGTGGCAGTGGAAGAAATAAACTTGACTATATTCAAAGTGTATAAAGAGTACATTACAAATTTTTCCCAAAAGGGGTACATCTTTATATAAGGAACTAGGATCTAGGTAGAGGAAGACTTAGACTAATACATCATTGTCTCCAAACAACACAACTTATAACATAAAATCAACTATGATCATGCAATCTATATGCTCTTCTTCTTGTCCTATCCTTAGCCTTAGGTTCACCAAGCTTCCATGCGCACTCTGATCCTAGCCTGGATGGTTGGGGTCATCCAGCAAGAGAAAGATAAAAGTATGTGTTAATAAAAGGATAAAGGCAATTATAAAGCTAAGCATTTCATAACAAAAGATTCCACTAAGGAATTTCAAGAAGTGAGAGGCAAGTGAGTAAATAAGATTTTTGGGAAAACTACCACATTTCAATATCAACAATTATCACCTTTGCATGAATATAAATTATGACTCAAAATCATCTCATTGTAGGGTGAGGCACCTACCGGACCTCACCAATGGTAGGGGGACTAAAACCCCAGTGCCTAAAAAGTGGCATGGGGACTAAAACCCCAGTGCCTAATATATAAAATGGCAGGGGGACTAAAACCCCAGTGCCTAATATATAAAATGGCAGGGGGACTAAAACCCCAGTGCCCGACAGGGGGACTAAAACCCCAGTGCCCTGTGGGTGGTTTGTACTCATGTACACTACATTGTCAATTGGCCAATAACTATATCATGCATAAACATTCACTTGGCAGTAGAGTGAAAAGTATAACAAGATTACAACATAGCATTGGGAATAAAACCCAAGAAATAAATAAATAGGCCATCATAGGCAACAACAATATCCAAGAACTCCAAGAAATAAAGGAGCCAACATAAGCAACAACAATATACAATGTTTCCAAGTATTTCAAGAGGATGAGCCAACATTGACAATAGCAAGATTAAGCATTTCCAAGTAAATGAGGCAACATATGTAGTAGCAAGATTCACAAGATTCAAATGAATGAGCCACAATGGCATTAGAAGCATAACATAAGTAAAGAGCCAAAAAATGCAATTAGAAGGATAACAAGGCTAGCTCAAAAATGATTGTGGGGTTGGAAAAGACCCAACTGAGAGATTAGGATTGTTTGCACAATGAACATTCACATAGGTTTCACATTTGTCATGGATGTCACATACTAAAATAGGCTTCACATACAAAATAGGGTGCACATACTAAAATAGGTTCCACATACCTATATTAATTATTTACCATCACCTTTACCAATCAGATTACATCCAATTCCATAATTCCCTAGTTACATTATTACACATGTATTAATATATATAATGACATAAAGCATAGGAAAAACCCTAAATTTCTACCTTGAAAACCAAAACTCGATTTGTGACTCAAAACCTTGACCAAACGATTATTCATATTCTCCTGAATAAGAAAACATATTTTATTTTACAAATTGGAGTTAAAATGAATTAATTAGGTATTTTAGAATATTTTATATGCTTAAAAGGTATTCAAAGCAAACTTCGAAAAATCATTTAGAATCAGGCTTCAAAAACCACAAAATTGGATTCTACTCAAAAAATCCTTTCCATTGACTATTTATTTGCATTTTTCTGACAATGGATCGATTTACTATGAATTAAGTAAAACTGACCAATCAGATTGCAAGGAAACCATAGCGTGACAGTTATTTAAATGAAAATAAAATTCGATGTAAATAACAGGTGAAATGACTAAACTACCCCTTCTCGTCAAAACAAAGAAATTAAAACTACGAGGGCAGATCAGTCATTTGCATGTCACAAAACCTTTACAAGCGGGGAACAAAACTCAGGGTGAAATTACGAGATTGCCCCTTGCGTTGTAACTTGTTACATTACATGTGGGTGTCTCTCTTGGTCATTCCACGACCTGGCTTCTTCCAGCCATGGTCATGGCGCGAGCAGGCTTACAGGAGCTCGACTCCAGCACTGCCTCACCTCACCAGGCCAAACTTCAGACAAGGAATGATGCGGATGGTCCTCTGAGACCAGACAAAGCCGGAGGAATCCATGCCACAAGGTGGGAACCTCAGGAGCGCCAAACCCATCGGAGACAACCAAGGAGCATGGGAGGAAAATTGAAGCCGAAACCCGCACATGAATTCGTAAAATGCAAAATATAAGGTCGGAAAAGCTTCGCTGACCAAGCTCGAGTCGAGGGGACCTGTTTCCGTGGATGGAGGTGCACCAGAACCCCAAAACGCTAGGCGCCGGCCGAGGTCGACGGTGGCACTACGACGGCCCTTTAGGACATGGCGATCGGGGGCGTCGCAAGGCGAAACAGGGAAATAGAATTGAAGGATGGGAGTCTAGGATTCTTACTACGCAAGCAATTGAGCCGGGATGGCTTCAAGAGTCCAGATGAGGTCACCGTCGCCGGGGAAGAAGATCGAGTAGGACCGGGGGATCCAGGGCGAACGGGGAGAAATTGAAGGAGGAGGAAGAAAGGTGGCGGCCCGAGCGTCATGTCCATAGCCTTATATAGGCGTGAGGAATGCTCTAGTCCATACTGTAACCTCACGACAGTGTAAAGGAGAAGGCCCCGATTGGGCGTTGCGTCAGCGGTGGAGGAGTCGGAGCGAATTAGGGCTCGCTAGAACCGGTGTGAGAAGTCGAACACAACGGAAGTGGAATCGTGCGAGAAGGTGGTCAGACGAGGGAGAACCGGGTCGGGGATCGTGAGAGACGTTTAGCTACTCAGACCCGAACTGAGCGAGAGGTAGGGGACGAAGGGACCACCATCGGATCACAGATCGACGGTCCCTAGACGTCGCTCAGGGCGTGTGACGGAAAATGAATCGTAACCATAGCGTTACATATAATATAAATGAAATCGATTCAGCTATTATAGTCACACTATAATAAAAGCTTATAAAATCAATTTGAGGGGTCAAAAGAACTCCAAAAATCACCAAATTTGAACCATTAGCTCACATTAAAGTCTAGAACAATGCTATACAATTTCTTTCTCGTTTTACTCATAATATGGCCCATAATAAATATATTGCTCATTAAAGTGTATATTAATATATTAAAATGAATGAATTATATGAAAAGACTTCTTTTTATGAAACAAGTGAGTAAATTGAGAGATATTAAGCACATTAAAATTTCAATAATCATTTCTCAATTAAATAACATATTTTCATGAATTAAAATCATATCTTGAGGAGAGAGAAATAATTAAGGTTAATGTTCTCATACATTAACTTAAATACACATTATTACTAATATATTTATCTAAAAAGCTCCGAATTAATATTATCTACTTATATTCTCACATAAAATTCCATTTTTCATTATTATCCCTTAATTATTACATTAAGTGAGTTATTTGTGCAAACACCCCTCCATTTATATAAATGAGGGAAAAAGGTAATTTAAACATTGAATTGTGCTCGAATTGCACAAGGGGTCCAAAAAGAATATAAAAGAAGGGAAATTTATGAAAAAGGTCCAAATGGACTATAAGGCAAAGAAAATCTCAAAAGTGGGTAAATTGCAGGGAAGACCCTGAGATTTAGTATGTTACAGCACACCACCCCTTAAAGAGGATTTCGTCCCTGAAATCACAACAAGAGGGAAGAGAGGGTGGGTGTGTAACTTCCCAACCTTAATCACTAGGTTATAACCCTTAATCTAGGGTACAACACAAAATCTACATAAGTCAGGTGCTACTAAGGTTTCCACAAAACCTATAGCCTTTTATCAAACTCAAATTAACATTTTTGCCTTATTAACATAATCTCCATCATGAAGAGGTATCATATTTATTATACTATCACTTGTGCCACTTTTATTCCAAAACAATTATATCTCAATATTATATCATGTGTATTATCTTCATCAAGGGTTTTAAGCACAATTAGGGTTTACTAAGCCATTTCAACATTAATTAATGTATTAGGTCAAAAACCTTAATAACATGAATTCATCTTCTATTATCCTCTTAAAACTATCATGTAGAATTATCACAAATTATTTTGTAGAAAAAGTTAATATTCTCCGACAAGTTATTAAGCCTATAATAATTCCAAATAATGTTCATATTGCACATTTTCATATCATCTTTCATACTCATATTAATGACATCATTAATCATTTTCATCCATTACACTTCATATTATAAATTATACATATTTTACTTCACAATAGGCATTTTATGAATATTTATGTGAATCCAATCATTCATTATCATGTTTGAGTCATTATGTACATTTTAGTGAATATGATGTAACCCATTAAATATCAATGAATTAATTCATATATCAAGTTATGATGAGGTGTTCATTAGAGAACAAGGTGATATACCTTATATATATTGATAACCTTGTGACTATAATCCATTTACATGCATTAAGGTATATTATGTGATGATGACACCTAATGTCACTAATGTATCATGAAAGGCATTAAGGGTATATATATATATATATATATATATATATATATATATATATATATATATATATATATATATATATATATATATATATATATATATATATATATATGTCGTCAAAGCTGGATGATTACATATTAAGGTCTAGGTCAACATGATCATTACATGTTAAAGCATCCTTAGGGTGCATTATCCATACACATTTTACCATTAGGGAGGAATAGTCAACGTTATGTATATTCACCATTAGTAACTCATTATTATGTGAATCAATAATATGTGAAGGTTCAAGCATATGAACTATCTCTATATGACTTACTACATTTATGCATGTGTATAAACAAACAAGTTGAATTACAAGTATAATGTGTTTGGTAAATTCTTGTTCTCATAAGTTATTATGTACATATGTCCACATAGATAGGGTTTCTAACTCCAAAGGTATTTGATTTTTCTTTTAATTGGGATTCCATCCCCCTAAAAAGGGATTTCGCCCTCGAAATCAGCTTTGCAAAACCAAATAGGGTACTAACACCATTACCCTCAAACCACCCCTTAAAAGGGTCAACTAAGTCAAACTAAGCTAAGGGTATCAGGGTACATTGAACTCAACACTAAAAGGACTTACTAACCAAACTTCAGGGTGTAACATAGGGTACACTAAACCCTCAACATAGGAGTACAAGGTATTTAAGGATGACTTTTATGTAAGAGATCAAATCATCACTTATGGTTTTCCTAAGGTATTCAACAATTAGGCAACATGCCCAAAGATAGACTATTTCGAGCTGTCTGAATCAGATCAGGCCAGGCCAGGTCATATGAGCTCAGGAGTCCTCGTTACCAAGCTAGTGGGGTGGAGGAAAATATTTCCAGCCCCCAAGCTCTGACCCTTTCTAGACACCATCACTTTCAACTTCTTGCTCTAGTATCTTCTCAATAGACAATTCACCAAAAAGTTGACAAATTTTATTTTTAATATGAAATTATTATGATCCTAAATGAAACTTTCATGCTAGGTCAACTCTAAGGTGAAAAACTAACTAAAGGGAAACTATATATGATAAGGGTTCTATCTAGGAGACAATTTGAATTAGTCAAGAATTCGACTACCTTGATGCTCTGATACCATGCTGTAAAGACCAAGTCTCTACTAAAAATCATGACAAACAAATACACCAATGGTGTGGCAGCGGAAGAAATAAACTTGACTATATTCAAAGTGTATAAAGAGTACATTACAAATTTTTCCCAAAAGGGGTACATCTTTATACAAGGAACTAGGATCTAGGTAGAGGAAGACTTAGACAAATACATCATTGTCTTCAAACAACACAACTTATAACATAAAAGCAACTATGATCATGCAATCTATATGCTCTTCTTCTTGTCCTATCCTTAGCCTTAGGTTCACCAAGCTTCCATGCGCACTCTGATCCTAGCCTGGATGGTTGGGGTCATCCAGCAAGAGAACCATAAAAGTATGTGTTAATAAAAGGATAAAGGCAATTATAAAGCTAAGCATTTCATAACAAAAGATTCCACTAAGGAATTTCAAGAAGTGAGAGGCAAGTGAATAAATAAGATTTTTGGGAAAACTGCCACATTTCAATATCAACAATTATCACCTTTGCATGAATATAAATTATGACTCAAAATCATCTCAATGTAGGGTGAGGCACCTACCGGACCTCACCAATGGTAGGGGGACTAAAACCCCAGTGCCTAAAAAGTGGCAGGGGGACTAAAACCCCAGTGCCTAATATATAAAATGGCAGGGGGACTAAAACCCCAGTGCCCGGTAGGGGGACTAAAACCCCAGTGCCCTGTGGGTGGTTTGTACTCATGTACACTACATTGTCAATTGGCCAATAACTATATCATGCATAAACATTCACTTGGCAGTAGAGTGAAAAGTATAACAAGATTGCAACATAGAATTGGGAATAACACCCAAGAAATAAATAAATAGGCCATCATAGGCAACAACAATATCCAAGAACTCCAAGAAATAAAGGAGCCAACATAAGCAACAACAATATACAATGTTTCCAAGTATTTCAAAAGGATGAGCCAACATTGGCAATAGCAAGATTAAGCATTTCCAAGTAAATGAGGAAACATATGTAGTAGCAAGATTCACAAGATTCAAATGAATGAGCCACAATGGCATTAGAAGCATAACATAAGTAAAGAGCCAAAAAATGCAATTAGAAGGATAACAAGGCTAGCACAAAAATGATTGTGGGGTTGGAAAAGACCCAACTGAGAGATTAGGATTGTTTGCACAATAAACATTCACATAGGTTTCACATTCATCATGGATGTCACATACTAAAATAGGCTTCACATACAAAATAGGGTGCACATACTAAAATAGGTTCCACATACCTGTTTTAATTATTTACCATCACCTTTACCAATCAGATTGCATCCAATTCCATAATTCCCTAGTTACATTATTACACATGTATTAATATATATAATGACATAAAGCATAGGAAAAACCCTAATTTTCCACCTTGAAAACCAAAACTCGATTTGTGACTCAAAACCTTGACCAAACGATTATTCATATTCTCCTGAATAAGAAAACATATTTTATTTTACAAATTGGAGTTAAAATGAATTAATTAGGTATTTTAGAATATTTTATATGCTTAAAAGGTATTCAAAGCAAACTTCGAAAAATCATTTAGAATCAGGCTTCAAAAACCACAAAATTGGATTCTACTCAAAAAATCCTTTCCATTGACTATTTATTTGCATTTTTCTGACAATGGATCGATTTACTATGAATTAAGTAAATCTGACCAATCAGATTGCAAGGAAACCATAGCGTGACAGTTATTTAAATGAAAATAAAATTCGATGTAAATAACAGGTGAAATGACTAAACTACCCCTTCTCGTCAAAACAAAGAAATTAAAACTACGAGGGCAGATCAGTCATTTGCATGTCACAAAACCTTTGCAAGCGGGGAACAAAACTCAGGGTGCAATTACGAGATTGCCCCTTGCGTTGTAACTCGTTACATTACCTGTGGGTGTCTCTCTTGGTCATTCCACGACCTGGCTTCTTCCAGCCATGGTCATGGCGCGAGCAGGCTTACAGGAGCTCGACTCTAGCACTGCCTCGCCTCACCAGGCCAAACTTCAAACAAGGAATGATGCAGATGGTCCTCTGAGACCAGACGAAGCCGTAGGAATCCACGCCACAAGGCGGGAACCTCAGGAGCGCCAAACCCACCGGAGACAACCAAGGAGCAGGGGAGGAAAACTGAAGCCGAAACCCGCACATGAATCCGTAAAATGCAAAATATAAGGTCAGAAAAGCTTCATTGACCAAGCTCGAGTTGAGGGGACCTGTTTCCGTGGATGGAGGTGCACCAAAACCCCAAAACGCTAGCCACCGGCCGTGGTCGACGGTGGCACTATGGCGGCCCTTTAGGACATGGCGATCGGGGGCGTCGCAAGGCGAAACAGGGAAATAGAATTGAAGGACGGGAGTCTAGGATTCTTACTACGCAAGCAATTGAGCCGGGATGGCTTCAAGAGTCCAGGTGAGGTCGTCGTCACTGAGGAAGAAGATCGAGTAGGACCGGGGGATCTAGGGCAAATGGGGAGAAATTGAAGGAGGAGGAAGAAAGGTGGCGGCTCGAGCGTCGTGTCCATAGCCTTATATAGGTGTGAGGAATGATCTAGTCCATACTGTAACCTCATGACAGTGTAAAGGAGAAGGCCCCGATTGGGCATTTCGTCAGTGGTGGAGGAGTCGGAGAAAATTAGGGCTCGCTAGAACCGGCGTGAGAATCCGAACACAACGGAAGTGGAATCGTGCGAGAAGGTGGTCAGACGAGGGAGAACCGGGTCGGGGATTGTGAGAGACGTTTAGCTGCTCAGATCCAAACTGAGCGGGAGGTAGGGGATGAAGGGACCACCGTCAGATCACAGATCAACGGTCCCCAGACTTCGCTCAGGACGCGTGATGGAAAATGAACCGTAACCATAGTGTTACATATAATATAAATGAAATCGATTCAGCTACTATAGTCACACTATAATAAAAGCTTATAAAATCAATTTGAGGGGTCAAAAGAACTCCAAAAATCACCAAATTTGAACCATTAGCTCACATTAAAGTCTAGAACAATGCTATACAATTGCTTTCTCGTTTTACTCATAATATGGCCCATAATAAATATATTGTTCATTAAAGTGTATATTAATATATTAAAATGAATGAATTATATGAAAAGACTTCTTTTTATGAAACAAGTGAGTAAATTTAGAGATATTAAGCACATTAAGATTTTGATAATCATTTCTCAATTAAATAACATATTTTCATGAATTAAAATCATATCTTGAGGAGAGAGAAATAATTAAGGTTAATGTTCTCATACATTAACTTAAATACACATTATTACTAATATATTTATCTAAAAAGCTCCGAATTAATATTATCTACTTATATTCTCACATAAAATTCCATTTTGCATTATTAGCCCTTAATTATTACATTAAGTGAGTTATTTGTGCAAACACCCCTCCATTTATATAAATGAGGGAAAAAGGTAATTTAAACATTGAATTGTGCTCAAATTACACAAGGAGTCCAAAAAGAATATAAAAGAAGAGAAATTTATGAAAAAGGTCCAAATGTACTATAAAGCAAAGAAAAGCTCAAAAGTGGGTAAATTGCAGGGAAGACCCTGAGATTTAGTATGTTACATCGGCCATCATCTTCATCATATCGGGGTCGTTGGTATTGCGACTCGGAGCTGCAGAAGAAGGTGGAGGAGCGTAGCTTCGATCACAATGCCCCCCTTTTGTGGAAGCACGATGGCGGGAATTTTCTGAGAGATGCTCAAACAATGGCCATGATTCCTCAGGCGGCTTTGCCATGAAAGTGCCCCCACAGGAAGAGTCTACGTTGTTTTGGCTTTGCTCCTCAAGCCCAGTGTAGAAGGCTTGAACGAGCTGCCACAGAGGAACCTCGTGATGGGGGCAATCGTGAAGTAGCTTTTGGAACCTCTCCCACGCCTCGTGGAAGGGCTCGTTCTCTTTTTAGGCAAACGACATGATGCACCTTCTCATATAAGATAACTTGGCGATGGGGAAGAACTTCTTGAGAAACTTGTACTTCACCTCATTCCACGTGACCAACTCTAGCTTCGTCACATACCACTCCTTGGCTTTCTCCTTGAGGGAGAAATGAAAGAGTGTCCTCCTGATTGAGTCATCGGTGGCGGCTGGAGTGTGGAAGGTAGAGAACATTTCAAGGAACGTGTCTATGTGGTGGTGGGGATTCTCGTTCTCCATACCGAAGTATGTAGGGAGAAGTCCCAGGAGTGTCGGTGGGATGGAGAATTGTTGACCTGGCATTTGGTCAACCAGAGTGGCGATGGGGAGTTGTAGTTCCCCGATGTGAAGTACTCGTGAAGCGGGCGATGTGGCGGTGGAGGTGCCTGAGCATCTGCATCTTGGTTATTCTCAGCCATCTCGGCCTCTCGGTGTAGGTTGCGGCGAGCTTGACGCCTCCTTCTACCAATCTCGGGGTCGTATACCACCAAGTCGGTGCAAGTAGAGTGTGTGCTACGCATGCACAGTTGTCGCCTGCGTAAAACACAAACAAACAACAAGAAACTAAGTTAGCAAACCAAGATGCAAAAATAACACAAAGAATAAATAATAGAAATGGTAAGGGCAAAAGGAAAGGCTAAGCTACACTATCTAACTAGGCCGAGCACCTCTATCCCCGGCAATGGCGCCAAAAAGCTTGATGCGTCCCTGCTAGTGGTGCTTTTACACCCGATGAGGTCGGAGCGCACGGGATATGGGATCTTATGCTTTCAAAATTTGTAAGACCTACACTAACTACCTACGTCTACTAAGACACTACGCCCGCAAGTGCACGAGGTCGTGTCGTAGTATAGGTGAGGCGGCAAGTGCATGGTCGATCCAAGGAGATAGAGGGGGCACTAGAGTTAGACAGTGCGAGCTATGTTCCTTTTGTGGAGATTAGGGTTTTATGGTTTTAAAAGGTTTAGTTGTTGATTAAGCTAATGATCAAGTAAGAAATGCGAGAAGGAAACTAAGTTATGGAAGAGCAAGCAAATTAGTAAACTAAGTTAACAAACTAACTAAGCAAGAGCAAGAAGAGCTACACTACTCTAGCAAGGCAAGAAGCAATTAAGAACTAAACTAACCACTAGCAAGAGAAAGAGCCTAAGTTAACACTAAAGAGCAAAACTAAGCAATTAACTAGATTAAGCGAAAGTGACTAAACTAGACTAGCATGAACAAGAAAACTAAGCAAGATGGGTTTTAAGCAATTGATTAGGGTAGGTGGGCCGTTTGGGGGATGTAACTTTGACATTAGTTGGGGGAGATCATTAAACATGCAAGGTTCTCATTTCATATCTAGATTATCAAACCAAACAACAAGGACAATGCCATTAGAATATACCCTATACTACTAGTAGAAGACTAGGGTTAGGCGTAATTCTAATGGGATTAACCAAAACTAGGTTTCTAGGGTAAGTGATAGTGAATAATTGAGGGTTGAGGGTAGAGATGGGAGTAGATATGAGGGTATTTGACCTCATGCCATTAGCCACTCTAGCCTTTAGAATGCCCTAGGCAATTGCATCACTCTCACTTACACTAGCTACTTAAATCTCACACTCACTTGTAGAAGGAGGGATGTGTATGTAGGAACAAAGGGGGCTAGCTAGGGATCCACTAATTGGACATAGGAGCCAATCCTAAGATTGCCACATACAGTCCAATTCCTCCTAGAATCTAAGTGCCATCAAACATCTCTAAGCAAGCAATCTATGTTATAAGCACAAACCACATGCAATAAAATAGGAAATGAGATAGAAGCAAGAAGCAATCATCCTAGATATGAATTAAGTTCATTACAAGAAATTATCCCCCAACATGGTATCAAAGTTACATTTCAATCCCAAATAGCCCACCACAAGGGGCTCAGCTAGACATGATCAAGAAAACAAGAAAAGAAAGGGGTAGAAGAAGTAGGGACTCCATAAAGCTTGATGTAGAAGCCTCCTTCTTCACCTCCAAGCTTGTTGTAGACATCCTCCCTCCTCCAAGGGTGCAGGGGTGCATGAAATGGTAGGGGATTATGGATGAAAACCTAGGGAACTAGGTTTCCATGGTGGAATGAGGGTGGAAATGGTGGATGATGAGCCCAAAATGCAAGGAGGTTTCACAAAGAGATCAAGGGTGGAGAGTGGAGTCTAAGAACAGCTAGGGGGCATCTAACCTTCGTTCCCTAGCCACCACCTATGTATATATAGGTGGTGGGGAGGCACTAGGGTAAGTGGGGGGTAGTTTAGGAAAAGCAGTCAAAAGTAGGGTAGGGTCGGTGGATCACCACGGTTGTGGTGGTGTGCCATGACCATGGTGAGGGTGGTGGAGAACGGTCGCGGAGTCGTGAAATGGTCGTGGTGTGAAGGACTTTGGAAAAAAGGTCAAGTATGGTGGTAGCCACAGTCGTGGTGGGTTAGGGGCACCACGGTCGTGTTGGATAACACAACCATTTTGGAGGAGGAGGAGGTGACCGTGGGGAATCACCACGGTCGTCTTGAGCTTCTTTGGCCACGGTCGTGGCAGGTGGCCACGGTCGTGGCGTTCTGAGGGTGACAACCTATAACTCTGGCCAAATTGGTGCAATAATTCCCACGACCGTGGCAGGGTGCCACAACGATTTTCTCTTCTACTGACCACGACCGTGCTGATGGCCACGGCCGTGGTGTCTTCAATGGCCACGGTCGTGGCAGGTGGCCACGGTCGTGGCAGGTGGCCACGGCCGTGGGATTCTATGGAAAAACCCTGTTGGAAAGGGCACGTCATTGCTAATAAATGCACGATTGTGGCATTGTGGTGCTTTTACACCCCACAAGGTCAGAGCGCACGGGATATGGGATCTTATGCTTTCGAAATTTGTAAGACCTACACTAACTAACTACGTCTACTAAGACACTACACCCACAAGCGCACGGGGTCGTGTCATAATATAGGTGAGGCGGAAAGTACAGGGTTGATACACAGAGATAGAGGGGGCACTAGAGTTAGACGGTGCAAGCTACGTTCCTTTTGCGGAGCTTAGGGTTTTAGGGTTTTAAAAGGTTTTGGTTATTGATTAAGCTAATGAGCAAGTAAGAAATGCGAGAAGGAAACTAAGTTATAGAAGAGCAAGAAAATTAGTAAACTAAGTTAACAAACTAACTAAGCAAGAGCAAGAAGAGCTACACTACTCTAGCAAGGCAAGAAGCAATTAAGAACTACACTAACCACTAGCAAGAGCAAGAGCCTAAGTTAACACTAAAGAGCAAAACTAAGCAATTAACTAGATTAAGTGAAAGTGACTAAACTAGACTAGCATGAACAAGCAAACTAAGCAAGATGGGTTTTAAGCAGTTGATTAGGGTAGGTGGGCCGTTTGGGGGATGTAACTTTGACATTAGTTGGGGGAGATCATTAAACATGAAAGGTTCTCATTTCATATCTAGATTATCAAACCAAACAACAAGGACAATGCCATTAGAATATACCCTATACTACTAGTAGAAGACTAGGGTTAGGTGTAATTCTAATGGGATTAACCAAATCTAGGTTTCTAGGGTAAGTGATAGTGAGCAATTGAGGGTTGAGGGTAGATATGAGAGTAGAGATGAGGGTATTTGACCTCATGCCACTAGCCACTCTAACCTTTAGAAGGCCCTAGGCAATTGCATCACTCTCACTTACACTAGCTACTTAAATCTCACACTCACTTGTAGAAGGAGGGATGTGTATGTAGGAACAAAGGGGGCTAGCTAGGGATACACTAATTGGACCTAGGATCCAATCCTAAGATTGCCACATACACTCCAATTCCTCCTAGAAGCTAAGTGTCATCAAACATCTCTAAGCAAGCAATCTATGTTATAAGCACAAACCACATGCAATAAAATAGGAAATGAGATAGAAGCAAGAAGCAATCATCATAGATATGAATTAAGTTCATTAAAAGAAATTATCCCCCAACATGGTATCAAAGTTACATTTAAATCCCAAACAGCCCACCACAAGGGGCTTAGCTAGACATGATCAAGAAAACAAGAAAAGAAAGGGGTAGAAAAAGTAGAGACTCCATGAAGCTTGATGTAGAAGCCTCCTTCTTCACCTCCAAGCTTGTTGTAGACGTCCTCCCTCCTCCAAGGGTGCAGGGGTGCATGAAATGGTGGGGGATTATGGATGAAAACCTAGGGAACTATGTTTCCATGGTGGAATGAGGGTGGAAATGGTGGATGATGAGCCTAAAATGCAAGGAGATTGCACAAAGAGATCAAGGGTGGAGAGTGGAGGCTAAGAATAGCTAGGGGGCATCTAACCTTCGTTCCCTAGCCGCCACCTATGTATATATAGGTGGTGGGGAGGCACTAGGGTAAGTGGGGGGTAGTTTAGGAAAAGTAGTGAAAAGTAGGGTAGGGTCGGTGGATCACCACGGCCGTGGTGGTGTGCCACGACCATGGTGAGGGTGGTGGAGAACGGTCGTGGAGTGGTGAAATGATTTATGTGTGAAGGAATTTGGAAAAAGGTCAAGTATGGTGGTAGCCACGGCCGTGGTGGGATGCCACAGTCGTGGTGGGTTAGGGGCACCACGGACGTGTTGGATAACATGGACATTTTGGAGGAGGAGGAGGTGACCGTGGGGAATCACCATGGTCGTCTTGAGCTTCTTCAGCCACGATCGTGGAAGGTGGCCACGGTCGTGGCGTTCTGGGGGTGACAACCTGTAACTCTAGCCAAATTGGTGCAATAATTCCCACGATTGTGGCAGGGTGCCACGGCCATTTTCTCTTCTACTGACCACGACCGTGCTGATGGCCACGGTCGTGGTGTCTTCAATGGCCACGGTTGTGGAAGGTGGCCACGGCCATGGGATTCTGTGGAAAAAACTTGTTGGAAAGGGTACGTCATTGCTAATAAACGCACGACTGTGGCGTTGTGGCAACGGCCGTGGTGAGGCTTGCATCACTTTATTACACTTCAATCTTCGTCATTCTCTGATGTCTTTGCTTGGGGACGATTCTTGACCATTGGAGGTAGGTTGAGGGAGACTTTGGGGCCTTCTTTGGGTCCCTCCATGAGTGGGGGAACCCTAGAACTCCTTCTTTCTCTCTCTTCCATCTAAGCATGGTTCAAGTACCTGAAAAATAGTACAAAGAACATCCATAAGCATATTTGCAATGATAACCATATTAGGGAAAAAGACTTGTAATCTAACATGTTTAGATGCAACTTTAGTACAAAATGGCACAAGATGGAGCCCTGAAATAGGGCTACATCTGCAAGTGTGTACCCGAGGATGAATATGATAGTGTACTTACTCATTGCCATACATTACCCACCGACGGCCATCATGCGAGAACAAGGACAGTGGCCAAAGTGTTAGAGAGTGGTCTGTATTGGCCTACACTCTTTCGGAATGCCTATGACTATGTGAAAAGATGTGACGCGTGTCAAAGGGCATGTAATATCTCACAGTGGAAAGAGATGCCCCTCAATGTGTTTCAAGAAGTTGAGGTATTTGATTTATGGGGTATCGATTTCATGGGACCATTTGTGTCCTCAAATTCCAATTTATATATTTTTCTAGTCGTTGATTATGTGTCGAAGTGGGTAGAGACAATACCCACAAGAACTAATGACGCTGTGGTAGTGTGCAGGTTCGTGAAAGAACATATCTTTTGCAGGTTTGGTGTGCCCCGTATGATTATAAGTGATGGAGGCACCCACTTCATGAACAAGAAATTTGCTACACTAATGAGTAAATATGAGGTCAAGCACAATGTCGGTACCCTGTATCACCCCCAGACTCAAGGTCAAGTTGAGGTTTCCAATCAAGAGATCAAAAAGATATTGGAACGCACAGTGGCATCTTCCAGGAAGAATTGGAGTGCACTCCTACCGGATGCTTTATGGGCCTATAGGACCGCGTTTAAAACACCTATAGGCACTACTCCTTTTAGGTTGTCTTATGGGCGGGCTTGCCATTTGCCGGTTGAGTTAGAGCACAAGGCGCACTGGGCGTTATGGAAGCTTAATGTGAGTTATGATGATGCAGGAAAAAAGAGACCATTGGAGATAAATGAGTTATATGAGCTTAGGATGAATGCCTATGAGAATCAAAGGATCTATAAAGAAAAGACAAAGCAAATCCATGACCACCACATTCAAACGTGCGTTTTCAAAAAGGGTGATCGTGTTTTACTGTTCAACTCGAGACTAAAGCTTCATCCTGGGAAATTGAAATCCAGGTGGAGTGGACCTTTTGTGGTAGAGGAGGTGCACCCACATGGTGCTATTATGGTAAGAGATGGAGAGCTCACGTTCCTAGTTAATGGTCAAAGGTTGAAGCTTTACTTTGGAGAGAACTACACGAGAAAAGTGCATGAGGTTAAACTCATGGAACTTAAGGAAGAATGAAGAGCCTTATTGTGTCTAGCCTAAGACAATAAACAAGGGCACTTGTTGGGAGACAACCCAACCATCGATAGTTTTAATTTGTAGTTCTTTCATTTTGTTTCACATTTGCAAGTTAGTTTTGTTTAATTTCATTTTTAGTGTAAAAATGATACCCTAATCATTTTGCTCAGTGTGCAGTACTGAATCAAAGTCGATACCATTGACCACAATGTCGATGGTAGAGACATGGGTGCAGGGAAGCGACTATAGAATTTTTTTATGAGTCGATACCATCGACAGCCTCGTCGATGGTATCGACATACTATCAGCGAACAAGAAAAATGCAGTCAATAGTATCGATAATGAAGTAGATGCTCGTGAGATCCCTGAAGATTTACAGATGAATTCTTGTCAGTGAATTCGATACCATCGACAACCCAGTCGATGGTATCGACCCAGGGTCAACAAGGAAGTGGCACCCGAGCCTCGCGAGGGTAATTGAACCATAAAGAGTCGATACCATCGACACCCAGTCGATGGTATCGACGTGACACGTCACTGATCTGCGAGAAGAAATCAACATAGCATGCCAAAATGAAGTAGTCGATCTGTGGGATGGGTCGATACCATCGACCCATTTCGATAGTATCAACACGTCACCTATCTAGGCCCCCACATCAAGCAATCAGCAACCGTCGATGGTCGTGAAGAGTGGATTGTGCTCCAGGTGTCGATACCATCGACACCCCATCGATGGTATCGACGGAGCGACAGTGGTGACGGGTTCAGCTATAAAAGGAGGGGTAGTTTCTCATTTCTATTCACACCTTTAGTGTGAATCCCCTCAACTCTTGCACCCAACATCCCGAGCAACCAGAAATCTTCACCGAGCATATAGCAATCGAGAGATCTTCACCAAGCTCTTCATCGACATTGGAGATCATCTTCTCTGAGCAACTCCGATCTTCATCGAGCTCCATTCTTCTATCTTCTTTCTTTCATCATGAGGAGGAACATTGCTGCATCATCTTCAAGTGCAGCGCCGATGGCAATTGAGATGTTTATTCCGCCCCCGCTAGGCTCCATCCCTCGTCCCCGACTTGCACATCCTTCTACGGATGTGAAGAAAGTTTACGAGGAGCTGATGAAAAGAACTATCGATCCGACTCGATATTATGATAGACGAATGATTCGAGATCTCGGATTTGAGGATAACCTGATGTATGTCCTCCATGGCCAGGAGGGGAACACGAGCAGGCTCGACAATGTGGTCACCCATCATGTAGAGGGCCACCCCTTTTTCGGCGAGTGGCTGACTTATAAAGAATTGGTGGTGGAGTTTATGGCGTCGCTTGACATCTGTGTTGTCTCAAACGACCTCAATGCCTCCGACAGGGAATGGATCAAAGGCCGAGTGTCTTTCCAGCTCTTCAATAGAAACTATAATCTTACTCTACAGCAATTCAACTCTATCTACAATTGGTGGCACTCCCCCGAACAGCACTGGCGGCCAGACAACCGAGCTGATTACGATGCCATGTTCACACAGCTGGTGACAGCCCCTCAAGGCAAAACGATCAGCTATCACAATGTCGCGGTGGCTGATTTTGAGCATCCATTCGTATGGGTCTTACATCGCATGTTGTGTATTACCTTCTTCGCTCAAGGAGAGCTTTAGGGGTTTTCACCACCTTAGCCTAGGCAAAAATAAACTAATCCTTAAAAACGAAGGATTCGATGAAGGTAAGTGAATTAATAAAAATCCACTAAAGATGGACTCCACATGAGCCCATTGGTCCTGGTGCTCATGCTTCTTAGTTCATCATCCTAAAAGAAGAAGATCCACGATCATTTCAAAACTCCTATGTGATTGGGTTTGTTGTTCTAAATCTGAACTTCCACGGTCATATCTATCCAGATTAACTTTTGATCAAATCAATTAATTACTTTGATAGATCAATTAGTTATCAAACCTAAAAGCCATCTAGAATCATTTTTAAGGAAAAGTCAATAAAGTCATGGCTAAGGAGTTATTCCCCTTGCCTCGATAGAGAATTACTCACTCATGCTTGTGGAGAAAAGGGAGACGGAGGGAAGAAGAGTTGTAGCCATAGTCTAGTCTTACTAAAGGATAGTTCCTTCGGCTAGAGTCAATGAAATGGCCGACGCTTAATCCCTTGCTCCAATATACGGAATAATAATAGGAAGAACAAACTATATCTAAATGAGCAAAGTAAAAGAACAACAATTGAAAGAAACACTTAGCTTGGAAAAACTATTCTTTATTGATGGAAAGAATAATAACATAAGAACACAAGAAGATTGCTCAGAAATCCCGTACAAAGATGATACAAAAGATGCTCTTGGGAAGAGGAAGTGCCCCTCCTTTTATAGGAGGAGGGGGGAAAAGAGAGGGAGAAATCCTTTTGAATTTTCTAAATCTGGTCAATAGAAATTTGATAGTCTTTAATTGTCTTGACCATGTAACTCTCTTCAATGCAGATTCCCGCAACAGCGATTTCAAACGTATTTTTCTCCCGTAAAAAGAATAAAAGAGGTCCAAATAATAAGATATTATTTTAGGAAATAAAATTCCCTTTCCAATGAATACTTGTACACTCAATTTTGACTTTAGATGTAAGAGTTATGCCACTTTTGGTGACGGGTATACAATAATTACAGGACTGCTGCAAATTGTGCAATTATACTCCAAGAATATTTATCCCATTTTCTAAAAAATCTAAAAATATATATAATTAAAATTTACTTAAAGAAAAAAAAAATATAATGCAATTAATTATAAAACTAAGAAAATAAACAACAAAACAATCTTAAAAGGATATCTAAAAGATGTAAATAAAAATGATGAAAATACATTTATCACCCCTCAAGGCAAAACTATCAGCTATCACAATGTCGTGGTAGCTGATTTTGAGCATCCATTCGTGCGGGTCTTACACCGCATGTTGTGTATTACCTTCTTCGCTCATAGAGATCTTTCGCCAAGAGATCGACCTCTTCTTTCTGTATAATCTACTGAAACGAGGCAAGCTTAACTGGGGTGCGCTCTTCCTAATGTGTGTAATGGCGGTGAAGAAAAGTACTCGGTGGGCTCCAATTCATTTTGGGGGACTCATCACTCCTTTAGCCCTCTACCTCAGGCTAGACCTTTGTTCAATGCCTCCCCTACTAAGTAAAAGCTCTGTCAACCTTCATCATTTGCATCGGTCTAATTTGTTGACATTTCGTGATGGCGTGGTATATGCACATTGCCACGTAAACAAAGAATATCAAGAGTGCGCCCTTCTAGATCTCATCTTCAACATCCAGGGGGCCAGCATTTCAGATGGCCCATAATTTCCATCGACGACTCCGACAGTGGAGAAGACGGGGACGACAACGACAATGATGACGGTGACGAGCAGAAGGAGGAAGAGGAGACTGTTACTCCTCTTCGTTCACAAGTGGCACCCAAGATGCGGCCACGCTTCTACCCAGGTGCATCATCATCCTCGCAGCCTCAGCCACCACAACCCTCTCAATAAGGAGAGGATGTGTATTCTATGCAAGGCATGTACACCATGCTACAGAGCATTCAGGAGATGCAACAACAGCACACTATGTCATTTGTTGATATCCACGATACTATGAATCAGTTGTATGTTAATCAAAAAGCTATCTTCGAGAATGAACGTCAGTTGTTCGCCAATCAATAGTAGGTCTACGAACGGTTGGGGAGGATCGAGCAGCAGCAACAGTCGTTTTATGATCACTACTGGAATCAAGGTTATTTTGGGGGCTACCAACAACCACCACTGATGCCCCCATATGATCCAAACTTCCAGGGGCAATATCCATCATGGGGTCCCAACGCCCCACAATACCCGCCACCTGAGCAGTAAATGGTATCACTATTCCACCTACTGAGATTGTTTTTGACTATGAGGCCATAGTATAATTCAAGCTTGGGGGGGAGATGGAACAATTTCTATCTTTTATTTTCCTTTGTTTGTATCCTTTATTGCCTTTTCTTTTATTTTAACAATTTTCTTAGCTTTTAGGATCCACATGCTATCTAGTGTATCCATGGATGTCTAATGTAATTTGTCATCTCTATGTTTTTCACATGGGAGTTATGGGTAAATTTGAAAAAAATTCATGTAATTGCAAGCCTTCTTTGTTTGAACTTGAGCACTTAACTTATGAAAATAATTGGGTTTATCAACTTTAAAACATAAGACCACAACTGTACATGCCTATGATTCAAGGAAAGTGGACGGAACTGGATGTTGAGCCTAAACTGACCAAATGGTAATGGGACTTTAATATGAAATAAGAGAGAGAAACCCCTTGATTTTACACATGTCAGTAAGGAGGGACATATAATATCTTCTAATGGTTCTGTCAATTAATCTTGTGATCTATCCACCTCATCTCAATTACACTCCACCATAAGAATTAGGAGCACTTTACAATTTGTCATCTCTTGATTGCATATCATGTAGATAGGATTGCATTGTAGTTAGTTTTTACATTTGTTGCATATATGAAAAAAAAATGTTGCATTATAGTCATGCATGCACAAAGTTTAGAATGCATGTCAATGTCATTTTAGTTGCATTTTGCATAATTTTAATCTTTTTTTACATGATGTGCCTTGCTTCTTCTGAAAATAAGGAACTTGTTTCATACTTTCTGAAAAATAAAATACAATGAAAAAAAATAGTTGTTATGAGAATAAACCCAAGACGAAGATGTGAAAAATTCATCTTAGTTAATTAAGCAAAATAAGGGCTGAAAAAAAAGAATAATAATAAGTAAGTGAAGATTAGAATGAGGAAGGAACTTGTTCACATGCATAATAAGAAGAACAAGCACATGTGTAGTTCTGTAGATATTCTATCTCTCATTGGGATGGAATGATAGTGCATGCATCATTCCACCTAAAATGTAAGCATTAGGTCATTTTTGTATTGTTGCATGTCAAACTGTATTGTGCTACTTTTTCTTACATAAACCGCCTATCCCATCCACCCGTTGCTCAAAATGGTAGGCCACCTGTGATTATCTCCTCACTTTTGTATTTCAGGATATCTGCTTCCATGTGTATGGTAGTTAGGTTATGAGCAACGTAGATAGGAGATCACAAGATGCACCAAGCTTGAACTGGAAGATTTTATTATATTAACTGCCTTATTTGATAGTGTTCACCAATCTTGGAGTGAATATCTATTATGGGTGATCATTTTCACCTGTAGGGTAGTTACCATTCTGTGGTTAGTGAGGGTCGATATGTGAATGTCTAGTGGGAATCATACGGTAATGTCTGTTGTGATAGTATGTTCTTTAGTTGACTCTCGCAATTTTATTCTATAGTTTTGTTGCTCGAGGACGAGCAATGTTTAAGCTTAGGAGAGTTTCATGCGAGGATTTTGAGTCACTTTTATAGACTAGTTTTACATGTGTTTTATGTGTTTATTAGTCACATTTGTGGTTAGCATCGCATGATTCACTCGCTTTAGTCTATAATCTCATTTTGCATCAAATCTACTATATTTCATCTTTTTGGTTATAAATGATCATATTGATGTGTTTTAGCAAGGCTGGTTCAAATTTATCTTGAATTTTCAGGAAAAATGAATATATGCAGCTGTTGATACCATCAAAAGCTATCGATAGTATCGACTCGGCCATAGTGAGACAGCCGCAAGAAACCAAGATGAGTCGATACCATCGACACTTAAGTCGATGGTAACGAGATACCTACAGCGAGCCAGCAGTCAACTGGTCGATACTATCGACACAAAGTCGATACTATCGACCTCGCCCAGCTTCAACGTCAGATTGGTGATAAAAACGATGCCTAAAGGTGTCGATACCATCGACACTAAAGTCGATGGTATCGAGTCTGCATCAGCACGAAACGTCAGAAAAAGGAAGACGGGTTGATACCATCGACCTGCGTCGATGGTATCGATGCCGTCAGATCAGGTTTTGTTACAGATCATTTCTAATTGGATGGTGGTGATCTCTTGGCAATCAAAAGTGGTGCATATACCTAATTATGGCGACCCTAAGCAGGGTGTCACGTCATTAGTCATTGCATAAGTCTCAAGGAGGAGAGGAGAGAAGAACGAAGTCTAGAGCCACTCCCCGATCATTCTGAGAGTTGCAGAAGGAGTTTCCCACTACCGAAAGGTTGTAGATCGCTCATTCTATGCCGAGGAATGCCCAGATCTCCTCCGTTCAGGGGTTTACATCACTTTTATTCATGTTTTCCCCATGGTTTCCCTTTCTCTCATAATGTCTTTCATTGAGATGAACATGCGGGGCTAATCCCCTTTATCTTTAGGACCGGGAGTAGCCTGGTGATCATTGTATGACATTTTTACCATAGTATTTCATAATTTGTCTTTTAAATCTGTGGTATGATTTTGTTTTCTCCATTATATCATTATGATTTATCACCCTAATGATAATCTAATATCTTTAATTACTTTGAAAGAAGAATTAACTGTTGAAAAGAGATGAAATTCACATTAACTAATAAATCCTTTGAACAAGGCGATGTACAGTTAATGGTGGAAACCCAAAGTATGGTCTTCATGCACCTAGTTTAGGGTATAGGTTACTACTACCGTGGAACCGACCTAGATTTAGGTATTGAATTGTATCACGAAAGTGAGCAATTCTAAATACAGGCCACTACCCAGAATGAGAGACGAATTAGGATAAATGTGTAGGAATTAATACAACGAGAACCTGTGGTGAAACCGCAATCCTAAAGATTCCCATTTGAATTGATTAAACCAAACATTTAATCGATTGCTTTGTTTTCTTTTATTTTATTTTTGTTTTCTTTTTCAATCAACTCTCAAATCATTTTAATCGGTCTAGCTGATTGCAAGTAGTTAGTAGTAGTCTACCAATAATTACGTTTCCCTGAGTTCGACTCGGGCCTCACAAAGGCCTATATTACTCTGACGTGTGCACTTGCGTTCTACGCACGGTAAATTTGTGTCATGTATCCATGCCACTAGTTTAATCTAGATTATACAACATTGTAACATTAGTCATTTATGATTTATTCTTGTATGACTAATACTACTACTTAGGTAGCAATGATGTGTAGCTAGACGCATCTCATTGCTTATGGGTTATTATATTGATTTAAATTAATGTTGTGAAAGTAGTATAGTGCCTACTGATGAATCCTCCAGATTCATCCTCATAGTCGCCAATTCCAGGGATTTTGTGCCTCATATCGTCTGATCTACCCTTATTTTGGTTTACTCTAAGTATCTCCTCAGTTTCATGTAAATAGTGCATTACTAGTTCTAATTACCCTAGTTGTCAGTTTATTTGATCTCATCCTCCCCTACTCGTTTTCTTTCTCCTCCGCAGATCATCCTAAACCATTTCCATCATTAATGGTCTGCTTTCATCCGCCCATTCAGTCTCCTCCAAGCGAATGTCATGATGAGGATCAACCGTCAACTGGAACTCACTCAAGACCATTTCAGCCCTAGTCTTGACCAATCGGTCTTGACCAAACGGTTTTGCCCTAACGGTATACCCATTCGGTTTTGACCTCTCACCTACACGGTCCTCCTCTCATTGCTCTACCTTAACGGTCTCAAGACCGTTTGACGCCTCACGGTCTCAAGACCGTATGAGCAGTCGCCTACCCAAGACCATTTGGAGCCAAGACCATTTGGATCCAAGACCGTTTGGAGCCAAGACTATTTGGAAGTGAAGATCGTTTTGATCTAAGACCGTTTGGACCCAAGACCGTTTGGACTCAAGACCATTTGGAGCAAGACCGTTTGGAAGTGAAGACCGTTTGGACCCAAGACCGTTTGGACCCAAGACCGTTTGGACTCAAGACCGTTTGGGGCCAAGACCAGTTGGAGCTAAGACCGTTTGGGGCCAAAATCATTTGGACCTAAGACCGTTTGGATCCAAGACCGTTTGGAGCCAAGATCGTTTGGATCCAAGACCGTTTGGGGCCAAGACCATTTGGACTCAAGACCATTTGGAGCCAAGACCATTTGGATCCAAGACCGTTTGGATCCAAGACCGTTTGGACCCAAGACCATTTGGGGCCAAGACCGGTTGGATCCAAGACCGTTTGGAGCCAAGACCGTTTGGAAGTGAAGACCGTTTGGATCCAAGACCGTTTGGATCAAAAACCATTTCGACCCAAGACCGTTTGGACCCAAGACCGTTTGGATCAAAGATTGTTTGGAACCAAGACCGTTTGGATCCAAGACCATTTGGGGCCAAGACCGTTTGGACCCAAGACCGTTTGGAGCCAAGGCCGTTTGAAGTATTCTCATATCAAAAACATGAAGACCACATCCAAGCCTATAAATAGGACCAGCAGGGTCTTCATTTGGGGTGTCAGATCCGGGAGGCCGCAAGGCTGCTCCACCGCCATCTCATCTCCATCAAGATCTTCTCCACCATTGTTCCACCTCATTCCACCCTTGCAATTTTGGAGGTAGACATGAGGATCGAGGTGGAGAGACAGACTTCATCAACTAAGTTGGAGCGGTCCTGAAGACTGGGGTGATCTACATCGGGTTGTCACAGATCTACTCTTTTGCTCCGATGATGCTTTCCTTCTCTCTTTTCTCTCTCTTTGTTGATCCCTCTATGAGGAGTGAGTAGTTCCATCCACTGGGGTGCGGGGACTAGCCCCGCTGCCCGTGCTTTGTAGCCTATACCAAAAGATGTTATCTTTCCGATTCAATACTAAATCGTTTCTTACATGCTTGAATGTTGGTCGTGTTCTTGTGTGCATCTATTGTCTTTCATTGTGGTTTGTCTACGACCGCTCTTAGGACTCGTTTACCGATTTAGTGTTAGTTTCTGGTGTGTGTATCCACCGCACATCCATTTCGGTAGCTAGGAACACTTTCCAAGGAGTGGAGTAAACTCACCTCCATCGTTGTACTTTCGTACTATGAAATGGAATCATTTGACGTACAAAAGTGCAACCTTCATGGGTCGAGGAACACACTCTGCGGAGGGAGTGGTGCAAAGTACTTGACCATTCGTTCGGGAATGGCTGACGTTGCAACACTCCCACATTTCTCATAGCTATACCCTCGAAAGAGGGATAGTCTATAAGGATACTTATCAAATTGGTAATTATTGCTCGCTTGTTAGTTTTTCGATGCACATTTCACGAGGTTGGGTAAGGTTCTCTCTTCGGAGACTACATCTCTTCATTGACACGTAGATATGTACCGGATGAGAGTTACTCAACCCGTGAAGGATGTGTGCATTACTCTTGTCCTACAAGACATCGGTATTGTATGACATCCATGTATCTTGCTTGCAAGTTTTGCTATGATTAGTACAGGTACAATACATGTGTAGTGGTGGTGAACACCCGCACCACCCTAGTGGTCCATCATCATTTGTTAATCTTAGTTTTTAATTCCTAACTAGTTTTTATACTTGCCTTTACTTTTGCATGTTTTAGGTTAAATAACTCAATTCAAACCTTTGGTCATAGATGATTAACTTAGATCGATACGAAACAAGGTAAAGACACTCAGATTCTTAATGTTGTCCTTTGGGTTCGATCCTAAACCTATACTATGATAATGCTTCCACACTCTCGTGGGGTTGGAGCATTTATCTAGCACCATTTGTAGGTAAACCTGGAGAGAACATCAACTCCCTAGGGTTTTTGGTGCACATTAGGACTTCCATTGAAAGAGCAATCTTTTGGTGTAAATCCTAGCTCCATCAAAAAAGGCTCATCCGGTACATATCTACGTGTCAATGAAGAGATGTAGTCTCTGAAGAGAGAACCTTACCCAACCTCGTGAAACATGCATCGAAAAACTAACAAGCGAGCAATAATTACCAATTCGATTAGTATCCTTATAGACTATCCCTCTTTCGAGGGTATAACTATGAGAAATGTGGGAGTGTTGCAACGTCAGTCATTCCTGAATGAATGGTCAAGTACTTTGTACCACTCCCTCCACAGAGTGTGTTCCTCGACCCATCAAGGTTGCACTTTTGTACATCAACTGATTCCATTTCATAGTACAAAAGTACAACGATGGAGGTGAGTTTACTCCACTCCTTGGAAAGCATTCCTAGATACTGAAACGGATGCGCGGTGGATACACACACCAAAAACCAACACTAAATCAGTATTCGAGTCCTAAGAGCGGTCGTAGACAAACCACAATGAAAGACAATAGATGCACACAAGAACGCGGCCAACATTCAAGCATGTAAGAAACAATTTAGTATTGAATCGGAAAGATAACATCTTTTGGTACAGACTACAAAGCACGGGCAGCGGGGCTAGTCCCCGCACCCCAGTGGATGGAACTACTCGCTCCTCATAGAAGGAGCAACAAAGAGAGAGAAGGAAAGCATCGTCGGAGAAAAACAGTAGATCTGTGACAGCCCGGTGTAGATCACCCCAGTCTTCGAGACCGCTCTGACTTAGTTGATGAAGTCTGTCTCTCCACCTCGATCCTCATGTCTACCTCCAGAATTGCAAGGGTGGAATGAGGTGGAATAATGGTGGAGAAGAGCTTGATGGAGATGAGATGGTTGTGGAGCAGCCTTGCGGCCTCCCAGATCTGATGCCCCAAATGAAGACCCTACTGGTCCTATTTATAGGCTTGGATGGGGTCTTCACATTTTTAATGTGAGAATACTTCAAACGGTCTTGGCTCCAAATGGTCTTGGGTCCAAACGGTCTTGGCCCCAAACAGTCTTGGATCCAAACGGTCTTGGCTCCAAACGGTCTTGGGTCCAAACGGTCTTGGATCCAAACGGTCTTCACTTCCAAACGGTCTTGGCTCCAAATGGTCTTGGCTCCAACCGGTCTTGGCCCCAAACGGTCTTGGGTCCAAACGGTCTTGGATCCAAATGGTCTTGGCTCCAAACGGTCTTGGCTCCAAATGGTCTTGAGTCCAAATGGTCTTGGCCCCAAATGGTCTTGGATCCAAATGATCTTGGCTCCAAACGGTCTTGGATCCAAACGGTCTTGGGTCCAAACGGTATTGTTCCCAAACGGTCTTGGCTCCAACCGGTCTTGGCCCCAAACGGTCTTGAGTAGGTGACTTCTCATACGGTCTTGAGATTGTGAGGCATCAAACGGTCTTGAGACCGTTAAGGAAGAGCAATGAGAGGAGGACTGTGTGGGTGAGAGGTCAAAACTGAATGGGTAGACCGTTAGGGCAAAACTGTTTGGTCAAGACTAATTGGTTAAGACTAGGGCTGAAAGGGTCTTGAGTGAGTTCCAGTTGACAGTTGATCCTCATCATGACATTTGCTTGGAGGAGACTGAATGGGCGGATGAAAGCAGACCATTAATGATGGCAATGGTTGAGGATGATCTGCGGAGGAGAAAGAAAGTGAGTAGGGGAGGATGAGATCAAATAAACTGACAACTAGGGTAATTAGAACTAATAATGAACTATTTACATGAAACTGAGGAGATACTTAGAGTAAACCAAAACAAGGGTAGATCAGACGATATGAGGCACAAAATCCCTGGAATTGGCGACTGTGAGGATGAATCTGGAGGATTCATCACCACACCGAACTTAAGCGTTGCTCGTCCCGAGGAATGAAAAAGCCTAAGACAGTCGCCAAAATGCTCGTTCGTCTCGTAATTACCTCATCTTCATGTAAATGTCAGAATCTTCATGAAAATGAGAGAAAAGGCAAAACAAAATTAGGGTAAAAATGTCGAAAAACCTTTGAATTGGTGACTGAGGATGAATCTGGAGGATTTTATCACCTACATGCTTACATTGTGACATCATGAAGAAAGATTGAATTGGGGTATGTTATAATTGTTACAATAAATCTAGAGACCTAAAAAGTAAGGTTTGAGGAGCTAGAAACTTGGATCTAAATTTGGAAAGTTAGTTTCTTTAAGTCATGAGGAACCACATTCCATACAAGAGGCAAGTCCATGCCTAGGGTTGGTAGAACATTGCATTATGTGACTCCTAATGGATGGAAAAATTTCTAATTTAGTGAGGTAGTTTGTCACAATAGGTTTAACCTTTGTACTCATCCATACATTGATATGGGAGGAGGCCTTTATAACTTGAAATCTCATTTTCTCATTATTTCATCCAAGGTTTGGGAAACCCTATGAGCAACTAAAGAGGGGGTGGTATACTAGTAACTCTAAAATGTCTTCTAGCACTTGTGTGGAAACCATGTAGACGTGTTTGAGCAACAAACTCACTTCAAATGAGAAATTTCATTGGTGAAGGAGAAAATCACCATTGTGGAACATAGATTTACCAACTAATACCACTCATCGAATGAAGCACTCCTCAAGTGAGAATTGGCGTGGCTATCAATATCGATAATGACAATCATTGTGAGTATGTAAGGGGGGTACACACCCTCAACCACAGAATGGGCTACTTCACCACCATGTGGGGCTTGAAAAATGTAGTATCCCTCTACTATAAAAAGGATGTGGCATGAGTTATTCCACCACCAGCAGAGTCCAAACTCAGACACGCTTCATGAGATGAGATTTGAGTGTTTAGATTGAACTTAGTTCTGATCCAGTGAGATCAAAATTGAAAACAAATCTAACAATCAAGATATACTCAGAGCATTCATGTAAAGCCCCTAACTTAGCTAAATGTTAATTTATTCTTACCTTGCCTAATAATATTTTTAGAACCTTTCTCTAATCCTTTGGGATATCTTTTTATCCTATGATGAGCTTATGTTTCAAGTTTGTTCCTATTTGAATGATATTTGAGCTATGTTTGCTTGTTTTGAACCAAAATGCAATTTACCCAAGTTGAGGGGTTATTTTGCAATTTGTCACATTTTGATTGTTCCCTTAGTGATTTAGAATCATAAGAGAGATAATGATGCTATGGGGCACCTTGTTAGATCCCTGTTGATGAGGTGGCATCATGTGGTGATGTTGGGGTTTTTAGGGTTTTGTTGGTGTTGCCCTTGTTGAGCTTGCCTAAGTGTAGCGACCCTATGTCTCAACCTCATGGTGCATTTTGGGAGTGTCTCGAACGACCCTCCCTTGATGTTTTTTTCTCATCCTAGATGGTCTTGGGTATGCGGTCTTGACTGAGACAACCTAAAGATGGTGGGTTGCGATAGTATGTCCTCTAGTGTCTCAATCATGTGCATATGTGAGCTAGGGTTTTGACCAAGACATGTATAAGGAAGTGTCTCAACTGATACAAGGGGGAAACTGACCTAGGGTCATGAGACTTTTTTTGGATAACTATAAACATTTCAAATATTGCATGTGAGTGGAAGAAAGGCTTTTTCTTTGAAGGGCATGTGTCCCTTGATGGTCTATTATGTTGACACATCATAAACCTTCTACTTCCTTCCTCCTTTGGGTATATAACCCTTTTTATTCACACATGAGCAATCTTTTTGACCCTACACACTTTCTCCTTCCTTTGGACCATCCTTGGTGTAACATCCCTGAGCTGGGTTATGTGTTAACCCTACATGTTTGCCTAATAAGGATGAGTAAATGCTTAATATTATCTTGGGAAAAGTAATTAGGGCTCATGAGAAACTTATGTTTCAATTTTGGTCCTGATTGAGCAATGTTGAAGCAATGTTTGCTTATTTTAGACTAAAGTGCAAATTACCCAAGTTGAGGGGTTAAATTGAAAATGTTGCATGATATGATGTTCCTATGATGTTGAGACATCATAAGAATGAATATGATGTAGTGGTATGGTTTTCACAAGCTTGGGCACCAAGATTAAGCTTGTAAAGCAATCCTTGTGCATTAAAACCTAGATTTGGTGTAAAGTGCAATTTACCCAAAACTTAGGGTTAAATATGCAAATTACCACTTCAATAAGGTCCCTAATGTTTCTTGGCATCATGTAGAGCAAAGAAAATGAGAAGGACGCCTCATTTAAATTAAGTTGGAGGAGAGAGAATCTTGATATTAAAATAATCAAGATTTAATCCTAAGTGAAACCCTAATCCAAATTAGGGCAAAAATGAATGTATTAATTAAAGGGCCTTCAACCAAAATTAAAATGGTTGGATTCATATGTGTGTGTATGAGCTTAAAGCCTTGCAAAGGCACGAGCATATCCTAAGGAGGTGAAATCCCACTCACCATTATTATAAGAAAAAGAAATATCCACTCACATATGGATATTAATATAATATGATTTAAGGTGCTTGATTTGCTTTTCTTTAAATCATGGATAATTGAGAGTAATAAGAGTCAAACAAGATATCCTTGTCCCTAAGGAATATAAGGGGGAAGAGGCGACCATCTTTTTGGGATTAAATGAATTTTTATAAGGCACTTTCTCTCTCCTTGAATTTCTTATAAAAAGACCCTTTACAAGCCAAATGAAAGGCTTTTTCATTTGCACTTCTTTTCCCTTGCTTGGAAAACGACCAAGGATCTGTGGAGGATCAGGAGGATGACCCCCAACCTGTTGGTAAGGTTCTTGACCTCCTTTCACCTTGAATCCATGGTGAAAATCGAAAATCAATGCATGAATTCTTCATATCTCGACCTCCTCTTCAATTCTAACCAATTTTTTTCACTCAAAGCTTGAGTACGACCCTTGGAATAGTGAAAGGAGTTGCATACACCATTTTTGATGTGAGCTTGGAGCTTTGGAGCTCAATTGGAGGCGGGTTTTATAACTTGAACCCTTAATTTTATTATTGCAATCAATTCCTTATCAATTGGTGATCATTTCTACATTTCTGAAATTAAGTTTGGTTGATTGATGCAATTTCCATGGAAATCACAGTAGATTTCATGAGTTTGGAGCTTGATTATGATTACATCATCATAAGCACACATCTCCCCAAATATCTAGACCAAACGGTTTCAACATGTTTGCCCATTCGGTTTCACCAAACGGATTGAGAGCAAACGGTTTGAGACCGTTTGAGAGAAAATGGTTTCAAAACCATTTGAAAGAGTTGACCAAGGGTTGACCGTTTGAGAATCCTGTTCCTAATTATGTTGTTTGATAACCCACTGAATTTGATGGATTAGTTCCAAAGGAATCATGAGTTGAAGGCTAATCAGTTAGGCAAACCCTAATTGGATTAAGTGCTGATTTTCAACTTGATTGATTTGACTTTTTGGGTTAATTATCCCAAACGGTTTCAAAACCATTTGGGAATCACCCAAATGGTCTCAAGACCGTTTGGAGGTCCAGGGTTGAGTATGGTTAAGTATTTGAAGATTCAAACATATGGTATTAACCCTAATCGGCTAAGTGCTGATTTTGCAATTGAATGAGTTAATACTTTGGGTTGATTGGCCCAAACGGTTTCAAAACCATTTGGGGATCACCTAAACGGTCTCAAGACCGTTTGGGGATTACCCAAGACCGTTTGGAGGTCTAGGGTTAAGTATGGTTTACCAATTGAAGGTATAAAGGTACCAAATCACTTTGCAATTAAGTGTTGATTTGATGATCAACTCAATAGCTCAAACCCTAATGATTTTTCACTAGAATCCAAGGGTTGGATGAGCCAAACGGTCTCAAGACCGTTTGTAGGTCACCCAAGACCGTTTGGAGGTCCAGGGTTGAGTAATCCACTGCTTAATGAACGCTTCCGCATTAGTTAATTATATTTTCATGAGTTGTATGCCACAATTAAGTGGTATCAGAGCTCTAGGTTCGCTGAGTCTACAGAGACATAGGACTAAGGTTGTAGAGTTTGTTCTAAGTGTCTTTCAATTTATCTGATAGTATCTTCTGCTCACATAGGAGAAGAAGAACTTGAAAATGACTGGAGAACATGAGGAACACATTGCTAAGGGCAATGTTGTTGCACCAGGAGAGGGTGCATGGGACCAGGCAAGAGGAAAACAAGTGCCTGAGAATTCCCACCTTGACCTAATCAGAATAGAGAATCCTATGTTATGCTCTTGAAGGGTAGGATAGGACAACAGTAATGCATATAGAAGACTGGATACTAGTATTACAACCTAAGTTACCAGTCTTTAATGCATAAACTTTAGACTTTGAAAGGATTCCTGAGTGACATGGTAATGTTAGAATAGTGGAAATGCGGGAAAGATTAATATATGGTGAGAAAGTAGACTCTGCCATAAATTGGGACAAATAGTACATCTGTGATGGTAGTGCCCAAGGAGGGGCAATAAGTTGAGAATTAAGGTAAGGTCTCTATAATTATAGAGACATTTGCCTAAATATTCTGAAAAGCCAAAGTTTTTGGTGTCACCAGTGCAATAAATGCCTAGTGCACCTGGGCAGTAGTCACTAAGAGAAGGCAAAAGAAGCAACATGAGATAACTGGACATTGTGATGAAATCAACCTATTGTGGCAGGTGACCTTGAGGGGTAATACTTAGATGAAATATATTCATCCTGATACTTCATTTCATGTTTCTATGTGTTAAAGATATGAAAATAGTTGTTTTTGAATTCCTTTGACTAGTCCTATAAGGACACAAGGGAAAGGAGAACTTAAATCTTACTCAGTGTTCCTTAAAATGTTTTATAATCTCCCTTATCTGTGTGTTAAAAGATGAGATATAGAAATGATGCCTGAAGAAAATTTAAGAATAGAAAATCTTGTGTGTATAATGATATGAAAAGTGAGGAATATGATAGTAAATAAAGTGCATACTACCTAATCTCAATACTTGTATACCCTGGCTAGGTATATGATTATTGTAGATAAGGCAAGTATGAAACTCTTAGATTGTTATCTTTTTTATTACTCTGATCAAGTAGTCATTCTGAAACAATTTAGAGAGTATAATGAAATTAAATAGGAAGACCTAAGTGAATTTTTTTCAAACAAATTACTTAGTGAACTTGCTCAATGGATATTCTCAAAACAAATTACTCAGTGAACTTACTCAGTGGATATTTTCAAAACAAATTACTCAGTGAACTTGCTCAGTGGATATTTTCAAAACAAATTACTCAGTGAACTTGCTCAGTGGATATTTTCAAAACGAATTACTTAGTGAACTTGCTCAGTGGATATTTTCAAAACAAATTACTCAGTGAACTTCCTCAGTGGATATTTTCAAAACAAATTACTCAGTGAACTTGCTCAGTGGATATTTTCAAAACAAATTACTTAGTGAACTTGCTCAGTGGATATTTTCAAAACAATTACTTAGTGAACTTGCTCAGTGGATATTTTCAAAACAAATTACTTAGTGAACTTGCTCAGTGGATATTCTCAAAACAAATTACTCAGTGAACTTTCTCAGTGGATATTTTCAAAACAAATTACTCAATGAACTTGCTCAGTGAATATTTTCAAAACAAATTACTTAGTGAACTTGCTCAGTGGATATTTTCAAAACAATTACTTAGTGAACTTGCTCAGTGGATATTTTCAAAACAAATTACTTAGTGAACTTGCTCAGTGGATATTCTCAAAACAAATTACTCAGTGAACTTGCTCAGTGGATATTTTCAAAACAAATTACTCAGTGAACTTGCTCAGTGGATATTTTCAAAACAAATTACTTAGTGAACTTGCTCAGTGGATATTTTCAAAACAATTACTTAGTGAACTTGCTCAGTGGATATTCTCAAAACAAATTACTTAGTGAACATACTCAGTGAACTTGCTCAGTGGATATTTTCAAAACAAATTACTCAGTGAACTTGCTCAGTGGATATTTTCAAAACAAATTACTCAGTGAAGTTGCTCAGTGTATATTTTCAAAACAAATTACTTAGTGAACTTGCTCAGTGGATATTTTCAAAAAAATTACTTAGTGAACTTGCTCAGTGGATATTTTCAAAAAAAATTACTTAGTGAACTTGCTCAGTGGATATTCTCAAAACAAATTACTCAGTGAACTTGCTCAGTGGATATTTTCAAAACAAATTACTTAGTGAACTTGCTCAGTGGATATTTTCAAAAAAAATTACTCAGTGAACTTGCTCAGTGGATATTTTCAAAACAAATTACTCAATGAACTTGCTCAGTGGATATTTTCAAAACAAATTACTTAGTGAACTTGCTCAGTGGATATTTTCAAAACAATTACTTAGTGAACTTGCTCAGTGGATATTCTCAAAACAAATTACTTAGTGAACATACTCAGTGAACTTGCTCAGTGGATATTTTCAAAACAAATTACTTAGTGAACATACTCAGTGAACTTGCTCAGTGGATATTTTCAAAACAAAGTACTTAGTGAACTTTTTCAGTGAACTTTTAGAAACAAATAAAGGATTACTGAATGAATTATCTCTGTTAGATATATATATTTCTCTTTTGGTAAATATTCTTGGATGATGATAGAAGTATATTCTTTTATGCTTCTTCCTTTCAATAATATGGACATCACATGTTAGGGGTTTATGCTCTACATAAATATAAACAGTGATAAAGAGGAATTAATGAAAGGAGATTTGTGTTAATTATAGATCTATGGTATCTCCATAACATTAAGATGATATGTGGAGACTTGAGGGCATAATTAATGAATAATATGTCCCTCCTTTTCCCTGGGATTTCGAGGACGAAATCCTTGTTAGGGGTTTATAATTTGTAACATCCCTGACCTGGGTTATGTGTTAACCCTAGATGTTTTGCCTAATAAGGATGAGTAAATGCTTAATATTATCTTGGGAAAAGTAATTAGGGCTCATGAGAAACTTATGTTTCAATTTTGGTCCTGATTGAGCAATGTCGAAGCAATGTTTGCTTATTTTGGACTAAAGTGCAAATTACCCAAGTTGAGGGGTTAAATTGCAAATGTTGCATGATATGATGTTCCTATGATGTTGAGATATCATAGGAATGAATATGATGTAGTGGTATGGTTTTCACAAGCTTGGGCACCAAGATTAAGCTTGTAAAGCAATCCTTGTGCATTAAAACCTAGATTTGGTGTAAAGTGCAATTTACCAAAAACCTAGGGTTCAATATGCAAATTACCACTTCAATAAGGTCCCTAATGTTTCTTGGCATCATTTAGAGAAAATAAAATGAGAATGGTGCCTCATTTTAATTAAGTTGGAGGAGAGAGAATCTTGATATTAAAATAATCAAGATTTAATCCTAAGTGAAACCCTAATTCAAATTAGGGCAAAAATGAATGTATTAATTAAAGGGACTTCAACCAAAATTAAAATGATTCGATTCAGATGTGTGTGTATGAGCTTAAATCCTTGCAAAGGCACGAGCATATCCTAAGGAGGTGAAATCCCACTCACCATTATTATAAGAAAAAGAAATATCCACTCACATATGGATATTAATATAATATGATTTAAGGTGCTTGATTTGCTTTTCTTTAAATCATGGATAATTGAGAGGAATAAGAGTCAAACAAGATAGCCTTGTCCCTAAGGAAGATAAGGGGGAAGAGGCGGCCATCTTTTTGGGATTAAATGAATTTTTATAAGGCACTTTCTCTCTCCTTGAATTTCTTATAAAAAGACCCTTTACAAGCCAAATGAAAGGCTTTTTCATTTGCACTTCTTTTCCCTTGCTTGGAAAACGACCAAGGAGCTTTGTAGGATCAGGAGGACGACCCCTAACCTGTTGGTAAGGTTATTGACCTCCTTTCACCTTGAATCCATGGTGAAAATCGAAAATCAATGCATGAATTCTTCATATCTCGACCTCCTCTTCAATTCTAACCAATTCTTTTCACTCAAAGCTTGAGGACGACCCTTGGAATAGTGAAAGGAGTTGCATCCACCATTGTTGACGTGAGCTTGGAGATTTGGAGCTCAATTGGAGGCAAATTTTATAACTTGAACCCTTAATTTTATTATTGCAATCAATTCCTTATCAATTGGTGATCATTTCTACATTTCCGAAATTAAGTTTAGTTGATTGATGCAATTTCCATGGAAATCAGAGTAGATTTAGTGAGTTTGGAGCTTGATGATGATGACATCATCATAAGCACACACCTCCCCAAATATCTAGACCAAACGGTTTCAACATGTTTGCCCATTCGGTTTCACCAAACCGATTGAGAGCAAATGGTTTGAGACCATTTGAGAGCAAACAGTTTCAAAACCGTTTGAAGAGAGCAAACGGTTTCAAAACCGTTTGAAAGAGTTGACCAAGGGTTGACCGTTTCAGAATCATGTTCCTAATTATGTTGGTTGATAACCCACCGAATTTGATGGATTAGTTCCAAAGGAATCATGAGTTGAAGGCTAATCAATTAGGCAAACCCTAATTGGATTAAGTGTTGATTTTCAACTTGATTGATTTGACTTTTTGGGTTAATTAGCCCAAACAGTTTCAAAACCATTTGGGAATCACCCAAACGGTTTCAAGACCATTTGGAGGTCAACCAAGACCGTTTGGAGGTCCAGGGTTGAGTATGGTTAAGTATTTGAAGATTCAAACATATGGTATAAACCCTAATCGGCTAAGTGCTGATTTTGCAATTGAATGAGTTGATAATTTGGGTTGATTGGCCCAAACGGTTTCAAAACCATTTGGGGCTAATCATTTGGATTCATATGTGTGTGTATCAGCTTAAAGCCTTGCAAAGGCACGAGCATATCCTAAGGAGGTGAAATCCCACTCACCATTATTATAAGAGAAAGAAATATCCACTCACATATGGATATTAATATAATATGATTTAAGGTGCTTGATTTGCTTTTCTTTAAATCATGGATAATTGAGAGTAATAAGAGTCAAACAAGATATCCTTGTCCCTAAGGAATATAAGGGGGAAGAGGCGGCCATCTTTTTGGGATTAAATGAATTTTTATAAGGCACTTTCTCTCTCCTTGAATTTCTTATAAAAAGACCCTTTACAAGCCAAATGAAAGGCTTTTTCATTTGCACTTCTTTTCCCTTGCTTGGAAAACGACCAAGGAGCTGTGGAGGATCAGGAGGATGACCCCCAACCTGTTGGTAAGGTTCTTGACCTCCTTTCACCTTGAATCCATGGTGAAAATCGAAAATCAATGCATGAATTCTTCATATCTCGACCTCCTCTTCAATTCTAACAAATTCTTTTCACTCAAAGCTTGAGGACGACCCTTAGAATAGTGAAAGGAGTTGCATCCACCATTTTTGATGTGATCTTGGAGCTTTGGATCTCAATTGGAGGCGGGTTTTATAACTTGAACCCTTAATTTTATTATTGCAATCAATTCCTTATCAATTGGTGATCATTTCTACATTTCCGAAATTAAGTTTGGTTGATTGATGCAATTTCCATGGAAATCATAGTAGATTTCATGAGTTTGGAGCTTGATGATGATTACATCATCATAAGCACACATATCCCCAAATATCTAGACCAAACGGTTTCAACATGTTTGCCCATTCGGTTTCACCAAACTGATTGAGAGCAAACGGTTTGAGACCGTTTGAGAGAAAATGGTTTCAAAACCATTTGAAAGAGTTGACCAAGGGTTGACCGTTTGAGAATCCTGTTCCTAATTATGTTGTTTGATAACCCACTGAATTTGATGGATTAGTTCCAAAAGAATCATGAGTTGAAGGCTAATCAGTTAGGCAAACCCTAATTGGATTAAGTGTTGATTTTCAACTTGATTGATTTGACTTTTTGGGTTAATTATCCCAAACAGTTTCAAAACCATTTGGGAATCACCCAAATGGTCTCAAGACCGTTTGGAGGTCCAGGGTTGAGTATGGTTAAGTATTTGAAGATTCAAACATATGGTATTAACCCTAATCGGCTAAGTGCTGGTTTTGCAATTGAATGAGTTAATACTTTGGGTTGATTGGCCCAAACGGTTTCAAAACCATTTGGGGATCACCTAAACGGTCTCAAGACCGTTTGGGGATTACCCAAGACCGTTTGGAGGTCTAGGGTTAAGTATGGTTGACCAATTGAAGGTCTAAAGGTACCAAATCACTTTGCAATTAAGTGTTGATTTGATGATCAACTCAATAGCTCAAACCCTAATGATTTTTCACTAGAATCCAAGGGTTGGATGAGCCAAACGGTCTCAAGACCGTTTGCAGGTCACCCAAGACCGTTTGGAGGTCCAGGGTTGAGTAATCCGCTGCTTAATGAACGCTTACGCATTAGTTAATTATGTTTTCATGAGTTGTATGCCACAATTAAGTGGTATCAGAGCTCTAGGTTCGCTGAGTCTACAGAGACATAGGACTAAGGTTGTAGAGTTTGTTCTAAGTGTCTTTCAATTTATCTGATAGTATCTTCTGCTCACATAGGAGAAGAAGAACTTGAAAATGACTGGAGAACATGAGGAACACATTGCTAAGGGCAATGTTGTTGCACCAGGAGAGGGTGCATGGGACCAGGCAAGAGGAAAACAAGTGCCTGAGAATTCCCACCTTGACCTAATCAGAATAGAGAATCCTATGTTATGCTCTTGAAGGGCAGGATAGGACAACAGTAATGCATATAGAAGACTGGATACTAGTATTACAACCTAAGTTACCAGTCTTTAATGCATAAACTTTAGACTTTGAAAGGATTCCTGAGTGACATGGTAATGTTAGAATAGTGGAAATGCGGGAAAGATTAATATATGGTGAGAAAGTAGACTCTGCCATAAATTGGGACAAATAGTACATCTGTGATGGTAGTGCCCAAGGAGGGGCAATAAGTTGAGAATTAAGGTAAGGTCTCTATAATTATAGAGACATTTGCCTAAATATTCTGAAAAGCCAAAGTTTTTGGTGTCACCAGTGCAATAAATGCCTAGTGCACCTGGGCAGTAGTCACTAAGAGAAGGCAAAAGAAGCAACATGAGATAACTGGACATTGTGATGAAATCAACCTATTGTGGCAGGTGACCTTGAGGGGTAATACTTAGATGAAATATATTCATCCTGATACTTCATTTCATGTTTCTATGTGTTAAAGATATGAAAATAGTTGTTTTTGAATTCCTTTGACTAGTCCTATAAGGACACAAGGGAAAGGAGAACTTATATCTTACTTAGTGTTCCTTAAAATGTTTTATAATCTCCCTTATCTGTGTGTTGAAAGATGAGATATAGAAATGATGCCTGAAGAAAATTTAAGAATGGAAAATCGTGTGTGTATAATGATATAAAAAGTGAGGAATATGATAGTAAATAAAGTGCATACTACCTAATCTCAATACTTGTATACCCTGGCTAGGTATATGATTATTGTAGATAAGGCAAGTATGAAACTCTTAGATTGTTATCTTTTTAATTACTCTGATCAAGTAGTCATTCTGAAACAATTTAGAGAGTATAATGAAATTAAATAGGAAGAACTAAGTGAAATTTTTTCAAACAAATTACTTAGTGAACTTGCTCAATGGATATTCTCAAAACAAATTACTCAGTGAACTTACTCAGTGGATATTTTCAAAACAAATTACTCAGTGAACTTGCTCAGTGGATATTTTCAAAACAAATTACTTAGTGAACTTGCTCAGTGGATATTTTCAAAACGAATTACTTAGTGAACTTTCTCAGTGGATATTTTCAAAACAAATTACTCAGTGAACTTGCTCAGTGGATATTTTCAAAACAAATTACTCAGTGAACTTGCTCAGTGGATATTTTCAAAACAAATTACTTAGTGAACTTGCTCAGTGGATATTTTCAAAACAATTACTTAGTGAACTTGCTCAGTGGATATTTTCAAAACAAATTACTTAGTGAACTTGCTCAGTGGATATTCTCAAAACAAATTACTCAGTGAACTTTCTCAGTGGATATTTTCAAAACAAATTACTCAATGAACTTGCTCAGTGAATATTTTCAAAACAAATTACTTAGTGAACTTGCTCAGTGGATATTTTCAAAACAATTACTTATTGAACTTGCTCAGTGGATATTTTCAAAACAAAATACTTAGTGAACTTGCTCAGTGGATATTCTCAAAACAAATTACTCAGTGAACTTGCTCAGTGGATATTTTCAAAACAAATTACTCAGTGAACTTGCTCAGTGGATATTTTCAAAACAAATTACTTAGTGAACTTGCTCACTGGATATTTTCAAAACAATTACTTAGTGAACTTGCTCAGTGGATATTCTCAAAACAAATTACTTAGTGAACATACTCAGTGAACTTGCTCAGTGGATATTTTCAAAACAAATTACTCAGTGAACTTGCTCAGTGGATATTTTCAAAACAAATTACTCAGTGAACTTGCTCAGTGTATATTTTCAAAACAAATTACTTAGTGAACTTGCTCAATGGATATTTTCAAAACAATTACTTAGTGAACTTGCTCAGTGGATATTTTCAAAAAAAATTACTTAGTGAACTTGCTCAGTGGATATTCTCAAAACAAATTACTTAGTGAACTTGCTCAGTGGATATTTTCAAAACAAATTACTTAGTGAACTTGCTCAGTGGATATTTTCAAAAAAAAATTACTCAGTGAACTTGCTCAGTGGATATTTTCAAAACAAATTACTCAGTGAACTTGCTCAGTGGATATTTTCAAAACAAATTACTTAGTGAACTTGCTCAGTGGATATTTTCAAAACAATTACTTAGTGAACTTGCTCAGTGGATATTCTCAAAACAAATTACTTAGTGAACATACTCAGTGAACTTGCTCAGTGGATATTTTCAAAACAAATTACTTAGTGAACATACTCAGTGAACTTGCTCAGTGGATATTTTCAAAACAAAGTACTTAGTGAACTTTTTCAGTGAACTTTTAGAAACAAATAAAGGATTACTGAATGAATTATCTCTGTTAGATATATATATTTCTCTTTTGGTAAATATTCTTGGATGATGATAGAAGTATATTCTTTTATGCTTCTTCCTTTCAATAATATGGACATCACATGTTAGGGGTTTATGCTCTACATAAATATAAACAGTGATAAAGTGGAATTAATGAAAGGGGCTTTGTGTTAATTATAGATCTATGGTATCTCCATAACATTAAGATGATATGTGGAGACTTGAGGGCATAATTAATGAATAATATGTCCCTCCTTTTCCCTGGGATTTCGAGGACGAAATCCTTGTTAGGGGTTTATAATTTGTAACATCCCTGACCTGGGTTATGTGTTAACCCTAGATGTTTTGCCTAATAAGGATGAGTAAATGCTTAATATTATCTTGGGAAATGTAATTAGGGCTCATGAGAAACTTATGTTTCAATTTTGGTCCTGATTGAGCAATGTCGAAGCAATGTTTGCTTATTTTGGACTAAAGTGCAAATTACCCAAGTTGAGGGGTTAAATTGCAAATGTTGCATGATATGATGTTCCTATGATGTTGAGATATCATAGGAATGAATATGATGTAGTGGTATGGCTTTCACAAGCTTGGGCACCAAGATTAAGCTTGTAAAGCAATCCTTGTGCATTAAAACCTAGATTTGGTGTAAAGTGCAATTTACCAAAAACCTAGGGTTCAATATGCAAATTACCACTTCAATAAGGTCCCTAATGTTTCTTGGCATCATGTAGAGCAAATAAAATGAGAAGGGCGCCTCATTTTAATTAAGTTGGAGGAGAGAGAATCTTGATATTAAAATAATCAAGATTTAATCCTAAGTGAAACCCTAATTCAAATTAGGGCAAAAATGAATGTATTAATTAAAGGGACTTCAAACAAAATTAAAATGGTTGGATTCAGATGTGTGTGTATGAGCTTAAATCCTTGCAAAGGCACGAGCATATCCTAAGGAGGTGAAATCCCACTCACCATTATTATAAGAAAAAGAAATATCCACTCACATATGGATATTAATATAATATGATTTAAGGTGCTTGATTTTCTTTTCTTTAAATCATGGATAATTGAGAGGAATAAGAGTCAAACAAGATAGCCTTGTCCCTAAGGAAGATAAGGGGGAAGAGGCGGCCATCTTTTTGGGATTAAATGAATTTTTATAAGGCACTTTCTCTCTCCTTGAATTTCTTATAAAAAGACCCTTTACAAGCCAAATGAAAGGCCTTTTCATTTGCACTTCTTTTCCCTTGCTTGGAAAACGACCAAGGAGCTTTGGAGGATCCGGAGGACGACCCCCAACCTATTGGTAAGGTTATTGACCTCCTTTCACCTTGAATCCATGGTGAAAATCGAAAATCAATGCATGAATTCTTCATATCTCGACCTCCTCTTCAATTCTAACTAATTCTTTTCACTCAAAGCTTGAGGACGACCCTTGGAATAGTGAAAGGAGTTGCATCCACCATTGTTGACGTGATCTTGGAGCTTTGGAGCTCAATTGGAGGCAGATTTTATAACTTGAACCCTTAATTTTATTATTGCAATCAATTCCTTATCAATTGGTGATCATTTCTACATTTCCGAAATTAAGTTTAGTTGATTGATGCAATTTCCATGGAAATCACAGTAGATTTAGTGAGTTTGGAGCTTGATGATGATGACATCATCATAAGCACACACCTCCCCAAATATCTAGACCAAACGGTTTCAACATGTTTGCCCATTCGGTTTCACCAAACCGATTGAGAGCAAATGGTTTGAGACCATTTGAGAGCAAACGGTTTCAAAACCGTTTGAAGAGAGCAAACGGTTTCAAAACCGTTTGAAAGAGTTGACCAAGGGTTGACCGTTTCAGAATCATGTTCCTAATTATGTTGGTTGATAACCCACCGAATTTGATGGATTAGTTCCAAAGGAATCATGAGTTGAAGGCTAATCAATTAGGCAAACCCTAATTGGATTAAGTGTTGATTTTCAACTTGATTGATTTGACTTTTTGGGTTAATTAGCCCAAACGGTTTCAAAACCATTTGGGAATCACCCAAACGGTCTCAAGACCGTTTGGAGGTCAACCAAGACCGTTTGGAGGTCCAGGGTTGAGTATGGTTAAGTATTTGAAGATTCAAACATATGGTATAAACCCTAATCGGCTAAGTGCTGATTTTGCAATTGAATGAGTTGATAATTTGGGTTGATTGGCCCAAACGGTTTCAAAACCATTTGGGGATCACCCAAATGGTCTCAATACCGTTTGGGGATTACCCAAGACCGTTTGGAGGTCTAGGGTTAAGTATGGTTGACCAATTGAAGGTCTAAAGGTACCAAATCACTTTGTAATTAAGTGTTGATTTGATGATCAACTTAATAGCTCAAACCCTAATGATTTTTCACTAGAATCCAAGGGTTGGATGAGCCAAACGGTCTCAAGAACATTTTGAGCTCATACAAACGGTCTCAAGACCGTTTGGAGGTCACCCAAGACCATTTGGAAGTCTAGGGTTGAGTATGGTTAAGCAATTGAAGATCCAAAGATACTAAGTTGGAGTGTTATCAATTGCTGATTTGGTGATCAATCCAATGATCCAAACCCTAATGGGTTGACTTGGATTTTGATGATGTGATGGGCAAACAGTCTCGAGACCGTTTGGAGGTCATCCAAACGATCCCAAGACCGTTTGGGGTCAGGTCATGTCCAAATTGGATGATGGTTCAATGGGTTCAAATCAATTCGACTCACATTGAAATATGTTGAAGGGTTATTGATTCCAAACCCTAAACCAATTGATTCAAGCCTTAATTGATGATCAATTGAGGGTCAATTGAGGGTCAAATCAGTTGAAGGTTGACCTAATTAACTCAATTGATGATTGGCTAACATGTATAAGATCGATTGAGGGGATCAACATTGGAAATCCCGATACAATTGAAGTGGTGAGACACTTTTTGGTCCATGCGGTTTTGAGGAGGTTTGGACCAAACGGTCTCAAGACCGTTTGAGTCCAAATGTTCTCAAGATCATTTGGGGCCAAACGGTCTCAAGACGGTTTGGGACCAAACGATCTCAAACCGTTTGGAGACCCAAAGTGCAAATGGTTTCAATACCTACTTTGTCTAATTGATTTCAAGTACAACTTGTTCAAATGGTTTTCAACCAATTGATGTATGAGAACCAAGATCATTGAGGGTCTAAGTAATTAAATTTTTGAAGATCAACATGGTTAATCCATTTGATTATCTTATGTAATTGAAGGTCCAATATGGTGAACCTATTTGAATACTTAATGTAATTGAAGATTTCAATGGTTAACCCAATTGATCACCTTGTGGAATTGAAAGTTTAATTGGTCAATTCTTTTGAATTCCTTATATAATTGATTAGACCATTTGGACATCTAATATGATCAAAGGTCAATTAGCTATGTGATTATTAAAGATGTAGACCCATGATGATTGTGAAGGTTAACCCTAGCTATGTGTACTCAAGTGAAGAGTTGACCTAGTTTAATCTTGGTGTAGTCAATATCCTAAAGAGGATGAGAGAGGGAATGAGAGAGATGAATGCTTATATAATTAAGCCCTAATTCTCTCATTATGAGTAAACTATGTGATAAGGGTTGATCCATAATAATGATATCATGAAACCCTAATCAATGAGCCCTAACCCTAATTTGGGTATGAAGAAAGAGAAACCCCATTTAAATGTGAATAGAAAACCTTAATCCCTAAATTGGGGTAAGGTGTATGGAACCCTAATATAGGGTAGTGCCACAAATCCTATGTGAAGATTTATCACTGGGTGATGTGTTGTGAAATCCATAAATATATGGAATATGCTATGTGAATCCTCAAATTATAAGTATGGAGAATATTATTCCTAATAGTGGAATAGTGATTAATGTTATGACAAATGTGATGAACTGGTGCATAAAGTATTAGGATGGGAAATACCCTAATACCAGCTAAGTGTATGAACTCAAGTAAGATAAAGTTGTTGAGGGAAGTGATATATCAAGATATAATAGATATCACATCCAACACCCCAATACTGGTATACCTTGATGTGTTATAGGTCCAACATAATTGGATGAATGACACATAATATGTGTCATGTCAATGGTTACATTGAGATGTAATGCACACTGTTGAATGTAGGCTAACATGCCTTATGAAAATGTTAATCAAAACCTATAAACTATGATGTAATCATATTCTGGCAAAGATGAGAGAAATTCATGTTGTGTGTTGATAATACATTCAATGATGAATGATGAGAATAAATAAGTATGATTGAAAACTTATGTTATCCATATTGATTCCTTGCTATGTGAAGTTCTAACACAGAGTAATCATATGTGAAGCTCAAATACAGACTAATGGGTTATGAATGTAATAAGATAACCCTTGTATTTCATAGTTCTAATATGTAATGGTATCATGATCACTAATCATGCAGATATGTTGAGATGATGAGCATAGCCAGGTATGAGCTATGATGTTTTGTATACTAAAAATGTTCTATAGGCCTTATAAGCCTTCATATGCTTTGTTTCTTAGTGAGAGGTAACTTACAATTAATAAGTCATGTGTGTCACATGATGTGTTAATTATTTTAGATTATTTATGAGCTTTGTGAACTATGTGCAATGCTTTGTGTAGCAAGAATTATAATGTCCCTGGGTCAGATGATATGAAGGTATGAAGTTACCTAATAAGTGGAAATAAGTATTCTATGGTGAGTTATGGATTCAAATACCCAGATTCTATAATCATGATAATGAACTTATTAAAAGTGGAAATGTACTTGATGAGTTGAGGGACTAAGACCCCAACACTTTCTGAAAAGAGTATGGCTACAGGCCATGACTCCCCAATGACAATGCCAGGAATTAGATATATGATCTAAGCCTGAAGAGAGTTAATGTTGTGGTGATGATTCTATAGTGAATAAATGTTATACATGTTCTTCATATTCCTTAAAGGATAAGTGACATGTTGTTCTATCAAATTATAGTTGTATTTCTTTTGATAAGATTGATGTTCTAATATGTTAGACACTGAATTAACTGCTACCAAACAAATATAATTCCTTTGTGTATATTTATCTTCTTAAGATGCAATAATAATGTTTCTGGCGGAGAGTTATATCTCTCGCTGGGGAAATTTACAATTGTCTCACCCCCGTGGGAATCACATTTTTAGGTGGACGTGGACGAGGAGGTAGGAATCCTTCAGTAGGTGAAGGGCAGCAACATCAGCAGCAGGGACAGCAGTGAAGTCTCAGGTGGAGACACTGGATGTTATGTCTTGTATAGATGTAAATAGAGTCCTATGTGTTGTCTCTATACTCTCCGGTCCTCGGAGTAGTAGTTAGTGCTTTTGAGATTTTGGCTCAGTGCCTCGAGATTTCATGCTGCATGTGTTTAGTTTAACAGGACAGCTGATGCTTGTAATTCACAGAAAGAGATGATACAAGTTATGTACTTTTGAAAAACAGAATGTAAATGTGTTACTTTTGTTCTATGTGAGAAAGTTTTTACTTAATGGATCTTTTGATGAAAAGGTTTTAATTTTTAGTGATTTTTGGTAATCCGCTGCTTAATGAACGCTTCCGCATTAGTTAATTATGTTTTCATGAGTTGGATGCCACACTTGGAGTGTTGGGAGCAAGGAAGATCAGATCTTGAAGCTTGGGTGGCCGATTCACCTTGCATGTTGAAGATCCAGTTCTAGATCAACTCTTTGATGGTGGTTTCTAGGAGATTCTTCTCTTGGTAAGTGATCCTAAACTTTGTTCATGTTTCCCCTCTAGCCATTATCTTATTCTTCATTGGTCTTGGGCTATGGATCATCCATGATGACTATTTGAGAGGAACTCCTCCTCATAAGGAGTCATAGACCATGTTTGACATGGTGAACCCGAGTGAAAGGATGATTCTTTCTCTTTTCCCTTTACTTCTTGGTTCGGCCAAGAAGTCTTTTCCCTCTTTCATGAAATCCTTTGTGACCATGGTTTTATTCTCTTTTGAAGTGATCCTTTGATCAAAGTTTGAAGCTTGGTTAGAGTTATTGGAGCTTGAGATCTTGGGAGATTGGCTCTCTTTATAACATGTGGGTTATATAACTTCTCCCACCTCTATTTTTGGCATCTTAAATCTAATCTTATGTTGTTTTTCTACTTATTAAAAATGTGTTCTTGATGATGGAAGGAGCAATATGTTTTAGGGTTTAGCTTGTGGAGTATCCTTGAAGAGATTATCTTTCTCATAAACCCTAAAAAGTTTTGTACCCAATTTGTAGTATATGGAAGATGGTGTGTTTATTTGAATCCTCATTTATGGATCCATGCTCTTTTCTATATGGTTCGGTTATAATGAGTAGAAGCAGGTTTAAGTGTAATAACTTGCATAAGATTTGTGGTTTTCTCTATATATACATAACACTTTGGGTGACTTGATATGATCATGTTTTAGGGTTGATGAACTCCTTTATTTACGGTGTTATTCACCCTGATGATGGTTGGCATTCATTGATGTTAATCAGTTGTCTCGACCTATTTGAATCATGATTGAGAAGATAAGCATGTCGTGAGCAAGTCAAGTCTTGTGTGCATTGTAGTCGAGACACTACACGCGTTGCGGGCGAGATAGGCACTATAGCTTACGGGCGAGAGAGAGACCTTGCATGAGTTGTGACCGAGATAGCCTTACACGTGTTGCGGGCGATAGAGGTGTTCACACATCGTGGGCTGTGACACACCTTCCACGCGTTGCCCATCAAGATGTTTGTTGCACGCGTTACAGGTCATGACACTAAGTGTGAGTGAGTAGAGTAATACACTTAGTTATGTACATGGATATTACCTAGTGTAATGGTTTATATAAAATGAGATGATTATGAATGACTTATCATTAATGATGGTGCTTAATCCTATTGGTCTCCAAATGTGTGGGAGATGTTGGGATTAGGGTCTAATGATTGAATCACGTTATGGAACCCTAACGGTATATGAACAAACCCTAACCCTAATCATGTGATAATATGACATAGGTTCTCACTCTGATGGAAGATTTGTATTCCATGACAATGTTTTCTCTCTCCTATTTATGTAACCCTCACCTTGCAGGTGAGGTGAATGTCATATCCATGTTAGTGCTATGGTCAACCTTGTATAATACAGGGTGGTTATTACGAGCATTGTTGAGATATAGTGAGTTATCAATTGTGCAGGAATTATATAAATAAGTCTAATGACCTAACAAGTGCCTTGTGTATAATTTGAAGTGAAATACTCTAGAGATGTGATTGAGGGATTGACATCCCATAGTGATGTGATATTGTTAATGACCTTGTGAAAAGCAGTAATACAAGTTTCATGTAATGATGAGACACCTTATTGATAATGGGTCGCAACACCATGTTGGTGCATGGTTGATACATTTATATGATATATGATCGTAATACAAGCATGATATAACAAGGTGGTACTCCTACAAATTTAAATAATGATGCTATTTAGTTTTGTAGATATGATGACCAAATCTTGTTCAACCAATGATGTTAAAACCTTATTTTGTTTCCAAGAGAGTAGGAGATATCATATCTAGGATTTGGTGATGTGATTATGATATGAAACCTTGATTGGTAATGTGTTTGTACTCTAACCCAAATCTTAGTGTATGTTATACTTGTTAAGTCTGATTGCCTATAATGCATGTGATTGCACTTTCTCTCTTCCAATTGTATAGTTATAACCTTGTAGGTTAATTAAGTGACATAGCTTATGAATGCTATGAAGATGATTAAATAGTATTATATGATGGTTGTGAGCCTTAATGAGGTGCATTGGAATTATAATAATGTGAATGTGCACTTAGTCATAATTCACAGTACATAACCCAAAAACACTCCAAGCATGTGGGAGTTGATGAACTAGAGTTTGAAGAGTAATGATTACAATAAAACCCTAATTTTGAGAAAGCATATGATATACATGTTTATATTGTTAAAAGCAAATAGCATACTATGATGATTCTCTCTTGTATTGTATAACATTGATCTTGCAGGTGGAATGGTTATCACAGATAATGATTGCTATGGTGTATATGTGATGTGAGTCAAGTGATGTTTATATGCCTGATGTGGCATGATGAGATAATTATGTGATACAGGAATGATGTGATTGGTCTTATGACCCAGTGAAGGCTAAATGCCTAATGTGAGGTGATATCCTCCAATGATGTGATAAAGGATTATTATTCTTAGTGATGTGATAATGATGATTAGCTTGATATGGCAGTCCTAACATATGGTAATGTTGATGACCTTGTTTAAGGCAGTGAAACAGTGTTGCCCAGAGATGATGTGACAAGTTCACACTTTATACATTTTATATCTTTTGAATTTGTTTCATAGTTATGCTTGCCAAATTGAATTAGGGTTGTGTACGTCCACTTCTATGATGGATCCTTGATTCACCCAATTGTCATAACTAATAAAGTGAAATCTTAATCATGTAGTTTCCTTGTACCATAGATCCATCTTCAGCATCAGTACTTAGATGGGTGGTGAAACGATTAACTCCTATAGGAAACTTGGAGTGCATATTGTTGAATATGTAGGGAATCAGTGGAGGTATCTCCCTATATCCTTAAATTGTTGAACTAGTGGTATAATGTTGAAATTATATAACATCCATGCATGAGCATGTTCTCTAGTTCTATGCCATGTACCAAGGAAATCTTGTTGTTTTGCAGGACCATAGCTTTGACTATAAGTTGTTATCTTTACAGGATATAGCTTCAGCTATAAGTTGTTGTCTTTGTAGTATGACTATATGTCACTTTGTTGCAGACTCGTGCTGACCGAGTAGTGCTGGTGATGATCACAGAGTCTGGCTCTTCCATTGATCTTGTATGGTACAAATTTTGACTTAGCAGTAGTCAGTTGGATTTGTTTGGTATGCCTCAAATCCTCAGGGCATAATAATTAAAGAGGTAACATAGTCATGTAGAGTTATTACTTAGGGTCATATATGAATAACTTGTATGACCCCTTATTGTGTTTCTTATACTGTTTATTTTATAACAGTTATACATTTTCTTCATATTCCTTCTTAAAAGCATAAGTTTATCTATTGTTTATTGTAGATGTCTAAAATTCTCAAACTATGATAATTGTCTTTCTTATATCATCGAGTTGAATCTGATTATCTGTTAATAGTATGACTTCTTGTTTTAGTTATATGTGCTTATTAGATGTTGGCAGAGAGTTATATCTCTTGCTGGGATGTTTGGTCTCAGCCTGTAGGTTCCACAACTTTTTAGGTGGATGCATACACTGAGAAAGAGATCATGCAATTGGGAATAATAACAAAAGGATTTGTAGCTATTGAATTATGGATATGCAACTAGTGTCTAGTAATAAAGTCCAATGTGTCATCCCAGTACACTCAGGTCCTTGGGGTTGTGTTGTGAATATTTTACATCGGTTTGAGTTTTTGGCTTTATGCCATGTTAATACAGACATGATTTGTATATGAGAACAATTTATCTTATGTAATAGATTGTGTCTAGATAGCCAGTGAATATGGATATGTACTCTCTTTGGCAATGAATGAAATACAAGTGACACAAGATTATGGCTTCAGTTGTGAGTTGTTCAGTTGAAATCCTTCTATGGAATCAGTTTTAATTTTTAATGTTTTGTGGTAATATAGTTATTAGTGTTAATTCCACTTTTTTTTAGTAATCTCGCTTTGTGTGGCAAAGGTTTCACATTTGGTGGTATCAAAGTTGTAGGTTCGTTGAGTCTATGGGGACACTAGGACTAGGACTAGGATGATGTCTAAGTGAGAACATAATATAAAATATGGTACATACTACCTAACCTCAATACTTGAGTGCCCTGGCCAGGTATTCAAATGTTGAAGGAAAGGTAACTATGGAACTCTTATATTTTTCTTTCTAATTATTTTGATCAAATAGGCATTTTAAAACAATCTAAAGAGCATGAAAAATCATGAATTATGGTGTTAATACCTCTATCTTATACTAAAGAGGATAAGAACTACATCATAACTTACCAAAACATTAATGTTTGGTAATTAAAAGAAAGGCATACAACACCATGAAACTTAAATTTGAGCATAAGCTATGAGAAGTTCTTGAAGTTGTAATTTCAAGAAGTTTATAAAACAAAAGATAGATAAATATGTGTCAATGAAGTAAGTCAAGGTGTAAAATCCATGAATAATGGAGAGAACTCCTGAGATGAGTATGAAGTGAGGAGACATGTAAGAACAAATAAAGAATGAGTAAAGTCGAACTTGAATTAATCTCAAACCAACATGTGTATATAAGAAAGTATAAGGTGCAATCTTTATGATGTGTGAAAGAAAATAAAGGAGATAATCCTTGACCAATAAAGAACATGTGAAAAATAATGATCTATCTCTTGATATAGAGTTGTAAAATATGATAACACATGGGGATATAATTGAAAAGGATGAATAATTCATAAAGGAGTAATGATATGTGTTCATCTTTATAATTCCTATGTTGATAGCAAGGAAATCGACATGAAACAGGTTAAAATGACACACGACCAGTCATAGACTTGTGTAATAACAAGAGAGAGTTGGGTAACCCCTTCCCCTTTCTAGCAATCCCTGGGCAGTTTTGTGGTGTTTGGGAACTATGTTCCCTTTGTATTCTTTCTTTCCAAAGATGTGACATTCATGTGAGTCTTATATCACTTTGATGAACATGGTTTTGAAGTGACCTTGAGATGTGTACTTTAAAAAGCATTAGTTGGTCTTGGACTTTAGTTCTAAGATAGTAATTTCTGTGAATGACGATGTTTTGTGGATCTTCCAAAATGATAGGAACATTCTTCCGATGTGTTTGTTATTGATAGTGATAGCTGAAAAGTTGATGGGACAATAATGTGATGTGTTTTTTACATATGTGATAGATACTAAGGCGAGGAATCCTAGTATCCAAGAGGTGTCAGTTGCATGCAAATTTGAGAATATGTTTCCTAATGAGACCCTAAGTGTTTTGCTTCCTAAACATATTGACTTTGGGATCAATTTGGTTATAGGTACCCAACTTATAGTACAGACATCATATGTTAGGGGTTTATGCACCATATAGGATGATGTCAGTGAGGATGCAGGAGTTGAAGAGATAGTTGCAATATCTGGTTGGGAAAAGAGTCTTATCAAACCAAGAATGCCTCCTCGGGGGTCTCCTATTTGTTTGTATAGGAGAAGTAAGGATCCATGAGATTGTGCATTGGTTACAGATAAGATGAACAAGTTTCTCAAGCCCAATTAGATCATCTTGTAGTGATATTTAAGTATAACATCATGATTTATTCCAGAGGTGTATTGAAATCATGATAATATATTTATACATTAGCATTAGTGCTGCCAGAATAGGAAAGGGTTGTGTAATATCATGTGATGTAACAAGGAACAGATTGGCTTGCAGATGTATTGAGTAGGAAGTCTCCTTCATCGTCTGATGAGTAGGCACAATTGTATTCTTTAATGTGCCATAAGATAGACATGTGATCTCCTTACGATATATGGATGTACAATTGAAGATGTCTAAGTTGGCAAACTAAATTGCACAATTACAAGTAGAGCTAGTGATGAGTAAACAGATCAGAGTAGTACAGTAGAAGTGTGATGGCTTCTAGGATTCAATGAATGGAACCATGTGTTGTCATGATAGAGTAGATTTGCAACGTGCTAATACATTGGGTACATTAGTTCTAGATGAAGTTTACTCTTTAATTTAAGTAATTGAGATTTAGTACAAGACTTCCATATACAAACAGACAAAGGCAGTCTATAGTGGAGTCACTATTTGAACTACCTAGATTACATCCAGTGTTTCAAGTCTCCATAATGAGGAGAGTTGACTCTATAGCCAGTAAAGATGGAGTAAGATAAGAATGTGTATTATATGGTAGATCTTGTGTTGATCTTGATAGGAGGATCAAAAAGCTGAAGAGGGAGGTTATACCCTTTGGCAAAGGTTTTGTGATATCTCAGTGATGTTGAGGAGAATATATGAAGGAAGTACCTATCTCTTTTCGCTTGGGATTTCGGGGGTGAAATCCTTGTTAAGTGTTTATGGTTGTAAAGCCCCTGATCTAGCTTAATGTTAATTTGTACTTACCTTACCTAATAATATGCTTAGAACCTTTCTATAATATTTTGGGATGTTTTGTTATCATGTTACAAGCTTTTATATCAAGTTTGGTCCAGTTTGAATGGTGTTTGAGCTACGTTTGCTTGTTTTGGACCAAAATGCAAGGGGTTGTTTTGCAATTTTCACATGCTGAGTGTGCCCTGAGTGCTTTAGCATTATAATAGAGATAAATATTCTATGGGGTGCCTTGTTAGACCTTAGTTGATGAGGTGTCATCATATGGTGATGTTAGGGTTTTTAGGGTTTTGTTGGTGTTGACCCTGTTTAGCATGCCTAAGTGTAGCAACCCTATGTTCAACCTCAGGTGTGTTTTCGGAGTGTCTCGATCGAGACACCCTCCATTGATGTTTTTGTCTCAACCTAGATGGTCTTGTATGTGTGGTCTTGACCGAGACAACCTAGAGATGATGGACATTTTGTCCTCTAGTGTCTCAATCATGTGCATATGTGAGCTAGGGTTTCAACCTAGACATGTATATGGAAGTGTCTCGACTGAGACAAGGGGGCAACCAAACTTGTGGATCACAACACTTTTGCTTGATAAGTATAATCATTTCAAATATTGCATGTGAGTGTAGGAAAGGCTTTTTATTTGAAGGGCATGTGTCCCGTGATGGTCTATTATGTTGGCATATCGTAAACCTTCTACTTCCTTCCTCCTATGGTTATATAACCCCTTTTCATCACACATGATAAATCTTTTCGGCCCTACACTCTTTCTCCTTCCTTTGGATCATCCTTGGAGCGTTGGGAACAAGGAAGATCAGATCTTGAAGCTTGGGTGGTTGATTCACCTTGCATGTTGAAGATCTAGCTAGATCAACTCTTTGATGGTGGTTTCTTGGAGCTTCTTCTCTTGGTAAGTGATCCTAAACTTTGATCATGTTTCTTCTCTTCTAAGACATCCAACGTATTTTTATTCCTTGTTCTTAAGCTATGGATCATCCATGATGGTTGTTTGAGAGGAACTCCTCATCATAAGGAGTCATAGACCATGTTTGACATGGTGAACCAAGTAAAAGGATGATTCTTACTCTTTTCCCTTTTCTTCTTGGTTCAGACAAGAACTGTTTTCCCTCTTTCTTGAGCTCCTTTGTGACCATGGTTTTATTCTCTTTTGAAGTGATCCTTTGGTCGAAGTTTGAATCTTGGTTGGAGCTCTTGGAGCTTGAGATCTTGGGAGATTGGCTCTCTTCAAAACAGGCGGGCTATAAAACTTTTCCCACCTCTATTATTAGCATCTTAAATTTGATCTTATGTTGTTGTTATACTTATTAAAAAACGTGTTATTGATGATGGAAGGAACAATTTGTTTTAGGGTTTAGCTCGTGGAGTGTCCTTAAAGAGATTATCTTTCTTATAAACCCTAAAAAGTCATGTACCTGATTTGTAGTATATGGAAGATGATGTGTTTTATTTGAATCCTCATCTATGGATCAATGCTCTTTTATACATGGTTCAGTTATAATGAATAGCAACAGGTTTGAGTGTAATAGCGTGCATAAGATTTGTTGTTTTCTCTCTATATACATAACACTTTTGGTGACTTGCTATGATCATGTTTTAGGGTTGATGAACACCTTGATCTAGGTTGTTATTCACCCTAATGACGGTTGGCATTCCTTGATGTTAATTAGCTGCCTGGACCTATTTGAATATGTTCAGAGGTTTTGCATGCGGCTAACATGAGGTCGAGACATCCCTTGGTCTCCCCTTTGGTCGACACCATGTATAGATGATGGTTTCAAATCTTAACAACACAAGAAATGGTTGTTTCTCACATGTTTGATCATAACCCAGCATTATGACCCTACATGCGTCATGGTCGAGATGTTGTGCATGTCGCAGCCGAGACAAGCCATGCACACGTTGTGGGTGATACAAGCCTTGTGTGCGTCGTGGGAGAGATAAGCCATGTGTGTGTCGCGGTCGAGACAAGTCACGTGCACGTCGTGGGCAAGACAAGTCATGCGCGTGTTACGGGCAAGACAAGTCATGTGTGTGTCACGGTCAAGACGATGCATGTGTTGTAGGAGAGATAGGCACTACAACTTACGGGAGAGAGAGAGAGACCTTGTAAGTGTTGCGACCTTGCATGTTGTGACCAAGATAGGCTTGCACGCACTGTGGGAAAGAGAGGTGACGCACGCGTCGCGGGCTGCGACATACCTTGTATGCTTTGCAGTTCAAGATGTATGGTGTACGCATTGTAGGTCATGACACTAAGTGTGAGTGAATAGAAAAATACACTTAGTGGTGTACATGGATATTACCTAGTGTAATGGTTTATTTAAAATGATATCATTATGAATGACTAATCATAAATGATGGTGCTTAATCCTAATGCTCTCCAAACGAGTGGGAGATGATGGGAGTAGGGTTTAGTGATTGAATCACGTTATGAAACCCTAATGGGCTATGAACAAACCCTAACCCTAATCATGTGAGAATATGACATAGGTGCTCACTCTACTGGAAGATTTGTAGTCCATGACATTGTTTTCTATCTCCTGTTTATATAACCTCACCTTGCAGGTGAGGTGAATGACATAGCCATGTTAGTGCTATGGTGAATCTTGTATAATACATGGTGGTGATTATGAGCACTGTTGAGATACAGTGTGTTATCAATTGTGTAGGAATTATATAAATAAGTCTAATGACCTAATAAGTGCCATGTGTATAATTTGAGGTGAAATCTTCTAGAGATTTGATTGAGGGATTGACATCCCATAGTGATGTGATATTTTTAATGACCTTGTGAGAAGCAGTAATTCAAGTATCATGTAATGATGAGACACCTTGTTGATAATGGGTCGCAACACCATGGTAGTGCATGGTTGATACATTTATATGATATATGATTGTAATGCATGCATGACATAATAAGATGGTACTCCCACATATGTAAATAATGATGGTACTTAGTGTTGTAGATATCATGACCAAATCATGTTCAATTAATGATGTTAAACCCAAATTTCATTTCCAAGAAAGTAGGAGATATCATATCTATAGTTTGGTGGTGTAATCATGATATGAAACTCTGATTTGTTATGTGTGTGTACTCTAACCCAAATCTTAAAGTATTCTATACTTGTTGAGTCTGCTTGCATATAATGCATGTGATTGCACTTTCTCTTTCCCAATTGTATAGTTCTAACCTTGCAGGTTAATTGAGTGTCATAGCTTGTGAATTCTATGAAGATGATTAGATAGTATTATATGTGGATGTGAGCCTTAATGAGGTGCATTGGAATTATAATAATGCAAATGTGCACACTTAGTCATAATCCACAGTACTTAACCCTAATACACTCCAAGCATGTGGGAGTTGATGAACTTGGGTTTGGAGAGTAATGATTGCAATAAAACCCTAATTTTGAAAAGCATATGATATACATGTTTATATTGTATAAGGAAAATAGCATATTGTGATGATTTTCTCTCCTATTTTATGACATTGATCTTGCAGGTGGAATGATTATCATAGCTAATGACTGCTATGGTGTATATGTAATGTGAGATAAGTGATGTTTATATGACAGATGAGGCATGATGAGATAATAATATGATATAAGAATGATGTGATTGGTCTTATGACCTAGTGAAGGCTTAATGCCTAATGTGAGGTGATATCCTCCAATGATGTGATAAGGGATTATTATTCCCATTGATGTGATAATGATGATTAGCCTAATATGGCAGTGTTAACATATGGTGGTGTTGATGACCTTGTTTAAGGCAGTGAGATAGTGTTGCCCTGAGATGATGTGACAAGTTCACACTTTATACATTTTATATCTTTTGAAGTTGTTCATAGTTATGCTTGCTATATTGAATTAGGGTTTTGTATGTCCACTTGTATGATGGAGCATTGATTCACCCAATTTGTATAACTAATAAATTGAAACCTTAATCATGTAGTTGCCTTATACCATAGATCCATCTTCAACGTTAGTACATAGTTAGATGGTGAAACATGTAACTCCTACGGGAAACTTGGAGTGCATATTTTTGAAATGTGGGGTATCAGTGGAGGTATCTCCCTATATCCTGAAAATGTTAAAATAGTGATACAATATTGAAATTATAGAACGGTCAAGTGTGAGCTTGTTGTCTAGCGTTGTGCCATGTACCAAGGCAGGATAGTTATTTTACATGACCATAGCTTTGGCTATGAGTTGTTGTCTTTACAGGAGTATAGCTTCGGCTATTAGTTGTTGTCTTTGCAGTATGATTGTATGTCACTGTGTTGCAAACTTGTTTTGACTGAGTAGTGTTGGTGATGATCATGGAGTATGGCTCTTCCATTGATCTTGTATGATACTGATTTTGACTTAGCAGTGGTCAGTTGGATTTGAGTGGTACGCCTCAAATCCTCAAGGCATAATAATTAAAGATGTAACACAGTCGTGTAGTATTATTACTTAGGGTCCTATACGAATAACATTGGATGACCCCCTTGTTGTGTTTCTTATCTATTATAACGCTTATACATTTTCTTCATATTCCTTCTTAAAAGCATAAGATGATTTATTGTTTATTGTAGATGCCTAAACTGCTCAAACTATGATAATTGTCTTGCTTATACCATTGAGTTGAATCTACCTATCTATTAATAGTATAACTTCTTGTTTTACTTATGTGTGCTTATAATAGATGTTGACAGAGAGTTATATCTCTCATTGGGATGTTTGGTCTCACCTTGTGGGTTCCACAATTTTTTAGGTGGACCTGTATGCTGAGAGAGTGATCATGAGGTTGGGACTAATAACAAAAGGAATTATAGTTGTTGAATTATAGATATGCAACTAGTATCTAGTAATAGATTCCTATCTATCATCCTTTTACACTCAGGTCCTAGGGTTTTTTTTTGTGAATATTGTACATCGGTTTGAGTTTTTGGCTTTATGCCATGTTAATACAGACATGAGTTGTATATGAGAACAAGTGATTATATGTAACAGGTTGTGGCTAGATAGACAAGGAATATTGATATGTAATCTCTTTGGCAATGAATGAAATACAAGTGGCACAAGTTTATGGCTTCAATTGTGAGTTATTCAATTGAAATCATGTTATGGAATCAGTTTTAATTTATCATGTTTTGTGATAATATAGTTATCAGAGTTAATTCCACGCTTTATTTTGAGTAATCTCGCTTTGTGTGACAAATTTGCCACAATTCAAGACAATTGTTGTAACTTATTCCACTATAATTTGGTATTTTTACATTAGATAGATCATATAGCATTCTTAGGAAATATTATTTTTATTGGGTTTTACATTGAAATTGATTTATGCTCCCTTTACCTCAATGCATGGTTTTTTTCCTTGTGCATGTCATCATTGTTTTATTGCAATTTTGTTGAACGAAAAAGAACCATGCATGAGCTAATATTTTTCTTTTAAAAATACATGGTGATGATTTTTGGAATATATTTTAGTAAGATTTTTCAATTTATAGAAAATATCATGTGTCAATGGATTCTTTCATCCTGACTGCAATTTGAAGTTTACAGCTTTTACTCAACTTTTTTTAATTCTATGAGTTATACAAATACTAGCTATCTGAAATTTATTTTCTTATATAATCATTTCTAATGCACTTCCTCATCTTTTACACATCCACCTTAGCATTTTCATTGTGCCGCATTCATCTTTTAAATATTTTTGTTTCTTCACAACCCAACATTCACAGCCACACTAGATTCATGGGCGTGTAGTTTATCTATTTAAGTTGCATTTCAATATTCTCCATTTCATCAATTCAACACCAATTCCATGATGGAATCCTCTTGTGCTTCAGCTTCTTACTATATATATTCCTCAACAAATGAGAGATTGGGTACCAAAAATAAAGAACTAATACAGTAATATAGAAGTATGAAAGAAAACCAATAAAGAAAACAAACACAAATCAATGTTGGAAGTATATTACAACAAGATAAGTTTAGAGTTTAATAAGCACCTAAATCGACACACAAAGTTGACGGCAAGGGACAAAATACAAAAGTTGCAAATGTTATCAACCATGTGATCTACCACCAAAGGTAGTTTTTAGTCGCTTCTACCAAACAAATCTAGCCTTTCAAAATACAAGGCTAATCTCCCTTTAGGGAGGGGAAGAAATATGAAGGGAAAACTAGTTCTTATTACAGTCATAAAAATTGTGTAACTTCATTTGTGGCCCGAATTCATTGATATATACTTACAAAAGGAAGCTTACCAATAGAATGTTTCCCATTCAAAAGTTTATTGCAAAACATCACTATTCGTTAAGGTGTACCATCTATGTTTTAAGAACATGGTATGTGGAATTTCAACAATGCTAGTAATGACTCATCAAAAATATGATTTTCTACTTTAAAATCTATGATATAAAAGAGAATAAATTGTAGAAAATAAGCTAAATTTTAGGAGTATATATGTGTAGGTCGACATAGGTTTGTTTAATGTAACCCAATTAAATGTTATGTTTACAAGCAATTACCAACTTTGTCCCGCCCTTCATAAACATTGCCTATATCCACACACATCGTAAAAGGGACAACATATACAAGTAAGCATGTATAAATAAATTATGTTGATATGTGTGCCTTCAAAACATGTCAACCTTTCAAAGCAAGTTAACTTACAATATCTCAACCTTATTAACATTCATAAGTAGGAGAAAAAATAAATCAAACACATGCACATAAAGGTTTCCTACGTGTAACTTCTACCTCATGGAGACATGACTCCAAATGTGTATAGATTCCAACATTAACCACAACTAAGATAATGTCAACTACGTCATATAACAATAAATATATATATTTAATTCAACATACTAAATTCAAAGTAAATGATAAGACTAGAGGATAAAAGAATGATTGATTATCCAAATCCGTCAAAGGTGTGGAAAGATATTAACTTTATGCACAAAGTGTTAAACAATGTGTAGTTTTCTTCTAATACAGATGCCCCCCATACAAGTGCCAACTTGTTATGGAATCTTAAATATGGGTATAAGGAAATAAAACTATCCCATCATTGTAGATAATAAAAAAACAGTTAGCAGCGATCATAAATAGCAAATCTGCAAGTAAATTCTAACCAACACTAAGTATAGATAGCCAACATACACTTATGTGGTGTTTTGCTCCTTTCAAATACTTCAATGCTTATGATTGGAGGTATACACATTCAAATAGAAATACAAATATAATTGAGAGTATGGCTACTCAATTGATTAAAGTCTTACAACTTTAAAGTTTAAAAGGCCTTTCACATTTTTAGCTTATTTTTACTCGTCACTTCTCCCAAAGCACTTATTAGCAGCAATAATAAATAACAAATAAGCAGATATTTTACTAATCAAAATAGATTGTGGGTATCCATTTGTCATTCCGCTAATGATTGTGTACTCCACCAGCTGCTCCTGAGAAGCCCCAAAAACCCTATTTGCCCCCAACACCAAAGCAATGTCCCCCAGAGCTTCCCTACCATTTCATGCATTCTATGCCATTTCATGCATTCCATGCAAACATGATGGCTTATAAGCTACTGCCCGGTGGCTGCTACATCTATAGAAGTTTAAAATAAATGTCTTCATCGCTGGGAGTTTATATTAACGCCCACTCGATATGTCATACTTGACGGTTGCAGCGATTGCAATCCACGTTGATCACATTTTGTAGGGCTGCTTGAATAATGAGCCCATGTTTTTATTAACCAAGATTCATTCTATATGTACTAAATGCATTTTTTTTTGCCAACTGCGGAAAGGGAGAATATATTTTCTCAAATGTTTTAATTGAAATTTTACTTAGAACTTCAGCATAACGCCGGCAACTTACTAAACAAACATGTGATCTACCACCAATTCTCTCATAGGTCAGCTAGCCTTGCCATCATTCTTGCAGATACTCCACGAGCACAAGCAAAGCTGCTTCTGGTTTCATCCTGTCGAACATGATACTTACATATAAGAGGCTTTATAATTTAATAAACACATGGGACAGTTATTGGCCCAGGGAAGAGAAGCTTTTAAGATGGTATGGTTATTCTTTTCACATGTATATATACAATAGCAACGGCAGTCTTAAGCACCCAGCATGATATATTTCAACTAAGTTCGTTTCCAGCATCAAAAATCATGAATTTAGGCACCATAAGTCTAGGGACTCCAAAACGAAAATGTTCAGAGTGCACAGTTTGCTTACGATATATGGATGTACAATTGAAGATGTCTAAGTTGGCAAACTAAATTGCACAATTACAAGTAGAGCTAGTGATGAGTAAACAGATCAGAGTAGTACAGTAGAAGTGTGATGGCTTCTAGGATTCAATGAATGGAACCATGTGTTGTCATGATAGAGTAGATGTGCAACGTGCTAATACATTGGGTACATTACTTCTAGATGAAGTTTACTCTTTAATTTAAGTAAATGAGATTTAGTACAAGACTTCCATATACAAACAGACAAAGGCAGTCTATAGTGGAGTCACTGTTTGAACTACCTAGATTACATCCAGTGTTTCAAGTCTCCATAATGAGGAGAGTTGACTCTATAGCCAGTAAAGATGGAGTAAGATAAGAATGTGTATTATATGGTAGATCTTGTGTTGATCTTGATAGGAGGATCAAAAAGCTGAAGAGGGAGGTTATACCCTTTGGCAAAGGTTTTGTGATATCTCAGTGATGTTGAGGAGAATATATGAAGGAAGTACCTATCTCTTTTCGCTTGGGATTTCGGGGGTGAAATCCTTGTTAAGTGTTTATGGTTGTAAAGCCCCTGATCTAGCTTAATGTTAATTTGTACTTACCTTACCTAATAATATGCTTAGAACCTTTCTATAATATTTTGGGATGTTTTGTTATCATGTTACAAGCTTTTATATCAAGTTTGGTCCAGTTTGAATGGTGTTTGAGCTACGTTTGCTTGTTTTGGACCAAAATGCAAGGGGTTATTTTGCAATTTTCACATGCTGAGTGTGCCCTGAGTGCTTTAGCATTATAATAGAGATAAATATTCTATGGGGTGCCTTGTTAGACCTTAGTTGATGAGGTGTCATCATATGGTGATGTTAGGGTTTTTAGGGTTTTGTTGGTGTTGACCCTGTTTAGCATGCCTAAGTGTAGCAACCCTATGTTCAACCTCAGGTGTGTTTTCGGAGTGTCTCGATCGAGACACCCTCCATTGATGTTTTTGTCTCAACCTAGATGGTCTTGTATGTGTGGTCTTGACTGAGACAACCTAGAGATGATGGACATTTTGTCCTCTAGTGTCTCAATCATGTGCATATGTGAGCTAGGGTTTCAACCTAGACATGTATATGGAAGTGTCTCGACTGAGACAAGGGGGCAACCAAACTTGTGGATCACAACACTTTTGCTTGATAAGTATAATCATTTCAAATATTGCATGTGAGTGTAGGAAAGGCTTTTTATTTGAAGGGCATGTGTCCCGTGATGGTCTATTATGTTGGCATATCGTAAACCTTCTACTTCCTTCCTCCTATGGTTATATAACCCCTTTTCATCACACATGATAAATCTTTTCGGCCCTACACTCTTTCTCCTTCCTTTGGATCATCCTTGGAGCGTTGGGAACAAGGAAGATCAGATCTTGAAGCTTGGGTGGTTGATTCACCTTGCATGTTGAAGATCTAGCTAGATCAACTCTTTGATGGTGGTTTCTTGGAACTTCTTCTCTTGGTAAGTGATCCTAAACTTTGATCATGTTTCTTCTCTTCTAAGACGTCCAACGTATTTTTATTCCTTGTTCTTAAGCTATGGATCATCCATGATGGTTGTTTGAGAGGAACTCCTCATCATAAGGAGTCATAGACCATGTTTGACATGGTGAACCAAGTAAAAGGATGATTCTTACTCTTTTCCCTTTTCTTCTTGGTTCAGACAAGAACTGTTTTCCCTCTTTCTTGAACTCCTTTGTGACCATGGTTTTATTCTCTTTTGAAGTGATCCTTTGGTCGAAGTTTGAATCTTGGTTGGAGCTCTTGGAGCTTGAGATCTTGGGAGATTGGCTCTCTTCAAAATAGGCGGGCTATAAAACTTTTCCCACCTCTATTATTAGCATCTTAAATTTGATCTTATGTTGTTGTTATACTTATTAAAAAACGTGTTATTGATGATGGAAGGAACAGTTTGTTTTAGGGTTTAGCTCGTGGAGTATCCTTAAAGAGATTATCTTTCTTATAAACCCTAAAAAGTCATGTACCTGATTTGTAGTATATGGAAGATGATGTGTTTTATTTGAATCCTCATCTATGGATCAATGCTCTTTTATACATGGTTCAGTTATAATGAATAGCAACAGGTTTGAGTGTAATAGCGTGCATAAGATTTGTTGTTTTCTCTCTATATACATAACACTTTTGGTGACTTGCTATGATCATGTTTTAGGGTTGATGAACACCTTGATCTAGGTTGTCATTCACCCTAATGACGGTTGGCATTCCTTGATGTTAATTAGCTTCCTGGACCTATTTGAATATGTTCAGAGGTTTTGCATGCGGCTAACATGAGGTCGAGACATCCCTTGGTCTCCCCTTTGGTCGACACCATGTATAGATGATGGTTTCAAATCTTAACAACACAAGAAATGGTTGTTTCTCACATGTTTGATCATAACCCAGCATTACGACCCTACATGCGTCATGGTCGAGATGTTGTGCACGTAGCAGCCGAGACAAGCCATGCACACGTTGTGGGTGATACAAGCCTTGCGTGCGTCGTGGGCGAGATAAGCCATGTGTGTTTCGCGGTCGAGACAAGTCACGTGCACGTCGTGGGCAAGACAAGTCATGCGCGTGTTACGGGCAAGACAAGTCATGCGCGTGTTACGGGCAAGACAAGTCATGTGTGCGTCACGGTCAAGACGATGCATGTGTTGTAGGAGAGATAGGCACTACAACTTACGGGAGAGAGAGAGAGACCTTGTAAGTGTTGCGACCTTGCATGTTGTGACCAAGATAGGCTTGCACGCACTGTGGGAAAGAGAGGTGACGCACGCGTCGCGGGCTGCAACATACCTTGTATGCTTTGCAGTTCAAGATGTATGGTGTACGCATTGTAGGTCATGACACTAAGTGTGAGTGAATAGAAAAATACACTTAGTGGTGTACATGGATATTACCTAGTGTAATGGTTTATTTAAAATGATATCATTATGAATGACTAATCATAAATGATGGTGCTTAATCCTAATGCTCTCCAAACGAGTGGGAGATGATGGGAGTAGGGTTTAGTGATTGAATCACGTTATGAAACCCTAATGGGCTATGAACAAACCCTGACCCTAATCATGTGAGAATATGACATAGGTGCTCACTCTACTGGAAGATTTGTAGTCCATGACATTGTTTTCTATCTCCTGTTTATATAACCTCACCTTGCAGGTGAGGTGAATGACATAGCCATGTTAGTGCTATGGTGAATCTTGTATAATACATGGTGGTGATTATGAGCACTGTTGAGATACAGTGTGTTATCAATTGTGTAGGAATTATATAAATAAGTCTAATGACCTAATAAGTGCCATGTGTATAATTTGAGGTGAAATCTTCTAGAGATTTGATTGAGGGATTGACATCCCATAGTGATGTGATATTTTTAATGACCTTGTGAGAAGCAGTAATTCAAGTATCATGTAATGATGAGACACCTTGTTGATAATGGGTCGCAACACCATGGTAGTGCATGGTTGATACATTTATATGATATATGATTGTAATGCATGCATGACATAATAAGATGGTACTCCCACATATGTAAATAATGATGGTACTTAGTGTTGTAGATATCATGACCAAATCATGTTCAATTAATGATGTTAAACCCAAATTTCATTTCCAAGAAAGTAGGAGATATCATATCTATAGTTTGGTGGTGTAATCATGATATGAAACTCTAATTTGTTATGTGTGTGTACTCTAACCCAAATCTTAAAGTATTCTATACTTGTTGAGTCTGCTTGCATATAATGCATGTGATTGCACTTTCTCTCTCCCAATTGTATAGTTCTAACCTTGCAGGTTAATTGAGTGTCATAGCTTGTGAATTCTATGAAGATGATTAGATAGTATTATATGTGGATGTGAGCCTTAATGAGGTGCATTGGAATTATAATAATGCAAATGTGCACACTTAGTCATAATCCACAGTACTTAACCCTAATACACTCCAAGCACGTGGGAGTTGATGAACTTGGGTTTGGAGAGTAATGATTGCAATAAAACCCTAATTTTGAAAAGCATATGATATACATGTTTATATTGTTTAAGGAAAATAGCATATTGTGATGATTTTCTCTCCTATTTTATGACATTGATCTTGCAGGTGGAATGATTATCATAGCTAATGACTGCTATGGTGTATATGTAATGTGAGATAAGTGATGTTTATATGACAGATGAGGCATGATGAGATAATAATGTGATATAAGAATGATGTGATTGGTCTTATGACCTAGTGAAGGCTTAATGCCTAATGTGAGGTGATATCCTCCAATGATGTGATAAGGGATTATTATTCCCATTGATGTGATAATGATGATTAGCCTAATATGGCAGTGTTAACATATGGTGGTGTTGATGACCTTATTTAAGGCAGTGAGATAGTGTTGCCCTGAGATGATGTGACAAGTTCACACTTTATACATTTTATATCTTTTGAAGTTGTTCATAGTTATGCTTGCTAAATTGAATTAGGGTTTTGTATGTCCACTTGTATGATGGAGCATTGATTCACCCAATTTGCATAACTAATAAATTGAAACCTTAATCATGTAGTTGCCTTATACCATAGATCCATCTTCAGCATTAGTACATAGTTAGATGGTGAAACATGTAACTCCTACGGGAAACTTGGAGTGCATATTGTTGAAATGTGGGGTATCAGTGGAGGTATCTCCCTATATCCTGAAAATGTTGAAATAGTGATACAATATTGAAATTATAGAACGGTCAAGTGTGAGCTTGTTGTCTAGCGTTGTGCCATGTACCAAGGCAGGATAGTTATTTTACATGACCATAGCTTTGGCTATGAGTTGTTGTCTTTACAGGAGTATAGCTTCGGCTATTAGTTGTTGTCTTTGCAGTATGATTGTATGTCACTGTGTTGCAAACTTGTTTTGACTGAGTAGTGTTGGTGATGATCATGGAGTATGGCTCTTCCATTGATCTTGTATGATACTGATTTTGACTTAGCAGTGGTCAGTTGGATTTGAGTGGTACGCCTCAAATCCTCAAGGCATAATAATTAAAGATGTAACACAGTCGTGTAGTATTATTACTTAGGGTCCTATACGAATAACATTGGATGACCCCCTTGTTGTGTTTCTTATCTATTATAACGCTTATACATTTTCTTCATATTCCTTCTTAAAAGCATAAGATGATTTATTGTTTATTGTAGATGCCTAAACTGCTCAAACTATGATAATTGTCTTGCTTATACCATTGAGTTGAATCTACCTATCTATTAATAGTATAACTTCTTGTTTTACTTATGTGTGCTTATAATAGATGTTGACAGAGAGTTATATCTCTCATTGGGATGTTTGGTCTCACCTTGTGGGTTCCACAATTTTTTAGGTGGACCTGTATGCTGAGAGAGTGATCATGAGGTTGGGACTAATAACAAAAGGAATTATAGTTGTTGAATTATAGATATGCAACTAGTATCTAGTAATAGATTCCTATCTATCATCCTTTTACACTCAGGTCCTAGGGTTTTTTTTTGTGAATATTGTACATCGGTTTGAGTTTTTGGCTTTATGCCATGTTAATACAGACATGAGTTGTATATGAGAACAAGTGATTATATGTAACAGGTTGTGGCTAGATAGACAAGGAATATTGATATGTAATCTCTTTGGCAATGAATGAAATACAAGTGGCACAAGTTTATGGCTTCAATTGTGAGTTATTCAATTGAAATCATGTTATGGAATCAGTTTTAATTTATCATGTTTTGTGATAATATAGTTATCAGAGTTAATTCCACGCTTTATTTTGAGTAATCTCGCTTTGTGTGACAAATTTGCCACAATTCAAGACAATTGTTGTAACTTATTCCACTATAATTTGGTATTTTTACATTAGATAGATCATATAGCATTCTTAGGAAATATTATTTTTATTGGGTTTTACATTGAAATTGATTTATGCTCCCTTTACCTCAATGCATGGTTTTTTTCCTTGTGCATGTCATCATTGTTTTATTGCAATTTTGTTGAACGAAAAAGAACCATGCATGAGCTAATATTTTTCTTTTAAAAATACATGGTGATGATTTTTGGAATATATTTTAGTAAGATTTTTCAATTTATAGAAAATATCATGTGTCAATGGATTCTTTCATCCTGACTGCAATTTGAAGTTTACAGCTTTTACTCAACTTTTTTTAATTCTATGAGTTATACAAATACTAGCTATCTGAAATTTATTTTCTTATATAATCATTTCTAATGCACTTCCTCATCTTTTACACATCCACCTTAGCATTTTCATTGTGCCGCATTCATCTTTTAAATATTTTTGTTTCTTCACAACCCAACATTCACAGCCACACTAGATTCATGGGCGTGTAGTTTATCTATTTAAGTTGCATTTCAATATTCTCCATTTCATCAATTCAACACCAATTCCATGATGGAATCCTCTTGTGCTTCAGCTTCTTACTATATATATTCCTCAACAAATGAGAGATTGGGTACCAAAAATAAAGAACTAATACAGTAATATAGAAGTATGAAAGAAAACCAATAAAGAAAACAAACACAAATCAATGTTGGAAGTATATTACAACAAGATAAGTTTAGAGTTTAATAAGCACCTAAATCGACACACAAAGTTGACGGCAAGGGACAAAATACAAAAGTTGCAAATGTTATCAACCATGTGATCTACCACCAAAGGTAGTTTTTAGTCGCTTCTACCAAACAAATCTAGCCTTTCAAAATACAAGGCTAATCTCCCTTTAGGGAGGGGAAGAAATATGAAGGGAAAACTAGTTCTTATTACAGTCATAAAAATTGTGTAACTTCATTTGTGGCCCGAATTCATTGATATATACTTACAAAAGGAAGCTTACCAATAGAATGTTTCCCATTCAAAAGTTTATTGCAAAACATCACTATTCGTTAAGGTGTACCATCTATGTTTTAAGAACATGGTATGTGGAATTTCAACAATGCTAGTAATGACTCATCAAAAATATGATTTTCTACTTTAAAATCTATGATATAAAAGAGAATAAATTGTAGAAAATAAGCTAAATTTTAGGAGTATATATGTGTAGGTCGACATAGGTTTGTTTAATGTAACCCAATTAAATGTTATGTTTACAAGCAATTACCAACTTTGTCCCGCCCTTCATAAACATTGCCTATATCCACACACATCGTAAAAGGGACAACATATACAAGTAAGCATGTATAAATAAATTATGTTGATATGTGTGCCTTCAAAACATGTCAACCTTTCAAAGCAAGTTAACTTACAATATCTCAACCTTATTAACATTCATAAGTAGGAGAAAAAATAAATCAAACACATGCACATAAAGGTTTCCTACGTGTAACTTCTACCTCATGGAGACATGACTCCAAATGTGTATAGATTCCAACATTAACCACAACTAAGATAATGTCAACTACGTCATATAACAATAAATATATATATTTAATTCAACATACTAAATTCAAAGTAAATGATAAGACTAGAGGATAAAAGAATGATTGATTATCCAAATCCGTCAAAGGTGTGGAAAGATATTAACTTTATGCACAAAGTGTTAAACAATGTGTAGTTTTCTTCTAATACAGATGCCCCCCATACAAGTGCCAACTTGTTATGGAATCTTAAATATGGGTATAAGGAAATAAAACTATCCCATCATTGTAGATAATAAAAAAACAGTTAGCAGCGATCATAAATAGCAAATCTGCAAGTAAATTCTAACCAACACTAAGTATAGATAGCCAACATACACTTATGTGGTGTTTTGCTCCTTTCAAATACTTCAATGCTTATGATTGGAGGTATACACATTCAAATAGAAATACAAATATAATTGAGAGTATGGCTACTCAATTGATTAAAGTCTTACAACTTTAAAGTTTAAAAGGCCTTTCACATTTTTAGCTTATTTTTACTCGTCACTTCTCCCAAAGCACTTATTAGCAGCAATAATAAATAACAAATAAGCAGATATTTTACTAATCAAAATAGATTGTGGGTATCCATTTGTCATTCCGCTAATGATTGTGTACTCCACCAGCTGCTCCTGAGAAGCCCCAAAAACCCTATTTGCCCCCAACACCAAAGCAATGTCCCCCAGAGCTTCCCTACCATTTCATGCATTCTATGCCATTTCATGCATTCCATGCAAACATGATGGCTTATAAGCTACTGCCCGGTGGCTGCTACATCTATAGAAGTTTAAAATAAATGTCTTCATCGCTGGGAGTTTATATTAACGCCCACTCGATATGTCATACTTGACGGTTGCAGCGATTGCAATCCACGTTGATCACATTTTGTAGGGCTGCTTGAATAATGAGCCCATGTTTTTATTAACCAAGATTCATTCTATATGTACTAAATGCATTTTTTTTTTGCCAACTGCGGAAAGGGAGAATATATTTTCTCAAATGTTTTAATTGAAATTTTACTTAGAACTTCAGCATAACGCCGGCAACTTACTAAACAAACATGTGATCTACCACCAATTCTCTCATAGGTCAGCTAGCCTTGCCATCATTCTTGCAGATACTCCACGAGCACAAGCAAAGCTGCTTCTGGTTTCATCCTGTCGAACATGATACTTACATATAAGAGGCTTTATAATTTAATAAACACATGGGACAGTTATTGGCCCAGGGAAGAGAAGCTTTTAAGATGGTATGGTTATTCTTTTCACATGTATATATACAATAGCAACGGCAGTCTTAAGCACCCAGCATGATATATTTCAACTAAGTTCGTTTCCAGCATCAAAAATCATGAATTTAGGCACCATAAGTCTAGGGACTCCAAAACGAAAATGTTCAGAGTGCACAGTTTGCTTACGATATATGGATGTACAATTGAAGATGTCTAAGTTGGCAAACTAAATTGCACAATTACAAGTAGAGCTAGTGATGAGTAAACAGATCAGAGTAGTACAGTAGAAGTGTGATGGCTTCTAGGATTCAATGAATGGAACCATGTGTTGTCATGATAGAGTAGATGTGCAACGTGCTAATACATTGGGTACATTACTTCTAGATGAAGTTTACTCTTTAATTTAAGTAAATGAGATTTAGTACAAGACTTCCATATACAAACAGACAAAGGCAGTCTATAGTGGAGTCACTGTTTGAACTACCTAGATTACATCCAGTGTTTCAAGTCTCCATAATGAGGAGAGTTGACTCTATAGCCAGTAAAGATGGAGTAAGATAAGAATGTGTATTATATGGTAGATCTTGTGTTGATCTTGATAGGAGGATCAAAAAGCTGAAGAGGGAGGTTATACCCTTTGGCAAAGGTTTTGTGATATCTCAGTGATGTTGAGGAGAATATATGAAGGAAGTACCTATCTCTTTTCGCTTGGGATTTCGGGGGTGAAATCCTTGTTAAGTGTTTATGGTTGTAAAGCCCCTGATCTAGCTTAATGTTAATTTGTACTTACCTTACCTAATAATATGCTTAGAACCTTTCTATAATATTTTGGGATGTTTTGTTATCATGTTACAAGCTTTTATATCAAGTTTGGTCCAGTTTGAATGGTGTTTGAGCTACGTTTGCTTGTTTTGGACCAAAATGCAAGGGGTTATTTTGCAATTTTCACATGCTGAGTGTGCCCTGAGTGCTTTAGCATTATAATAGAGATAAATATTCTATGGGGTGCCTTGTTAGACCTTAGTTGATGAGGTGTCATCATATGGTGATGTTAGGGTTTTTAGGGTTTTGTTGGTGTTGACCCTGTTTAGCATGCCTAAGTGTAGCAACCCTATGTTCAACCTCAGGTGTGTTTTCGGAGTGTCTCGATCGAGACACCCTCCATTGATGTTTTTGTCTCAACCTAGATGGTCTTGTATGTGTGGTCTTGACTGAGACAACCTAGAGATGATGGACATTTTGTCCTCTAGTGTCTCAATCATGTGCATATGTGAGCTAGGGTTTCAACCTAGACATGTATATGGAAGTGTCTCGACTGAGACAAGGGGGCAACCAAACTTGTGGATCACAACACTTTTGCTTGATAAGTATAATCATTTCAAATATTGCATGTGAGTGTAGGAAAGGCTTTTTATTTGAAGGGCATGTGTCCCGTGATGGTCTATTATGTTGGCATATCGTAAACCTTCTACTTCCTTCCTCCTATGGTTATATAACCCCTTTTCATCACACATGATAAATCTTTTCGGCCCTACACTCTTTCTCCTTCCTTTGGATCATCCTTGGAGCGTTGGGAACAAGGAAGATCAGATCTTGAAGCTTGGGTGGTTGATTCACCTTGCATGTTGAAGATCTAGCTAGATCAACTCTTTGATGGTGGTTTCTTGGAACTTCTTCTCTTGGTAAGTGATCCTAAACTTTGATCATGTTTCTTCTCTTCTAAGACGTCCAACGTATTTTTATTCCTTGTTCTTAAGCTATGGATCATCCATGATGGTTGTTTGAGAGGAACTCCTCATCATAAGGAGTCATAGACCATGTTTGACATGGTGAACCAAGTAAAAGGATGATTCTTACTCTTTTCCCTTTTCTTCTTGGTTCAGACAAGAACTGTTTTCCCTCTTTCTTGAACTCCTTTGTGACCATGGTTTTATTCTCTTTTGAAGTGATCCTTTGGTCGAAGTTTGAATCTTGGTTGGAGCTCTTGGAGCTTGAGATCTTGGGAGATTGGCTCTCTTCAAAATAGGCGGGCTATAAAACTTTTCCCACCTCTATTATTAGCATCTTAAATTTGATCTTATGTTGTTGTTATACTTATTAAAAAACGTGTTATTGATGATGGAAGGAACAGTTTGTTTTAGGGTTTAGCTCGTGGAGTATCCTTAAAGAGATTATCTTTCTTATAAACCCTAAAAAGTCATGTACCTGATTTGTAGTATATGGAAGATGATGTGTTTTATTTGAATCCTCATCTATGGATCAATGCTCTTTTATACATGGTTCAGTTATAATGAATAGCAACAGGTTTGAGTGTAATAGCGTGCATAAGATTTGTTGTTTTCTCTCTATATACATAACACTTTTGGTGACTTGCTATGATCATGTTTTAGGGTTGATGAACACCTTGATCTAGGTTGTCATTCACCCTAATGACGGTTGGCATTCCTTGATGTTAATTAGCTTCCTGGACCTATTTGAATATGTTCAGAGGTTTTGCATGCGGCTAACATGAGGTCGAGACATCCCTTGGTCTCCCCTTTGGTCGACACCATGTATAGATGATGGTTTCAAATCTTAACAACACAAGAAATGGTTGTTTCTCACATGTTTGATCATAACCCAGCATTACGACCCTACATGCGTCATGGTCGAGATGTTGTGCACGTAGCAGCCGAGACAAGCCATGCACACGTTGTGGGTGATACAAGCCTTGCGTGCGTCGTGGGCGAGATAAGCCATGTGTGTTTCGCGGTCGAGACAAGTCACGTGCACGTCGTGGGCAAGACAAGTCATGCGCGTGTTACGGGCAAGACAAGTCATGCGCGTGTTACGGGCAAGACAAGTCATGTGTGCGTCACGGTCAAGACGATGCATGTGTTGTAGGAGAGATAGGCACTACAACTTACGGGAGAGAGAGAGAGACCTTGTAAGTGTTGCGACCTTGCATGTTGTGACCAAGATAGGCTTGCACGCACTGTGGGAAAGAGAGGTGACGCACGCGTCGCGGGCTGCAACATACCTTGTATGCTTTGCAGTTCAAGATGTATGGTGTACGCATTGTAGGTCATGACACTAAGTGTGAGTGAATAGAAAAATACACTTAGTGGTGTACATGGATATTACCTAGTGTAATGGTTTATTTAAAATGATATCATTATGAATGACTAATCATAAATGATGGTGCTTAATCCTAATGCTCTCCAAACGAGTGGGAGATGATGGGAGTAGGGTTTAGTGATTGAATCACGTTATGAAACCCTAATGGGCTATGAACAAACCCTGACCCTAATCATGTGAGAATATGACATAGGTGCTCACTCTACTGGAAGATTTGTAGTCCATGACATTGTTTTCTATCTCCTGTTTATATAACCTCACCTTGCAGGTGAGGTGAATGACATAGCCATGTTAGTGCTATGGTGAATCTTGTATAATACATGGTGGTGATTATGAGCACTGTTGAGATACAGTGTGTTATCAATTGTGTAGGAATTATATAAATAAGTCTAATGACCTAATAAGTGCCATGTGTATAATTTGAGGTGAAATCTTCTAGAGATTTGATTGAGGGATTGACATCCCATAGTGATGTGATATTTTTAATGACCTTGTGAGAAGCAGTAATTCAAGTATCATGTAATGATGAGACACCTTGTTGATAATGGGTCGCAACACCATGGTAGTGCATGGTTGATACATTTATATGATATATGATTGTAATGCATGCATGACATAATAAGATGGTACTCCCACATATGTAAATAATGATGGTACTTAGTGTTGTAGATATCATGACCAAATCATGTTCAATTAATGATGTTAAACCCAAATTTCATTTCCAAGAAAGTAGGAGATATCATATCTATAGTTTGGTGGTGTAATCATGATATGAAACTCTAATTTGTTATGTGTGTGTACTCTAACCCAAATCTTAAAGTATTCTATACTTGTTGAGTCTGCTTGCATATAATGCATGTGATTGCACTTTCTCTCTCCCAATTGTATAGTTCTAACCTTGCAGGTTAATTGAGTGTCATAGCTTGTGAATTCTATGAAGATGATTAGATAGTATTATATGTGGATGTGAGCCTTAATGAGGTGCATTGGAATTATAATAATGCAAATGTGCACACTTAGTCATAATCCACAGTACTTAACCCTAATACACTCCAAGCACGTGGGAGTTGATGAACTTGGGTTTGGAGAGTAATGATTGCAATAAAACCCTAATTTTGAAAAGCATATGATATACATGTTTATATTGTTTAAGGAAAATAGCATATTGTGATGATTTTCTCTCCTATTTTATGACATTGATCTTGCAGGTGGAATGATTATCATAGCTAATGACTGCTATGGTGTATATGTAATGTGAGATAAGTGATGTTTATATGACAGATGAGGCATGATGAGATAATAATGTGATATAAGAATGATGTGATTGGTCTTATGACCTAGTGAAGGCTTAATGCCTAATGTGAGGTGATATCCTCCAATGATGTGATAAGGGATTATTATTCCCATTGATGTGATAATGATGATTAGCCTAATATGGCAGTGTTAACATATGGTGGTGTTGATGACCTTATTTAAGGCAGTGAGATAGTGTTGCCCTGAGATGATGTGACAAGTTCACACTTTATACATTTTATATCTTTTGAAGTTGTTCATAGTTATGCTTGCTAAATTGAATTAGGGTTTTGTATGTCCACTTGTATGATGGAGCATTGATTCACCCAATTTGCATAACTAATAAATTGAAACCTTAATCATGTAGTTGCCTTATACCATAGATCCATCTTCAGCGTTAGTACATAGTTAGATGGTGAAACATGTAACTCCTACGGGAAACTTGGAGTGCATATTGTTGAAATGTGGGGTATCAGTGGAGGTATCTCCCTATATCCTGAAAATGTTGAAATAGTGATACAATATTGAAATTATAGAACGGTCAAGTGTGAGCTTGTTGTCTAGCGTTGTGCCATGTACCAAGGCAGGATAGTTATTTTACATGACCATAGCTTTGGCTATGAGTTGTTGTCTTTACAGGAGTATAGCTTCGGCTATTAGTTGTTGTCTTTGCAGTATGATTGTATGTCACTGTGTTGCAAACTTGTTTTGACTGAGTAGTGTTGGTGATGATCATGGAGTATGGCTCTTCCATTGATCTTGTATGATACTGATTTTGACTTAGCAGTGGTCAGTTGGATTTGAGTGGTACGCCTCAAATCCTCAAGGCATAATAATTAAAGATGTAACACAGTCGTGTAGTATTATTACTTAGGGTCCTATACGAATAACATTGGATGACCCCCTTATTGTGTTTCTTATCTATTATAACGCTTATACATTTTCTTCATATTCCTTCTTAAAAGCATAAGATGATTTATTGTTTATTGTAGATGCCTAAACTGTTCAAACTATGATAATTGTCTTGCTTATACCATTGAGTTGAATCTACCTATCTATTAATAGTATAACTTCTTGTTTTACTTATGTGTGCTTATAATAGATGTTGACAGAGAGTTATATCTCTCATTGGGATGTTTGGTCTCACCTTGTGGGTTCCACAATTTTTTAGGTGGACCTGTATGCTGAGAGAGTGATCATGAGGTTGGGACTAATAACAAAAGGAATTATAGTTGTTGAATTATAGATATGCAACTGGTATCTAGTAATAGATTCCTATCTATCATCCTTTTACACTCAGGTCCTAGGGTTTTTTTTTGTGAATATTGTACATCGGTTTGAGTTTTTGGCTTTATGCCATGTTAATACAGACATGAGTTGTATATGAGAACAAGTGATTATATGTAACAGGTTGTGGCTAGATAGACAAGGAATATTGATATGTAATCTCTTTGGCAATGAATGAAATACAAGTGGCACAAGTTTATGGCTTCAATTGTGAGTTATTCAATTGAAATCATGTTATGGAATCAGTTTTAATTTATCATGTTTTGTGATAATATAGTTATCAGAGTTAATTCCACGCTTTATTTTGAGTAATCTCGCTTTGTGTGACAAATTTGCCACAATTCAAGACAATTGTTGTAACTTATTCCACTATAATTTGGTATTTTTACATTAGATAGATCATATAGCATTCTTAGGAAATATTATTTTTATTGGGTTTTACATTGAAATTGATTTATGCTCCCTTTACCTCAATGCATGGTTTTTTTCCTTGTGCATGTCATCATTGTTTTATTGCAATTTTGTTGAACGAAAAAGAACCATGCATGAGCTAATATTTTTCTTTTAAAAATACATGGTGATGATTTTTGGAATATATTTTAGTAAGATTTTTCAATTTATAGAAAATATCATGTGTCAATGGATTCTTTCATCCTGACTGCAATTTGAAGTTTACAACTTTTACTCAACTTTTTTTAATTCTATGAGTTATACAAATACTAGCTATCTGAAATTTATTTTCTTATATAATCATTTCTAATGCACTTCCTCATCTTTTACACATCCACCTTAGCATTTTCATTGTGCCGCATTCATCTTTTAAATATTTTTGTTTCTTCACAACCCAACATTCACAACCACACTAGATTCATGGGCGTGTAGTTTATCTATTTAAGTTGCATTTCAATATTCTCCATTTCATCAATTCAACACCAATTCCATGATGGAATCCTCTTGTTCTTCAGCTTCTTACTATATATATTCCTCAACAAATGAGAGATTGGGTACCAAAAATAAAGAACTAATACAGTAATATAGAAGTATGAAAGAAAACCAATAAAGAAAACAAACACAAATCAATGTTGGAAGTATATTACAACAAGATAAGTTTAGAGTTTAATAAGCACCTAAATCGACACACAAAGTTGACGGCAAGGGACAAAATACAAAAGTTGCAAATGTTATCAACCATGTGATCTACCACCAAAGGTAGTTTTTAGTCACTTCTACCAAACAAATCTAGCCTTTCAAAATACAAGGCTAATCTCCCTTTAGGGAGGGGAAGAAATACGAAGGGAAAACTAGTTCTTATTACAGTCATAAAAATTGTGTAACTTCATTTGTGGCCCGAATTCATTGATGTATACTTACAAAAGGAAGCTTACCAATAGAATGTTTCCCATTCAAAAGTTTATTGCAAAACATCACTATTCGTTAAGGTGTACCATCTATGTTTTAAGAACATGGTATGTGCAATTTCAACAATGCTAGTAATGACTCATCAAAAATATGATTTTCTACTTTAAAATCTATGATATAAAAGAGAATAAATTGTAGAAAATAAGCTAAATTTTAGGAGTATATATGTGTAGGTCGACATAGGTTTGT